>JAJQQW010000001.1:63367920-65805420 GCA_025583905.1 Ia io | reverse complement strand
TGTCTACAGGAAACCCACCTCAGAAAAAAAGACGCATACAGACTGAGAGTGAAGGGATGGAAAAAGGTTTTCCAGGCGAATGAAAATGAAAAAAAAGCTGGGGTAGCAATAATTATATCTGACAAATTAGATCTCAAAGTGAAGGACATAACAAGAGATAACGAAGGCCACTTCATAATACTTAAGGGAGCAATCCAACAAGGAGAAATAACTCTGGTAAACAAATATGCACCCAATACAGGAGCACCCAAATACATTAAAAAAAAAAAAAACTCCTGGAAGATATCAAAGGAGAGATTGACAGCAATACAATCATGGGAGGAGACTTTAATTCCCCACTATCACCATTGGACAAATCCTCTAAACAAAAAATCAGCAAAGAAACAGCAATCCTAAATGACTCAGTAGACCAGATGGAATTAATTGACATCTTCAGAACATTTCACCCCAAAGCCACAGAATATACATTCTTCTCAAGTGCACATGGGTCATTTTCAAAGATAGACCATAAGTTAGTACATAGGCAAAGTATCTCCAAATTCAAGAAGATAGAAATCATATCAAGTATCTTCTCAGATCACAGTGGCATAAAACTGGAAATCAACTACAATAAAAACAATCCAAAGAAATCAAACACATGGAGACTAAACAGCATGCTATTAAACAAGGACTGGGTTACTGGAGACATCAGGAAGAAATAAAAAACATCATGGCAACAAATGACAATGAAAACACAACAATCCAATATCTATGGGACACAGCGAAGGCATTCCAGAGAGGGAAGTTCATAGCTCTACAAGCCTACTGCAAAAAACAAGAAACAATGGTAATAAATTACCTAACCCAACAACTCAAAGAGTTAGAGAGATCAACAAGAAAAGCCCAGTGTAAGCAGAAGGAAGGAATTAATAAAGATCGGAGTGGAGATAAATGACATAGAGACCAAAGAAACAATACAAAAGATAAACAAAACCAAGAGCTGGTTATTTGAAAGGATAAACAAGATTGATGAACCTCTAGCCAGGCTCACTAAGAAGCAAAGAGAGAGGACTCAAATAAACAAAATCAGAAATGAAAGGGGTGAAATAACAACAGATCCCACAGAAATACAAAGGATTGTTACAAAATACTACGAACAGCTCTATTCCAACAAAATGGACAACCTGGAGGAAATAGACATATTCCTAGAAAAATATAACCTTCCAAAACTCAATCAGGAAGAATCTAAACAGCTCAACAGGCCAGTAACTATGGAAGAAATTGCAGCAGTCATCAAAAAGCTTCCGGCAAACAAAAGCCTGGGGCCAGACGGCTACACAAGAGAGTTTTACAAAACATTCAAGGAAGAACTAAAACCTACCCTCCTCAGACTATTCCAAAAAATTCAAGAGGAAGGAACACTTCCAGGCTCCTTCGATGAAGCCAGCATCACCCTAATACCAAAACCAGATAAAGATAACACAATGAAAGAGAATTACAGACCAATATTCCTCATGAACATAGATGCCAAAATCCTCAACAAAATTCTAGCAAATTGGCTCCAGCAGTACATCAGAAAGATCATACACCATGACGAAGTTAGATTTATCCCAGGACTGCAAGGATGGTACAATATCCGCAAATCAATAAACGTGATACATCACATAAACAAATTGAGAGATAAAAATCTCATAGTCACATCAATAGATGCAGAAAAAGCATTTGACAAAATCCAACACCCTTTCTTGATAAAAACTCTCAACAAGGTGGGAATAGAAGGCTCATACCTCAACATAATAAAAGCTATATATGATAAACCCACAGCAAACATCGTACTCAATGGGCAAAAACTAAAACCATTTCCCCTAAGAACAGGAACAAGACAGGGATGCCCATTCTCACCACTCCTGTTTGATATAGTACTGGAAGTATTAGCTATTGCAATTAGACAAGAAGAAGAAATAAGAGGCATCTAAATTGGAAAAAAGAAGTAAAGCTGTCCTTATTTGCAGATGACATGATATTGTACATAAAAAACCCAAAAGACTCCATCAAAAAACTAACAGACTTAATAAATGAATTCAGCAATGTAGCAGGATACAAAATTAACGCCAAGAAGTCTATGGCATTTCTATACACCAATAGTGAACTTACAGAAAGAGAGACTAATAAAGCAATCCCATTTACCATCACACCAAAAAAACTAAGATACCTAGGAATAAACTTAACTAAGCGGTAAAAGACCTATACACGGAAAACTACAGGACACTGAAAAAAGAGATATAGGAAGACGTAAACAGATGGAAGAACATACCATGTTCATGGATTGGTAGAATCAACATCATTAAAATGTCCATACTACGCAAAGCAATCTACAGATTCAATGCACTCCCCGTCAAAATACCACCAGCATATTTCACAGACCTAGAAAGAACTCTCCAAAAATTCATCTGGAATAAAAAAAGACCCCGAATAGCCACAGCAATCCTGAGAAAGAAGAATAAAGTAGGAGGGATCTCAATACCAGACCTCAAGCTGTATTACAAAGCCACCATTCTCAAAACAGCCTGGTACTGGCACAAGAACAGACATATAGATCTATGGAACAGAATAGAGAATCCAGATATCGACCCAAACCACTATGCTCAATTAATATTTGACAAAGGAGGCATGAACATACAATGGAGTCAAGACAGTCTTTTCAATAAATGGTGTTGGAAAAATTGGACAGATACATGCAAAAAAATGAAACTAGATCACCAACTTACACCATATACAAAAATAAACTCAAAATGGATACAGGACTTAAACATAAGACAGGAAACCATAAAAATAGTAGAGGAATCTACAGGCAACAAAATCTCAGACATATGCCAAAAGAACTTCTTCACTGACACTGCTCCTAGGGCAACGGAAGCTAAAGAGAAAATTAACAAATGGGACTACATCAAAATAAAAAGGTTTTTTACAGCAAAAGAAACAATCAACAAAACAACAAGAAAGCCCACTGCATGGGAGAACATATTTGCAAATGCTATCACTGATAAAGGTTTAATCTCCAACATATACAGGCAGCTTATGCAACTTAATAAAAGGAAGATAAATGATCCAATAAAAAAATGGGCAATGGACCTAAATAGAATCTTTTCAAAAGAAGACAGAAGGAAGGCCAAGAGACACATGAAAACATGCTCAAAGTCACTAATTATCAGAGAGATGCAAATCAAAACGACAATGCGGTACCATCTCACACCTGTCAGAATGGCTATCATCAACAAATCAACAAACGACAAGTGTTGGCATGGATGCAGAGAAAAAGGAACCCTCGTGCACTGCTGGTGGGAATGCAGACTGGTGCAGCCACTGTGGAGAACAGTATGGAGTTTCCTCAAAAAACTGAAAATGGAACTCCCATTTGACCCAGTAATCCCACTCCTGGGAATATATCCAAAGAAATTAGAAACACCAATCAGAAAGGATATATGCACCCCTATGTTCATAGCAGCACAATTTACAATAGCTAAGATTTGGAAACAGCCTAGGTACCTGTCAGCAGATGACTGGATCAGAAAACTATGGTACATCTACACAATGGAATACTATGCTGCCATAAAAAAGAAGGAATTTTCATCATTTGCCGCAACCTGGATGGAATTGGAGAACATTATGCTAAGTGAAATAAGCCAGTCAATGAAAGAAAAATACCACATGATCTCACTCATTTATGGATAATAAAGAACATTATAAGCTGATGAACAAAAAGATAGATACAGAGATAGTAAAGCATCAAACAGACTGTCAAATTACAGGGGGAAGTTTAGGGAGAGGTGGCGGAGATAAGAGATTAACCAAAGGACTTGTATGCATGCATATAAGCATAACCAATGGACGCAAAACTTGGTGGGGTGAGGGCATGTATGGGTGTGGGGTGAAGGGGACAATGGTTAGATATGTTCACATATAATACCTTAATAAAAAATTTTTAAAAAAAGAAAGAGAGCGAGACAAAAATAATAATAATAATAAATTTACAAAAATTGATTTAAAATGTTGTAAAAATAAAAAATATCAAATAAAATAAAATATAATGATGCAAAAATAAATAGAAAATAAAGCAACAAACAAAAAAGGAAAATAAAGAAAAAAGAAGAAAAAAAGAGATAACAAAATAATAATAAAATAAAAATAAAAATGAAAAAGTGAAGTTTTGTTCCTTTGGCTGGCTTAAGATCCTAGTCTTCTGTCCTGTCTGTGGTTTCTCAGTTTCCTGTTTCTGGGACTGAAGGCCTCTCTTTAGGCCTGTCCCTGTGGACTCTCAGGGACTATTCAGATTTTTTTTAAAATCCTTTGTACCATTCAGTGTGTATTTTGGGTGTGGTTGTATTGGTTGCCTGGAGACTAGAGGGATGAGCTATCTCTTCAAGAGAAAATGGCTGCCCAGGTCCCGGGCTCAGGTATGACTCAGCGCCAGAATCATTGCCACTTCTCTTGAACCCTCTCCTCTCCCCAGACTCCACAAGTCCGCACTTTCTCCTGCACCTCAGCCATGGGTGAGTGTCTGTAACTGGAAGGTCCTATGAACTAGGTTCAGTGAAGAAAAGTACAGGCCATAGAGAGGGGAAAGGCTGCGCCTCTGCGAGCTCCTCTCCTGCTGGCACTGCACGGTCTGGTCAGCCCTTTAGGTTTCCCCCTCTGGGCTCAGCCTTTTTGTGACTGTGGACCCAGATCTAGAATCCCCTGCCACCAGCAGTCCTGTGGACCTCCTTTCCACAGTCAGATGCTGTGCCTGTCCCAAGGGACATGGCTCAGTGCTGTGCGGTTTCCCTCTGACTCTCTGGGCTCAGAGGTCTGGCAGATCTCTCCTGCCAAGATCCTTGATTTTACCTTTCTCCAGTGGTCCTCTGCCCTTCACGGCTGCAAATTGTCTGACCAGCTGAGTCTCCTTCGTCAATTCGGGGTGGATGTTATTCGTTTCAACTGCTCATTCTATCTGCTCCAGGACAAGGCTCAGGACACGTCCATCTATTCCGCCACCGTTTTGTCCTCCCTCAAGAACTATTATCTTAATGTCTCCTTAACAACATGCATCCATTGCTTGTTATGCCAACACTGTCATTTTGATAATGTATATATTTATTTCTTTGCTTGTAATTCTTCTGTAGACAACCACAGCCTGACTCTTTTCTAACTCAATGGTTACGTTAGTATATTGTTTCTTCTACCATATGGCTTCTGTCTGTCTGTGCTTCTCTATTAGTACCTATGTATATTTATTATCTCTCTGAATTTCTCATGTTCAGTCCCCTGTGAAGAGAAGATCCAGTTCCAATACCCAATCACTATCTAATGAAGAGTCTACCTTGGGGCAGAATTTTCATTTTAGTTACTCAATAAGCCAGTGACCAGCAATTAGATGTTTGCATAATAGATGTAGAGATCTATTACCAACTTCAAGGATCAGCCCCATCTATAGTAGTGCTTTCGGCAAAAACACTATCCACCTGTCAGCTACTTCCATGTTTCATTCAGTTGTAGAAACCTGAATTTCCAAGGAGTAGGCTATAAGTACTGTTGTGGACCACATCCAGTGTCTGATCTCAGTGGGGCCATAAAAGCCAGTTTATTTCAACCCACTATGGAGCATTTTGACAGACGATATATGCTGCAGAGCTTCATTTAGAGTTAGTTGAGGCTTTTTTGAGTTGCATGGCAGTTCAAATTGCTTATTTTTGTTTCCTCTCTCTCCCTTCCACAGGAATTGATCCCTAATACACATCATAAAGACTAAACTCTATCTCAGAATTTACTTCCACGTAGCCCAACCTATAACATTTGGAGCCAAAAATGTTCCAAGCAAGCAAGTAATAAGATATGATTTCAAAGAACAGTCCCTCACTGTCCATCTAGCAATAAAGATGCTATCACAGTTGGTATATGGAATACAGACAAGCTACCTAGTACAGGTGGCAATTTATTTATTAAAACTCTCATCAGAGGTGAATTGAAATGGTATTCTGCTGTAAGGAAATGAACTAATTGGAGTGATTGACCAGGCAATTGATAAGGGGAAATAATAACTATGTCATCAATGAGAATGAATGGCTACTGCTAAGCATCATTAATACCTGAGAAAATGATAATTAAAAGCTGCAGGCAACAGACAGGTATTTGAAATCCAAGTGTGAAAGTCAGTATTCCCTGATAGTTTACAGAGAGAATCTCATTTCCTGAGCAAGAGGGCAAAGAAAGCTGAAGCCAAGACCCAAGAATCAATAGAATAGGCAAGCTCCACAAAAGATTAACAGGCTCCACAAACTGATGTGTTGTGCCAAAGACAGAGATCTATTGGGGAAAAAACTCAAAGCTTTTATACATTAAGTGGAGATATAGGCAAGGACGCTTCTCCTAAATTTTAAACCTCCATACTTCTGTGAATCCTGGGAACCTATAGAAGAAGTGGCTTACTTCACCCTATTAGGAACTTGCTCAAAGACAGTGTAGACTACCCTCCCCCAGATGGCAACATGTGCCCCTTATCATCACAATTTTCCGCCATGTCCCCTCCTAGCAACTAGGTCAATTACTAGGATAAACCTGCAACATAATCTATAATTAGGGCCATGCTGGCCCTGAATTGGGAAAAATCTGAGTATGCTTCATAGAAAATGCCAGACCATATCAGCATGACCCAGGGGAATATATAGAGAGCTGAATTCTGAAGGTCTCATTTCAAGGAAGCCAAGAGTTTAGGTGGAACAGGGGAACCATTGGTTTGGGTATAATTTTCTAAGCTTACAGGGTTTATAAACCTAGCAAGGATCCTAGGAAATTACATAAACTTGCTACTAGAATGGCTTGCAGAAAGAGTAAAAAAGCAATGGCCGTAATCACTATGGCTGATAGTGGAAGAAGGGATTAAAGGGCTCTGTAACAAGGCTGAGACTAAGGTAAAGCAAGTGAGTTGCCTGGGTCACACAAACTACTGAGACATTTATTTGACTCTAAGAGTAAATGCCTTCTTAAATTTTGTGCCCTAAACAGTTGACCCTCAGGGAACACTCACCCTCAAGTTTGTCCAAGTGCATTGTCAGTACCTGCATGACTCTGAGAAATTTTGTACATTAAGCATCATTCTTTCTTCACCCTAATTCAGAGTCTGCTCAGGAAAGTGGATATGCTGGAGTAGATATACTATGTAAAGATGGAAAATGCATTATATGATTATGTTCAACAGAAAGAGCTAGAGAATACAAAATTTACCAGGGCCATCAGGAATGCACTAGTGAGAGGGACATACACATTTTTAAAAGAGTTTAGTTGTGTCTCTTCTCTGAAGGCCAGGGTTGATGGTAGAAGAGCCCATTAAAAAACTAGGCTGACTAATAGCAATGAAAATGAACCTGAAAACTCTAAATAATAGAGGTCAGGTGGTGGCATTTAACTTCCCAAAGTCATATGGATGTAATTTCCATTATGAGTAACACAGTGTCAGAGTAGCAGCCAAGAGGGACTGACCCACAGAAAATTTTGCTTATAGTTAATAAAACATGATATTCCTAAGGGAAAATAGAAAGACAACTGAAAAGAATTGTACTGTCAAAGATATAAACAATAGAATATCATGGGCATAAGTACTACTCTTCTAATAACAAAGTCATGACCCATTGCCCATTCCCAAATCTGAACCAATTTTCTGATAAAAAAAGGAGACATATGTACTACTCTTTGTAATACTTTAAGCAATAAAATAAAATAAAATAAAACTATTGTCAGAAGATGAAGCCAGGTCCCCTGGAAGAAAGATTCTGCAGGAACCTTGACAAGTATACATGGCAATAATTCTTCCAAATATTCCCTCAAAGGAATTAATAGCCATTTACTCATATAACTGTAAACTGTGGAAAAGGTGTTTTTCAGATATATGAAGAACTATTGGACAGAGGTTCTAGTGGACATTGATACATGGAAACAAAAGTTTTATTATGGTTCCCAGTGAGAATGCAGGCTGTGTCAACTATGTAATAAGTGGAGTCCTGATCAAGATCCAACATACTGACGATTTCATGCATCAGTGGATCCATCCAGTGGTTATTTCCCTGCACGTGTAATTGTTGTTGACACATTTAATAGTCAGTACACCCCACTCAGAATGCCCTTCCCTTGTGGAGTAAGAGTAGTAATACTATGACAGACCAAGTAGAATCCTCTGAAACTGCTCCTTCCCTCTGAGATAGTAAATAAAAAATGATATAGCATCCCACAGGAGGGCTGATGAAAACTACTGCTGCCATTAACGATAAGGTTGCAGGGATAATGATACCCAACTTAGTTCTATTTAATTCACCAGTTTGGCTCCTACAGAAACCAAATGGGTTCTGTAAAATAACAGGGTACTTTCACAAACCCAAGCAAATAGTAGTTTCAATTACATACATTTTTCTGGATATATTATCTTTGCTAGAACAGATAAACATAACATCAGGAACATGGTGTGTGGCCATTGATTTAGGAAATGTGTACTTTTCTATTACTATAATAAAAGGTGATCAAGAGGATTAGAAGTAGTTCATATTCATATAGAAAAAGCAAAACACACATTTACAAATTTCCTTCAGAGTATGTTAATTTATCTGCCACCTCTTGCGTTATAATCCAAGGAGAACAGAGTCGTTTAGATACCCCCCAGAATATTGGATCGATATTGGTGATATTATACTAATCAGGGAAAATGATAAAAAGCCTTACGAAGACAAATGTGCTCCAGAGAATGTAAGATATAACTATGAAATTTCAGAGACTTGCCAAATCAGTTATAATTTGAGGAGACTGGGGAGTATGCTGAAACATCCTGTCTAATGTGAAAGGAAACATTAATATATTCTGCACCTCCCACCATGAAGATGGAAGCACCATGCTTTATAGGCTTCCTTGGGTTCTGAATGCAGCATATTCCAAATCTGGGAATACTGTTGTGGTCCATAGACTGAGTTACACTAAAGGCTGACAGCTGTGAGTGGGAACCAGAACAGGAAAGTACTCTGCACAGCCCCAGGCTGCAGTGCAAGCAACCTTGCCCTTTGGCCCACGTGACTTAGCAGACCCAATGGCATTATACTGGCTTTTTGTGAGAAAAGATGCCATGTGGACTATATGGGAAATTCCATGGGAGAGAAAAACAGAGGCTCTTGGGGTTTAAAAGTAAGTCTATTCAATCTGCAGTAGAGAATTATTCACTTTTTAAAAAGCAACATCTGCATAGTTTGGCCTTGGTAGAGACAAAAACCTGATCACAGGGCCTCAAGGGACCATGCTTCCAGAACTGTTCATTTTGAGCTGGGTTCTGTCATACCCACCAATTCATAAGGTTAGGTGGGACCCTAAGTACTCCATGCTAAAATAGGAGTGGTATATCCAGGACTGAGCATAAGCAGGACAAGAGGACAGGATTAAGGTGTGTGAGTAGGGAGTCCACACTCCCATGGCATTTACCATTGTTTAACCAGTGCCCATTCCCCAACACACACCTGTTGCTATATGGGGAATCACTTATAATATGTTGAAAGAGAATGAAATGGCCAGAGCTTGGTTTATATATGTTTCAACTTGGTATATAAATGTGTGAAATGGCAATGGCAAGCAAAACCATTTCAAATGGGGACAGCCCTAAGAGGTGCACTTGATAATTTATCTTTGTGGAAGGAAAAAGTGTTCTGAGGTTAGAAAATGATCTAACTGACTAGTCAGGGGCTTGGAAGGAGAAATATTGGAAGATCAGGATCTAAAAGGTCTGTAGTGGATACATGTGGATACAGATATGGGAGGACATGAAGTGGAAATAACTTTGCATCTTGTTAATGTCTATCAGAGAGAATATACTACAGAAGAGGCATTAAACAACCAAGTAGACTAGTGACTTGGCCAGTTAACATAGCCCAACCTTTGTCATCAGCTACTTTAGTGATGGCATGATGGTCATATGAATGAAAGGTCACAGTGGCAGGAATGGAGGCTACATATATGCCCACTAGCATAGACTTCTACTTATTAAGGCTTAATTACTGCTGGTCCTAAATGTTCAACCAATCAGCAACAGAGATAAAAATGTGTTCCCAATATGTCACAATTACTCAGTGACACCAATTGGTATTTTGTATCAAGTGGACAAAATTGCACCTTTTCCATTTGGAGCAGCCAAAAATGAGTTCTGACACAGATTGACTTGTACTACAGGTATAGATTTGCCTTTCTTCCCCACAGTGTCCTAGTTAGTATCACTATCCAAGGGCTTATTAAATATGTGATCCACTGGCATAAAATTACACATATTGCAACATCTGATCAAAGTAACTTTTATAACAATTGAGGTGTAAGAATGGGATCATGGCCATGGAACCCATTGATCATATCACATACTACACTATCTAAAAGCTTATAGCCTTATAGGTGTTTTTGGAACAGAGTGCTAAAAGTATAAATGAAAAGAGATATTGGAGCAATACTCTGCAATGATGGAACACCACAATATATTCATTGAATTAAAGAACTTTGTATGGTACTGGGTGCAAAATAAGTATAATACATGGGTCTGATAACAAAGATCTGGGAGCGGGGTTTGTTCCACATACTGAAAATCCTACTGAACCATTGGGGGAGAAGGGGATATGTGTTTCTCATCACCACATCTCTAAGCTCTGCAGTACTACTTACTAAAGGAGGGACACTTTTGTTAGAGAACACACCAAAAGTCATATTAAACAGTGGCTGCCAGCTGGACACTTTGGGATATTTGTGTCCAGAATCCATAAGGCAAGTAAAGGTATCAGCATTTTGATAGGGGCAATTGATCCTTATTTTCAGGAGGAAGTATGGCTGCTAATATGCAATGGCAGCAGATAGCACTTTGCATGGCATTTACATGACCACTATAGTATTCCTTTGTATTCCCTTGCCTACTTGGATAATAAGTTATAAAGTGCAGTTACACTGGCCTGAGAAGAATAACATGACCAGAGGCACAGGCCCCTTAGATTAGGATTTGTGTCATACTACTAAGCCACTGAGACCACCAAAGGTGGTAAATATAGATGGAAAATAATCAGAATGGTTAATAGAGGAACAAGATGATAAGTATCTGTTCTGACCTCAAGAGGCTATTTGTTCTACTAATTTTCCTCTTCTAACTTGTTCCCCAAGAAAAGAGATCCACTTGAGTCCTAGAGAAGTTGCTTTCAGAAATTATATGAAGAAATGGGTTAAGTGGCACAAGGGATGGACTGTGGTGGACTCAGAAATACATATTCAGATTATCCTTCAAGGAAGTATTTGTTGCCTTAGCTACTGGGAATTATGTCAGATCCTTCCAGAATTGCCTCCTCTGTAGAAAAACACATCATCCAAGGGTATGTTCTTCACATGGTGGCACTTATTCCAATGACTGGTCACAGTGTGTTTATAAAGGCTTAGCTACTTTGTCCCATTATAGGGTATTCTAATGGTCCATTTATGCTCCTTAGTGTTGTTGTTGTTTTTTTCCAAGCTGTTTTGGAATCTGAATTGTTTTGTGACTGCTCATCTTTCCTAATTCTGCTCACACCTTTTTTTTTTTTTTTGTATTTGATGGTAAGGCCTACTAAATACTCTACACACCAAAATCTGTCTCAACTTCTACTTCCAGAGAATCCAACCTATGACATCCAAGTAAAATAATGAATAGTAGAATATTGTTATTCACATCATACAATGCCTAGTAATCTTTAGCTAAAGGATAACTCAGAGAAAATCTAGTGGGTGGCAATACTAGGTGTTCCAAAAATGGTTAGTGTAATAGAACTGCATCTTTTAATCCCTTTCCATTCATGCTTTTTAATCAATTGCAACAAAGTGGAGTAATATCAGCAAAGTCTTTAACTTCTCCCTAAATTTTACAAATGCATTACTTATGTCACACACCATCAACTTTTACACTCATTAAATTGTTAACAACAATGTCACATTACTCTCATTGCAGTCTCTCGGCCTGGCCTGTGAGATAGGGCCAAAACTGGCTCTCTGATATCCCCTGAGGGGTCCCACAATGAGAGAGGGCGCAGGCCAGGCTGAGGGACCCTGCCAGTGCATGATTGGGGCCGGGGAGGGATGCGGGAAATTGGCCAGGGAGGGACCACAGGAGGGCTCCAGAGCATGTCCGGCCCATCTCGCTCAGTCCTGATCAACCAGATCCCAGCAGCAACCTCATCTACCTGTCAGATCGCCTGCCCCCTGGTGGTCAGTGCACATCATAGCGACTGCTCAACTGGTTGACTGTTGGCCCCCTGGTGGTCAGTGCATGTCATAGCAAGCAGTTGAGTGGCCTTAGCATATCATTAGCATATTGTGCTTTGATTGGTTGAATGGCTGACCAGATGACCGGACACTTAGCATATTAAGCTTTTATTATATAGGATATGTATATCTTCAGTCTAATGTATTATTGAAATATTTACCTTTTTAATATCCTATCTAATAATAGAGTAATATGCAAATTAACCATCACTCTGCCACAAAAATGGCAGCCCCCATAGCCACAAGATGGCGGCACCCAGTCCCCTCAGCCCTGCTGCTGGAGTGTCCGGCCTGTCCGCAGGAGCAGCGAGGCTGGATCTGCCTCTGGAGGGGGCAGATCCAGCCTCCCGCTCCACCGCTGCTGCAGTGTCTGGGCCTGTCAGCTCCCCCGGGGTTGGGGGTGACCAAGCAGCAAGGCTTGATCCGCCCCCAGACACTGCAGACAGAGCCTGGACAGCAGGGCATGGAGGCTTCCTTAGCGCGGTGGCAGCGGGGAAGCCCAGGCCCGGCAAACAGAGCCAAGACAGCAGGGCTTGGGAGCTTCCTTAGCGCGGTGGCAGTGGGGAAGACCCAGGCCCGGCAAACAGCCAGGACAGCATGGCTTGGGGACTTCCTTAGCGAGGTGGTGACAGGAGCACCCCCAGGCCCGGCAGTCAGAGCCCAGACAGCAGGGCATGGAGGATTGCTTAGAGCAGCAGCAGCAAGGAGCCCAGGCCCAGCAACCAGCCCAGACAGCAGGGCTTGGGGGCTTCCTTAGCACAGAGGCGGCGGGAACACCCCCAGGCCCAGCACACAGAGCTGGACAGCAGGGCTTGGGAGCTTCCTTAGTGCTGCAGTGGTGGGGAAGTCCCCAGACATGACAGACAGAGCCCAGACAGCAGGGCTTGGGGGCTTCCTTAGAGCAGAGGCAGTGGGAACACCCCCAGGCCCCACAGACAGAGCCAGGACAACAGGGCATGGGGGCTTCCTTAGTGTGTCGGTGTCGGCGAAGACCCCAGGCCTGGCAGACAGAGCACACTGTAGGGCATTGGGGCTTCCTTCGCATGGCGCATGGCGGAGGCAGGCAGAGAGCGGAGAGCAGGGCATGGGGGCTTCATCTCCATGGCTGTAGTGAAACCTCCAGGCCCGCAGAGAGCAGAGAACCACGGGGAGTGGGCCTAAGCCATCAGTATGACATCCCCTGAGAGCTCCTGGATTGTAGAGGGTGCAGGTTGGGCTGAGGGACCACTGTGCACAAATTTTGTGCACCAGGCCTCTAGTTGCATTATAATAGTTTACATATTCTGAATACAAATCCCTTATTTAACATATGAATCACAAATATTTCCTGCTAGTTTCTGTACTGCATTTTTATATTCCTGATGGTGTCATTTGATGAGCAAAAGTTTTAATTTTGATCAAGTCCAACTTACCAGTACATTTATTTTATTGCTTGTGCTTTGGTATCACAGCTAATAAATTATTACCAAACTCAAGACAATGGATGCTTAATGCTATTTTGGTTTATAAGAGTTTAATAGGTATAACTTTTATATTTAAGTCATTTATCCCTTTTTAACTCATTTTTGTGAGGTAATATCTCAGCTTCACTCTTTTTCAAGTGGATATTCAGTTATTCCATAATATTTTGTCAAAAACTCTATTTTTCCCCCATTGAATTTTCTTGGCGCCCAGGTTAAAAATCAATTTACCTATAAATGGCAGCATTTGTTTCTGGATTTTTAATTATATTCCATTGATCTCCATATCTATCCATATGCCAGCTTCACAGTCTTGATTTCTGTCACTTCATAGTAAGCTTAGAAATACAGAAGAGTGAGTCTTCTAACTAATCTATTTCAAGATTCTTTTTTTGGATCCTCTGGATTCTTTGCATTTCCATATGAATTTTAAGACCAGCTTGTCAATTTCTGCAAAACAAAATGTTGACTGAGATTTTGGTAAGGATTGTATTGAATCCATAAATCAATCTGGGGAGTATTGCATTTTATAAAAAAATAACTCTTCTATACTTCTGAGTGACATCAGAGGAATGGTGGTGTGAGAGATCCCCTTGGTCTATCCCCTTGAAGTTTCAACAATTTTAACAGCTATAATTCAACAAAGGACTCCATGCTCAATGCAAACACATTTGAGAGATCCTCGCATTGAAACATATAAAGGCGGGAAAGTGGGAGAAAACAGGGGAGGCAAGAAGGGAGAAGAACTCAAAGTAGCCATGGACACAGTTCTATAGCTTGGGGCTCAGCCTGACTAGGAGATAAATCAGCTGTGGATGGCCCTGCCTTCAGCCTGGAGGAGCAAAGAAATTTCAAGAGCATTCCCACAAGAGTATGCAGTATGATTTGCAGCTGAACCCAGGGACATGGACAGAGACAAAGCATGGAGTTGTGGCCATTGGCATTCCAGAGAAAGAAACAAGGCCACAGAGCCTGGCTGTCTTCCCTTAACCTCCCAAAGCTCACCTCCTGTCACCCTTTATGTCAGGTTGCAGAACACATTATCTGCAAACCCAAGAACTGATACTAACACTTTTTCCCTGAACGAAAGGCACACTCTGCAATTAATCATGGTCAGGTGGAGGCACACGGGGGATGTCACAGAGGTCTGCAAAGCAATAAATAGGCATTCTGATTCCCCAGATCACCCCACCCACACACATTGTAGCTGCACTGCTAATGGCATCTGGCTAGGGGTGTGCATGGAGGGTGTGGAAGCACGAATTTGAAGCTCCATCACCCATCACATTCCCATGTGTAGTTGATACCCTAGGATAGAGGCAACTGGATCACAGGGCGTGTGTCCACCTTCCCAGGAAACACAGGACATTTTCCACCACCCTGCAGAGAATTGAAAAGCCAGAGAAGTGTAAGAAAGCTAAAAAGTTGTATTTCAGTGCTGCCTCGTGGAAAAGAATAGAAATAGTTCTTATTTTCAACTACTAGAGAAATACCACTCATACATAGATGCCTAGAGAGAGAAGTAAGTCATCAAATACCATGAATAACCAAGGTAACAAGGCAGCTCAGAAAAAAATGAAAAATCTTGCCTTGCCCGAGTGGCTCAGTTGGTTGGAGCCTCATCCAGTATAACAAAAGAAAAAGAACTAGATAGAAATTCTGGAGATGAAGAACTCAATAAAAGAGATAAATAATTAAACAGCAAGGGGTAGAGGGGGTAGAAATAGAGCTGATTATATGGAGAAAATAATTAGTGATATCAAAGATAGAAATCTAGAAATGGAGCAGAGGGGAAAAGAGAGAGACTAGAACATAAAAAAGATGAAATTACTCTATGAGATCTGACTCTACCTGAAAGAGCAATATAAGAATGAAAGGCCTATGGTAAGAAGAAGAGAGGAAGAAGAGCTTATTCATACAAATAGTTGATGAGAACTTTCCAAACCTATGGTAAGAGCTAGATCCTCGAATCCAAGGAGGAACAGAACACTTAATTACCTCAATCCAAAGAGACCTTCTCCAAGGCACATAAAACTCTCAAAAACCGGTGAAAAAATTCTCAAGGCAGCCAAGAAAAAGAAGAAAGTAATCTATAAAGGAGAGCCATCGGACTTCTCAGAACAAACTCTATAAGCTAGAAGAGAATGGAACCAGATATTCAAATTACTGAAAGAGAGAAATTACCAGCCAATAATAATTTTTCCAGCAAAGTTATACTTTATATACAAAAGAGACATAAATATTTTTTCAGAAATACAGAAGCTGAGAAAATTTATCAACAGAAGACCTCCATTGCAGGAAATACTCAAGGAGTTTATTCTATCTAAAACAAAGAACAAAAGGTCACAGAACTACAAGTAAAATCACCAACAAACTTATAGCATAAATAGGGAGAACGTGTAACAACAAAAACAAAAAAAGGGGGGGAAGGTCTGAATTTGCAAAGGAGGATGGAGATCAAATGCATTAAAAATAAAAAGGGCTACTGTATATATGAAATTTTCTTTTTCATAAACCTAATGGTAACCACATACAAAAAACATAAACTAATTACATATGAAACTTTATTTTTCATAAACCTAATGGTAACCACATACAAAAAACTAAAACTTAAATGGACTGAATTAACCAATAAAAACGCACAAAGTAGCAGATTGAATTTTAAAAAAAAGTCTAACCATATGCTGCCTTCAGGAGACACATTTAAGCTGCAAAGGCAAAGATTGACTCAAAGTAAAAGGGTGGAAAATTATTATCCAAGTAAATAGCATCCACAGAAAAGCAGATGTAGCCATACTTTTATTTGAAAAAAAAAAATAGATTTCAAGATAACAAAGGTAACAAGAATCAAACAAATGGAAGAAAGAAAACATCGTCAATAAGTGGTGCTGGAAAAATTGGAAAGCTACATGTAAGAGAATGAAACTAGATTACAGTATGCCTCCATGTACAAAAATTAATTCAAAATGGATCTAAAACCTAAATATAAGATCTGAAACAATAAATTACATATAAGAAAACATAGGTACTAACTTATGGACCTTGGTCATAGAGGCTATTTTATGAATTTGACATACAAATGGTCAACACATATATGAAAAGATGTTCAACTTCAATAGCTATTAGAGAAATGCAAACCAAAACTATAATGAGATACTACCTCACACCTGTTAGAATCGCTATTATCAACAAAAGAGGTAATAACAACTGTTGGAGCTGTTGTGCAGGAAAAGGATCCCTCATTCTTTGATGGTGGGAATATAAACTGGTACAGCCACTATGGAAAACATCATGGCAAATCCTCAAAAATTTAGCATAAAGTTGCCATATGACCCAGCAATCCTTCTTCTGGGTATCTACTCATAAATTTAAAAAAAACTTCCATTTGCAGTGATATGTGCACCCTATGTTCATTGGAGCATTATTCATGGTGGCCAAGACATGGAAACAACCAAAGTGCCCCTTGATAGAGGATTGGAGAAAGAAGATGTGTCCATTGGTTTTAGGTTGTAAAAACCAATGGACGTATTTACAATACAAATACTACTCAGCCAAAAGAAAAGATTAAATACTGCCATTTGGAACAACATGGATATAATTTGAGAATATTATGCTAAGAATATAAATTAGTTAGAAAAGACTAAGAACCATATAATTTCACTCATATGTGGGATATAAAACTGAAATTCATAGACATAGACAACAGTATGGTTGTTACCATAGGCAAAGGGGTAGAGGGGGTAACAATGTGTAAAGGGGGGCAAATATATGGTGACAGAGAAGATTTGACTTTGGGTGGTACACACACAATGCAATATATAGATTATGTATCATATAAATGTATACTTGAATCCTATATGGCCCTAATGATCAGTGTCACCCCATTAAATTTAATAAAAAATAAATAAAAAGCTACTTTCTTTTTTAAAAAATTCTTTATTGATTAAAGTATTGCATATGTCTCCTTTTTCTCCCATTGACCCCTCCCTAGCCACTCCCACCCCCCCAGGACATGCCCTCAGTCCCCCTAGTGTCTTTGTCCATTAGTTATGTTTACATGCATGCATGCAAATCCTTTGATTGATCTCTTACCACCCGCCCAGCCTTCCCTCTGAGGTTTGATGGTCTGTTCAATGCTTCTCTCTCTGTACCTATTTTTGTTCATCAGTTTATGTTGTTCACTAGGGGCTCAGTGCATGAATCCGTGAACCTTGAAAGGAACTGTGGGACGCGAGGCTGCAGTAGGCACAGGGGCGGGTCTGAGCCCATCTTCCATGCCCCCGCCTGGCCCCTCCTGCTGCAGCACCCGGTCACCTGTCTGCCAGCAGCCCTGCTCCTGGCACCAGCCCTGCTCACACCCACGATCAGGACCAGCGCAGGGCGCTGGCAGTGGGTGCGAGCAGTGGCTCCAGTACCAGCGGCGGGTGTGAGCAGGGCCGGTGCAAGCAGCAGGTGCAAGCACCATGTGGGACTGCAGCACGCAGGAGCACAGAATTTTCAGTAACCACCAGACGCTCTCCCTGATGACAGTGACCGGTGCCCTGCCTTGCTGTGGCATCCCCACTCACCTGCTCCACCATCCCGCAGTGGCCAACGCCTGCCATGTTCCACACTCTGCCGCCTGCTGCTGACGCCTGCCATGTTCCACGCGTGCCCCCTGGTGGTCATCGCATGTCATAGCTACCAGTTTGTTTTTTCTGCCGTTTGGTCTATTTACATATTAGCCTTTTATTACATAGGATTATAGCCCACATAAGAATGAGATCATGTAATATTTATCTTTCTCCTACTGGCTTATTTAGCTTACCATAATGATATCTAGGTCCATCCATGCTGCTGCAAATTGTATGAGTTCTTTCATTTTTACAGCAGTGTAGTATCCCATTGTGTAGATGTACCACAGTTATTTAATCCACTTATCTCCTGATGGGCACTCAGGTTGTAAAAAGCTACTTTCAAAGTGAAAAATATTAACTCTTCCAATTCATTAACACAGAACTCATTATTTATTTATTTGTATCTTATTTAATTTTTATAAATCATTTCTAGTTTTCTGTGTTTTTTGTTTTTACTTTTCAGCATACAACTCTTGCACCTGTTTTGTTAAGTTTATTTCTAAATATTTATTTTTGGAAGCTTTTGTTAATGGAACTGTTATTTATTGCTAGTGTATAGAAATGTAGTTGCCATTTGTGTATTCATAATATTTTCTGCAACCTTGATGAACCAGTTTACTAGTTCTATTAATTTTTTCTTCTGGATCTCAAGATTTTATATACAAAATCATGTTTGTGGATACAGTTTTACTTCTTCTTTTTCAATATGGACATCTTTTACTTTATCTTCTTTTCTAATCTCCCTTGATAGAACCTCTACTACAATGTTTAATTGAATTGGTGGTAATGGAATATTTTGGTTTTTCCCCTTATCTTATAGGGAAAGCTTTTAGTCTTTACCATTAAGTATGATGTCAGATGTGGGATTTTTGAAAATGTCATTTATTAGATTGAGAAAGTTCCTAGCTTGTTAAGTTTGTGGGTTGTTTGTTTATTTTTTAGCATGAATGGGTGTATAGTTTTTATCAAAAGATTTTCATGAATATATTGAGATAATCATGTGTTTTATTCCCTTCATACAATATATTATATAGTCAACAAATTAAATACTGTCTAAAATCACATAGTTTCAGGGCCTCAAGTATAACTTGTACAACCTATATTAGAATATAAGGCTCTTTGAAGCCTTTTGTTGTTGTTGTTGTTGTTGTTAATCATCACCTGAGGATATTTTTCCATTGATTTTTAGAGAGAGTGGAAGGGAGGTGGAGACAGAGAGAGAGAAACATCAATGTGAGAGAGTCACTTCGACTGGTTACCTCCCACATTTGCCCTGATCAGGGCTGGGAATTGAGCCTGCAACCAAGGTACGTGCCTTTGACTGGAATTGAACCTGAGACCCTTCAGTCTGCAGGACAATGCTCTAACCACTGAGTAAAACTGGCTAAGGCTTTGCAACTTTTTTAAAGTGACTTCCCAATAGTAGTAATAATACTAAAAATAATAATAATTTCACTGTGCACTTATTAATATATTAGGAACTTTGCATATATTAACTCATGTCATTCTCACAACAACACAATTAGGTAAATATTATTATCATTCTCAGTTTGCACCTCAATCTAGCATTGCTGATAATAGCAGAGTGAGAATTCAAACCTTGACATTGTAATTTCTGGCTATGTGCCTTTAACCACTACACCTTGCTAAAAACACTACCCTAAAAGTTCCATTAAGTACTCTGAACAAATATTTTTCATTCTGAGTAAGTATAGGAAAAGTGGTGAATATATTCTTTTGAAGAAAATATAGTTAGTTTTAGCATATTAAAAATCTAAGTTTCTCAGTAATGAAATCAATAAACTTTTTAGATAGTTGTCTAAATTTCTATGGTCATGGAAAATGTGTTTACATTATCTATCTAAGCATCCTGGGAAACACTGTGCTACAGCATGCTACTTGATAAGGGATTTATCTTCTAGGAACCACTGACAATAGAAGGTCAACAGAAAATGAAGTTACACCACAATTATCTATAAAAAGTGAAGAAACCCTTAACCAATTTCAAGTGAAAATCTCATATCAAGACTATGAGGAAAGGAATTATCTGTGTGAAACAGGTAACTATGTTCTGCATATTGATCATTCTGAGTAAAATGAAGTTGATCTGAAAACATGAAGTGAAAATGAACACATAAAAACTCTGTTGTTTTGTTGGTTTTTCATGCTATTTTACCTTTATTTTGAGGTCAGCAAATGAAATATAACATATGCTTATTACTACTTCAATTAATTGATAGTTAAATTGTTTTTAAAAGATTGTTGCATATTTAAAAATTAACTCCCCACCTCTTTCTTTTTTTTTTTTTTTTTTTTTTAATTTATTTTATTGATTTTTTACAGAGAGGAAGACAGAGGGATAGAGAGTTAGAAACATCGACGAGAGAGAAACATCGATCAGCTGCCTCCTGCACACCCCCTACTGGGGATGTGCCCGCAACCAAGGTACATGCCCCTGACCGGAATCGAACCTGGGACCCTTGAGTCCGCAAGCCGATGCTCTATCCACTGAGCCAAACCGGTTTTGGCCCCCACCTCTTTCTAAGTGCATATTTTCCTAGAGTGTTTGAATTAAGGTAATTATAAAATTGCAGAAAAATAAGGAGTTTTCAATTTACGGTCAATACAAAAACCCCCTCTGCTGTATCCTACCGGGATTTTGTTAAGTAGAATAAATAAGTTAAAATTATATATTTCCCCTACAGAGAACTTGTACAAAAATTTATAAATTTAGATAAACATGTAAGTAATGAAACTCTATAGTTATCCTTGTACAAGTTAGTGTTTTTGTTAGGCATTAGCTTTTCTGGTTCTAGCATTTGGAATAGCAGATTTGGATGCTGAGTGGAATATTACTACCTGTTAATTAGAGACATAATCTGGATATTAAAAAACAATATTTGGCAATTTCCATTAACATTTTAATTGACAAAAATGCAAACTACTATATAAAAGTGTCTTCTGTTTTTAAAAAAATCTTCTTGATATATAGATTGCCAGAAATTAGAATACTTAGTTTTCAAATTGAATGTAGAATTTTATAAAATTGCCATGGTGTTTGCATCCTTGCATGTAATTAGTATTTCTGGAAAAGTAGAAGTTCAATTTGATTAAGAATTTGATTACCTCTCATTTCTAATGCAAAGGTTTCCTGCTTACTTTATCTTTCACATCCTCAAGAAAATAAAATTGATACTGTATTGAAAGTCAGAGAGATTCCATCACAACATTTGTGTCACAATGTCCTTTTTCATTTCTCTATAGATTATCCTCTATGACAGCAATTAAAAGCAATACATTGAGGCTGATTTCTCTCTTTTCTCATGTGGATATTAGTCCTGTCACCAGCAGAGATGTGGTTGAGTCAGTCTTCTGGGAGCTAATTTTGTACACCTGTGAAGATGGTTTTTTAATATAAGGAAATTCAAATATATGTGAACTTGAATAGAAAAAGAAATTACATTCTTTCACTCACCTAAGCTTTAGCATATCCCTCAAATGTGGATGTAAACAACAAATCACTTGAGTAGTAGTCCTGTGACTTTATCACCAATAGCAATAATAGATATATTCAGATTGCATTGCTGTTGTTGCATGAAATATCATGAAATGTCATTTATACACATCATTACCCCAAATTTATGTTAGTTATTTGACTTGGTTATTTAATGGGTTAACAACTAAAGGAGATATATTCTTGTATCACAATTGTATCATAAATTTAAAAATATTTCATAATTGCATTTCAATATAATTGATTTATTTTCTAATTCTGTTTAATTTTTATGGATTTTAAAGCATCACAGTGATGAGAATTCCACAGTCTTCAACAGAATGCCAATGGGAACAATAATACAAAAGGTATTAAATAACCCCTATTAGAGAAATGGACTTGTTGCCAAAGGTCAGAAGAAAGGCTTGAATTCAACCTTCCTCAAAGTGCCCAGAAACTATTAAAATCTAAAGCAAATCCTCAGGCACACTATTCATATAAGGTTAGCCTTATTCTCTGAAGCAAAAATAATAGGAGAAATTCCAAAAGCACTCTTCACCTGAAGTAACTTGCCTAATTCCAAGGCCCCAAAGTGCCCAATGTTAACTTCAAAGTTTCAAGACCAAAGTTCATTTTGCCTGAGACAAAGCATTATGAAATTCAGTATATTAATATTTTCTTCCAAAAAGAGAGAGTGCATCTGGGTTTTCCCTGGCAGTGTGGCCTTGAAAAAATAACTTTTTCTTTTTCTTTGTTGTTGTTGATACTTAATGTTTTCACTAGTATACAAAGTACATCATACTTGTATAGTGCACTTTACAGTGTTGATTCTAAGCACCAAAAGAACTTTAACAAAGAATTAGGAGGAATGTCTTGGAAGGAGACCATGCGATCATCATTATGTGTAGGAGAGTGGTCGGCAAACTCATTAGTCAACAGAGCCAATATCAACACTACAAAGATTGAAATTTCTTTTGAGAGCTGAAAACCGACTTCTGCGCATGGGCCACGAAGTTTCCGCACATGGTATTTTGTGGAAGAGCCACACTCAAGGGGCCAAAGAGCCGCATGTGGCTCACGAGCCGCAGTTTGCAGACCACTGGTGTAGGAGAATAAAGGAAAAGGTAAGGTAGCATAAGCTGGATTTGATATGAGTACTCTGTGAATGGAAATAAATGAGGCATAATGATATCATAACTTGGATGTAAATTATACAGGACATGGAAGGGAAAGGAAGGAGGTGAATATAGGGCAGTGACTGTTGCTCCATAGGAGCTTCAGAATGCAGAAAACAATAGATTGTAGAGTGAGAGTGGAAGCTGAATGCTGAAGAACTAAGACATTAGTTGGCACAAAGATTTCTTCTTTTAGTAACTAAGTGAATGTTGGTATTTATTGGGATGGTGGAGATTGTGAAAGATTTTCTGTTTTTTTTTCTTATTTGGTGAGAAGGAATCCATAGTTTCCTTTTAGCCTGCTAATTCTGAGATGGCTATTAGACATGCCCAATAAGCTTATGCTTATTCAAGTCTGAGCTCAGATGGCAGATTTTGAATAGAGAAGCCCATAGAGTAATAACCACTTTATAGATATATACAGTTATCTAAATTAATGAGAATGTCTAGGGGGGAAATATATAGGGGAAACACGTCACAAGAATGAGCTCAGAAAGAGAAAAGGTATCCAAGGACTGAGTCGCATCATATTCAGTCTGAGTAGAGAAGTCAGTACAACAGAATGAAAAGAAACCATTAATAATTTTGAAGTAATTACAAGTATCAAAAGCATCAAAAGAACATTTCAAAAAGGAAAGAGTCAGCAACTGTATTCATAGGAGCATTTTTTGATAGGGACAAATTGGAAACAAATGATCAATATGAAAATAGATAAGTTGTGGAATATTATTAAAATTAATCTCTAGAAATCATTTAAAATTAGTTGACTCACATAATTAAATCTCAGAAACATAAAAAGAAAGTTGTAGACTAAGTTATGGTATGTTGTCATTTTCTTTCAAATTTCAGGCCTGCAAATCAATCCTATCTAATAAAAGAGTAATATGCAAATTGACCATCACTCCAAGACACAAGATGGCTATCCCCATGTGGTCAAAGATGGCTGCCCTCATGTGGACACAAGATGGCCACCACAAGATGGCCTGCAGGGGAGGGCAGTTGTGGGCAGTTGGGGGTGACCAGGCTGGCAGAGGAGGGCAGTTGGGGGAGACCAGGCCAGCAAGGGAGGGCAGTTGGGGGAGGACCCAGGCCTGCAGGGGAGGGCAGCTGGGGGGACTAGGCCTTCAGGGGAGGGCAGTTGAGGGGGGCAGGCCAGCAGGGGAGGGCAGTTGGGGGCAACTAGGCAAGCAGTGGAGGGCAGTTGGGGGGGGGACCAGGCCTGCAGGGGAGGACAGTAGGGGGGGACCCAGGTCTTCAGGGGAGGACAGTTGGGGGGACCAAGCCTGTAGGGGAGGGCAGTGGGGGGACCAGGCCTGCAGGGGAGGGCAGTTGGGTAAGACCAGGCCAGCAGGGGAAGGCAATTGGGGTAGACCAGGCCAGCTGGGGAAGGCAGTTGGGGGGAGACCAGGCCTGCAGTGGAGGTCAGTTTTGGGGGACCAGGACAGCAGGGCAGGGCAGTTGGGGGGGACCAAGCCATCAGGGGAGGGCAGTTGGTGTAGACCTGGCCAGCAGGGGAGGGCAGTTGCGGGGGGAACCAGGCCTGCAGTGGAGGGCAGTTGGGGGAGACCAGGCTAGCAGGGAGGGCAGTTAGGGGTGACTAGGAGAGCAGAGGAGGGCAAATGGGGGAGACCAGGCCAGCAGGGGAGGGCAGTTAGGGGGACCAGGACAGCAGGGGAGGGCAGTTGGGGAGACCAGGACAGCAGTGGATGTCAGTTGGGGGGGACCAGGACAGCAGAGGAGGGCAGTTCGAGGAGACCAGGCCTGTAGGGGAGGTCAGCTGGGGGGCAACCAGGCCTGCAGGGAAGGACAGTTAGGGGCTACCAGACTGCCTGGGGAGGGCAGTTAGGGGTGACCAGGCCAGCAAGGGAGGGAAGTTAGGGGCATTCGGGACTGCTGTGGAGAAGTTAGGTAACAGGCTGCAGGGGAGTGGTTAGGGGGTGATCAGGCTGGCAGGCAGAAACAGTTAGGGGTAATCAGGCAGAGGCAGGTGAGTGGTTGGGAGCCAGCAGTCCTGGATTGTGAGAGGGATGTCCGACTGCCCGTTTAGGCCCAATCCCACCGGGGTCCCAGATTGGAGAGGGTGCAAGCTGGGCTGAGGGACACCGCCCCCCGTGCACAAATTTCGTGCACCGGGCCTCTAGTGTAATATAATATTTCTGGATATATACATGTTTGATGAAAGAAAAACAATTATAAATACTAAAATCAGTACAGTGGCTACCTTACTGAAAGAGAAAGGAAAGCCGATAAGAGGGGAGGTGGATTTTAGCTTATTTGTAATTTTTTATTATTTAAAGCAAATATGAAAAATTATTGTTTATTTCATAAAAGTTATGATTGCATATGTTTTGATTATATTACTCTCTTTAGTTTCCTGTATATTTGAAATATTTTATTATTTAAATAACTAAAATATTTTAGTCTTTAAATAATAAAAATAGACATTATTATAATAAGTATCATTTTATATAAATCATTGTGATCACCCCTGCAGTGAAAGTGCAGAATTCATGTACAAATTTAGAAACTTTTCTTAATTATTTATAATCATAGTCATCTGTCTAACTCAATATCATTTATCTTTATTTTTTATTAAATTTATAATGGTGCATTGGTTAGTAGCATTATATGTTTCAATATCATTTATAGAGACTTGTATCTGTGGAGTTTTTCTAAAAATTTGACATTGAAGTCACTAAAAACAACTTATTTATAGTCAAAATAATCCACAGTGTGGATAAAGGGTAGCCAGTAATTTGGCAAGTTGGTTAAGTTGAGATAAGTTTAAAAAAAACTTCTACTATAATACATGTTGGAGAAAGAACTATCAAGATTTATTGATGGGATGGATATTCTGGGGAGGGAACAGAGGAAAAGGAATAACAAAGATTTCTATTTTTAGTAACTAAGTGCGTGTTAGTGGTATTTATTGAGATGGTGGAAAATGAGGAAGATTTTTTAAAATTAAACTACTGGGCCTAGACAGCATTATGCTGAGTGAAATAAACCAGTCAGAAGAAGATAAGTATCACATGATCTCACTCATTTGTGGAATATAATGAACCAAATACTAGTACACTGAAGATCAAAAATAGGCCCAGTGTCATAGAAGCATGAACAGATTGTTGAACCTCAGAGGGAAATTAGGGAAGGGTGGGTGGGAAGAGATCAACCAATGAACTTGTATGCATATATGCATAACCCATGGACACAGACAATGGGGCAATGAAGGCAAGAAGGGAGGGGACAGGAGCAGGCTGGAAGAGATTAATGGGGGGAAAAAGGAAGACCTATGTAATACATTCAACAATAAATATTAAAGAAAAACAAACTACTGTAATCCCTCACTTTTGATATTTTTAATTGGATTTTTTTAATTTTCTGAATTTAAAATATCTACATCTTAATATATAAAAACCCTGGGTTGGATTGTCACTGAATAATAAATGTAACCAGTAGCAAACTCGGGTCTATCTTCTTTGAACACGATTTCCATCTCCTGAAACAATGCGTTACAGGCAAAAAAAAAAGATGGCGACCGGCAAGAAGGTAGGGAGAGAGAGAGTGTGAGTGAGGAACCCATAGAGGAGAGTGTAGATGTGTAGACGTGTGTGGTGTGTGTGTGGGTATGAGCTAGGGTCAGTTAGATTCTGCAGGTCTTCCAAGGGGCTGCCTAACCGGGCAGTCCTAGACGGCGGAGCCCCGCGCACAAAGCGGACACTTCTCGGCGGCTGGTGCGGACGCGGAGACCATGCCATCTTGAGAAACAGAGCTGCCTGAGACTCGGATACAGGCTTCTGACACAAACCAGGACCCTGCAGCCACTGGGGACAGAGAACTGCTATCACAGCTTCAGACCAACAAACAACAAGAATCCAGACTTCCTGGCAGATTCCCATGAGTCAAAGAGCCTATCCCCCTCCCCGCAGGCGCGCTCGGATAGCGCCAGAGTAACTGATACACACGCCCCTCGCGCAAGCTGCAGAGCTTTGTGCAGGGACGCGCTCCGCCTTAGGGAATTTGGCGCGCTGGACAGAAGCAGCTCACCTTCAGGGAAATCTGTCAGTGTGCACAGAGGGCTTCCCTTCGGGGAATTGGGGGGAATTTGGCTTGCAGGTCACAGCTCCCCTTCGGGGAATCTTAGAGCTTGCACAGAGGGGCTTCCCTTTGGGGAATTTGGCGCGCAAGACGGACTCCGCCCCTCTTCGGGGATTCTGGGAGAGTGCACGGAGGCAGCTCACCTTCAGGGATTTGAGAGTGTGCGCCCTAGCCGGTTTGGCTCAGTAGAGAGAGCACACACAGGACGCAGCTCCACTTCAGGGAATTTGGCACGCCGGACACAGCTGCCTGGGATGCCTGACTTACAGCGCATTCACACTAAGAGCCAACGACCACAATTGTTGGTGCATGCACACACAGGGACCCTGATTCTCAACGAGAAACCGCACAAGGCAACAGGGACTCTGACACTCGATTCTTGGTGCAGACACAGGGAAACTCTGACTCCTGGCACATGCTAAGGACCTCATTTTTGGCACATACCAACAGTGTGGTGCAGACAGGGACCCTGATTCTAAGTGTGCACACGAGACCACACGGAACACTGGGGACACTGACCCTGGGCAAGTATGGTTCCCACCAACCAAAGGCAGCCACACGTCCTAGTGTCAAAGCACTTCAGTGAAACTCGGGTGGAGCGAAGTCCCCACAGCACACGGCCCAGGTCCACACAAACGGAAGCTTGAGCTTTCTGGTGATAGCCAGAATGGGGAAACGAAATAACTCACAGAGGAAAGAAAATGTGGAGTCGTCAAGAAAGGAAATTAGTGAAACTGAAGCTTGCAACATGACCGAAAAGGAGTTCAGAGTAATGGTCGTGGAATTTATACATCGGATGGATGAGAAAATCAACAACTTATGCAAGAATCAGGAAGAAATGAAAAGTGATATAGCTACAATCAAAAACACCATGGAAAGTTTCAACAGTAGACTACAAGAAGCAGAGGACCAAATTAGTGAGTTAGAAGATCAGGTACAGAAACAAGCTCAATCTGAACAGCAATTGGAGAAAAAAATTAAAAAGCAGGAGCAAAGCCTAAGGGAGCTTCTGGACAACATGAAACGAAGTAACATGCGTACATTAGGGCTGTCAGAAGGACAAGAAGAGCAGCAGGGATTAGAAAATCTATTTGAAGAAATAATGACAGAAAACTTCCCGGATATGGGAAAGATAAAAGTTACGCAAGTACAGAGAGTCCCAAGCAGGATCAACCCCAAAAGACCCACACCAAGACATGTCATAATCTCAATGGCAAATATAAATGATAAAGAGAGAATCTTAAAGGCGGCAAGAGAGAGACAGAGAGTTACCTACAAAGGAACACCCATCAGATTGTCAAATGATTACTCAACAGAAACACAACAAGCTACAAGTGAATGGAAGGAGGTATACAAAGTGTTGCAAAGCAAAGGACTGAATCCAAGAATACTATATCCAGCAAGACTATCAATCAAAATTGAAGGGGAAATCAGGAGCTTCGCAGACAAAAAAAGACTCAGGGAATTTATCACCACCAAACCAGCAATGCAAGAATTGCTAAAGGGAATACTGTAAAAAGAAGAAATAAACAGGCAAGAAGGAATATAGACACAAAAATAGATATGACTACAAACAAATACCTTTCAGTAATAACTTTAAATGTAAACAGACTAAATGCTCCAATCGAAAGACATCGAGTGGGTGAATGGATAAAAAAACATGACCCATATATATGCTGTCTACAAGAGACCCACCTCAGAACAAGAGACTCACACAGATTGAAAGTGAAGGGATGGAAAAATATCTTTCAGGCAAATGGAAATGAAAAAAAAGCTGGGGTATCAATACTTATATCTGACAAATTAGACCTCAAAGTCAATGCCATAACAAGAGATAAGGAAGGCCACTTCATAATACTAAAGGGAGAAATCCAACAAGAAGAAATAATTCTGGTAAACATATACGCTCCCAATATAGGAGCACCCAAATACATAAATAAACTCCTGGAAGATATCAAGTGAGAGATTAATAGCAATACAATCATAGTAGGAGACTTTAATACCCCACTATCACCATTGGACAAATCCTCTAAACAAAAAATCAGCAAAGAAACAGCAATCCTAAATGACTCACTAGACCAGATGGAATTAATAGACATTTTCAGAACATTTCACCCCAAAGCCACAGAATATACATTCTTCTCAAGTGCACATGGGTCATTTTCAAAGATAGACCATATGCTGGGTCACAGGCAAAGTCTCTTCAAATTCAAGAAGATAGAAATTATACCAAGTATCTTCTCAGATCACAGTGGCATAAAACTGGAAATCAACTACAATAAATACAATCCAAAGAAATTAAACACATGGAGACTAAACAGCATGCTATTAAACAAGGACTGGGTCACCAGAGAGATCAAAGAAGAAATAAAAAACATCATGGCAACAAATGACAATGAAAACACAACAATCCAATATCTATGGGACACAGCGAAAGCAGTCTTGAGAGGGAAGTTCATAGCTCTACAAGCCTATTGCAAAAAAGAAGAAACAATGGTAATAAATTACCTAACCCTACAACTCAAAGAGCTAGAAAAAGAGCAGCAAGAAAAGCCCAGTGTAACCAGAAGGAAGGAAATAACAAAGATCACAGCGGAGATAAATGACATAGAGACCAAAGAAACAATACAAAAGATCAACAAAACCAAGAGCTGGTTTTTTGAAAGGATAAACAAGATTGATGGACCTCTAGCCAGGCTCACCAAGAAGCAAAGAGAGAGGACCCAAACAAACAAAATTAGAAATGAAAGAGGTGAAATAACAACAGGCCCCACTGAGATACAAAGGATTGTTACAAAATACTACGAACAGCTCTATTCCAACAAACTGGACAACCTGGAGGAAATGGACATATTCCTAGAAAAATACAACCTTCCAAAAATCAATCAAGAAGAATCTCAACAGCTCAATAGGCCAATAACTATGGACGAAATTGAAGCAGTCATCAAAAAGCTTCCAGCAAACAAAAGCCCAGGGCCTGACGGCTTCACAGGAGAGTTTTACCAAACATTCAAGGAAGAACTAAAACCTACCCTCCTCAGACTATTCCAAAAAATTCAAGAGGAAGGAACACTTCCAAGCTCCTTCTATGAAGCCAGCATCACCCTAATACCAAAACCAGATAAAGACAACAAAATGAAAGAGAATTACAGACCAATATCCCTCATGAACATAGATGCCAAAATCCTCAACAAAATTCTAGCAAATCGGCTCCAGCAGTACATCAGAAAGATCATACACCATGACCAAGTAGGATTTATCCCAGGAATGCAAGGATAGTACAATATCCGCAAATCAATAAACGTGATACATCACATAAACAAATTGAGAGATAAAAATCACATAGTCATATCAATTGATTCAGAAAAAGCATTTGACAAAATCCAACACCCTTTCTTGATAAAATCTCTCAACAAGGTGGGAATAGAAGGCTCATACCTCAACATAATAAAAGCTATATATGATAAACCCACAGCAAACATCATACTCAATGGACAAAAACTAAAAACATTTCCCCTAAGAACAGGAACAAGACAGGGATGCCCACTCTCACCACTCCTGTTTGACATAGTACTGGAAGTATTAGCTATTGCAATTAGAAAAGAAGAAGAAATAAAAGGCATCCAAATTGGAAAAGAACAAGTAAAGCTGTCTTTATTTGTAGACGACATGATATTGTACATAAAAAACCCGAAAGACTCCGTCAAAAAACTAATAGACTTAATAAATGAATTCGGCAATGTAGCAGGATACAAAATTAATGCCAATAAATCTATGGCCTTTCTATACACCAATAGTGAACTTACAGACAGAGAGACTAAAAAGGCAATCCCATTTACCATCGCACCAAAAAAATTAAGATACCTAGGAATAAACTTAACTAAGGAGGTAAAAGACCTATACACGGAAAACTACAGGACACTGAAAAAAGAGATAGAGGAAGACGTAAACAGATGGAAGAACATACCATGTTCATGGATTGGTAGAATCAACATCATTAAAATGTCCATACTACCCAAAGCAATCTATAGATTCAATGCACTCCCCATTAAAATACCAAAGGCATATTTCACAGACCTTGAAAGAACTCTCCAAAAATTCATCTGGCATAAAAAAAGACCCTGAATAGCCACAGCAATCCTGAGAAAGAAGAATAAAGTAGGAGGGATCTCAATACCAGATTTCAAGCTGTATTACAAAGCCACCATTCTCAAAACAGCCTGGTACTGGCACAAGAACAGACATATACATCAATGGAACAGAATAGAGAATCCAGGTATTGATCCAAACCACTATGCTCAATTAATATTTGACAAAGGAGGCATGAACATACAGTGGAATAAAGACAGTCTCTTCAATAAATGGTGTTGGGAAAATTGGACAGACACGTGCAAAAAAATGAAGCTAGATCACCAACTTACGCCATACACAAAAATAAACTCAAAATGGATACAGGACTTAAACATAACACGGGAAACCATAAAAATACTAGAGGAATCCACAGGCAGCAAAATCTCAGACATATGTCAAAAGAACTTCTTCACCGATACTGCCCCTAGGGCAATGGAAGCTAAAGAGAAAATAAACAAATGGGACTACATCAAAATAAAAAGCTTTTTTACAGCAAAAGAAACTATCAACAAAACAACAAGAAAGCCCACTGCATGGGAGAACATATTTGCAAATGGTATCACTGATAAAGGTTTAATCTCCAACATCTACAGGCAGCTTATACAACTTAATAAAAGGAAGATAAATGATCCAATTAAAAATGGGCAACGGATCTAAATAGAATCTTTTCAAAAGAAGACAGAAGGAAGGCCAAGAGACACATGAAAACATGCTCAACGTCACTAATTATCCGAGAGATGCAAATCAAAACAACAATGCGGTATCATCTCACACCTGTCAGAATGGCTATCATCAACAAATCAACAAATGACAAGTGTTGGCGAGGATGCAGAGAAAAAGGAACCCTCGTGCACTGCTGGTGGGAATGCAGACTGGTGCAGCCACTGTGGAGAACAGTATGGAGTTTCCTCAAAAAACTGAAAATGGAACTCCCATTTGACCCAGTAATCCCACTCCTAGGAATATATCCTAAGAAACTGGGAAAACCAATCAGAAAGGATATATGCACCCCTATGTTCATAGCAGCACAATTTACAATAGCTAAGATCTGGAAACAGCCTAAGTGCCCATCAGCAGATGACTGGATCAGAAAACTATGGTACATCTACACAATGGAATATTATGCTGCCATAAAAAAGAAGGAATTCTTACCATTTGCAGCAACCTGGATGGAATTGGAGAACATTATGTTAAGTGCAATAAGCCAGTCAATGAAAGAAAAATACCACATGATCTCACTCATTTATGGATAATAAAGAACATTAAAAACTTGAACAAAAAGATAGTTACAGAGGCAGTAAAGCATCAAACAGTCTGTCAAATTACAGCAGGAAGGTTAGGGAGAGGTGGGGAAGATAAGAGATCAATCAAAGGACTTGTATGCTTGCATATAAGCATAACCAATGGACGCAAAACTCTGGGGGTTGAGGGCATGTATGGGAGTGGGGTTGGGGGGGGCAATGGTAAAATATGTACACATATAATACCTTAATAAAAAAAATTGGGAAAAAAAAAAAAAAACCCTGGGTTGTAACAACCAGCAACAACGGGAGGCTGACCAACCAGAAGTCAGTGCTAGCCCTGCCCCCAAACAAGTGGTTAGGGGCAATCAGGCAGGCAGGCAGTGTGGTTAGGGGTGATCAGGTAGGCAGACCAGCGGTTGGGGTGATCAGGTATGTAGGCGAGTGGTTAGGGCGATCAAGTAGGCAGACAACCCCTCACAGGGCTGGCCCTGCCCCCCAGCAAAGAAAGAGGGAGGCCCAGGCCAGCCTAGCCATTGCACCCCAGCCTGTCACCTGCAGAGGGAGGCCACCGGTGGCAAGGGCGGGGGGGGGCAGTGCTGCACAGATGGCAAGCAGTGGCAGCAGCGGGGGTGGGGCCAGCTGCCTGCAGCCTGGGGAAGGAAATCCGCGATAGGCCCTGATCTCAGGCCACGCCTAGGGACCCTACCCGAGGGGTCCTGGATTGTGAGAGGGTGCAGAACGGGCTGAGGGACCCCCCGCCCAAGTGCAATAATTTTCATGCACCGGGCCTCTAGTCGCATAATAACTTATTTCCTATTCTAATCTTTACATATTTTGTTTTTTGCTTTCTTACCAGTTTTCACTGACTACAAATTCAGGAGCATTGTTTAGAAATGATGACTATAACAGAGACTTGTGACATGTTCTAGACAGTAATGAGTGGATTAAGATAAATGTTTGCTTATAGTGTGGCAATAACCTTCTTTCATGAAACACAGAAGTTTTATTCTTAGTGCATTTTATTTTTTAAAAAAATTTAGGCATGATTATTTAGGAAGAGAGAACTTAGCTACATTTTTATGTTTACTTTAGAGGGCTTAAAGAGGAGAAATATAATAGTCAGGTTTTGAGACAAATCACACTAGAATGTGAATATATAACAGAAAAAGAAAATACAACTAGTAATGATGAAAATACAATTTAAGACTTTTAAAAATTGTTTCTAATGTTTGCTTTCAATGAAATATATGTATATATATTATATATAAGCTGTAAAAACCTAAGGAGTTATTCAACTAAAAGGTGTTCAATACATAATAGCAATTACAGGGAATCAGTACCTAATGTTACAGTGTTGAAAGCCATTCCTTTGTCCCCTCTCAAGAATGATTTTGTGAGTTATAAGTATAAATTTACTACTGTCATTTTCAGCTCCAACAGTTCTTTCATCCTGGACTAGTGATTCATAGGATTTATATGCAAGGCAAACCTTTGTTTCTCTAATAGTCTGTAAGCAAATAATGCCTTTTTTTTAGTGGTAACTATTAGATTGCCTTAAAAGTGTCATATTTTAGAAAAAGAGTCCTAACATAAATGTTCCATAAATTCTTTTAAATATTATATTAAATAATTAAGGATAATTAAGCACAGAGATGATAACACTGAAACAGTTTAACTTTTGGATATAGGTAAAATGTCAGAGTATTATTACTATTGAAATGAGTACTCCATTCAAGAGGTATGATCTGAGTGTTCAACAAGTTACCCGTTTCCTAAATCTTTTCAAGCAGTCTACTGTACCTTCAGAAATATATTAGATTTAACTAATATGAATTTTACTAAAATCTAATTCCTTGCCATATATTCATGATGAAATAATGGTGTTATGTCAAAAGCTTTTTTGATTGATGAGTATTTCTTTCAAATACCACAAATGTGCCTCTGAATTTTCCATACTATTTATCAGGTTTAGAATTCTGATTCCAGATTTTTTTTCTTTAAACATATGCATCCCACCCTAGCTGGTTTTGCTCAGTGGATAGAGTATCGGCCCACGGACTGAATGGTCCTGGGTTCGATTCCAGTAAAGGACATGTACCTCAGTTGCAGGCTAGGTCCCGGGCCCAGTCAGGTGTGTGTGGAAGGCAACTAATTGATGTGTCTCTCTCACATCTATGTCCCTCTCTCTCTGTCTCTCCCCCTCCCTTCCACTCTCTAAAAATCAATGGAAAACTATCCTGGGGTGAGGATTAACAAAAAATTTTAAAAAACAAACATCTAAATCCCTGTTGGAAAGCAGAGCAATTCAAGCTACAGTCAAAATATTCCCTGAGAAATGCTCAACCTCCTTTGTATTAAATGTAAGCTTTCAAAATATAGTAAAAATAAAATCTAAAATCTGCATTTCCTCCTCCTTTAGTATTTATGCCCAAGAAGAAGCTGAACATTCATGAAAGACAAATATGTGGATACTAATAAAATCCTGGGTGTTGAGCTTTCACAGTAGAATAAGCACTAGTCTTTGGCCTTAAGGTGCTCATGGTCCAGTGAAGGAGAAAGACATTCCAACAAACCATTACAGCATAAGATGATAGGTGCCATACGATAAATATACACAAAACATTTTAGGGGCACAGAGAAGAGAGTGACTATATCTTACTGAGAAAATTAGAAAGATTTTTGAAAGGACAGATGTTAAAAATACTCAGAAAGGATCACCTCATAACAATACCCAAGGACTATTTGTTAATTATGTGTTGAATCCCAGGGAGCTGCATTCTTTCATACTGGCAGACAAACCAACACAGTTGAACACTGGCAGTGGTTTCAAGTGTGGGGCTCCTGCAGACATATTTTGTTCACCTTATTCAGCATTTAAAAAAATATTTTACTGTCTTTAGACATATCATATTTTCAAGTTTGCCATATATACTTTACCACACCATACTGTCTCACATGTAACCAGCTTTATTCATTTATTTTATTTTTATTTTTACAGTTGTTTAAGGTTTATTTTCCATGCATACAAGTTCTAAGAAAAAAAATCAAGATGTAGAGTATAACATCAAATTCAGTCTTTCAGAATTATTTAAATGTGTACATAAACAGTATAAAATACATGTATAAAATGCATTATGTAATTTGTTTTGAGGTTTCAAAAAGCAGTGTTTTGTTTTAAAATCCGGATACCATTATAATATCATTCAAACAACACATATTTCCAAAGTTAACATGTTTAAAAAATAACTAAACTAACACATAACTCTAAGATAATCTGATAGATGAGCTGCCTTTAGTATGATCTTCAAAACAGTGCTGTTCAACTCTTCTACAAAAAACAAGAAGGTTGCTATAGTTTTTCACCTTCTCAGAAAGTTCATCTGTGTGGGAAGAATGGTGTACAGATGGCCAAATACCAGTGCATCTAGTTCAGTAGAGCTGCTTATTGAAGAAATACGGTTATGTTCTCAGTCTTTGAGAAAGCTTGGAAGTACTAGTCAACATCTTCTAACATGGGGTCCAAAGTCTTGTTACCCCATCCAATAGCTTTCATCTTACGTTTGTTTGATTTCCCACTGTTTCTGATAGGCCAAAATACAATTCAGAGGCCAAGCTAAACAGATCCCTACCTAGCATATGGGATCTTCCCTACTGTAGCTTCATCACACCACTGAAGGTATAACTCTGCAGTCAACCGCATATTGCTGACTAATTCCACGTAGGCTTGAATTTCTGCTTTTATGGACTTCATCCAGTCCATCATTAACAGAATGGCCCTTGGATTTAACAAATTGGACTTTTGACCCAAGTACTGATACTATTTGAATTCCTACATGAATGAAAGTTACTTTACCAGATGGGACATATAGTCTGATTTACCTTAAAAACCAATTTGATAGGCAGATTACACATTTGCAAAAAGGGCTGCACAGCAAGAGAAGCTGCATTGTCAGAAAGCAAAATCTGTTCCCCTTTCATTGCTGATATAATGTAGCATTTTCAGGAAAAGACTCTGCAGCTGTGATCTGTGAAATGAAGGCTTCCACGACTAGAGACACGTCAGCAGGGTGGCCCTGTGTCCCTGGTTCCTGCTCCTTGTGACCCTCAGTGTCCTGTTCTCCTCCACAACCCCAGCAGCTCCTGGCAACTAACAGGCCTGACCCTGGCTGAGACTGGGACTTACAAAGCCCACCATGAAGGTCTGCGCGAAGATACCTCCAGGTCAGGCCAGCAACTTTGGCCCTCATTCATTGATTTACCTTCCTGACCTTAGTTTGGTTCCGCTGTCATAGTGTTTTATTAGTCATTAACTAAGATTTTAAATGTAACACTTTTCTTTCTTTTTTTTTAAATTTAATAAATCTTTATTGTTCAGATTATTACAATTGTTCCTCTTTTTTCCCCCATAGCTCCCCTCCACCTGGTTCCCACCTCACCCTCTGCCCTACCACCCCCGCCCCCGCACTGTCCTCATCCATAGGTGTAAGATTTTTGTCCAGTCTCTTTCCGCACCCCCCACACCCCTTTCCCTCTGAGAATTGTCAATCCACTCCCTTTCTATGCCCCTGATTCTATTATATTCACCAGTTTATTCTGTTCATCAGATTTTTTTTATTCACTTGATTTTTAAATTCACTTGCTGATAGATATGTTTGTTATTCATAATTTTTATCTTTACCTTTTTCTTCCTCTTCTTAAAGAATACCTTTCAGAATTTCATATAATACTGGTTTGATGATGATGAACTCCTTTAGCTTTTTCTTATCTGTGAAGCTCTTCATCTGCCCTTCAATTCTGAATGATAGCTTTGCTGGGTAGAGTAATCTTTGTTGTAGGTTCTTGCTATTCATCACTTTGAATATTTCTTGCCACTCCTGTCTGGCCTGCATAGTTTCTGTTGAGAAGTCAGCTGACAATCTTATGGGTGCTCCCTTGTAGGTAATTAACTGTTTTTCTCTTGCTGCTTTTAATATTCTGTCTTTGTCTTTTGCTCTTGGCATTGTAATTATGATACGTCTTGGTGTGGTCCTCTTTGGGTTCCTTTTGTTTGGGGTTCTCTGCGCTTCCTGGACTTGTAAGTCTATTTCTTTCATCAGGTGGGGGAAGTTTTCTGTCATTATTTCTTCAAATAGGTTTTTAGTATCTTGCTCTCTCTCTTCTTCTGGCACCCCCATAATTCAGATGTTGGTACGCTTGAAGTTATCCCAGAGGCTCCTTTTACTATCTTCATATTTTTGGATTCTTTTTGCTTTTCCAGTTGAGTGTTTTTTGCTTCTTTGTATTTCAAATCTTTGACTTGATTCTTGCGATCCTCTAGTCTGCTGTTAGATCTCTGTATAATATTTTTTATTTCAGTCAGTGTATGCTTAATTTCTAGTTGGTCCTTTTTCATATCCTCAAGGGCCTCGCTAAATTTATCGGCCTTTTCTAGAAAATTATTGAAAAACCTTATAACTGTGGTTTTGAACTCTATATCCAGTCATTTGCTTTCCTCCATTTCTTTCATTTGTGATCCGTTTCTTTGTCTCCACATTTTGGCTGCTTCCCTGAGTTGATAGAGTGGCTTTGTGTGCTAGGTGTCCTATAGGACCCAGTGGCTCAGCCTCCCCAGTTACCTGAGGTGGACACTCTTGGTGCACCCCTTTGTGAACTGTGTGCACAGTCTTGTTGTAGTTAAGCCTTGATTGTTGTTGGTATCACTGGGAGGAATTGACCTCCAGACCAATTGGCTGTGAGGATCAGCTGTGTCTACGCTGGGAGAACTTCTGTGCTGGAGACACCCTTATGAGACAAGACTTGCAAAAACCTCTGTGCTCAGCTTGGATGGGTTGGAGTCTCAGGGCGGAGCAGACAGCATTGGTTTCCCATCAGCCCTGCCCTAATAGGCCCCTGTGTCTCAGTGTCCCGTGGTAATTGCTGCAAGCACCTCTGAGAGAAAGCCGCCCTTGAGTTCCGCCCACTGCCAGACAGTCCAGTTTCTCCCTGAATGAGTCTGGGTCCCCAGAGTCTCGCCCGGAACTGGAGTTCAGTGCAGTCGGGAGCTTTTGTCTCCCTCCCGCTTGAGAAAGCCAGCCTGCGCACAGTTGCCAGTCCTCTCCACGTGCACATCTCAGTACCTCTGCCTCCTGCAGCTCCTCTGAGTCTCCGTGTGCTTTTCTCTTTCCTTCTAGTTGTAGAATTTCCACTCAGCCAGCCTTCCTGTGGTTCTGGATGATGTCCGTTTTGTCTTTTCATTGAAGTTTTGAAATAGTTGTGTGAGGCAGCAGTTTAAGTGTTTATCTATGCTGCCATCTTGGTTTCTCCCCCTAAATGTAACACTTTTCTTATAGAAAGCATTAACACCTTCAAGAAATATAAGATTTAGCCCTAGCCCATGTGGCTCAGCTGGTTAGGCATGGTCCCATGCACCAAATGGTTGCTTGTTCAATTCCCAGTCAAGGCAGATGTCCCGCTTCACTCTCACATGGTATTTCTCTCTCTCTCTTTCCCTCTCCCTTCTTCTCTCCTAAAATCAATAACAAACATCTTTTAACAATAAGAAGTATAAAGTTTATTGGTAACAATGTTGAAATCCCAGCAGAGAAAGTAGGTCACAGGTCTTGATAATTCCATAAACAAGTTTTACCTACAGAGGCATTTAGGATACAGCCATAGGTACAGAGAGATTTGTTTTTTGTTTTGGACACAAATTGATCAAATGGCTCTAAATGACTAGGACCACAAATAGGTGCTTATTATAGTTTTTAATGGCGTTTTTTATTTAAATTAAAGACTCCTGATGACTCAATAACTTAAACACATATATTAGGTTGCTAGTAGTTGTATTATATTTGAAGGTAAGTATTCTGATACCAATTACAATGTGTGGGTTTTCCAACACCTCCAAGCAACTCTTAGAAACCAGCTGGGTGTCTTACAATTCAATTTAAATTTGAGATGCCACAGGTTAAGGGCTCAGTCCTACAATTTTCAAAATAGTGAAGACAGCTCCCACTTCAGATGCCAATCACAACTTCAGGTTGTCACCTGTGCTTCTGATTGACTGGCTATATATTAGAGTTTCCTATGACCTCCTCTCCTTAATTTTGATTAATTTTTAAAGCAAATTAAAGTTTCTCACAGAACTTAAATAAACATTTTACTTACTAGATTACCAATTTATTATAAAATGATATAACTCAGGAACAACCAGATGGAAGAAATGTATAAGGTAAGGCATGGGGGAAAGGTGCAGAGCTTCCATGCCCTCTCAGAGTGTGGCTCTATCCCACATCCCCACTTGTTCACCAACAAGTGATGAACTTGAAGTGTAGACTTCATTACACAGGCATGATTGATAAAATCATTGGCCGTTGGTGATTAATTCATCCTCCAGCTTCTATCACTCCCCAGAAATCATAAAGGTGAGACTGAAAGTTTCCACCTTCTAATCACATGATTTGTGCTTCAGGCAGCCAGCCACTCCCTCCTTAGTTGCCCCAAAGTCACCTCATAACATACCATAACAAAACACCTTTCTTGTTTGCTTTTATCTCTTAAGAAAGTCCAAGTTTTAGGAGCTTTGTGCCAAAAACAGGTGTGAAGACCTAATATATATTTCTTCCTATAAAACACAATACCACATGAAGCATAAACATGAAGCTTCCTTTCTGGCCCTGCTAAATCTTACCATGTAGGTAAATATCCAATTTCCCAGAACTAAATCCAACTTTGGTAACATTATATTAGTATAAGCTGTTAAGAAACATATTCTTGACAGATGGCACCATTGTAAGGAAAATTCTCATTAATCATTATTAGCCCGTAGTCACATGCATAATTATCATTTTTCAGATCATGGTTTTTCCAGTTACTCTTTTTCTTGAAATGCTAATGTATTGATTTATATTATTTATTTTTAATTCTCACTCAAGGATATGTTTTTTATTGACATTTTAGAGAGAGAGGAAGGGAGAGGAAGAATGAGAGAAACATCCACCAGTTGTCTTCTGGATGCACCCCGACTAGGGATCAAACCTGCAACCTGGGTATGTGCCCTGACTGGGAATCAAACCTGCCACCTTTTGGTGTATGGGACAATGCTCTAACCAACTGAGCCACACTGGCCAGTGTGAGTTACTCTTAATAAAGAAATAAGAAATAAGATTTACTTTGACTCTAAATGTTGGACATAATGAGTGAGTATACCTAATAAACTTTCAGGTATCACTCTGAATTTAGAATGTTTTAAACTAGCATATACAAATATCTAGCTTGCATTTCTGCATTGTCTTGGTATTTTGAAAAGTGAGGGGAAATGAGTTATAGCATTATAAGTTTTTGTTTATTTATTTGTTTGTTTTTGTATAGCTTTAGGCTGCCTTTAAATTGTGCCTGCATACTTCTAATTTCCTGTGAATTAAAAAAATAATGATACTCTTTTTATTATTGCCAATATAGTATCCAGCAGTTAATCAGCCCACCTGCCTTCTTCAGATTGATAACAAAATAAATGAATCCAGAGATGTGTGCTGCTTGATGCTTTTTAATAATACTTTACTGATCATAGGTGACAAGGATTCATTTGCTACAAAAACAATGAATTATTAACATGGGTTCTTGAGCCATAAGGTAAGCTCTGTGTACATATATTTGTGGGGGCACTGTGTGTTTGATCCCTGGTTTAACAAGGTAGTAGTCAGAAAATCTGTTGTATTTTTCTGAAAGTAAGCAGGGATTCAATTATAGTCACATCTTATTAGATGAATATTCATTGAGTAGACAAGTTTATAGGAGTGAGGATAGAAAGAAACAATGATATGCTCAAACAACTTTATGGTGATTTTAAAATAGAATCAGATTTGAAGTAAGTGCTATGGTCAAATACAGAAATTTGATAGTGAAGAACAAATGTCTTACACTTAAAGTGTAAAACTACTGATGCATTCAACAAGATGCCATATTTTACATGAGTATTTTCCTTCCTTTTTGCTGCTTTCCCCGAGGCCAGATTAACCCTATATGGCCACTGTTTAGAAAAATCCTATCAATTTATTCAAAGAAAAAAATTTCTAACTCACTACTTCATCTTTCCCACAGATATTTGCAGTTAAAAAGATGCCCACAAGTAACAAGTAATATTTGACACAAAAGAACAAATTTATTGATTAAACTCCAGGAAAAAAATGGAAGTAGAAACATTCCTGGTAAAGGTCATGGTCAGGGAAAGTGTTCTGTATATGCCCTCCTTCCTGATTTAATAATGTATGGAAGTGAATTTTTCTAGATAGCCCCATAAATGCTACATAGCTCTGTAGATGCTGATTTTACATACTATACCATATAAATAAAAGGGTTTTATCAACATAAGATTGCTTCATAACAAACTACCAGTCACCATACAAAAAAAGATTATCATCTTATATAATAAAGAGGCAATATGCAAATTGACCACCACTCCCTCATAAGATGGCTGCCTACCACCAGGCTGGCAGGGGGATTAGTGAGGGACTAACAAACGCCTGAACAGGCAGGCTGTGTGGGGTGACCAGGCAGGCAGGGGGTTAGTGAAGGACGACCAAACAACTGAACAGCATACTGCATGGGGCAACCAGACTGGCAGGGGGTTTAGTGAAGGATGACCAAACAACTGAACAAGGAGTCTGTGTGGGGCGACCAGGCCAGCAGAGGGGGGCAGTTAGGGGTGACCAAGCCGGCAGGGGGAGCAGGTAAGGGTGATCAGGCCGGCATGCAGAGGCAGTGAGGGACAATCAGGCTGGTGGGGGGGGGCAGTTAAGGGTGACTAGGCAGGCAGGCAGGTGAGTGATTAGGAGCCAGCAGTCCAGGATTGTGAGAGGGATGTCTGACTGCCGTTTTAGGCCTAATTCCCAGGATCGGGCCTAAATCGGTAGTTGGACATCTCCTGAGGGATCCCAGATTGGAGAGGGTGAAGGCTTGGCTGAGGGGACCCTCCCATGCAGAAATTTCATGCACAACTTTCATGCACTGGGCCTCTAGTATTGTGTATAAATTAATTAATATGAAAAAATCCTTAACACCACTAAGCATCAGAGAGATGCACATTAAAATGACAATGAGGTGCCACCTCACACCTCACACTTGCCAGAATGTTTATCAACAACAACAATCAACCAACAACAAGTGCGGGAAAGATGTGGAGAAAAAGAAACCCTCATACACTGTTGGTGGGAATGCAGACTGGTACCATCACTATGGAAAACAGTGTGGAGTTTTCTCAAAATATTAAAAACTTAACTGCCAATTTTTCCAACTGACCCAGTGATCCTACTTATAAGAATATATCCTAAAATGCCTGAAACACCAATCAGAAAGAACATATGCACCCCTATGTTCATAGCAATATTATTTTTAATACATAAGATCTGGAAACAGCCCAAGTGCCCATCAGTAGATGAATGGATAGAAATCTGTGGTACATTTACACAATGGCATAGTATCCTATCTTATAAGAGTAATATGCAAATTAAATATATTTTATTGATTTTTTTACAGAGAGGAAGAGAGAGAGATAGAGAGTTAGAAACATTGATGAGAGAGAAACATCAATCAGCTGCCTCCTGCACACCCCCTACTGGGGATGTGACTGCAACCAAGGTACATGCCCTTGACCAGAATCGAACATGGGACCCTCCAGTCCGCAGGCTGACGCTCTATCCACTGAGCCAAACCGGTTTTGGCTGTAATATGCAAATTAACCACCACTTCGCTACACCCACAAGCCACACCCACCAGCCAATCAGGAGCAATTATGCAAATTAACCCAACCAAGATGGCTGCAGCCATGGAGAAAGCAGGAGGGAGGCTTGGGTTTCACCGGTGATGGAGGAAGCCAAGCTTTTCGCACACCCTGGCCGGCCCAGGCCTCTGCTTAAGGCTACAAAGTTTCAATTATAGAAGATAAATCCCAAGAAAAATGGCGGCAGCCACGGAGCTGGAGAGAGCAGGCTAGGGTTGCCCCCAGCGACAGAGGAAGCCAAGCTTTCCACCTGCCCTGGCCGGCCTAGGCCTCCACTCCAGGCTACAAAGTTTCAATTATAGAAGGTAAACAAATCCAAACAGAAATGGCTGCCACCACGGAGCGAGCAGAAGGCTTGGCTCTGCTCCAGGCTACAAAGTTTCAATTGTAGAAGACAAATATATTCCAGATACCAGAGCCTCCACTTGGGTCACCGGGGGGGCATGGCCGGCCTGCAAACCACCACAGGCACCTCACCCAGGCTGCCCCACACCCCAAGGGAACCCCTACCCTGATCTGGGACACCCTTCAGGGAAAACCAGCTGGCCTCCACCCATGCACCAGACCTCTACCCTATATAATAAAAAAGTAATATGCAGATTGACCATCACTCCAACACACAAGATGGCTGCCCCCATGTGGTCAAAGATCCTGCCCCCATGTGGACACAAGATGGCCACCACAAGATGGCCAGCAAGGGAGGGCAGTTGGGAGGGACCAGGCCTGCAAGGGAGGGCAGTTGAAAGGGACCAGGCCTGCAAGGGAGGGCAGTTGGGGGAGATCAACCCTGCAGGGGAGGGCAGTTAGGGGTGACCAGGCCGGCAGAGGAGGGAAGTTGGGGGCAAACAGGCTGGCAGGGGAGCAGTTAGACATCAATCAGGCTGGCAGGGGCGTGGTTAGGGGGTGATCAGGCTGGCAGGAAGAAGTGGTTATGGGCAATCAGGAAGGCAGGCAGGTGAGCATTTGGGAGCCAGCAGTCCTGGATTGTGAGAAGGATGTCCGACTGCCCATTTAAGACAGTCGGACATCCCTCGAGAGGTCCCAGATTGGAGAGGGTGCAGGCTGGGATGAGGGAACACCCCCCCCCCCGTGCACGAATTTCATGCACCAGGCCTCTAGTGTGGCTATAAAAAAGGATCACTTACCCTTTGAGACAGCATGAAGGGACCTGGAGAGTATTATGCTAAGCAAAATAAGCCAGTCAGAGATAAACAAATAACACATGATCTCACTTATATATGGAATCTAATGGACAAAATAAATTGATAGGTCAGAGACCTGGAAGCATGCAATAGACTGAGGACTTTCAGAGAAAAGAGGTGGAAGTAGGAAGAGATTAACCAAATAATTTATATGCATACCAATGGACACAGACAATAGGGGCTGAAGGTCTGGGAAGGGGCAGGGGCAGGGAGGAGGGGTCAATGGGTATGGAAAGGGGTACATCTGTAATACTTTCAACAACAAAGATAATTTAAAAAAAAAGAAATTAGTAAACAGAAACCTCATTTAAAATGAAGTAGGGAGGTGAGATGGAGGCACTCTCAAGCCCTATGTTAATGACAAAGTACAACAGAGAACTCTTTCTTTGTAATTACCCTCCCAATTTCCTCTTTTCCTCTTTTCCTCTATAAAAGAGATTCCTCTCCTTGTTTTAGTGAACTTGTGCATGGCCAGCTGTGGTTGCATGTTCTGGATTTCAATACTTAGTTGTTTCCCTGTAGACCCATTTTGCTAGAGAAATATCTGGCTGACTTTTTTGTTTAAGATCAACATATGTGGTGCCTCATGCATACAGTTATAAAAAACAAACACCCTCCCCCCACCAGCCTATAACTCTGAGGCTGGTGAACAAACTGGTGAGGCACCCACAAAGCTCACTTCTTTTCACCAATCCTGGATTTTGAAAGTTGAGTTTTCTCCTGGTGTTGCAGAAGACCAAAGAAATACTAAGCACGCTTCCTAGAGAAAGGGAGGGACCCAGTTTATTAACACTAGTGCACTCTGGGAATAATTTCCAAATCAGAGTGAAGAAATATGCAGATGGCCTCACTTTTTATAACCTTCTGGGGTCTTTGTCTTGAAGCTATGGTTCCACCCTTTTTCGTGGGCTTACAGGAATACCCCCAGGTGTTGGGGATCACCAGGCCATATCTGATGATCTGTCCTGGGGCCAACGATAATGACCCTCACCCCCCAGGGCAGTGCATTTCTTACAGTTCTTATGGCCTGACACACTTTGCAAGACCAGTTTCCTCCTCACCCCCCCCCCCCCTTGTCCCACAAGCTTCTTTTAGCCTTGTGGAGCAACAACCACAGGATGTTATGGTGAACAGGGGTGATAACTGCTCTTAGCTACTTCCTGCTGGAAAGAGATGATGACCAAGGGGTAAGCATCCCGCTTCTTCCTCTCAGAGGGGTTTGTAGAGAGTTCTTCTGGTTTGTAGGACCATCTGAAGTTTAAAGGCATCCCCATCCAGTTTGCAGGCAGGCAGAGGAAAACAGTGGTCCCACACGCATAGAATGTTCCTGCAGGGGGCCCCGGGGGGAGGTGGTGTTTCCAGCCTTGGGGGCAAAGTTGCATAGTTCCTCTGGGAGGTGACCTGTGGGGTGTGGGCCCTGCGTACGGCTGGGACAAATAGGGGCAACATTAGTTAGCTGCACGTTGGCCATGGCAGGTCCTATTATTATTTTTTTCCATCCAATACAATCCCTCCCCCCACTTGCATTTGGTAGTAGAGTCCTAACATGCCTCAGGATGATAAGTATAGCTAACAAAAATCTGGCTTGATTGGGTTTTCTCGTGGACTACCCGGTCTAGCATATTTGGGTAGCGAGTTTCTAAGCAAGGAGCAAAGGATGGCATGACAAGGTGTAATCCAACAATTTATGATAAGGCCTTTGTTTCCTTTCTGTGTGGGGAGCAGTAATTTTATGGTGCTTCTGTGTCCCAGCAAGAGCAGATGAGTTCTCCTCCTGGTACTAGACTCGGATTCCACTGGCACTCATAAAAACACAAAATAAGAATTATTAGATAAAACCAGTGATTATCCAGAAATAGAGCATGTTACGTTAGGAGGAGATAAGAAAGAAAGATTAGTGTTAGAGAGAATTCAGCAGGGTGTTATCTGAATTCCTTGGAGCACGTTGCTCAGGCAGGTCTGCTGTCTTCTTGAGGGTGATCCGCAGGGGTGTGTTTCTGGTCAGAGGTCACCTTCCACTCAGACTGGATGTCACTCGACTGGTGGGTTGGCTTCACTCAGGAGTGGTGGATCCAGGTGTTTAGTCTTGCAACCTTAAGAGCTGTGGGGGTGGTTAATATGACTGGATAGGGTCCCTTCCAGGTAGGCTTGAGGGGCTCCTTTTTCCAATCCTTTACCCAAACCTGGTCTCCAGGTTTATAAGGATGTACAGCTGTTCCTAGAGAGATGGGTAGTCAGTCAATAACCCACCTATGGACCTCAAAGACAGTTTTTCCAAGTCCTTGTAGTTGTTTCTGGATTTCTAAGTTCCCTATTTTCCCCAAATCTCACTTTGGCCAAATTAAGGGAGGGGGTCTACCGTATAGAATTTCAAATGGAGAGAAACCTACCTGGCCCTTGGGGCACAGCGTACCCACAGGAGTACAAGAGGCAAGATATCTGTCCATGGTAAGGTTGTCCCTTGGCATAGCTTAGCCATAGCCTGCTTTAGAGTCTGGTTATGCGCTCCACTTTCCCTGAACTCTGAGGCCTGTAAGCTGTACGTAGATTCCATTTAATTCCTAAAGCCTTGGCTACCTGTTGTATTATTTCTGCTACAAAGGCTGGGCCATTATCGGACACTATGGTCAGAGGCACTCCATATCGTGGAATTATATCTTTCAGTAATGCCTCAGTGACTTCTCTCACCTTTTCAGTGTGAGTGGGATTGCCTTGACCCAACCTGAAAAGGTGCAAACAAAGACTAGCAGGTATTTATTCCCTCTGCTAGGCCCTATTTCTGTAAAATATACTTCTAAGTCCTCTAAAGGAGCTTTCCCACAGCGCTGAAATCCTATCAGTTGACAGGACGCTGTTTAGCATTGTTCTGAGCACACAGGAAGCAACGCTGAGGGACTGAGGCACACAAAGAGGGAAGACAGGCAATTAGGTAGTACCTGCCTAACAAACCTTCTAGGGCAGTCTTTCCTAAATGAATGAGTTCATGCTGCTGGAGGACTACCTTATGGGCTAACTGTTCTGGGACATAGGCTCTATGATCTGGGAGTATCCACCAACCTTCCATTGTTCTCTTGCCCCCTTCTTTCCGGGCCCATTTCTCTTCCTGAGGAGTGTATTTTGGAGATCCAGATAATTTTGGGGCCAACATAATCATTGCCGGTGCTGCTTGCTCTTTAACAGCCAGCTTGGCTGTGGCATCAGCACGCTGTTTTCCTTCTGATACTGCATCTTTCCCTTTCTGGTGACCTTTGAAATGGATGACAGCTATTTCCTTAGGCTCCCAGACTGCTTCTAGTAACTTTAAAATCTCATTCTGATTTTTGATTCCTTTTCCTCCTGCCGTCAAGAGCCCCTCTCCCTATATATGGCGCCATGGACATGCAGGGTAGCAAAGGCATAGCGCGAGTCAGTATAGATGTTGGCACGCTTATCCTTACTGAGTTCTAGGTCTCTTACTAGGGCCCAAAGTTCTGCCCTCTGCGCTGACCATCCTTTAGGCAGGGCCTGTGCTTCAATTGTCTCAAAGTTTGATACCACTGCATATCTGGCTCATCTTTTTTCCTTCATCTAAGAAGCTGCTCCTGTCTGTGAACAATACCAAGTACACGTTTTGCAGAGCCCTATCCCTTAAGTCTGGCCGGCTGGAATAAACCTCCTCTAGGATTTCCAGGCAATCACGCTCAGAGGCCCCCCTCAGCGATGGGTAGGAAGGTGGCAGGATTAAGTGTTCTCACTGCTTCTAATCATACCCGCGTATTCTCACATAATAGCCTTTGATACTGAGTCATTAGAACATGAGTCAGCCAGTGCTGTCCCCTTGCTTCCATCAGGGTGACAACAGCATGAGGTACTTATACATTACATTTAAGTTTTGTCCTAAGGTAAGATTATCCACTTCCTTGACTAATAATGCCCTGGCTGCAAGGGCCCTGAGGCACAGGGGCCACCCGGAGGCAACTGGGTCAATCCGCTTGGAAAGATAGGCTACTGGTCTTTGCCAGGGTCCAAACTCCTGGGTTAGAACTCCTAGGGCTACCCCGCTGTTCTTGTGAACAAAAAGATTAAAGTCTTGCGTCACATCTGGTAGCCCTAGTGCCAGGGCCTCAGTGAGCTTTGCCTTTATGATGATGAAGGCTTTCTCCTGCTCGGGACCCCAGTTGATGGGTGCCTTCTCTTCTCCTCTTAAAGCTTCATAGAGAGGTTTGGCCAGGTCTGAAAACCCTGGGATCCAAATTCCACAGAACCCTGCCACTCCCAGGAATTCCCGAATCTGCCACCTGGTGCTAGGGACTGGGATGGCACATACTGCCTGCTTCCTTTCTGTCCTTAGCCTTTGTTTCCCTTGGGTGATCCGGAAGCCTAGATAATTGACTTCTTTCTGACAAATCTATGACTTTTTCTTAGACACCTGATAACCTGTTTCAGTTAGTAGTCTCAGAAGGGCTTGTGTTCCCTCCCAGTACTGAGCTCCTGTGGACCTGGCCAGTAGGAGGTCATCTACATACTGGAGTAGAACACACCTCAAGTCCTGTCCTGGGATCTTAGATCAGAAGCTAGTGCTCCACTAAAAAGAGTAGGGGAGTTCTTGAACCCTGTGGCAGTCTGGTCCAGGTGAACTGCTCCTTGGCCCCTGTAGTTGGGTTTTCCCATTCGAAAGTGAAGAGAGACTGACTGGAAGGCACTAATTGAAGACAGAAAAAGGCATCTTTCAGATCTAGACATGTAAACCATTCCGCCTCTGATGTGATGAGTCCCAGAAGAGTGTAGGGGTTTGGCAGTGCTGAGAGCAGGGTTATAACAGCCTCATTAACAGCCTGTATAGCCTGCACTGGGCAGTAGTCATTAGTCCCAGGCTTTTTGACAGGAAAGAGAGGTGTGTTCCATGGAGACCTGCATCGTTTAACAAGTCCCCACTGAAGCAACCAGTCTAAGTGGACCTGGATTCCTAGACATGCTTCCCTTGGAATTGGATATTGGTGAATTTTAACAGGCTGTTCCCCAGGCTTTAACTCAATTAGAACTGAGGTGTGTTCCTTAGCCAGTCCTGGAAGATTCCCTTCTGCCCAGACCAGCGGGAATTCCTTCTCTAATTCAGGTTCTAATGGTGAGGCCTTTGTCCAGGGGGTGTAAAGTCTCCATTCTTCCTCCCTCGACACTGCTAAGGACAGGATCATTGGGGAGGTCTCCTCACCTAGGCGAAGCTGTGCTGAGCCATCTGGATCAAAAGTGATTTCTGCCCCCATTTTGGCTAAAAGGTCTCTACCCATTAGAGGCACTGGACAGTCTGGCAAGTACAGGAATTCATGAATTACTAGATGACCTCCAAGTTGGCATCGGCGAGGGTGGCAGAATGGTCTACAGGTTTGGTCCCCAGTAGCTCCAATAATGGTGACCTCCTTTCCTGAGAGAGGTGCTACTTTTGAGTGACTACTGAGTGCTCAGCTCCCGTATCAACCATAAAGTCTACAGTCTGGCCCCCAATTTTCATTCTGACCATGGGCTCGTGGGAGCCTAGCTGAAGTGAGCCTGGTCTGTCCTAGACGGAATCAGCCATTGCTAGCCCAATGAGATCTGCTTCAGGTGGCTCTGGTTGATAGCAACTGGGCGGAAAGGGGGGCCTAGTCTTTTTACTTTGCCATTTGGGACATTCATTCTTCTAGTGTCTTGTTTCCTTACAATAGGCACACTGGTCTCATCTCAGGCTCACTCTTCCTTTTCCCCCTGGTCTGTATCCTTTCTGATCTGCCTGGGAGCCTGAGCCTCTAAAAGCCGCTGCTATTATATTGGCCCTTCTTTGTATTCTCTTTTCTTCCTCCTTCCTTGCTGCACTGTCTGGATTGATGAAAACCTTGATAGCTATCTCTAGCAGTTCAGTAGCATTCTTTCCTGCAAACCCTTCCAGTTTCTGTAATTTTCTCCTGATGTCAGGCTGGGCTTGGCCTACAAAAAACGGCATTTACCATGGTTTGATTTTCTGGGGACTCAGGTCTAAAGGGGGTGTAGATCCGGTATGCCTCACATAGTCTCTCATAGAAAGCTGCTGGACTTTCATCAGGCTTCTGGAAAACCTCAGAGATCTTAGCCATGTTGGTGGGCTTCTTGGCTCTGGCCCTAACCACCTAGAGGAAGCCCAGCTGATATCTTTCTAGCCCAGTCCTTCCATCTTCTGAGTTCGGGTTCCAATTGGGTTCCTCATCTGGGAAGGCCTTCCTGGCCCATCTGTCTGTATCTAATATTCCTGCGGGGTCCTGGGTCTGGAGCCACTTCCGAGCCTCTGTTACTACTCTCATGCGCTCCTCAGTGTTAAAGAACGTGAAAAGGAGCTGCTTGCGGTCCACCGAGGTGGGCTTCTGGGTCTGGAAGATCGTTTCCAGGAGGTCTATCATGGCCTGAAGTTTTTCACAATAAGCTGGGGTGTGATGTTTCCAATTCAAGATGTCACTGGTGATAAAGGGCTAATAATAATAGACTGGCCCTCCCTCCTGCAAGGTCCCATCTTCGCAAACTATTTTGGCACCTCGAATCTCCCTTAGAGGTATCTGACGTGCTGGTTGTGGCCTGGGCCCTTGATTGGCTGAATGCAAGTGCCGCTCTGGAGAGCCCGGTTGAGGAGAAACGGAAGGGAGCGATGTTTCTGGACCTTTCAGACCAGCTGTGGAAGCACTTGGTGCTGCCAGTGGCACATATGGAGATAGTAAAACTAGGGGGACTTCCTCAGGGCATTCTGGCAGAACAAGGAGTTGGGTTCCCTTCTGAGAGACCTGTTTCTTTTCTCCTACTACTAAAACCGTACAGACCAAGGCATCAAGGTTTGAGTAATTCCTAACCAGCTGTCCATGTAAGGGAAATGATCTGGGTGTTCGGGATCTATCGTGACTACATTCCAGACTGCCCTGACCAGTCCTACATCTAAAGAGCCTTCCGGGGGCCAGCCGATCCCAAAGGCTGGCCATTCTAATTCACAGATTTTCCTCAGTGTTTTGGGGTTCATTTTAATACCATAGTCCTCAATAAAACCCTTTTCAAAAATTTCCAACATGCAATTGAGAACAGTGGGTTTATTTTGTCCCAACCCCATGATGATCGATGGCAAGAGACAGACAAAGGTGCAGGGAAATTTACTAAAAGTCTGGAGGGTCTCCTTAAAGAAAATATCCTTAATCAGCACAGGTAGGGGCAGGGCAAATAAAATCTCTCTGCCCTGCGGAGCTGTGAGCCCCGCCCCTGAAAGTCCAAGCCAGCCAAAAGAGACAAGAAAAGCCACAAATACCTTTAAATCTACCCCAGAATTCCAAAATTTCAACGTAACACAGCAAAATCACAGAGCAAACCCACGCCCCTAGTACACAAACATAGACAGAAATTTTTATCAACTATCCCTCCATGATAGAGAGAAAATGTCTCTGAGAAAACTAGCTCAACAGCACTGCTTGAGACTTTTGCAGACCATCACGAGTTCAGCCTTTAGTAAATCAAACGTTTTAACCAGATGAGCAAACAGAAAATCAAAGTAGCTTTCACTTTCACACAGACCAGTTTAATCAGCAGATGCCAAGACAGACAAACATCCGTACTCACACTCTCTCTGTAGACTAGCTCAGACTGGAGTTGATTCCCCAGATGGGCATGGGGGCACTCTCGGCACCCATGCCCCAGAACAGAATTCTCAACCAACGTCTCGGTGAGAACCTACCAGAGGAGTTAAAACTGTGTCCAACCCCCCTTCTTGGTAGCAATTTGGCTAGTCCCACACACAAACAAACAGAAGAGTGAACCCATAATTCCTTAATCAAATCTGAATTCACTCGCCTCTGGAGTCCTGATTCCTGATTTACCTGACAGATGTCCTATGACTTCCAAGTAGGTGATCAAGCTCCCTCTTCCACTCACTTGGAGTGGGCCTGACTGACTGGGGCCCCTACCTTACCGATTCTGTTGACAAGTCCAGAGGTGTCCGTCCACTTTCTCCAGATGCCGGCCGGGTCCTGGCCTGAGGTCTGGGAGCACCTGGAGTCCCCCCTGGTTCAATTCTGCTAAAATCAGCAGTGCATGGCTTCCAGAGGCCTTTCCTGTGTCCCCGGGCCACAAACCCCATCCACTCACCGGAAGCAAGAGCCAAACGTGGGTACCTTCTCGCTCAGGGAACCAAATGTTGCAGAAAACCAAAGAAATACCAAGCACGCTTCCGAGAGAAAGGGAGGGACTCCGTTTATTAACACTAGTGGACTTCAGGAAAAATTTCCAAATCAGATTGTAGAAACACGCAGAGGGCTTCACTTTTTATAACAGTCGTTCTCAACCTTTCTAATGCCACGACCCTTTAATACAGTTCCTCATGTTGTGGTGACCCCCAATGATAAAATTATTTTTCTTGTTACTTCATAACTGTAATTTTGCTACTGTTAATGAATCGTAATGTAAATATCTGTGTTTTCTGATGGTCTTCAGCTCTACAGCTAGCAGGGTCGCCTAAGACCATTGGAAAACACAGATATTTACATTACGATTCATAACAGTTGCAAAATTACAGTTATGAAGTAACAACGAAAATAATTTTATCGGTGGGCGTCACCACAACATGAGGAACTGTATTAAAGGGTCGTGGCATTAGAAAGGTTGAGAATCACTGTTTTATAACCTTCTGGGGTCTTTGTCTTGCAGATATGTTTCCACCCCCTTTCATGGGCTTACAGGAAGGCCCCCAGGAGTTGGGGGTCCCCAGACCATATCCGATGATCTGTCCTGGGGCCAGTGATAACGACCGCCCCCCCAGGGCAGTGCATTGTTCACAGTTTTTATGGCCTGACACGCCTTGCAAGCCCAGTTTCCTCCTCCTGTTTACAAGTCATTTCACGGGGGATTTTAATAATATCCATTCCTAAATGAAAACTGCTATAAAGCTTGCTATCTCCAAGTTTTACTAACCATTCACTATAAGGATAATCCTCTGATCTCATTTTTTTTAAGAGACAACTACCTGAAACATCCCCCAACACTACAGTACTTTAAACTCATTTGTACCATGGCCGATTGCATAGCATGTGACAAAATACTGAGACATTGTCAAAAATCCCCTCCAAGAAGAACTTTCCCACCAAATGCAACAATCAAATTCATAATTTCTCTTAGTAATCTGTCTATGGTGTTTTTAGCATGCCTGGATGCCATGGTGCATTCATCAATAATGAGAAGTTGGGCCTTTTTAATGGTTTTAGCAACTTCACTAGTTATATTGAGTCTAGAAATTGAAGTTTAATTTAATAGAATTTTTGATTTATATTGGGAATGAAAGGTTCTTCCACCCAGAAGTAAATTTGCAGCAATTCCTGCAGATGCTGTGGGTAAAACAGTACCACCACGACCTCTAATATAATGTATTAAAACTTTATAAAGATACTAGAGTCCTGGTGCACAAATTCGTGCGTGGGTGGTGTCCCAAGGGGTATGGGAAGGTCCTGAGGGGGATGGGGGTGGGAGCCAAGATGCAATCGGCCCTCCGGGTGGGCAGTGGGACGCCCTTGCCAGCCCAGCATGTGGATCTGTCATGCTGACATTTGTGCTGGTTGTCGGGAGCCACCTGGTGGCTACCTTTATATTGTTTCTTCCTTGTGGAGCATCTACGAAGGGGAAGCCGCTGTAGTGACCAAGGACAACTTCTAGAAGGCCAGGAGGCCGGCGCTGTAGGGATTGTGCTGGCAGCTCTGGTCTGTTGGTGCTTGGTCTATTCTCCAGAGATTGGACCTGCAGGACTACTGAGGGAGTGAGTGGCTGCCAGCCGGCTGGTGGGCCACCAGGATGGGTCTCAGCTAAGTGGAGCTCCCACTATGGGAGTGCACCGACCACCAGGGGCCAGCTCCTGCATTGAGCGTCCCGCCCCCTGGTGGTCAGTCATGTCATAGAGACCAGTTGTTCTGGTCATTCCATTCTTTTGGTTGCATAGGCTTTCATATATATATATATATATATATATGTATATATATATATATATATATATATATATATATATATATATATATATGCGCGCCATATTTTCCGGCGTATAAGACGACTGGGCGTATAAGACAACCCCCAACTTTTGAGAAGATTTTCCTGGGTTAAAAAGTCATCTTATATGCTGGAAAATACGGCATATATATATATATATATATATATATATATATATATATATATATATATATAAAGATGTTTTTCCTCTACCGCCTGGACCATCCTAGAAAGAGCATTTGGGGTGTACAGTATGATCTGCGATGGCCAAAGTTATAGTCTGAAAGGCTGCCCACTGTTCATCATTCAGAGAATTTATCAAAACCTCTGCCTGTTGTCACTCTTACAATTTATCACATGTATTTGTATTTGTTAATAAAGGATAGTCCGGAAGTTTGAAATGCGAACTTCTCATTCCATGCAATGTGAATACTTCTTGAATTTTGTTAAGGGCAAGCATTTCACAGTTCACACAGGCACCTTCTCTTTGGTGTAATTTCCAACAAAAATATTCAATAAAATGAGATTTATTCTCATCCCATAATTTGTTTGCATCAGAAGAACATCCAAACATGCATATATGTGCAAAAAGTTGCTACAGTTGTTTGGGAATATTAAGAATTATTGCATCATCAATCATATCTTCCCAGATAGTGTCGTTGATTAATAATCCTCAATGTTTAGCAGCTTCACGAAATATATCAAAAGTTACATCTCCTACAGTTTGCAGATCATCAAAACTTATCACACCTTTTACATGCACAAGCAAAAGTCTAAGTAATATCGTTCTGGTTCTCTAAAGCTCACAGTGAACAGTCTACCTAATACTTTGTTCCAACCCTTCATTTTTTCCATGAAGAATTATTAAACACATAATATTGTGAAATCTACCAATAATAATAATTACACGTGTTGGAATCTTCTCTTTTCAATAAGAACCAAGCCATCAAATTCGAGTTATGCCTTTTAGCCCTATCTATAACTTCAGCAAAATCATGAGTATGAAAATACAAATTCTGATCATTTGGCAAATGAATAGCTAATCTGGTGATTGCACTAGTTTGATCATGAATTTCCATTGCAAAAAGTCTCCAAACAGCCTTAGGAGTAAGCGCTCACATATCTGGAGTCAATTAAGTCCTATAGTTTGTCATGAATGATAATATTTTTTTCAGAAATTTGAATATTTGCACAATCATACCCTTTATAGACATATTTAAATGAATATGTGACACTTTTAATCGATGCACAGACTTCAACATTTATATGACAGTTATATTTAAGGCACAAATATGGCTTATAAGGGACAATCCAAGTGTTATCCACAACTTTATTTCCAATAGACATTGTGCTACCAAATCTTCGTTTATATTTGGGAAATCCATCAATATTTCCAGTGGTTGCATTTTGAAATTCTTTCAGATATCCCTTTGAACATTTTCCATTTTCCGTACATGGACTATTTGGAATTTGTATTCCACATGGTTCATGTACCATATTTGATTTTACAATTTGAAAAAGTTGAGGACACTGGTCTTCATCTGGAATTTCTGCCTTAACTGTATGGTCAAGGTCATCATATGTTGATAATTTGGATTCACTACCTAACATCAATAATGTGGGAGCGTGAGGCAGTCTGCATTTCTGAAATTTGATGACATGAATTTTAGCTATTAACTTGCCAAATAAATCGAATTTACACTTATCATTTAAAAGAGCATTCAGCTTAATATTAAAAACCCTGGCTACCAAGTCAGGACTGTTTGTAACTTTTTGCCAGTGTTTTAAATGATCTATTCTATTTAATAAAAGAGAAACATGCAAATTGACTATACCTCTGCTACGCCCACCAGCCAATCAGAGTGAGTATGCAAATTAACCCAACCAAGATGGCGGCAGCCACAGAGCTGGAGCGAGCAGGAGGCTTGGGTTGCCCCTGGCAATGGAGGAAGCCAAGCTTCCCACCCGCCCTGGCCGGCCCTGGCCTCTGCTCAAGGCTACAAAGTTTCAATTATAGAAGATAAATAAATCCCAGATACCAGCTTCCAGCCGGCCCTGGCCTCCACTCAAGGAGGCGCTGAAAAAGAAAGAATAAAAGGAGGGTCTAGGAGCTTGGGTCGCTGGGGGCCATGGCCAGCCTGAAAACAGCCATCACCCCCTCACCCAGGCTGGCCAGGCACCCCAGCGGGACCCCCACCATGATCCGTGACACCCTTCAGGGCAAACCAGCCGGCCCCAACCCATGTACCAGGCCTCTATCTATACTAATAAAAGGGTAATATGTTAATTAGACTGAGAGACCTTCCAGGAGACCTTCCAGATGTTCTTTTGGACAAAGCCATGGTGGGGCCAAGGTAGAGGTGGTTAGAGGCTAAGAGGGGAGGGCAGTTGTGGGTGATCGGGTTGATGGGGGTGGGGCCATTGGGGGTAAGCATACCAGCAGGGGGGCCAGCTGGGGGCAAGCAGGCCATCAGTGGGGGTCAGTTGGAGGTGATCAGGACAGTGGGGGGGCAGTTTAGAGTGAGCAGGCCAGAAGGGGGACAGTTGGGGGTGAGCAGGCCAGCAGGCAGAGTGGTTAGAGGCAATCAGGCAGGCAGGCAGGCAGGTGAGTGGTTAGGAGCCAGCAGTCCTGGATTGCAAGAGGGATGTCCGACTGCTGGTTTAGGCCTGATCTCTGTAAACCAGCAGTAAGACATCCTTTGAGGGGTCCCAGATTAGAGAGGTTTCAGGCCAGGCTGAGGAACACCCACCCCATGCACAAATTTCGTGCACCGGGCCACTAGTCTATATATAAAAAGGCAGTGTCTGTCACAACCAGGACGACCAAAGGACCGACTGGTCACCTCCCCCCAGCCCATAGGGGACTGGCGAGCTGCGGCGGGCAGCAAGCAGTGAGTAGTTCATGTTGAGCCAGCCCCTACCTTCCCCCCACCAGCATCATAGAGGAGCCTGTGCCAAGTGGAGGCAGGAGAGGCGCGTCCTGCACCCTGCCAGGTTCTCAAACCCCTGTGCCAGCATTGAGGCCTCGGATGCCAGCTCCTTGTTATCTGCCACAACTCTGTGGCCCTGGTGCTGCCCAGGCAGAAGTTTTGCATGCCTCACCTATCCATCCCGGGGCCAGTTACTCCATCTACTCTTGCCACCTGCTGCCCACCCGCCTCTCAGACACCTGAGCCAGGGACTTGCTGTGGGGTGGGCCCAGATGCTCCTTCCCGCCCCCAAGGGTCTGGCAGCCTCAGCAGCACCTGAGCGTGTGACCTGCCCCTGGGAGGGTGGGTCTGGGCTAAGGATCCACAACCCCTTCTCTGCAACATCCCACCCAGCAGTGGGGGATTGAGCAGCCTCCCTCCTTTCCAGCTCCATCCCAGCACAGAGGCTTGGATGAGTATCTGCCCCCAACACCCTCTGAAACCCTGGGAAGAAGTGCCCACCCACCCAGCTGGGACCGGTGCCTCAGGCTCCCCACCCTCATGAGCCTGCACCCCGCCTCTTGCCAGTGGCTGCCGCTCCCCTCAGCCCAGTGGCATAGGAAGAGAGGAGAGGAGGAGGGAAGCTGTCAGTGCATCTCTGTTGGGATGAGCTGGCCTGCCTGAAAGCTCTCCCTGTGTGCCTCCCTGCTCCGCCTCTGCCGAGGGGACCCCACCCCTGCTATGCTTTAGTCAGGGTTGCTGCTATCTTGGGAAGGTCAATGCCCAGCTGACTGCCAAGGCCTCAGGCAGTAGACACCCCGTGGTCTCCATGACAAAGAGGTCATGGAGGGTGAAGACACTGCCTCTGGTTGAAGCAGGTGCTGTGGGAGCAAAGGGACCAAAAAATGGTTATGTCCAACAGTCCTCTAACTCCACACATGGTGTGTGAATTAGTCATTGTTAGAACTGAATTTAGTACTGGTGTGCCCCGTTTTAAACAGACTCCCCCAAATAGACTTACCATGTTGATAATTCACTTTGCTACAGAAAGAATGCACAAAGATTCTTGAAATAAGCAAAATATTTTGCACCTCCTAGTATGAAATGTTTAAACATCAGTAAAAATAATTCTATGAGTAAAGGGAGTTGATATTAACAAAATCTAATATACGCAATTCAAAATGTCATTCAGAAATTCATCTACTATGTAAAATCAAAGTATGGGATCTAGGGTTTGGAAAAAGCAACTTTATTCCACTCTACCTGCTCATCCCCTCAGCCTTATGTTTTGCACAAAAGTCTCAATAAAGAGATGGAGCAGAAAGAAAAGTAATGTCTCATGGCACTGAAATTTATCAGTTTCTTCAACAAATATTTATAAAAGTTGTATTAACTTTGTGCCTGTATTATAGAAACACAATACAGCTCTGTCCCTATCTTCAAAGAGCTTAAAGTCTCTGTGAGTTCCCGGTAAGGTAAACCCATAAACAGCCAAAGAAGGAGCAGGTTCCAATACAATTCTTATTATAAAAATTACTGAGTAAAAAACTGTCCTCACTCTCCCTCAAGAACAAGAATTAAAAGGAGCAAATAAATATAATGAATGAATCTGAACTCCTTTGGGGACCCCAACCCTCAGGGACTAACACAGGTTTTGTGAGGCCTAAAGTATACTGAACCTGAAGAACTAATTTTAGGGGAGGAGCGTGAATAAGGTTCAAAAGTGACTTTATTTAGAATAAGAAAATAAATTACAAACAACTGTAGGCTTGGGGAATCTGTCCCTTTCTCTTTTAAATCATTTCAGGCAGGTTATCCAAAATGCCGCTGGTTGCAACTTGCTTGCTCTCTCCCCCAGGACAAATCCATCCCTCACAGGGGCTCTGAAACTTCCTTAGCTTTACCATAAAAAAAAAAAAAATAATCAGCAACACTCCTTTCTGGACAAAATTATTTCTTTTTAAATTTTTTAATTTTATCAAAGTAGTAAATACAGAGTTCATAATGTATCTTCTTTTTTTTCCTAATAGGTGTGTAGTATAGTGGTATATCATTGTTGTTTTTATTCTATTGTTGACACTATGATAGATGTCTCCCATTTCCCCCCTTTTACCCTCCTCCACCCAGCCCTCCACCTCTGGCCATCACCACACTTTTGTCTATGTCCATCCCCCTCCCCTCTGATCTCTGTCAGTCCCTCCCATCCTATATAATAAAAGACTAATATACAAATCTACCAAATGGTGGAACAATCAGTCTCTATGACGCACACTGATCACCAGGGAGAAGACACTCAATGCAGGAGCTGCCCCCTGGTGGTCAATGTGCTCCCACAGGGGGAGTGCTGCTCAGCCAGAAGGCCTGAGCTGGGCTCACAGCTGGCAAGAGCAGCAGTGGTGGCAGGAGCCTCTCCCACCTCCATAGCAGAGCTAAGGATGTCCGATGGCTGGCTTAGGCTCGCTCCCCTGAGGACACCCCCCAAGGGCTCCCAGACTGTGAGAGGGCACAGGCCAGACTAAGGGACCCCAACCATATGCATGTTGCAGGCAACCAGGCCAGCAGGGGAGGGCTATTAGGGGCGACCAGGTAGGCAGGCAGAGGCGGTTAGGGGCGATCAGGCAGGCAGAGGAGCAGTTAGGGGTATTAGGTAGGCATGCAGGTAAGTGGTTAGGAGCCAGTGATCCTGGATTGTGAGAGGGATGTCGGACTGAAGGTTTAGGCCAGATCCCGCAGTCGGACATCCCCCGAGGGGTCGCGGTTTGGAGAAGGTGCAGGCCTGGCTAAGGGATTCCCTCCTCTGTGCACGAATTTCATGCACTAGGCTTCTAGTTTATAATATCTACCCTCAAAAGACGATGGAAGTATTATAATTTTACCAATTGGCACATTGTCATTTTCAGATCTAGATGTGAGATAATCCATCAAACCACTATTTTTTTCAACTATCAACTTAGATTGGTTTGCTTTAATGAAATTTATTCGATTGGCTTCCATTTTTGAATATGACTCAACAATATACTGTTGAGTTAGTTACCCTGCATTTAAAATAGGATTGCACATGTCCTGGACAGAGAGATGAAATCCATAATACTGCATTTGTGTGACTCGTGTTTTTACATTTTGTCTAGTATTATTGTTGATTACACTGTCATCTCTGAGTCTTAATGCAATATCCATTCCCCAGCCTTTTTCAGCATGTAGAAAAAGAATAGGATACATCAGTGAATCTAATGTAAGAAACAGAATACTGATTTATTTTATTTTAGTGGCATTCAGATTATTGGGATCTGGTTTACATTGAATGAGCAAGTCCCTTTCAAAAGGAGGTTCTCATCTTTGTTTCTGGATATGATGGCAACTTTGGTTACACGGGGATAATTATATTTATCTAGATCACTGTTACAATCATATTTAATCATATTGCTACTTCTATGGGAGCAATACCTTCCGCTGCTGCTTCAGATTGGGCTACCTTTTCTACTTCATGTAGCATCTTGTATGATTTTGTTAATTTGTTTCTTTCATTCATGAGGTTGTTGATGTTGATCATGACTTTCTGAGCAACCTTGGTTTTCTGGCATTGCTAATCTTTTACTCGTTGCTTTGGCCATATCTAAAATATAGAGTTGAGCAAACTTCTAAGAAACACCATCTGAAGGATGTAAAGTTCCAATATGGTGATAAACTTGTCCCTGTATTCTAAAATAGTATGGCCCATATCCTGATGGTGATTCAATATTTTCCCCCATTGAAGCAAAAACAAGAGAACTATTTATCAAAAGAATATTTTCCATGAAATTTTTACTGTCAGAACCTTCATTTATCATTATTTTTTTTAAAAATATGCTGGGTATTCTGGAAAATTTATATCATTTGAACAAACTTTACCTTTGCTACAACATCAAGTAAATTTTCCATCATGTGGTTTTTCATTGGAGAAATTTAGTGATAGGCAAAATTGACATGTAACAGTCATTCCACCACAACTATGTTTGATAAGTGCATCCTCATTTACTTCATTTTCACTGTGAAGGTAGTTCCTACCAGTATTGGTAGTACTTGTCGATGACTGTTCTTCAGACATATTCTGTAGACGCCGCCAGCTTCTTTTGGCTTCAGAGACATGTTGTGCCAATAGTTGGTCTTCAGACATATTCCCCCCTCCCTCCTTTCTGGGTCCGGGATGTGGGTGAACCAGATTCGGGGTTGACAGGGCCCCAGCAGCAACCTAACCTACTGGTCGGAGCATCTGGCCCCTGGTGGCCATTGCGCGTCATAGCTACCAGTCAAATGGTCAAATAATCACGTAGGCTTTTACATATATAGATTGTTGTTAAACTCTTACTATGCCTAATTTATAAATTAGACTTTATGATAGGTATATAAGTATAGGAAAATTAGTGTATATATAGGTTTTGATACTATCTAAAGTTCCAGGTATTCACTGGGGGTCTTGGAAAAGGGGGACTACTGTACTTCCCTTTTGAGAAATAGCTGTTGGCCTGCTACTGGCACTTACTAGAGATTAAAAGCTTTACCATAGGTCAACAAATTACCATGTGACCTGAGCTTTTCATCATGAAATGAATGCTATCTGATCAAACCCACCATGAAATTTGGTGTATGTATCAAATTCTCTTATCAAATGGATGTTGAATATACATGATTGGTTCCAAGCAGGCACTGAAGGCCCAAGATATATGAAGAAGTGGCCCAAATGTCCATGATTCCCACTGCTTCTACACAGGTTTCTCTCTTCCAGCATGCATTTATGGCCTCATGGGAAGTTCCTTGCAATCAGTTGATAGAAGAAGAAAAGATTCACACCTGGATTATAGATTGTTCTGTCTGATATGTATTCACTACCAAAAGTAGACAGTTAAAGCACTTCACCCTTTTTCTAGGACATTCTTCTTATAAATATCTATATGTGTCCTACTGACCCTCTTTCTTTGGAGAATCCTATTACACCATATAAACATATCAAATTATAAATAGCAAAAACTGACAATACAAAGAAAAGTAAAATTGTTGCCTTTATTGTGTGAAATTTCAACACAATCTTATAAGCATGTGACACATAAAAATAATAAAAAATCTGAGAAATACATCAGGTAAATGGTAGACTAGGAAGAAGAACTATATGTAGACATCAAAATGTAACCAAAACCTGGCTAGCATGACCTTGTGAGAGCTTTGGAAACAACCAAAAGTTAACAGCAACCTAACAAACACCCTGTCTAAAAAAGAAAGCCATGTTCAACAGTACTAGCAACATTTTATGATATTTTTGTTTACTTCTGACCATCTCTTACCTAGCATAGCATGGTATTGGTGGGCAGAAGGTGGTATCCCATTCAAATTCCCTCCCTAAGCCTGGAGGCAGCCGAGAAAATATTTTTACAGTGTTCTAATGTGTTTGGGTGTCTGCCTGAAGGCATAGTCTCTGATTATCCTACCTTATAGTTCCAGCAGAGAAATTCAGCTGAAAGAGGTGGACATTGCTCTCAAATGCTCCAGAGAGACAAAGACCATAAATACCTAGGTTAAGAGAATATGATGAAAATATAAAATAGAAAATTTAAGGTCTGGAAAGAAGCTATTGTGAGACTCTTAGTGAAATAAAGATAGCTAAGTATATTGTTTTATTGATTTCAGAGAGGAAGGGAGATGGAGAGAGAAAGGGAAACATCAATAATGAGAGAGAATAATTGATTGGCTGCCTCCTGCATGGCTCCTACTGGGGATTGAGCCTGAAACCTGGTCATGTGCCCTGACCAGGAATAGAACCGTGACCTCCTGTTTCATAGGTTCAATGCTCAACCACTGAGCCACACTGGTCTAGTGGGGAATAAAGACATTTCAAAGCAGCTGTTGGTGGGATGGGTGAAATAGATGAGGGGATTAAGCAAAACAAAACAAAACAAAACAAATAAACCCACCTTATAGACACAGACAACAGTATAGTGATTACCAGAGGGAAAGGGGGGGTAGGAGCACGTTGAAAAGGGTAAAGGAGGGATAAATGGTGACGGAAAAATACTTAACTTTGGGTGAAAAACACACAAAATACAGTGAGTGGCCAGATTATTATAACAACCCCATCAGTACTTCGTTGGACCACCTTTTGCCTTCAATACTGCGGCGATTCTTCTTGGCCTTGACTCCACGAGATGTTGAAAGGTGATGTGAGGAATCTGACACCGTGCCTGATGAATAGCACTGTCCAGTTCTGTGAGATTTGATGGTTGTGGAACCAGCTGCCTGATGGCTCTTTTAACTTCGTCCCACAAATGCTCAATTGGATTGAGATCTGGTGATTGTGGGGGCCACCTAAGCAAGGTAAAGTCTCCCTCATGTTCTTGAAACCACTCCTGCACAATACAAGCACCGTGGCATGGTGCATTGTCTTGTTGGAAGAAGCCATCTCCATTGGGATATGCCATCAACATGATAGGATGAACTTGATCAGCAATGGTACTTAGATATGTTGTGCTATTCAGATGTTGTTCCACATGAATTAAAGGGCCCAAATCATGCCAGGAAAACATGCCCCAAACCATAACACTGCCCCCACCAACTTGAAGGGTTGTACTCATGTATGTGGGGTGCATGCTTTCATGCTGTTTCCGCAAAATTCTCACTCTGCCATCTGCATGATGCAACTGGAAACGTGATTCATCGGACCACATGACTTTTTTGAAATGCTCGACTGTCCAATCTTTGTGTTCCTGTGCTAATTGGAGATGTTTTATCTTGGTAACTGCAGACAGCAAAGGTGTTTGAACAGGACTTCGGCTTCCATATCCCATACGATGCAGTGTACAGCTAATTTGCCTACAAACGTCAGGTGGTCATAATAATCTGGCCACTCAGTCTATAGTTGATGCATTATAGAATACACTTGAAACCTACATAATTTCTTTAACCAATGCCATCCCAATAAATTTAATACAAAAATAACACACACACACACACACACACACACACACACACACACGGCATACACAGGCCCTGGCAAGACTCATCCTCAGAAAAGCCCTAAGAAGACGTTCAATTTTTATCTTGGGCTGACTCCCAGGCTCAAAAAATGCCCTGCTAATTACCGAAGGACATTTCTGGCTCAGAGCCAGTCTGCAATGACTGGAAAATGTGGCTCAATTTTTAACAACAATAACAAAATCACAGGGCATACAAAGAAACAGGAAAACATGACCCATACAAGTATAGAAAAATGAAGTTGCAGATACCAACCCTGGAGAAATACAGGCACTGACTTAATAAATTTGACTATAAAACAGCTAAATTAAATATACTCAATGAGCTACAACACACACACACACACACACACACACACACACACACACACACACACAAATAAAGAAAATCAGGAAACACTATGTGAACAAAATGTGAAAACCAACAAAGATATAGATATTGTAAATGGAAACCAAACAATTTGTGCTGAAAAACTTTAATAACTGAATTGAAAAATTTACAAGAGGGGTTTAAAAACAGACTTAAGTGAACAAAAGGAAGAATTAGCAACCTAAATATTGGTTATTTGAAATTATTTAATGTGAGAAGGAAAAAAAAGGAATGAAGAAAATCGAACAGAGCCTAATAAATTGATGGGAACCTATAAAGTGCAAAATATATAAATTATGAGAGTCCCAGAAGGACAAGAGGTTAAAAGGAAGAGAAAGTATTTAAAAAAATAAAAAGCCAAGACATTCCATAATTGAGGAAGTACATGAATATTCAAATCAAGCAAGCTCAATGAACTCCAAATAGGAAAAACTGAAGGTGACCCACACTGAGTCACATTATAATTACATTGTTAAAAGGCAAACATGAAATCATCAAGAACAAAGTGAGTCCCATCATGAACTAGGACTCCTTTCTAAGAATATCACGGATTTATTAGCAAAAATTTTGGAGCCCAGGTGAAGTGGGATCATATATTTAAAGTGCTAAAACAGAAAAATGTTAACTGAGAATTCTGTAGCTGGCAAAACTGTCCGTTAAAATGCAGAAAAAATTTAAAAACATTCCCTCATAAATAAAATCTGAGGAAGTCGTTGGAGCTTCTATATTTGTAACCAACCAGGAGTGCAGGGGACCTGAAGAGTCCCTGAAGTATGGCAGGTGTCAGAAGTAAGGGCAGTTTTGTGGATGACTTAGTGCTTAAATATGTGTACTTCAACACTAACTCCTAATAGCTAGTGTCAGAATTGAAAAGCGGTACACTCAGCTGGGGATGAAATAGAACAATACCATAATGGTGAATACATGACATATGCATTTATCAAAGCCCATGGAATTTTGGGCTTGTTACAAAGTGTAAACAGCAAGAAATGCAAATTTAAAATGTACACAGGATGTTAAGATATCCAATGTTGGAATGTAGAATATGACAAAACAATATTACAAATCTCATTTAGAAGAGTGGACTAAAATGTGCTGACTTATGTAACTTTGGGAATGAATGAAGTTTAATGCTTAAGGAAAAAAAATGTGTACACAGCACTGTACTATAGTTGAAAATGGTTTTGTTCAGGGATAAAGGTTAACAGTTGTGATACTTCTATAAATGTATACTGAAAATAATTAAGTGGATGGGATATGTTGAAAATCAGATTTGTCATTTTTGGAGTGGATTTACAGATAAACAAGGAGTGGGGGATATAAAGACCAATGTGGTAATAGATTAGAGTTGGAACGATCAGTCTGAACTAATGTGTAACTTAATATAGATACAGGTAATTATATAAACACACACACACACACACACACACACACACACACACACACACACACACACTTTGCTTTTTCAGGTGAGGGGAGCAAAAAGAAATGATAGGCCAGTAGCAAAGATCATGCTTAGTGCCAAATTTTTGGTTTCTAATAGTATTCACCAATAAAAGGGCCAAGGGTTCTTGGAGAATGACTTATTCAAGGAATGGCACAGGAAATATACAAGGTGAGCCTGAAGCATTTTATAGAGCAGAAAGTAAAGATATAAAAAAATAATAAAACAAATTCTGAAGCAATTTGAGTAACACAATGACTAAAATAGTATCAGATTGTAACTTAAAATAGAAAAGAAATCTATATGAGTCCAAATTAATATAAATAAATGAATAAATGAGGGAGATGAGGCAAATCTTTCCTACAGACAAATTCCAAATAAAGTATGGTGATGATACACAATAAAAAAGGGACATATGACTCCCTATGACAAAAGACATAGGTGACCTTTGCATAGTGACTTCTTTCCAAATAGCACAGTATGAAAGAAGGCAAAGAATACTTCTAAAGTGGTGAAACCTAACAAATGCTACTTCAACCAGATGATCAAGAGCATAAGCCATGTTGATGGTATCTACCTTTGATATGAGGTGATGACAATGGCACTTTACCTCTGTGACCTTCCTCCCCCAAATACACTACTCCAGTTTAATAATGAGAAAAACGTCAGTCAAATTCCAATTGAGGGGAAATCTATAAAATTCCTGATCAGTAGTCTTCAAACCATCCAGGTGATTAAAAAAAGTGCGGAGCATTATGCTAAGCGAAATAAGCCAGTCAAAGATAAATATCACATGATCTCACTCATTTGTAGATTATAAAGAACAAAATAAACTGATGAACAAAAATAGATACAGAGACAAAGAAGCATCAAACAGACTGTTAAACTTCAGAGGGAAGGCAGAGTAGGGTTGGGGGGTTAGAGATCAACCAAAGGACTTGTATGCATGCATATAAGCATAACCAATGGACACAAACACTAAGGGGGTGAGGGCATGTGCCAGGGGGTGGAGGAGGCCAGTGGGAGGTCAATGGGGGAAAAAGGAGACATATGTACTACTATTTGTAACACTTTGAACAATAAAAATAAATAAATAAAGGCAAAAAAAAAAGAAGTGTGGAAACAGTCACAGCCAAAAGGAGCCTAAGGAGATAATGATAATTACATGCAATGTAGTATGCTAGATGGAATCCTCAAACTAAAGAAAAATAATATTAGGAAAAAAATGAGGAATTCTGAATAACAAGGCATCCATGTAGGTTCATTAAGTGTGACAAATAAACCATACTAATATACAAGGTTAATAATAAGGGAAATAAATTCAGAGAATACTTCTCTGTGTTATCTTCATAACTTTTTTTTGAAAATCTAAACTTACTTAAAATAAGGTAATTATTTTTTTTAATATATTTTATTGATTTTTTACAGAGAGGAAGAGAGAGGGATAGAGAGTCAGAAACATCGATGAGAGAGAAACATCAATCAGCTGCCTCCTGCACACCCCCTACTGGGGATGTGCCCGCAACCAAGGCACATGCCCCCGACCGGAATTGAACCCGGGACCCCTGAGTCCGCAGGCCGACGCTCTATCCACTGAGCCAAACCGGTTTCGGCAATAAGGTAATTATTTTTTAAAATATTTGGCCAAGAAGTTAATGAAGGCCATTATGATTGAATAAGTAAATAAACAAAAACCAAACAAACAGGATATTTTGCAGAAAAATACAGGGTAGAGCAAAAGTAGTTTTATAATTGTTCGTATGGAAAATAACACAATAGTTAATAAATAATAATACAAAAATGAACTCTGTTTTATGTATTCACAACTATAAACCTACTTTTGCCCCAACCAGTATATATATAGAGATGTAAATATCTACATATGTAGATATGAAAATATATTTTTTAGAAATCATGGGAATGGGAGAAAGATAAATATGAGATTTAGGAAAGTGATCATCTCTTTTGGAGGAGGCAAAGAGATGTTGAGGGTTGCATATAGGTAGATGAAAGATGTTATTATTTTTTACATCTCATGTTTGTAGTGGATTTACAGGTTTTCAGTTTATTAGAACTAAATATATACAGCGGTAGATGATAGATACATACATATATTCATGCATACATAAATAGATACATAGATACATATAAAATAAAAGATCATACACAGATCAATGATGAGACAGTAGCATGAAAAATGAAGCATAATTATTCCAATTTTACACAACTTATATCCATCACTAAATAACTATAGTAAGATATTAGCCATATATTGGATCACCAACACAAAGGCTGATCTATACACTATATCTTTAAACTTGTAATAGCTTTATCATAAAAGAAACAAGAAGAAAAATATGATTGAAATATTAAATTCATAAAAATATTAGGAAATTAAGAGGCAAATTTTTGAAAGTTGAATAGAAGCAAAGTAGGTTTCCTAGGTATGTATTGCATGCAAGAATAAGGTCTAGAGATTTCTAGAGATATGTTTGAAGCTATTAATAACCAGGTGGACAATAGCATAGGAGAAATTCTGGGAAGTGAATTAGAGGGCATTTAATAGTTAGAGATTCTTTGGAAAAAGAACAGCTGTTGGATGTTGCAAGGAAAAAAATGACTCAATCATCACATAGACTTTCCTCCATGAAACTTTTGTTTTTGCTGCTGCAGAGAAAAGTTTTAAGCCAGAGGAACCAAAGTACAGCTGGGCCACTGTATACAAACACTGAATCAAACCAGATACAAAGTTCTCCTGAAATTTTGCAAATTTCAAAAAATAATTGTAACCTGTCTATTCTCTCCACTCCTCCTTATGTTTTGCCTAAATTGATGAGAGTTGGGCAGTTGGGAGAGTGTTAACTTCTTTAGTTCCTAAAAAGAAAAGCTTGATCTTAAGTTGAATAAGGAGGATGGAAGGATCGAAGTCTTTGATGAAGATCTGAGATTTATTTATTACACTTCTGAACTCAACTCACTGAAAGTCTGACTTAAAATTATTACCTTAGTAATTTATAAAATAATTCAATTTTGGATCCTCTGGAATATTCAGCAAATTGCTGGAAAGATACAAAGGTTCAGAGAGCCAGCTAATTCTGCATATTGAGTCAGTCATAATTTTATCTTTGCATGTTAGGTTCATAGTAGGAGCTTACTAAATATTTATTAAATCATTCAATTTTTTTATTTCGGTCACAGAGCTAAATAAAGAAAGACTCATTTGTCCTTATATGTGCCCTAATTTTAAGAGTAGGATCTATTAAAACTTGTTATTCCTGCCCCTTCCCCCAGCTTCTAGATAATAAGGAACACGATTCAACATGGGAGCCCATATTCTAATGTTAAAGTGATCATGTCTCCTTTGGCAGAATACCCATAACTTCTTATAACTATGATATCTACATTCTAATTTGAGGTATGCAGCTTAATTGTCTCAATTAACCCTTACTAATTTAAAGTGTGGATGTGCCTTAAACAGAACAGTGTCTCTGTATACAAACCAGACATTCTTCGTTAAACTTATGTCCTTTTAGGTAAAACTTGCTAATATAGCTATGAAGTATGACTATGAAGGATCTCAAGTTTTTCACTTAGGAAATTCTATATATGAAAGCAAGGGAAATTATCCTCCAACCATTCCCCCTTGCAGCTTGCCTGTAGTCAGTACTGCATGGACTTTAGAAGTGTTTATTTTGTTACAATTTATTGCAGATGGTTACATCACAGTATTTGCTAGAAGTGTGTGGTGTAAAATTCTATTATGTCCTAGGCACTTGGGCCACCTAGAGGGCATGAATCAGAGCCTTTGCATTTGTACTTAGACTAAGGAGGCCCTAAGTAAAATTCAGAGGGATGACTAAATGTATATTTAGTGGTTGTATAAGCACAAGTTGCCTTGTGAGATTTATATTAGGACAGAAGGATGAGAAGTGGTTACTTAAAGCCTAGCATATTTTTATCTTAATGAGCTCTGAATGGTATAAAATTTTGGCAGCAGTTTCATAATCTTCAGCATGAACCAGTGACTTAATAGCATGCACTGAAATGTGTTTTTCTTTATGGTCTTTCTAGACCAACTATCAATTTAGCATGAGAGGATCATGGCAATATGTTGTCAATTAAGCTGACAAAATCATATGTAATGTTTCATGTGGCTCTGGTTTCAATAATGTACAGATTTCCTCAAAAGCCTCAAAAAAGAATGGCAAGTTTTCTTTTCTTTTTTTAGTGCAAATGGTACTTTTTTATTATTTTACTACTAATTTATTTAACACTAGAGGCCCAGTGCATGAAATTCATGCACTGGGGGAGGAGGGTGTCCCTCAGCCCAGGCTGCACCCTCTCCAATCAGGGACATCCTTCTCATAATTCAGGACTGCTGGCTCCCAACCACTCGCCTGCCTTCCTGCCTTCTTGATTGCCCCTAACCACTTCTGCCTGCCCGCCTGATCAATGCCTATCTGCTCCCCTGCTGGCCCGATTGCCCCTACCTGCCCTCCCCTGTCGGCCTGGTCATCCCTAACTGCCCTCCCTTGCCAGCCTGGTTGCCACAAACTGCCCTCCCCTGCAGGCTTGGTTATCCCCAACTGCCCTCCCCTGCAGGCCTGGTTGCCCCCAACTGCCCTCCCCTGCAGGCCTGGTCTCCCCTAACTGCTCTCCCTTGCTGGCCTGGCCCCTCCCAACTGCCCTCCCCTGCTGGCCATCTTGTAGTGGCCATCTTGTGTCCACATGGGGCTGGCCATCTTTGACCACATGGGGGTGGCCATCTTGTGTGTTGGAGTGATGGTCAATTTGCATATTACTCTTTTATTAGATAGGATCACCAGTGACAATAACATTTTATCTAAATTTATTTCAAAGTTTTATTTTATAAGTTTTTGGTTAGTATCTATTTCTCATTTATCTATTTTCTTATTTTATTTTCCAATATGCATGAGCTTTAAATACATTAGATATATTAATCATGTTATAGTTTTTATAACATTTTCTATTGTAGCTTGCCTTTTAGTCTTTTAGCGTGTTTTTTTTTAAATAAATTTTATTGGGGTGACATTAGTCAGCATGAACATATAGGTTTCATGTGTGGATTACTAAGTTACAAAATCTGTATATAGCCCCATGTGCCCACCACCCAAAGTCAAATCTTCTCCTGTCACCTCATATTAGGATCCCTTTCTCCCCCCTCAAACCCTCCCTTTGGCAACCACCACACTGCTGTTTGTGTTCATAAATTTCAGTTTTATATTCCACACTAGAGGCCTGATGCATGAAATTCTTGCAAGGGCCTTTGCCCCAGCCCCCGCCCGCTGCCTCTGAGGCCAGGGGCCTCTGCTGCCTCTGCCATAGCCCCCACCCACTGCTGCTTTGTCCAGAAGGAAGGGCGTCTGGAAGGACATCTGGTCCAATTAACATATTATGCTTTTATTATTATAGATATGAGTGAAATCATATGTAGTTCTTAGCTTTTTCTGCCTGACTTATTTCACTTTGCATAATGTTCTCAAGGTCCATCCATGTGGTTGTAAATGATGCTATTTCATCCTTTTTTATGGCCATGTAGTACTCCATTTTGTATATATACCACATCTTCTTTATCCAGTCCTCTATCGCAGGGCACTTTGGATGTTTCCAAGTCTTGGCCACTGTGAATAAGCTTCAATGAAAATAGGGGTGCATATATATTTGCATATAAGTGATTTCAAGTTTTTCAGGGATACACCCAGGAGTGGGATTGTTGGGTCATATGGCAGCTCTATTTTTAATTTTTTGAGGAATCGCCAGACTGCTTTCCATAGTGGCTGTACCAGCCTACATTCCCACCAGCAGTGAATGACAACCTCTCCAACACTTGTTGTTGCTTGTCTTGTTGATAATGACCACTCTAACTGGTGTAAGGTGGTATCTCATTGTAGTTTTGATTTGCATTTCTCTGATTGCCAGTGAGATTGAACATCTTTTCATATTTCTATTGGCTGTTTGTATGACTTCTTGGGAGAGGTGTATTTTCAGGTCCTCTGCTCACTTTTTGATTGGACTGTTTATTTGTTTGGTGTTGAGTTTTACAAGTTCTTTATATATTTTGGAAATTAAACCTTTGTCGGATCTACTGTCTGCAAATATCATCTCCCATCTGGTTGGCTGCCTGTTTGTTTTGTTGTCCATTTCTTTTGCTGTGAAGCTCTTCAATTTTATACAGTCCCATTCATTTATTTTTGCCTTTACCTCCCTTGCCTTTGGGGTCAAGTCTATAAAATGTTCTCTACCACCCAGGTCCATAAGTTTGGTACCTATATTTTTTTCTATGTGACTTATAGTTTCAGGTCTTATGTTTAGGTCTTTGATCCATTTTGAATTAATTTTTGTACATGGGGACAGACTGAAATCAAGTTTCACTCATTTGCATGTGGCTTTCCAATTTTCCCAGCACCATTTATTGAAGAGACTATCTTTATTCCAATGTACATTTCTCGCCCCTTTGTCGAAAATTATCTGTCCATATGTGTATGGTTTTATAGCTGCGCTCTCTATTCTGTTCCATTGATCAGTGTATCTGTTTCTCTGCCAATACCATGATGTTTTAATTATCATAGCTCTGTAGGCATATTCGATCTAAACTGACAGATTAAGGAAACAAAACAGAAAAAAAAAAAAAGCAAGAAGGGACTAGATATATTTTCTTGTGATATATATTATGCAAACACTTTTTTTCAATCACCCTGCTAGCTTTTCTGAGTTGGCCATTTTATTAATTTTATATTGCTGTTCAGCACACTAATATGTGATAGCTTAAAAAAGATCCATTTATTAGCTCACAGTTCAGTAAGTTGGAAATTCAGACACAATATTTCTGGGATCTCTGCTCAGCATCTCACAAGACTGAAATCAACATGTTGGCAGAGTTGGCATCCTGGCTGGAAGCTCTGGGGAAGAATCTGTTTCTAGGCTTATTCAGGTTGTTGGCAAAATTCATTCAGTTCCTTGTGGTTGTAAGAACAACATCTCCATTTTCTTGTTGGCTATTGCTAGAGGACTGCTCTCAGTTCCTAAAGGCTACTCTCAGGTGCTTGTATGTTGCCCATTCACCTTCAGAAATAGCAATGGTGTCCTGGATCCTCATACTTCCAATCTATCAGACTCTCCTTTCTGCTACCAACCAGAGAAAACTTGGATTTTCAAGGGTTCAAATGATTAGAATCGGTCTTTAAAGTAATTCATAGTCAATAATTATTAACTTATTTGCATCTGCAATATCTCTTTTGCCATGTAAAGTAATGTAATCATGGGTGTGTTGCATTCACAGTTTAGGAGAGTTGGATGGGATTGTTAGGGCTCATTTTGGAATTTTGCTAATCACAACTATCTACATTAGTTCTGAATGGCTGCCATCAGACAAGATTCATTTGCTGTGTAGCTAACTGTATTCACTTCTTTATTTGCCTATAATATATTCTACCTTAACAATACAACACTATTTGGCTAAGAGATATTGAGTGGGGGGGACATGAGTGGGAAAGCAAAACATCAATGCACTCCCTCTACTGGGGATCGAGCCTGTGACAGGGGCATGTGCCATGACCAGGAATCTAAATGGTATATGGGATGACTCCCAACAAACTGAGCCACACTGGCCAGGATTAATTTTAATTTCTTAACTCCTTCACTGCTTTATATGAACACTTTACTATAATATTTAAAATTAGTTATTTATAACCTAATTCAGTGAAAAATTGTTCAAAATGAAATAAAAACACAGACACATCATATATTTTTGTAAACCTATCGTAAGTAGTGTGATTAAAAAGTATGTATAATAATACATAAATTAATTTTAATGCATTCATTCACAAGAATGTTACTTATGTATGTGAAATGTATTTTAGTGCTTTTCAGTTGCAATAATTAAGTCAAATTATTTTCTAAATGTATCTTTATTGATTTCATAGAGGAAAGGAGGGAGAGAAAGATAGAAACATCAATGATGAGAAAGAATCATTGATCAGTGGCCTCCTGCATGCCCCACACTGGAGATTGAGCCCACAACACAGGCATGTGCCCTGACTGGGAATAAAACTGTGAACTCTTGGTGCATAGGTCATCCCTCAACCACTGAGCCACACCAGCCGGGCCTTCTTATACATATTCTTATTTTAAGTTGTCAATCATACACTTGGTTAGTTCAGTAGTATACATTTCCTAATGAGCCTGACCTTCTTCATATGATCAAAGTGACAAAGATACAGTTTCCTCTAAGTTCACTCTCCCTACCTCCCCAAAATTTTATGACTTACAGGATTCACAGTGGTGAAAAATAATAATACATTTGTAGAAAAATTGAAAGTACTATGAATCACCAAAAAATGTTCCCATGAATATCTGGAACATACTTTTACTAAACTATTTATTCTTTATCTGGAATTCAAATTTGCATGTCTTATATTTTATCGGGAAACCCCAAATGAAAAGACTCAGCAAAAATATGTTAGTGACATTATATTACCTTCCTTCCTAGCTTTCTTCTACTCCAAACATATACTCTGAAAGCTGAAAGGTTTTATAATGATACAGGCCTAAGAGAGTCCATAATAATGTTAATTATTTCAATTGTAGTTCTAATTATCTAAATAGCAGAAAAATACTGGATCAAAAAAAAATTAATTGTGAAGTACTAAATTTAGAGACAATTGACTCCTTTGTGTGTAATAAACTGTACAATTTAAAATACCCATAAAATAAAATAAGGAAATATCTGACCCAACAAATTTACAGTGCTAATTAGGTAATATTTCTTCAAAATAATTAAACAGTGAACTTTCTCTAAAAAATTTGCATTCCTGGCCATAGCCTCAAACTATACTGTGAATAACCTTAATCCCTATATGTATTTATTATCTCTTTATCCAGCTTGAAATATCTTGAAGATGGAGACTAGGTATTATACATCCTTGTATTTCTTTGTACTCAATCTTTGAATAGCAGAGCCAGTTTCCAAGTCTCTATAGTCTTGCTACAGAGCCAGAGCTCTTAACTACAACTCTATAATATCTCATGTAGCAATGGTAGGGAATACCTTTCAGCCAATTTTATCCTTCTGTCATATATTTCTCTTTCATTAAGTTAGGTGAACCAGAGGTTTGGGAATGGCTGGTAGTGCCCTTGCTTCTACTTAAAAGAGTGAATGGATAAACCATAGCCTACTAGGATATTATGCTTAACTTAGTTTAAATGTTCTTAAAGGCCTTTGTGATTCTTTTTAATCATAATTACAATAGTCTCACTTTGCTCATTTCTAAAACAGTAATAATTTGGAACACTTAGGGTGATGTGAATTTGAAACTGAAGAGCAATACTAGTTCAGTACTAATTATAGCTTCAACTTAAACAATGATTCTGACACAGTATTTTTCTTGTTTGATTTAAATAAGTACTTTTGAATAGTTTCGTCCTTTGTATATATGTTTTCAAAGATACAATTTCAAATGAAAAAAATATTTATATTTAGGTGGTAAATATGTTTTCTTTTTGACAGCAGTCACAATATTTTTTCATTTCATAAAAAGTAATAATATGAAATGATTAACAAACCATAGATCAGTAGGAAGTACTTGGTATGTTTTTTTAAAAGTTATTATAGTTATTGGAGTAACATTGGTTAATAAAATTACATAGGTTTTTGTGTATAATTCTATAATATAACATCTGTATATTGCACTATGTGTTTATCACCCAAAGTCACATATCCTTTTGTCAACATACATTGACCCTTTTTACCCTTTACTACCTCCCCCCAACCCCTTTTGCCTCTGGAAACTACCATGCTATGTCTAAGCACTTTTATCAAAATTGTTCTTCTCATGACCACAGATGATATTAATAATGCTAAATCCAATGGCTCAGTTCTCATCCTACAAAATTATTGGCAGAATTTAACACAGTTGTTATACTTTTCTCATTTGGCTTCCAATACAACTTTGCTTCATGCCTGTTACCTCCATTGTTGCTTCTTCAATGCCTTCTGTGCTAAATCTTGCTCTTCTTTCTAGTGCTCCAGTGTTCAGTCTATGGAATTACCTTTTCTTTTTTTTTTTGGTCTGCATTAATATCCTCAGAAATGACATCCTTCTGTATATTGACAATTCCAAAAAATTTATATCTAATACTAGAGGCCCCGTGCATGAAATTCATGCACAGAGGGGGGGTGTCCCTCAGCCCAGCCTGTACCCTCTCCAATCTGGGACCCCACTGGGATCAGGCCTAAACGGGCAGTCGGACATCCCTCTCACAATCCAGGACTGCTGGCTCCCAACTGTTCACCTGCCTGCCTTCCTGATTGCCCCTAACTGCTTCTGCCTGCCAGCCTGATCAGCCCCTAACCACTCCGCTGCCAGCCTGATTGATGCCTAACTGCTCCCCTGCCAGCCTGTTTGCCCCCAACTTCTCTCCTCTGCGGGCCCGGTCACCCCTAACTGCCCTCCCCTGCAGGGTTGATTGCCTCCAACTGCCCTCTCTTGCAGGCAGGGTGCCTCCCAACTGCCCTCCCCTGCTGGCCATCTTGTGGTGGCCATCTTGTGTCCACATGGGGGCAGGATCTTTGACCCCATGGGGGCAGCCATCTTGTGTGTTGGAGTGATGGTCAATCTGCATATTACTCTTTTATTAGATAGGATAGAGGCCTGGTGCAGTAGTGGGGGCCAGCTGGTTTTCCCTGAAGGGTGTCCCGGATCAGGGTGGGGGTTCCCTTGGGGCATGGGGTGGCCTGAGCAAGGGGCCTGTGGTAGTTTGCAGGCCGGCCATGCCCCTGGCGACCCAAGCGGAGGCCCTGGTATCTGGAATTTATTTACCTTCTACAATTGAAACTTTATAGCCTGGAGCAGAGCCAAGCCTCCTGCATGCTCCATTGCCAGCAGCCATTTCTGTTTGGGTTAATTCACCTTCTATAATTGAAACTTTGTAGCCTTAAGCGGAGGCCTGGGCCCGGCCAGGGTGTGCGGAAAGCTTTGCTTTCTCCGTTGCCACGGGCAACCCTGGCCTGCTCTCTCCAGCTCTGTAGCTGCCGCCATTCTGTTTGAATTTGTTTACCTTCTATAATTGAAACTTTGTAGCTTGAGTGGAAGCTTAGGCCTGGCAAGGGCATGTGGAAAGCTTGGCTTCCTCTGTTGCCTGGGAAACCTTGCTCTCTGTGGCTGTAGCCATCTTGGTTGGGTTTATTTGCATACTCGCCCTGATTGGCGTGGCTTGGGCTGGTGGGCGTGGCTTGGGCGTAGCAAAGGTGTGGTCAATTTGAATATTACCCTTTTATTAGGTAGGATGGTCTTAGTTTGTGAGCTCTAATTTTTACACTCAAATAATGCCCATTTTCTGTTTCTTACTGCATGACTATAGCTTTGTGAGGAAAAGTATCTCTGGTTTACTAATGCATCCTTATTCTGGACTAGAAAAAGATTTGGAATAGTGTAGTGGCTTCATAAATAGTTGATGAGTGAACAATTGTATACACATCAGCATGTGAATTACATACACATACATGAGAAAGAAATATTACATAAATATTTGATTAGCTAGAACACTTTAATTCTTTGTCATATATAACCATTTACTCTTGGATATGACATCATTAAGATTATGACATAGATCATTCTGGACTTTAATCTGTCTCGCAAGAAGAATAGTTAGCAACTATCCATAGACAAGACATTGTGAAAATCCCAGAACCCAGGGATGAGGATAAAGCATCACCTTGGACCACAGAAACTGTGAAAGACTGCATGAGAAATTAATATGAGAACCAAATGACATAACACCACACACCTGTTAGAATGGCTATTATAAAAAAGACAAGATATATTAAGTGAGGCAAGGATGCAGAGTTAAGGGAACCCTTTAACACGGTTGATGGGAGTGTAAATTGATACATGCATTATGGGAAACAATATGGAAGTTCCTAAAAATATTTAAAATAGAACTACTTTGTGATCCCACAATTCCATGACCCCCGCCATGATCATTATAATATTATACACAATGATCAGTACATGTAAACAACCTAAGTGCATAATTATGAATGAATAGATAAACAAAAAATTAACATATATATACTAGGAATACTATTCAGCCATAAAAAGAAAAAAATCTTCCCATTTTCAACAACTGGATAAACCATGAGATCATTAGGATTAGTCAAATGTCAGACAGAGAAAGGCAAATATTGTAAGATCTCACTTACATGTGGAATATAATAAAATTGAATTTATAGAAATGGATAACAGCCCTAGCCAGTTTGGCTCAGTGCAGAGAGCATTGGCCTGTGGACCAAAGGGTCCTGGGTTTGATTCTGGTAAAAGGCAAGTACCTTGGTTGCAGGCTCCTCCCTAGCCTGGACCCTGGTTGGGGCTCATGCAGGAGGCAACCAACCGATGTGTTTCTCTCACATCATTATTTCTTTCTGTATTTCCCTCTCTATTCCACTCTCCCTAAAAACCAATGGAAACATATCCTTGGATGAGGATTAACCAAAAAAAAAATAATAATAATAATAAAATAAAAGAAAGAAAGAAAGAAAGAAAGAAAGAAAGAAAGAAAGAAAGAAAGGAAGGAAGGAAGGAAGGAAGGAAGGAAGGAAGGAAGGAAGGAAGGAAGGAAGGAAGGAAGAAAGAGCATACTGGTGGTTGCCATGGCGGGGGCAGGAGGATGATGGTAGAAATGTGTGAAGTTGGTCAAAGGGCACAAACTTCCAGTTATAAAATGAATAAGTTCTGAGGATATAACATACAGCACCGTGACCATAGTGTATACCAGTGACCATATTGTATATCTGAAAGTTTGTAAGAGAGTTCTTAAAAGTTTTCACCAAAGTAATAATATAATAATTGTAACTATGTGAGGTGATGGATATCTTCACTACTTTTATTGTGGTAATCATATGTTAATTATAGCTTAACATCGCTGGTAAAAACAACTCTTTCAACAATACCTTGTTCTTCTCAACATTTGAGTATCTTGCAAAAGAATATGAAATGTAGATATTTTTAAGTATAAAATGCCCTCTGCATTTTAAAAATGTGTGTGCCAGTCTTATTTTATATAGATTTTTTATAAAGTTTACATTACAAATTGTATATGCACTACTTTCTTTTAAAAAATATCCCTTTTACTCTACAAAAGTTTCAGTCAATTTCTATAGAGGTAGATTATCTCATCTTAATGGTTGCTCTGACAACATAGTACCTTATTCTTATCATACTAGAAACAGATTTTATGAGCTAGTTGGAAAAAAAGGGCAATGTAAGAGTTTTCTGGTGGTCTATGTAAAAAGGAAAATAAGGAAGCAAAAGAGAGAAACAAGCTTCTTATAGCTGGTGCTTTTCAGAACTTAAGTAGAGTCCTGTTTTTGAACAATGAATTTGAGTCCCTGCTATCAGACTCAAACATACATAAAGAATACAAATTGCATTGAGTTCTTTAAAGTGCAGAAGATGAAGGGCTATTATTAGTTGGAGTTTCTCCAGAAGACAATTCTTTCTCAAACAGAGTTTGCTTATTATGAAAGGTTAACTTCTCAGCACAAATATGACACAAAAGAGCTAATCATCAGTTTTCTTTTTTCCTGACAGAGCTTTCAACCACAGCTGAACTTTTTTTCTTTGCCTTCCAACCTACATTCAGTTGTAGTCCCTGCAGGGAAGGCAGATCCCTGTTGATTGTCCTCAGCACAAGAAGAGTTTAATCTGTATTTATAGCATTTGTTTAGGACCCACAGGAAATAGCAGTTTCAAGGTCTTAGCTAGTACCTAAGACTTATCCAAGGTATCCTATATAATAAAACCCTAATATGCAAATTGACTGAACAGCAGAATAACTGGTTGCTATGATGTGCACTGACCACCAGGGGGCAGACGCTCAATACAGGAGCTGCCTCCTGGTGGTCAGTGCACTCCCACAGGGGGAGGGCCACTCAGCCAGAAGCCTAGTTCATGGCTGTTGAGCACAGCAACAGTGTCAGACATCCCCCAAGGGGTCCTGGACTGCGAAAGCATGCAGGCTGGGCTGTGGGACCACCTCCCCTCTCCCAGTGCATAAATGTCAAGCACTGGGCCTCTTGTATAGAAATACAGCAAAAATTTCAACCTCAATGAACTTATATTCTAAAGCATAGATCCAATGCTTTTTTGCAGCTGTAACTTTTGGAAATAAAATCTCAGAGAAATGAACAAGTGGCAATGCATTAACTCAGTCTACTGAATAGAAGCCTAGTGCTGTAGTTACTTACATGGAAGCATACTAAGACCAGGTTTTAGCAATTCTGAATTTGCGTTTCTCCAGTCTTGCAAAGGAGTAGTTCTCAGCCTTGATTAGCATCATCTAGAAAACTTTTAAAAACTCAATATTAGATCTTATCTCAACAAATAAAAATCTCTGGGACTCAGGTTTTAATATATATATATATATTTATTTTTTTTTGTTAACACACCAGGAGATACCAAAGTGTATTCAAGTTCGTGAACCAATATTCTAAAGGATACCTGCTTCATAGAGTAAAACCACATTATACAATTTAGGTAATTTATAAGATAATCAGTCATGTCAGTGGCCAAATAATCATGATCACACCAATTCCTTGACCAATAGTCATTTCACGGGCTCCTTGATTGTTTTATGAACTAGCTTATAATTGATCATCCAAGAGTTATAAAACCCAGTCATAATAACAAAATTATATACTGTTCACCCAATTCAAAATATGGAGAATAAACTTACTAAGCTTGTTAAGAAAAGAGTAATAAATCTCTCTCTACACATGCTAAAAAGTATTAGGCTAAGAGGAGTTATTTCAGTTCTATTCTAAAACACTTTCAGTCATCCTTCATCAATCAATACAACATCTATATCTGAATCTCCAAGCATGTTTGTTAAACTTGAGGATTTTTTAGACCTACTGAATTTAGAATCTCTGAGATAGCTCAAAGATCTCTATTTTTAATAATCTCCCAGATAATTCTGATTTACATTAAAGTGTATGGCTTACTTTGCAATTAATGGCAATAACAAACCAACGCATAGTAAATAGGTAATTTCAAATCCCTTAAAATATCCTATCTAATAAAAGAGTAATATGCAAATTAACCGTATCTCCACAAACCATGCCCACCAACCAATCAGGAGCGAGTATGCAAATTAACCCAATCAAGATGGCTGTGGCCATGGAGAGAGCAGGAGGCTTGGGTTTCCCCGGCAATGGAGGAAGCCAAGCTTTCCGCCTGCCCTGGCCTAGCTTGGCCTCCTCTTAAGGCTACAAAGTTTCAATTATATAACGTAAATAAATCCCAATAAAAATGGCTGCAGCCACAGAGCAAGCAGGAGTCTTGGCTCCGCTCAAGGCTACAAAGATTCAATTATAGAAGATAAATAAATCCCAGATACCAGGGCCTCCACTTGGGTCACCTGGGGGCGTGGCCAGCCTGCAAACCACCACAGGCCCCTCATCCAGGCCGCCACATGCCCCAAGGGAACCCCAACCCTGATCCAGAACACCCTTCAGGGCAAACCAGCCACCCCCCACCTGTGCACCAGACTTCTATCCTATCTAATCCTATCTAATAAAAGAATAATATGCAAATTGACCATCACTCCAACACACAAGATGGCTGCCCCCATGTGGTCAAAGATCCTGCCCCTATGTGGACACAAGATGGCCACCACAAGATGGCCAGCAGGGGAGGGCAGTTGGGAGGGACCAGGCCTGAAAGGGAGGGCAGTTGGGGGAGATCAAGCCTGCAGGGGAGGGCAGTTAGGGGTGACCAGGCCGGCAGAGGAGAGATGTTGGGGGCGACCAGGCCTGCAGGGAAGGGCAGTTGAGGGGGACCCAGGCCTGCAGGGCAGAGCAGTTGAGGGGGACCAGGCCTGCAGGGGAGGGCAATTAGGGGTGACCAGGCCTGCAGGGGAGGGCAGTTAGGGGTGACCAGGCCTGCAGGGGAGGGAAGTTAGGAGCAAACAGGCTGGCAGGGGAGCAATTAAGCATCAATCAGGCTAGCAGGGGAGTGATTAGGGGGTGATCATCCTGGCAGGCAGAAGCGGTTAGGGGCAATCAGGAAGGCAGGGAGGTGAGCAGTTGGGAGCCAGCAGTCCTGGATTATGAGAGGGATGTCCGACTGCCCGTTAGGCCCAATCCTACCTGGTTCAGGCCTAAACGGGCAGTTGGACATCCCTTGAGGGGTCCCAGATTGGAGAGCGTGAAGGCTGGGCTGAGGGACTCACACCCCCCGTGCATGAATTTTGTGCACCGGGCCTCTAGTGATATAATAAAAATAAAACCAAATCAGTCATTTTAGAAAGTCCAAAACAAATTTTTATTTTATTTCTTTATTTGGATATATACCCATTTATTATAATGCATTAATTTTAAAAATAATATTTCTGTTTTTAATACACATTTTATTGTTGATAGTATTACAGATATCTCCCTTTTCTGTCCCCTTTACCCCCTCCTTTCCAGCCCTTGCCCCCATGTATTCACTACCTTATTGCCCATGTCCATGGACTATGCATATCTACACTAACAAAATAGAAATATGCAAATTGACCGTATCTCTGCAATGCCCATCAACCAATCAGGAGTGAGTATGCAAATTAACCCAACAAAGATGGAGGATTAAGTTGCATATGCAGGCGCGGAGCAGCTGGGCAGGGCAGGACTCCTGCTATAAGGGAGAGGGCAGCGGGCAGAGGGAGTACAGGAGTGGTGCTCTGGCTGGGAGCGAGAACTTGTAGGCTCCCAGGTGGCCGAGGCGAAGCCAGGGGAAGGAAGGCCTATTCTTGCATGAATCTTCATGCAACAGGCCTCTAGTAAGTATATAAGTTCTTTGGTTTATCTCTTCCAGTCCCTCCCACCCCACATTGAGGTATGTCAGTCTGTTACATGCCTTCATGCTTCAGGTCTTATTATTTTTGGTCAATTCATTCTGGTCATTAGATTCCACAAATAAGTGAGATCATGTTATATTTGTCTTTCCCAGATTGATTATTTCACTTAGCATAACATTTTCCAGGTCCATCCATGCTGTCCCAAAGGGTAGATCCCTCGTTTTTACAGCCACATAGTATTCTATACTATAAATGTCCCACAGCTTTGTTTTATCCATTCATCTACTGATGGGTACTTGGGCTGTTTCCAAATCTTAGCTATTGTAAATAATGCTGCTATGAACATAGGGGTGAATATATTCTTTATGATTAGTGTTTTGGGTTCTTAGGATATATTCCCAGAAGTGGGGTCCCTGGGTCAAATGGAAGTTCCATTTTTAATTTTTTGAGGAAACTCCATACAGTTTTTCATAGTGGCTGCACCAATCTGCATTCCCACCAGCAGTGAACTAGTGTTCCCTTTTCTCCACAACCTTGCCAGCACTTGTTGTTTGTTGATTTGTTGATGATATCCATTCTGATAGGTGTGAGGTGACATCTCATTGTGGTTTTAATTTGCATTTCTCTGATGATTAGTGACTTTGAGCAGTTTTTCATATGTCTCTTGGTCATTTTGTATGTTCTGTTTGGAAAATTTTCTATTCAGGTCTTCTGCCCATTTTTTAATTGGATTGCTTGTCTTCCTTTTGTTGGGTTGTATGAGTACTTTATATATTTTGGATATTAACCCCTCATCAGATGTATTATTGGCAAATATGTTTTCCCATACAGTGGGTTCTCTTTTCATTTTGGTGGTGGTTTATTTTGCTGTGCAAAAGCTTTTTATTTTGATGTAGTCTAATTTGCTTATTTTCTCCTTACTTTCCTTTGCCCTAGAACAGTGATGGTGAACCTATGACATGCGTGTCAGCACTGACACGCGTAGCCATTTCTGATGACACGCGGCCGCATGCCAAGGATGAAACATTTGCTGCTCCTGAGGATGAAACATTTGCGACTAGAGTCTTGGAGTTAGTTTTTTCCTCAAAGTGACACACTGCCCGATTTATGCTCAGTTTTTTGGCAAAGTTTGACACACCAAGCTCAAAAGGTTGCCCATTGCTGCCCTAGAAGATGTATCCATAAAGATATTGCTATGTGAGGTATCTGATATTTTACTGCCTATATTCTCCTCTAAGATTTTTATGGTTTCATGCCTTACATTTAAGTCTTTTACCCATCTTAAGTTTATTCTTGTGTATGGGGTAAATTGGTGGTCTACTTTAATTTGTTTTGCATGTGTCTGTCCAGTTTTCCAAGCACCATTTGTTGAAGAGACTATCTTTACTCCATTGTATGTTCTTGCCTCCTTTGTGAAATATTTTTTAAAAATATATTTTTATTGATATCAAAGAGGAAGGGAGAAGGAAAGAGAAATAGAAACATAAATGAGAGTCATTGATCGGCTGCCTCCTGCACGCCCCACACTGGGGATTGAACCTGCAACCTAGGAATGTGCACTGACCAGGAATCAAACCATGACCTCCTGGTTCATAAATCAATGCTCAACCACTGTGCAACACCAGCTGTGCTATCTGATATGTTTTAAATTTTCTCTATTTATTATAGCTTTCAAAATACACTAAAGAGCATGTGGTATCACTTAAGGCTTAAAAGACCATCAGAAAATTTCCTAGATATTCTAGTCTCACTAAAAGGTTTGGTTTTGCCCTTAATCCCCACTGATAAAATTCTATTTTTTTTTTCATTTCCCCTTCACTCTTCCCACACCATCCTATAATTAACTTAGAAAGTTCCACTTCTGATACAATTTTGCTTCATCACAATTATTTTTTTGTATTGAATGATACTGATTGCATTTTTTGGGATAGTGTGCAAGTCTTAAAATGACTATAAAATCAACATTTCTGGCTTCACTGAAAATACCAAAGATTGCCTTTATTATTTTTATTTAGCATTTCCATGGTACTAATTTTTAACAAACTAGAGGCCTGATGTATGAAATTCATGCACGGGGCTTGAGTGTTCCTCAGCCCAGCCTGCACCCTCTCCAATCTGGGATCCCTCTTACAATCCAGGACTACAGGCTTCCAACCGCTCACCTGCCTGCCTGCCTGATTGCCCCTAACCGCATCTGCCTGCCAAACTGATCACCCCCTAACCACTCCCCTGCCAGCCTGATTGATGCTTAACTGCTCCCCTGCCAGCCCAATTGCCCCTAACTGCCCTCTCCTGCAGACCTGGTCGCCCCTAACTGTCCTCCCCTGCAGGCCTGGTTCCCCTCAACTCTCCTCCCCTGCAGGCCTGATCGCCCCCAATTGCCCTCCCTGGCTGGCATGATCGCCCACAATTACCCTCCCCTGCTGGCCATCTTGTGGCTGCCATTTTGTGTCCACATGGAGGTGGCCATCTTTGACCACATGAGGGCAGCCATCTTGTGTGTTGGAGTGATGGTCAATTTGTATACTACCTCTTTATTATATAGGATATGAATTTGATAAATATCACCATAGTATATGAAATTATGGCTTAATTATAGAGTATACTATGGATAGCTCTGTTTTCTCTTCATCAACTAAGCTTTTAAAGAAATATTAAAAGGGTACTTTTTATAAAAAGAACAGCATTTATAAAGATGACACAGTTTATAACTGTAAATGCAGACAAAATACTTCAGTATCCCATTGAACAACTTAAATGAAACATATAGCTTTATTAGAGATAAAAAGCAAGGGAAACAAACAAGAAAACACTAAAGTTGTCATGGTGTTCCTTTAAAGGAATGAATTGACCCCCCATGGCAGTAAAGATAGCCATCTAGGGCAGAATCAAGCCCAAATAGGAGCATTTAGGGACTATATAAGGCTATTTTCTTTCTTAAAAATTGTTACCTACAAACTACTATTTCATCCAGAATTGGAGTTAGGGCCAGTAACTTTATCTCTCAAAAAGACTGCACTGGATAAAGAAAACTGGGCCATATAGTGCACCTAAATGCACATTTTATACATATTTTGTACTATTTTAATTAAGTGGTATAGATTTAAAAAGGGGTTCTATGGAGAGAAACCTCACTGGGTGATCTGATCATAAATTCCTAACTGGGCAGGTCATGGTGGGTAGTAATGCCTCAGACATATAACAGAAAAAATGCTTGGGGTTTGACTACCCACCATAGAATCCTTATTTTCCCCCACAACAAACAATAGTGAAAATAAACCAGAGGCATTTATGTGTGATAATTTTTGCCTGTTAGAAGCTTCTAGGTGAGATTCTTTTTTTTTCCCTTAAGGTATGCAAAGATTTGCCTTCTCAGAATGTTACTTTATCCCATATGTTTGTTCAATATCTTAATAAACAGATTAGAGAAAGCTGTCTCTTTCCATATGGTGCTTGGTGCTTCATTGTATATCTACAATATCAAATGTTTAATTAAATTACATTTGTAAAAATAGCAACATGCATTTTATAAGAATGTAATTGCCATGACCAGAAACTGTTCTCCATATGTCATTTGCACACAACCTAATCCCTCTCATGAGTATTTGTAATCAAGGTCAGCAGTCTTAGATGCATGCTTCTGTTTCTATTTAGAAACATGCAATGACTTTCTTCCTAATGTTACTATATTCTTGAATTTAAAACAAGGCTTTAATTGAATCAGTTTGGATACACTCATTCAATTGATGCAAGTTCACCAATATGCTCTCCCACTAGGGATTATGCAAAGTAGAATTTTCTTACATGGAAAGCAATTCTCTCCACCAGAATAAGTTGGGTATATACATTTCAAAAAAGAAATGGAGGTAAGGAGACTATATGCTAGTTAAAAAAGATGTAAACTTTGTTTCTGAGAATTAATGGCTTTGAAGTCTTTGCTCTTTTAGGGATCACATTTGCATTAGTTTTATCCCTATTCAGAAACTTAGAAAACTCAGTAAAAAATTCCAGTTTCACACATTGAAAGATCCTGGACATACAGTAGAAGTTATAATGTTTTAGCAATCATTTAATAGGCACAAGGGAAAAAATCAATTTTCAAAGTTATATGATAACTAAAAATTGATAATGAATTTGATATTTATTTTATGCTATATTTTTACAGTTTCAAAAATATTATGAGTAAAGGAGTATTTTATTCAGAACTATTCTTATAGGTGTCAAGACAAGTGGTGGTGCCCTGACCGGTTTGGCTCAGTGGATAGAGCGTCAGCCTGCAGACTGAAGGGTCCCAGGTTCGATTCTGGTCAAGGGCATGTACCATGGTTGCGGGCACATCCCCAGTGGGGGATGTGCAAGAGGCAGCTGATCGATGTTTCTCTCTCATCGATGTTTCTGACTCTCTGTCCCTCTCTCTTCCTCTCTGTGAAAAATCAATAAAATAAAAAATAAAAAAAATAAAAAAGACAAGTGGTGGTGGTAGGGGGGTGACAATGGATGCGAAATTATTAAGAGGAGATATCTAGTGTAGGAGGATTCTCTCTAACCTAGACTTAGGATTCTTACTAAAGGCAGAGCAAGGTGATCAAATATCTAGGATAATGAGCTATCAAGAGTGGAAGATTCTTGCTCAGCTGAAATAGCAGGATTCTTGCTAAAACTGGTCTATGCAGATCAAAGAAATTAGCGGAAGTAAGGTGTAAGGTTGAGGTCTAGTAAAAAAAAAAAAAAAAGGTTCAGAGGAGCCTGAATAAAGTTTGGTCAAGGAGATAGCCTTTGTCAAGAGGAAGAGAAAAAAAAGAAGGCACAGAACAGGTATACAACTTGCAAAAGATTGGGAAGCAACTTAATTACAGATTCAAATCACTTTAAGTCCCTTCTAAATTTTTATTGCTTGTGAAATTTACCATGCTACAGAGTTGATTTATTTGATATTGACCCACTTTCTTAGATGTGCTCCAATGATGTTTGAAGTATTGGAGACTGTTAAAATCAATTCAAGTAATATGTGTGCAATGTCTAGTCTTCTATCCCAGGCCACTCCCAGAATGCAATGACATTTGATGCCTCATCCTTCTTGGATCCCAAGTACTAATAATCTAATCTAGTTAAGGCATGGGTCAACTATGTAAGTATCTGAAATTTTCTACAGATACCACTTTGTAACTACAGAATGTTCTGGCTGCAGTTACTTTCCTGACCTATCCAGTTCTCTCAGGGTGTCACAACTCTTAAATTCCCTACATTCCAGGTGGATTCCTCATAACTAGAGTTGTGCTCTTTGAGTCTCCATACAGAGACACAATTTGCTCCCATTGTTAGTGATCATCTTAGAAATGTAATTTCATAATTTTCATTGGATTACATTTTTGTTTTTTCTATCTTTCTTTTTTTTTATTAAATGAATCAATGGCTCATTGACATTAACACTGATGACCTCCCTATGTTTATAAGTGTTTCTTTAGGATTTTAGAGATATGTTGGATTACAAGATACTTCTTTACTATTAGGAGGTTTCCATATTGCTTTTATTTCCTTAATTTCATTGCTATTCATTCATTACACACTGCAAGTACATGAATGACTAATCCAGCATATGCCAGAGGGATAACTATAGCTCACAGAGTTTGGAGCTTCTTTTCAAGTATTACTAACATTACTTGTTCCAATTTGCCTGGGGTTATTAACAATGTTTGGCTGAAATGGTTCCAGATTCCTTTCTGAGAAACAGAATGGTATCTACATAACTAGTCTGTCACAAGACAAGGTATGTAGAAATGACCATTTTGTTGTTGTTGTTAATGGATATCTTTTTTCCATTGATTTTTAGAGAGAATGGAAGGGATGGGGAGAGACAGAGGAGATATCCATGTGAGAGAGACACATTGACTGGTTGCCTTCCACACGTGCCCCAACCAGCTTGCAAATGAGGTAAGTGCCCTTGACCAGAATTGAACACGTAACTCTCAGTGGTTAGAGCATCGTAGGCCAGCCAAAACCGGTTTGTCTCAGTGGATAGAGCGTCGGCCTGCGGACTGAAAGGTCCCAGGTTCGATTCCGGTCAAGGGCATGTACCTTGGTTGCGGGCACTTCCCCGGTAGGGGTGTGCAGGAGGCAGCTGGTCGATGTTTTTAGCTTTCTATCCCTCTCCCTTCCTCTCTGTAAAAAATCAATAAAATATATTTTTTAAAAAATAGAGCATCGCAGGTCGATGCTCTAATCACTGAGCAAATTCAACCAGGGCTAGAAATGACAACTTTTTAAATAAATAAGGAAAGATAGTGAAACATCTACCAGAGTTTGTTTGTTTGTTTGTTTGTTTTTCCCTACCATACCCCTGGGAAGCAGTCACAATGAGAATAGAATCTGTAAATATCAGGTGCTTGAATCACTGGCAGCGTACATCACTTTGGAATGGCAGGCAAGAGTCTCAGTTGTTAGGAACGTGTGTGATGTGTCTCATTATGCCATTACTGGTAAAAATTGCGTGTTCCTGCTGGTACTCCAGAGACCTGGCAGCACAACTGGTACTTTTCTGGAATGGAATGGAAAGCACATCAAACAGGCCTTTGGGAATCTAAGGAGCAGATGGTGCTGTATATGGAAAACAAATGGCAAAGAATGTCTAAATTTATTGACACTACAAAAATTAAATATCATTTTAAAGAAATACTAGGGTAGTCCTGGGACCAGAAAACACTGTTGCTCTGAATGGCAGTTTATGATGGCCAGAAACTGGTACCTAGGCAAAGTTTTGGGGTAGAAACAAAGAGTGTTAATTCATGAGTATACCTTGCCACACTCATCAAAGGAGAACTGAGCATTATGTATCTGTCTTTCTTTTTTTAAAATATATTTGTATTGATTTCAGAGAGAAAGGGAGAGGGAGAGAGTGATAGAAACATCAGTGATGAGAGAGAATCACTGATCGACTGCCTCCTGGATACCCCCCAATGGGGATTGAGCTTGCAACCTGGGCATATGCCCTTGACTGGAACTGAACCTGGGACGTTTCAGTTCGCAGGTCGATGCTCTATCCACTGAGCCAAAACAGCTAGGGCCTGTCTTTCTTTTTAAAATATTCCCCTCAAACTTATGAAACTCTTAAAAGCAAATTAGAGTGTAAACTTTTGCACTTTTTGAATAAATTATTCAATTGCCTTTAGAAAATATAGACCTTTGTTTTAGTTTAGTGTTATCTTTAAATCAGGTGAGACAGCAAGGAGATAGGAAAAATACTTATTTAAAAACCAAAATAGAACGAAACTTCCTACGTCTATCTGCACCTTTGTGATACAAAAAACAAACAAATAAACAAACACACACACAAAAGAGATTATTTCAATAAAGGAAAAACACACATTTATTTTTTTGTTTTATTTGTTTATTTTGGTGTTTTGTCAGTAAAACAAACTGTTTATTGACTAAATAATCACTTCAATATGTAAATACTCAAGAGTATTGTAGACTTCTGAACACTCCTTCTCATACTTAGCCCTACCACAACCACTATCAAAAGGTAGCTGATTTGGAATGGCAGGCAAAAGTCCAAATATATATTACAATATACCAATAGGTACCTGATTTTCCTGCTCTTTTGGTGTTACAAAACACAAGTCAAAGCCCTAAACTTTCTTGTCACAGTTTCATCTCATAAAATAACTCTCATATACATTATGCTTAGTATAATACCTGGTATGTAGGAGGCACAAAATAAATAAGTGTTTGCTTGTCTGAAGTGAATGATAAGATGAAGGGAATGCTTAACCATTAATGTGTTTTTTTGTTGTTTTTTGTAGATTTCCTTTGAAACATCTGGTAAAGCTCTATCCAACAAAAAAAATTTCCTAATTGATCTAAAATAATTTTCCAATCATCACAAAGAAATCAGATAATTTTGTGGTAAAGAGGAAATTATTTCACTTTCTTTCTGTACAAAAAATACATACTAAATCTACTCCAACCTCTAGGATACATAATGGCTTAATTTATATGTAAAGAAGATTAATAATATTTTATTAATTAATTCAAAACCAACATTTATAACTGTAATACAAAATATCAGTTTTAACCTACAATTATTTTAATCTGAAATTATTAAACATGAAAGTGAATTTGTGGGTGTTAATAATTGAATGTAAAATACTGCATTCATTTTATTTTTTTAAATGTTTTATTTATTTTTTTACATTTTTTAAATTTTATCTTATTGTTTAAAGTATTACAAATAGTAGTACATATGTCTCTTGTTTTTCCTCGTTGAGCTCCCCGCAGCCTCCCATACCTCCCCAGCACATACCCTCACCACCACCCCCAGTGTCTTGTGTCCATTGGTTATGCTTATATGCATGCATACAAGTCTTTCCGTTGATCTCTTACCCTGCTGCCAACACTCCCCAGCCTTCCCGCTGTAGTTTAACAGTCTGTTCAATGCTTCTTTGCCTCCGTATCTATTTTTGTTCATCAGTATAGAATGTTCTTTATATTCCACAAATTAGTGAGAGCATGTGGTATTTTTCTTTCACTGACTGGCTTATTTTGTTAAGCATAATTCTCTCCAGTTCCATCCATGCTGCTGCAAATGGTAAGAATTCCTTCTTTTTTATAGCAGAGTAGTGTTCCATTGTGTAGATACACCACAGTTTTCTAATCCACTCATCTGCTGATGGGCATTTAGGCTGTTTCCAAATCTTAGCTATGGAGAATTGTGCTGCTACGAACATAGGGGTGCATATATCCTTTCTGATTGGTGTTTCTGTTTTCTTGGGATATATTCCTAGAAGTGGGATGACTGGGTTAAATGGCAGTTCCATTTTTAATTTTTTGAGGAAACACCATGCTGTTTTCCTCAGTGGCTGCACCAGTCTGCATTCCCAACAACAGTGAAGGAGGGTTCCTTTATATCCTCATCCTCTCCAGCACTTGTTGTTTGTTGATTTGTTGATGATAGCCATTCTGGCAGGTGTGAGGTGGTACCTCATTGTTTTGATTTGCATCTCTCAGATGATTAGTGACTTTGAGCATGTTTTCATATGTCTCCTGGCTTTCTGTCTGTCCTCTTTCAAAGAGTATCTATTTAGGTCCTTTGCCCATTTTTTGATTGGATAGTTTATCTTCCTTTTGTTAAGTTGTACGAGTTCCCTGTAAATGTTGGAGATTAAACCATTATCAGAAATAGCATTGGCAAATATGTTACCATGCAGTGGGCTTTCTTGTTTTGTCAATGGTTTCTTTTGCTGTGCAGAAGCTTTTCATTTTGATGTAATCCCATTTGTTTATTTTCTCTTTAGTTTCCATTGCCCTAGGAGCTGTATCAGTAAAGATATTGCTATGACAAATGTCTACTATTTTGGTGCCTATGGCTTCTTCTAAGATTTTTATGGTTTCCCATCTTACGTTTAAGTTCTTTATCCATATTGAGTTTATTTTTGTGTATGGTGTAAGTTTGGTGGTCCAGTTTCACTTTCTTGCAAGTATCTGTCCAATTTTCCCAGCACCATTTATTGAAGAGACTGTCTTGACTCCTTTGTATGCTCTTGCCTTCTTTGTCAAATATTAATTGAGCATAATGGCTTGTGTCGATTTCTGGATTCTCTGTTCTGTTCCACTGATCTACACACTGAGTGGCCAGATTATTATGACCTCTGAACACATAATAATCTGGCCACTCGGTATATATATACTGAGTGGCCAGGTTATAATATATTTATTAGAGGCCTGGTGCATGAATTTGTGCATGGGTGGGGTCCAACCAGCCTGGAAAAGGGGCTGGGACATGGACAGTTGGCTGACCTGCCTGCTGGTCAAACTCCAGGTCGAGGGGACAATTTGCATATTAACCTTTTATTATATAGGATATACACTGAGTGGCCAGATTATTATGCATTCAGTGATCATAATAATCTGGCCACTCAGTGTATGTCTGTTCTTGCACCAGTACCAGGCAGTTTTGAGAAGAGTGGCTTTGTAATATAGATTCATATCTAGTATTGTGATCCCACCAACATTGTTCTTCTTTCTCAAGATTGCTGCAGCTATTCAGGGTCTTTTATATTCCAGATTAATTTTTGGAGAGTTTTTTTAGGTCTTTGAGGTAGGCCATTGGTATATTAATGGGGATTGCATTGAATTTATAGATTGCTTTGGATAGTATGGACATATTAATGATGTTGATTTTACCAATCCATGAACATGGTACATTCTTCCATTTGTTCATGTCTTCCTCTATCTCTTTTTTCAGTGTCCTGAAATTTTCAGAGTACAGGTCATTTATCTCCTTGGTTAAATTTATTAATTTCCTAGGTATCTTCATTTTTTATTGCAATGGTAAATGGGATTGCTTCTTTAGTTTCTTTTTCTGTGAGTTGATTATTGGTGTATAGAAAAGTCATAGACTTCTGGGTGTTAATTTTGTATCCTGCACCATTTGGATGCCTTTTATTTCTTCTTCTTGTCTGATCACAATGGCTAGTGGTGAGAGTGGGCATCCCTGTCTTGTTCCTGTTCTTAGGGGAAATGCTTTTAGTTTTTGCCCATTGAGTATGATGTTGGCTGTGGGTTTGTCCTATATGGCTTTTATTGTGTCAAGGTATGATCCTTCTATTCCCACTTTGATGAGGTTTTTATCAAGAAACTAGAGGCCCAGGGCATGAAAATTCATGCACTGGAGGGGTGGGTTCCCTCAGGCCGCCCTGCCCCCTCTCACAGTCCGGGAGCCCTCAGGGGCAAGTGACGACCCAGAGATCAGGGGAAGGCGAAGTGCCCATCATACCTCTGCTACAGCCACTGCCGGCAGCGAAAGCCTCGGCCGGCCCTTCTTACTTGAGCCTTGGGTGGCCCTGGGTGGCTGGGAAGCCACCAAGCCTCATATGACCCTGGGCAGCTGGGCAGCCAACATCTGAGGCTTACCTGCACCTCAGGTATCCCTGGGCAGCTGGGAAGCTGACATCTGAGGCTTGCCTACATTTCGGGCCAGTCCTGGGCAGTTAGGTAGCCACCATCTAAGGCAGTGATGGGCAACCTTTTGAGCTTGGTGTGTCAAACTTCACCAAAAAACTGAGCATAACTCGGGTAGTGTGTCACTTTGAGGAAAAAACTTTATTTCACAATATTTATAGTTTAAATAACATAAATGTATAATTGTTATATATAATTGTATTTAATAAACCAAAAACTAAATATTTCACTTACCTGCTTAGTGACTTCTTTGTTCATCCGTCAGTTGGTTTCTTTTTTTGGTCTAGATATTATTTAGCTTGTGTGGGGTGCCATGAACTAAGATAAGTGAGGGGGAGGGGGAATTCTTTAACTAACCTGCCTATTAGTGACTCTTTTGTTGCTGAATTTCATTGGCTAAATCTTCAATGAAGGTTGGTATTTTGTACACTTCAGGCCCAAGCAAGCGCTACTAACTTCATCTGTCAATCTGTTTCTTTTGTTGGTTTTGATATTATGTAACGCTGAGAATAAGGCTTCACAAAAGTATGTAGAGGGAAAAATTGTGAGTAAAGCCATTGCTATATTTTTCAGGGTGCTAAAAGTGTCTGGTAGTCAGTTCCAGGCACTCCAAATTTCCTGTTCGTAGTGGCACTCCTCTTGATTCTCCAAGTGGCACCTTTCCAGATTCTCAAGCTTTGACCTCAAGTCGACAAACACCTGAGCCCAGATACTGTCTTGAAATTCTGCAAGTTGCATCTCCAAAACATCAATTTGCATCCATGGGAAACCATTTAATTCCAAACTACTGTAGACTACTACATCAGGATACTTAATTATTTTCATGATCTGTTCTAGACTTCTAAATTGACTAAATCTATCACTAAACTGGTCAAGTAACGAGTCTAAAACATGCTGGTACTTCATATGCAAGAGTTCCATTTCATTTTGTACAGCTGCACTGGCCTTCTCAAAATACTTTGTTACTCGAGGAAAATACATATAAGTTTTAGTTTCTACATCTTGCTTGAAAATTTTAACTTTATTTTCAAAAGCTTTTATGTATCCAAACATAACGTCAATACTTTTGCCAAAACCTTGTAACTTTAAGTTCAGTTCATTAATACGAACAGAGAGATATGTAAAAAACATCAGGGTGTTGACCCACTTATCATCATTAAGCTGAGGAAAGTTTCCCAGATCCTTATCGTCAAGAAATACCTTAATTTCTTCAAAGCACTCCACAAAGCACTCAAGAACTTTGCCTTGGCTCAGCCATCTTACATTATTGTACATCAGCAGTCTACTGTAGGTGGAATCAACCTCCAGTAAAAGTGCCGAAAATTCTCGCTTGTGAAGGGGGCAAACAGCTATTAAATTAACTATTTTTGTAACAGCTGACATTAAGTCATTTAAGTCGGTGAATCCTGCCTTGGCACATAAAGCCTCCTGGTGGATAATACAATGAAAAGGCACAATTGGATGTCCAATAGCTTCTGTAAACAATTTGACAAATCCGACTTTTTTCCCCACCATATTTGGTGCCCCATCTGTCATCACTGACACAACTTTAGAGATATCAATGCTTAGGTCACGATATGTTTGTATAACAACCTTACATATTTCGCTTCCTGATTTACTTGTTGACACTGATACTAACTTTATCAACTCTTCTGTCGTTGTGAGACCATCAGAATATTGACCAATAATGGCCAACTGAGCATGTGATGTGACATCAGTAGTTTCATCAAGAGTGATCGAAAAATATTTACACTTCCTTATGTCTCTCTTTAATTGATGTTGTACGTTTGTGTTCAGTCTCATTATTCGGTCTTTTATGATATTTCTACTGAGTGGTAACTCAGATATTCTCTTAATAATTGCATCTTTATTCTGCATATCGTGAAAGAGAACTGGTGCACATCTTAGGAGAGTTTCTTTAATAAATTCTCCCTCACTGAGTGCTTTTCCATGCTGAGCTATAGAGTGAGCAATGCTCAAACTTGCAGATGTTAAATTTGTAGAGCCTTTCATAAATTTAAGGATGGAATTAGATTGGCTCTTATAAAGGTGTAGCTGCCTGGAAATGTATTCCTTCATTTCATCCTCAGTTTTTTCCAAGAGCTGGGAATGATTAGTTTCAAAATGTCTATTTATATTCCACGTTCTTCTTACTACCGTTTCAGTACATAGAATGCAAAATGATCTGCCATTTTTTTCTATAAAGCCATACATCTCGGTCCATGTCTCTTGAAAGGGTCGGCCACTGCTACTACCACTTCCTTTACTTAACCTTAGTTTTTATTTTTTGGGTTCTCCATCAGGGGGGAAGTGACAGAAGATAGAATTATAGATAGCTTGTTAGGCCTGCAGGCAATTAGGGGTTAACTAGCCTAACTAACCACAAAATGGTGCATATAACTGTCTTTTAGGAAAGGGCAGGGTTAATAAGCAGAAATAGGGGTTAATAAGGATGCACAACAGTAATAGTGGTGAAATGGAGTCTGCACTATGGAGCAAGATGGTGTTCCTTACGTGAATTAAAATGGCTGCCGCTATTTCTAATGGTGGGAAACAGCACGGATAGCACGCCACAAACCCTCGCCTCTCCCAGCCTCCCCCTCACTTATCTCAGTAATGATGGATTAGAAATCCATGACACCCCAGAACAGTAGATAATGGTTGCTGTGGTTAACTGTTATTTGGTTACTGGTAATGGCAGGGCCCCCAGAGATGCGTCCCCCACTGCATTCCGCTGCTCCCTGCTCTGCCGGTGGAAGTGAGGGCAAAGATCCCGGCTTAACCGGAATTCCCAGAACTAGACGCTCTGTGCTGGACTTCTGTTGTTTTGGCCTACAGACCTCTGGCACAGAGTGTCTAATAGGGGAGGATGAAACATTTGCGACTAGAGTCTTGGAGTTAGACTCTAACTCCAAGACTCTAGTCGCAAATGTTTCATCCTCAGGAGCAGCAAGTGTTTCATCCTCGGCATGCGACTGCCTCAGCGGCCGCGTGTCATCAGAAATGGCTATGCGTGTCAATGCTGACACGCGTGTCATAGGTTCGCCATCACTGATCTAAGGTTTACCTGCGCCTTGGGCCGGCCCTGGGTGGCTGGGCGTATGAGGGGACTGGGGGACTATGGAGTCAGGTGCACAGAGCAGCTGGACCCACCTGGGTGTGGGCCTGACCATGCTGCATGCCTGCTGCCCTGGCGGGGCTGAGGGGACTTGATGCTGCCATCTTGTGGCTGTGGGTACCGCCATCTTTGAGGGTGTGGCAGTCAATTAGCATATTCCCTCCTTATTGGCTGTGGGTGCCGCCATCTTTGTGAGGGTTTGACAGTCAATTAGCATATTCACTCTTTATTAGATAGGATGGTGTTGGATTTTGTCAAATGCTTTTTCTGCATCAATGGATATGATTATATGGTTTTTATCTCTCCGTTTGTTTATGTGGTGTATCACATTTATTGATTTGCAGATATTGTACCATCCTTGCATCCCCAGAATAAATCCCAGTTGGTCATGGTGTATGATCTTTCTAATGTAATGCTGGATTTGATTTCCTAGAATTTTGTTAAGAATCTTAGTGTCTATGTTCATGAGGGATATCGGCCTATAATTATCTTTCTTTGTATTGTCTTTATCTGGTTTTGGGATTAGGGTAATGCTGGCTTCGTAGAAAGAGCTTGGAAGTGTTCCTTCCTCTTGAATTTTTTGGACTAGTCTGAGGAAGACAGTTTTATTTCTTCTTTGAATGTTTGATAAAACTCTGCTGTGAATTTGTCTGGTCAAGGGCTTTAGTTTGTTGGAAGTTTTTTGATTACTGCTTCAATTTCCTCCATAGCTATCAGCCTATTCAGATATTTTATTCCTCCTGGTTGAGTATTGGAAGGTTGTATTTTTCTAGGAATATGTCCATTTATTCTAGGTTTACCAGTTCTTTGGAATAGTGTTGCTCATAGTATTTTTTTTTTTTTTACTATTCTTCATGTTTATGTAGGATCTGTTATTACTTCGCCTCTTTCATTTCTGATTTTTTTTTTTTTTATTTGGGTCCTCTCTCTTTGCTTCTTGGTGAGACTGGCTAGAGATTTATCAATCTTGATTATCTTTTCAAAGAACCAGCTCTTGGTTTTATAGATCTTTTATATTGTTGGGTTTTTTGTTTTGTTTTTTGTCTCTATGTCATTTATTTCTGCTCTGATTTTATAATTTCCTTCCTTCTGCTCACTCTGGGCTTTTCTTGTTGCTCTCTTTCTAATTCTTCAAGTTGCAGTTTTAGATGGTTTATTACCAGGTTTTTTTTGTTTTGTTTTGTTTTTTGAGGTAGGCCTCTAATGCTATGAATTTACCTACCTCTCAGGACTGCTTTCATTGTGTCTCAAAGATTTTGAATTGTTGTGTTTTCATTGTTTGTTTCCAGGATGTTTTTTTATTTCTTCTTTGATCTCTTTGGTGACCCACTCATTGTTTAATATTATGCTATTCAGCCTCCAATTGTTTGAATTTTTGTGATTGTTTTTATTGTAGTTTATTTATAATTTTTTGCCATTGTGATCTGAGAAGATGCTTGATATTATTTCAATCTTCTTGAATTTGGAGAGACTTTGCCTGTGTCCTAATATGTGGTCTATCTTTGAAAATGTCCCATGTGCACTTGAGAAGAATGTATATTCTATAATTTTGGGGTGGAATGTTTTATAGATGTCAACTAAGTCCACCTGATCTAGTGAGTCATTTAGGATTGCTGTTTCTTTGCTATTTTTTTGTCTAGAAGATTTATCCACTGATGTTAATGGGTAATTATACTCTCCTTCTATGATTGTATTGCTGTCAAGTCTCCCTTGATATATTCCAGAAGTTTATTTATTTTTTATGTATTTGGGTGCTCCTGCATTGGTTGCATATACGTTTACCAGAGTTATATCCACTTGTATCGATCCCTTTAGAATTATGAAGTGGCCTTCCTTATCTCTTGTTATGGTCTTCACTTTGAGGTCTATTTTGTCATACGTAAGTATTGCTATCCCAGTTTTTGTTTTTGTTTTTGTTTTTCATTTCCATTTGCCTGGTAGATATTTTTCCATCCCTTCACTTTCCATCTGTGTGAGTCCCTTGTTCGGAGGTAGTTCTCCTGTAGACAGCATATATATGGGTCATGTTTTCTAATTCATTCAATCACTCAATGTCTTTTGATTGGAGCATTTAATTCATTTACGTTTAATGTTGTTATTTGTATGTATTTGTTTGTAGTCATTTCTGTACTTTATGCCTGTATTCCTTCCTCCCTTTCTATTTCTTCTTTTTACAGCATTCTCTTTAGCATTTCTTGCATTGCTGGTTTGGTAGTGATAAACTCCCTTAGCATATTTTGTTTGCAAAGGTCCTGATTTCCCCTTCAATTTTGATTGATAACCTTGCTGGATAGAGTATTCGTGGATTCAGTCCTTTTCTTTGCATCACTTTGTATACTTCATTCCATTCTCTTCCCACTTGGTGTGTTTCTGTTGAGAAATCATTTGATAATCTGATGGGGGATCATTTGTAGATAATTCTCTGTCTCTCTCTTGCAGTCTTTAAGATTCTCTGTCATTAACATTTGCCTTTATAATTATGACATGTCTTGGTGTGGGTCTTTTGGGATTCATCTTACTTGAGACTCTCTATATTAGTGTGGATTTTTTCTTCCCCATATCAGGGAAGTTTTCTGTCTGTCATTATTTCTTCAAATAGATTCTCTAGTCCTTACTGCTCTTCTTGTCCTTCTGGCACCACTATTATACGTATGTTACTTTGTTTCATGTTGTCCCAAAGCTCCTTTAAGCTCTCCTCCTGCTTTTTAATTTTTTTCTCCAGTTGGTGTTAAGATTGGGCTTGTTTCTCTCCCTTATCTTCTAACTGTAATTCAGTCATCCACTTTCTAATCTGCTGCTGAAATATTCCATAACGTTTTTGATTGTAACTATATCACTTTTGATTTCTTCCTGATTTTTGCATAGGTTGTTGATTTCCTCCTACATCCAGTTTATGAACTATATGAGCATTACTCTGAATTCTTTTTCTGTCATATTGCAAGCCTCTGTTTCACTTATTTAATTTCTTGATGATTTCTCTTTTTCTTTCCTCTGGGGACTGTTTTGTTGTCTCCCCATTCTAACTATCACCAGAAGGTCCAAACACTGATTTGTGGGGGCCTGAGTCGTGTGCAGTGGGAGCATCACACCACCCGAGTGTCACTGAAGAGCTCTGACACCAAGACATGTGGCTGCCGTGGGTCAGTGGGAGCCACGCATGCTGAGAATCAGAGTCACCAGCGTTCAGGTGGGCCTTGTGCATGCACCTAGAATCAGGGACCCTGCATTAGCCATGCTGAAAAAAGTCCTCGTGGGTGTGCACCTATAATCAGAGTTCCCTAGCATGCACCAGGAGTCAGAGACCCTGTGTGCATGCTCTGAGAATTGGGTATCAGGGTCTCTGTCACTTGGTGGGGCCTGGCGCCGAGTGTCAGGGTCCCTGTGTGTGCGTGCAGCAACAATTGGAGTAATAGGCACTCAGTGTGTGGGCACTGAGAATCAGGGATCCTGTGCATGCACAATTAGAAACAGACTCCCCAAATGTGCACACTGGAAGTCAAGTCACTGGTGCTCAGTGCTGCCTTTCTCAGAGAATCAGGGTCCCTGGTCTGCTTGGGGGACTGGCTTGCACAGCCTCCCTGTGTCGGCAGGAGGCCCACTCCTGTGCCACAAGAAACAGACTCCCCATGTCCACACGCCCAGAGTCAAAGTCAGGCAGCACAGCCACCCTGTGTTGGTAGGATGTCCACTCCTGTGCCAAGGGAAACAGACTCCTGTGTGCACAAGTCCAGAGTCAAAGTTAATTTGCATAGCTGCCCTATGTCGGCAGGAGGCCTGCTTATTCAGAGCAGGACTGGCAGGTCTTATGCTGCTGCAACAAGCCGGCAGGCAGGGGGATAGACTACGTGACTCACAGAAATCTGTATCCAGGGCATCTGGAATCGTCATGTCCGTGGGTCTGCAGCTGTGGTCACAGGTCTTTGTCCAAAGTGGTTGTAGGGTCCCAGCTTGAGTCTGAGACCAGATTGGGTGGTGGTGAGGCTAGGATCCTAGTCACAAGCAGTCCTGTTCTTTGTTATGGTGTGTTCTCTGTGCCCACACTAGCCACTCTGGAGTGTCCACGGTGGCAGTGGCCTTTCACAGTCCAAGACTGCCCGATCTGGCAACCCTCTGGAAGACCCACAGGATCTAACTGTCCCTAGCTCTCTCTCTCTCTCTCTCTCTCTCTCTCTCTCTCTCTCTCTCTCTCTCTCTCTCTCTCTCACGCACACACACACATACACACACACACACACACACACACACACACACACACACTACATATGTCCACACCTCTATCACTCCCTCACTCTCTCACGCATTCTCCCTCCCTGCCTTCTTGCCGATTGCCATTCTGCCGGTCACTTTTTATGAACTTTTTTAAAATATATGCCCTCATTCCTCCTTTTGACCTATGTCATTCAGGTTTAAAGGACTGAAACAAAAAATACATAAAATGTGGATTTTTTCTAGCCTGCAAATTTTACATCAAAAGAGAGAGTGTGTATAGAATGACCCTGAAAATCATCATCTTTTCTCTGTATCTCTGAGTCTGTTTCTATTTTGTTTATTCATTTTTTTATTTTTAGATTTCACATATATGTGAGATTATATGGCATTTGTCTTTGTCTTATCTGACTGACTTATTTCACTTAGTATAATACCTTATAGGTTCACCCATATTATTGCAACTAATAAGATTTCATTCTTTTTTATAGCCCAGGGACCTGGAAGAAAAAGGTGATAGGATTAAGAATTACCAATTGATAGTTACAAAATAGCCAGGGGGATGTAAAGTACTGCATAGGAAATATAGTTAATGATATTTTAACACTCTATATGGTGTCATCTGGGTCCTAGAGTAAGGTGACCAGACATCCCGCTTTTGGCGGGACAGTCCCGATTTTTAACAATTTGTCCCACGTCCCGCTGCGTTTTAAAAAAGTCCCGATTTTTGGAAAGAATGCACGACAAGCTAGGGAACGGCGGGAGAACAGGAAGGGAATATACGGTTTTCAACGGCCATGTGGCTATTTAGCCAGGATATGAGTTTTATATTATTTTTGTTAATTTTATAATGTTAAACTTTAATAATAACAAATAATTGTTGAGAACTGATTATCGAGAACTGCTTATCAAAGTTGGCATTGTTGATCAGTTGTTAGAATTCGACCACCATTGTTTGGACTTAATGAACAATGGCATTTTTTGGGATTGGCAACGACAAAAACATTTTGTAACTGTCTCTCAGACGATACACATCGTACTGCGTGCTAGTAAGCTAGTTAAGCAAGTGATGTCATTACAAATCAGCTATTCAGATAATTTAGGTAACTAATTTATTTATTTATTGCATAAATACATAAATTTTCTTGAATTTAGCAGACAGTACTCGTATTATTTATATTTTATAGTGGCGGCAAAAAGTCTAGCGCCGGCCTTGAAAGTGACACGACTTATGTTACGGCAAATTCAGAGGAAAAATAATACAAGTTAGTATTGTTATTATTTAGAAAGAAATATAGGATTAAAATGATTTTTAAAATATAGTTACTTTATAACAATCAAATTAATTTAATTTATAAACTAACAATAAAATATGTTCATGTAATTATGTACCTACTTACTGTGTTTTTAAGCAATATGTATATAATAATTTATAATATAATTTTAAATTATTTTTTTTAGATTTTTAACATAATGAGTAAGAAAAGAGGATGCAAATTCATTGATGATCTAAGAAGTGAATTTCCTTTTATTAAAAAAACCAAAAGTGATTACAATATAGACCAAATTTTTAATCAAGAACCCGCCCCGCCCCCCCGGGCCGAAACCGGTTTGGCTCAGTGGATAGAGCATCGGCCTGCGGACTCAAGGGTCCCAGGTTCGATTCTGGTCAAGTGCATGTACCTTGGTTGCGGGCACATCCCCAGTAGGTGGTGTGCAAGAGGCAGCTGATCGATGTTTCTCTCTGTTCTCACATATGTTTCTGTTCTCACATATGTTTCTCTCTCATCGATGTTTCTAACTCTATCCCTCTCTCTTCCTCTCTGTAAAAAATCAATAAAATATATTTAAAAAAAGAACACCCCCCCGCCCCCCGGTCAATGGTGTCCCACTTTACCAATGTTAACATCTGGTCACCTTATCCTAGAGTTATCAGAGGGATCACTTCTTAAGTTATATAAGTGTCTTACCACTTTGCTGTACACCTAAAACTAATATAAAATTAGATTTCAAGTGTAGGTGAAAAATAAAAATTAAAAAGAATGATCCTGGAGAAGACTATTCAGTCTGAAAGCAGAGGGATTATTCCCAAAACATTTCTTGGCAGTTCTGCTCCTGCCTTTTTTGTTCTCACATGTAGTCAATCCTTGAGATTCAGACCCTGATTTATGAAGTTAAAATGATTTGACCACTTATTTACTTATTTATTTTATTTTTTAAAATTTCTTTATTGATTAAGGTATTACATATGTGTTCTTATTCCTCCATTACCCCCCATTCCCCCCATTCTTGCCCTCACTCCCCTATTGTCTGTGTTCATTTGTTAGGTTTATATCAATGCATACAAGTCCTTTGGTTGATCTCTTCCCCTTACCCCTACCCTCCCCTACATTCCCTCTAAGGTTTGAGGGTCTGATTGATGGTACTCTGTCTCTGGATCTGTTTTTGTTCATCAGTTTATGTTGTTCATTATATTAGATAAATGAGTGCGATCATGTGATATTTATCTTTCTCTGACTGGCTTATATCACTTAGCATAATGCTCTACAGTTCCATCCATGCTGTTGCAAATGGTAAGAACTCATTTTTACCACAGGGTAGTATTCCATTGTATAGATGTACCACATTTTTTAATCCACTCATCTGCAGATGGGCACTTAGGCTGTTTCCAAATCTTAGCTATGGTGAATTGTGCTGCTATGAACATAACGGTGCATATATCCTTTCTAATTGGTGTTTCTGGTTTCTTGGGATATATTCCTAGAAGTAGGAACACTGGGTCAAATGGGAGTTCCATTTTTAGTTTTTTGAGGAAATGCCATACTGTTCTCCACAGTGGCTGCACCAGTCTGCATTCTCATCAGCACTGTACGAGGATTCCTTTATCTCCACAACCTTGCCAGCACTTGTCGTTTGTTGATTTGTTGAGGATAGCCATTCTGACAGGTGTGAGATGAAACCACATTGTCGTTTTAATTTGAATCTCTCAGATGATTAGTGACTTTGAGCATGTTTTCATATGTCTCTTGGACTTCCTTCTGTCTTCTTTCGAAAAGTATCTATTTAGGTCGGTTGCCCATTTTTGTACTGGATCATTTATCTTCCTTTTATTAAGTTGTATGAGTTCCCTGTAAATGTTGGATATTAAACCCATATTGGTGATAACATTGGCAAATATGTTCTCCCATGCAGTGGGCTTTCTTGTTGTTTCATTGATGGTTTCTTTTGCTGTGCAAAAACTTTTTATTTTGATGTAGTCCCATTTGTTTATTTTCTCTTTACTTTCCATTGCCCTAGGAGCAGTTTCGGTGAAGAAATTGCTTCAGAATAAGTCTGAGATTTCACTGCCTTTAGATTCCTCTAGTATTTTTATGGTTTCCCATCTTATGTTTAAGTCCTTTATCCATATTGAGTTTATTTTTGTGTACGGTGTAAGTTAGTGGTCTAGTTTCATTTTTTGCATGTATCTGTCCAATTTTCCAACATCATTTATTGAAAAGACTGTCTTGACTCCACTGTACGCTCTTGCCTCCTTTGTGGAATATTAATTGAGCATAGTGGTTGGGGTCAATTTCTGGTTTCGCTATTCTTTTCCATTGATCTACATGTCTATTCTTGTGCCAGTACCAGGTTGTTTTGAGAACAATGGCTTTGTAATACAGCTTGATATCTGGTATTAAGATCCCACCTACTTTGTTCTTCTTTCTCAGGATTGCTGCAGCTATTGGGGGCCTTTTTTTTTATTCCAGATGTATTTTTGGAAAGTTAGTTCTAGGTATGGGAAATATGTCATTGGTATTTTAATTGGTGTTGCATTGAATCTATAAATTGCTTTGGGTAGTATGGACATTCTGATGATGTTGATTCTACCAATTCATGAACATGGTATGTTGTTCCATCTGTTTATGTCTTCCTCTATCTCTTTTTTCAGTAAAAGACCTATACACAGAAAATTACAGGACACTGAAAAAAGAGATAGAGGAAGACTTAAACAGATGGAAGAACATACCATGTTCATGGATTGGTAGAATCAACATCATTAAAATGTCCATACTATCTAAAGCAATATGTAGGTTCAATGCAATCCCCATTAAAATACTAACATCACATTTCACAGACATAGAACACTCTCTAAAAATTCATCTGGAATAAAAAAAGATCCTGAATAACCACAACAATCCTGAGAAATAAGAACATAGTTGGAAAGACCACAATACCAGATATCAAGCTATATTAAAAAGCCACTGTTTTCAAAACTGCCTGATACTGGCATAAGAGCAGACATACAGACTAATGGAACAGAACAGAGAACCCAGAAATCGACCCAACCTATTATGCTCAATTAATATTTGGCAAAGGAGGCAAGAGCATACAATGGAGTCATCATAGTCTCTTTAATAAATGGTGTTGGGAAAATTGGACAGATACATGTGAAAAAATGAAACTGGACCACCTACTTACACCATACAAAAAATAAACTCAAAATGGATAAAGTACTTAAACATAAGACAGGAAACTATAAATATCTTAGAAGAATCCATAGGCAGCAAAATATAGACATATGTTGTAGCAATATCTTTAGTGATACACCTTCTTGGGTAATGGAAACTAAGGAGAAAATAAACAAATGGGACTACATCAAAATAAAATGCTTCTGCACAGCAAATGAAACAATCAACAAAACAACAAGAAAGCCCACTCCTTGGGAGAACATGCCAATGTTATATCCGATAAGGGTCTAATCTCCAAAATTATTAGTGAACTCATACATCTTAACAAAAGGAAGATAAACAACCCAATCAAAAAATGGGCAAAGGACATAAATAGACACTTTTATAAAGTGAACCTTCAAAAGGCCAAGAAACATATGAAAACATGCCCAATTTCACTAAATCAAAAAAGCAATGAGATACCATCTCGTGCCTGTCATGGCTATCATCAACAAATCAACAAACAATAAGTGCTGGTGAGGATGTGGAGAAAAAGGAACCCTGGCACGTCGCTGGTGGGAATTCAGACTGGTGCAGCCACTGTGAAAAGCAGTATGGAGTTTCCTCAAAAATAAAAAGTGGAACTCCCATTTGACCCAGTGATCCCACTTCTAGGAATATATTCAAAGAGATCATATATGGATATATGCACACCTATGTTCATAGCAGCACACTTTATAATAGCTATGATTTGGAAACAGTCTAAGTGCCCTTCAGCAGATGAGTAGATTAAAAAACTGTGGTATACCTACACAATGGAATACTACGCTGCTGTAAAAAAGAAATAACTTACCATTTGCTTCAGCATACTAGTAGATCGACATGGAGAGCATTATGCTAAGCACAATAAGCCAGTCAGAGAAAGGTAAATATCATATGATCTCACTCATTCGTGGAATATAATGAACAACATAAACTAATGAACAAAAATAGAACCAGAGTAAGAAGGATTGAACAGAGACCATCAAGCCTCAGAGCAAAGGCAGGGCTGGTTGGGGGTAGGGGATAAGAGATCAACCAAAGGGCTTGTATGCATGTATATAAGCATAACCACAGACACTAGTGGGGTGAGGGCATGTGCTGGGGGGTGGGAGTAGCCAGGGAGAGGTCAATGGGGGAAAAGGAGATATATGTAATACTTAATCAATAAAGAATTATAACAAAGAAACAAAGTGTTATGGATATCAATGTCTTATCTATTTTGTATGAAGGAAATAACAATAAATAATGAATAAGAATAAAAAATTAAAAAAATAAAAATGGAATTCTCATTTGACCCAGTGATCCCACTTCTAGGAATATATCCTAAGCATTAATTATTTTTTTAATTTAAATTTTTTATTGTTTAAAGTATTACATAAGTATCCCTTTTCCCCCCTTGACCTCTCCCTGACCATCCCCATCCCCCAGCACATGCCCTCACCCACCCTGTCTGTGTCTATTGGTTATGGTCATATGCATGCATACAAGTCCTTTGGTTGATCTCTTACCCTCTCAACCCCTGCCTTCCCTCATAGGTTGGACAGTCTATTCGATGCTTCTTACTCTGGTTCTATATTTTTCATCAGTTTATGTTGTTCATTATATTCCATGAATATTGTGAGATCATGTGATATTTATCTTTCTATGACTGGCTTATATTCTTAACTAGAGGTCCAATGCATGGAATTCTTGCAAGAGTAGGCCTTCCTTCCCCCGGCTGTTGGCACAGGCTTCCCTCTGGCACCTGGGACCCGGGCTTCCCTCCAGCTGCTGCAGGCATCCGGGACCCGGGCTTCCCTTGCAACCCCATCTTCTTCCGGAAGGACCTCCGGTCTAATTAGCATATTACGTTTTTGTTATTATAGATGTTTTTCTATCTTACATGACACGCTAAAGTTAACTTAAATTCACAATAATTTTCAAATGTGGACAGCCACCTTTGAACAAGAGATGTAGTTTGGCCTCAATCAATATAATTTGTCCAAATACACAATTCTAATTGAATATAGGCAAATATTTATTAAGTATCTACTTAATGCTAATAGATACTGTGCTAGGTATGTATTATATGGTCTTCCAATAATCTTCAAAACATTTCAAAAGTTATAGGTATTATTGTCTTCACATTACAGATAAGGAAACTCTTATTCAGAGACATTGAAAGAAATTCCCATTACAACTCAACTAGTAAGAGGAGAATTGGTTCAAATTTTTCTGACATCTAGCCCTTAAAAGTACTTTCAAAAGATTTACAAAAATAACTGCTATTTAGGCCTTCCTCTGACCATGTCAATAGTGCTGCAGATTTTTTATTTCATTTTTAATCATCGTATAAGCTTTAGCTTCTCTATATAATCTTACTAATTCTCTAAATTACTACCAGAACTCTCCATTATGTTATACTTTGATCTCTCTAAAAGAGGGAGATAATAAATATATTCTTACTCTTTGAGAGAGCATGGAAGATCCTGGAGAATATTATGCTAAGTGAAATAAGCAGTCAGAGATAGATAAGCATTACATGATCTTACTTATATAAGGAATCTAATGAACAAAATAAACTAATGAACAAAAAAAAGATCAAGAGGAAAGGGGGGGTGAGAGATTAACCAATGGACTTATATGCATAGCCCATGGACAGACAATAGTGTGGAGAAGGCCTTCAGAGGGGACAGGAGCAGGGTGGAGGGAGTCAATGGGTGGAAAAAAGAGGACATCTATAATACTTTCAACCATAAAGATACATTTTTAAAATTGACAAAAAAACTATATTCTTTAAGCTCACAGAAGGAATATGAAAAGAAAGTGAGGTCACCTAACAAGAGTTGGAAGTTTGTGGTGCACATTCCAAATTTAAAAAAATTTCTAAAAATGGTGGAAAATGAGTTTACAGAACTATCAATTATAACATCTTGTTAAGAATAGATATCAATATAAGTAAAATGAAACAGAACATATGGTCACTAGTCAGGAAAAAAAGATGAGAATTTATAGGAAAATTGAACTAAGAAAATTAGACTATGACGATAAACTCTCAAATGGCCTTTTTTGAATCTTTCCATGTATCTATTAATGCAATGCACCTGGTATATAGCTCTGTCTAATTACCAGGAGAGGACCCTTGGGCTTCTTGGACTTGTGTCACATTCTGATAAGTGATTACAGCATGAAGTAGGCAGGGATAAGGGGTATCAGTTGCCAAAGTCTTTTTTATAGGTTAACTAGAGGCCTGGTGCATGAAATTTGTGCATTGTGGGGGGGGGGTGTCCTTCAGCCCAGGCTGCACCCTCTCCAATCTGGGACCCCTCAAGGGATGTCCGACTGCCTGTTTAGGTGCGATCCCACTGGATCTGGCCTAAACAGGCAGTCGGACATCCCTCTCACAATCCAGGACTGCTGGCTCCCAACCACTCGCCTGCCTGCCTAATTGCCCCTAACCACTTCTGCCTGCCAGCCTGATCACCCCCTAACCACTCCTCTGCCAGCCTGATTGACACCTAACTGCTCCCCTGCTGGCCTGGTTGCCCCTAACTGCCCTCCCCTGCCAGCCTGGTTGCCCCCAACTGCCTTCCCCTGCTGGCCTGATCACCCTTAACTTCCCTCCCTTGCCAGCCTGGTCACCCCTAACTGCCCTTCCCTACCTGCCTGGTCGCCCCAACAGCCCTCCCTTGCTGGCCTGATAGCCCACAACTGCCCTCCCCTGCAGGCCATCTTGTGGCAGCCATCTTGTGTCCACATGGGGGTGACCATCTTTGACCAAATGGGGGCGGCCATCTTGTGTGTTGAAGAAAAATTGGATGAGATCAATTTGATGTCATTACAAATAAAAGACAACTGTGAAAATACCAACCAGGCCAAAAATAAAACATTGGCAACCCCATAGAATCTCTCCTTATCCCTGCCTTGTCATCAACACTCCTTCCATCCCTCTAAGATAAATATTATGCTTACTTGTATAGTAATCAAATCCTTGTTGTTGTTTCCTTATAGTTTTGCAATCTAAGCATGTACTTCTAAGCGTAATAGTTTAGTTTCAGATTGCCTGTTGCTTGAAATTTATATGAATGAATTCAATCATGCAGAAAATGTTCTCTTTTTTGCCTTTGTTCTATTTTATTTATTCATTTATTTTGTTTATTAACCCCATCTTACAATCATTTTATATATATAATAGTATATTAGTATATATATCATTTATTTACATCACCATTTATCTCTTCTATATCCTCTTCCACCTCCTCCCACAGCCCTTAGCCCTGCAAATCACCACACTTTGGCCTGTCCCCATGAGTTCTTTCTCTTATTTTTTCTTTTTGCTCAATCCCTCCTCCCTCCACCAGCTACCCCTCCCAAAGCTGTCAACCTGCTCTCTATCTATGAGTCTCTATTTTGCTTATTAGTTCAGTTTGCTCATTAGATTTCCTATATATCCTTTGCGATCAAACTTTTATTTAAAATTATGTTTTTAAGATTTAAGCATGCTATCACATTAACTATTTAATTATTTAATTTACTAATATACCACAATTTTTTTATTCCTACTATTGATGATGGTCTTTTGTTTGGTCATCTCCATTTTAGACATTATTAAGGATAATAGTGTTTTCAATAGAATACTATGCTGCAGTAAAAAAGAAGGAATTCTGACCATTTGCGAGAGCATTATGCTAAGCCAGTCAGAGAAAGATAAATATCACATGATCTCACTCATATGTGGAAATAATTAACAACATAAACTGATGAACAAAAACAGATCCAGAGACAGAGAAGCATGGATCAGACCATCAAACCTCAGAGGAAAGGTAGGGGACAGTGGGGGTAAGGAGGAGAGATCAACCAAAGGACTTGTATGCATGCATATAAGCCTAACCAATGAACACAGACACCAAGGGGGTGAGGGCATGAGTGGGGGGGTGGGAGAGGAATTTGGAATAAGGACACATATGTACTAGTAATAACTTAATCAATAAATAAAAAAATAAAAAAGGATAATAGTGTTTTGAACATTTTTGTACATTCTTCTTGTTATACACATTTCAATTGGATATATACCTAAAGTGGAATTTCTAGCACATGGGAAAGAAAATTTCACCATTTTCCAAATAATTTTACCTATTCACAATCACATATCTTCCCCAAATTTTAGTCATTGCAGTGTTTTAGTATCTCATTGTCATTTAAATGAGCCCTTTTATTGACTATTAGTAATGTAGAGCATATTTTCATTGTCAACTTACATATTACAATGGTTAATTTAAATGTCAATTTGAATAGGTCACAATACTCAGATAATGTTCAAACATTATTCTAGAAGTTTCTGTGAAAGTATTTTTTCAGATAAGATTAACATCTATATCAGTAGACTTTGAGTAAAGAAGCTTACCCTTCCAATCACTTCAAACATTAATAAAGGAAGGTTGAATTACCATAAGGGAGAGAAAACTTTTGCAACAGACTGCCTTTAAACTTCAACTGCAGCATTCACACTTCCCTGGGTCTCCAGCCTGCTATCTTAACTGGCAAATTTTGGATTTGTCAGCCTATACAATTATGTGAGCCAATTTCATTTTTTTTTATGTGAGCCAATTTCTTTTTTTTTTAATTTCTTTATTGATTAAGGTATCACATATTTGTCCTCATCCCCCCCATTCCAAGCCAATACCCCTCCCCACACATGCCCCCACCCCCCTGTTGTCTTTAACCACTGGTTAGGCTCATATGCTTGCACACAAGTCCTTTGGTTGATCTCTCCCCTTTACCCCCACCCTCCACTACCCTCCCTCTGAGGCCCGACAGTCTGATCCATGCCTCCTTGTTTCTGGGTCTGTTCTTGTTCATAAGTCTATGTTGTTCATTATTTCCCCTAGATGAGTGAGATCATGTGCTATTAGAAATACACTTATAAGAACCGAAAATGAGACAAGCAATAATGGTTATGCTGACAGGCAAATGAATTGGTCTGTAGTGAGTTTCTTTCTGGGCCAACAGTTCTTTTGAGACCCAATTTCAATGTCACACAGTTCCTTATGTGTACATGTCAGCCATGACATTTTAGTTCTGGATGGTGGACAAATGGTGGTAATGCTGGTCTGACCCTCTCTGGTTTGGTCCTGGGCAACCTGTAGTAATGCACAGCTGTTAACTGCTAGTATGGCAAGGCCACGTCTTCCATCTCTGGACTGCTTCTCTTCTGTCTTCATGGTTGGAGTAGTCTTGTCGATTCCTCTCTGTTGCTGGAATCCACATGGTCTCAGAGTTATTTTCTGAAAATATACAAACATATTCTGGACCAAAAGTTAATAAAGGAATATTTTCTATAAATTTGACTTGGGATCCTATTTTATTTTTTGCCCAAATGATTTTCCTCTGGCTTGTTTTGACACCTTTTGTGTTTTTCATGGGTGTCTTGCTTTTAGCCTTACAATTAATTTTTTTAAAAAAAAATCTATCTAGCCCTAGCCAGTTTGGCTTAGTGGATAGAGCATCGGCCTGTGGACTGAAGGGTCTCAGGTTCAATTCCGGCCAAGGGCACATGCCCTGGTTGTGGGCTTGATCCCCAATAAGGGGTGTGCAGGAGGCAGCCGATCAATGATTCTCTCTCATCATTTATGTTTCTGTCTCTCTACCCTCTCCCTTCCTCTCTGAAATCAACAAAGAAATATATATTTTTTAAAAATCTATCTACACACAATATATACATCTATTCTATTGGTCTATTTCTCTGGAGATCCCTGAGCAATGCCAATAGTTTCTTTAAAAAATATCTGTTCTAGGTATTTACATTATTACTATTGAGCTGTCTTTAGTTTGGAATTGTAAATAATTAAAATGGCTTTTCACAACATTTTTTAAAATAAATTTTATTTCAGTCATTGTCTAGATTCAATATTATTTTGTATTACTTTAGGTGTACAGCACAGTGGTTAGACAATAATATACTTTACAAAGTGCCCCACCCTGATATTTCCAGTACTCAACTGGCACGATATATACTTATTACTATATTATCAACTATATTTCCTATGCAGTACTTTACATCCCCATGACTATTTTATAACTACTAATCTGTACTTCTTGATCCTATCATCCTTTTCACTCAGTACCCTAACCTTATGCCCCTCTGACAAACATCAGTATGCTTTCAGTAACTATGAGTCTATTTCTGTTTTGTTTGTTCATTTATATTGTACCTTAGATTTCACATATAAGTGAAATCATATGGTATTTGTCTGCAGCTGACTAACTTACTGCACATAGCATAATTCCCTCTAGGACTGTCCATACTATCTCAAATAGTAAGGTTTTGTTCCTTTTTATGTCTAAGTAATATTCTATTATACACACACACACACACACACACACACACACACACACACACATACTAGAGGCCCAGTGCACAAAATTCGCGCACTGTGGGGGTGTCCCTCAGCCCAGCCTGCACCCTCTCCAATCTGGGACCCCTCGAGGGATGTCCAGCTGCCCATTTAGGCCCGACCCCAATAGGATCGGGCCTAAATGGGCAGCTGGACATCCCTCTCACAATCCAGGACTGCTGGCTCCCAACTGCTCACCTGCCTGCCTTCCTGATTGCCCATAACCACTTCTGCCTGCCAGCCTGATCACCCCCTAACAACTCCCCTGCCAGCCTGATTGATGCCTAACTGCTCCCCTGCCAGCCTGTTTGCCGCTAACTGCTCTCCCCTGCAGGCCTGGTCACCCCTAACTGCCCTCCCATGCAGGATTGATCACCCCCAACTGCCCTCCCTTGCAGGCCTGGTCCCTCCCAACTGACTTCCCCTGCTGGCCATCTTGTGGTTGGGCCATCTTGTGTCCACATGGGGGCAGGATCTTTGACCCCATAGGGGCAGCCATCTTGTGTGTTGGAGTGACAGTCAATTTGCATATTACTCTTTTATTAGATAGGATAGAGGCCTGGTGCATGGGTGGGGGCCAGCTGGTTTTCCCTGAAGGGTGTCCTGAATCAGGGTGGGGGTTCCATTGGGGCATGGGGCGGCCTGGGTGAGGGGCCTGTGGTGGTTTGCAGGCCAGCCACGCCCCCCAGTGACCCAAGCGGAGGCCCGGAAATCTGGGATACATTTATCTTCTATAATTGAAATTTTGTAGCCTTGAGCAGAGGACAGGGCCAGCCAGGAAGTTTGGCTTCCTCCATTGCCCAGGAAACCCAAGCTTCCTGCTCGCTCTGTGGCCACAGCCATTTTTGTTGGGATTTATTTATCTTCTATAATTGAAACTTTGTAGCCTTGAGCAGAGGCCGGGGCCAGCCAGGGTGTGCAGGAAACTTGGCTTCCTCCATTGTTGGGGAAACCCAAGCCTTCTATTCACTCCATGGCAGCAGCCATCTTGGTTGGGTTAATTTTCATACTCACTCCTGATTGGCTGGTGGGCGTGGCTTGTGGGTGTAGTGGAGGTACAGTCAATTTGTATATCACTCTTTTATTAGATAGAATTAGTGGCCCGGTGCACAAAATTCATGCACGGGGGGTCCCTCAGCCCATCCTGCACCCTCTCCAATCTGGGACCCCTTGGGGGATGTCCAACTGCATGTTTAGGCCTGATCCCATCAGCAATGGGACATCTGTCTCACAATCTGGGACCACTGGCTCCTAACCACTCACCTGCTTGCCTGCCTGATTGCCCCTAACCGCTTGTGCCTGCCAGCCTGATAGCCCCCTAACCACTCCCCTGTCTGCCTGATAGATGCCAAATTGCTCCCCTGCTGGCCCAATTTCCCCCAACTCCCTTCCCCTGCTGGCCTGATCGCCCCCAACTGCCTTCCCCTGCCAGTCTGATTGCCCACAACTGCCCTGCCCTGCCAGCCTGATCACCCACAATTGCCCTCCCCAGCCATTACCTGCCTCTTCCACCAGAACCTGCCTCCTCTGTGTGAGATGGTGGATACACTGGGATGGACCTCCTCTGCTCCACGTGGAGCTATGGGACCCCCAGGCCTCACCGTGCGGAGTGGCCACTGGGCCCTGGTTTTGCTGTGTGTGTGGCCATCTTTTGTCAGCCATCTTGTGGTGGCAATATTGTGGCGGACATCTTGTGATGACATCATGTGTGAGGGTCACCTAAGCTTTTATTAGTATAGATATATCACCATTTTGTTTTTTCCTTTATATCTCTCTTTTTTTTGAATTTTCTTTTTTCTTTTAAAAATTATCTTTATTGTTGAAAGTATTACAGATGTCCCCATTTTCCTCCATTGACCCCCTCCACCCCACACCACTGGCCAGGTCTTCATGGCTTGTCTGTGTCCATGGGTTATGCTTATCCTATATAATAAAAGCCTAATATGCAAATCGACCAAATGGTGGAAGGACCAGCAGAACGTCCAGTTGCCATGACATGTACTGCCCACCAGGGGGCAGACGTTCACAATAGGAGTTTCTCCCAGCTTGCAGGCCTTGACCAGTGGCAGCACCAGGCCAGCCAAGGCGGGTGCCAGTGGGGTCCCCCGATCTCCCTGCCAGTTGCCCTTCAGATGGGCCCTGATCACTGGCCAGGCCTAGGGACCGCACCCATGCACATATTTTGTGCACTGGGCCTCTAGTATGCATATAAGTTCTTTGGTAAATCTCTTCCCGCCACCTCTCCCCTCTTCCATCTGATATTTGTCAGTCTGCTCCATGCTTCCATGTCTCTAGATCTATTTTGTTGGTCAGGTTATTTTATTCCTTAGATTCCACATATGAGATCATGTGATACTTGTCTTTCTTTGATTGGCTTATTTCATTTAGCATAATACTAGCCAGGGCCCTTCATGCTGTCTCAAAGGATGAAAGATCCTTATTTTTTATAGCTGCCTGTATTCCATTGTATAAATGTAACACATCTTTTTTTATCCAATCATCTACTGATGGGCACTTAGGCTGTTTCTGGATCTTAGTTATTTTAAACAGCACTGCTATGAACATAAGGGTGTATATATTCTTTCTCATTGATGCTTCAGGATTCTTAGAATATATTACAGGAAGTGTAATACAAGTATTACTAAGTCAAATGGAAGATCCATTTTTAATATTATGAAGAAACTCCATACTGTTTTCCATAGTGACTGCACCAGTCTACATTCCCACCAGCAATGCACCAGGGTTCACTTTTCTCCACATCCTTGCCAACACTTGTTTTTTGTTGATTTACTGATGAGATGTGAGGTAATATCTCACTATGATTATAATTTGAAATTCTCTGATTACTAGTAACATTGAGCATCTTTTCATATATCTATTGGCTATCTGTATGTCCTTTTTGGAGAAGTGTCTATTTAGGTCCTTTTCCCCTTTTAAATTCAATTATATTTTTTTGGTGTTGAGTTGTATAAAATCTTTATAAAATTTGAATATTAACCCTTATCAAATGTATAATTGGTGAAAAATGTTCTTCCATTTGGTGGGTTGCCCTTTCATTTTGTTGATTGTTTTCATTACTGTGCAAAAACTTTTTAGTTTGATGTAGTCCCACTTATTTATTTTTCTTTTGTTTCAGAATAGAGATATATCAGAATAAATATAACTAAGAGAAATGTTTGATACTCCCTGTTTATTTCTAGGATTTTTATGGTATTGAGTCTTATATTTAAGTATTTGACCCATCTTGAGTTTATTCTTGTATTTGGTGTAATAAGGTGGTCTAGTTGCAGTTATTTGCACATATCAGTACAATTTTTCCAACATCACTTGCTAAATATACAATTTTTACCCCTTTTTATGTTCTTGTCTCCTTTGTTAAATATTAATTAATCATATAGGCATGGATTTATTTCTGTTTTTGTGCCATTACCATGCTGTTTTCATTACTATGGCTTTGTAGTATAGCTTGACATCAGGTAATGCTATTCTTCCAACTTCATTCTTATTTCTCAAGATTGCTGAGGCCAATCATGGTCTTTTGTAGTTTCATATAAATTTTTGGATTATTTTTCTAGTTCTGTGAAATATGCCACTGATATTTTGGTAGGAATTGTTTTAAATCTATAGATTGTTGTGGGTGGCATGGACTTTGTAACAGTTTTAATTCTTCCTATTCGTGTGCACTGTGCATGCTTCCATTTATTTGTATTTTTTCAGTTTCTTTCTTCAGTGTCCTATAATTTTCCAATTATAGGTCTTTTAAGTCCTTGGTTAAATTAATTCCTAGGTGGTTTTTGTGTTGTTATTTTTTTCATGCAATTGTAAATAATATTGTTTTCTTACTTTCCCTTTCTGCTATTTCATTATTGGTGTTTCAAAATGCAGCTGATTTCTGGATATTTATTTTGTATTCTGCTACAATACTGAATTCATTTATCAGTTCTAGTAGTATTTTTGCTGGAATCTTTAGAGTTCTCTATATGCAATATTATGTCATCTGAAAATAATAACACTTTTACTTCTTCCTTTCTAATTTTGATGCATTTTATTTCTTATTTTTGTCTGATTTCAGTGGCTAGGAATTTCTGTACTATGCTGAAAAACACTGGTGAAAGTGGACATTCCTGTCTTGTTGACATTTTTAAGGAAAACACTTTGTTTTTCCCCATTGAGTATGATGTTAGCTGTGGGTTTGTCACATATAGCCTTTATTATGTTGATATGTGTTCCCTCTATTGACAGTTTGCTGAGAATTTTTATCCTAAATGGGTGCTGGATTTTGTCAAAATATTTTTATTTATTTACTGATATCATTATATTATTTATATCCTTCATTTTGCTTATGCGATATATCACATTAATTGATTTGTGGGTATTGTACCAATTCAGTATACCAGGAATAAATCCTACTTGATCATGATGTAGATCTTTTTAATTTATTGCTGAATTTGTTTTGCTTACATTTTGTTCAGGATTTTTGCATCTATATTCATCAGAGCTATTGGCCTATAATTTCTTTTTCTTTGTACTATCTTTACCTAATTTAAAAATTTGGATAATGCTGACTAAATAAAATGAGCTTGGGAGTCATCCCTCCTCTCGAATATCTTAGAATAGTTTGAAAACATATGTGCTATGTTTTCTTTGAATATTTGGTATTATTAACTATGTCGTCATCCAGTTCACGGATTTTGTTGTTGAAATGTTTCTAATTGCTACTTCAATTTCATCAATTGTAATCAGAATGTTCAGATTTTCTGTTTTTTCTTAATTCAGTTTTTGGAGATTGCATATTTCTACAAATTTATCCATTTTGTTCAGATTGTCCAGTTTGTTCGCAAATAGTTGCTTGTAATATTTCTACTTATAATAGGGTAATATGAAAATTGGTTGGGACGCCGTCACATAACAACTGATCAGCAGCCTGTATTCGCTTCAGACACGGGTGGGCGGGGACTTGCAGCATTGGGGATGGGGGCAGGGACTTGCGCTGCCCAGGACATGAAGCTGCCTCCCAGCCGGTTGCCCAGCCCAGGAAGTGAGGCTGCCTCATTGGCTCCTCATGTGAAAGGTGAGCTCGGATCCTTATTCTTATTCAGTGTAGTGGAGCATGGGAATTGGCTTATAGGATCCAGTCCCACTTGGGAAAATGTTACTACAGTCTGAGAGTAGATGTAAAATGGGGATCATATGTATTTGCCCACAGGCTTGCTATAGAACAGACAGAGTCACCATCCTCACAGAATTCAGGATGCCCCACGTGCAAACCTAGAATGAAGAGTCAGCAACACCCCACCTGGCCAAGAACTAGAAACCGCACTTTGAAAGCAGCGTATGCAACAAAACTATGAGTCCCAGGAAGGCAGAGGAAAGCTGTTCTTGCGGTTAATTTCAGAGTTTAAGGTGCAAAACTGGCATCAGAAAGTAGTGGCATAACATTGAGGTCAAGGAGTCATGTGGCAACACTGGGACCATGGGACCCATGGGACGAGCGGTGTCAGATCCCATGGGAACCTCCTGCCCCCACCCTGGCCTCTGGGTGCCGGTTACAGATGACCACGTGCACAGGGATGAGGGCTCCAGGCTTGCAGTGGTGGGGTTAGATGACAGAGGACCTCCTCCCATAATGTCTCCCCCAGACTACGCAACATCAGGCTATGTGGCACATGCTCACTGATGGCGTCACCAGGTGATGTCACCTAGAGGGGTTGCTCAGGTGGCTTCCCTGAAGAGGGGCAAGCACCCAGCTCAGAGGCAAAGAAGTACAAGGTTGGGGGGGCCACATGACTCCCTGAAGCCCCTGCAGTGTGGCTGGAGCTGAAGCTGCAGGTCTATCTGGCTGTTTCGGGGCCTGGACAGTGCAGTGGCCCCAGTGCTGGTGGCGAGTGCTGGGCAACTGAATTCGGGGAGCCGCCCAGACCCATGGTACTTCCCATCTAGACTGCTCCCCTCCTGAATCCCTCACCAAACCCAGGTCTGACCCTCATCCTCCCCACCAGACCCCAGGGGCCCAACCTCCCAAATGGTGACCATTGACTGTGTGCCCTCACCCTAACATTTCAGTCTCAGAACCTAATACCTCCCTTAACCCCCTCACCTCCAATCTAACCTTTAATAGGAGCCATTGCCAACAACATCTGCTCCAGCACCACTCTCCCCCCCTCTAACCTCCCACCTTTCTCCATGGAAGCTGCTATTGCTTCCCGTGAACTCAAATGAAATAGGATTACTCAAAGAATAATATGTCCGAGCAAAGACCTTGAACTGAAGAAGAAATAAAGTAACTAATATACAAGATAAAGTTAACTTCAAAGGTAATCAAGTAATTGCAATAGAAAGATACCTGAAACATTTTAAAAATCACAATATTCAGTACTGGAGAGGGTGTGATGAAACAGACATCTGATAGCACTGCTCCAGAGTATAGGGGACAGCATTTCTGGAGACAGTTTGACAGGATGTAGCAAATATTCAGGCTCCTGGGCTGGATGATTACATTTCCAGGACTTTATCACACATAATAATCAAAAAGTTGGGCAAGATAGCATCATAATAATAAAAGGCTAATATGCAAATGGTCATCACGGCATGACACTGTAACGACCGAACAGCAGAAGGCTGCATGCAAGGCAGGCACGGGTGGCCAGGGACTTGCAGCATCGGTGGGCGGGGCCTTGCACAGGCCCGGGATGTGAGGCTGCACCCGCTCCCCGCCCAGCACTGGACCAGGGAACGTGAATAGCAATATTAAAATATTTCCTCTAATTAATTCCCTTTTAATGTGCATGAATTTCGTGCGCCACACCACTAGTTTTTTTATAATCTTTTGTATTTCTGTAGTGTCAGTAGTTACTTCTGTTTCATTTCCGATTTTATTTGGATCCTCTCTCTCTTTTTATTGATGAGTCTGGTTAAAGTTTTATCAATATTGCTTATTTTAATGGGGAAAAAAAAGGAAACATCTGTACTACTATTTGTAATACTTTAAACAATAAAATAAAAATATTGCTTATCTTTTCAAAGAACCTGTTCTTATTTTCATTATTTCTTTGTTCTATTTTTTAGTCTATTTATCCTATTTCTGCTCTGATTATTATTATTTCCTTTCTTTTACTCACTTTGGGCTTTGTGGTTCTTTATCTACTTCTTTTAAGTGCAAAGTTAGATTGTTTATTTGAGTTTTTACTTGTTTCTTGCGGTAGGCCAGTTCAGTAATGCTATGAGTTTCACTCTTAGGACTGCTTTCTCTGTGTCCCATAGATTTTGGCTTGTGGTGTTCTAATTTTCATTTGTCTCAAGGTATCTTTCTATTTCTTTTTTATCTCATTGTTAACCCATTCATTTTTTAGAAACATGTTATTTAGCTGCCATATGTTTGTGTGTTTTTCATGTGTTTTTTTGTTGTTGTTATAATTGTTTTCTAGTTTCATATCATTGTCATCAAAGAAAATTCTTGAAATGATTTCAAGCTTCTTAAATTTATTGAAGCTTGTTTTATGGCCCAACATGTGGCCTATTCTGGAAAATGATCCATGTGCACTTGAAAAAAAATGTATATCTTGAGGTTGTAAGGAGTAATGCTCAGAAATATCAAATCCATATTGTGTAATGTCTCATATTTAGGTGCTCCTATGTTGGAGACATAAATATTTACAAGGGTTATTTCCTCTTGTTGGATTGACCCATTTATTATTATGTAATGATCTTCTTTGTCTCTTGTTGTAGCCTTTGTTATAAAGCCTGTTTTGTCTGATATAAGTATTGCTACTCTGGCTTTTTCTCGTTTCTATTTGCATGAAATATATTTTTTCATTCCTTCACTTTCAGGTTTTATGTATCTTTTTCTGAGGTGGGTCTCTTGTAGACAGTGGGTCTTGTTTTCTTATTTAGTTAACTACCTTATGTCTTTTGATCAGAGCATTTAAATGATACTCATTTAAAATTATTATTGATAGGTACATACTTATTGCCATTTTATTCTTAATAAGTATTTCCTTCTTTTTTTTCCTTTTTAAAGAAGTCCCTTTAAAATTTCTTATAACACTAATTTGTTGGCTATAAACTTCTTTAGTTTTTTTTTCATATTTTTTTCAAGCTGTTTATTTCTCCTTCAGTTTAAATGATAGCCTTGCTGGGTAGAGTAGTAGAGTAGTCTTGGTTTTATATACTTGTCTATTTTTAAAATCCCTTTGTATATTTTGTGCCAATCTCTTCTGGCCTGAATTGTTGCTGTTGACACATCAGCTGAAAGTCTTATGGGAGTTCTCTTGTAGGTAACTAGCTATTTCTCTTGATGCTTTTAAGGTGCTCTCTTTGTCTTTAATATTTTCCATTTTAATTATGATGTGTCTTTGTGTGGGACTCTTTGGATTCATCTTGTTTGGGACTCACTGTGCTTCCTGGACTTTTGTGTCTTTTTTTCTTCACAGGTTAGGTAAGTTTTCAATCATTGTTTCTTCAAATAGTTTCTCAATAACTTGTTCTCTGTCTTCTCCTGGAACACCTGTGATGTGGGTTTTGTTATCCTTCATGTTGTCCCAGAAGTCCCTTAGACATTCCTCTTTTATTTTCTTTTTGTTGCTCTGGTTGGGTATTTTTTGCTATCTTGTACTCCAATTCACTAATTCAATCCTCTATTTCATCTAGCATGCTTTTGCTTTTTCCAGTGTGTTCTTAATTTCAGATATTGTATTCTTCATTTCTGACTGGTTCTTTTTTATGATTCTATCTCCATTTTTATGTTTCTGATCTCTTTGCTTAAGTTCTCACTGAGTTCATTCATTCTTCTCCTAAATTCCTTGAACATCCTTATAACCATTGTTTTGAACTCTGTACCTGGCAATCTTGGTTGCCTCCATTTCATTCAGTTTTTGTTCTGGGATTTTCTCTTGTTCTTTCATTTGTTTCATATTTATCTGTCTCCCCACTTTAGTTGCCTCTTTGTATTTGTTTCTGTGTATTAGTTATAAGTGCTCTGCCTTTCAATCTTTGTCTTTTTTTAAGACAAACTTTTTTGTTGTTGTTATTAATCCTCATCTAAGGATACTTTTTCCCACTGATTTTTAGAGCTAGTGGAAGAGATGGGGAGAGAGGGAGAGAGAGAGAGAGAGAGAGAGAGAGAGAGAGAGAGAGAGAGAGAGAGAAAATCAATGTGGGAGACACACATTGATTGGTTGCTTAATGCACGTGCTCCAAGGATCAAGCCTGCAACCAAGGTACATGCTCTTGACCAGAATCAAGCCCAGGACCCTTCAGTCCATAGGATGACACTCTATCCACTGAGCTAAACCAGCTAGGGCTGTGCCTTTCGATTATGTGGTGGCTTTATGTAGTAGGTTTCTTGGGGTCAGTCACACAGTCTCTTGTATCTCCTGAGCTGGGTGCTCCAGGAATGTTCCTTGTGTAGTTTATGTGAGCCCCTCTATTGTAGTTAAGTGTTAATTGTTTTTTGCCTGTTCATGTGTGGGGTTTACCTTTAAGCTGGCTGATTATGAGGATCAACCTTGGCTATACTTTACAAGTTGCTGTGTTGGGACTGACCCCCTCCCCGACAAAGCAGAATTGCTCCAGCAGTGTTTGGTACCTGAAGGGATCTTCCTTTGGGTGTTCCACTTTTGTTGACAGTTGGGTTGTGCTCTGGTGTGATCTGAAGCTTGCTACCAATTGTGTTTGTTCTGGGGGCTCTTGAGAAAAACTTTGTTGCATGTCAATGTCAGATACTGCTTGTAAACCAGCCTTGGGCCACCTGTCTTGGTAAAGCGATCCTATGTGTGGCTGACTCTGCTGGGCCTAGGTGTGCATGGGAGGGGCCAAGTTGTGTATCATGATAGGCCACTAATAACTCTGAGCCCAGTGAACAGATCAGCAAAAGTCATAAGGCACCCTGAGATATACCTGCACCTGTTGGCTGCTCTGCTACCCCCTTGGGCTTTCTCAAGAGCCTTTCCAAAAAGTCTGTAGAATGGGGTCCAGGCTGCTTGCAGTTTGTAGTCTTCTTCACAAGGCATGAACTTGGCAGGGAAGTGTCACTGGGAGTCAGGAGGGCAGGGCTAGTGGATGTCCTCTTGGAAGAAGATACTGGTCAGGCATGCAGTAGGGGAGGAAACGGTCCATACTCTGGAACCATACAACTCAGTCTCTTGTTAATGTAAAAACATTCAAACTTGTAAAAAAAAAATTTGTGAGTTTATTTGAGCCAAATTGTCAACAATTTCTGGGAAGCAGAATCTCAATGTATTGGGATAATTCTCCAGAGAATAACAGTTTTACACCTATTTTTATACATTACCATCAAAGGAGGAGATGTAGGTGGATTACATGAAATCCAATGGTGATAGATTAGAGACGTGGGAGAAAGCAAAGTGGGGAACCTTCTGGGATTGGATACAAAGTAAAATGATAGACACATAATTCTTTTACTTAGGTGGGTACAGGATAGTTAACAGTCAACAATCAACATGATAACAATAACAATGAAGGAATTTGTGGTATCTTTCCTGACACCCAGGGCATTTGGTTGTGCCCTGAGGGGTCTGGAAAAGAGGGAAGTTACAAGTTACCTTGACATTTCAAGGATATGTTATCTATGTTATCATAGATGCAAAAAGACAATAGGCTCAGTTAGGATAAACATTAACCTTGTCAGGGAAAATAGCATCCTAGCATGTGACTATCCTTCATAACTGCTTTTAGTTAAAGTTTTAATTTCAGACCATCCTTTGTGGTTACTTTAGGTTTTTGAGTTTGCAAGACTGCCATGCAAACTTCCCATGAGCTTATTAGGTTAGCATGTGGCCTTTTATTCATCCACACTCTGCTCCAGCCTCTGACAATCTCTCAGATCACCTGGATCTCCTCGAGTGCTTCCCAAAAAAGAGCACACCTTGGTTCAAGAGTAGATGTAGCCAGCAGATATTCTGAAGGGCACAAGCTTGACAGTGTAGGGACACTGGAGTCTGAAGGATGATGCTAGTGGGTCTCCTGTTGAGGGATAACTCCAGCCAGATATGCAGGGGTGGAAAAATGTCTCCTGCTCTATAGCCACACAATTCAATTTTTTCCCTAGTCTTCAACAATTCCTAGCTTGCCCCAAATCTCCTCAAGTGTTGCCCAAGACAGTGTGTATTGAGGGTCTGAGTCAGGTACTGCCAGTATACTTTTCTTCAAGGTGTAATCTTGGCAGGGTGGGGCCATTGAATTCAGGAGAATGGGGCTAAGAGATCTCCTGTTGGAGGACAACATTGGTCAGGCTGCAGGGGGCAATGACCCCCACTCCAGATCCACAAACGTAGTCTCTGCTTGAATGTCTACAAGAGTTTCCCAGGAAAGATTGCAATGTGGGTCCAGGCTAGGTGCAGCCAGCAGACTTTTCTGCAGGATGTGAGCTCTGCAGGATGGGGCCATTAGGATTCAGGAGGATGGAGCTAGTGGATGCTCTGTTGGAGGACGGTGCCAGTGAGGTCTATCAGGGGAGTAATGGTATTCACTACAGGGCCATATAACTGAGTTTCTGTCCAAATCTTTGACAATCCCTGAGACTGACCAGATATCCTTAAGTATTTCCCAAGACAAAGCATACAATAGATGCAGCCAGAAGATATTTCTGTGGGGCATGAACTTGGCATGGCAGGGCCAATGGAAGTTGAGAAGATGGTGCTAATGCAATCCCACAGGCTGGTGCTATATGGAGAGTAGTGCTTGACCCAGGAAAGATGATATCTGTGGCCAGTGTGGGATAGAGACTCAGCACAAGGAACTTGGCATCTGACCCTCTGGTTCATTCTTCAGGTCCATGTAACCCAAATCCTCTCTGTAAAACTCCAGTTTTATATGAGTCATCTTCCTTCCACCAGAGTCATGGATGAATGACCTAGAAAAAGATTTTGTGAGGTGACCCTTTAAGAGGTTACCTGGGCCTGGCCAGTGTGGCTAGTGGTTGAGCATCAACCCATGAACCAGGAGGTTACCAGTTCGATTCCCGGTCACAGGGCACACACCCATGTTGTGTGCTCAATGCCCCAGTATGGGCCATGCAGGAAGCAGCTGATCAATGTGCGTCTCTCATCAATGTTTCTATCTCTCTATCCCTCTTCCTTCCTCTCTCTCTAAAATCAATACAAATATTTTTTTTAAAAGAGGGTGCCTGGCATGGGACATTCTCAAAATTAGACCACATATGGGGTAACAAGCAAAGTCTCCCCAAATTAAAAAAGATTGAAATCATATCAAGCATTTTCTCAGACCACAATGGCATAATATTAGAAATAAACTACAATAAAAACATTCCAAAAAATTCAAACACTTGCAAACTGAATAGCATGCTACTAAACAATGATTGGATTATCAATGAGATCAAAGAAGAAATTAAAAACATCCTGGAGACTAATGACAATAAAAACACAACATTGAAAATCCTATGGGACACAATGAAAGCAGTCCTGAGAGGGAAGTGTATAGCTCTACAGGCCTACCTCAAAAAACAAGAAAAAATGGTAATAGATCATCCAACTCAACAACTCAAAGAATTAGAAAGGGAGCAACAATAAAAGCCCACAGTGAGCAGAAGAAAGGAAATAATAAAACCAGAGCAGAAATGAATGACATAGAGAATAAAAAAAAAAAAAAAATACACAAGATCAACAAAACCAAGAGCTGGTTCTTTGAAAGGATAAACAAGATTGATGAACCTCTAGCCAGGCTCACCAAGAAGCAAAGAGAAAAGACCCAAATAAACAAAATCAGAAATGAAAGAGGTGACATAACAACAGAACCCACAGAAATACAAAGGATTGTCAAAAAATACTATGAACAACTCTACTCCAACAAACTAAACAACCTGGAGGAAATGGACACATTCCTAGAAAAATACAACCTTCCAAAACTTACTCAGGAAGAGACTAAAAATCTCAATAGGCTGATAACTATGGAAGAAATTGAAGCAGTTATCAAAAAGCTTCCAGCAAACAAAAGCCCAGGGCCAGATGGCTTCACAGGGGACGTTTATAAAACATTCAAGGAAGAGCTAAAACCTATCCTCCTCAGACTATTCCAGAAATTTCAAGAAGAAGGAACACTTCCAAGCTCCTTCTATGAAGCCAGCATCACCCTAATACCAAAACCAGATAAAGATAACACAATGAAAGAGAATTACAGGCCAATATCCCTCATGAACATAGATGCCAAAATCCTCAACAAAATTCTAGCAAATCGAATCCAGCAGTACATCAGAAAGCTCATACACCATGACCAAGTAGGATTTATCCCTCGGATGCAAGGATGGTACAATAACCACAAATTTATAAACGTGATACATCACATAAACAAATTGAGAGATAAAATCCACATAGTCATATTAATTGATGCAGAAAAAGCATTTGACAAAATCCAACACACTTTCTTGATAAAAACTCTCAACAAGCTGGGAATAGAAGGATCATACCTCAACATAATAAAAGCCATATATTACAAACCCACAGCCAACATCATACTCAATGGGCAAAAACTAAAACCATTTCCCCTAAGAATAGGAACAAGACAGGGATGCCCACTCTCACCACTGCTGTTCAACATACTGTTGGAAATACTAGCCATTGCAATCAGAAAAGAAGAAGAAATAAAAGGCATCCAAATTGGAAAAGAAGAAGTAAAACTGTCTTTATTTGCAGATGACATGATACTGTACGTAGAAAACCCAAAAGACTCCATAAAAAAATTATTAGACTTGCGGAAACCGGTTTGGCTCAGTGGATAGAGTGTCGGCCTTTGGACTGAAAGGTCCCAGGTTCAATTCCAGTCAAGGGAGTGTACCTTGGTTGTGAGCACATCCCCAGTGGGGGTTGTGCAGGAGGCGGCTAATCGATGTTTCTCTCTCATCGATGTTTCTAACTCTCTATCCCTCTCTCTTCCTCTCTGTGAAAAATCAATAAAATATATTTTTAAAAAAATTATTAGACTTAATAAATGAATTTGGCAATGTAGCAGGATACAAAATAAATGCTAAAAAATCTATGGCATTTCTATACACCAATAATGAACATACAGAAAGAGAGATTAAAAAAGCATTCCCATTTACCATCACACCAAAAAAATTAAGATACCTAGGAATAAACTTAACTAAATAGGTAAAAGACCTATACACAGAAAACTACACAACACTGAAAAAAGAGATAGAGGAAGCCATAAACAGATGGAAGAACATACCATGTTCATGAATTGGTAGAATCAACATCATCAAATTGTCCATACTACCCAAAGCAATCTATAATTTTCAATGCACTTCCCATTAAAATACCAATGGCATACTTCACAGACCTAGAACGAACTTTCCAAAAATTCATCTGGAATAAAAAAAAGACCCCGAATAGGCACAGCAATCCTGAGAAAGAAGAACAAGTAGGAGGGATCTCAATACCAGATTTCAAGCTATATTACAAAGCCACTGTTCTCAAAACTGCCTGGTCCTGGCACAAGAACAGACATATAGATCAATGGAATAGAATAGAGAACCCAGAGATCGATCCAAATCACTATGCTCAATTAATATTTGACAAAGGAGGCATGAGCATACAATGAAGTCAAGACAGTGTCTTCAATAAATGGTGTTGGGAAAATTGGACAGATACATGCAAAAAAATGAAACTAGACCACCAACTTATACCATACACAAAAATAAACTCAAAATGGATCAAGGACTTAAACATAAGACAGGAAACCATAAAAATACAAGAGGAATCTACAGGCAGAAATATCTCTGACATATGCCAAAAGAACTTCTTTGCTGATACTGGTCCTAGGGCAATGGAAGCTAAAGAGAAAATAAACAAGTGGGACTACATCAAAATATAAAGCTTTTGCACAACAACAGAAACCTTCAAGAAAACAACAAGAAAGCCCACTGCATGGGAGAACATATTTGCAAATGATGTCAACGATAAGGGTTTTAATCTCCAACATTTACAGGAAACTCATGCAGCTTAACAAAAAGAAGATAAACAACCCAATCAATAAATGGGCAACTGATCTAAATAGACACTTTTCGAAAGAAGACAGAAGGAAGGCCAAGAGACATATGAAAACCTGCTCTAAGTCACTAATCATTAGAGAGATGCAAATCAAAACAACAATGCGGTACCATCTCACACCTGTCAGAATGGCCATTATCAACAAGTCAACAAATGACAAGTGCTGGTGAGGATGTGGAGAAAAAGGAACCTCGTGCACTGCTGGTGGGAATGCAGACTGGTGCAGCCACTGTGGAGAACAGTATGGATTTTCCTCAGAAAACTCAAAATGGAACTCCCATTTGACCCAGTGATCCCACTTCTAGGAATATATCCCAAGAAACTGGAAACATCAATCATAAAGGACATATGCACCCCTATGTTCATAGCAGCACAATTCACCATAGCTAAGATTTGGAAACAGCCTAAGTGCCCATCAGCAGATGAGTGGATTAAAAACCTGTGGTACAGAGAAAAGATGGCGACCAGCAAGAAGGTAGGGAGAGAGAGAGTGTGAGTGAGGAACCCATAGAGGAGAGTGTAGAAGTGTAGAAGTGTGTGGTGTGTGTGTGTGTATGAGCTAGGGTCAGTTAGATTCTGCAGGTCTTCCAAGGGGCTGCCTAACCGGGCAGTCCTAGACATCGGAGCCCCGCGCACAAAGCGGACACATCTCGGCAGCTGGTGCGGACGTGGAGACCACACCATCTTGAGAAACAGAGCTGCCTGAGACTGGGATCCTGGCTTCTGACACAAACCAGGACCCTGCAGCCACTGGGGACAGAGAACTGCTATCACAGCTTCAGAGGAAGAAACAACAAGAATCCAGACTTCCTGGCAGATTCCCGTGAGTCAAAGAGCCTATCCCCGTCCCCGCAGGCGCGCACGGATAGCGCCATAGTAACTGATAGACACGCCCCTTGCCCAAGCTGCAGAGCTTTGCGCAGGGACTCGCTCCGCCTTAGGGAATTTGGCGCACAGGACAGAAGCAACTCACCTTCGGGGAAATCTGTCAGTGCGCACAGAGGGCTCCCTATCGGGGAAATGGGGGGAATTTGGCCTGCGGGTCACAGCTCCCCTTCAGGGAATCTTAGAGCTCACACAGAGGGGCTTCCCTTTGGGGAATTTGGTGCGCAAGACGGACTCTGTCCCTCTTCGGGGATTCTGGGAGAGTGCACAGAGGTAGCTCACCTTCAGGGATTGGAGAGTGTGCGCCCTATCCGGTTTGGGCTCAGTAGAGAGAGCACACACAGGAAGCAGTTCCACTTCAGGGAATTTGGCACACCGGACGCAGCTGCCTGGGATCCCTGACACACAGCGCATTCACACTAAGAGCCAATGACCCCAATTGTTGGTGCGTGCACACACAGGGACCCTGATTCTCAACGAGAAACCGCACAAGGCAACAGAGACTCTGACACTCGATTCTTGGTGCAGACACAGGGAAACTCTGACTCCTGGCATATGCTAAGGATCTCATTTTCGGCACATACCAACAGTGTGGTGCAGACAGGGACCCTGATTCTAAGTGTGCACATGAGACAACATGGAACACTGGGGACACTGACCCTGGGCAAGTCTGGTTCCCACCAACCAAAGGCAGCCACACGTCCTAGTGTCAGAGCACTTCAGTGAAACTCGGGTGGAGCGAAGTCCCCACAGCACACGGCCCAGGTCCATGCAAATGGAAGCTTGAGCTTTCTGGTGATAGCCAGAATGGGGAAACGAAATAACTCACAGAGGAAAGAAAATGTGGAGTCGCCAAGAAAGGAAATTAGTGAAACTGAAGCTTGCAACATGACCGAAAAGGAGTTCAGAGTAATGGTCGTGGAATTTATACATCGGATGGATGAGAAAATCAACAACTTATGCAAGAATCAGGAAGAAATGAAAAGTGATATAGCTACAATCAAAAAACACCATGGAAAGTTTCAACAGTAGACTACAAGAAGCAGAGGACCGAATTAGTGAGTTAGAAGATCAGGTACAGAAACAAGCTCAATCTGAACAGCAATTGGAGAAAAAAAATTAAAAAGCAGGAGGAAAGCCTAAGGGAGCTTTGGGACAACATGAAGCGAAGTAACATGCGTATAATAGGGCTGCCAGAAGGACAAGAAGAGCAGCAGGGATTAGAAAATCTATTTGAAGAAATAATGACAGAAAACTTCCCGGATATGGGAAAGATAAAAGTTACGCAAGTACAGAGAGTCCCAAGCAGGATCAACCCCAAAAGACCCACACCAAGACATGTCATAATCTCAATGGCAAATATAAATGATAAAGAGAGAATCTTAAAGGCAGCAAGAGAGAGACAGAGAGTTACCTACAAAGGAACACCCATCAGATTGTCAAATGATTACTCAACAGAAACACAACAAGCTAGAAGAGAATGGAAGGAGGTATACAAAGTGTTGCAAAGCAAAGGACTGAATTCAAGAATACTATATCCAGCAAGACTATCAATCAAAATTGAAGGGGAAATCAGGAGCTTCGCAGACAAAAAAAAGACTCAGGGAGTTTCTTACCACCAAACCAGCAACGCAAGAATTGCTAAAGGGAATACTGTAAAAAAGAAGAAATAAACAGGTAAGAAGGAATACAGACACAAAAATAGATATGACTACAAACAAATACCTTTCAGTAATAACTTTAAATGTAAACGGACTAAATGCTCCAATCAAAAGACATCGAGTGGCTGAATGGATAAAAAAGCATGACCCATATATATGCTGTCTACAAGAGACCCACCTCAGAACAAGAGACTCACACAGATTGAAAGTGAAGGGATGGGAAAATATCTTCCAGGCAAATGGAAATGAAAAAAAAGCTGGGGTAGCAATACTTATATCTGACAAACTAGACCTCAAAGTAAATGCCATAACACAAGAGATAAGGAAGGCCACTTCATAATACTAAAGGGAGAAATCCAACAAGAAGAAATAATTCTGGTAAACATATACGCTCCCAATATAGGAGCACCAAAATACATAAAAAAAACTCCTGGAGGATATCAAGGGAGAGATTAATAGCAATACAATCATAGTAGGAGACTTTAATACCCCACTATCACCATTGGACAAATCCTCTAAACAAAAAATCAGCAAAGAAACAGCAATCCTAAATGACTCACTAGACCAGATGGAATTAGTTGACATCTTCAGAACATTTCACCCCAGAGCCACAGAATATACATTCTTCTCAAGTGCACATGGGTCATTTTCAAAGATAGACCATATGCTGGGTCACAGGCAAAGTCTCTTCAAATTCAAGAAGATAGAAATTATATCAAGCATCTTCTCAGATCACAGTGGCATAAAACTGGAAATCAAACTACAATAAATACAATCCAAAGAAATTCAAACACTTGCAAACTGAATAGCATGCTACTAAACAATGATTGGATTATCAATGAGATCAAAGAAGAAATTAAAAACATCCTGGAGACTAATGACAATAAAAACACAACATTGAAAATCCTATGGGACACAATGAAAGCAGTCCTGAGAGGGAAGTGTATAGCTCTACAGGCCTACCTCAAAAAACAAGAAAAAATGGTAATAGATCATCCAACTCAACAACTCAAAGAATTAGAAAGGGAGCAACAATAAAAGCCCACAGTGAGCAGAAGAAAGGAAATAATAAAACCAGAGCAGAAATGAATGACATAGAGAATAAAAAAAAAAAAAAAATACACAAGATCAACAAAACCAAGAGCTGGTTCTTTGAAAGGATAAACAAGATTGATGAACCTCTAGCCAGGCTCACCAAGAAGCAAAGAGAAAAGACCCAAATAAACAAAATCAGAAATGAAAGAGGTGACATAACAACAGAACCCACAGAAATACAAAGGATTGTCAAAAAAATACTATGAACAACTCTACTCCAACAAACTAAACAACCTGGAGGAAATGGACACATTCCTAGAAAAATACAACCTTCCAAAACTTACTCAGGAAGAGACTAAAAATCTCAATAGGCTGATAACTATGGAAGAAATTGAAGCAGTTATCAAAAAGCTTCCAGCAAACAAAAGCCCAGGGCCAGATGGCTTCACAGGGGACGTTTTATAAAACATTCAAGGAAGAGCTAAAACCTATCCTCCTCAGACTATTCCAGAAATTTCAAGAAGAAGGAACACTTCCAAGCTCCTTCTATGAAGCCAGCATCACCCTAATACCAAAACCAGATAAAGATAACACAATGAAAGAGAATTACAGGCCAATATCCCTCATGAACATAGATGCCAAAATCCTCAACAAAATTCTAGCAAATCGAATCCAGCAGTACATCAGAAAGCTCATACACCATGACCAAGTAGGATTTATCCCTCGGATGCAAGGATGGTACAATAACCACAAATTTATAAACGTGATACATCACATAAACAAATTGAGAGATAAAATCCACATAGTCATATTAATTGATGCAGAAAAAGCATTTGACAAAATCCAACACACTTTCTTGATAAAAACTCTCAACAAGCTGGGAATAGAAGGATCATACCTCAACATAATAAAAGCCATATATTACAAACCCACAGCCAACATCATACTCAATGGGCAAAAACTAAAACCATTTCCCCTAAGAATAGGAACAAGACAGGGATGCCCACTCTCACCACTGCTGTTCAACATACTGTTGGAAATACTAGCCATTGCAATCAGAAAAGAAGAAGAAATAAAAGGCATCCAAATTGGAAAAGAAGAAGTAAAACTGTCTTTATTTGCAGATGACATGATACTGTACGTAGAAAACCCAAAAGACTCCATAAAAAAATTATTAGACTTGCGGAAACCGGTTTGGCTCAGTGGATAGAGTGTCGGCCTTTGGACTGAAAGGTCCCAGGTTCAATTCCAGTCAAGGGAGTGTACCTTGGTTGTGAGCACATCCCCAGTGGGGGTTGTGCAGGAGGCGGCTAATCGATGTTTCTCTCTCATCGATGTTTCTAACTCTCTATCCCTCTCTCTTCCTCTCTGTGAAAAAATCAATAAAATATATTTTTAAAAAAATTATTAGACTTAATAAATGAATTTGGCAATGTAGCAGGATACAAAATAAATGCTAAAAAATCTATGGCATTTCTATACACCAATAATGAACATACAGAAAGAGAGATTAAAAAAGCATTCCCATTTACCATCACACCAAAAAAATTAAGATACCTAGGAATAAACTTAACTAAATAGGTAAAAGACCTATACACAGAAAACTACACAACACTGAAAAAAGAGATAGAGGAAGCCATAAACAGATGGAAGAACATACCATGTTCATGAATTGGTAGAATCAACATCATCAAATTGTCCATACTACCCAAAGCAATCTATAATTTCAATGCACTTCCCATTAAAATACCAATGGCATACTTCACAGACCTAGAACGAACTTTCCAAAAATTCATCTGGAATAAAAAAAGACCCCGAATAGGCACAGCAATCCTGAGAAAGAAGAACAAGTAGGAGGGATCTCAATACCAGATTTCAAGCTATATTACAAAGCCACTGTTCTCAAAACTGCCTGGTCCTGGCACAAGAACAGACATATAGATCAATGGAATAGAATAGAGAACCCAGAGATCGATCCAAATCACTATGCTCAATTAATATTTGACAAAGGAGGCATGAGCATACAATGAAGTCAAGACAGTGTCTTCAATAAATGGTGTTGGGAAAATTGGACAGATACATGCAAAAAAATGAAACTAGACCACCAACTTATACCATACACAAAAATAAACTCAAAATGGATCAAGGACTTAAACATAAGACAGGAAACCATAAAAATACAAGAGGAATCTACAGGCAGAAATATCTCTGACATATGCCAAAAGAACTTCTTTGCTGATACTGGTCCTAGGGCAATGGAAGCTAAAGAGAAAATAAACAAGTGGGACTACATCAAAATATAAAGCTTTTGCACAACAACAGAAACCTTCAAGAAAACAACAAGAAAGCCCACTGCATGGGAGAACATATTTGCAAATGATGTCAACGATAAGGGTTTAATCTCCAACATTTACAGGAAACTCATGCAGCTTAACAAAAAGAAGATAAACAACCCAATCAATAAATGGGCAACTGATCTAAATAGACACTTTTCGAAAGAAGACAGAAGGAAGGCCAAGAGACATATGAAAACCTGCTCTAAGTCACTAATCATTAGAGAGATGCAAATCAAAACAACAATGCGGTACCATCTCACACCTGTCAGAATGGCCATTATCAACAAGTCAACAAATGACAAGTGCTGGTGAGGATGTGGAGAAAAAGGAACCCTCGTGCACTGCTGGTGGGAATGCAGACTGGTGCAGCCACTGTGGAGAACAGTATGGATTTTCCTCAGAAAACTCAAAATGGAACTCCCATTTGACCCAGTGATCCCACTTCTAGGAATATATCCCAAGAAACTGGAAACATCAATCATAAAGGACATATGCACCCCTATGTTCATAGCAGCACAATTCACCATAGCTAAGATTTGGAAACAGCCTAAGTGCCCATCAGCAGATGAGTGGATTAAAAACCTGTGGTACAGAGAAAAGATGGCGACCAGCAAGAAGGTAGGGAGAGAGAGAGTGTGAGTGAGGAACCCATAGAGGAGAGTGTAGAAGTGTAGAAGTGTGTGGTGTGTGTGTGTGTATGAGCTAGGGTCAGTTAGATTCTGCAGGTCTTCCAAGGGGCTGCCTAACCGGGCAGTCCTAGACATCGGAGCCCCGCGCACAAAGCGGACACATCTCGGCAGCTGGTGCGGACGTGGAGACCACACCATCTTGAGAAACAGAGCTGCCTGAGACTGGGATCCTGGCTTCTGACACAAACCAGGACCCTGCAGCCACTGGGGACAGAGAACTGCTATCACAGCTTCAGAGGAAAGAAACAACAAGAATCCAGACTTCCTGGCAGATTCCCGTGAGTCAAAGAGCCTATCCCCGTCCCCGCAGGCGCGCACGGATAGCGCCATAGTAACTGATAGACACGCCCCTTGCCCAAGCTGCAGAGCTTTGCGCAGGGACTCGCTCCGCCTTAGGGAATTTGGCGCACAGGACAGAAGCAACTCACCTTCGGGGAAATCTGTCAGTGCGCACAGAGGGCTCCCTATCGGGGAAATGGGGGGAATTTGGCCTGCGGGTCACAGCTCCCCTTCAGGGAATCTTAGAGCTCACACAGAGGGGCTTCCCTTTGGGGAATTTGGTGCGCAAGACGGACTCTGTCCCTCTTCGGGGATTCTGGGAGAGTGCACAGAGGTAGCTCACCTTCAGGGATTGGAGAGTGTGCGCCCTATCCGGTTTGGCTCAGTAGAGAGAGCACACACAGGAAGCAGTTCCACTTCAGGGAATTTGGCACACCGGACGCAGCTGCCTGGGATCCCTGACACACAGCGCATTCACACTAAGAGCCAATGACCCCAATTGTTGGTGCGTGCACACACAGGGACCCTGATTCTCAACGAGAAACCGCACAAGGCAACAGAGACTCTGACACTCGATTCTTGGTGCAGACACAGGGAAACTCTGACTCCTGGCATATGCTAAGGATCTCATTTTCGGCACATACCAACAGTGTGGTGCAGACAGGGACCCTGATTCTAAGTGTGCACATGAGACAACATGGAACACTGGGGACACTGACCCTGGGCAAGTCTGGTTCCCACCAACCAAAGGCAGCCACACGTCCTAGTGTCAGAGCACTTCAGTGAAACTCGGGTGGAGCGAAGTCCCCACAGCACACGGCCCAGGTCCATGCAAATGGAAGCTTGAGCTTTCTGGTGATAGCCAGAATGGGGAAACGAAATAACTCACAGAGGAAAGAAAATGTGGAGTCGCCAAGAAAGGAAATTAGTGAAACTGAAGCTTGCAACATGACCGAAAAGGAGTTCAGAGTAATGGTCGTGGAATTTATACATCGGATGGATGAGAAAAATCAACAACTTATGCAAGAATCAGGAAGAAATGAAAAGTGATATAGCTACAATCAAAAACACCATGGAAAGTTTCAACAGTAGACTACAAGAAGCAGAGGACCGAATTAGTGAGTTAGAAGATCAGGTACAGAAACAAGCTCAATCTGAACAGCAATTGGAGAAAAAAATTAAAAAGCAGGAGGAAAGCCTAAGGGAGCTTTGGGACAACATGAAGCGAAGTAACATGCGTATAATAGGGCTGCCAGAAGGACAAGAAGAGCAGCAGGGATTAGAAAATCTATTTGAAGAAATAATGACAGAAAACTTCCCGGATATGGGAAAGATAAAAGTTACGCAAGTACAGAGAGTCCCAAGCAGGATCAACCCCAAAAGACCCACACCAAGACATGTCATAATCTCAATGGCAAATATAAATGATAAAGAGAGAATCTTAAAGGCAGCAAGAGAGAGACAGAGAGTTACCTACAAAGGAACACCCATCAGATTGTCAAATGATTACTCAACAGAAACACAACAAGCTAGAAGAGAATGGAAGGAGGTATACAAAGTGTTGCAAAGCAAAGGACTGAATTCAAGAATACTATATCCAGCAAGACTATCAATCAAAATTGAAGGGGAAATCAGGAGCTTCGCAGACAAAAAAAGACTCAGGGAGTTTCTTACCACCAAACCAGCAACGCAAGAATTGCTAAAGGGAATACTGTAAAAAGAAGAAATAAACAGGTAAGAAGGAATACAGACACAAAAATAGATATGACTACAAACAAATACCTTTCAGTAATAACTTTAAATGTAAACGGACTAAATGCTCCAATCAAAAGACATCGAGTGGCTGAATGGATAAAAAAGCATGACCCATATATATGCTGTCTACAAGAGACCCACCTCAGAACAAGAGACTCACACAGATTGAAAGTGAAGGGATGGGAAAATATCTTCCAGGCAAATGGAAATGAAAAAAAAGCTGGGGTAGCAATACTTATATCTGACAAACTAGACCTCAAAGTAAATGCCATAACACAAGAGATAAGGAAGGCCACTTCATAATACTAAAGGGAGAAATCCAACAAGAAGAAATAATTCTGGTAAAACATATACGCTCCCAATATAGGAGCACCAAAATACATAAAAAAAACTCCTGGAGGATATCAAGGGAGAGATTAATAGCAATACAATCATAGTAGGAGACTTTAATACCCCACTATCACCATTGGACAAATCCTCTAAACAAAAAATCAGCAAAGAAACAGCAATCCTAAATGACTCACTAGACCAGATGGAATTAGTTGACATCTTCAGAACATTTCACCCCAGAGCCACAGAATATACATTCTTCTCAAGTGCACATGGGTCATTTTCAAAGATAGACCATATGCTGGGTCACAGGCAAAGTCTCTTCAAATTCAAGAAGATAGAAATTATATCAAGCATCTTCTCAGATCACAGTGGCATAAAACTGGAAATCAACTACAATAAATACAATCCAAAGAAATCAAACACATGGAGACTAAACAGCATGCTATTAAACACGAACTGGGTCACCAGAGAGATCAAGGAAGAAATAAAAAACATCATGGCAACAAATGACAATGAAAACACAACAATCCAAAATCTATGGGACACAGCGAAAGCAGTCTTGAGAGGGAAGTTCATAGCTCTACAAGCCTATTGCAAAAAAGAAGAAACAATGGTAATAAATTACCTAACCTTACAACTCAAATAGCTAGAAAAAGAGCAGCAAGAAAAGCCCAGTGCAACCAGAAGGAAGGTAATAACAAAGATCAGAGCAGAGATAAATGACATAGAGACCAAAGAAACAATAAAAAATATCAACAAAACCAAGAGCTGGTTCTTTGAAAAGATAAACAATATTGATGGACCTCTAGCCAGGCTCACCAAGCAGCAAAGAGACAGGACCCAAATAAACAAAATCAGAAATGAAAGAGGTGAAATAACAACAGACCCCGCTGAGATACAAAGGATTGTTACAAAATACTACGAACAGCTCTATGCCAACAAACTGGACAACCTGGAGGAAATGGACATATTCCTAGAAAAATACAACCTTCCAAAAAATCAATCAAGAAGAATCTCAACAGCTCAATAGGCCAATAACTATGGATGAAATTGAAGCAGTCATCAAAAAGCTTCCGGCAAACAAAAGCCCAGGGCCTGAAGGATTCACAGGAGAGTTTTAGCAAACATTCAAGGAAGAACTAAAACCTACCCTCCTCAGACTATTCCAAAAAATTCAAGAGGAAGGAACACTTCCAAGCTCCTTCTATGAAGCCAGCATCACCCTAATACCAAAACCAGATAAAGACAACACAATGAAAGAGAATTACAGACCAATATCCCTCATGAACATAGATGCCAAAATCCTCAACAAAATTCTAGCAAATCGGCTCCAGCAGTACATCAGAAAGATCATACACCATGACCAAGTAAGATTTATCCCAGGAATGCAAGGATGGTACAATATCTGCAAATCAATAAACATGATACATCACATAAACAAATTGAGAGATAAAAATCACATAGTCATATCAATTGATATAGAAAAAGCATTTGACAAAATCCAACACCCTTTCTTGATAAAAACTCTCAACAAGGTGGGAATGGAAGGCTCATACCTCAACATAAAAAAAGCTATATAAGATAAACCCACAGCAAACATCATACTCAATGGACAAAAACTAAAAACATTTCTCCTAAGAACAGGAACAAGACAGGGATGCCCACTCTCACCACTCCTGTTTGACATAGTACTGGAAGTATTAGCCATTGCAATTAGACAAGAAGAAGAAATAAATGGCATCCAAATTGGAAAAGAACAAGTAAAGCTGTCTTTATTTGCAGATGACATGATATTGTACATAAAAAATCCGAAAGACTCCATCAAAAAACTAATAGACTTAATAAATGAATTTGGCAATGTAGCAGGATACAAAATTAACGCCAAGAAATCTATGGCCTTTCTATACACCAATAGTGAACTTACAGACAGAGAGACTAAAAAGGCAATTCCATTTACCATCGCAACAAAAAAATTAAGATACCTAGGAATAAACTTAACTAAGGAGGTGAAAGACCTATACACGGAAAACTAAAGGACACTGAAAAAAGAGATAGAGGAAGATGTAAACAGATGGAAGAACATAACATGTTCATGGATTGGTAGAATCAACATCATTAAAATGTCCATACTACCCAAAGCAATCTATAGATTCAATGCACTCCCCATTAAAATACCAATGGCATATTTCACAGACCTGGAAAGAACTCTCCAAAAATTCATCTGGCATAAAAAAAGACCCTGAATAGCCACAGCAATCCTGAGAAAGAAGAATAAAGTAGGAGGGATCTCAATACCAGATTTCAAGATGCATTACAAAGCCACTATTCTCAAAACAGCCTGGTACTGGCACAAGAACAGACATATAGATCAATGGAACAGAATAGAGAATCCAGATATTGATCCAAACCAATATGCTCAATTAATATTTGACAAAGGAGGCATGAACATACAATGGAGTCAAGACAGTCTCTTCAATAAATGGTGTTGGGAAAATTGGACAGACACCTGTAAAAAAATGAAGCTAGATCACCAACTTATGCCATACACAAAAATAAACTCAAAATGGATACAGGACTTAAACATAAGACGGGAAACCATAAAAATACTAGAGGAATCCACAGGCAGCAAAATCTCAGACATATGTCAAAGGAACTTCTTCACCGATACTGCCCCTAGGGCAATGGAAGCTAAAGAGAAAATAAACAAATGGGACTACATCAAAATAAAAAGCTTTTTTACAGCAAAAGAAACTATCAACAAAACAACAAGAAAGCCCACTGCATGGGAGAACATATTCGCAATTGGCATCACTGATAAAGGTTTAATCTCCTATACAACTTAATAAAAGGAAGATAAATGATCCAATAAAAAAATGGGCAATGGACCTAAATAGAATCTTTTCCAAAGAAGACAGAAGGAAGGCCAAGAGACACATGAAAACATGCTCAACGTCACTAATTATCCGAGAGATGCAAATCAAAACAACAATGCGCTATCATCTCACACCTGCCAGAATGGCTATCATCAACAAATCAACAAATGACAAGTGTTGGCGAGGATGCGGAGAAAAAGGAACCCTCGTGCACTGCTGGTGGGAATGCAGACTGGTGCAGCCACTGTGGAGAACAGTATGGACTTTCCTCAAAAAACTGAAAATGGAACTCCCATTTGACCCAGTAATCCCACTCCTAGGAATATATCCTAAGAAACTGGGAACACCAATAAGAAAGGATATATGAACCCCTATGTTCATAGCAGCACAATTTACAATAGCTAAGATCTGGGAACAGCCTAGGTGCCCATCAGCAGATGACTGGATCAGAAAACTATGGTACATCTACACAATGGAATATTATGCTGCCATAAAAAAGAAGGAATTCTTACCATTTGCAGCAACCTGGATGGAATTGGAGAACATTATGTTAAGTGAAATAAGCCAGTCAATGAAAGAAAAATACCACATGATCTCACTCATTTATGGATAATAAAGAACATTAAAAACTTGAAAGAAAAGATAGATACAGAGGCAGTAAAGCATCAAACAGTCTGTCAAATTACAGCAGGAAGTTTAGGGACAGGTGGGGAAGATAAGAGATTAATCAAAGGACTTTTATGCATGCATATAAGCATAATCAATGGACGCAAAACTCTGGGGGGTGAGGGCATATATGGGAGTGTGGTGGGGGGGCAATGGTAAGATATGTACACATATAATACCTTAATAAAAAAATTGAAAAATAAATAAAAATAAAAATATCAATTTATAAAATGTAAAAAAAACCCAAAAAACCTGTGGTACATCTACACAATGGAATACTATGCCGCGGTAAAAAAGATGGAGCTCTTACCATTTGCAACAATATGGATGGAGATGGAGAACATTATGCTTAGTATAATAAGCCAGGCAGAGAAAGATAAATATCACATGATCTCACTCATTTGTGGAATATAATGAACAACCTAAACTGATGGGGCTGGTGGAAAATAGATCCAGAAACAGAGAAACATCAATCAGAACGTCAAACCTCAGGGAAGAAATTGTGAGGTAACCAGAAACCCAAGAATGCATGAGAACGCCTTTCTAGCCACGCTAGTAATCATCAGAAGTACGGTAATTTTACCTGGGACAAGAGGGTAAGTATTTTGGACTTATGCTCCTGACCCTTCATGGGTAAGACCCCTTACATGGGCTGATCCCCTGACTAATGTAGTTACCAATAATACCAAACACCTTGGTCATCCAGGAGGTTGATGGGTGGGGCAAGAAAGTATAAATACACAGGGGTCTCCACCCAGCTTCCCTTTTGTATGACACGAAATCAAAACAATGCCCCTTTGTGTGTACAATTAAAGAGAGGTTTCTGGCTTGTGTGGACACCAAAGAAAGGGTGTCACTACTATCACTACTTGCCCCTGGCAGAGGTGCAGAAAATGTAACTAAGACCTTGTCTATATAAAAAGAAATGAACAGCCAGTTTGAAAGGTAATTGCCATGGACTAGAACAAAGAATATCCTTACATGATATTATTCTACACTGTCATTAAAATTTTTCCCAGATTTGGATCACCCCCCGTACTTATAATAGTTCCTCGCACCCTTGGGGATAAAAAAAAAATCATCTGTTTGGTGCTTGGAGACAAATTTAACACGTCTCTTAATACTTTAGAATTACAACAGCATAATATACAATTATCCCAAGCAAACTTACAAACTAATACTTTGAATGTCGGGCAGCAATTTAAAAAGGACTTGTAAGGATTTAATCCTTTTCATTGTGTAGAGGGCCTCCTGGGAAGGCACCTGAGCATTCTATATTGGTCCCTCTTGCCCTTTAGGCCAAGAGAGACCCTCTTCTCACAATTCAATTGCTCACAGATGTTGCATGAGCTCTCTGGCTTGTTTTGACACCTTGTGTGTTTTTCATGGGTGTCTTGCTTTTAGCCTTACAATTAATTTTCTAAAAAATTAGAAAATTAATGTAGAGGTTGAAGTCTCATGATGAGTGGTGCCATGGATCTGTCTCTCACCCAGTGGGGCGAACTGAGCCCTCCCCGGAGAAGAAACCCAGGTTCCACAAGATATGTTATCAGTGCTGGGGCCCCGCCAGCAGGCGAGGGGATCCCAAGGCAGGTGCTGGGCATGGAGGCCACGGGGGCATAGGCTACCAAGGAGACAAAACTGAACCTCACGTCACCCTGCTTGGCCCCAGAGGATGGCTGGTTAGACAGAGATGGGTAAGATTCCTCAAGGAAGGAACAACCTAAGACAGGCACAGTCATAGAGAGGCCATCAGGAGAGAATTTGGGGATCAACAGAGGTGGGGCACAGACCCTCACCCCCCCAACATTGCAGGGGCCTGAATCATAGCCCCTTCTGAGGGAGGTCTCCTGCCCCCATGGCTGCTTCGTGCTTCCCATGCCCAGCTCAGATTAGGACCCAAGTGACTGACAGAGACATGGCCGACAGCTGCTGCCCTCCCACTCCAACAAGAATTGTTTGAGTTGTCTTGTACCCATGGTGTGGGGAAGTGGGTTTACGATATCTAAATCCAGCCTACCACCAGGAATGCTCAGGACCTACTCAAGAAGGCAAATAATCCCTTCCACTAATATTTACAGGGTAAAATAAGGTTGTTGTTAGAGTAATAAATTTGACAGTAAAATAGTAGTCAAGTTTTCAGGCAAATTTAAATTGGCTAGTTGAAACAAGCAAATATTCTAGAAAAATTAATTGTACTGGACAAAAAGGTGTTCCTAAAGTGCTAACTAAAATTTTATTGGTACTTCATCTCATGATAAAATTGTGTACCATGTAATGAACCTAAAACAGTAATATTACAGTGCAAAAAATTAAAATTTAAAAGCCATCAAGACTACATTATAAAATTTTCAAAAGCCTCCTCACATTTAAATCAAAAAAGGAGGGGATAGTAGAAGAATATCATGTAAGGAAAAATAATCTATAAGTAAACTACATCTAGAAAATTAATACTTTAGAAAATTAATTGTAAGGCTAAAAGCAAGACACCCATGAAAAACACACAAGGTGTCAAAACAAGCCAGAGGAAAACCATTTGGGCAAAAAATGAAATAGGATCCCAAGTCAAATTTATAGAAAATATTCCTTTATTAACTTTTGGTGGAGAATATGTTTGTATATTTTCAGAAAACAACTCTGAGACCATGTGGATTCCAGCAACAGAGAGGAATCGGCAGGACTGCTCCAGTCATGAAGACAGAAGAGAAGCAGTCCAGAGATGGAAGACGCTGACGTGGCCTTCCCATATTAGTAGTTAGCAGCTATGCATCACTGCTGGTTGCTCAGGACCAAACCAGAGAGAGTCAGACCTGCATTACCACCATTTGTCCACCATCCAGAACTGAAATGTCAGTGCTGACATGTACACATAAGGAACTGTTGGACATTGAAATTGGGTCTGAAAAGAACTGTTGGCCCAGAAAGAAACTCACTACAGACTGATTCATTTGCCTGTCACCATAACCATTATTGCTTATCTCATTTTCAGTTCTTATAAGTGTATTTCTAATAGCACATGATCTCACTCATCTAGGGGAAATAATGAACAACATAGACTGATGAACAAGAAGAGACCCAGAAACAAGGATGCATGGATCAGAGCCTAACCAGCAGTTAAGGACAACAGGGGTTGGGGGCATGTGTGGGGAGGGGTGTGTGATGGGAATGGGGGGATGAGGACAAATATGTGATACCTTAATTAATAAAGAAATTTTTTAAAAAATAAGGAAAGAAAGAAGAATTAAATAAATAATAATTTCTACTCGATGGAAAATAAATAAATAAATAAATAAATAAATAAATAAATAAATAAATAAATAAAAGAGGGTGCCTGGGTGTCTATGAGTGTCCAGGCTCTTCCTGGCAGACAGAGTCCCTTCTGGGTTTTATCATCATAATAGAGGCCCGGTGCATGAGGATTCATGCACTGGAAGGGGTGTTGCTCAGCCTGGCCTGCCCCCTCTCACAGTCCAGGAGCCCTCAGGGGTGGGAGGCAACCCAGCAATCAGGGGAAGGTGATGCCTCATCACACATCTGCCAGCAGCACAAGTCTCAGCCATCCCTGGTTACCTGCACCTCAGGTGGCCCTGGGTGGCTAGGCAGCCGCCATCCGAGGCTTGCCTGCACCTCAGGCTTGCCCTCAGCGGCTGGGGGGCTGAGGGCGGGTCAGGCCACACCGCATGCCTGCTGCTCCCCAGGCAGGGCTAAAAGGACTGGGGGACTCCAGTGGGGCTGAGGAGAGTGGGCGCTGCCACCTTTGTAATGGTGTGATGGTCAATTTGCATATTCCTTCTTTATTAGATAGGATTATGTTGGCTCCTCTTTTTAGGTCTGGTGCTTTGTGTTGGGGAGCCCAACATGAGGTTGAGAACTCTAAGAAATATCACTTCTCAGGGGGGATCTTTGCAGTTGAAATATCCCTTTGAATTTTCATAGGCTGCAAGTGGGAGTGGAGGAAGCCCTTTCCATGTCTCTGACTATTCTACCAGTCTCTGTGGCTTTTTCTGTAGATCTTTGGTTTTCAAAAGACTTTTGTCCAGCTAGTCTTCAGTTAGTTATTCAGGTTGACCGATCTTTATAATTTAGTTGCAATTTTGGTTTGGCACTGGGAGAAGGTGATTGTTGGTTTCTACCTACTCCTCAGCCATCTTGGATTCCCTGTTTTGTTTTTTAACCCTTTGCACTCGCTTGCTTTTTTCTCGATTCCTTTATTCTAATGCTAACTGTGTCTAGTCACACTCTACATCTGAGTGCAAAAGGTTAATACAGTGAAATAAATTTATTGCATTTCTACTATTAAACCTTCATTAATAGTATACCACTTCTTATCTTTTTTTCTGTGTATGTAATATGTGATATTTTTCTCTTACTGCCTTTAAGGTTTTTACTTTATCACTGATATTTTAGCAGTTTGATTAAGCCTCCTTGTACTCATGCCTCATCTGGTAGGCAGCCTCTAGAAATAGCTCCCAATGGTTTCTATTGATGACTAGAGGCCCGTTGCATGAAATTCATGCATAGGTGGGTGTGTGTGTCCCTCAGCCCAGCCTGCACCCTCTCCAATCTGGAACCCCTTGAGGGATCGGACCTATACAGGCAGTCGGACATCCCTCTCACAATCCAGGACTGCTGGCTTGCAACCACTCGCCTGCTTGCCTGTCTGATTGCCCCTAACCACTTCTGCCTGCCAGCTGGATCACCCCCTAACCACTCCCCTGCCATCCTGATCGACACCTAACTGCTCCCCTACAGGCCCAATTGCCCCTAACTGCCCTCCCCTGCCAGCATGGTCCCCTCCAATTGCCCTCCCCTGCAGGCCTTGCCCCCCAACTGCCCTCCCCTGCTTGCCTTGTCACCCCTAACTGCCTTCCCTTGCCAGCCTGGTTGCCCCTAACTGCCTTCCCCTGCTGGCCTGGTCACCCCTAACTTCTATCCCCTGCAGACCTGGGTTCCCCCCCAACTACCCTCTCCTGCTGGCCTGATTGCCCACAACTTCCCTCCCCTGCCGGCCATCTTGTGGTGGCCATCTTGTGTCCACATGGGGGGTGGCCATCTTTGACCACATAGGAGCGGCCATCTTGTGTGTTGGAGTGATGGTCAATTTGCATATTACTTCTTTATTAGATAGGATATCCATGTTCTTGTGCAATTCTCTCTACTTAATTGTAAACTAGCTCTAGTGACTCACTTTTAACAAACTGAATATGACAACACTGATAAAATGTTGCTTTTTAAATGAGGTTAAATAAAGTCTGACTTTTGCTTTTGGTGCTTCTCTGTCTTGCTGACTCATTCATTTGCTCTGGGGGAAGAAATTTGCCATGCCATGAGTATCCCTATAGAGAAGCACGTATAAAAATGAGCTGATGCTTCAGGCCAGCAGCCAGAAACGACCTGAGTCCTTCAATAGCTGTGTGAATGAAGTTGTGAGAGGAACCATCTCCCTTCAAACTATGAGATAACTGCAGGTGTGATGACACCTTGATTGCAAACCTGTGAAAATCATGAGTCAGAATTACAAAGTAAACTGCACATTGCATCATAATCCAAAGGAATTTTGAGATAATTAACATTTCCTATTTTAAGTTGTTATTTTGGGATGTAAATTATAGTTAAGCAAGGCATTAGTAATGCATGTAAGCTTGTTAAAATTTTCCTCATGTTTCTTTTTATTGTTGATTTTGAAGTTTTTGGATCAGTAGTTATATAATTTACCTCAGATTTGGCAGGTTTTTTTTAAATACTTTTTTCTTGAACCTCTTCCTGTTCTTTGAGAACTCCAACCACATACATATTAAGCCACTTGAAATTGTCTTAAAGTTCATTTTTTGTTCTTTATACTTTTGCTTAGTTTTATTTTAATAGTATTTATTGCTATCTCATCATGATAATGACTCTTTTCTACTTCAATTTGTTGTTAATAATTTCCAGTATATTTTTCATTGCAGTCATGTTTTTCATCTCTGCAAGTTTGATTTGGTTATTTTTACAATCTGTCATATATGTATATAATACAGTTATAACAAGGACTTTATAGTTTTAACTTAGTGAGGTCTAATTGACAAAATAGCAATATGTTTAAAGTGCTCGTGATCACTTGATATACATACACAGTAATAAAGTATTTCCTCAATTGAGTTAATTAACACATCTATCATGTCATATATTTACTTTCTGGTAAGAAAAAAACCTAAGTTCCAGACAATAAGATGCAAATTAAAATGGCAATGAGCTATCACCTCACATCTCTCAGATTGGCTACTGTCAACAAATCAACCAATGACAAGGGCTGACGAGGATGTGGAGAAAAGGGAACCCTAGTACACTGCTGGGTGGAATGCAGATTGCTTCAACCATTGTAGAAAACAGTATGCAGTTTACTAAAAAAATTAAATATGGAACTGTAATTTGACCGAGTGAACCCACTTCTAGAAATATATCCTAAGAAACCCAAAACACCAATAAAAAAATAATGTATTCACCCCTATGTTCATAGCATCACAATTTACAATAGCTAAGATATGGAAACAGTTCACATGCCCATCAGTAGACCAGTGGATAAAAAAGCTGTGGTACATTTACACCATGGAATACTATGCAGCAGTAAAAAAGACTATTTTACCATTTTAGACAGCATGGAGGGACTTGGAGAGTATCATGCTAAGTGAAATAAGTCAGTCAGAGAAAGACAAGTATCACATGATCACACTCATATGTGAAATCTAAGTAACACAATAAACTGATGGATGAACAGAGTGGATCATGGAAGCATGGAACAGAGTGAGGAATCTCAGAGGGAAGGCAAGGGAGAATGGGTGAGTGGGAGGTAATCAACCAAAGACCTTGTATGCATAATACATGGTTGATGGACACAGACAATAGGGTGCTGAAGGCCTGGGGCAGGGGGTAGGGATGGGCTGGAGGGGGTCAATGGAGGAATAAAAGGGGACATATGTAATACTTTCAACAATAAAGAATTATTAAAAGTAAAATAAGAAATGAAGAAATTACCACTGATAAAACAGAAATAGAAAGGATTATAATTGAATATTACAAACAACTATATGCCCCCAAAATTGGACAATCTGAATGAAATGGATAAATTCCTAGAAATATACTATCTCCCAAAACTGAATAAAAAGGAAACAGAAAATCTGAACAGACTGATTACAACTAATCAAATTGAAGCAGTATTCCAAAAATTTTCAACTAACAAAAGTCCTGAACTGGATGGCTTCAGAGGTTCATTGTACCAAACTTTAAAGAAGTAACACCTATACTTCTCATACAATTACAAAAAATTCACAAGGAGGAATGACAATCAAGCTTATTTTGTGAGGCCAGAATTACCTTAATTCCAAAACCAGATAAAGTCACTACAAAGAAAGAAAGTATAAGCCATTATCCCTGATGAACATCGATGCAAAAATCTTCAATAAAATATTACCAAACCAAATTTAGCAATACATGAAAAATTATACAGAATGAGATGTTTCTCTCTCACATCTCACCCCTCTATCCCTTCCTCTCTCTAAAATCAATAAAATATAAAAATAAAAATATTCCTGTGATACCAAGTTGGTATAATATACACAAATCAATAAATGTGATACATCACATAAATAAAATGAAGGATATAGTGTTTGAAAAAATTCAGCACCCATTTAGGATAAAAATTCTCAGCAAATTGGGAATAGAAGGAACATATATCAACATAATAAAGACCATATATTTGAAACCCACAGCTAACAACACACTCAATGGGGAAAATTAAAAGTGTTTTTCTTAAAATCAGAAACAAGACAAGGGTGTCCACTTTCACCAGTGTTATTTAACATTGTACTAGAAGTCCTAGCCACAGTGATCAGACAAGAAGAAACAAAATGCATCCAAATTAAAAAGGAGGAAGTAAAACTGTCATTATTTTCAGATGACACAGTATTGTTTATAGAGAACCTTAAAGATTCCATGAAAAAAAAAAAACATGACTAGAACTGATAAATGAATTCAATAAAGTAGCAGAATAAAAAATAAATATCCAGAAATGGTTGCATTTTTATGCAACAATAATAAACTATCATGAAAAGAAACTAAATAAACAATCCTATTTAAAATTATATTTAAAATTTACATTCTTAGGAACAAATTTAACCAAGGAGGTAAAAGAACAATATTCAGAAAATTATAAGACAATGAAGAAAGAAATTTAGGAAGATATAAATAAATGAAAGCATATATTGGGTTCATGGATAGGAAGAATTAACATAGTTAAAATGTTGATATTGCATAAAGCAATCTAAAGATTCAAAACAATTCCTATCAAAATACAAATAGCCTATTTCACAGAACTAGAAAAAAGTCATCCACAAATTTGTGTGTTACCACAAAAGATCTTGAGAAAGAAGAATAAAGTTGGAAAAATCATACTCCCTTACAACACTATATACAAGAATAAACTTAAAATGGATTAAATACTTAAATGTAAGGCTAGAAATCATAAAAGTCATAGAAGAAAACACAGGCAATAAAATCTCAGACCTTTTCCTTAGTAATATATTTTCTGATATATCTCCTCAGACAAGGGAAACAAAAGAAAAAAATGAATGGAGCTACATAAAACTAATTTTTTTTTGCTCAGCAAAAGAAACCATCAACAAAATGAAAAGACAACCCACTGAATGGTATAACGTATTTGCCAATGATATATCTGATAAGGGTTTGATATTTTAAATTTATAAAGAACTTATGCAACTCAATACAAACACACACACACACACACACACACACACACACAGAAAACAAACAAAAAATCTAATTAAAAATGTGAAAAGAACCTTTAGAGAGAGTTCTCCAAAAATGGCCAATAGACATAGGAAAAGATGTTCAACACCACTAATCATAAGAGATATACATATTAAAACCACAATGAAATATCCCCTCACATCTGCCAGAATGTCTATCATCAATAAAACAACCAACACCAAATGCTGGAGATGATGTTGAGAAAAGGGAACCCTTGTGCACTGTTGGTAGGAATGCAGATTGGTGCAACCACAATGAAAAACAGTATGGACATTTCTCAAAAAATTAAAAATGGAACTGTGTTATGACACCGCAATTCCACTTCTAGGTATATATCCAAAGAAATAAAAAATAATAATTTGAAATAATATTTGCACCATTATATTCACTGCAGCATTGTTTACAATAGCTAAGCTATAGAACCAACCCAAGCAAGCATCAATAGACTAGTGACCCAGTGTATGGAATTGTGCACATTGAAAGGAAGTTAATTAGAAGAAATATTTTAATATCATTATTCGCCCTTTCTCTATAATAGAAGTGTCAACCCAATTCACAATCGACAATGACAGATTGAAACATAGGCGTGTGATTGGTGCCAGTGAGAGCTTTATGTGTATTGCGCATGCGTGAGTCAACATTTATTTTTAAATTGCCAGTGCTCATCATATGTACTGGCCAGCCAGTCGGTCAGTCAGACATACGTATGGTTGGTCAAGTAGCCTTTTATATATATAGATGAGTAGATACAAAAGTGGTGTGGAATAAAACTTGGCCATAAAAATAATAAAATCATAGCATTTGCAACAGCATGGATGGACCTAGAAGGAATTATGTTAAGTGAAATAAGTCAGTCTGAGAAAGACAAATACCATATGATTTCACTTTCATGTGGTCTAAAAAAACAATATAAATGAACAAACAAAACAGAAACAGACTCACAAATATAGAGTACAGACTGATAGTTGCTAAGGGGTGTTGGGGACCTGGGTGAAACAGGTGAAAGGATTGACAAATATATGTTTGTAGTTACAAAATAGTCAAGGGGATGTAAACTACAGCATAGGAAACATATATATATATATATGACCAGTCGACCATCTGACCATCTGGTAGCTATGTCACACAAGGACCGCCAAGGGGAAGATGCTCCGATTGGTAGCTATGATGCACACTGACCACCAGAGGGCAGATTGTCAATGCAGGAGCTGCAGAGCTGCTGTGACTTGGCAGCTGCGGTTCTCAAGAAACACACCCGGAACCAGAGAGGAGGGAGCTCGATTCTGGATTCTGGGGTGCATCACCTGAGAACTGCCCTCTCACCATCTAGGACTAGAGATATTGGAGAACCAGTTTCAGCCCAATCCCCAAAGGCCAGGGCGAAGGACCCCACCGGTGCACAAATCCATGTACCAGGACTCCAGTAGTTAATAATATTGTAATAAGTATGCATGGTGAAATTTGGGTACTTGGAATACCGGGGAGCCCTGGCAGGTATTGCTTGGTGGTTAGAGCGTCGGCCCAAGTACCCAAGGGTTGTGGGTTCGATTCCCAGTCAAGCAGTCAAGGGCACATACCTGGTTGTGGTTCACTCCCTACCTCTGGTAGGGGTGCTTGTGAAACCAATCAGTATGTCTCTCTCACAACTCTCTCTCTCTCTCTCTCTATCTCTCTCTCGTCTTTCCCCCTCCCTCCCTCCCACTCTTTCTGAAAAGCAATGGAAAAAAATATCCTCAGGTGAGGATTAGCAATAAATAAATAAATAAATAAATAAATAAATAAGCAAATAAAAGAAATACCACGGGGAACATTTTGTAAAGTGCATGCTTGTCTAACCACACATTAATGTAATACAAAATAATATTGAATGTAATCTGTTATTTAAATTTTTTTTAATTAAAAAGATGTTAAATAAACTGTTAAGTTTGTGATAATATTTTTATGCCACATTAGGTAACTAATATAGACCAGAAAGAGTGTATAAAATTGTAAGCACTGCAAGTCATCTTGACTAGAAATCTCAGTTAATAACTTTTAAAAATATTAACTCATAAATACAGTAGTGTATATTATAAAACAAGATGCAAAATTTAAAATAACATATCTAACTAGAACAATACAATTTTGTTAATGAGTTGGGCAGAGTGAATACATTTATTTAACACTAGAGGCCCGGTGCACGAAATTCGTGCACGGAGGGGGGTTGTCCCTCAGCCCAGCCTGTACCCTCTCCAATCTGGGACTCCTGGAGGGATGTCCGACTGCCCGTTTACGGGCAGTCGGACATCCCTCTCAGAATCCAGGACTGCTGGCTCCCAACTGCTTGCCTGCCTGCCTTCCTGATTGCCCCTAACTGCTTCTGCCTGCCAGCCTTATCACCCCCTAACCACTCTGCTGCCAGCCCGTTTGCCCCCAACTTCCCTCCTCTGCCGGCCTGGTCACCGCTAACTGCCCTCTCCTGCAGGGTTGATCACCTCCAACTGCCCTCCCTGCCCTCCCTTGCAGGCTTGGTCCCTACTGCCCCTCCCTTGCAGGCCTTGCCTCCCAACTGCCCTCCCCTTGCAGGGTGGCCATCTTCCCAACTGCCCTCTCCTTGGCCATCTTGTGGCCATCTTGTGTCCCCACATGGGCTGGCAGGATCTTTGACCACATGGGGGCAGCTATATTGTGTGTTGCAGTGATGATCAATGTGCATATTACTCTTTTATTAGATAGGATAGAGGCCTGGTACAGGGGTGGGGGCCAGCTGGTTTGCCCTGAAGGGCATCCCAGATCAGGTGGGGGTTCCCTTGGGGTGTGGGGCGGCCTGAGCGAGGGGCCTGTGGTGGTTTGCAGGCCGGCCACGCCCCCTGGCAACCCAAGCAGAGGCCCTGGTATCTGGAATTTATTTTCCTTCTACAATTGAAACTTTGTAGCCTGGAGCGGAGCCAAGCCTGGGGCTCCCTCCACCGGCAGCCATATGTGTTGGGGTTATAATTGAAACTTTGTTGCCTTAAGCGGGTGGGCCCAGCCAGGGTGTGCGGAAAGCTTTGCTTCCCCTGTAGCCGGCAGCAACCCTGGCCTGCTCTCTCAAGCTCCATTCTGCCGCCATTTGTTTGAATTTGTTTACCTTCTAGAATTGAAACTTTGTAGCTTGAGTGGAGGCTTAGGCCTGCCAGGGCAGGCGGAAAGCTTGGCTTCCTCTGTTACCTAGGAAACCTTGCTGTCTGTGGCTGTAGCCATCTTGGTTTGGGTTAATTTGCATACTCGCTCTGATTGGATAGTCGGTGTGGCTTGTGGGCGTGGCTTGTGGGTGTGTCGGAGGTATGGTCAATTTGCATATTTGTCTATTATTAGATAGGATTATTAAATATCAGTGGTTGGCAAACCGCGGCTCATGAGCCACATGCAGCTCTTTGGCACCTTGAATGTGGCTTTTCCACAAAATACCACATGAGGGCGTGCACGTACAGTGCGATTGAAACTTCGTGGCCCATGCGCAGAAGTCGTTTTTCAGCCTGGGCGAGTCTATTTTGAAGAAGTGGTTCTAAGGCCAAGCCATACTCAAGGGGCCAAAGAGCCACATGTGGCTCGCGAGCCATGATTTGCCGACCACTGTTAAATATCTTGCATGAGTTAGTCACTGTTTCAGTCTCATTTCAATTAATTCAAGCCCTTTTCTCAATACTTTTATCACAATATAATAATGCCATTGAACTTGTAAATTTTTGAGAATGTAACTGTTTCCAAAATTATTATTCAGATAAGACTGAATATTTTTTCACATAGAACTACTTTATTATGCTAAAACTGTCATGTTTTATAACATTTTATTTTTCTCTGAAGAGAAGTACATTATGTGAGAAAAAACACAACACACATAGTAATACAGGATTTTTATGTAAATTTTAATTTAGGATTTTAAATGCCACTGAAGTGAAGAGGAATTATCTCATTTCTGGGAAAATTGGTTATATTATACTGACCTTTGAAGTCACTATATATGTCATGACATAATAAATATAAACCTTCCTGAAAGGATATTGAGATGTTAAGTATGTTTTGTTTCAAATGGCAATGAAATAAGATAGTGACAATCATCTATAATTGTTTAAAATGAAGAAAATTTTTCTTCAATCATTAATTTTTTATGTTATAGATGCTGATATAAATTAGTGTTACTTGATCCTGATGAATAAGTTTTTCAAATCTGCCATCTAATCTTGTCAAGTCTGCCTTCAAAGTAAAACCAGGCTCTGAATATTTCTCATCAGCTACATTATTATATACCACCCTCATTCTATCATCAGATCTCTCCTGCACTTCTGCAATTTGGGCTCCCTTCATTAACTCATTTCTCAGCAGTTTATTCAATGTATAATAACTACTAATTCTCTTAAAACTTCAGTCAGAAAATGTGCCTTCTGCTCAAAATCTTGCAATACCATTCCATTTCACTCAGATTAAATAAACAATCAATGCTTAATGAATATGATATATACTGTGTTTTATTCACCCTGCAAAATTTAACTATCATTATGTCTTTGATCTCCTCTTTCTTTTTATTGGTCTTGTTTTACCTGTTTTTGCTCAAACAGTCTAAGCATCCTTCTCCTTCATAACTTTTGCACTTGCTGTTTCCTCTACCTGGAATGTTCTTTCTATAGATATCTTTATGTCTTGACCCCCTGTATCCCTCAAGACTTGGCTCAAATGTTGCCTTGCTTTATCATTAGAATTAAAGTGGCAATCACACCATTTATTTTCCCTTCTTTTTTCCCTCCATAGCAATTATCAGTATCTAAAAGAATTTTTTTGCTTGAATGAATAATGTATACTACCCTAAAGAAACAATTACTGAAAATGATTTAATTGGTATCCAATGCCAATTTTGCCATAGAAATGCAAAGAGAGTCAATTACCAATATGTTATTAAAAGTAAGTATGTATAGGCCACAATAAAATTCTGTTCATAATTCCACCATAGTACCTATGGATACCAAGTTATGCTTTATGATGAAATAACATATGTAATGCAAATGCTAAAAGTTAGGCCTCTGGAATTGACAAACCCAATAGTAAATTTAACTTCATGCTTGCCAGTCTTTGAAATATTTAACCTTCCTGAATATCAGTATTCTTATCTGTAAAATGGTCATTAAAACAGTGGCAACATCATTCAGCTACTGTCAGAATTAAATAAGACAATGTAAGTTACTAGTAAACATGATGTATAGTGACCAGAATATAGCGTTTACTCCATAAATGTTAGCTCTTTATAATAATACTAGAGGCCTGGTGCATGAAATTCATGCACAGGGGGGAGGGAGGGTTGTGGTGTGTGTTCCTTAGTCCAGCCTGCATCCTCTCCAATCTGGGACCCCTTGAGGGATGTCCAACTGCCTGTTTAGGCCCGATCCCACTTGGGAACTGTCCAAAAGGGCAGTTGGAGATCGCTCTCACAATCCAGGACTGTTGGCTCCCAACTGCTCGCCTGCTTGCCTGCCTGATTGCCCCTAACCACTTCTGCCTGCCAACCTGATCACCCCCTAACCACTCCCCTGCCAACCTGATCTACACCTAACTGCTCTGCCGCTGGCCTGATTGCCCCTAACTGCCCCCCCCCTGACAGCCTGATCACCCCCAACTGCCCTCCACTGCCAGCCTGGTTGCCCCCAACTGCCCTCCCCTGCAGGCCTAGTCCCCCCCAACTGCTCTCCCCTGCAGGCCTTGTCCCTCCCAACTGCCATCTTCTGCTGGCCGGGTCACCCCCAACTGCCCTCCCTTGCTGGCCTGATCACCCCCTACTGCCCTCCCTTGCAGGCCTGGTCCCTCCCAACTGCCCTCCCCTGCAGGCCTGATCACCCACAACTGCCCTCCCCTCCTGGCCATCTTGTGGCGACCATCTTGTGGTGGCCATATTGTGGTGGCCATCTTGTGGTGGCCATCTTGTGGTGGCCATTTTGTGGTGGCCATCTTGTGGTGACCATCTTGTGTCCACATGGGGGCAGCCATCTTTGACCAATGGGGGCGGCCATCTTGTATGTTGGAGTGATGGTCAATTTGCATATTGCCTCTTTATTATATAGGATGAAGTTGTCACATTTTCAAAAGTCAATGGACACAATTTAGTATATTACTTAATTGTATGGACTCAGACATTGGACATACATGGGTTTACATATCAGCTCCCACACTCATCAGCCGTGTGACTATGGGTACATTACTTGGCTTCTTTTTTTAAATTAAAGTATGGTTGACATACAATTTAGTTTCAGGTGTATACATAGTTATTCGACATTTATATAACTTAAAATATGATCACCATGATAAATCTAATAACCATTTGAAATTATGAAATTTTTACAATATTATAGAGTATCTTAACTGTGCTATATATTGCATCCCCATGACTTATTTGTTTTACCTCTTAATCCTTTTCACCCATTCCCCTCACATTCCACACTGGCAACCATCGGTTTTGTCTCTGTATCAATTAGCTTAGTCTATTTTTGTTTTATTCTGTTTGTTTGTTTTGCATCTGTTGATTCCACATATGAGTGAAATCATATGGTATTTGTCATTCTATAACATTTTTTCTTTTGTTTACCTTACCTGAGAAGATGTATCAGAAAAAAATGTTGCTATGAGAAATGTCCAAGATTCTACTGCTTATGTTTTCTTCTAGGATTTTTATGGTTTTTAAGTCTAACATTTAAGCCTCTAATCTACTTTGAGTTTATTCTTGTGTATGGTTTAAGAAAGTGGTCTAGTTTCACATTTTGGTGTCTGTCCAATTTTTTCCAAAACCACTTACTGAATAGAATACTCCATTGTATGTTCTTGCCTCCTTTATTAATTGAACATAAAGGTGCCACTTTATATCTAGACTCTCTATTCTGTTCTAATTATCTACATGTCTGTTTTTATGCAAGTACCATGCTGTATTGATTACTATGGCCTCATAGTAGTATATTTTGATATCAGGTAGCATGATCCCTCCAAATTTGTTCTTCTTTCCCAAGATTGCTGTGGGTACTTGGGGGTCTTTCATGGTTCCATAAAAAATTTGGGGGTAGTTTAATAGGAATTATGTTGAATCTATAGATTGCTTTGGGTAGTATGGGAATTTTAATGATGTTAATTCTTCCTATTCATTAGCACAGTATATGCTTCCACTTATTTGTGTCTTTCTTCTTCAGTTTCTTTCTTTAGTTTCTCATAGTTTTCTGTGTACAGATCTTTGACCTCCTTGTTTAAATTTATTTCTAGGTATTTTTGAGGCAATTGTAAATGGGATTGCATTATTAACTTCCCTGCCTGATAGTTCATTATTGGTGTATAGAAATACAGCTGATTTTTTGACAATTACCTAAAAAAATAAAAATGAAATTGCCTTTTGACCCAGCAATTCCACGTCTGAGAATTTATCTGAAGAAATCTGAAACACTAACTTGAAAGAATATATGCATCCCTGTTCACTGCAGCATTATTTACAATAGCCAAGATTTGGAAGCAGCCCAAGTTCCCATCTGTAAATGAGTGGATACAAAAGCTGTAGTACATTACACAATAGAATATTACTCAGCCATAAAAAGAAGAAAATTTTGCAACAACATAGATGGACATGGGGAGTACTATGCTAAGTGAAATAAGTCAGTCAGAGGAAGACTAATAACACATGATTTAATCTATATGTGGAATATAATGAACAAAATTATCTAAGAAACAAAATAGAAACAAACTTATAGCTGACAGAGAAGGAGTAAGGGTGCTGGGTGAAAAAGGGGAAAAGATTAAGCAAAAAATAAATAAAACCCACAAAAAAGCCTCATAGACAGATAGAAGCATGGTCATTATCAGAGGAAAATGGGAGTGGGGGAGGCAGGAGAGGGTATTGGGGGATAAATGGTGATAGAAAGATACATGACATGGGGTGGTAAACACACACTACAATGTACAGTGAGTGGCCAGGTTATTATGATCTCTGAACTCATAATAATTTGGCCACTTAGTGTATATCCTATATAATAAAAGGCTAATATGTAAATTGTCCCCTCGACCAGGAGTTCGACCAGCAGGCAGGTTGGCCAACTGCCCATGTCCCCTCCCCCTGGCCAGGCTGGCCAGACCCCACCCCTGCACGAATTCATGCACTGGGCCTCTAATATAATATATATATACTAGAGGCCCGTTGCAGGAAGATTCCTACAAGAATAGGGCTTCCTGAGGCCTTCTCCACCACCCCACCTGCTTCCCGCCCCGCCTGCTTCCCTCCCTTCTCCGCAGCCCTGCCTGTTTCCCCACCAACCCGCTTGCTTCTCCGCAGCTTTGCTCCCTTCTGCAGCACTTGGCTTCCTTCTATGCTGTCTTGAGTCTTCGCTCTGCACCTGGATATGCAAATTAACCGCCATCTTGGTTGGGTTAATTTGCATGCTCGCTCCTGATTGGCTGGTGGGCGTGGCTTGTGGGCATGGCCGAGATATAGTCAATTTGCATGTTTCTCTTTTATTAGATAGGATATATATATACATATATATATACATGTGTATATACATATATATATATTTATACTGAGTGGCCAGATTATTATGCATTCAGAGATCATAATAATCTGGCCACTCAGTGTATAGATGATGTATTATAGAATTGTACACCTGAAATCTATATAATTTTAATAACAAATGTAACACCAATAAATTCAATAAAACCCAAATTATGGTTTGTTCCTTTTGATCTTCAGAAGCTTAATTTTAAAGGTATAGATACTGATAAATTCAGAAGAGGAGGTGGTGGGTTGATTCAGAGGAAGAGGAAGTGCTAAAGTCAGAACATAAGACAAAGGAGTTGAGGGAGAGGAACATGGTAGAGCAGGGGCAGAGGGACATGAGGCTTTGGGAATTATTTTGTCCTTCAATTGTTTGTTTCCTCAGTTAATCTTAAAATTGTGTTTTGCAAAGAAGCAATTTTTGACTCCTTTGTATGTTTTGAAGTTTCAAAATACCTATCAAAATAGGCATTATATGCAGTTTTAGCAATTTTAGAGATATGGTTAATTTAGTTTTAAGAAAAGGAAGTTTGGAGATTTTAAGTTTCCCTAATAACCATTCGTATTCTAAATTCCTTTTAGTTAAATCAGTCTATTCAGTTAGAGATGTGCATGAGAGGGAACCATGTTTTTTTGTTGTTGTTGATTTTTTTTGTGTGTGTGTGTGTGTTTTCTTTAGATAATTTTTTAAAATATATTTTTATTGATTTCAGAGAGAAAGGGAGAGGAAGATATAAAAACATCAATGATGAGAATCATTGATCTTCTGCCTCCTATATTTCCTCTACTGGAGATTAAGCCCGAAACCGGGGTATGTGCCCTTGAACAGAATCAGACCCAGGATCCTTCAGTCCCCAAACAGATGCTTTATCCATTGAGCCAAACCAGATAGGGCTTATGACTCTATCAGTCTTTTATTTATTTATTTATTTATTTATTTATTTATTTATCTATCTACTTATTTATTTATATTGTTGACTATTTTACAGATGTCCCCTCTTCCCCCACCTCTTTGTCTCCCTCCACTGAGCCCCCATACCTCCTAGGCCTTCACCACATTATTGTCTATATCCAAGGGCTCTACATATATGCATATATATTCTTTGGTTGATTGGTATTCTAAATTCTTTTTTGTTAAATCAGTCCAGTTAGTTAGAGATGTGCATGAAGGAGGGACCATGGTTTTTAAACATGATATTGCCAGTGGTCACTGTGGGTGGGGTGCTCTGAAAGTATTTCGATAACTTGGATCCCATTTTTCAGTTTTGTTTTGTTAAGGAAAGGCTCAAACAGCCTGAAGATAAAATACCAGGCAGTTCCAGCAGTGGAACTGTCTGATCCCAGAAGATTTAGGCTGAAGGCTGAACAGCACACTTCCAAGGAACAGTCTTATCCTGAGCTAGTCAGGTTAAAGGCTGAGTATCATAGTTCCAGAGGAACAGCCTGATCTCAAAGGAGACCGGTTGATATGCCAAATGAGTACACACAGACAAACAAGGCCCTTACCAGAAAACGGTGAAGCCTTTTCATATATCCTGAATAGGATCTCAGGAACTTAAAAATGCACAAGGGGTGAAAGTTCAGATCCAGTGAGGAGGAAACTGATCTTGCAAGGCTTGTCAGGTCATAAAAACTGTGAACAATGCACTGCCCTGTGGGGGGGAGGGAGGAAGGGTCGATATCCCTGGCCCCAGGACAGACCATCTGATATAGCCTGGGGACCCTCAACGCCTTCCCCGTAAGCCCAGGAAAGGGGGCGGAGCCATATCTGCAAGATAAAGACCCCAGAAGGTTATAAAAAGTGAAGCCCTCTGCATATTTCTTCACTCTGATTTCAAAATTATTCTCAGAGTTTGCTAGTGTTAATAAACAGGGTCCCTCCATTTCTCTAGGAAGCATGCTTGGTATTTCTTTGGTCTTCTGCAACATTTGGTTCCCTGAACCAGGAAGCTAACCACGTTTGGCTCTTGCCTCCGGTGAGTGGACAGGGTTTGGGGCCTGGGGACACAGGACAGGCCTCTGCGCGCACTGCTGATTTTAGCAGAATTGAAGTGGGGGGGGGGATGACTCCAGGCACTCCCAGACCTCAGGCCAGGACCCAGCCGGCATCTGGAGGAAGTGAACTGGACAGACACCTCTGGACCTCTCCACAGAAACAGTAAGGTAGGGGCCCCAGTCAGTCAGGCCCACTCCAAGTGAGTGGAAGGGGGAGCTTGATCACCTCTCCAGAAGTCATAGGACTTCCGTCAGGTAAATCAGGAATCAGGACTCCGGAGGTGAGTGAATTCAGATTTGATTAAGGAATTATGGGTTCACTCTTCTGTTTGTTTGTGTGTGGGACTAGCCAAATTGCTACCGATAAGGGAGGTTGGACACAGTTTTAACTCCTCTGGTAGGTTCTCACCGAGACGTCGGTTGAGAATTCTGTTCTGGGGCATGGGTGCTGGGAGTGGCCCCATGCCCATCTGGGGAATTGGGAATTATCTGCTCAGCTCCAGTCTGGGCTAGTCAACAGAGAGAGTGTGAGTACGGATGTTTGTCTGTCCTAGCGTAATTATCTGCTGATTAAACTGGTCTGTGTGAAAGCAAAAGCTAATTTGATTTTCTGTTTGCTCATCTGGTTAAAACATTTGATTTACTGAAGGCTGAACCCGTGATGGTCTGCAAAAGTCTCAAGCGGTGCTGTTGAGCTAGTTTTCTCAGAGACATTTGCTCTCTATCATGGAGGGATAGTTGATAAAAATTTCTGTCTATGTTTGTGTACTAGGGGCGTGGGTTTGCTCTGTGATTTTGCTGTGTTAGGTTGAATTTTTTGGAATTCTAGGGTAGATTTAAAGGTATGTGTGGCTTTCTTGTCTAACTGGGACTTTCAGGGGCGGGGCTCACAGCTCCGCAGGGCAGAGAGATTTTATTTGCCCTGCCCCTACCTGTGCTGATTAAGGATATTTTCTTTAAGGATACCCTCCAGGCTTTTAGTAAATTTCCCTGCACCCTGTCTGTCTCTTGCCACCAATCATCATGGGGTGTTGGGACAAAGTAAACCCACTGTTCTCAATTGCATGTTGGAAAATTTTGAAAAGGGTTTTATTGAGGACTATGGTATTAAAATGAACCACAAAACACTGAGGAAATTCTGTGAATTAGAATGGCCAGACTTTGGGGTTGGCTGGCCCCCAGAAAGCTCTTTAGATGTAGGACTGGTCAGGGCAGTCTGGAATGTAGTCACGACAGATCCCGGACACCCAGATCAGTTCCCTTACATGGACAGCTGGTTAGGAATTACTCAAACCTTGCCTCCTTGGGTCCAGTTCTGTAAGGTTTTAGTAGTAGGAGAAAAGAAACAGGTCTCTCAGAAGGGAACCCAACTCCTTGTTCTGCCAGAATGCCCTGAGGAAGTCCCCCTAGTTTTACCATCTCCATATGTGCCACTGGCAGCACCAAGTGCTTCCACAGCTGGTCTGAAAGGTCCAGAAACATCGCTCCCTTCCGTTTCTCCTCAACCAGGCTCTCCAGAGCCAGTTGGGCGGCACTTGCATTCAGCCAATCAAGTGCCCAGGCCACAACCAGCACGTCAGATGCCTCTAAGGGACATTCGAGGTGCCAAAGTAGTTTTCGAAGATGGGACCTTGCAGGAGGGAGGGCCAGTCTATTATTATCAGCCCTTTACCACCATTGACATCTTGAATTGGAAACATCACACCCCAGCTTATTGTGAAAAACCTCAGGCCATGATAGACCTCCTAGAAACGATCTTCCAGACCCAGAAGCCCACCTCGGTAGACAGCAAGCAGCTCCTTTCCAAGTTCTTTAACCCTGAGGAGCGCATGAGAGTAGCAACAGAGGCTGGGAAGCGGCTCCAGATCCAGGACCCCGCAGGAATATTAGATACAGACAGATGGGCCAGGAAGGCCTTCTTAGATGAGGAACCCGATTGGAACCCGAACTCAGAAGATGGAAGGACTGGGCTAGAAAGATATCAGCTGGCCTTCCTCCAGGGGGTCAGGGCCGGAGCCAAGAAGTCCACCAACATGGCTAAAATCTCTGAGGTTTTCCAAAAGCCTGATGAAAGTCCAGCAGCTTTCTATGAGAGACTATGTGAGGCATACCGGATCTACACCCCCTTTAGACCTGAGTCCCCAGAAAATCAAACCATGGTAAATGCCATTTTTGTAGGCCAAGCCCAGCCTGAAATCAGGAGAAAATTACAGAAACTGGAAGGGTTTGCAGGAAAGAATGCTACTGAACTGCTAGAGATAGCTAACAAGGTTTTCATCAATCCAGATAATGCATCAAGGAAGGAGGAAGAAAAGAGAATACAAAGAAGGGCCAATATAATAGCAGCGGCTTTTAGAAGCTCAGGCTCCCAGGCATATCAGAAAGGATACAGACCAGGGGAAAAAGGAAGAGCGAGCCTGAGATGAGACCAGTGTGCCTATTGTAAGGAAACAGGACACTGGAAGAATGAATGTCCCAAATGGCAAAGTAAAAAGACTAGGCCCCCCTTTCCGCCCAGTTGCTATCAACCAGAGCCACCTGAAGCAGATCTCATTGGGCTAGCAATGGCTGATTCCGACTAGGACAGACCAGGCTCACTTCAGCTAGGCTCCCACGAGCCCATGGTCAGAATGAAAATTGGGGGCCAGACTGTGGACTTTATGGTTGATAAGGGAGCTGAGCACTCAGTAGTCACTCAAAAGTAGCACCTCTCTCAGGAAAGGAGGTCACCATTATTGGAGCTACTGAGGACCAAACCCGTAGACCATTCTGCCACCCTCGCCGATGCCAACTTAGCGGTCATCAAGTAATTCATGAATTTCTGTACTTGCCAGACTGTCCAGTGCCTCTAATGGGTAGAGACCTTTTAGCCAAAATGGGGCAGAAATCACTTTAGATCCAGATGGCTCAACACCACTTCGCCTAGGTGAGGAGACCTCCCCAATGATCCTGTCCTTAGCAGTGCCGAGGGAGGAAGAATGGAGACTTTGTACCCTGCAGACAAAGGCCTCACCATTAAAACCTGAATTAGAAAAGGAATTCCCGCTGGTCTGGGCAGAAGGGAATCTTCCAGGCCTGGCTAAGGACCACACCCCAGTTCTAATTGAGTTAAAGCCTGGGGAACAGCCTGTTAAAATTCACCAATATCCAATTCCAAGGGAAGCATGTCTAGGAATCCAGGTCCATTTAGACTGGTTGCTTCAGTGGGGACTTGTTAAACGATGCAGGTCTCCATGGAACACACCTCTCTTGCCTGTAAAAAAGCCTGGGAATAAAGACTATTGCCCAGTGCAGGCTCTACAGGCTGTTAATGAGGCTGTTATAACCCTGCTTTCAGCACTGCCAAACCCCTACACTCTTCTGGGACTCATCCCATCAGAGGCGTAATGGTTTACATGTCTAGATCTGAAAGATGCCTTTTTCTGTCTTCAATTAGTGCCTTCCAGTTGGCCTCTCTTAGCTTTCAAATGGGAAAACCCAACTATAGGGGCCAAGGAGCAGTTCACCTGGACCAGACTGCCACAAGGGTTTAAGAACTCCCCTACTCTTTTTAGTGGAGCACTAGCATCTGATCTAAGTTCCCAGGACAGGACTTGAGGTGTGTTCTACTCCAGTATGTAGATGACCTCCTACTGGCCAGGTCCACAGGAGCTCAGTGCTGGGAGGGAACACAAGCCCTTCTGAGACTACTAACTGAAACAGGTTATCAGGTGTCTAAGAAAAAGGCACAGATTTGTCAGAAAGAAGTATCCAGGCTTTTGGATCACCCAAGGGAAACAAAGGCTAGGAGCTGAAAGGAAGCAGGCAGTATGTGCCATCCCAGTCCCTAGCACCAGGCAGCAGATTCGTGAATTCCTGGGAACAGAAGGATTCTGACAAATTTGGATCCCAGGGTTTTCAGACCTGGCCAAACCTCTCTATGAAGCTTTACGAGGAGAGGAGAAGGCACCCATAAACTGGGGTCCCAAAGAGGAGAAATCCTTCATCACCATAAAGTAAGGTGACCAGATTTTAACATTGGTAAAGCGGGACACCATTGACGGGGGGGGGGGGGAGGGGGGCGGTTTTTTTTTTTTTGTTTAAATATATTTTATTGATTTTTTACAGAGAGGAAGAGAGAGGGATAGAGAGTTGGAAACATCGATCAGCTGCCTCTTGCACACCACCTACTGGGGATGTGCCCTCAACCAAGGTACATGCCCTTGACCAGAATCGAACCTGGGACCCTTGAGTCTGCAGGCCGACGCTCTATCCACTGAGCCAAACCGGTTTCGGCCTGGGTGGGGGGGGGTTCTTGATTAAAAATTTGGTCTATATTATAATTGCTTTTGGTTTTTTTAATAAAAGGAAATTCACTTCTTAGATCATCAATGAATTTGCATCCTCTTTTCTTACTCATTATGTTAAAAATCTAAAAAAAAATAATTTAAAATTATATTATAAATTATTATATACATATTGCTTAAAAACACAGTAAGTAGGTACATAATTACATGAACATATTTTATTGTTAGTTTATAAATTAAATTAATTTGATTGTTATAAAGTAACTATATTTTAAAAATTATTTTAATCCTATATTTCTTTCTAAATAATAACAATACTAACTTGTATTATTTTTCCTCTGAATTTGCCGTAACATAAGTCGTAAGTGTCACTTTCAAGGCCGGCGCTAGACTTTTTGCCGCCACTATAAAATATAAATAATACGAGTACTGTCTGCTAAATTCAAGAAAATTTATGTATTTATGCAATAAATAAATAAATTAGTTACCTAAATTATCTGAATAGCTGATTTGTAATGACATCACTTGCTTAACTAGCTTACTAGCACGCAGTACGATGTGTATCGTCTGAGAGACAGTTACAAAATGTTTTTGTCGTTGCCAATCCCAAAAAATGCCATTGTTCATTAAGTCCAAACAATGGTGGTCGAATTCTAACAACTGATCAACAATGCCAACTTTGATAAGCAGTTCTCGATAATCAGTTCTCAACAATTATTTGTTATTATTAAAGTTTAACATTATAAAATTAACAAAAATAATATAAAACTCATATCCTGGCTAAATAGCCACATGGCCGTCGAAAACCGTATATTCCCTTCCTGTTCTCCCACTGTTCCCTAGCTTGTCGTGCATTCTTTCCAAAAATCGGGACTTTTTTAAAACGCAGCGGGACGTGGGACAAATTGTTAAAAATCGGGACTGTCCTGCCAAAAGCGGGACGTCTGGTCACCTTACCATAAAGGCAAAGCTCACTGAGGCCCTGGCACTAGGGCTACCAGATGTGACGTGAGACTTTAATCTTTTTCTTTACAAGAACAGCGGGGTAGCCTTAGGAGTTCTAACCCAGGAGTTTGGACCCTGGCAAAGACTAGTAGCCTATCCAAGCAGATTGACTCAGTTGCCTCTGGGTGGCCCCCGTGCCTCAGGGCCCTTGCAGTCACGGCATTATTAGTCAAGGAAGTGGATAAGCTTACCTTAGGACAAAACTTAAATGTAAAAGTACCTCATGCTGCTGTCACCCTAATGGAAGCAAGGGGGCAACACTGGCTGACTCATGCTTGAATGACTCAGTATCAAGAGCTGTTATGTGAGAATACGCGGGTATGATTAAGTGAGAACACTTAATCCTGCCACCTTCCTACCCATCGCTGAGCGGGGCCTCTGAGCTTGATTGCCTGGAAATCCTAGAGGAGGTTTATTCCAGCCGGCCAGACTTAAGGGATAGGCCTCTGCAAAATGCGGACTTGGTATTGTTCACAGACAGGAGCAGCTTCTTAGATGAAGGAAAAAGACGAGCCGGATATGCAGTGGTATCAAACTTTGAGACAATTGAAGCACAGGCCCTGCCTGAAGGATGGTCAGCACAGAGGGCAGAACTTTGGGCCTTAGTAAGAGACCTAGAACTCAGTAAGGGTAAGCGTGCCAACATCTATACTGACTCGCGCTATGCCTTTGCTACCCTGCATGTCCATGGGGCCATATATAGGGAGAGGGGGCTCTTGACAGAAGGAGGAAAAGGAATCAAAAATCAGAATGAGATTTTAAAGTTACTAGAAGCAGTCTGGGAGCCTAAGGAAATAGCTGTCACCTATTGCAAAGGTCACCAGAAAGGGAAAGACGCAGTATCAGAAGGAAACCAGCGTGCTGTTGCCACAGCCAAGCTGGCTGCTAAAGAACAAGCACCACAGGCAATGATTATGTTGGCCCCCAAATTATTTGGACCTCCAAAATACACTCCTCAGGAAGAGAAATGGGCCCGGAAAGAAGGGGGCAAGAGAACAATGGAAGGTTGGTGGATATTCCCAGATCATAGGGTCTATGTCCCAGAACAGTTAGCCCATAAGGTAGTCCTCCAGCAGCATGAACTCATTCATTTAGGAAAGACTGCCCTAGAATCTTTGTTAGGCAGGTACTACCTAATTGCCTGTCTTCTCTCCTTGTGTGCCTCAGTCTCTCAGCGTTGCCTCCTCTGTGCTCAGAACAATGCTAAACAGGGTCCTGTGGCCGGATAGGAGTTCAGCGCTGTGGGCAAGCTCCTTTTGAGGACTTAGAAGTAGATTTTACAGAAATAGGGCCTAGCAGAGGGAATAAATACCTGCTAGTCTTTGTTTGCACCTTTTCAGGTTGGTCGAGGCATATCCCCCTTGCACTGAAAAGGAGAGAGAAGTCACTAAGGCATTGCTGAAGGATATAATTCCATGGTATAGAATGCCTCTGACCATAGGGTCCGATAATGGCCCAGCCTTTGTAGCAGAAATAGTACAACAGGTAGCCAAGGCTTTAGGAATTAAATGGAATCTACATACAGCTTACAGGCCTCAGAGTTCAGGAAAAGTGGAGTGCATGAACTGGACTCTAAAGCAGGCTATGGCTAAGCTATGCCAAGAGACAACCTTACCCTGGACAGATATCTTGCCTCTTGTACTCCTGCGGGTACGCTGCGCCCCAAGGGCCAGGGTAGGTTTCTCTCCCTTTGAAATTCTATTAATTTATTAGACCCTCTCTTAATTCGGCCAAAGGGAGATTTGGGGGTAATAGGGAACTTAGAAATCCAGAAACAACTACAAGGACTTGGAAAAACTGTCTTTGAGGTCCACAGGTGGGTTATTGACTGACTACCCATCTCTCTAGGAACAGCTGTACATCCTCATAAACCTGGAGACCAGGTTTGGGTAAAGGATTAGAAAAAGCAGCCCCTCAAGACTACCTGGAAGGGTCCCTATCCAGTCGTATTAACCACCCCCATAGCACTTAAGGTTGTAGGACTAAACACCTGGATACACCACTCCCAGGTGAAGGCAGCCCACCAGTCGAGTGACATCCAGTCTGAGTGAAAGGTGACCTCTGACCAGAAACATCCTTTGTGGATCACCCTCAAGAAGACAGCAGACCTGTCTGAGCAACCTGCTCCAAGGAATTCAGATAACACCCTGCTGAATTCCCCGTAACACTGATCTTTCTTTCTTTCTTATCTCCTCCTAAAGTAACATGCTCTAGTATTTTTGGATAATCAATGGTTTTATCTAATAATTCTTATTTTGTCTTTTTTATTAGTGCCAGCGGAATCAGAGACTAGTCCCAGGAGGATAACTCATCATTACTGCTCCCCACACAGCAAGGAAACAAAGGCCTTATCATAAATTGTTGGATTACACCTTGTCATGCCATCCTTTGCTCCTTGCTTAGAAACTCGCTACCCAAATATGCTAGACCGGGTAGTCCACGAGAAAACCCAATCAAGCCAGATTTTTGTTAGCTATACTTATCATCCTGAGGCATGTTAGGACTCTACTACCAAATGCACGTTGGGGGGGTGTGGATTGTATTGGACGGAAAAAAATAATAATAGGACCCGTCACGGCCAACGTGCAGCTAACTAACGTTGCTCCTGTTTGTCCCAGCCGTACGCAGGGCCCACACCCCACAGGTCACCTCCCAGAGGAGCTATGCAACTCTGCCCCCAAGGCTGGAAACACCACCTCCCCCCGGGGCCCCCTGCAGGAGCATTCTACGTGTGGGACCACTGCTACCTCTGCCTGCCTGCAAACCGGACGGGAATGCCTGTAAACCTCAGATGGTCCTACAAACCAGAAAAACTCCCTACAAACCCCTCTCAGAGGAAGAAGCAGGATTCTAACCCCTTGGTCATTGTCCCTTTCCAGCAGGAAGTAGCTAAGAGCGGTCGTCACACCTGTTCACCATAACAACCTGTGGTCCTTGCTCCACAATGCTAAAAGTAGCTTGTGGGACGCGGGGGAGGGGAGAATTAAGAGGAAACTGGTCTTGCAAGGCATGTCAGGCCATAAAAACTGTGAACAATGCACTGCCCTGGATGGGGGGGAGAGTCATTATTACTGGCCCCAGGACAGATCATCAGACATGGCCTGCGGACCCCCAACACCTGGGGGCCTTCCTGTAAGCCCACGAAAGGGGGCAGAACCATATCTGCAAGACAAAGACCCCAGAAGGTCATAAAAAGTGAAGCCCTCTGTGTGTTTCTTCACTCTGATTTGGAAGTTATTCCCAGAGTCCACTAGTATTAATAAACGGGGTCCCTCCCTTTCTCTAGGAAGCATGCTTGGTATTTCTTTAGTCTTCTGCAACAAACATATCTATTATTGAAGTTACCTTTGGAAATAGTATATCTACAGGTAATTTAAAAAATATATCTAAACGTGTGATTCTTTTTGCTAAAAATGAACATGTTCATAAATTAAATGAAGAAATTTTGGTTATATTCAATGGAGATTTTCATAACTATATGAGTGATTCCATCAATTCAATGAATGATGCTGAAAAGGAAAATTTTCCCATCGAATTTCTTAATAGTATCACTCCTTTGGGAATGTTGTGTCATAAATTAAAATGGAAAGTAGGTGCAATCATCATGGTGCTGAGAAATCTTAATAGTAAATGGGGCTTTTGTAATGGTACTAGATTTATCAAATGATTGTGACCTAACAAATCAAAGCTAAAGTATTAACAGGATCTGCAGAAGGAGAGGTTGTTTTGATGCCAAGAATTGATTTGTCCCCGTCTGACACTGGCCTCCCATTTAAATTAATTTGAAGACAGTTTCCCGTGATGCCAGCATTTGCTATGACTATTAATAAATCACAAAGACAAATTCTAGACAGACGAGGAATATTCCTATCTAAACCCGTTTTCAGACATGGCCAGTTACCTTATTTTCTGCCGTATAAGATGACTGGGCGTATAGAAGATTTTCCTGGGTTAAAAAGTCGTCTTATATGCCGGAAAATACTGTATATGTTGATTTCTCTCGAGTTCAAAGAGCGTGTGATATTAAAGTTGTAAGTACTTCATTACAAGAGAAATTAATCAAGCACTTTGAAAGTAATTTTACTCTTAATGTGGTATACTGGGAGATATTATAATAAGTTTAACCAATTTATCAGTCATTGTATCAATGTTGTTTTTATATCATGTTTTGTTGTTTTTATATCATATCTTTGTTGTAGTTATATCATGTTGTTATTGTTTATTAATCAATTTATATATTATTTTTCATATACATTTTACTAATTTTCTTTCTTCTCTGTCACTTTTATTATAGAAAAAAGGGCAAACAGCGATATTAAAATATTTCTTCTAATTAATTCTCTTCAATATGCATGAATCCATGCACCAGGCCACTAGTAAATAATAATAAAATAGAACAATTTTAACAATATACAGTCATAAAAGTTATATGACTATGGTCTCTATCTTTTTCAAAATACCTTATTGTACTGTACTCACATTTCTTGTGATGATGTGAGATAATAGAATGCCTAGGTGATGGCATAAAGTGATGTAAATGAGGCCCAGTGCACAAAATTTGTGCATGGGGGTGTGTGTCCCTCAGCCCAGACTGCATCTTTTCCAATCTGGGACACCTCAAGGGATGTCCGACTGCCTGTTTAGGCCTGATACCACTGGACATCCCTCTCACAATCCAACACTGCTGGCTCCCAACCGCTCACCTGCCTGCCTGATTGCCCCTAACTGCTTCTGCCTTCCAGCCTGATCACCCCCTAACCAGTCCTCTGCCAGCCTGATTGACACCTAATTGCTCCCCTGCTGGCCTGATTGCCCATAACTGCCCTCCCCTGCCAGCCTGGTCACCCCCAACTGCCCTCCCCTGCTGGTCCTGTCACCCATAACTGCCCTCTGTTGCCAGCTTGGTAGCCCCTATCTTCCCTCCCTTGCCAGCCTGGTCACCCCCAACTGCCCTCCCCTGCCGGCCATCTTGTGGTGGCCATCTTGTGTCCACATGGAGGTGGCCATCTTTGACCACATGGGGTGGCCATCACGTGTGTTGGAGTGATGGTAAATTTGCATATTACCTCTTTATTAGATAGGATGTTACTCAAACTGTCAATTACAATCTTTTAACTGGTCAACTCAGTCTGTATAATGTAAATATTTAAATATTTTCACTTGGTTCTACCATCTTAGATTTTTACTTTTATTTAACTCTCTTAATGTGTGTGTTGTTGCTTTTTAGAATATGTGTTTCAGGATAATGTGCTTTTAAAAATAATGTATATTTTTATCTTTTCTAACTAAACAAATTGTCATCAATAAATGTCCAAACCTGTAGAAAATTGTTATAAGAATTTACTTGAGCCAAACTGATGACATGACTGGAAGCAAGAGATCAAATGTTACAGAGAATGACAGTTTTGAAGCTTCTTTTATACATTTGGAATTAAGTAGGGAACATAAGGAAGATTACATGAAGGTGTGAGAGAGATATGGGATAGTTAACATATTATGTGCTCCCTTGAGTGTGGTTATGCTACCTTCTAGGGACCTGGAGAAGACGATTAGATCAGGCATTTCAAAGGTGTGTTAACCTAGATGCAAGAGAACAATGGGCAGGGCTTGCTTAAAAACGTGTTGCTTAAGAAGACATGATCCTGAGGCGTGACTACCCGCAATGACCTTTTAGTAATCTATGCTTAGATCATGGTGTGAAGTTACTTTCATTCACTGAACTTTCTCTTTTTTTTTCATCCACAACACACACACAGTCACACAAACAAACAAAAAAGGACAGATATCTATAGAAGAGATTCATGTCTTTCTACTAACTGAATAAAAAATTTGGATGTTCTCACACCCCTTGATCTTCCAACAACCCATGCCCCCAATATTATGCTGTTATTTTGTACTAGAGACCCGATGCATGAAGATTCGTGCAAGAATGGGCCTTCCTTCCCCTGGCTGCCAGCACTGCCTTCACTCCGGCTGGAACCACCTTTTCTTTGTTATTGGCTATATGTTTCAGACAAACTTTATCAAGGTATTAAATCAATATTAATTTTCATATCTCTTGTGACATCTCTTTTATTTATGTTTCTTATTATTTGATGAGATACTCCAAAATTGGCTTAAGAGTGAGTATTTATGTTGAAAAGACTACTAAGCTGACTCTTGTACTTTTTGCAGATAATCTCTTTATATTTGGAAGTTTTCAGATTGTTCTTTTTGTTTTTTATATTCTTTAATTCATCTAATTATGGGTTATTTTTCCTTCCTATTGCCTTCCTATTTCAAAGTTTTCCATCAATTTTTAGTTATGGGGTAATTTTATGTATTATTTCTTCTAACACATCTTTTTATCCATTTTATATTTTCTCCTCTGGGTCTCACATTATAAAAAAGCATAACAGTCAGAACGTATGACTTCTGGAGCTTACAAATCTGAGTTCACCTTCTTGTTCTCTCATTTGCTGGCAAATTAGTTTACTCTCTTTGTACCTCAGGTACTTTATCTAAAGGAGAATTGTAATGAAAGATCTGATCTCATAAATTTGTTGTATTAACTTTTCCTTGCCCATATTAAGCAGTTATAAACACTGAGTGGCCAGATTATTATGATTATTATATAATAATCATATTACATATTATGATTATTATATATATTAGAGGCCTGGTGCATGAATTTGTGCATGGATAGGGTCCAGCCAGCCTGGCCAGGGGGAGGGGACATGGGCAGTTGGCTGGCCTGCCTGCTGGTCGAACTCCTGGTCAAGGGGACAATTTGCATATTAGCCTTTTATTATACAGGATATACACTGAGTGGCCAGATTATTATGCATTCAGAGATCATAATAACCTGGCCACTCAGTGTATGTGTTTGCTATTGTTACCATTGTAATTAAAAATAGGAAGAAAACAAAAAGGAAGCCAGACAATTTAAGCATAACCATCTAGGCAGCATCTCCAGGAAGCTGCAACTTTACACTCCCTAAGGAACAAGTAGTCTATTCTCTGCAGATCGCTGGGAGACTAGAAAGATTGACACATGCATAGTTAAGTTTGAATGATGTAGGGAAGATACTTCCCTGTTAGTTTACCATGGATTGGCTAGAGATGGTGGTGCCACTGCAAGTGTGTCAAAATCTTAAAATGTTAAAATCCCCAGACAAAGGAATTTTCTCCATCTTGTTCCTCTGGCTTTGCTCCTGCTTCCTTGCACAAGCCCATATTCCCTCCATAGCCATATGGCCCTAGAAGCTACATGGTCCATGGCCATATGGACCTCACATGCAATGGACTACATCTGGGAACACAAGCTCAACTAGCCTTGTGCTGGACTGGACTGTGCAAATATGGAGTTGAAACTCTGAGCAGTGGCTTTAATCCTGTTTCTGCTGAAGACACAGCTGGACTTTTTCCTTGGCCAGATGGAGAGATGGGACCTTAGAAACTCAAGGGTTTACTTTCACACAAATAAATACCACTCATTTGCCCATGCGAGTCTCAGAAAATTACTTTTTATCATGATATTGCAAGAAGCTCACTTCCAGTGGGAACAGGTGAGGACATGAAGAACACTCCACTGATAACATTATTATCATCTAGTTTTTACCTTTTGTTTCTTTTTCATTTTCTTCTCTTTTTTTTTCATTTCTGCTTTCTTCTGGGAAAGTTTGTTAATCTGGTCTCCCAATTCTCTACTTCATTTTGCATCTGTACTTATTTCAACAATTACATGTTTCATGGCTAAAATTTCTATTTATTTATAAATTGTTGTTTTTATTTTCTATTGCTAAAATTTTCCTCTATACTTTCAGTACGTTTATTATACTTATTATAAATTCAAATAACCATTTTAAATGATTAATATAATCTAAACGCTCTTGTTCCTAGAGAATAATCTAATTTTAAACTAGTAGTTATCTTTTTCAGGTTTTTACTTTGGCTTGTGATACTTGTGTAAGCCTGAATGACAATGCAGATTGTACATCAAAGGCTGGCCAGGCTCCAGTCTGTCATGCTCACCCTTACTCTAGTGGTAAACTCAAAGAGAAGGAAGTCTTGGATCCCTAGAGTGAAGAGCCTAGAGTACATAAAAATATCTCTTGATCATTGCAGGCTTATATCCCACTTCAGACATTTTATGACAATGCCTAACCCTTTGGAACCTGAGGGGAAATCAGGATTTGGAGTAGGAATGCCCTATATCAGCAGTCTGAAAAAAAAAATCAGTGGAACAAATCTACCCAAGACCTGATCTGGTTTTACACATACTCTTAGCTAAGAATTGTTTGTATGTTTTAAAGAAGTTGTTTTTAAAAAAAGAGAACAATATGTGATAGAGAACTGTGTTGATACCAAAACCTAAAGTATTTACTATCTGGCCCATTACAAAAAAGTTTCCTAACCCTTGCTTTAGTTGATAATAATAATAAAACCTGGGAGTTTGGAAAAGGAAGAGAAAAAAAAACCCTGCTGAAAGCTAATTAAACTCCCTGGAACAGAGCTTTTGCACTGTTTTATTGACATAGATGTCTGAACTAAGGGTATGAATCTTTGCCAGCGAGTTTCATAGTAAAGGAGGTGTTGATTGACCAAGACAATGGCAGGAGAGATTAAAGAGCAAAATTAAACTTTAAAAAATATATTTCTCTGTATAGCCCACGTAAATATACACAAAACACAAAACTTCCATAAATTCAAAATGGCTTTCATTTCCCTAGTAAGTTTTTCACAATTTATATTTGTTTTCCCAGGAAAATTTGTATAACCATTTCAGTTATTTCTTCTAGGTTTCTCTTGAGAGAGTGAGACAGCAGTTTGTGCAAATTTACCTTCTTGGGGGGAACAGAATTAAGAATTGATTTTTTTCTTAATCAGCTGAATCCTATGTGTTGTTTTTGTGTTTGTGTGTGTGTGTTTTGTTGTTGTGGTGTTTTTTTGTTTTGTTTTGTTGTTTTTTTGCTGTAGCACTAAAGATAATTCAAACAGATGCTGTGCTTTTAAAAAGATATTTTTCTACTTGCTACCAGGTTACTATTACAGAACAAAAATTCAATTGAGTAAATTTGAATATCTAATTAACTTTATTAAATTATTCATTGATCAGGCAGCATCCTATCTAGTTATAGAGGTGCTCCACAAAAGCTGTACACTGTGGAAGGTTTCATGGTTTCATAGAAAATTGGAAGAACAAGAAAGCTATTAGTAAAAACAAGAAAGGAAAAGGAAAAGATTGTTTATAGAAGGTTACCTTCTCTTATGGGAACTCGGAGGTTTTATCAGGCAGATTATTTCAGCTTCTTTTGGGGGTGGAGAGGGCCCACATGAGAGATTGCCTCATTGATACTGTCCAGAACATTTCAGACTGACAGATTAAGATTACATTCCTGGAGATATTTGAAATTATAGTTAGGTCAGGTGTTAAGTCTGGGTTTGGTGTCATGGGCTTTAGCACAAGTGACTCCATTTTGGGCCTGTGGATTTCTCTTTAACATTACCAACATAAACAATTAGAAGCAATCTGAACACCTTGTTAAGAACTTCAACATCTACCTGCTTGAGTTCTGTCACACTTCAACTGTGTGATCTTGGGCAAGTTACTTAAACAATTATCTATAAAATGGGAATAATAATAGTAATTACTTCATTGAATTGTCATAAGGATTAAATAAATAAATGTTTGTAAGGTGCTAAAAATAGTGTTTGGCATATTGTAGGTGTCAATAAAGTGTTTATTAAATAAGCACAATAAGAAAAGTATTTAACAATTATAGAAGCTAGTATATTTATTATAATAATATAACATTGTATGTACTTGAAGGAAATTTGCAATTTAATAAAATATTAAAACATTATAACAGCAATTATTCACCTTTTCTATCCCATGGCACACATAAACTAATTACTAAAATTCTGTGGCACACCAAAAAATATATTTTTTATCTATCTGACAAAAACAATAGGTAAAATTTGGTTCATTCACACAAGATGGCTATTGTTTTATTGACTATTGCCATTTTTTATTTGACAATCTAAGGAAAAATATGTCAGTGCTCCTGACTAAATTGTCAGGTATAATGTGTTTTAACAATTCTTTGGCACACTAGTGTGCCTCTTGCAGCACACCTGTCTGCCTCAACATACTGGTTGAAAATTTCTGCTATTTAATCTTGCATGTAAAGAGTTTAGGTAAAGCAAATTACATTGTGATGATCATTTATAATCTCACCCCCCTTTTATTCTATTTCCTTTGAGAAATCATATCTGTAAATATTTATCAATCACTATAAATTTATTATCTTTATGTTTTTAATTGCACAAAAATACATTATTTTGTGATTTCTAGTGTTCAAGAACATTTTTTTTACTAAAATTTAAACTGTCACTTTTCAAAACAAGCGAAGAAACAAAATATCCTAGTACAGTGGTCGGCAAACTCATTAGTCAACAGAGCCAAATATCAACAGTACAATGATTGAAATTTCTTTTGAGAGCCAAAATTTTTAAACTTAAACTTCTTCTAACGCCACTTCTTCAAAATAGACTCACCCAGGCCTTGGTATTTTGTGGAAGAGCCACACTCAAGGGGCCAAAGAGCCATATGTGGCTCGTGAGCCTCAGTTTGCCGACCACGGTCCTACTAGAACTTGGAGATAATGTTTAATTTGTTACTGATATGTCTTGAAATAATAAAGCTCAAAACTGAGGAGCTATTTACTGATTTCTGTAACATCATTCTGATGATTTGTACTGTAAGGGAGAAAAATATTTTCCTTTATTTCCTTCTATATTTGTTAGCAGGCAAAATAATTACATTGACATAAGACAGATTAACAAAAGAAAAATAAATTTAATTTCATATATACTGAACCCCCATAAAAAATATGATTCAAAGAAGTGGCTGCAACAGGAAGCTTTTATACTTTTTAAATAAAGAAACAATAAATTTATGAACTATTGACAAGTCAAAGGTGTTAGGCTTGGGGTAGAAAATCTGTGAAGTTACAACATTTGGTTATATAGGCTTCTTGGCCTTACATTTTCTATTTCTGGTATAAAGGATGGCTTTTACATTTTCTATTTCTGGTATTAAGGATGGCTGGTACAGAGAGAGTACATTTCAAGTGGGAAATGTATTCCCTGATTTTAGGAAGAAAAGGGAGCATTAAAGTGTTCTTCTGACACTGGCCATTTCTCAAGTAACTTAAATTCAAAATAATTAATGTGCCAGAATGGTATGTTTTGGAGTGATATATTCTGCTTCATTTCAAATCTAAAATGGAGTAATTTCTAAGTATCTTTAAAATCTATGCATGAACTTATTGTGACTGTATATTTTCTGTTAATTTTTTTCAGGTTATAACACTTATAAATGTAGTTGTACTTATAAATCTAAAAGTGCTCAAGAAATTGTATATTTATTATAAATTCCCAATAATTATTATTCAATAAATCATGCACGTATTGGGCCTATTCCTTTGAATAATAAATGTAATTAAATAACAAACTGACTAAGAAGCCAAAATTTATGGTAAAAGTAATGAAAAGCAAGGACCTATAATTCAACTAAGACTACTCTACTAAGCAAGACTCTCATTTAAAATTGTAAGTGAAATAGGTAAGAAGGAAGATGGCGACTAGCAGGAAGGTAATGAGGGAGAGCGTGTGAGAGAGTGAGGGAGCGATAGAGGAGTGTGTAGACGTGTGTGGTGTGTGTGTGTATGAGCTAGGGACAGTTAGATTCTGCAGATCTTCTAAGGGGCTGCCATACAGGGCAGTCTTAGACAGCAGATCCCCGCTCCCAACGCGGACACTTCTGGGTGGCACAGAGACCATGCCATCTTGAGAAACAGAGCTGCTTGAAACTAGGATCCTGGCCTCAGCACCACCCAGTCTGGTCTCAGATGCAAACCAGGACTCTTCAGCCACTGGGGACAGAGACCTGCAACCACAGCTGTAGACCTACAGACACCAAGAATCCAGACATCCCGGCTGCAGATTTCTGTGAATCACAGAGTCTATCCCCCTCCCCACAGGTTAGCGGGCAGTGCCATAGTAACTGATAGACCCACCCCTAGCACGGGCCCAGCACTGCTACAGGAATTTGAGCCTGGGAGCATGTGGACACTGGGAATCTGTTCCCCACAACACGATTGGGCGACCAAACCCGAAGCCCATGCAGGGCTGCAGTGTCAATTGACTTTGATTCTGGGCAAGTGCACACAGAAGTCTGTTTTCCGCAGCACAGCAGCGAAACTCCTGTTGACACAGTGCTACTGGGCAACCCAGTCCCCCAATCTGAACAGAACCCCTATTCTCCAGGCAAGAGGCAGCATTAAGCACCAGTGACTTGACTCTGTTTCTTATCGAGTGCACCTGGGATCCCTAACTCCCAGTGCATTCACACTAAGAACCAGTGACTCCAATTCTTGGAGCATGTGCACACAGGGACCCTGATTCTCAGTGTGAGGCCGCACAAAGCAATAGAGACTCTGATACTCAATTATTGGTGCAGGCATAGGGGAACTCTGACTCCTGACACGCGCTATGGGGCTCTGATTTTCGGCACATGCCAGTGGGGTCTCTGTTTCAGCATGGTGCAAGCGGAATCCTTGATTCTAGGTACGCACACAAGGCCATACTGAGCTCTGGTAACGCTGACTCTGGATGAACCTGGTTCCCACCAACCCACGGCAACCACACATCTTAGTGTCGGAGCTCTGCAATAACACTTGGGTGGTGCAAAGCTCCCACTGCACACGGCCCAGGACCATGCAACTAGATGTTTGAACCTTCTGGTGATAGTCAGAATGGGAAGACGACACAATCCCAGCGGAAAGAAAATGAGGAGTTGCCAAGAAAGGAAATTAGTGAAATTGAAGCGTGCAACATGACCAAAAAAGAATTCAGAGTAATGGTTGTACAATTCATTCACTGGATGGATGAGAAAATCAACAACCTATGCAACAATTAGGAAGAAATGAAAAGTGATATAGCTACAATCAAAAACACCATGGAAGGTTTCAACAGTAGACTAGAAGAAGCAGAGTACCGAATTAGTGAGTTAGAAGGTAAGGTAGAGAAACAAGCTCAATCTGAACAGCAACTGGAGAAAAAAAATTAAAAACCAGGAAGAGAGCCTAAGGGAGCTTTGGGACAACACAAAACAAAGTAACATATGTATAATAGGGCTGCCAGAAGGACAAGAAGAACAGCAAGGATTAGAAAATCTATTTAAAGAAATAATGTCAGAAAACTTCCCTGATGTGGGGAAGAAAAAAGTTACACAAGTACAGAGAGTCCCAAGCAAGATGAATGCCAAAAACCACATCAAGACACATCAAAATTACAATGAAAAATGTTAATGACAAAGAGAGAATCTTAAAGGCTGCAAGAGAGAGACAGAGAGTTACCTACAAAGGACCCCCCATTAGATTATCAAATGATTTCTCAACAGAAAGGCATCAAGATAGAAGGGAATGGAAGGAGGTATACAAAGTGATGCAAAGCAAAGGACTTGAATCCAAGAATACACTATTCAGCAAGACTATCAATCAAAATTGAAGGGGAAATCAGGAGCTTCGCAGACAAAAATAAAAAAGCTAAGGGAGTTTATCACTATAAAGCCAGCAATGCAAGAAATGTTAAAAGGAATACTGTAAAAGAAGAAATAAAAATGTTAGAAAGAACACAGGCACAAAAAGAGAAATCACTACAAACAAGTACCTTTCAATAATAACTTTAAATGTCAACAGGTTAATGCTCCAATCAAAAGACATTTAGTGGCTGAGTGGATAAAAAAAAAAAAAAAAGACCCATATATATGCTGTTTACAAGAGAACCACCTCAGAAAAAGGGACTCACACAGACTGAAAGTGAAAGGATGGAAAAATATATTTCAGGGGAATGGAAATGAAAAAAAAAGCTGGGGTAGCAATACTTATATATGACAAAATAGACCTCAAAGTGAAGGCCATAACAAGAGATAAGGAAGGCCACTTCATAATATTAAAGGGATCGATAAAACAAGAGGATAAAACCCTGATAAACATATATGCACCCAATGCAGGAGCCCGCAAATACATAAATAAAACTCCTGTAAGATATCAAGGGAGAGATCAACAATAATACAATCATAGTAGGGGACTTTAGTACACCACTGACATCACTGGATAAATCATCTAGACAAAAAATCAGAAATGAAACAGCAATCCTAAATGACTCATAAGATCAGATAAACTTAATTGATATCTTTAGAACATTTCACCCCAAAGCCACAGAATATACGATCTGCTCAAGTGCACATGGGACATTTAAAAATATAGACCACATATTGGGTCAAAAGCAAAGTCTCCCCAAATTCAAGAAGATTGAAACCATACCAAACATCTTCTCAGACCACAATGATATAATATTAGAAATAAACTACAATAAAAGCAATCCAAAAAACTCAAACACTTGGAAGCTGAATAGCATGCTATTAAATAATGATTGGGTTACCAATGAGATCAAAGAAGAAATTAAAAACATCCTGGAGACTAATGACAATAAAAACACAACAATCCAAAATCTATGGGACACAATGAGAGCAGTCCTGAGAGGGAAGTTTATAGCTCTACAGGCCTACCTCAAAAAAACAAGAAAAAATGGTAGTAAATCATCTAACTCTACAACTCAAAGAATTAGAAAGAGAGCAAGAAGAAAAGTCCAGAATGAGCAGAAGGAAGGAGATAATAAAGATCAGACCAGAAACAAATGACATAGAGACCAAAAAAAAAAAAAAACAAAAACAAAAAAAACCAACAACAAAAAATAGATCAATGAAACCAAAAGCTGGTTCTTTGAAATGATAAACAAGATTGATGAACCTCTAGCCAGGCTCACCAAGAAGCAAAGAGACAGGACCCAAATAAACAAAATCAGAAATGAAAGAGGTGAAATAACAACAGACCCCACAGAAATACAAAGGATTGTTAAAAATACTATGAACAACTCTATTCCAACAAACTAGACAACCTGGAGGAAATGGACATATTCCTGGAAAAATACAACCTACCAAAACTCAATCAGGAAGATTCTAAAAATATCCAAAGGCCAATAACTATGGAAGGAATTGAAGCATTCATGAAAAAGCTCCCAGCAAACAAAAGCCCAGGGCCAGAAGGCTTCACAAGGAAGTTATACCAAACATTCAAAGAAGAACTAAAACCTATCCTCCTCAGACTATTCCAAAAAATTCAAGGGGAAGGAACACTTCCAGGCTCATTCTATGAAGCCAGCATTACCCTAATACCAAAACCAGATAAAGACAACACAATGAAAGAGAATTATAGGCCATTATCCCTCATGAACATAGATGCCATGACCAAGTAGGATTTATCCCTGGGATGCAAGAATGGTACAATGTCCGCAAATCAATAAATGTGATACATCACATAAACAAATTGAGAGATAAAAATCATGTAGTCATATGAATTGATGCAGAAAAAGCATTTGACAAAATCCAACACCCTTTCTTGATAAAAACTCTCAGCAAGGTAGGAATAAAAGGATAATACCTCAATATAATAAAAGCCATATATGACAAACCCACAGCCAACATCATACTCAATGGGCAAAAACTAAAACCATTTCCCCTAATAACAGGAACAAGACAAGGATGCCCACTCTCAACACTCCTGTTTGACATAGTACTGGAAGTATTAGCCTTTGTGATTAGATAAGAAGAAGAAATAAAAGGCATCCAAACTGGAAAAGAAGTAGTAAAACTGTCCTTATTCGCAGATGACATGATACTGTACATAGAAACCCTAAAGACTCCATCAAAAAATTATTAGACTAAATAAATGAATTCGGCAATGTAGCAGGATACAAAATTAATGCCAAGAAATCTATGGCATTTCTTTATACCCATAGTGAACTTACAGAAAGAGAGACTTAAAAAGCAATCCCATTTGCCATCACACCAAAAAAATTAAGATACCCAGGAATAACTAATGAGGTAAAAGCCCTATGTGCGAAAAACTACAGGACACTGAGGAAAGAGATAGAGGAAGACATAAACAGATGGAAGAACATACTGTGTTCATGGATTGGTAGAATCAACATCATCAAAATGTCCATACTACCCAAAGCAATCTACAGATTCAATGTAATCCCCATTAAAATACCAATGGCATATTTCACAGACTTAGAACAAACATTCCAAAAATTCATCGGAGTAAAAAAAGACCCCGAATAGCTGCAGCAATCCTGAGAAAGAAGAACAAAGTAGGTGGGATCTCAATACCAGATATCAAGCTGTATTTCAAAGCCACTGTTCTTATAACAGCCTGGTATTGGCACAAGAACAGACATATAGATCAATGGAATAGAATAGAGAACCCAGAAGTTGACCCAAACCACTATGCCCAATTAATATTTGACAAAGGAGGCAAGAGCATACTGTGGAGTCAAGACAGTCTTTTCAATAAATGGTGTTGGGAAAATTGGTCAGATACATTCAAAAAGATGAAACTAGACCACAAACGTTTATCATACACAAAAATAAACTCAAAATGGATAAAGGACTTAAACATAAGATGGGAAAGCAGAAAAATACTAGAGGAATCCAGAGGCAGTGAAATCTCAGACATATGCCAAAGCAATTTCTTCACTGATACTACTCCTAGGGCAATGGAAACTAAAGAGAAAATAAACAAATAGGACTACATCAAAATAAAAAGCTTTTGCACAGCAAAGGAAACCATCAACAAAACAACAAGAAAGCCCACTGCATGGGAGAAGGTTTTTGCCAATGTTATCACCGATAAGGGTTTAATCTCCAACATTGACAGGGAACTCATACAACTTAACAAAAGGAAGATAAACAATCTAATAAAAAATGGGCAATGGACCTAAATAGATACTTTTAGAAAGAAGACAGAAGGAAGGCCAAGAGACATATGAAAACGTGCTCAAAGTCACTAATTATATGAGAGATGCAAATCAAAATGACAATGTGGTATCATCTCACACCTGTCACAATGGCTATCATCAACAAAGCAAAAAACAACAAGTGTTGGCGAAGATGCAGAGAAAAAGGAACCCTTTTGCACTGCTGGTGGGAATGCAGACTGGTGCAGCCACTGTGGAGAATAGTATGGAGTTTCTTCAAAAAATTAAAAATGGAACTACTATTTGACCCTGTGATCCCACTTCTAGGAATATATCCCAAGAAGCTAGAACGACCCATTAGAAAAGATATATGCACCCTTATGTTCATAGCAGCATAATTCACCATAGCTAACATTTGGATATAGCTTTAGTGGCCATCAGCAGATGAGTGGATTAAAAAACTGTGGTACATCTACACAACAAAATACTATGCTGGGGTAAAAAAGAAGGAATTCTTACCATTTGCAACAGCATGGATGTAACTGGAGAGCATTATGCTAAGTGAAATAAGCCAGTTAGAGAAAGATTAATACCACATGATCTCACTCATTTATGGAATATAATGAACAACATAAACTGATGAACAAAAACAGATCCAGAGACAGAGAAGCAGCGATCAAACTGTCAAACCTCCGAGGGAAGGTAGGGGAGTATGGGGGTAAAGGGGGAGCAATCACCCAAAGGTCTTGTATGCATGCATGTAAGCCCAACCAATGGATACAGGCAACAGGGGGTGAGGGCATGGATAGGGGGGTTGGGGAGGTAATGGGGGAATGAGGACACATATGTAGTACCTTAATCAATAAAGAAATTAAAGATTGAAATAAAATAATAAAAAATAAAATTGTAAGTGAAATAGAAAGCTTCCCAGTCAATAAAAAAGAAAAGCTTGAGAAGTTTATTACCATCAAACCACCAGTATTATAAAAAATGTTAAAGGGTTTTCTTTTAGAAGAAGAAAGAAAGCCAAGGGGGGGATAATTATAAAGAATACAATGGAGGTAGGGAGAGAGAGAGTGTGAGTGAGGAACCCATAGAGGAGAGTGTAGACGTGTAGACGTGAGTGGTGTGTGTGTGGGTATGAGCTAGGGTCAGTTAGATTCTGCAGGGCTTCCAAGGGGCTGCCTAACCGGGCAGTCCTAGACGACGGAGCCCCGCGCACAAAGCAGACACTTCTCGGCAGCTGGTGCGGACGCGGAGACCACGCCATCTTGAGAAACAGAGCTACCTGAGACTCGGATCCTGGCTTCTGACACAAACCAGGACCCTGCAGCCACTGGGGACAGAGAACTGCTATCACAGCTTCAGTGGAAGAAACAACAAGAATCCAGACTTCCCGGCAGATTCCCGTGAGTCAAAGAGCCTATCCCCCTCCCCGCAGGCGCACGCTGATAGCGCCATAGTAACTAATAGACACGCCCCTCGCTCAAGCTGCAGAGCTTTTCGCAGGGACGCTCGCTCCGCCTTAGGGAATTTGGCGCACAGGACAGAAGCAGCTCACCTTCGGGGAAATCTGTCAGTGCGCACAGAGGGCTCCCCTTCGGGGGAATTGGGGGGAATTTGGCATGCGGGTCACAGCTCCCCTTCGGGGAATCTTAGAGCGTGCACAAAGGGGCTTCCCTTTGGGGAATTTGGCGCGCAGGACGGACTCCGCCCCTCTTCGGGGATTCTGGGAGAGTGCACAAAGGCAGCTCACCTTCAGGGATTTGAGAGTGTGCGCCCTAGCCGGTTTGGCTCAGTAGAGAGAGCACACACAGGACGCAGCTCCACTTCAGGGAATTTGGCAAGCCGAACACAGCTGCCTGGGATCCCTGACTCACAGCGCATTCACACTAAGAGCCAACAACCCCAATTGTTGGTGCATGCACACACAGGGACCCTGATTCTCAACGAGAAACTGCACAAGGCAACAGAGACTCTGACACTCGATTCTTGGTGCAGATACAGGGAAACTCTGACTCCTGGCATATGCTAAGGATCTCATTTTCGGCACATACCAACAGTGTGGTGCTGACAAGGCCCCTGACTCTAAGTGTGCACACGAGACCACACGGAACACTGGGGACACTGACCCTGGGCAAGTCTGGTTCCCACCAACCAAAGGCAGCCACACGTCCTAGTGTCAGAGCACTTCAGTGAAACTCGGGTGGAGCGAAGTCCCCACAGCGCACGGCCGAGGTCCACACAAACGGAAGCTTGAGCTTTCTGGTGATAGCCAGAATGGGGAAACGAAATAACTCACAGAGGAAAGAAAATGTGGAGTCGCCAAGAAAGGAAATTAGTGAAACTGAAGCTTGCAACATGACCGAAAAGGAGTTCAGAGCAATGGTCGTGGAATTTATACATCGGATGGATGAGAAAATCAACAACTTATGCAAGAATCAGGAAGAAATGAAAAGTGATATAGCTACAATCAAAAACACCATGGAAAGTTTCAACAGTAGACTACAAGAAGCAGAGGACCGAATTAGTGAGTTAGAAGATCAGGTACAGAAACAAGCTCAATCTGAACAGCAATTGGAGAAAAAAATTAAAAAGCAGGAGGAAAGCCTAAGGGAGCTTCGGGACAACATGAAGCGAAGTAACATGCGTATAATAGGGCTGCCAGAAGGACAAGAAGAGCAGCAGGGATTAGCAAATCTATTTGAAGAAATAATGACAGAAAACTTCCCGGATATGGGAAAGATAAAAGTTACGCAAGTACAGAGAGTCCCAAGCAGGATCAACCCCAAAAGACCCACACCAAGACATGTCATAATCTCAATGGCAAATATAAATGATAAAGAGAGAATCTTAAAGGCAGCAAGAGAGAGACAGAGAGTTACCTACAAAGGAACACCCATCAGATTGTCAAATGATTACTCAACAGAAACACAACAAGCTAGAAGTGAATGGAAGGAGGTATACAAAGTGTTGCAAAGCAAAGGACTGAATCCAAGAATACTATATCCAGCAAGACTATCAATCAAAATTGAAGGGGAAATCAGGAGCTTCGCAGACAAAAAAAGACTCAGGGAGTTTATCACCACCAAACCAGCAATGCAAGAATTGCTAAAGGGAATACTGTAAAAAGAAGAAATAAACAGGTAAGAAGGAATACAGACACAAAAATAGATATGACGACAAACAAATACCTTTCAGTAATAACTTTAAATGTAAATGGACTAAATGCTCCAATCAAAAGACATCGAGTGGCTGAATGGATAAAAAAGCATGACCCATATATATGCTGTCTACAAGAGACCCACCTCAGAACAAGAGACTCACACAGATTGAAAGTGAAGGGATGGAAAAATATCTTCCAGGCAAATGGAAATGAAAAAAAAGCTGGGGTAGCAATACTTATATCTGACAAATTAGACCTCAAAGTAAATGCCATAACAAGAGATAAGGAAGGCCACTTCATAATACTAAAGGGAGAAATCCAACAAGAAGAAATAATTCTGGTAAACATATACGCTCCCAATATAGGAGCACCCAAATACATAAAAAAACTCCTGGAAGATATCAAGGGAGAGATTAATAGCAATACAATCATAGTAGGAGACTTTAATACCCCACTATCACCATTGGACAAATCCTCTAAACAAAAAATCAGCAAAGAAACAGCAATCCTAAATGACTCACTAGACCAGATGGAATTAATTGACATCTTCAGAACATTTCACCCCAAAGCCACAGAATATACATTCTTCTCAAGTGCACATGGGTCATTTTCAAAGATAGACCATATGCTGGGTCACAGGCAAAGTCTCTTCAAATTCAAGAAGATAGAAATTATATCAAGCATCTTCTCAGATCACAGTGGCATAAAACTGGACATCAACTACAATAAATACAATCCAAAGAAATCAAACACATGGAGACTAAACAGCATGCTATTAAACAAGGACTGGGTCACCAGAGAGATCAAGGAAGAAATAATAAACATCATGGCAACAAATGACAATGAAAACACAACAATCCAAAATCTATGGGACACAGCGAAAGCAGTCTTGAGAGGGAAGTTCATAGCTCTACAAGCCTATTGCAAAAAACAAGAAACAATGGTAATAAATTACCTAACCCTACAACTCAAAGAGCTAGAAAAAGAGCAGCAAGAAAAGCCCAGTGTAACCAGAAGGAAGGAAATAACAAAGATCAGAGCGGAGATAAATGACATAGAGACCAAAGAAACAATACAAAAGATCAACAAAACCAAGAGCTGGTTCTTTGAAAAGATAAACAAGATTGATGGACCTCTAGCCAGGCTCACCAAGAAGCAAAGAGAGAGGACCCAAATAAACAAAATCAGAAATGAAAGAGGTGAAATAACAACAGACCCCGCTGAGATACAAAGGATTGTTACAAAATACTACGAACAGCTCTATTCCAACAAACTGGACAACCTGGAGGAAATGGACATATTCCTAGAAAAATACAACCTTCCAAAAATCAATCAAGAAGAATCTCAACAGCTCAATAGGCCAATAACTATGGACGAAATTGAAGAAGTCATCAAAAAGCTTCCGGCAAACAAAAGCCCGGGGCCTGATGGCTTCACAGGAGAGTTCTACCAAACATTCAAGGAAGAACTAAAACCTATACTCCTCAGACTATTCCAAAAAATTCAAGAGGAAGGAACACTTCCAAGCTCCTTCTATGAAGCCAGCATCACCCTAATACCAAAACCAGATAAAGACAACACAATGAAAGAGAATTACAGACCAATATCCCTCATGAACATAGATGCCAAAATCCTCAACAAAATTCTAGCAAATCGGCTCCAGCAGCACATCAGAAAGATCATACATCATGACCAAGTAGGATTTATCCCAGGAATGCAAGGATGGTACAATATCCGCAAATCAATAAACGTGATACATCACATAAACAAATTGAGAGATAAAAATCACATAGTCATATCAATTGATGCAGAAAAAGCATTTGACAAAATCCAACACCCTTTCTTGATAAAAACTCTCAACAAGGTGGGAATGGAAGGCTCATACCTCAACATAATAAAAGCTATATATGATAAACCCACAGCAAACATCATACTCAATGGACAAAAGCTAAAAACATTTCCCCTAAGAACAGGAACAAGACAGGGATGCCCACTCTCACCACTCCTGTTTGACATAGTACTGGAAGTATTAGCTAATGCAATTAGACAAGAAGAAGAAATAAAAGGCATCCAAATTGGAAAAGAACAAGTAAAGCTGTCTTTATTTGCAGACGACATGATATTGTACATAAAAAATCCGAAAGACTCCATCAAAAAACTAATAGACTTAATAAATGAATTCGGCAATGTAGCAGGATACAAAATTAACGCCAAGAAATCTATGGCCTTTCTATACACCAATAGTGAACTTACAGACAGAGAGACTAAAAAGGCAATCCCATTTACCATCGCACCAAAAAAATTAAGATACCTAGGAATAAACTTAACTAAGGAGGTAAAAGACCTATACACGGAAAACTACAGGACACTGAAAAAAGAGATAGAGGAAGACGTAAACAGATGGAAGAACATACCATGTTCATGGATTGGTAGAATAAACATCATTAAAATGTCCATACTACCCAAAGCAATCTATAGATTCAATGCACTCCCCATTAAAATACCAATGGCATATTTCACAGACCTTGAAAGAACTCTCCAAAAATTCATCTGGAATAAAAAAAGACCCCGAATAGCCACAGCAATCCTGAGAAAGAAGAATAAAGTAGGAGGGATCTCAATACCAGATTTCAAGCTGTATTACAAAGCCACTATTCTCAAAACAGCCTGGTACTGGCACAAGAACAGACATATAGATCAATGGAACAGAATAGAGAATCCAGATACTGATCCAAACCACTATGCTCAATTAATATTTGACAAAGGAGGCATGAACATACAATGGAATAAAGACAGTCTCTTCAATAAATCGTGTTGGGAAAATTGGACAGACACATGCAAAAAAAATGAAGCTAGATCACCAACTTACACCATACACAAAAATAAACTCAAAATGGATACAGGACTTAAACATAAGACGGGAAACCATAAAAATACTAGAGGAATCCACAGGCAGCAAAATCTCAGACATATGTCAAAAGAACTTCTTCACCGATACTGCCCCTAGGGCAATGGAAGCTAAAGAGAAAATAAACAAATGGGACTACATCAAAATAAAAAGCTTTTTTACAGCAAAAGAAACTATCAACAAAACAACAAGAAAGCCCACTGCATGGGAGAACATATTTGCAAATGGCATCACTGATAAAGGTTTAATCTCCAACATCTACAGGCAGCTTATACAACTTAATAAAAGGAAGATAAATGATCCAATAAAAAAATGGGCAACGGACCTAAATAGAATCTTTTCCAAAGAAGACAGAAGGAAGGCCAAGAGACACATGAAAACATGCTCAAGGTCACTAATTATCCGAGAGATGCAAATCAAAACAACAATGCGCTATCATCTCACACCTGTCAGAATGGCTATCATCAACAAATCAACAAACAACAAGTGTTGGCGAGGATGCGGAGAAAAAGGAACCCTCGTGCACTGCTGGTGGGAATGCAGACTGGTGCAGCCACTGTGGAGAACAGTATGGAGTTTCCTCAAAAAACTGAAAATGGAACTCCCATTTGACCCAGTAATCCCACTCCTAGGAATATATCCTAAGAAACTGGGAACACCAATAAGAAAGGAAATATGCACCCCTATGTTCATAGCAGCACAATTTACAATAGCTAAGATCTGGAAACAGCCTAGGTGCCCATCAGCAGATGACTGGATCAGAAAACTATGGTACATCTACACAATGGAATATTATGCTGCCATAAAAAGGAAGGAATTCTTACCATTTGCAGCAACCTGGATGGAATTGGAGAACATTATGTTAAGTGAAATAAGCAAGTCAATGAAAGAAAAATACCACATGACCTCACTCATTTATGGATAATAAAGGACATTAAAAACTTGAACAAAAAGATAGATACAGAGGCAGTAAAGCACCAAACAGTCTGTCAAATTACAGCAGGAAGGTTAGGGAGAGGTGGGGAAGATAAGAGATCAATCAAAGGACTTGTATGCATGCATATAAGCATAACCAATGGACGCAAAACTCTGGGGGGTGAGGGCATATATGGGAGTGGTGTGGGGGGGGGCAATGGTAAGATATGTACACATATAATACCTTAATAAAAAAATTGGAAAAAAAAAAAAAAAAAAAAAAAAAAAAAAAGAATACAATGGCAATAATTAAGTAACTATCAAAAATTACTGTAATTGAGAATGGATTAAATGCTCCCATGAAAACACATTGGGGAGATATTGGGATAAGATAACATGACCCATCCATATGCTGTCTAAAAGAGACCCTCATAACAAAAATTGCACACAAACTGAAAGTAAAGATAGGTGTTCCACACTCAACATAGAAACACCTAAATACATAAATACAATCAGTGGACCTAAAAAGAGAGATTGACAGTAGTACAATCATAGTAGGGGACTTTAACACCTCATTGACATCAAAGGATAGATTCTCCAGACAAAATAATCCACAAAGAAACAGTGGCTATAAATATCATATTAGATCAGATGGATTTAATTGATACTTATAGAAGCATTCTCTAAGATAGACCACATTTTATGAGAAAAAAAAGACGTAATAAATATAAGAAGATTGAAATAATATTGAACATCTTCTCCAACTATAAGAGTATGAAACAAAAAACCAATTACAAGAAAAAAAACTGAAAGACACATGAATATAAGGAGGCTAAGTAACATGGTTCTAAACAATGATTGGGTCATAAATAAGATCAAGGAAAATATCAAAAGCTACATTGAGACAAATGAAAATGAATACACAAAAATCCAACAGCTATGGGACACTCCAAAAGTAGTTCTAAGAGAAAATTTTATAGCAACACAGAACTACCTCAAAAAGCAAGAAAAATCACTAATGAACAATCTAACCTTAAACCTAAAAGAATTAGACATAGAACAATAAGCAAAGCCCAAAATATGTAGAAGGAAGGAAACAATAAAGATTAGAGTGGGAGAGTGTTATGCCAGGCAAAATAAGCCAGTCAGAGAAAGACAAGTATCACATGACCTCACTTATATGTGGAATATAGTGAACAAAATAAGCTGATGAACAAAACAGATTCAGAGACATGGAAGCATAGAACAGATGAATCTCAGAGGGAAGGGGGACAGGAAGAGATTAACCAAAGAACTTCTATGCATATATGTATAATTCATGGACACAGACAATAGTGAGGTAGGCCTGAGGGGGTTGTGTCATGCAGGAGGCTAAGGGGTGGCGGAGGGGACATCTTTCATACTTTCAACAATAAATATAAATAAAAATAAATAAATAAAACATTGACATCTGGCAATTATTTAAAAAAAAAAACAGATTAGAGCAGTTCAGAGCAGAATTAAATGATATGGAGCCTTAAAAAATAAAAAAGGTCGACATGTACACATAAGGAACTGTTTGACATTGAAATTGGGTCTCAAAAGAACTGTTGGCCCAGAAAGAAACTACAGACATCATGATTCATTTGCCTTTCAGCATAACCATTATTGCTTGTCTCATTTTCGGTTCTTATAAGTGTATTTCTAGTAGCACATGATCTCACTCATCTAGGGGAAATGATGAACAACATAGACTGATGAACAAGAACAGACCCAGAAACAAGGAGGCATGGATCAGACTGTCGGGCCTCAGAGGGAGGGGAGGGGAGGGTGGGGATATAGGGGAGAGATCAACCAAAGGACTTGTGTGCATGTATATGAGCCTAACCAGTGGTTAAGGACAACAGGGGGTGGGGGCATGCGTGGGGAGGGGTGTGGGATGGAAATGGGGGGATGAGGACAAATATGTGATACCTTAATCAATAAAGAAATTAAAAAAATAAATAAATAAAATAAAAATAAAAAAGGTCAATAAATCCAAGAGTTGGTTCTTTGAAAAAATAAACAAGATTGACAAGCCAGACTCATCAAGAAAAAAGGCGAGAGGATCCAAATAAGTAAAATCAGAAATGAAAGAGGAGAAGTAACAATTGTTATCACAGAAATACAAATGAGTATAATTAAATATTATGAACAACTATATGCAATCTTGCAAAACTGATTAAAAAAGAACCAGAAAATATAAATGAACCAATAACAGCTAATAAATAAGAGAAACAATAAAAAAACTCTTCATAGGTTAATCTTACCAGACATTCAAAGAAGAGCTAACAAATATCCCTCTCAAACTATTCCAAAAAATTCAAAAGGAAGGGGGACTTCCAACGTCATTTTAAGATGCCAACATTACTTAATTTCAAAACCAGATAAAGACACTATAAAGAAAGAAAATTATAGGTCAATGATGACTACAGATGCAAAAATCCTCAACACAATATTAGCAAAGAAGATCTACTGAAATATTAAAAGATCACATACCATGATCACATGGGATTTATTCTGGGATGCAAGGTAGGTACAATATTTGAAACTCAATTGATGCGATTAACTACATAAACAAAATGAAGGATAAAAGTCACATTATCATATCAATAGATGCAAAAAAAGCATTTGATAAAATCAAGTACAAATGTATGATAAAAACTCTCAGCAAAGTAGGAATAGAGAGAATAGATCTCAACATAATAAAGGGTACATGTGACAAACCCACCGCTAACATCATACTTAACAGGCAAAATCTAAAATGTTTCCCTTAAGATCAGGAAAAAGACAGGAATGAATGTTTTCAACACTTATTTAAATAGTACTGGAAGTTCTACCCACAGCAATCAGACAAGAAGAAGAAATAGAAGGCATCCAAATTGGAAAGGAAGAAGTAAAACTGTCATTATTTGCAAATGACATAATACTGTATATAGAAAATTTGAAAGAACTGATAAATGAATTCATTAAAGTAGCATGATGCAAAATTGATATTCAGAAATCAATGGCATTTTTATACACCAATAATAAAGTATAAAAAAGAGAAACTAAAAATACTACCCCACTTCCAATTACAGCAAAAAAATAAGTAGTTTACCTAAGAATACATTTAACCAAGGAAGTATAAGACCTATACTCAGAAATTTATAAGGTACTGAAGAAAGAATTTGAGCAAGATACAAATAAGTAGAAGCACATACTATGTTCATGGATGGGACGAATTAACATTGTATTGTTAAAAGGCCCATACAACACAAAGCAGTCTATAGATTCAACATAACAATGGCATATTTAACAGAACTAGGAAAATATTCCAAAAATATATATGGAACCATAAAAGACCCAAATAACCACAGCAGTTTTGAGAAAGAACAACAAAGTTTGAGGAGTCACCCTACCTGATATCTATATATATAAAAGCCTAAGCAACAGGCTGACCGGCCAACCCTTTGACCAGCCCACTGTTCGACTGGCCAACTGGTAGCTATAACACACACTGACTACCAGGGGGCAGATGTTCAATGCAGGCGCTGCCGAGCTGCGGTGACTTGGCAGCTGCGGTTCTCTGATGATGCACCCAGAACCAGAGAGGAGGGAGCCCGATTCCAGGGTGCATCATCTGAGAACTGCCCTCTTGCAATCTGGGACACCTCAGGGGATGGTGGAGAGCCGATTTTGGGCCTATCCTCATAGGCCAGGCCAAGGGATCCCACTGGTGCATGAATCAATGAACCGGGCTTCTAGCCCATTGGCTCCCCACTTCAGGTCTGGCTCCCCACTGGACCTCTAACCCATTGAAAAGGTCATGGGTCTGACCCTTACAGAAACTTTTTGACTCAATTATCTAAATTATGAGATGGGTAGGACCTACTGGCTGCGGCCCCAACATTTGGCGCCCATGCCAGCCCATCCACTTAATATTGATTTCCAGTGGAAGCAGTTAATTTTCCCACAACCACTCTTGGCTGGGAAACGAGTTTGGCTTCCCTCCTTCTGGGTGGACAGTAGCATCAGTTGGCAACCTCCAGGGAGGGAAGGAGGCAAAGGAGAAGCTCAAGTGGGAAGAAGGAGGTTCCCACCACCACAGGACTCCACCTGGGCAGAAGGGCCTGGGTGGGAGCCTGACATTGAGCAGGGTCCTGCCCTAGGCCAACTAGATTCCAGGCTAAGTAAATCCTATTTGCTAAATAATTGCATTTTGCAGCTAAATGCCCACAAGTCATCAGTTACTGACAAACTTAAGGTAAAGTGAGATGAAAGAAGTGACAGATACAGAGATAAAGTGACATAATATTGGGAGGAGAGAGGAGGGAGCCTGATTCCAGATTGTGTCACCCAAGAACCACCCTCTCGCAATCCGGGACCCTTCAGGGGATGTCAGAGAGCTGGTTTTGGCCCAATCCCCACAGGCTAGACTGAGGGACCCCACTGGTGCACGAATCCATGCACCTGGCCTTTAGTTAAGCTATATAAGGCTATAATGATCAAAACAACAAGGTACTGTCATAAAAGCAGACATATATGTCAATGGAACAGAATAAAGATCCCAGAAACAAACCCACACCTTTATGGTCAATTAATATTTGACAAAGGAGAAAAAGTATACGATGGTGTAAAGACAGTCTATTCAAGAAATAGTCTTGAGAAAATTGGACAGATAAATGCAAAAAATAAAACTAGACCACCTTCTTACACCATACACAAGAATAAACTCAAAATGGTTTAAGTACTTAAATGAAAGACTTAAAACTATAAATATCCTAGAAGTAACCATAGGTAGTAAAATCTCAGATATTTCCTGTTGCAATAATTTTTCTGATGTATATCTTTGGGCAAGGGGAACAAAGAACAAATAAGCAAATGGGACTACATAAAACCAGAAAGTTTTTGCACAGCAAAGGAAACCATCAACTGAATGAAAGGACAACCCACTGAATGAGAGAACATATTTGCCAATAATACTTGGAATAAGGAGTTAATATCCAAAATTTATAAAGAACTCAAACAACTCAGTACAAAAACCCAATTAAGAAATGGCCAAAGTAACAAAATAGACACTTCTCCAAAGAGGACATACAACCACACACCTGTCAGAATAGCTACCATCAACAAATCAACAAATGACAAGTGATGGTGAGGATGTGGATGTGGAGAAAAGTAAACCCTAGTACACTGCTGGTGGGAATGAAGATTGGTGCTGCCATTATGGAAAACAACATGGAGTTTCCTCAAAAAATTAAATATGGAACTGCCATTTGACCTAGTGATCCCACTTCTAGGAATATATCCTACGAAACCTGAAACATCAATCAGAAAGAATGTGTGCACCCTTATGTTCATAGCAGTACAATTTACAATAGCTAAGATCTGGAAACAGCCCCAGCATCCATCAATAGATGAGTGGATAAAAAAGCTGTGGTACATTTATACTATGGAATACCATGTAGCAGTAAAAAAGAAGAATCTCTTACCCTTTGAGACAGCATATAAGGACCTAGAGAGTATCATGCTAAGTGAAATAAGCCAGTCAGAGAAAGACAAGTAGCACATGATCTCACTCCTATGTGGAATCTAATGAACTAAATAAACTAATGAAGAAAATAGATCCAGAGACACAGAACCATGGAATAGACTGTCAAACCTCAGAAGGAAGGCAGGGGTCAATGGGTGGATGGGAAGAGATCAACAAAAGAACTTGTATGCATATATGCATAACCCACTGACACAGACAATAGACAATAGGATGGTGGAAGCCTGGGGTGGGGAGGGGGCGTAAGGGTGGGCTATAAGGGGTCAGTGGGGTGGAAAGGGGGACATATGTAATACTTTCAACAATAAAGATTTTTTTTAAGAAGAGGACATACACTTGGCCAATAGATATGAAAAGATGTTCAATAGATATGAAAAGATGTTCAATGTTACCAATCATCACAGAAATGCAAATTAAAACAATGAAATATCAATTCACACCTGTCAAAATGACTGTCATCAATAAATCAACAAACAACCAGTGGTGGAGAGCATGTAGAGAATAGGGAACACTTGTGTTAGTAATGCAAATAAGGCAGCCACTGTGGAAAACACTACAGGGTTTCCTCAAAAAATTATAAATTGAACTGCCTTATGACCCAGCAATTCCACTTCTGGTAATATATCTTTCTTTAGAAATCCAAGCCACTGATTTAATAGAATATATACACCCCTATGCTCATTGCAGTGCTATTTACAATAATCAAAATCTGGAAGCAGCCCAAGTGCCCATTTGTAGATAAGTGGATAAATAAGCTGTGATATGTTTATACAATGGAATACCACTCAGTTGTAAAAAGAAGGAATGGATGGAACTAGAGGTTATTATGCTAAGTGAAATAAACCAGTGTGAGAAATACAAACACCATGTGATTTCACTCATATACAGAATTAATAAACAAACATAATAGAAAAACAAAAAAACAAAAAACAAAAAACAACAACAAATAGACACAGGCATCAATATGGTGATTGCCAGAGGGAAAGGAGATTGGAGGCCATCAAATAAGAAAGCTCAATAGCCCTAACCATTTTGGCTCAGTGGATAGAGCGTCGGCCTGTGGACTGAAAGGTCCCAGGTTTGATTCCAGGCAAGGGCATATACCTTGGTTGCAGGCACATCCCCAGTAGGAGGTGTGCAGGAGGCAGCTGATGGATGTTTCTCTCTCATCGACATTTCTAACTATCTATCCCTCTCCTTTCCTCTCTGTAAAAAATCAATAAAACATATTTTTTTAAAAAAGAAAGCTCAATAATAGACCTATGTACACACATATATATCTTTACATACAACATGAAACAGAGCTGGCATTAGTGTTAATTGCATTGTTTGACAATGGGAAAATGGTGTCAATAATTGGTCATCCATATTGAAAAATAAAATTAGTTCTCTGTCTAAAATCAAATACAGAAAATCAGTTCCAGATGGAATAATGACTTACATCTATAAAACTAAACTTTAAAAAAAGTTTTAAAAATACTTTTATGACCTTGTGACGGGGAGGACTCATAATCAAGAAACAAAATGAGCTAACCATAAAAGAAAAGCTAAGTAACTTTGGCCTAACAATTAAGATAGAATTTTTTTAAATGACAACCAGAAAGTATATATTTCAAACAAATTGTGTGTCAAAGGTTTATTAATGGTAATACAATTTATGTGTATATTATTTTTTCTAATTAACTCAGAAATTTAGCCCTACCTGGTCTTACACCTTCTCCTTTTGCCCCTCTACATTCTATCCTCTACACAGCAACCAGAATAGTACTTTACAAATGTAAGTCAGATCACAGTTTCTGCTGAGACTCTGTAATTGCTTTCCATTTCAATTAGATTAAAAGGCTAAGTCCTATTAGCTCTTTTAACTTACCTCCTAATACTCTCCCTCCTTGCTCACTCTGCTTCCAGCCATACTGAGCTATTTTGCTCTTCCATGAACATGACAGGTACATACTGCCTACTTGGATCCTTTATTCAACTGTTTCCTGTGACTAGAGTGTTTTCCAATCAGGTATCTTCATGAAATTTCTTTCTATCCTAGAGGTCTTTGGTCATGCAACACCTCAATGCAAGTTACCTTTATCAATCTATTTTAAATTATACACATTTCCTTCCGGGCACATTCATCTTACCTTGCTCTTTTTCTACAACACTTCATGTATTTGCTAAGGCTGCCATAACAAAATACCATGAACTGAATGACTAAATAAACAGAAATTTATTTTCTCAGTTCTGGAAGCTGAAGTCCAAGATCAAGGTATTAGCAGTTGTGGTTTTTCCTGAGACCTCTGTTCTTAGCTTCTGTATGGCTACTTATTGCTGTGTCCTCCATGGCCTTTCCTCTATTGATATGTACTCCTGGTGCCTGTGTGTCCTATTCATCTCTTCTTATAAGAGAATCAGTCATATTGGATTAGAATCGGCCCCAACAACTTCATTTTAAGTTAATGACCCCTTTAAAGGCCCTATCTCCAAATACAGTCACGTTCTGAGGTACTAAAGGTTAAGACTTCAACATACAAATTTCAGAGGGGACACAATTGAGTTCATAACAAGGACTATCATTTACAACATAAAATGTGTTTATTATATCAATATCTTTGTATTTTGTCACATTAGAATAAGAACAATGTTTTCCTTGTGGGTTTTTTTCTCTGAAGTGTCCTAAGTACCTACTTCAATGCCTAGCATACACAATAAATATTTGATGGGTGAATAAAAAAATTGTAGTTTAGTAAATAAATGGAAACCAACCAGATGTCCATAGATAAGAAAATGAATAAATATATTGTTCCATAATCACCAGTGAAGTGATTCTTAACTTTTAACATATTAATCTCTTGGCAATCTTGTTAAATGCAATTTCTGTTTCAGAGATTTTTGTAGTGCAGCCACAGATTCTATATTTCTAGAAAATTGCAGGTAATTCCAATGTTGTTGGTCAGGGAACAATGGGAAGACACATTGCACAGCCAGGCTTTACACAAGAAAGATAAACAAATCTCAACAAATTATGAATGAAATGAAACTTTAAGTAAAATGGCCAAATTACAAAAGAATATAGGCAGTACAATTTTATTTATGTGACTGTATAATAAGCAAAATGAAACATGTGGAAGAAACTAAAGAAAAACAAAGGAATAATTAACACAAAATTTAGAATAATGGTTACAGTTTAGGGTGCAGAAGGGTGATCAATGGGGAGGGACATCCAGAGATTTTAGATGTATTAGTTCATTCTATATTTTACTATTTAATGAGTGTATCATTACTCATTTAATTTGTGTTTTCTGAAGTGGGCACATAGGTAATGAGCACTCCTATGTGTCCAGGAAATATTTTCCAAAAAAAGAGTAAGCAGCAATAAGAGGGCAAAGAGGCTAAGAGAGGAGTAGGAAGAGAATAAATGCATAAAGACCAATAACCTTTGTCTTTCTGTTCCAAACATTAATCAGCCTCTACTCAATGCTAAGTCACAGACAGAAATTAGAATTAGCTCCTGTCCAATAAGCAGCTCTTGGAGACAAAAGTTTCAAATACATAGGGAAAATGTAATTATTTGTTTCCTAACAAAGATTAAAACATCATATAAATTCTTCATAGACAAATTCAGATTTTTCCTTTTAAAAATTTGCTTCATAAACTATCATTGACTTCTGACACACCAGCTAAAGTCCCTTTAATCATGTACTGTAGGTGATGTGAATATTTTATAGTTGGTATGCAGAGGAGATATCATGGAACAAATATGTATTGAAAATATGCTTCTAGGAAGATCCAAGTTGGTGGCCAACAGGATGGCAGTGAGGAAGAGAGTGTGAGTGAGAGAGTGAAAGGAGAGTGCATGGACGTGTGGGGCGTGTGTGTATGTGTGAGTGAGGGACAGTTATATTCCACAGGACTGTTGGGGACTGGCAGACCAGGCTCCCCTAGCCTGGAAACCTCTGATACTGCCCAAATCTCCCTGGGGTGGCTGGCTCTTCCACAGAGACTGCACCATCTTGAAGGGGAGAGTGGCTGTGACTAGGAGCCCAGCCTCACCTCCACCCAGGGAGACCTCAGACACCACCCAGGACACTACAGACACAATGTCCAGTGACCAGCTGCATTGGCTGCAAAACCACGAACACCAAGACTCCAGCCTCCCTGGCTGTGGGCTCCTAAAACATTTGTCCAGGGGGAGACAAGGTGGTGGCCAAATAGACAGACAGGTCCTGTGCCTTCTCACAGAGCAGATAGAAGGAACAGCTGAACCGAATAACATTCAATCATAATTGGAAAGTTAAACACAGCTGGAGAGACAATCGATGGGTGGAAAGGTCAGAGGTTGCCTGGAGAGAATTGGGATGTGGGATCTGGGCTGGAGGGAGAAACGCACACAGCTGGGACTAGAGTGTTCAGGGAGACTGCACTGCACTAAGTCCGCATCCCTTTGGGACATGTGTAGCTCTCAAATGTGGGAGTCCACAGGGCTGCTGGCAGTGGGGGACTCTAGATCTCAGCCCACAGCCATTGTGATCTGAGAAAATGCTTGATATGATTTCTATCTTGTGTATTTGAAGAGATTTTGCCTGTGTCCCAATTGTGGTCTATCTTTGAAAATGTTCCATGTGCACTTGAGAAAAATGTATATTCTGTAGCTTTGGGGGGAAATGTTCTGAAAATGTCAATTAATTCCATCTGATCTATTGAGTCATTTAGGATTGATGTTTCTTTGCTGATTTTTTGTTTAGAAATCAAATACAATAAAAACAATGAAAAAATAAAACACATGGAAGATAAATAGCATGCAATTAAACAATGATTGGGTTACCAAAGAGATCAAAGAAGAAACAAAAACTATCCTAGTAACAAACGACAATGAGAATACAACAATCTAAAACTTATGGGCCCAGTGAACACAATCTAGACAGGGAAGTTCATAGCTCTACAGGCCTACCTCAAAAAACAAGGAAAATGGTAATAAATTATCTAACCCTAAAAATCAAAGAATTAGAAAGAGAGCAACAAAAAAAGTCCAGAGTAAGCAGAAAGAAGGAAATAATAAAGATCAGAGAGGAAATAAACGACATAGAGACCAAAAAAAAAAAACAAAAACACACAATACACAATACCAATGAAACCAAGAGCTGGTTCCTTGAAAGGATAAACAAGATTGATGAACCTCTAGCCAGGCTCACCAAGAAGCAAAGAGAGAGGACCCAAATAAACAAAATCAGAAATGAAAAGGTGAATTAACAAAAGACCCCACAGAAATACAAATGGTTATGAAAAAAATAGTATGAACAACTCTATTCCAACAAATTGGACAACCTAGATGAAATGGACATATTCTTAGAAAAATACAAGCTTCCAAAACATAATCAGGAATAATAAAAAACCTGAATAGGCTGCTAACAACCAAAGAAATTGAAGCAGTAATCAAAAATCTTCCGGCAAACAAAAGCCCTGGTCTGGACAGCTTTACAGGGGAGTTCTACCAAGCATTCAAAGAAGAACTAAAACCTATCCTCCTCAGATTATTCCAAAAAATTCAAGTGGAAGGCACACTTCCAAGTTCTTTCTATGAAGCCAGCATTATCCTTATCTCAAAACCAAATAAAAACACCACAAAGAAAGAGAACTACAAGCCAATATCCTTGGTGAACATAGATGCTAAAATCCTCAACAAAATTCTAGCAAATCAGATCCAGCAGTACATTAAAAAGATTATACAACATGACCAAGTGGGATTTATTCTGTGGATGCAAGGATGGTACAATATCCGCAAATCAATAAATGTGATACATCACATAAACAAACTGAGAGACAAAAGTCACATAATCATGTTAATCAATGCAGAAAAAGTATTTGACAAAATCCAACACCCTTTCTTGATAAAAACTCTCAGCAAAGTGAGAATAGAGAGATCATACTTCAACATAATAAAAGACTACATGACAAACCTCCAGCCAACATCATACTCAATGGGCAAAAACTAAATCCATTTCCTCTAAGAGCAGAAACCAGACAGGGATGCCCAGTGTCAACACTCCTGTTCGATGTAGTGCTAGAATTGTTAGCCATAATGATCAGACAAGAAGAAGAAATAAAAGGCATTCAAATTGCAAGGGATATAAAACTGTCATTATTCCCAGATGACATGATACTGTACATAGAAAACCCTAAGGACTCCATCAAAAAACTACTAGACTTAATAAATGAATTTGGCAATGTAGCAGGATACAAAATTAACACCCAGAAATCTATGGCTCTTTTATACACCAATAATGAACTCACAGAAAGAGAAACCAAAAAAAAAATAATCCCATTTACATTTGCAACAAAAAAATTAGATACCTAGTAATAAACTTAATTAAGGAGGTAAACTACAGGATATTGAAAAAAGAGATAGAGGAAGACATAAACAAATGGAAGAACATATCATGTTCATGGATTGGTAGAATCAACATCAGTAAAATGTCCATACTACACAAAGCAATTTATAGATTCAATGCAATCCCCATTAAAATACCAATGGCATATTTCAGAGACCTATAAAAAATTCTCTAAACATTCATCTGGAATAAAAAAGACCCCGAATAGCCACAGCAATCCTGAAAAAGACAAACGTAGTTGGAGAGATCACAATGACAGATATCAAGCTATATTACAAAGCCACAGTTCTCAAAACTGCGTGGTACTGGCATAAGAACAGACATATACTAATAGACCAATGGAACAGAACAGAGAATCCAGGAATAGACCCAAGCCATTATGCTCAATTAATATTTGACAAAGGGAGAAAGAGCATACAATGGAGTCAAGACAGTCTCTTCAATAAATGGTGCTGGGAAACTTGGTCAGATACATGCAAAAAAATGAACCTAGATCACCAACTTATACCATACAAGAAAACAAACTCAAAATGGTTAAAGGACTTAAATGTAAGACAGGAAACCATAAAAACCTTAGAAGACTCCATTGGCAGCAAAATATCAGACATATGTCGTAGCAATATCTTTATCGATACAGCTCTTAGGGCAAAGGAAACTAAGGAGGAAATAAACAAATGGGATTACATCAAAATAAAAAGCTTCTGCACAGCAAAAGAAACCATTAACAAAACAGCAAGAAAGCCCTCTACATGGGAGAATATATTTGCCAATGATATTTCAGATATGGGTTTAATCTCCAAAATTTACAGAGAACTCATACAATTTAACAAAAGGAAGATAATAAAAAAATGAGCAAAGGATCTAGATTGACACTTTTCAAAAGAGGACATACAGAAGGCCGAGAGTCATATAAAAACGTGCTCAAAGTCATTAATCATCCCAGAGATACAAATCAAAACAACAATGGGGTACCATTTCACACCAGTCAGAATGGCTATCATCAACAGATCTACAAATGACAAGTGCTGGGGAGGATATGGAGAAAAAGGTACCTTTGTGCATTGCTGGGGGGAATGCAGACTAGTGCAGCCACTGTGGAAAACAGTATGGAGTATTCTCAAAAAGTTAAAAATGGAACTCCCATTTGACCCAGTAATCCCATTTCTAGAACAATATCCCAAGAAACCAGAAACACCAATCAGAAAGGATATATGCACCCCTATGTTCATAGAAGCACAATTTACAATAGCTAAGATTTGGAAATAGCCTAAGTGCCCATCAGCAGATGAGTGGATTAAAAAATTGTGGTGCATCTACACAATGGAATGCTATGCTGCTATAAAAAGAAGGAACTTTTACCATTTGCAACAACATGGATGGAACTGGAGAGCTTTATGCTAAGCGAAATAAGTCAGTCAGAGAAAGAATGATATCACATGATCTCACTCATATGTGGGATATAATGATCAACATAAACTGATGAACAAAAATACATTCAGAGACAAGGTAGCACTGAACAGACTGTCCAACCTCAGAGAGAGGACAGGGGAGGGGGTGGGTTGAAGATCAACCAAAGGACTTGTATGCAAGCATATTAGCATAACCAATGACCAATGGACACAGACACTGGGGCTGTGGGGCTTGCCCTTGGGGGTGTGAGTGGTGGAGGGAGGGGGTGTCAATTGTTGATAAAGGAGACATATATTATACTTTAAACAATAAAAAAAGAATATATGCTTCTAATACTCATATTTAAAAGTTGGTTTTAATATCCTTCTGTATGTTTTATAATCTGGCTTTTCAGGAATCCTTGGGGCTTTTAAAAACTTTTCCTATTGGACGTACTATTTACACATACTCTAGGAAATTTCACAAGCCTGAGAAATTGGCACAGAATAGTGCTGTACTCCTGAAGTTACTTCTTTAATTTAAAACATTTCAACACATGGATTTTGTCAGAAAAGAAATCTCACTATATTTTCCAAATGTTACATTAGTTGGACAGAAATAGTGTAACACAGGTTTTCATGGCATTACAATTCAGAAAAACTTTTCTTGGAGTAATGTACTATATTTAGATGGACAGTCATTAGATCGTTGGCTTTATAAACTACTCAGGCATAAATGTAACAATTTTAGTGCATAAAAGTGATTGAATATGGATCTTCAAATAACTTGTATACTGTATACTAGTATTTATTCATTAGGTTTACTGATAGGGAAAGTAGAATTTGAGGTTTTCAGATAAAATGCTGGCTCCATTTCTTTAACCCTTTACCAGGCACAGTTTTGCATTGTCATATAAAGAACAAATCCAGACCAAGCAAGAAGACACTTTTATTTAAAAGGATTATTACAGCCAAAACCGGTTTGGCTCAGTGGATAGAGTGTCAGCCTGCGGACTGAAAGGTCCCAGGTTCGATTCCGGTCAAGGGCATGTACCTTGGTTGCGGGCACATCCCCAGTAGGGGGTGTGCAGGAGGCAGCTGATCGATGATTCTCTCTCATCGATGTTTCTAACTCTCTATCCCTCTCTCTTCCTCTCTGTGAAAAATCAATAAAATATATATATATAAAAAAAAAGATTTAAAAGGATTATTACAAAGGGAAAGATACTATTGTACTAGGAGAAGATGGATTACTACTACAGGGAGAATGATATAACCATAAGGCCTGTAAACAACTCAAATGCAAAGCAAAAAGGTCATCTTTTTAAATTACACGGCGTACTTCTTCATCCATGCTTGAGCTATGAAATCATACTTTGGCCTATCATTTATGTACATCTTACCAATTTCTGGAAGGATAATATTGTGCGGATTGGGATGACATAACATGGCGCTAAGTGAGAGCAATACTTTGGAAACTGTGTGAGGGAGACCACTCGGCATTAAGGATGGCCAGACAGATGCACGCATTAAGGTTTATATTTGGATGGTAAATTCGGGCTTTAAATTGGATCTTGGGTGGTTTGAAGCGGTACTCCCATGGGAAATGGATGGTAAGGAGGAAGACCCCTCCCTGGTAGGGGCTGTCCCTGGGCCCCAATATAATTCTCTGCCAGTTGAACACATCTTCTGCCATGGGCCCTGTGGAGCACAGCTCTGGTGGGGGGGTCCCGAGAAAGGTGGAGGAACTCCTTCTGGAGGGCTTTTCGGCCAGAGTCAGTGCCATGGGCCGATCCGTGTCGGAACGCTTCCTGATAGGTAGAAGGTGGGGGAGACCACGGTTAGGGGGAGCGGCAACCCACCGGGTCTGGGAATAGGTGAGCCAAAGCCGGGCTCTGGGGTGGAGGGCGGGTGACAGGAGACAGGGAAAGTGGTGGAGAGGAGGGCTGAGGAAGGAGAGATGGGAACTCGGCTGGACTCATGGGCTACTGGACACCTGTGTTCCACAAGGCAACTGGCTCTGCCAATGTTTCCACTACCCCTCTGCCAACAGCTTCCTGCTGTCCTGACCTGGAGACTGCCACCCAGGGGCCGCAATGCCGCTACACACCACTGCCAGGTGACAGGGCCGCTCCTGAATAGGGCCGCCTGCCCCTGCTGCTCTCAACTGCAGTCCACATTGGGTTGCCTGGTGACAGTAGGGGATCTGCTCTGTGAGGTCACAGGGACATGCTGATGACACCACCAAGTGAGTTGGGGCGGGGGGCGGGGAAGAGGCAGGGTCAAGAGATTGCGGGAATGGGGTGGGGTGGAGGGTGGGAGGGACCATGGAAGGAAATGGAGTGGGGTGCAGGGTAGGAATGACCATGGAAGGGAATGGAATGGGGTGGAGGGTGGAAGGCCTGGAAAGGGCTGAATGGTGGAAGGGTGGGAGGTGGGAGGTAGTCCAGGCTGCCTGGTATATGAGTGCTTGTGCTGTTTCCTGCTGCTCACAACTGCCATCCACAATGGATTGCCTGGGGACAGTGGGGCTCTGCTTGTGGAGGTCACAGGGGCCACGCTGATTATCCCACCCAGTGAATGGAGAGGGTGGGGTCGGGTCAAGTGGTGATCTGAATGGAGGGACCTAATCACTCACCCTGGGATGGTCCAAGACTGCGACATGAACTTATAAGGAAAGCCTCATCGTGCCTGAAGGCTGAAGAGCTCTGTGACTTCTCTTCTATGTAGGCTGGACTTTATGGTGGGAATTGCTGTCACTGAATTAGAAAATATAAAAACAATCAGTGTAGTTGGATCCCAGGGTTGCAGGGGCTGAGCTGCTGCTGCACTCCTCTACAAAAGACAAGGTGGAAGTGGTTACCATAATATCATTACCGTAATGAGAGCAGAGTAAAAGCAGCAATCAAAATAATCTGACTCACCTATGGCCTTAGCTAGTTGATCATGGTGTTCCTGGAAGTGAAGTAGATACATAGCCTACTAAATTCTTATGTGATCTGTATTAGCAGAAAGTTTATATCAAGTGAATAAAAGTCTAACTTGAATTATAAAAACAGAGTGATGGAGCCTCAATCACTTCCCAGACTTAAGCCAGTTTATAGACCCAGAATTAATGGAAGGGAAGGACAGTTCTTTGTGATAAAGGAGTACTGCTTAACATTTATACCATTAATCTTTCTCCCAGCCTTGCCCAAAGGGACCTGCAGGGTTTTTTTTAGCTGGGTAACAGTGCACTGGAGAAAAATAAAATAATCAGAACTTTCAGAGACTCATGGACACTGGCTCTGCTCTAACACCAATTCCAGGAGACTGAGTCCTCACTGTGGTCCACCAGTCAGAGAACGAGCCTATGGAGGTCAGGGAATCAAAGGAGTTTTACCTCAGGTCTGCCTCCCAGGAGTCCCAGTGGGTCCTAAAATCTGCCCTGTGGCTATTTCCTCTGCTCCAAAGTGAGTTGCTGGAATTGATGTACTTAGGAGAAGGCAGAATACCTGCATTGGTGTTCTGACTTGTGGAGTAAAGACTATTATTCGGGGGGGGGGGGGGGGAGGACCACCAATTGAAAGCCATTAGATGATACTATCAGAAATGTGTTGCCATTTCTGATAGTATCATCTCTCAGAAATAAGATACCACCTCTTATTTCTGAGAGTGGTATCAACATAATAATGGTAATAAGACAATCAAACAGTCTCTGTGTGACATAGCTCAATAGTGTTTACCTACTTGTCTTTTTTCACCTGAACGCTTTATATAATGACACAGATAGATATGGTGGAATAAATATCACTAGTTGTACTTTTATTATGAGGAAGAATGAAGGCATTGTAGAAATATAGTTATAAAATTATATTGTATAAGTGAAAAAATTATACTTAAGGAAATTGAGGAAGATTCTGGAATATAGAACATATGTTTTCACAGTTCCCTCACTTTGCCTTGGTCTTTCTTCTGAAAATGTAAGTCTAGAACTTCTGTTTTATGGTCTCCAAATAAGGTTCTTGTGAGCCACCACTGTGCCCTAACAATAAGCAAAAGGCTGAACAGACTGAAAATTTAAAAAAAAAAGGAAAAAAAGGTTTTATTGTATAGAGGAATAAACAAAGATAGAAAGAACTAGGTATGGTCAAATGAGAGGAAAAGATGGCATGATTGGATAATAGATCAGAAAATATTTTACCCTGGGGCCAGAGTGTCTATATGCTGGCTTAGGCTGAGGAGGGGTCAAAATTTAAAAGCCTGGAGGAAAGAGAGGAAAGAATCTTAACCAAAGATTGGGTCATAAATATTTTGTTTTGATTGATATTTGCAGATAAAATGTTAAGCTAATTATCATTTACTAGTGACCTGATTCACGGATTTGTGCACATTGAAAAGAAATTAATTAGAAGGTGTGACCACCAGGGTGGGACTAGGCAAGATAGGCCAGACACACCCTGGAGCCAACCTCCCCCAGTACCTCCCCAGAGTCTGCAGAGTGAGGGGGGCCCCTCAGACAGGTGGGGTCCCTCAGCCTGGCCTGCAGGGATTGGGCCAAACCTGGCTCTCCGACATCCCCTGAGGGGTCCTGGAGTGTGAGAGGGCACTCTGCGAAGTTACTGTCATACAGGGTGTGGAACACAAATGCAAGTGTGCAGTAAACTAGATTCAGGGCCGACAGTGCCCCAGCAACAACATAACCCACAGCCGAAGATGGAATCGCATGGCCCTACGAGGAATCAGGCTCCCTCCTCTCTGGTTTTGGGGTGCATCACCCGAGAACCACCGCTGCCAAATCACTGCAGCTCGGGAGCTCCAGCATTGAGTGTCTGCCCCCTGGTGGTCAGTGCACATCATAGCAACTGGTTGGACAGTCAGACACTTAGCACATTAGCCTATTATTTATATAGATGAGACCAAAGAATGGAAATTTGAGGATCTGAGTCTAACTTTTTCATAGGTTGAATAAGGAGGCACCCAGGAATCTTTAAGTCGTATGAGGAAAGGAGGTAGTCTTTGGCAGTAAGCAATTTTCTAAACAAAATATGGTCGTGTTCCCAGGGGTGGGGGTGGGGGGGTCATTCATTCTTCATGGTCTACTAGAAGCATGAAGGGGCTTTTGTAAAATTCATCATTGTCAACATGAATAGAAGAGTTCTTTAAAACAATGGTCTCATTTTGAAGATATTGCAAAGGAGGTCTAGTTAAGTTAATGGGCCAAACATCAAGTTTAACAGCAGACTAGAGCTAGGTCTGAATTCATCTCTCCTTCCAGTATGCAGTTCTGCCAAGCTATATCAAGATTTTGAGAGAATTGAAAGTTATACATTTTGGGTTCACTTTAGGAGAAAGTAAACAAAATTACCAAAAATATGAAAGGAAATACTAATATCAATTAAGAAAAGAAAGGACAGGACATTACAAATTTTTAAAAGTGGTAGTTACCACAAGCATGACAGCATCCAGAAAAAAATTAATAGTCTTTGATTGGTTCTTCTTATAAAAACATATTTTAATAGTATTGTCTATAGAGAGATTAGAAAGATACATCAGCTTTTCTCTAGCATGGTTCATAAAATTACATGCACATTATTGAGATTCTATGAAAGTTTCTTTCATCTTCAAGACTTGCTTTTGCTAATGCCAAGTAAATTTTAGGGTTGCTGTCAATTTTTGTGAAACCTCTATTGAATTGCATTCATGTACTATAAGATTTCAGGGTATTTCAAATTTGCTTATACAGCAACTAATTGTAAATTCCTTTAAATTTAAGATACTTCATTTGTCTTTTATTCTTCATTGCATTCTTATAAAATTTTATTAGACTTAAATAGTATATATATATGGTATCAAATAGTATTTCTTGAATGAAGAGCAAGATATGTACTTTTATTCATTATGTTTATGTGATCGCCTTCTCCATATTAGCCATTAATTGAATTATTTTTAAAATCCAATATATATTTTTGCTTTGTTTTGTTTGTTTGAATTTTTTTTGTAGTTTCAGATCCCACATATAAGTAAAACCACACAGTATTTGTCTTTCTCTCTCTGAATTATTTCACTGAGCATAATGCCGGCTAGGTCCATCTATGTTGGTTGTTGTAAATGGAAAGATTACATTCCTTTTTTATTGGTGCATTATATTCCATTTTATATATAAATACACCAAATTTTCTTTATCCATACATCCATCTATAGACACCTATATCCCTTCCATATCTTAGCTATTATAAATAACTAGAGGCCCAGTGCATGAAATTTGTGCATGGGTAGGGTCCCTAGGCCTGGCTGGCAATCAGGGCCAATCGGGGCCTTCCTTTCCCCAGCTTCCAGCTGCTGGCTGGGGCCTTTCTTCATTCTGTACCACATCCTGGTGGTCAGCGAGTGGTCGAACTCCCAGTCGGTCAAACTCCCGTCAGTCGAACTCCTGAGGGGACAATTTGCATATTAGCCTTTTATTATATAGGATGTTGCAATGAACATAAGGGTGCATATATCTTTTTAAACAAGTGTGTGTGTTTTTCTTTGGATACATAACCACAAGTAGAATTGCTGGGTCATATTGTTTACTAGTAGACTCATAGAAACAGAGACCAAAGGAATGATTATCAGAAAGGGGAGCTAGGGTGATGGGTGAAAAGGGGAAGGGGCATGTAGTCAATAATATTGTGATAAGTTTGCACAGTGACAGATGCTTACTAGAATTAATGGGATGATCACATTATAAGGGATACAAATGTTGAGTAACTATATTGTATACATGAAACTAATATAATCAATATAATATTGTATACCAGCTATACTTAAATTTCTTTAAATGCAAGAACTTTATTACTTCTAGTAAAAAAAAAATATTTCCTTACCTTTTAATATGCTCTTCCTGCCATTTTATCTGGGACCACCAGACTTCATCAGGACAAGATGCACCAGATTAAATACATTGGGATCCATCAAACCTGTGACTTCACACATATTCTTGCATTTTATAAGTTTTTTTCTATTCCATTATTCTCATCCTATATAATAAAAGCCTAATATGCTAAGTGTCCGGTCGACCATTCAGCCAATCAAAGTGTAATATGCTAAAGTCACTCAAATGTTCACTATGACATGCACTGACCACCAGGGGGCAGACGTTCCAACCAATAGGTTAGCTTACTGCTGAGGTCCGGCTGATGGGGACTGAGCGAGACAGGCCGGACACCCCCTGGAGCCCTCTCATGGTCCCTCCCCGGCTGGCCAACCTCCTGTGTCCTTCCCCGGCCCCATTTGTTCACTGGTGGGGTCCCTCGGCCTGGCCTGAGCCCTCTCACAATCCGGGACCCCTTGGGGGATGTTGGAAAGCTGGTTTCAGCCCAATCCCACAGGCCAGGCCAAGGGACCCCACTGGTGCATGAATTCGTGCACTGGGCCTCTAGTATTCTCATATTTTCCATGTCCTAGATAAGTTCATATCACTATAAATGCCTTGTCTTGATGCTTCATGCCACAGTACCAGGTGTATTGGCTCAATGTACATAGATATATTCAGGATGCCATTCCTATGCTAGGACAGTTGGTAACAACTTAATCATGTATGACAATGATTGCAAAACACAGGAGTAAATCCCATTAAATTTAAAGTATCCCAAGTCAACTCTATTTAGAAAGATTCTCAATCTGCCCATGGCCATTTCAATGCCATCCAACTAGTGGTAAGTGTGACAGAAGGCAAGTGGAAATGGAAAAAATGCATAAATGTTAACCAGCTGAAGTTATAATGTCTGTTCATTTTTGTTGAAAATTTTACAAAAACCTATGACCATGTGAACACATAGTTCCAGCCCTTCCCAGTTCTTTGAATGGCCTTACACAGAAGAAACCCTGAGACATAAGTTTCATTTGCTTAACCGCAGATTTGTCTCTGCACTCTGTCTTCCTGCCATTATGCCATCTGGATCTTTTTTTAAAATTATTTAATGCTGTTTTACTTTACCTTTAAATGTTTGGGTAAATCTTATCCTGAAGATGGCTGCAATAATTATAACATATTGATATCAGTTCTTTCATGAGGGAAGAGTAAGTAGCTACTTAGTTGGAATGATTTGAAGAATGCTGGGTGAGACTTTAATACTCCCTATACATGTTCCTCTTCTAGACTCTCCATAGATTTTAAAATATTTATCCTATCTAATAAAAGAGTAATATGCAAATTGACTGCCACTCCAACGCACAAGATGGCCACCCCCATGTGGTCAAAGATGGCGGCCCCCATTTGGACACAAGATGGCCAGCAGGGGAGGGCAGTTGGAGTGATCAGGCCAGCAGGGGAGGGCAGATGAGAGGGACCAGGCCAGCAGGGGAGGGCAGTTGGGGGGACCAGGCCTGCAGGGGAGGGCAGTTAGGGGTGACTAGGTCTGCAGAGGAGGGCAGTTATGGGTGACTGGGCTGGCAGAGGAGGGCTGTTGGGGGGGACCAGGCCTGCAGGGCAAGACTGTTGGGGGGCACCAGGCCTGCAGGGGAGGGCAGTTGGGGGGACCAGGCCTTCAGGGGAGGGAACTTGGGGGGGACCAGGCCTGCAGGCAAGGGCAGTTGAAGGGACCAGGACTGCAGGGTAAGGCAGTTAGGGGTGACTGGGCCTGCAGGGTAGGGCAGTTGTGGGGGGACTAGGAAAGCAGGGGAAGGCAGTTGGGGGGGACCCAGGCCTGCAGGGGAGGGCAGTTGGGGGGACCAGGCCTGCAGGGGAGGACAGTTGGTGGCAACCCAGCTGGCAGGGGAGGGCAGTCAGGGGTGACCAAGCTGGCAGGGGAAGGCAGTTAGGGGCAATGGGACCAGCAGGGGAGCAGTTAGGCATTGATCAGGCTGGCGGGGGAGTGGTTAGGGGGTGATCAACCTGGCAGGCAGAAGCGATTAAGGGCAATCAGGCAGGCAGGCAGGCTAGTGGTTGGGAGCCAACAGTCCTGGATTGTGAGAGGGATGTTCGACTGCCCGTTTAGGCCTGATCCTGGGATCGGGCCTAAATAACGGGCAGTCGAACATCCCTCGAGGGGTCCCAGATTGGAGAAGGTGCAGGCTGGGCTGAGGGACATACACCCCCGTGCATGAATTCCGTGCACCAAGCCTCTAGTATTTGTATATAAAGAAAATGTTCCTATGATTAAAGCACACTAAAAATACAAATATCCCTGGAAACACAATATAAAAGCAAATTCTGAGTGTGAATAGATTTTATCAGATTGCTTTTTCCTAACATGTACTTTAAAGTCATGAGAGTTTTGATTGAGGAGGATCAGGTAAAAGTAGTTATGGAAATGAGGCCTTGGTCACAGAAATCAAGCCTAAATGAATTACTGCAATAGGGAACATGTCTCCCAGGCAGGGTACAGATGGAGGTGTTTATCATTAGGATAGCTTCTTTGACTCAGCCTCAAGTATTGAGACTTATTGACAGAACAATATTTATAAAAAGAAGGACAATGGATGTGGACCATGGTCAGATTACTTTAAGGTACTATTGAATAATTTATTCTGTAACCCCCACCAAAAAAAGAACTTGCATTTTATTAGTTGAATTGTGTATAGGTAATCATGATCCCAGTAATTTTCTGTAGTTGTTTAAAAATGAAAATTATTGGCAAAAGTACTCTTAACATTGGGGAAACAAATTAATGGACTTCTCAAATTCCCACTTCTCAAATTATAATATGAATATGTGCTATGAATATGTGCCTATAACCAATAGTTATAAATTTTCTTGCTCTGTGGGAGCATTATAAAGAATGAGAAGTAGCTGATTGCTCTTATCAATAGCAGCAAGTAAACGTATATACTTTTTTAATTAGGGTCGATCCTCCAGGTGTTATCCAGTACAAAAATGTGCATATTTATGTAATGAATGCAACTTTAGCAAAGTACCATCCATATAAATTGCAAGGAACCATACAGTTGCTCTAAATTCAATCTGCAGTTTCCTTTAACCTTTTGCACTCAGATGTCGAGATTAAAATTACTCTTTGAATGTATCAATAATTTGAAATATAAAAAAATCCAAATTATTAAGTTTGTATGAAAAGAAACTCCAGTTTTTTATTCTACTGCCGCGCTTTGTAAAATCTGGGGTATTTAAAAAATTAAATCCCGAGTAGGATAAAGGAATCTAGAATAAAGCAAGCGAGTGTAAAGGGTTAATACAGTTTTGACAGAACTATAAAAATAACCATCTCTGTAGTGTGGAGCTTAACAGACTGTAAGATAATATTTTTAAAGATCTGTTTTGTACATTGTTTTGAATATTTGATTTTATTGTATGCAGGAGATTATATTAGAGATTAGCCAAAGATTTCTGATAGAATAATATAGATATTAATAATAAATACTACAAATACTGGTAGTCTTGAGAGTGTTACTCTTTTTGTTTTGTATTTTATTGGTTTGGTTTGTTTTCCAATAAGTATTATCAATTATAATAACATAATCAAGCAGAATGTGCTTGACATATAAAGAAGAGGAGCTTACAGTTGAATTTTCATCTCTGCTAATATGATAATGTTTCAGGTTTTCTATAAAGAATAACATGAACAAGATGGTTTGAGCAGAATCAGTATGACTTATCACTTTGAGGCATAAAATCCTTATAATGAGACACCAATTTAAGGAATTTATATCTATAATCTGTTCAGTTGGTTTTGAGTATGAAAACTGTGAGGTGATGATCTACCATTTTTATGATCTATGTTCTTATCTCTATATCTACTCAGTACCTCTTTAAGTGGTTATCTCTAATAGACTATCTCTAATGAACAGGGTAGTTTATCAGCTCTAAATCTATTATATAAAATGTATATTTTTAGCTGATTCCAATGATTATTCTTTCTGTGGCATAGGATTGGATTTGTTCACATTACTTCCTGAAACTAGCATCCTTTGATGTTTTTATATAATTTTAATACATTTGAGGTTCTGTTTTCTTATACTTTACTTATCAATGCCAGATAATTAAATTTTATATTTTATATCTAAATGCTTTCACATTTAAGATTTTTTATTTTCATATTTAATCAATATTCATAAGAAGCTAAATATTTACATTGTTGAACATAGTTCATATATGTATATATAATAATAAAAGCATAATATGCAAATTGACTGAACAACCAAACAGCAGAACAACCGTCTGGATGACTTTCTGGACAACCATGCTATGACACGCACCGGCACCGGGCCAGCCAAGGCAGGTGTGATGCGATTGTTCAGGGGGCCCCCGCTATCACCCCATAAACACCCTGCAGTGGGAGGCCCAGGCCACCAGTCAGCAGGGTGATAGATCAATTGGGGGGAGTTCCACAATTGTCCCAAAGAGGGAGGCCCAGGTTACCGACCAGGGGGCTGCAACAAGTAGGCAGGGCCTCCTTCTGCAGGGACGATCCATCGCGAAGCCCCAGCTGGGTGGGCAAGGCCTACGTCTTTGGCGCAATTGATTGTGGGGCTCCCAGATTGTGAGAAGGCACAGGCAAGGCTGAGGGACCCTCCCCTCAGTGCACAAATTTCATGCACTGGGCCTCTAGTGTATGAGTAATCTTTGATAAAAGATATCTTATTTTTTAAGGACAAGATAAAGAAACAGATAAATTGAAAATAGTCATGTTATCCACTTCATTGTAGACACAGTCAGGAATGGCCTGAGCAGTGGTGAATGAAAATCCTTCCAACCAGCTGAAACTTAAGCAATCTAATTGATTGCTTACTTTGAATAGAGGAAGAAAGAGTCTGAGGTATAGATAAACATGGATTTCCAAACAGTGATGAAAGTCTTAGTTTAATGTACAGAGACCTGGAAAGAGCAAAATTGGAAGTTCTGAGGAAGAAACATTTGAATGCATAGGTAAGGATGGTCACAAAGTATGAAGAACTTTGTATCTCATTTTCATATTCATCAAGGCATCTACTCCCAAAGAGACACTTAAGAAATGAGGAGGGCCCTAGCCAGTTTTTCTCAGTGGATAGACCATTGGCCTGTGGACCAAAGGGTCCTGGGTTCAATTCTGGTCAAGGGCACGTACCTTGGTTGCAGGCTCCTCCTTGGCCCAGGCCCTGGTCAGGGCTTATACAGGAGGCATGATATTTCTCTCTGTCTTTCCCTCTCTCTTTCACTCTCTCTAAAAATCAATGGAAAAATATCCTCAGGTGAGGATTAAATAAAAAAAGAAGGTGGAACCATGACTTGCTCTAATGAAATTAAACCAGCCACTGTCTTTGGGCACCACAAAGCTTCCATAGTAAATCCATCAACACAGTAGACATGGTGGAAGGTATAGGGAAGAAAAAAAAATTCTTTCTATCCTTCTAAATTCTTGATTGACACCCCTTTAATAAAAGAGAAATTAACATGAGAAATACAAACAGAAGTTTGTCAACATAGCATACCTCATATATACAGGTGTGAACAAAAGTATCTTTCCAGTTGAGAGCTTGTGATACAGTTTATTCTTGTGTTATTTATTTAGAATTGTGTTATTTATTATTGTTATTATTATTATTATTATTATTTGTATTATTATTACTAGAGGCCCAATGCATGAAGATTCGTGCAAGAATGGGCCTTCCTTCCCCTGGCTGCTGGCACCGCCTTTGGTCCGGCTGGAGCTGCCTTTTTGCTCAGGCCCGGAGCCACCTTTCTGCCTTCCCACACTGCCCAGAAGCCCGGAGTGACTGGGGCGAGGCAGAACGCCTGTGTGGTCGGCTGCTTGGAGCCTGTTTATGCAAATTAACCTGCCATCTTTGTTGGGTTAATTTGCATACTCACTCCTGATTGGCTGGTGGGTGTCATGAAGGTATGGTAAATTTGAGTCTTACTCTTTTATTAGTGTAAATTATTATTATTATTATTAATCTACTTTTCCCCATTCCTATACATGGAAGATATCCAGGGGAAAATGAATAATTCAAAAGGGTGGCTTAGAACTCTGACTTATATAACATCTTCAACAAAGGATAATAAATTTGTGGTTAAATTACAGAGCAAAGGAAAACAATTTTACGCCTTCCAGGGCCGACACAAATAAATAATTTAACATAATAAATTAACCTAGGCTAATATAGTTTAAAGTTTGCCTTGGTGATTAACTTTTGTTCTTCCAGGTATAGAAGGAATCTGGGACACCTTTGTAAATTTATGTCTTGGTTTTAGGCAAATAAGGGGAGGCAAAAGGCTTCTCTTGTTTCTATTTATTTCAATTTCCTTCAGCTAAAAATAATCCTTATGCCAAAGCAACATATTTTGAAGTGGTATATTCTGCTACTCTTCAAAAGAATGGGAATGGGGACTATGCTTGGCTAGTTTTGTTTTCCTCTCTCTAAGTCTGATAGATTTTGATACTATTGAATGTCAAACCAGCCAGCAATAGAGATCAAATTTGAGTCCTTGTTATGGCAAAGCTCCTCAGGGAAACTAGGAAGCTACTTGAAAGATGATTACATAACTTCCCTTCTACCTTGGAGTGGGGAGAGATTCATCCTTACAGGCATTTGACACCTACTCTGAATATGGTTATGCTTTTCCTGTCAACTTTTCCTCAGCCAGTACTATCATCTTAAAGCTTTACATCAATCCTATATAACTTTGCCTCACACTAAGGGATCTATTTTGGGGCCAGAAAAAGTACAACAATGGACACATGGCCAAGGGAATCTTTGGTTCTACAGTATACTGTATTACTAGAAACAGTAAGCTGAATAAAATAATGGAGTGCCCTATTAAAAACTCAGCTAAGTTCTGCAAAACTAAGATACACAGTCTACTTGGGATAGTGAACACATGATACAATATAGAAATTATGTATTATAGAATTGTGCATCTGAAACCTATATAATTTTATTAACCAGTGTTATCCCAATAAATTCAATAAAAATTAAAAAGAAACACAGTCTGGGAAATAAGGGATGATAGCAGGATTGGTTTTTCTCAAAATTATTTCTAATATTCTACTTTTATAATGTGTTTTTCTTGTCCATACATTCTCACCCTATTGCGTATTAGTAGTCCTATATCCTGGAGGGATCAGGAAGCACTTCTATCAGAGGACACACTAAAGGTTCTTCTGAACTTGAAAGAAGATGTTGTCCTGGCCAGTTTTGGCTCCTTTTACTGGTAGATCAACAACTAAAGGATGGAGTTACCAAATTGATGGAGATGACTGACACTTATTACCATGAATAGCCTAGTTGCTACTAGACTATAAGAATCAGAAAAAGAGTAAGTATAGAACCCAGTGAAATAATTGAGGTAGTTCTTGCTTGTATTTTGTTCAGTAGTATGGAAACAGAGAAGGACATCCAAAAAGACATGTAAATTCTGTAATTGGTATAGACCTGATAAAGAATACTGTATGAGAATTACCCTTGACATGAAAATTAAAAAGGAAAGTGTAGCCTGACTGATGTGGCTCAGTTGGAGCATCATCCCATTCACCAAGAGGTCACCAGTTGATTCCAGGTCAGGGCACATGCCTGGGTTTCAGGCTCAATCCCCAGTAGGGAGCCTGCAAGAGGCAGCAGATTGATGCGGTTTCTCCCTGTCCCTCTCTCTCTGAAAATCAATTAAAAAAAACATTATAAAATTAAAAAAAAAAATAGCTTGGCATGGGGCTGATGGAGCCACAAGTACTGAAAGAGAGGTATTGCATTGATCATATAAATGTGTGCCACACCTTTCCATATGATAGGTGATTTTGTGCATGTTATTTTAAATGATGATAATTTATGATGCATATAGCAATTTTACATGGGTTTTCTGGTTTTCTTAAACTTCCCAACAAATATAGTAAGGGAGGTAATAGTGATAAATCAGCCTTCAAAGTAATACAATTAGTATGGTTGTAAGAGATTATTCAAACCAATGTCCATCTAATTCTAAGTAAAGGTGTTCTTTTCTCATAATTCCTTCCTGGGTTCATAAGACACAAGTGAATAATATTTTATACTTGTTTTATTTTTCCTGGTGCAATTACATAGTAAGAAAAAAATCACTTGGGTATGACAGTAAACAATGGTATGATGCCTAAATCCTGGCTTATCTATGCTGAGAATGAAGGTATAGTGAATCGAGTGGTGATATACATATTGATACTCTTGCTTTCGCAAACATAAAAATAAATTTATCAATTTGATAATAAAGAAATATATTTAGGAAAAAAAGAAAGGCAATACAGTAAAGAAGATTAAAATACATTTGGTATCTTGGAAGCAAACGCCATAACGCAATAGAAAACAAACATACACAAATACACCTTAGCTAAAGGCTCTGGCAATTGAGTTTTGGAGGATGATGGGATAGTAGCATTCTTATGGCTCTCTAATGTTTTGAGCAATTCTTACATATCAGAACTATGATTTTTCTGTTTTCAGCTAGTTCTGTTTTCAGTGTTTTTCTTTTTTAAAACTTTGGCCTTTAAGTAGGAAAAGAAAAAAAATGTTCAGTTTCTATAACATGCATTTTCCACTAGGAGAATGATTTTAGAAAGACACACCAATATGCTACATTCAGAAAATTTGCCAGTACTTCTGGATCTTCATTTATGCTAGTTACAATAAGCAAATGGCAGAAGGAAACAATGATCCCACAGTGATTTAAACTTCTTTACTTTTAAAACTACATCTTTTTGAGTATTGCTTTTAAAAATTAAAGTAGTGATGAGATATTTATTTTTCTTTTATAATCATTAGAGCTTTCTAAATTCACAGACTGTATTTCAGAAATAACCAGTTAAAGCTGAAGTTAATAGAGAAAAATACACCAGAATATTAAAAGTACAGCATATACTGCCATCCAAATGAAGCTTAAGTTTTTATGAAGTTACTCAATATTTCTCCTATATATTAGATAAGATGCTAAATACAAGGTATGTTGTAGCATAAAAGTTTGGTAAGGAGTGAATTGTGACATTTCTTTATAGTCATATAGTATAGATATTTGTGCAAATCAGCATTGGAATGAAATCCATAGATGCTATTTTAGCAAGTTAATAAAATACTAGCAAACCTTTTAGCAAGTGAGTAAAATGTTTAACTCTTTTCATAAAACAGTAGTGCAAAGTTGCTCAGTGATTTGCCAAAAGCCAGCATTATTGAAATTTTGGTTTATTCTACTAACTATTCGCATTAGTTTTATATTAATTCAAAATAAATTACCACATACTTAGAAATTAAAAACAACAAAAATTTATTAGCACACAATTTTTGTGGGTCAGGAATATAGACATGGTTTACCATGCCCTCTCCTTAAGGTCTCACAAGAATACAACCAAGGTAACAACTGGGCTGAGTTTATAGCTGGAGGTTTGAATGGGGAAAATCCCAGTTCCTAGTTCATTCAGGCTGTCAGAATTCATTTGCTTATTTTTGTAGGACAAAGAACCTGGCGTTCTTGCTGGCCACTGACTGGAAACTGCACTCAGGTACTAGAGGATGCCCACAGTTCCTTGACAGGTGGGCTTTTTCCACATGGCCGCTTTCTCCAACATGCCTGCAAGTCTGCTAAGAAAATGGTGTACTTTTATGATGTAAGGTAATTTGGGGAGTGACAGCCTGTCACTTTTGCTATATTATTTTTTTCTTTTTTTCCATTTTTTAAATTAAGGTATTACATGTGTATATATCTTTCCATTGCCCCCCCACCCGACTCCCATACATGCCTTCACCCCCCAGTGTCTTGCGTCCATTGGTTATGCTTATATGCATGCATACAAGTCCTTCGGTTGATCTCTTATCTCCCCCACCTCTCCCTAAACTTCCTGCTGAAATTTGACAGTCTGTTTAATGCATTACTGCCTCTGTATCTATCTTTTTGTTCATTAGATTATAATGTTCTTTATTATCCACAAATGGGTGAGATCATGTGGTATTTTTCTTTCATTGGCTGGCTTATTTCACTTAGCATAATGCTCTCCAGTTCCATCCAGGTTCCTGCAAATGGTAAGAATTCCTTCTTTTTTATGGCAGCATAGTATTCCATTGTGTAGATATACCATAGTTTTCTGATCCAGTCATCTGCTAATGGGCTCCTAGGCTGTTTCCAAATCCGAGCTATTGTAAATTGTGCTGCTATGAACATAGGGGTGCATACATCCTTTCTGATGGGTGTTTCTAGTTTCTTAGGATATATTCTTAGGAGTGGGATTAATGGGTCAAATGGGAGTTCCATTTTTAGTTTTTTGAGGAAACTCCATACTGTTCTCCACAGTGGCTGCACCAGTCTGCATTCCCACCAGCAGTGCACGAGGGTTCCTTATTCTCCACATCCACGCCAGCACTTGTCCTTTATTAATTTGATGATGATAGCCATTCTGACAGGTGTGAGATGGTAACGCATTTTCGTTTTGATTTACATCTCTCAGATAATTAGTGACTTTGAGCAGGTTTTCGTATGTCTCTTGGCCTTCCTTCTCTCTTCTTTCAAAAAGGTTTTATTTAGGTCCGTTGCCCATTTTTTTTATTGGATCATTTATTTTCCTTTCATTAAGTTGTATAAGTTCCCTGTAGATGTTGGAGATTAAACCTTTATCAGTGATAACATTTGCAAATATGCTCTCCCATACAGTGGGCTTTCGTGTTGTTTTGTTGATGGTTTCTTTTGCTGTGCAAAAGATTTTTATTTTGATGTAGTCACATTTGTTTATTTTCTCTTTAGTTTCCATTGCCCTAGGAGTGGTATCAGTGAAGAAATTGCTTCAGTATATGTCTGAGATTTCTCTGCCTGTGGATTCTTCTAGTATTTTTATGGTTTCCTGTCTTATGTTTAAGTCCTTTATCCATTTTGAGTTTATTTTTGTGTATGGTATAAGTTGGTGGTCTAGTTTCATTTTTTTGCATGTATCTGTCCAATTTTCCCAACACCATTTATTGAAGAGACTGTCTTGACTCCATTGTATGTTCATGCCTCCTTTGTCAAATATTAATTGAGCATAGTGGTTTGGGGCGATATCTGAGTTTTCTATTCTATTCCATTGGTCTATATGCTTATTCTTGTGCCAGTACCAGGCTGTTTTGAGAACAGTGGCTTTGTAATACAGCTTGAAATCTGGTATTGAGATCCCACCTACTTTGTTCTTCTTTCTCAGGATTGCTGTGGCTATTCGGGGTCTTTTTTTATTCCAGATGAATTTTTGAAGAGTTCTTTCTAGGTCTATGAAATATGCCGTTGGAATTTTAATGGGGAGTGCATTGAATCTATAGATTGCTTTGGGTAGTATGGACATTTTAATGATGTTGATTCTACCAATCCATGAACATGGTATGCTCTTCCATCTATTTGTGTCTGCCTCTATCTATTTTTCAATGTCTTGTAGTTTTCTGAGTAGAGATCTTTTACCTCCTTAGTTAAGTTTATTCCTAGATATCTTAATTTTTTTCAAATTTCTTTATTGATTAAGGTATCACATATTTGTCCTCATCCCCCCATTCCCATCCCACACCCCTCCCCACACATGCCCCCACTCCCCTGTTGTCCTTAACCGCTGGTTAGGCTCATACGCTTGCACACAAGTCCTTTGGTTGATCTCTCCCCTTTACCCCCACCCTTCCCTACCCTCCCCCTGAGGCCCAACAGTCTGATCCATGCCTCCTTGTTTCTGGGTCTGTTCTTGTTCATCAGTCTATGTTGTTCATTATTTCCCCTAGATGAGTGAGATCATGTGCTATTAGAAATACACTTATAAGAACCGAAAATGAGACAAGTAATAATGGTTATGGTGACAGGCAAATGAATTGGTCTGTAGTGAGTTTCTTTCTGGGCCAACAGTTCTTTTGAGACGCAATTTCAATGTCCAACAGTTCCTTATGTGTACATGTCAGCACTGACATTTCAGTTCTGGATAGTGGACAAATGGTGGTAATGCAGGTCTGACTCTCTCTGGTTTGGTCCTGGGCAACCTGCAGTGATGCACAGCTGTTAACTGCTAGTATGGGAAGGCCACATCAGCGTCTTCCATCTCTGGACTGCTTCTCTTCTGTCTTCATGGCTGGAGTAGTCCTGTCGATTCCTCTCTGTTGCTGGAATCCACATGGTATCGGAGTTGTTTTCTGAAAATATACAAACATATTCTCGACCAAAAGTTAATAAAGGAATATTTTCTATAAATTTGATTTGGGATCCTATTTCATTTTTGCCCAAATGATTTGCCTCTGGCTTGTTTTGACACCTTGTGTGTTTTTCATGGGTGTCTTGCTTTTAGCCTTACAATTAATTTTCTAAAGTATTAATTTTATAGATGTAATTTACTTACAGATTATTTTTCCTTACATGATATTCTTCTACTATCCCCTCCTTTTTTGTTTTATATGTTAGGAGGCTTTTGAAAATTTTATAATGTAGTCTTGATGGCTTTTAAATTTTAATTTTTTGCACTGTAATATTACTGTTTTAGGTTCATTACATGGTGCGCAATTTTATCATGAGATGAAGTACCAATAAAATTTTAGTTAGCACTTTAGGAACACCTTTTTGTCCAGTACAATTAATTTTTCTAGAATATTTGCTTGTTTCAACTAGCCAATTTAAATTTGCCTGAAAACTTGACTACTATTTTACTGTCAAATTTATTACTCTAACAACAACCTTATTTTACCCTGTAAATATTAGTGGAAGGGATTATTTGCCTTCTTGAGTAGGTCCTGAGCATTCCTGGTGGTAGGCTGGATTTAGATATCGTAAACCCACTTCCCCACACCATGGGTACAAGACAACTCAAACAATTCTTGTTGGAGTGAGAGGGAAGCTGCTGTCAGCCAAGTCTCTGTCTGTCACCTGGGTCCTGATCTGAGCTGGGCATGGGAAGCACGAAGCAGCCATGGGGGCAGAGACCTTCTTCAGAAGGGGCTAGGGTTCAGGCCCCTGCAATGTTGGGGGGGTGAGGGTCTGTGCTCCACCTCTGTTGATCCCCAAATTCTCTCCTGATGTCCCCTCTGCAACTGTGCCTGTCTTAGGTTGTTCCTTCCTTGAGGAATCTTACTCGTCTCTGGCTAACCAGCCATCCTCCAGGGCCAAGCAGGGTGACGTGAGGTTCAGTTTTGTCTCCTTGGTAGCCTATGCCCCCGTGGCCTCCATGCCTACCACCTGCCTTGGGATCCCCTCGCCTGCTGGCGGGGCCCCAGAACTGATCACATGTCTTGTGGAACCTGGGTTTCTTCTCCAAGGAAGGCTCAGTTCGCCCCACTGGGTGAGAGACAGATCCATGGCACCCGTCATCACGAGACTTCAAACTCGACATGAACAGAGAGCTAATGCAAAAGCTGTGAGCAATTGAATTGTGAGAAGAGGGTCTCTCTTGGCCTAAAGGGTAAGAGGGACCAATATAGAATGCTCAGGTGCCTTCCCAGGAGTCCCTCTACACAATGAGAAGGATTAAATCCTTACATGTCCTTTTTAAATTGCTGCCAGACATTCAAAGAATTAGTTTGTACGTTTGCTTGGGATAATTGTATATTATGCTGTTGTAATTCTAAAGTATCAAGAGACGTGTTAAGTTTGTCTCCAAGCACCAAACAGATGATTTTTTTTTTTTTTATCCCCAAGGGTGTGAGGAACTATTATAAGTACTGGGGGTGATCCAAATCTGGGAAAAATTTTAATGATAGTGTAGAATAATATCATGTAAGGATATTCTTTGTTCTAGTCCATGGCAATTCCCTTTCAAACTGGCTGTCCATTTCTTTTTATATAGACAAGGTCTCAGATACATTTTCTGCACCTCTACCGGGGGCACATAGTGATAGTAGTGACACCCTTTCTTTGGTGTCCACACAAGCCAGAAACCTCTCTTTAATTGTGCACACAAAGAGGCATTGTTTTGATTTCGTGTCACACAAAAGGGAAGCTGGATGGAGACCCCTGTGTATTTATACTTTCTTGCCCCACCCATGGACCTCCTGGATGACCAAGGTGTTTGGTATTATTGGTAACTACATTAGTCAGGGGATCAGCCCACGTAAGGGCTCTTACCCATGAAGGGTCAGGAGCATAAGACCAAAATACTGCCCTAGCTGGTTTGGCTCAGTGGATAGAGCGTCAGCTTTGGGACTGAAGGGTCCCAGGTTTGATTCCGGTCAAGGGCATGTAACTTGGTTGCAGGCACATCCCAAGTAGCAGGTGTGCAGGAGGCAGCTGATTGATGGTTCTCTCTCATTGATGTTTCTAACTCTATCCCTCTCCCTTCCTCTCTGTAAAAAATCAATAAAAATATATTTAAAAAAAAAAAACAAACAAAATACTTACCCTCTTGTCCCAGGTAAAATTACCGTACATCTGATGAGTGTTTGCATGGCTAGAAAGGCGTTCTCAGGCATTCTTAGGTTTCTGGTTACCTCACAATTTCTTCCCTGAGGTTTGACATTCTGATTCATGTTTCTGTTTCTGGATCTATTTTCCACCCCCATCAGTTTATGTTGTTCATTATATTCCACAAATGAGTGAGATCATGTGATGTTTATCTTTTTCTGCCTGGCTTATTTCACTAAGCATAATGTTCTCCATCTCCATCCATATTGTTGCAAATGGTAAGAGCTCCTTCTTTTTTACCGCAGCATAGTATTCCATTGTGTAGATGTACCACAGTTTTTTAATCCACTCATCTGCTGATGGGCACTTAGGCTGTTTCCAAATCTTAGCTATGGTGAATTGTGCTGCTATGAACATAGGGGTACATATATCCTTTCGGATTGATGTTTCCAGTTTCTTGGGATATATTCCTAGAAGTGGGATCACTGGGTCAAATGGGAGTTCTATTTTTAGTTTTTTAAGGAAACTCCATACTGTTCTCCACAGTGGCTGCACCAGTCTGCATTCCCACCAGCAGTGCACGAGGAGTCCTTTTTCTCCGCATCCTCGCCAGCACTTGTCATTTGTTGACTTGTTGATAATGGCCATTCTGACGGGTGTGAGATGGTACCGCATTGTTGTTTTGATTTGCATCTCTCTAATGATTAGTGATTTAGAGCAGGTTTTCATATGTCTCTTGGCCTTCCTTCTGTCTTCTTTCGAAAAGTGTCTATTTAGATCAACTGCCCATTTTTTGATTGGGTTGTTTATCTTCTTTTTGTTAAGCTGCATGAGTTCCCTGTAAATGTTGGAGATTAAACCCTTATCGTTGACATCATTGGCAAATATGTTCTCCCATAGAATGGGCTTTCTTGTTGTTTTATTGATGGTTTCTGTTGCTGTGCAAAAGCTTTTTATTTTGATGTAATCCCATTTCTTTATTTTCTCTTTAGCTTCCATTGCCCTAGGAGCAGTATCAATGAAGAAGTTCTTTTGGCATATGTCAGAGATTTTTCTGCCTGTAGATTCCTCTAGTATTTTTATGGTTTCCTGTCTTATGTTTAAGTCCTTGATCCATTTTGAGTTTATTTTTGTGTATGGTGTAATTTGGTGGTCTAGTTTCATTTTTTTGCATGTATCTGTCCAATTTTCCCAACACAATTTATGGTAGACACTGTCTTGACTCGATTGTATGTTCATGCCTCCTTTGTCAAATATTAATTGAGCACAGTGATTTGGATCGATTTCTGGGTTCTCTATTCTATTACATTGATCTATATGTCTGTTCTTGTGCCAATACCAAGCAGTTTTGAGAACAGTGGCTTTGTAATACAGCTTGAAATCTGGTATGGAGATCCCTCCTACTTTGTTCTTCTTTTTCAGGATTGCTGTAGGTATTCAGGGTCTTTTTTATTCCAGATGTATTTTTGGAAAGTTTGTTCTAGGTCTGTGAAGTATGCCGTTGGTATTTTAATGGGAAGTGCATTGAAATAATAGATTGCTTGGGTAGTATGGACATTTTGATGATGTTGATTCTACCAATCCATGAGCATGGTCTGTTCTTCCATCTGCTTATGGCTTCCTCTATCTCTTTTTTCAGTGTTGTGTAGTTTTCCACGTATAGGTCTTTTACCTCCTTAGTTAAGTTTATTCCTAGGTATCTTAATTTTATTGGTGTGATGGTAAATGGGATTGCTTTTTTCGTCTCTCTTTCTGTAAGTTCACTATTGGTGTATAGAAATGCCATAGATTTCTTAGCATTTATTTTGTATCCTGCTACTCTGCCGAATTCATTTATTAAGTCTAGTAATTTCTTGATGGAGTCTTTAGGGTTTTCTCTGTATAGTATCATGCCATCTGCAAATAAGGACAGTTTTACTTCTTCTTTTCCAATTTGGATGCCTTTTATTTCGTCTTCTAGTCTGATTGCAATGGCCAGTGTTTCCAACAGTATGTTGAACAGGAGTGGTGAGAGTGGGCATCCTTGTCTTGTTCCTGTTCTTAGGGGAAATGGTTTTAGTTTTTGCCCATTGAGTATGATGTTGGCTGTGGGTTTGTCATATATGGCTTTTATTATGTTGAGGTATGATCCTTCTATTCCCAGCTTGCTGAGAGTTTTTATCAAGAAAGGGTGTTGGATTTTGTCAAATGCTTTTTCTGCATCAATTGATATGACTATATGGTTTTTATATCTCAGTTTGTTTATGTGATGTATCACGTTTATTGATTTGCAGATATTGTACCATCCTTGCATCCGAGGGATAAATCCTACTTGGTCATGGTGTATGATCTTTCTGATGTATTGCTGGATTCGATTTGCTAGAATTGTGTTGAGGATTTTGGCATCTATGTTCATGAGGGATATTGGCCTGTAATTCTCTTTCATTGTGTTATCTTTATCTGGTTTTGGTATCAGGGTGATGCTGGCTTCATAGAAGGAGCTTGGAAGTGTTGCTTCTTGACTTTTCTGAGGAGGATAGGTTTTAGCTCTTCCTTGAATGTTTTATAAAACTCCCCTGTGAAGCTGTCTGGCCCCGGGCATTTGTTTGCTGGAAGCTTTTTGATGACTGCTTCAATTTCTTCCATAGTTATCAGCCTATTGAGATTTTTAGTCTCTTCCTGAGTAAGTTTTGGAAGGTTGTGTTTTTCTAGGAATGTGTCCATTTCCTCCAGGTTGTCTAGTTTGTTGGAGTAGAGTTTCTCATAGTATTTTTTGACAATCCTTTGTATTTCTGTGGGTTCTGTTTTTATGTCACCTTTTTCATTTCTGATTTTGTTTATTTGGGTCTTTTCTCTTTGCTTCTTGGTGAGCCTGGCTAGAGGTTCATCAATCTTGTTTATCCTTTCAAAGAACCAGCTCTTGGTTTGTTGATTTGTGTATTGTTTTTGTTTTTTTTTGTCTCTATGTCATTCATTTCTGCTCTGATCTTTATTATTTCCTTTCTTCTCCTCACTGTGGTCTTTTCTTGTTGCTCCCTTTCTAATTATTTGAGTTGTTGAGTTAAATGACCTATTACCATTTTTTCTTGTTTTTTGGAGTAGGCCTGTAGAGCTATACATTTCCCTCTCAGGACTGCTTTCATTGTGTCCCATAGGATTTGCAATGTTGTGTTTTTATTGTCATTAGTCTCCAGGATATTTTTAATTTCTTCTTTGATCTCATTGATAATCCAATCATTGTTTAGTAGCATGCTATTCAGTTTCCAAGTGTTTGAATTTTTTGGAATGTTTTTATTGTAGTTTATTTCTAATATTATGCCATTGTGGTCTGAGAAAATGCTTGATATGATTTCAATCTTTTTGAATTTGGGGAGACTTTGCTTGTTACCCAATATGTGGTCTATTTTTGAATATATCCCATGTGCACTTGAGAAGAACGTATATTCCATGGCTTTGGGGTGAAATACTCTGAAGATGTCAATTAGGTCCATCTGATCTAGTGTGTCATTTAGAATTGCTGTTTCTTTGCTGATTTTTTGTCCAGAGGATTTATCCATTGATGTCAGTGGTGTATTAAAGTCCCCTACTATGATTGTGTTGATGTCAATCTCTCCCTTGATATCTTCCAGCAGATTTTTTATGTGTTTGGGTTCTCCTGCATTGGGTGCATATACGTTTACCAGAGTTATATCTTCTTGCTGGATTGCTCCCTTTAGTATTATGTAGTGGCCTTCATTATCCCTTATTATGGCCTTTACTTTGAGGCCTATTTTATCTGATATAAGTATCCCAACCCCAGCTTTTTTCTCATTTCCATTTTCCTGAAAAATGTTTTTCCATCCCTTCACTCTCAGTCTGTGTGAATCTTTTGCTCTAAGGTGGGTCTCTTGTAGACAGCAAATATATGGGTCATGTTTTCTTATCCATTCAGCTACCCTTTGTCTTTTGATTGGTGCATTTAATTCATTTACATTTAATGTTATTATTGACAAGTACATGTTTGTTGTCATATTTTTCCTTAGTGTTTGTGTTTCTTCTTCCCTTTCTCTTTCTTCTTTTTACAGCAGTCCCTTTAGAATTTCTTGCATTGCTGGCTTGGTAGTGATAAACTCTCTTAGCCCTTTTTTTTCTGTGAAGCTTCTGATTCCCCCTTCAATTTTGAATGATAGCCTTGCTGGGTATAGTATTCTTGGATTCAGTCCCTTGTTTTTTTGCATCACTTTGTATATTTCATTCCATTCCTTTCTGGCCTGGTGTGTTTCTGTTCAGAAATCAGTTGATATTCTGATAGGAGATCCCTTGTAGGTAACTTTCTGTCTCTCTCTTGCAGCCTTTAAGATTCTTGCTTTGTTGTTGGTGTTCATCAATTTAATTATGATGTGTCTTGATGTCGGTCTTTTGCAGTTCAACTTGTTTGGAACTCTGTATGTTTCTTGGACTTGGATAGTTTTTTTCTTGCCAATATCAGGGAAGTTTTCTGTCATTATTTCTTCAAACAGGTTTTCTATTCCTTGCTTCTCTTCCTCTCCTTCTTTTATGCCTATTATTCGAAGGTTGTTTCGTTTTGTGTTGTCCCGAAGGTCCCTTAGGCTATCCTCTTGCTTTTTTAAGTTTCCTTTCCAGTTGCGGCTGTGCTTGTGTGTTTTTTCCTACTTTGTCTTCTAATTCGCTGATGCGGTCCTCAGCCTCTTCTACTCTACTCTTTAAGCCTTCCATTGTGTTCTTTATTGCAGCTATGTCGTTCTTCATCTCCTCTTGGTTTCTTTTCATGTTGGTGACATTTTCATTCAGCTCCTTATAGTTCTCATTGAGTTGTGTGTATTTGTCATCCATCCGTTTAAACATCCTTATAACGAATACTCTGAATTCTTTCTCTGTTAAGCTGCTAGCCTCAAGTTCATTTAACTCACTTTCTGGTGATTCTTCCTTTTCCTCCCTTTGGGAATTTCCTTTTTTTTCTCCCCATGTTTTCCTGTAATGTTTTAATTGTAGATCCGCTTGCTTTGCTACCCAGGTTCTTTTGGGGATGGTGCTACTGGTGTAATCTCTCAGTTCTCCTGGGCTTGGTAATCCAGTGTAGCTCCCTACTTGAGCTACTTGGGTTCTCTTGATGTAGGCCTGCAAGCTTGAGAGGCACAACTGTGGTTTTTAAAAGTCAGCAGCTATGGAATGGAGTGTCCCAGTTTTTGCTGTCTTGCACCCTTAGTTGAAATTGCGCGTGTCCAGTGGGGACTCACAGTGGCACCCAGGAACCATCTGTTGGGAGAGCTCCCAGTGGCTCCCACTAGCACCCTGTGTGTAGATGGGCTCAGGGTGCCTGCCTGTTGTAAATTCGCTTCTGTGGAGGTGTGTTTGCAGGCGCAGAGCTTTGATGCACTCTGAGGGGCCCTGGCACTGAAGTTAAACAGCTAGGTTGTATGTGGGAAGTTATTCAGGAGAAGAGTTCACAGTTTCTGCTGTGGGACAGCGCGTCCTTGGCTGTACAGAATCACACCCAGCAGGGGCTCAAAGCAGCTCCCCAGAAGACCCTGTCGATATATGGGCTCAGGGTGCCTTCCCTTGCTGTGGCTGTGAGTTTGCCCGTCCTTGAGTGTGCGCAAACTGGTGGCACGCCCTCCAGCACACAGCTCTGATGCAATTTGAGGGACCCTGGCACTGAAGTTAAACAGCTAGGGTGTACATGGGAAGTTATTCAGGAGAAAGGAGTTCAGAGTTTCGGCTGTGGGGCAGCGCGTCCTTGGCTGTACAGAATCACACCCAGTAGGGGCTCAAAGCAGCTCCACAGAGGACCCTGTGGATAGATCGGTTCAGGGTGCCTTTCCTTGCTGTGGCCGTGAGTTTGCCCGCCCTTGAGTGTGCACAGACTGGTGGTGTGAACTGGTGGCGTGCCCGCCTGCACAAAGCTCTGAGGGACTCTGGCCCTGAAGTTGCAATGCAGGGGTGTCCGTGGGCAGTTATTTAGGAAGAGGCAGTTCAGAGATTCTACTGCAGGGCCGTGCACCCTTGACTGTGCAGAATCACCCCCTCGGGGGCTCTCAGTGGTTCCCAAGCACTGCCTGGGTAGTGGAGTGCCTGGGTGCCTATGGGCTGGGGACGCGGCGAATCCTGAGTTCTGGCGCTGGGGAGGGAGAGGTTGTACTTACTGCTTTCAGAGGCACACTTTTGGAGGTGGAGGTCTCAGGATTCCCACATCTGCAGCTGTGGTGGCAGGTCTTCTACCAGAGTGGCTGTAGTGACCAGGTTTGCTTCCCAGACCAGACTGGGTGCTGGTAAGGTTAGGATTCTAGTCTCTAGCAGTTCCGTTCTTAAAGATGGAGGGGTCTCTGTGCCACTGGTGTCCTCCCCGGAGTGTTTGCAGCAGCTGCGGGGTTTTGACAACCAAGACTGCCTGGATTGGAAGCCCCCTGGAAGAACTGCAGGGTCTAACTGTCCCTATTTCACTCACACTCACACCCAAACACAGCCACACACACCTCTATCACTCCTTCACTGGATCACACACTCACCCTCCCTACCTTCCTGCCGATCGCCATCTTCCGTCTCCCCCTACATATCTTAAATTTTTTGGTGTGATGGTAAATGGGATTGTTTTCTTAGTCCTTCTTTCTGTAAGTTCACTGTTGGTATATAGAAATGCCATAGATTTCTTGGCATTAATTTTGCATCCTGCTACATTGCCAAATTCATTTATTAAGTCTAATATTTTTTTGATGGAGTCTTTAGGGTTTTCTATGTACAGTGTCATGTCATCTGCAAATAAGGACAGTTTTACTTCTTCTTTTCCAGTTTGGATGCCTTTTATTTCTTCATCTTGTCTAATCGCAATGACTAGTACTTCTAGTACTATGTTGAACAGGAGTGGTGAAAGCAGGCATCCCTGTCGTGTTCTTGTTTTTAGGGGAAATGGTTTTAGTTTTTGCCCATTGAGTATGATGTTGGCTGTGGGATTGTCATATATGGCTTTTATTATGTTGAGATATGATCCTTCTATTCCCACCTTGCTGAAAGTTTTTATCAAAAATGGGTGTTGGATTTTGTCAAATGCTTTATCTGCATCAATTAATATGACTATGTGGTTTTTATCTCTCAATTTGTTTATGTGATGTATCACGTTTATTGATTTGTGGTTATTATACCATCCTTGCATCCCTGTGATAAATCCTACTTGGTCATGGTGTATGCTCTTTCTGATGTACTGCTGGATCCGATTTGCTAGAATTTTGTTGAGGATTTTGGCATCCATGTTCATTAGGGATATTGGCCTGTAATTTTCTTTCATTGTGTTGTCTTTATCTGGTTTTGGTATTAGGGTGATGCTGGCTTCATACAATGAGCTTGGAAGTGTTCCTTCTTCTTGCATTTTTTGAAATAGTTTGAGGAGGATGGGTTTTATTTACTCCTTGAATGCTAGGTAAAACTCCCCTGTGGAGCCCTTGGGCCCTAGGCTTTTATTTGCTGGAAGCTTTTTAATGACTGTTTCAATTTCTTCCATAGTTATTGGCCTATTGAGATTTTTATATTCTTCCTGATTGAGTTTTTGAAGGTTGTATTTTTCTAGGAATATGTCCATATCCTCCAGGTTGTCTAGTATGTTGGAATAGAGTTGTTTACAATATTTTTTAACAATCCTTTGTATTTCTGTGGGATCTGTTGTTATTTCTCCTCTTTCATTTCTGATTTTGTTTATTTCGGTTCTCTCTCTTTGATTTTTGGTGAGCCTGGCTAGAGGTTCATCAATCTTGTTTATCCTTTCAAAGAACCAAGTCTTGGTTTTGTTGATCTTTTGTATTGTTTCTTTGGTCTCTATGTCATTTATCTCCACTCTGATCTTTATTATTTCCTTCCTTCTGCTTACACTGGGCTTTTCTTGTTGCTCTCATTCTAACTCATTGAGTTGTAGGGTTAGATAATTTATTACCATTGTTCTTGTTTTTTTGTAGTATGCTTGTAGAGCTATGAACTTCCCTCTCAAGACTGTTTTCGCTTTGTCCCGTAGATTTTGGATTGTTGTGTTTTCATTGTCATTTGTTGCCATGTTGTTTTTTATTTCTTCTTCGATCTCTCTGGTAACCCAGTCATTGTTTAATAGCATCCTATTTAGTCTCCAAGTGTTTGATTTTTTTGGATTGTTTTTATTGTAGTTGATTTCCAGTTTTATGCCATTGTGATCTGAGAAGATGCTTGATATGGTTTCTATCTTCTTGAATTTGAAGAGACTTTGCCTGTGTCCTAATATGGGTTCTATCCTTGAAAATGTTCCATGTGCATTGGATAAGAATGTATATTCTGTATCTTTGGGGGGGAATGTTCTAGAGATGTCAATTATGTCCATCTGATCTAGTGTGTCATTTACAATTGCTGTTTCTTTGCTGATTTTTTGTTTCCTTGATTTATCCAGTGGTGTCAGTGGGGTATTAAAGTCCCCTACTATGACTGTATTGCAATCAGTCTCTCCCTTGATATCTTCCAGAAGTTGTTTTATGTATTTGGGTGCTCCTGTATTGGGTGCATATACGTTTACCAGAGTTATATCTTCTTGTTGAATTGCTCCCTTTAGTATTATGTAGTGGCCTTCCTTATCTCTTGTTATGGCCTTTACTTTGAGGTCTATTTTATCAGATATAAGTATTGCAACCACAGCTTTTTTCTCATTTCCATTTGCCTGAAAGATGTTTTTCCATCCCTTCACTCTCAGTCTGTGTGAATCCTTTGTTCTGAGGTGGGTCTCTTGCAAACAGAAAATATATGGGTCATTTTTTCTTATCTGTTCATCTACCCTATGTCTTTTGATTGGTGCATTTAATCCATTTACATTTAATGTTATTATTGACAAGTACATGTTTGTTGTCATATTTTTCCTTAATGTTTGTCTTTCTTCTTGCCTTTTTCTTCTTTTTACAGCAGTCCCTTCAGCATTTCTTGCATTGCTGGCTTGGTAGTGATAAACTCTCTTAGTCCTTTTTTGTCTGTGAAGCTCCTGATTCCACCTTCAATTTTGAATGATAGCCTTGCTGGGTATAGTATTCTTGGGTTCACTCTTCTGCTTTGCATCACTTTGTAAATTTCATTCCATTCCCTTCTGGCCTGGAGTGTTTCTGTTGAGAAATCAATTGATATTCTAATAGGACAAACCTTGTAGGTAACTTTCTGTCTCTCTCTGGCAGCCTTTAAGATTCTTACTTTGTCACTGGTGTTCGCCAATTTAATTATGATGTGTCTTGGTGTCGGTCTTTAAGGTTCATCTTGTTTGGGACTCTGTGTGCTTCTTGGATTTGCATGGTTTTTTTCTTGCCAATATCAGGAAAGTTTTCTGTCATTATTTCTTCAAACAGGTTTTCTATTCCTTGCTTCTCTTCCTCTCCTTCTGGTACCCCTCTTATATGAATATTGTTACATTTTGTGTTGTCCCAAAGCTCCCTTAGGCTCTCCTCTTGCTTTTTATGTCTTCTTTCCAGTTGGTGTTGTGTTTGTGTGTTTTTTCCTACCTTGTCTTCTAATTCGCTGATGCTGTCCTTAGCCTCTTCTAGTCTTCTGTTTAAGCCTTCCATTGTGTTCTTCATTGCAGCTATGTCGTTCTTCATCTCCTCTTGGTTCTTTTTCATGTTGATGACATTCTCATTCAGCTCCTTATAATTCTCATTGAGTTGCATGTATTTGTCATCCAGCCATTTAAACATCCTTATAACCATTACTCTGAATTCTTTCTCTGTTAAGCTGCTAGCCTCAATTTCATTTAACTCCCTTTCTGGTGATTCCTCTTTTTCTTTCCTTTGGGGGTTGCTCTTTTGTCTTCCCATGTCTTCCTGTAATGTTTTAATTGTAGATCCAATTGCTTTGCTACCCAGGTTCTTTTGGGGATGGTGCTACTGGTGTAATCTCTCAGTTCTCCTGAGCTTGGTAATCTACTGTAGCTTCCTACTTGAGCTATTTGGGTTCTCTTGTTGTAGGCCTATGAGATTCAGAGGCACAACTGCGGTTTCTAGAAGTCAGCCGCTGTGGATGGGAGTGTCCCAATTTTTGCTGTCTTCAACCCTTAGTTGAAATCATGTGTGCCAAACAGGGACTCACAGTGGCACCCAGGAACTGTCTGTTGGGGTGATGGGGTTCAGGGGCCTGCACCTGTAAAGGCATGACTATGGTGTCCAGAGTTCTGTAGTTGTGGGGTGGGCAGACTCAGCTTTTGCTACTGTACCTGTGGTGGATAGGTGCTCACTCCCATTGGCGGCTCACAGGAGCACCACGGTAAGTTTGCCAGTGAGGCACACTGAAGCACTCTGAAGGGCCTTGGCAGTGTAGCCACATAATTGAAGCACCTGTGGGAAGGTCTCCAGGATGAGTTAATTCAGAATTTCTACTGCCGGGAGGGGGAGTGTGCCCTTGTTTGTCCAAGATCACACCCAGGGAGAGCTCACAGTGGCTCCCACTAGCACCCTGTGGGTAGATGAGCTCAGGGTGCCTGCCTGTTGGAAATTCGCATCTGTGGAGGTGTGTTTGCCAGCGCAGAGCTCTGACGCACTCTGAGGGGTCCTGGCACTGAGGTTGAGCAGCTGGGGTGAATTTGGCCAGTTATTCAGGAAGAGGGAGTTCAGAATTTATACTGCAGGGCAATGCATCCTTGTCTGTACAGAATCACACCCAGCACGGGCTCAAAGCAGCTCCCCTGAGGACCCTGTGGATATATGGGCTCAGGGTGCCTTCCCTTGTCTGTGGTGGTGAGTTTGCCTGCGCAGAGCTCTGATGCACTCCGAGGAGCCTGGCACTGAAGTTGTACAGCTGGGGTGACCATGGGCAGTTATTCAGGAAGAGGGAGTTCAGAATTTATACTGCAGTGCCACATGCCCTTGTCTGTACAAAATCACACCCGTGGGGGCTTCTAGTGGCTCCCAGGTGCTGCCTATGGAGTGGAGTGCCCTGGCTGCCTGGGCACACTGGAAACGCAAGAATGTGGTGTCCCGAGTTCTGCCACTGGGAGGGGGAGGTTGCACTTACTGCTGCTGAGCAGTGCACCTTTGGAGGTGGAGGTCCCAGGGTCCTCGGGTGTGTGGGTGGGACAGCAAGATTTTGGTTGGAGTGGCTGCTGGGTCGCAGGGCAGTTCCAAGGCCTGTCTGGTTGGTGGTGTTGATGAGTTCCTAAAAAAGGCCTTTCTCCCCTTCAAGATGGCGTGGGCTCTGTGCTGGAGTCCCGCAGTCTGGGGAGTGCCTGCAGTGGTAGTAGTCTCTCCTTTTCCAAGAGAGCCTGTCTTTGCTATATTATTTTTGTTAGAAGCAAGTTACAGGTCACATCCACATTCAAGATGAGTGGGTTACACTATGACTTGAATACAAGGAGATAGATCATGGGCACATCCGAGCATGTTTTTTACAAAGTTTATATATTTATAGCCATATACACATAAGTAACATATCAGGAATTGGAATATAATCAAGTATTATTTTGGCTCTAAAAATATGCTGCTTTTCTAGTTTAATAGTTTCAGGGAACCTGTAGGGTCAGTAAAAGTCCCACTGGGCTTCTTTAATTTCATCTCTTGTTTCAATAGAAAATAAATAAGTTTTTCTTAAATTTAAGCTAAATTAGTATGGCATTCCAGCATTCAGTGCAAATTTTCAGTCAAGTTCCTGATATATTAATATTGCTAAAACACACATGCACATTTATATTTTATAGGACAATTTTGAATAAATATACTTTTCTCCTTCATCAACTCCTATCTATATAAAATTTAGATTTTGACAGGGCATTTATTTGAAAGGAAACAAAAAAATGTTTTCTAGTACACAGTAAAAATATAATTTATTTATTTATTTATTTATTTATTTATTTATTTATTTATTTATTTTTAAAAACTTGCTGGAAAATGTATCAATATCTTATATTGTAATCCTAATATATAAAAACACTGGGTCCATCACATCCATAATGACCAGAGGCTCGACCAACTGGAAGTCAATCCTGCAGTCAGTGCTAGATTGCTGTGGCGACCCAGCACTGACTGCTGAGGGGGCTGCAAATCAGGCCCAGAGAGAGGCCTGAAGAGAGAAGCAAGGTCTGATCCGTAGCCCCTGTGGCAGCTGTTGATCAGCCATTGCCTCTCTCTTTCTCTCCAGGCCTGGCCAGCAGCCGTGCCTCCAGTTATCCCAGGCCTCCACCTGGGCTGCTGATCAATCAGCCCCGCCTTTCTGATCAGGCCCCATTGATAGGCCCAGAGATGCTGACTGACATAGAAACTGACCAATCAGAACCAAATCTGGGTCAACTGTGAGGAGCCAAAGTCTGCCTAGGAGGCAGAGCTTTTGACGCTGACTGACATAGAAACCAACCAATCAGAACGAAATTGGTTGGCAGAGGAGGGCAGTTGGGGATGAGATCAGGCCTGCAAGGGAGGGTAGTTGGGGGCCATCAGGCTGACAGGGGAGGGCAGTTGTGGGGGACAAGGCTTGCAGGGGAGGGCAGTTGCGGGCAACCACAACAGCAGGGGAGGGCAGTTGGGGGCGAGATCAGGCCCACAGGGTGGGAGTAGGTCTGCAGGGGCAGGCAGTTGGGGGCCCTCAGGCTGGCAGGGGAGGGCAGTTGGAGGGACCAGGCTTGCAGTGGAGGACAGTCGGGGGCGACCAGGCCAGCAGGGGAGGGCAGTTGGGGGTGATATCAGGCCTTCAGGGGAGGGCAATTGGGGGTGATATCAGGCTGGCAGGGGAGGGCAGTTGGGGGTGAAATCAGTCCAGCAAGGGAGGGAAGTTGGGGGCGATTGGGCCAGCAAGGGAGCAGTTAGTTGTTAATCAGGCTGGCAGGGGAGTGGTTAGGGGGTGATCAGGCTGGCAGGAAGAAGCTGTTAGGGGCAATCAGGCATGCAAGCAGGCGAGTGGTTAGGAGCCAGCAGTCCTGGATTGTGAGAGGGATGTCCGAATGTCGATTTAGGCCCGATCCCTAAACTGGTAGTCGTACATCCCCCTAGGGGTCCCAGATTAGAGAGGGTGCAGGCTGCGCTGAGGGAAATCTCCCATCCCAAATTTCATGCACCAGGCCTCTAGTAAATAATAAATGTATATTTATTGCTCAAATATAATTTGATATTTTCAATACTGTCTTAAGGATTTTTTTTAAAGGCAGATGTCAAAAATGGAGGGGGGAGATCAAAAGAAACAAATAAAAAGAAATAAAACTTTTCTTAAATAGAATAATCTCATGGAGTCATTTTGAGGGTCATTTAACAACAAAAACAAACAAACAAACAAAAAAACAATTCATGCTACATTTTCTCCAAGGATATGAAACTTTAAATCCAAAAAATTATTTAAAGAAATCCTCCTAGTTCATCAGTTATTGATGAATGTCTACAAACTAAGAAAATATGACTTTTCATTACAGTTTTATCTTTGGACACATTTGCATATTACTGAATGTTGTATTTTTTTGTAAAGGAAATTGATGAGTGTTTTTTTCAATATCTCAACATTTCAAAAGGCCAGAAATATATGAGTGTGTTACATTTCTTTGAGACCAGAATTTTATATTTCTCTGCTTAATTGTCCCACTGTCCTTTGTCTTTTCCTCTCCCTTTGTTACCATATGGTATTTATCAATTAAGCAATGATTATTTTTGGTAGGCAGAGAGAATACAGTGCTCATTTATAATAAAATTTATTTCTGTGTTTATCTAACAAGTTGGTTTAGTAGTTTGAATTTCTCTGATATTTTCTGATGTTTCCGGTTTAACTACATTTTAAATAAAAATTAGATGACCTAAAAGGTATTATAATGTGTCTGACATTTAAACTATTTATCTGTTTAATATTATACTGTGAAAATTCTTAAACAATAACTTATTTGGAAAAACAGTATAATAAAATAATATTGATTAGTGCATGTATTTTTTCTATTCAATTACTTGGGAAATCCAGGTAAGAATAAATTATGAATTAATAAAATCTCAGTTACTTTTAAAGCTCAAAACTCTGCTTGATAACAAATTTTGGTTAAGTGAGACTTAAGCCTCAATCCTTTTTTGATTTATTCCATACTGCTGATAATCTCCCAAAATAAGATTTGATAATTTTCTTTGATAAATACACCTTTTGTCCAAGGTCTCTAATTAAGAATATCAAATGAATGTTACATGAGATGAATATGTAACAGATGCAAGAGATATGTATATATATATATGAATCATAGGAAATATCCTGGCAGAGTCAGCATATGCACAACAGCTGCCGCCTAGAAACTATTATTGAAGATGCTATGATGTAGAATAGTAGTTTTAATTATTGTTCATCAATATCTCTGAGAATTTCTATAAGCTCAAAATAATGGGCATACTATATGAAAATACCTACATTAAATTACATTATAACATCCAATAATAGACCTTTTGCATCTTTATAACTGAGGTACACTGTGAATTATATTTCCCTGTGAAATTTAAGCTGCATAAATGTAAGTATAGATTTGAATAAAAATTCATAAATGATTTTATAGGTGATGAGAATATTATAAATATATATAATTTACTAATTAGAAAATGCCTAAAACCCAATAATTATAAAAATCTATATATTAAAATAAAACAGGGGCCCCAGCTTGTTTGGCTCAGTGGATAGGGTGTTAGCCTGGGGACTGAAGGGTCCAGGTTTGATTCTGGTCGAGGTCACATGCCCAGGTTGCCAGCTCTATCCCCAGTAGGGGGTGTGCAGGAGGCAGCCAATCAATGAGTTTCTCTTATCATTGATGTTTCTACCTCTTTCCCACTCTGAAATTATATATATACTAGTAGCCCAGTGCACGGATTCATGCACATTGAAAGGAAATTAATTAGAAGAAATATTTTAATGTTGTTATTCACCATCCTATCTAATAATAGAGTAATATGTAAATTACCATCACTCCACTATGCCCACGATTGGGTGGCGGGAGGCTGGGGGGTAGGACTCGGGGTGGCCTATCTGGCCATTGAGAGGCACGGGGGGTGGGACTTCTGCCCCCTGCGCCTCTCAACGGCCAGATCCGCGGCCACTGAGGGGGGCTGCTGAGGACAGAATGTGGTCCTCCTGCGCCTCTCTATCATAACACCTGGAAGGGCCTCCCGCCCCCTGTGCCTCTCAACAGCAGGGTAGCCAGGTGTCCATGGCAGCCCCCCTCAGTGGCCACGGATCCAGCCGTTGAGAGGTGCAGGGGGCAGGGATGTACGTGCTGGCTCCAGGCCAAAAGCCTAGGGTCATCAGGACCAGAAAGGCCTACCGGTAACCAGGAAGTGCATGGAGCACCTCTTGGTCCCTCCCCTCCACTTCCCCCACCCCTGGCCCACAGACTCCCATAAGGCTGGATGGCCAATGGAGAGCCACAGGGAACCGGGCTGGGTGGCAGCGAAGCGGGACTGGGGATTGGCGAGCGGGAGCAAGGCAGACCTCCTTCTCCCTCCGCCAGCTGACATTCTTCTGAAAGGCAGGTGGAGCCTCCACTGCACAGCCTTCCTGGACGAGTACTCACAGCTGTGAGAGGCTCCAGAGCAGAGACTTCAACAAGGACTTCAGCGCCTCCTCAGGGGGGAAAAACCACCTCCCTACTCCCCACCTGCTTCAGTGTCTGCAAGAAACTGCGCATGCTCCTCCCTGAGAGATGGGCGGTTCCCTGATGGCAGCTGGGCCAGTGCAGGGATGGAGGGAGGGAGGGTGGGGCAGGAGCAAGGGGGAAGCCCCGGTTCCCTGCAACTCCTCCTACAGGCATAGCCCTCCCAGGTGTTATGATAAAGAGTTGTGTTTTTCTAACTCTGTCCAGGTAAAGGAAACAAGTGTCTGTTGACTTCTGATCTTACTCTCCGAGCTGCCAGTTAATCCTTCTGGATGCATCATATCCAACCTCCAAAGGATCCGAGGGGCAGGTTCAACCTTCGTTCCATAGGTGAAGAAACTGACCAATAAACACATGGGTCTCATAACTCAGTGTCAGCTGCCACAGAAATCTCTGGGTAATAACTCAGATTGTATATCTAAGGGTATATTTTCTTCTATTTTCATGTTTAATTCAACCCCAGGAATTAAATAATACAATAAAGAATAAAATGAGTTCAGAGGGCTCAGCATTGAATTCCCAGAGCCTTTGGTCCCACACAAACCACAGAGCTCAGTTATCCTGAGATGAAAGAAAAGGAAAGAGAAACATGAAAGGCTTCCTAGCTCAGTCATAGAGACATCTCATAGCCACATACTAAGGACACAGCATTAACTTAGGGGTGGAAAGGACACAAATGGAATAGAAGATGGAGTCATTTCCGTTCAGATTCAAACCAAGTTAACAAGACAGAAAAAACACTGGACACCATGAAAGAAGGAGATGAAATGGTTTGGTAGGGAGTGTCACAGACCTCGCAGGGACAGCACCTGGGGCTCTGGACATGATGGGAGGAGAGAGGGGCTGGTTGAGAGGAAGTGCATGGAAGGGCCTGGGAGTAGGAACAAGAGGGTGATATGCAGAAGGTGGGCCCCAACCGGGTGATGATAGGGGGCAAGCCTGCGGGAGGTGGCCAAGTGCCCCCACCTCTGCTGAGGGGTGCATGCGTCTGTCCTGGGAGCTACGGCTGATGGAGAGGGAGGCTATGGCTCTATGTGGATGAGTTGCCAATGAGAGCTTCCCTGCAGCCAGAGTACTCAGTGTTCTCAACACAGTGGGAGCACAGGATCACATACACAATGTAACGAAAGAAAAAGCATCCTATTCCCAACTTATTCACAGACTTCTGTTTCTGGTATCTATATCCCCAATGTGTCTGCACAAGTAAATTTGGAAAAAGAAAAAAGATTTGTACATGATATGACTGCATCTTTAGAAAACCCAAGTGATCACAACCAGAGCACTTTTAACACCTAATGAGCCAAATACACTGATGAACAAAAAGACACACAGATGCATGGATAGACTGTGGAACCTTAGAGGGAAGGTGGGGGACAGTGGGTGGGTGGGAAGAGATCAACCAATGGTCTGTGTACATATATGCATCATCCCTGGATACAGACAATGGAGTGGTGAGGGCCTAGAGGGGGTTGTAGGCTGGAAAAGATTAATGGGGGGAAAGGGGACCTATGTAAACCTTTCAACAATAAAGATTTAATAAAAAAAAGAGTAAAAAATAAAAATAAAATAAAAGCTAAGAATAACTGCCCTGGTCAGGTGGCTTCACTGGTTGGAGCTTCGTCCTGTACATTGAAAGGTTGCGTGTTTGAACCCATGTCGGGGTGTGTGTGGGAGGCCACTGAGCAAGTAGTGCCTGGAGAAGGGAGGCTCCTTGGAGCTAAACACAGTCCAGGCCTCACCCATGATCCCAGGCCCATCTTCTGCTGAGTGAGACCAGACCTCCCAGCTTCCTGTCAAGTCCCTGGTCTCTGAGTCATAAGGCCACTTCCCCATGTTCCCCAGAATGGACTGCTCAGTAACCATCCATACTAATAAAAGGGTAATATGCTAATTAGACTAAGTGACCAGAAATCTTCTGGACATCCAAGTTCCTTCCAGACAAAGCCATGGTGGTGGGGGCTGAGGCAGAGGTGGTTAGGGGCAATCAAGTGGGCAGGGTAGGGCAGTTGGGGGCCATCAGGCCAGCAGGGCAGGGCAGTTGGGGGCCATCAGGCCAGCAAGGCAGGACAATTGGGGGCCATCAGGGGAGCAGTTAGATAGCGATTAGGCCAGCAGGCAGGCAAGCAGTTAGGAGCCAGCAGTCCTGGATTGCGAGAGGGATGTCTAACTATTGCTGCCCTGTGAATGGGGCCTAAACTGGCAGTCGGACCTCCCTCAAGGGGTCCTCAATTGGAGAGGGTGCAGGCTGGGCTGAGGGGGATTCCCCCCCACCACCCCATGCACAAATTTTGTGCACCGGGCCTCTAGTTTATATAATAAAAGCCTATGCGACTGTCATGGTGGAACGAACAGAACAGTCTTCTATAATGCATTCCCACTCTTTGTAAGTACAGTTTTTGTCTTTGGGGTGCTTAATTTGTTGAAGATATTACAGGGGAGGTTGTATCTTAATATGACCAGACCAAAAACAAATACAAAAGTTGATATCCTGACATACTTTCAGTAACCTCTTTATGAAGGCATATTACCTTTCAGAGAAAATGGTGAATCATATGAGATACTGGCCTACACATTTCAGCATATGCCAATGTGATTTGTTTTATTTTTTATTTATTTTTTCTGTGTTACATGGATCTCTTATTTTTTTAAAAAAATTCTTCTATTGCTGAAATTATTACATATGTCTCCTCTTTTCCCCATTGTCCTCTTCAAACTCAACACTGCCCTCCACCCAGGTCTTCACCTACCTATTGTCTGTGTCCTTTGGTTATGCTTATATACATACAAGTTCTTTGATTAACCTCTGATAGCCACTCTTACCAGTGTGAGATGGTAACTCATTGTTCTTTTAATTTGCATTCTCTGATGATCAGTGACTTGGAGCATTTTTTTATATGCCTCTTGGCCTTCCGTATGCTTTCGAGAAGTATTTTTTTAGGTACTTTGCCCATTTTTTTATTGGATTGTTTATCTTCCTTTTGTTAAGTTGTATGAGTTCCCTATAAATTTTGAAGATTAAACACTTATCAGATTTATCAGATGTAACATTGGCAAAAACGTTCTCCCATGAAGTGGGCTCTCTTGGTTTTTTGTTGATGGTTTTTTTGTTTGGTTTTGTTTTTATTTTGACGTAGTCCCATTTGTTTATTTTCTCCTTAGTTTCTATTGTCCTAGAAGATGTATCAGTAAACATATTGCTATGACATATGTCTGATACTTTGCTGCCTATGGATTCTTTAAGATTGTTATGGTTTCCCATGTTATATTTAAGTCTTTGATCCATTTTGAGTTTATTTTTATGTATGGTGTAAGTTGGTGGTTTAGTTTCATTTTATTGCATATATCTGTCCAATTTTCCCAACACCATTTATTGAAGCAACTATCTTGACTCCATTGTATTCTCTTGCCTCCTTTGACAAATATTAATTGAGCATAATGGCTTGGGTCAATTTCTGGGTTCTCTGTTCTATTCCATTGGTCTGTATGTCTGTTCTTGGGCCAGTACCAGGCGGTATTGAGTACAGTGGCGTTGTAATATAATTTAGTAGCTGGTATTGTTATCTCCAAACTTGTTCTTCTTTCTCAGGATTGCTGTGGCAATTTGGGGTTTCTTTTGTTCCATATAAATTTTTGGAGAGTTTGTTCTAGGTCTGTGAAATATGCTGTTGGTACTTTAATGGGGATTACATTGAATCTATAGGTTGCTTTGGGTAGTATGGACATTTAAGTGATGTTGATTCTACCAATCCATGAACATGGTATATTTGTCCACTTGTTTATGTCTTCCTCTATCTCTTTTCTTAAAATCCTGTAGTTTTCTGAGTACAGGTCTTTTTAATCCATGGTTAAGTTTATTTCTAGGTATTTTATTTTTTTATTGTTGTTGAAATGATAAATGGGATTTTTTTTTTTTTTTTTTTTAGTTTCTCTTTCAGAGAGTTCATAACTGGTGTATAAAAATGCCAAAGATTTCTGGGAGTTAATTTTCTATCCTGTTAATGTTGCTGAATTCATTTATTAAATCTAGTAGTTTTTTTAATAGAGTCTTTAGAGTTTTCTATGTATAATATAATGTCATCTGCAAATAATGACAGTTTTTCTTCTTTTCCAATTCAAATGCCTTTTATTTTTTCTTATCTGATTGCTATGGCTAGCACTTACAGTACTATGTCAAACAGCAGTGGTGAAAGCGGGCCTTCCTATTTGTTCTTAGTAAAAATGGTTTTAGTTTTTGCCCATTGAGTATGAGGTTGGCTGTAGAATTGTCATGTAAGACTTTTATTATATTGAGATATGGTCCTTCTTTTCCCACTTTCCTGAGAGTTTTTATCAAAAAAGGGTGTTGGATTTTGTCTAATGCTTTTTCTGAATCAATTGATATGATTATGTGATTTTTGTCTCTTAATTTGCTTATGTGATGTATCATGTTTATTGATTTGCAGATATTGTACCAGCCTTGCATCCCCAGAATAAATCCTACTTGGTCATGTTGTATGATCTTTTTAATGTATTACTGAATGTGATTTGCTAGTATTTTCGTGAGGGTTTTAGCATATATGTTCATGAGGGATATTGGCCTGTAATTCCCTTCTTTGTAGTATCTTTATCTGGTTTTGGGATTAGGGTAATGCTGGCTTCATGGAAAGAGCTTGGAAATGTTCCTTCCTCTTGAATTTTTTGGTATAGTCTGAGGAGGGTAGGTTTTATTTCTTCTTTGAATGTTTGGTAAAACTCCCCTGAGAAGTCATTCAAAACAGTGCCTTTGTTTGCTGGAAGTTGTTGATTACTGCTTCAATTTCATCAGTAGTTATCAGCCTATTCAGGTTTTCTGACTTCCTGATTGAATTTTGGAAAACAGTATTTTTCTAGGAATATGTCTATTTTGTTTAGGTTGTCCAGTTTGTTGGATAGAGCTGTTTGCAGTACTTTTTTACAATCCTTTGTATTTCTGTTGGGTCAGTTGTTACTTCACCTCTTTCATTTCTGATTTTGCTTATGTGGGTCTTCCCTCTTTGCTTCTTGGTGAGCTTGGCTAGAGTTTCATTAATCTTCTTTATCCTTTCAAAGAACCAGCTCTTGGTTTTATTGATTTTTTTTGTCTCTATGTCATTATTTCTGCTCTCATCTTTATTATTTCCTTTCTTCTATGTACTCTGTGATTTTTTTGTTGCTCTCTTTCTAATTCTTTAAGTTGTAGGGTTAGATAATATGTTACCAGTTTTTCTTGTTTTTTTATTTATTTATATTTTTGTTGTTGTTTTTTAGAAGGCCCATAGTGCTATGAACTTCCCTCTCAGGATTGCTTTCACTGTGTCCCACAGATTTTGAATGGCTGTGTTTTCATTGTCATTTATTTCCAGAATGTTTTTTTTGTTTCCTCTTTGATGTATTTGGTAACCCTAATATTGTTTAATAGCATGTTATTTAGGTTCCCAGTTGAATTCTTTGTGAGTGTTTTTATTATTATTTTGTTTCTAATTTTATGACATTTTGATCTTAGAAGATTCTTGATATTATTTCAATGTTCTGGAATCTGAAGAGACTGTGCCTGTTTCCCAATATGTGGTCTATCTTTGAAAATGTCCTATGTGCACTTGAGAAGAATGTATATTCCATAGCTTTTGGGTGAAATGTTCTGAAGGTGTGAATTAGTTCTATCTGTTCTAGTGAGTCATTTAGGTTTGCTGTTTCTTTGTTGATTTTTTGTCTAGAAGATTTATCCAGTGATGTCAATCGAGTATTAAAGTCACCTATTATGATTGTCTTGCTGTTGATCTCTCCCTTGATATCTCCCAGATTTTTTTTTTTTTATGTATTTGTGTGGTCCTGTATTGGGTGTATATATGTTTACCAGAGTTATATTCTCTTGTTGTATCTATTCCTTTAGTATTAAGGAATAGCAGAAATAGATTTTCGTGAGTCTTCTTCCTGCTTCACTCGTTTTGTCATTTTTGCCTCAGTGCTTCTGATAGCAAGATGTCTTTAGGAGATGCTAAATTTGGGCACCCTTTCCCCAACTTCACAGCCATAGCTATTATGCCAGATGGTCAGTTCAAAGATATTAGCCTATCTGACTACAAAATACAATATGTGGTGTTCTTCTTTTACCCTCTTGACTTTACCTTTGTGTTCCCTATGGATTTCATTGCTTTCAGTGGTAGGGAAGAATAATTTAAGAAACACAACTGCCAAGCGATTGGTGCTTGTGTGGATTCTCTCTTCTGTCACCCGGCATGGATCAACACACCCAAGAAACAAGGAGGACTGGGATCCATGAACATCCCTTTGGTGTCAGACTCCAAGCGCACCATTGCTCAGGACTATGGGGTCTTAAAGGCTGATGAAGGCATCTCATTCAGGGGCCTCTTTATCATTGATGATAAAGGTATCCTTCACCAGATCACTGTGAATGAACTTCCTGCTGGCCACTCTGTGGATGAGAATCTTAAAGTAGTTCAGGCTTTCCAGTTCACTGACAAACATGGGGGAGTGTGCCCAGCTGACTGGAAACCTGACAGTGATACCATCAAGCCTGATGTTCAGAAGAGCAAAGAATATTTCTCTAAGCAGAAGTGAGTGCTGGTCATGCAGCAATATACAGCCATGAGAATAGAACCTCTCTTTTACTATTGTCATACTTAAAACAAGATCTTAGACTTAGCCCAGATGTGGCCTTTCCTGTAGGGTTTGGGGAGGGTCAGCCATACTTCTTCTGGAGGAAATTATCTAATGTGAACAGTAGTAGAACATCACCTTTGATATTATGTAGTTTCTATTAAACTTGAACTGAGAAAAGAAGAGAAAGAACTAGCAGAAATAGCCTTCCTTACTTCTTGTTGTGGCCTTTACATTGAGGTCTATTTTGTCAGATATAAGTATTGCTACCCCACCTTTTTTTTTTTTTCATTTCCATTTGCCTGAAGAATTTTTTTCCTTCCCTTCACTTTCTATCAGTGTGAGTCCTTAGCCCTGAGGTGGGTCTCTTGTAGACAGCATATATATGGGTCATGTTTTCTTATCCATTCAGCTACCCTATGTCTTTGATTGGAGCATTTAATCCATTACATTTAAGGTTATTATTGATAGTTCCTTGTTTGTTGCCATTTCCTTTATGGCTGTGTTTCTCCTTTTTTTTTTTCCTCATTCCTACCTCTTATACTAGTCCCTTAGGATTTCTTGCTTTTCTGGTTTGGTGGCAATTAACTCCTTTAGCCTGTTTTTTTTTCTGCAAAGCTCCTGATTTCCCCTTCAATTTTTAATGATAGCCTTGCTGGATTGATTAGCCTTGGATTGAGTACCTTTCTTTTCATTACTGTGTATATTTCATTCCATCCCCTTCTGGCCTGATGTGTTTCAGTTGAGAAATCATTTGATGGTCTAATGGGAGATTCCTTGTAGGTAACTTTCTGTCTCTCTCTTGCAGCCCTTAAGATTCTTTCTTTGGCATTAATGTCTGCCATTGTAATTATGACCTGTCTTTGTCTGAGTCTTTTTGGTTTCATCTTCTTTGGGAATTTCTGTGCTTGTGTGACTTTTTTCCCTCAAGTCAGGGAAGTTTTCTGTCATTATTTCTTCAAACAGGTTTTCTATTGCTTGCTCAACTTCTATTCCTTCTGGTTTCCCTATTATGCAGATGTTGCTTTGTTTCACATTGTCCCAAATTTCCCTTAAACTCTCCTTCTGCTTTTTAATTTTTTCCCAATTGCTGTTCAGGTTGGGTGTTTTTCTACACTGTCTTCTAATTCACTAATTCGGTCCTCCACTTCTCTTAGTTTACTGTTGAAACCTTCCATTGCATTCTCTATTACAGCTATGTCATTCTTCATTTCCTCTTAATTCTTACACATGTTGCCTAATTTCCTATCCAGATGTTTGAAAATCCTTATAATCATTACTCTGAATTCTTTCTCTGACAAATGCTTGCCTCCATTTCATTTAGATCCCTCTTTGATGATTCCTTCTTTTCTTTTTTTGGGGATTATTTCTTTGTCTCCTCATTTTTGCTGTCCCTTTGTATTCTTTTCTATGTAATGTGAGTTGCTGTCACTTTCTGGCCCTGGGCAAACTGCTTAAGGTCTGAGAGGTTGAAGCCCCTAATGGTCCAATGGTCTTGGACTCCTTAGTCCAGAGGCAGGGTCGGCCTTGAGTCTCACATCTTGTCTCTGCTCCGAGTTGTATTCCCTTCCTCCATGGAATTGGCCCCTCAGTTGTCCACTGCAGGTGCTGGGGTTGGTGGGGGTGCATGCACAGTTACCCTGGTGTGCAACTTCCTGTGAGGTACCAGAGCCCTCTGGCATGCAATTCAATGTGCAGCCCCAGTGCCTGCAATAGGGTAGTGGCTTAGGACCCTCTGGATCACCCCATGGGCATGGTTCCGTGCCAGGTTTCCCCCATATGCACTCATCAGTGCAGTCCTGGAGCTTGGGCTGGGAAGGGTGTGGGGTCCCTCTATCTTGCACTCACAGCACAAGGTCCTGGAACGTGGGACCTGGGATTACAGGTCCAGGAGCTCCAGCGTGGGAGTAATCATATGGAGTTCTTTCTGGCCTACAGTCACAGGGGACATCTGGGAACCTATAGCAAAGTAGGGTGCCACTCACTGCAGGGGCATGGTTGTGGTCCCTCATGAGTTATAGCTGGTGAGCGACTCACTGTACAGGTTCTGGGTATTGTCTGAGGGCAGTTAGGGTTTTGTGTGGTTGTGCTCCTACCCTCCAGTGCTCCCCCCTTCAAGATGGCAAGGGCTCCCCCCTAAGCTGCACTCAGCTTAGGAGTGCCTGTGGTGATAGCAGGGGCTCCCTTTCCAGGAGAGCCCAATCCTCCAGTCCCTGCGACTCCTGCAAGATCTAACTGTCCTTCATTTATCCCCACACACCACACATGTCCACACACTTCCCTCTCACTCCTTTACTCACACTCTCTCCTTTACTGCAGTCCTGCTGGGCACCATGTTGGGATCCCTGAGAACTGCAGCCTGTAATTTGTTTTAATTTGTAACTAGTCCAAGTTACTTTCAAGTAACACTATACCACTTCACAGGTAGTATGAATACCTTATAATAAAAAATAATTCGAATTCCTTCCTCCTGTCTCTGTAGCATCACTGTCATTTATTTCACTTATATGTAAATACATAAATTTATAGGGTGTTCCAAAAAATGTATACATTCATTTTGAATAATTATAAAGGCAGTATTTATTAAAATACATTTCATTTTCAAAATTAAACTATCTGCTGTTAAAGTGTGTATACATTTTGGGGGGATACCCTGTATATGATATGTACATAAGAATACAAAGTAAAATACATTTTTGATATTATTATTTTGATCAAATAAGAATAAGAGTGACCTCTCTGGGGTGGTTGCCTCCTCACCAACTGGGACATTCCTGAATTGATGGTTCCTTTTAGGACACAGGAGCTTTCTTTTCATATTGTGCAGACAAGTGTGTCCTAAATGAGGCATTTTACTATGCCTGTGGATTTTTGTAAAACCCTCGTGAAAGCAATAGGGAGTTTAGAAAGGAGAATTAACCAAAATGGGCTACAATGATACTTACATCATCCATTTAAAATGAGCTTATAATGTTTTGTCAATAAGCAGTACATCTTGTGCATGCAGAAATTAATTCACCCCTCCCCCATATTTCTTAAGGTAATGGAAGACTGTTAAAGACAGCTGATACAGAGACCACTTGCTCCTTTCCATCAGCAACACTTTGTTTTGCCTCTTTAAATATATTTTTATTGATTTCAGAGAGGAAGGAAGAGGGAGAGAGAGAGAGAGAGAGAGAGAGAGAGAGAGAGAGAGAGACATCAAAGATGATAGAAAATCTTTAAACAACAGCCTCCTGCACACCCCTCTATGGGGATGGAGCCTGCAACCCCGGGGCATGTGCCCTTGACTGGAATCAAACTCAGGACCCTTCAGTCCCCAGGCTGACACTCTATCCATTGAGCCAAACCAGCTAGGGCTGTTTTGCCTCTAAATTATGATGTGCACAGATCTTCTCTTCAATGCAATATATCTAAAGTTTTGATGCCTATAACTTTTTTTGGTTAGGATTGTTTAAGAATAAGGAATTTATTTTTACACCATGTATGTCATCCCATGTCAACCAAGATGGGGGTAATCATTGAAATGCCAGCCTTCTAAATTAAATGTTTTGGAATTCAATGAGTAAATAAATGTTGCTTTGGAGATGTTTTTTAAAAAAGAATAAGATATATTAGAGTGTTAATTTTACCTTAATGTAATCCTTCTTTGATGTAGATCTGAGTTTCTGACCTATTTTATTTGCCTTTTCTCTAAATTATTTATTGTAACATTTCTTTTAAGGTAAATCCACTGGTAACAAATTCCCTCAATCTTTGTTTGTCTGAGTGTTATCAGTGAATTTCCTGAGCCTCCTTCCAGCCGCCCACCCCCCACACGGAGAATGGGGTTTCATGGAAACTTTGATTGATGATGTAAAATTAAGGGGGTTACCCAAAGTCCCATCTCTGTCTGCCCCAACGTAGCAAAAGTTCAATCTTGATTTAGTCAGGGCCAGAATAAAGGCCACTGACCATAGTTTCTGCTCCACTTTAAAGTATAGTCCAGTCCAGCATCCTGTATGTGATGTCAGCATGGCCATGCACATGTGGCTATGGAGGGAAAATGCAGGAACCCATGGGCAAGTCAGGTCATTAAGCAAGAGAGAAGAAGAAGGAGGGAGCTTTTTGTCTGGGGATTTTAACCAGGAGCTTCTTCAAACTAACCAATGAACTTTCCAAGATACCGTGCACTTCTGATGGAGTCCACCCTCTAGCCAATCTATTTTTCCCTAGGCTAGACTGACAAGAAAGCACCTTCCCTACATCATCCCAACTTCACTGCACATGTGCCCATCTCCCCTTAGTGTGATGCTTTCCCCCATTGATCTGCAGGGAATGGACCAGTGTATGGTTCCCTGGGGAGTTGAAGCTTTAGCTTCCTCCTGAGGCTGCCAAGATGACCATGGTTATAATGTATGACTCCCTTTTACTTTCTTTCCTTTATTAATATTAACAAGATTGTTACAATGATAAACTTAGCAAGTCTTTATTTCATCTTCTCTTTTGTGGGATGATTTTCCAGGGTACAGAATTTTAGGTTGGTATTTTGTTTTGTTTTGTTTTTCTCTCTCTCAACACTTTGTTTGAATGTGTATATTAGGTTATTTATTTTGTGCATTTGTAGCAATAAGTGAGATTTCCATGGTGATATGAATTTGAATGACCTCTGCAATTGTGTGTGGCAAGAGGTATGGAAAATTATATTCAGATCACAGTGAAGTGTGGGGAGGACCATGGGAGCTGGATGTCTTCACTGGCAAACATCAAAACCTATGAAGGAAGGGGTGAGAGTGTAGTGTAGGGGACACCCGTCATCTCTTTGCTCCCTTTTCTTTCCTCTTCCTAATACTATGTTGGATCTGTCTCCAAATCTGTAAGACCAAAGGCTGAGGAGATAGTTGGCTCTAGATGACCACTCTCAAAGCCAGTTTTTTCAGAAATCCTAGATCACATGAGAAGGGTGAAAAGAGAGGAATGACTATTTCTTTTTTCATTTTCAATTAAAGGATAGAAAGACAAAAACCTTTCTTTCTCCCAACTCCTCTTGAGGGCATGCTAGAAGTGGGAAGGAGTGGAGCAGAAAGGCTGGGAGACCTTCCATAACAACTCACATACCACAAGCAAGGACTAAGTGTTTGGATTATATAAATAGATTAATGGAAGAGCTCTAAGCCAGGATTAACAAGCATCGCTAGGCAAGATTGTTTGGAATGTGACAGAGATCCTGTCAGTGAAAGCTGGGGTTGTTGGAACCCCAATATAAGTGTTTGGGGCTCAAGTACAGAGTGCATGGAGTCAAGAAAACTGGATCCCCGGACAGGTAGTTTGGCAGTGAGAACAAAGGAAAGAGACTGGGACCAAGAATCCTGAATTCCTGAAGACAGGAGGATGGGTATTGGAAAGAACAAATGAGGGCTGAGGCAACCCAAAAGTCTGGGTTCTAGAATAGCAGTAAATCAGATTCCAGGCTCTCTGCTCAGCCTCCTATCCTTCTTCCCTCTATTAGGCACAAGAGAAGAGAGTGGGGGGCTGAAGAACGATAAAACTATGGGTTTAGTTCCCAAGTAGCCATACAAATACATTCAGGGACATACAAACACAGGCTGGTGGGGGAGAGAGGAATTTAGGGCTACATTGGCCTTGAAGGAGGCTTTGAAGGATCAGGAGGCTAGGGAGAAGAGATGGGGATTGGTCCAGTGGTTGCACGACTCCATCCTTTGCAGTGGACCTGTATACAGAATGTATGACCACAGCCCTCCACTTCCTCCTCATCACTCTCTGTGGAGCTCTCACCAAAGCCCCAAGGATTCTCATAAATACAGCAGCATTTTGATGAGTGGTGCCCCTTGTGTTCATTGTCCACATTGTCATTCCTCCACTCCACCTTTACCTCTGGCTTCTTTTTTCAAAGTTTGATGGATTGGTTCCAGGTTCTCGAGCTAGGTTGTTAGTCTCAGTGCATGTCTCAGCCAAGCCCCAGTCTCTGTCTTGATAAAGGCTTAGGAAAGGGAGGAGGGGAGGAAGGGGAAACACCCTTTCCTTGTTCTTTATCTCTGGTAACTAAGAGGTTTCCAGCTCTGAGGATAACCTGTCCAACCCCACTTCAGGCTCTCCACTTCCAGGTGTGACCTCTCTGACTCAACACTTTAAATTTTCATTCCAGCACTTCTTGCTTCGTGATTTCTAAATAGAACTTAGATGTAAGCTTTAATTATTTTTTACCTAAAGGTAATGTGGTTTTTTTAACTCTTTTTTTTCAGGATATTTTATTTTTAATAGTTATACTTTGAAGATGATAGGCTTAGTGTAGCTCTTAAAAAAAATGTTTCTGCTTGATATTCTCTAAACTTAATGGATTTGTGATATGGTGTCTAAAATTAATTTAGGAAAATGCTCAACCATTATTGTTTTGTATATTTCTTCTGTTCCTTTCTCTCTTTCTTCTTTCACTGATATTCCCATTACACAATATGTTACCACTTTTGTAATTGTCCTACAGTCCTTGGATATTATATTCTTGTTTTTTAGCCTTTTTTCTTTGGTTATTTATTTGAGGATTCTAATGATATATCTTCTGACTTCAAAATTCCTTCTTCAGTCATGTCCAGTGTACTAATAAGTCCATCAAAGGTATTCTTCATGTTTATTACGTTATTTATTATTTCTGGTATTTATTTTCGGGTCTTTCTTAGGATTTCCATATCTTTGCTTACATTGTCCATATGTTCTTGCATACTATCTAATTTATTTATTAGAGTCCTTGGAATATTAATTATAGTTCTTTTAATTCCTGATTTGAAAATTCCAACATCCCTGCAATGTCTGATTTTGGTGTTTGTTCTGTCCCATCAAATGGTATTTTTGTCTTTTAATATAACTTGTAAAATTTTTTTCCTTGATAGCTAAGACACGATGTTCTAGATTAAAGAAATGACTATAAATAGTCCTTTGGTAATTGGTACAAAATGGTATCAATTCGGTAATATTGATACCATTTTAGTCAACCCAGTTATTAATTAATTAACAGGAAAGGAGCAATGGGAAGACCAGATAATATAGGCATCCCATTTGTCTCAGAAAACTGCAGTTTAACGCTCTCCAGGTTTGTTCCCCACAGATCCTGGGGGAAGAGACTGGACAAAGAATAGACACACGCCTAGTAAAATCTAGATGACATAGGGGAAAGTGTTTGCCTGATAGACCTCTGCCATCCCCTAAAACAGTAACCTTATAATAATCAACTTGCTTTTTGGCCCAGTATAAATTTCTTGTGTTTGCTCCTTTCTGTCCATAAGTATTTCATCTTGTACAGCTTCTTGGAGCCCTTTTATACCTGGTATATTGGTTGCTGCCTGATTTAAATTGAATTTTGTTTAGTAAATTATTGAGATAGTTAACATGTCTCAAGTTTATCTTTTCATAGTTCTGCTATCAGAAGAGAGAACCAAATGAGACCTCTAGTAACCCTCAAGGGCAACAAGCAACTAGACAATGGTACCCATTGAGCTCTTGAGCTTACTGATTTCTTGCTGACTCTGGAGCTCATGGTTAAGTCCCTCCCAGATGCTAGATCCACAAATTTTGTGTTACAACCTTTCAGACTTTATTTAAACAATTATTTTTCCAGACTTGTTCCAGAAACCAACCAGAGACAGAGTGAGTCTTACTTAGAAACCAGACTGGGTCCAATGTTTAACTGGGTTTGGCTTAAGTTGGACAGGGTTTGCTGTTGGACTGGGTTCAACTTGGAAATTGGACTCAATCCAGGGTCAGACTGGGTCTAACTTAAGCTAAACTGAGTGCAGTTTTAAGCCTTCCTTGGGTGAATAAAAGTTTGTTTTAAGGCCAACAAGAAGGTTAGCCTAACCAAAGATAATCTTGAATTACAGTGTCCACAGTGAAGAACTTTTAACCTAGATCTCCTTCCGTTTATGAGGTAGCCTAGAGAAAAAAAGGCATCTCATCCCAGTACTCACCATAAAGGGTAGAAGAAAAATAGCTACCTCCTCTACAGTTTCTGGTAACTAGGTTGAGATTCACTGGACACCACACTTGCTCTAAAGCCTGTAAATGGGATTTTGGAAAACCTGGCAGAACGCAGCAAAGGATGAAAATTCTTACCAAAGTCAGCTCTCCAAATCTCTATCTGTGGTGCCTGCTTGAGAAAAAAAAGTTAAAATTTTACATTGTCTTTTTTTTTCACATTCATTTTGGAAAAAAAAATTGTATTTGGTCTTTGAATTGTGAATTTGTTTTTGGGTACCCATTGTTTGTTTATTCTTTCTCTCCCAGGGACAGCTATTGTCTTCCTTTGTTTCATTGTGTGTCCTAAGAACTTGGTTTGGCAAGCGTCAAGTAAGTGATCTCAAAAATATGGCCAAACAGAAATGTGGGTTTCACCTCATTTGCAACTAGATGTGGCAGAACAGAAATGTTGCATTCCATTTGCAGCTAGGGTCTGACTGACTATTGACAACGCTAAGGGAAATTGTCTGAGTCTTTTGTTCTTTTGGTTAACTTTGGCAGTGGTTATGGATCTTGGGAGGGCAGTATCTGTGCATGATTTGGGGGGACATCTCTTGCATCCATGGGGATGTTCAATACTGCAGGAAATATTTACTATTTGTCCAGGCTGAAACTTAATGAGATATTCAAAATGAGTGTGTGTGTGTGTGTGTGTGTGTGTGTGTGTGTGTGTGTGTTTTAAAGTAGCTCTATAGTCAGAAGTTGGTCAAATTGGAAGCTGATATTCACAGCCTGATGGAAACATTTTAGGCTTTCTCCCCTAAGCCAAAATAAAACTATGTCAAAATAAAACTATGTACCCCAAAGGAAAGAAAAACATCCTGAAGCCTTTGTGGAAGAATTTACTAAAACATTAACAAATACACAACTCTAAATCTAGAATACAGGAATCTTTTGATCTCCTTCTTAAAGATCTGCTCCTGACATAAGAAAGCGAATTGAAGATGATGTAGTTGGATGGGTGGTTCAGCCCACATGTCATTCAGGTTGCAAACCAATTCTTGGGGGAATTAAAATACTACACTTGCGTTAAAAATTGAGTCTTTATAAAAAAAATAAATGTGGCTCTAGAAACAATTCAAAGGTCACCTATCTTTTTTATTAATCCCCAAGTCTTCCCTATTTATCTCAAAAGGCTTGAAGATATTGTAAATCATCTGGACTTGGAGACAGAAGTCATTTTTGATAGAACTTGTATTCTTTCTCTCTGTGGAGATGTAAGTATTCTACCCGATCTTTTAAAAACCAAGGTAATTCTAGTCAAAAGGAGGAAAAAAGGAAAGGCTATTACGAAAACCAAGCTTATAAAAACAATCTCATGTCTTTTCCACAAATATTAATTAAAAAAACTTTAGCTCATGTAATATTAATTTATTGCATCTTCCAGAAACACAATTTGGATCCAACTTTTCTTTTATAAACTTGTAAGTTTTGCATGATTAGTACCTGTTCCATGGCTAAACTTTTAAAATTAAAGCTACAAGATCGCTGTTTTGCACCTGTCATGTATGTTTATGTATGTCTATGTATGTATGTCATAAATGTGTGATTCTATTCTACCTCCAGATGTATTGCCAAAAGTAATTTGTAAAGAGCTGTATTTAATTAGCTTAAAGACAAATGAGCATTTTATAAATCAAGTCTTCTCTCTGAAATATTGAAAGTAACCCAAATGTTTTTCAAATTTGTATATCTAGGATAACCTTTGGTAAATAAAAGCTACTTTAAGTGTTTTGGTTTAATTAAAACAGGTATGTCTTTGAAGTTACAACCATTAAATATATTATTTTTATCTACCTAGGTTTATGAAAAGTCAAATAAGCTCATGTTATCTGTTACAGAATTTTTCAGCAAGATACTGTAAACAATGAAGAAAAAAAGACAACTTAAGGTGGTTAGCTGTTTAATGGGAAATTTCAAGACTTATTTAAGACAGTGATTTACAAGACCTTACTTGTCTTTTCCCCAACACTAGTTATATTTCCAACTAGAGGCCCGGTGTACAAATGGGTCCCTCAGCCTGGCCTGCACCCTCTCACAATCTGGGACCCCTTGGGGGATGTCAGACTGCTAGTTTTTGCCCAATCCCCACAGGCCAGGCTGAGGGACTTCACCAGTGCTCGAATCCATGCACTGGGCCTCTAGTATGCATATGAGATCTTTGGTTAATCTCTTCCCACCCTCCCCCCTCTCCCCTTCCCTCTGAGATTCATAAGTCTGCTCCATGTTTCCATGCCTGTGCATTGAGAGTCTGCCCCCTGGTGGTCATTGTGCATCATAGCTACCAGTTGAACAGTCGAACAGTCAAATGGTTGAATGGTCGGACAGTCTCATAGGCTTTTATATATGTAGACTAGAGGCCTGGTGCACGAAATTCATGCATGGGGGGTCCCCTTAGCCCAGCCTGCACCCTCTTCAATATGGGACCCCTTGGGGGATGTCCAACTGTCTGGCAGTTGGACATCCCTCTCACAATCTGGGACCGCTGGCTCCTAACCACTCACCTGCCAGCCTGCCTGATCACCCCTAACCACCTCTGCCTGCCGGCCTGATCACCTGTAACTGCCCCCCTTGCCGGCCTGGTCACAGCTCACTGCCCCGTGCCCCCCCTTCCCCCCCCCCCGCTGGCCAGGTTGCTCCCAACTGCCCCCCTTGCCGGCCTGCTGTTTTGTTGTTGCATGAGGGCGTCCCGACCAATTTGCATATTACCCTTTTTTTAGTATAGATGTTCCCCCTCTGGCTCACTCTGACTCAGCCACACTGACTTCTTTGCTATTCTAGAACACAATAAACATACTCTTACTTTGAGGCCTTTGAATGTGCTATTTTTAACTTTTTCTAAACCTGGATGATGATTTCCCACATACCTTATTGTTGTGGTTTTTGTGGATGTATTGTTGTTTTTATAGTACAGATCACTTTCTAAAACTGTGTAGTTATTTCTTATTTGTTTGCTTAGAGCTTACCTCCTCACTCCCAGATTATAAATCCCACTAGAGCCAGCAATGTCCCTGCCGTGTGTCCCCAGCTCTTTTAATAGTGTCTAGGACATTAAAAATTGCACAAAACTGATTATTTATGGCATGAACACATTCTTCACTCTCATGTCATGAATTATACTTTCCTAAGTCCTTTCATATACATCCTGTGTGGAGCCTCAAAGCAATCCTAGGAATTAAACAAAGTAGACATTTTCCCATTTTAAAAATGATACAATTGAGACTTGGTGAATGAAGTGATTTGACCAAATTCACTCAGATAATAGAGGAAGAAGCCATAATTTAACCCTCAATTTTCCCATTCCTAGGCTGCTACTCTTTCCCTATCTAAACATTTTTGTCACAAGGACTGAGATGTACAAGACACTATGCAATAAGGCTGAACATAAAAACTCTGGTATCTGACTACTCAGTTTCAATTTCTGCTTTTACATATTCTACATCAGTTAAGTTATTTAACCTTGTTTTCCCTTCTATAAAAAGTATTATCATCATAGTGTTTCCCCTTATGGGTTATAATGTATTAAATGAGATAACATGTGTGAAATTGTATCACAAAGTAAACATTCAAAACTATGTAATTATTGGCATATAAGATTATTTTTAAGCAAGAGAAACATGAGTTTGGATATAACCAAATAGATTAATATGAAGATATGACCCACACAAAGTTGGAAACTCCACACTATTTGAAGGGATACATGGATATTAGAAGCTCCATCTCCTATTCCAGAGAAAATAAATTAAAAAAACATAATTGTCAAGAACCAGTTAATTAAATAGATGTAAGCTAAAAGTTTATAAATAAACTGTTCAACAATAACTATATGTTATGTTGACTTAAAAATAGTTTTCAAAATCATTTAGTTAATTTGAAACCTTAAAGTTATACTGAGATAAGTGAAGTGGTGGATATTCATTGGATATCCAAAAACCTAATTTCCTAGTAAAATAAAATACTGAAACATAAAATACTGAATACAGGTTTATTTATATTTAGATTCCTTTTACAGATAAACTAAAACTATGTCTATTAGTGAACATCTTTTGTGTAAAGTTGAAAATTTTCCTATTAGAAAAAGTATACTTCTAGAAATTATAAAATGTATTTGTAAATTTTCCAATTCATAGAATGCTACTGTAACAGACAGTCCTCAATTACTTACTTTTTAATTTTCACTAAGAATTAGTATTTTGCCCTAGTCGGTTTGGCTCAGTGGATAGAGTGTAGGCCTGCGAACTGAAGGGTCCCAGGTTCGATTCCAGTCAAGGGCACATGCCCGGGTTGTGGGCTCGATCCCCAGTGGGGGACTTGCAGGAGGCAGCCGATCCATGATTCTCTCTCATCATGGATGTTTCTCTCTCTCTCTCTTCCTCTTCCTTCCTCTCTGAAATCAATAAAAATATATTTTTTTAAAAAAGAATTAGTATTCTGCTGGGTAAGAATTTTAATTAATATATGTAATTAAAACTAATTAGAAATAATAATGGTGAAAGGGAACAACTGTTTATAAAAAGTTGAGAAGGCAAGTAAAATTGTTGATTGTTACAGAATGAGAAAAAGAAAAACATACACAGGAAAAAATCTGAATGGATATAAAAATGTGTAGAAGATTTGCAGAAAAGAATTCTTGGGAAAGATTTATGAGTGGTCTAGCTATATAAGATTGAAATAGATTGAATTGTTTTTAAAATACATTTTTAAAAATCTTTATTGTTGAAAGTATTACATACTAGAGGCCCAATGCATAAAATTCGGGGAAGGGGCTTGGCCCTCGCAGCCGTGGTAGCTTGCCTTGGCCCTCACAGCCCTGGCTTCGTCCAGAAGGATGTCCGGAAGGTCTTTCGGCTGCCTGGTTTAATTAGCATATTATGCTTTTATTATTATAGACTAGGAGACCAGTGCATGATTCGAAATCGCACAGCGCTGCCCACCCTTGAGTCGCCAGTATGGCCCTGTTTCACTCCCCGGGCCCCACAGCAGCCGTGGCTGCTGCTGGTCTGGCCCTGCCTCCCTTTCTGGCTCTAGAAGCAGCCACCGCCACTACTGATCAGGCCCTCCCCCAGTACAGGTGCACGGAGGCCCCTGTTGCCACGCCCCTGATGCTGGGAGCACAACCTCCTGCTGTCCGGTTGACCCGTTATGGCATCCCACTTAATTAGCATATTTCTCTATTATATATATAGATGTCCACTTTTTCCCCTCATTGGTCAAGCCCATGCCCCCCATCCCAGGCCTTCACTCCCCTATTGTATGTGTCCATGGGTTATGCATATATAAATACAAGATCATTGGTTGATCTCTTCCCACCTGCCCACCCTCCCCTGCCTTCTCTCTGATGTTTGACAGTCTGTTCCATGCTTCTATGTCTCTGGATCTATTTTTGTTCATCAGTTAATGTTGTTCATTATATTTCACTTATGAGTGAGATCATGTGATACTTATCTTTCTCTGGTTAACTTATTTTGCTTGACATAATGCTCTCCAGGTCCATCCATGTGACTAAAAATGGTAATAGATATTTCTTTTTTACAGCTGCATAGCAATCCATTGTGTAGATGTACTACAGTTTTTAATCCACTCATCTGCTGGTGGGCACATAGGCTGTTTAAAAATCTTAGTTATTGTAAATTGCACTGTTATGAACATAGGAGTGTATATTTTCTTTCTTATTGGTGTTTCTGATTTCTTAGAATATATTCCTAGAAGTGGAATTACTCGGTCAAATGGGAGTTCCATTTTTAATTTTTTTAGGAACTCCATACTGTTATCCAGAGAGGGTGAACCAGTCTGCATTCCTACCAGCAGTGTGCAAGGATTCCCTTTTCTCCACATCCATGCCAGCACTCGTCCTTTGTTGATGTCATGATGATAGCCATTCTGACATGTGTGAGGTGGTACCTCATTGTCATTTTGATTTGCAGTTCTCAGGTTATTGGTTACTTGAGCATTTTTTCATGTCGCTTGGCTTTCTTTATATCCGTTTTCGAGAAGTTTCTACTTAGGTCCATTGTCCCTTTTTAAATTGGACTATTTATCTTCCTTTTGTTAAGTTGTATGAGTTTCCTATAAATTTTGGAGATAAAGCCCTTATCGAATGTGTCAGTGGCAAATATGTTCTCTCATGCACCGGGTCTCTTGTTATTTTATTGATGTTTTCTTTTGCTATGCAGAAACTCTTTATTTTGATGTAGTTCTATCTGTTTATTTTCACCTTAGTTTCCATTGTCTTAGGCGGTGAATCAGTAAACATATTGTTATGAGAGTCATCTCAGATTTTTGCTGCCTATGGATTCTTCTGAGATTTGTATGGTTTGATGTCTTATATTTATAAGTCTTTTGCATTTTGACTTTATTTTTATATATACTGTAAGTTGGTTTTCTACTTTCACTTTTTTTGCATGTATCTGTCAAATTTTCCCAACACCATTTATTGAAAAGACTGTCTTGACTCCATTGTATGCTCTTCCCTTCTTTGACAAATATTAATTGAACATAATGGCTTGGGTCGATTTCTGGATTCTCTGTTCAATTCCATTGGTCTATATGCCTGTTCTTGTGCCAATACCAGGCTGTATTGAGTACAGTGGCTTTGTAATATAACTTGATATTTGATATTATCATCAGGCAATTTTATTTGTTTTTCCCAAGATTGCTGCGGCTATTCAGGGTCTTATTTTATTCCATATAAATTTTTGGAGAGTTTGTTTTATGTCCGTGAAATATGCTGTTGGTATTTTAATAGGGATTACATGGAATCTATAGATTGCTTTGGGTAGTATGAACATTTTATTGATGTTGATTCTACCAATCCATGAACACAGAATATCCTTCCACTTGTTTATGTCTTACTTTATCTCTTTTTTTAATGTCCTGTAGTTTTCTGAGTACAAGTCTTTTACCTCCTTGGTTAAGTTTTTTACTAGGTATCTTAAATATTTTTGTTGCAACAGTAAGTGGGATTATTTTTTTAGTTTCTCTTTCTGAGAGTCCATTATTGGTGTATAAAAATGCCAGATGTTTTTGGGTGTTAATTTTGTATCCTGCTACATTGCTGAAATAATTTATTAAATCTGTTAGTGTTTTTGTTGTTGTTGTTGTTGTTTTTTTAATCTCTAGGGTTTTCTATGTACAATATAATGTCATCTGAAAATAATGACAGTTTTACTTCTTCTTTTCTAATTTGGATGCCCTTTATTTCTTCTTCTTGTCTGATCACTATGGTTAGCACTTCCAGTACTATGTCAAACAGGAGTGGTGAAAGTGGGCATTCCTGTCTTTTTCTTGTTCTTAGGGGAAAAGGTTTTAGTTGTTGCCCATTGAACATTAGGTTGGCTATAGGTTTTTCAAGTAAGGCTTTTATTATGTTGAGGTATGAAACTCTATCCCCCCTTTGCTGAGAGTTTTTATCAGAAAAGCATGTTGGGGACACTACCCAGATGGCGGGACTCCAGCACGGAGCCCACACCATCTTGAAGGGGAGAGCGGCCTTTTTTAGGAACTCATCAACACCACCAACAAGACAGGCCTTGGAACTGACCCACGACCCAGCAGCCACTCCATCCAAAATCCTGCTACCCCAGCTGCAGACCCACGGACCCAGGGATTTCCACCTCCAAAGGTGCACTGCTCGACAGCAGTAAGTGCAACCTCCGCCTCCCCAGTGGCAGAACTCTGGATTCGCGCCTTTCCAGCTGGATTCACACGTTTCCAGGCACATTAATGCATTTCCAGCCCAATTCGTGTGTTTCCAGCTGTGCAGGTAGCCAGGGCACTCCACTCCTTAGGCAGCACTTAGTAGCCGCTGAGAGCACCTGAGGGTCTGATTCTATACAGACAAGGTCACGAGGCCCCACAGTAGAAATTCTGAATTCCCTCTTCCTGCGAAGTTCCAATAGTCAGGCACCCTGAGCCCATCTACCCACAGGGCGCTAGTGGGAGCCACTGTGAGCTCTCCTTGGGTGCGATCTTGAACAAGAGGTGGGGGGTGCACTCCCCTCCAGCAGTAGAAGTTTTGAATTCACTTATCCTGGATACCGGCCCATAGGCACCTCAATTGCATGGCTACACTGCCAGGGCCCTTCAGAGTCCTTCAGGGTGCCTCGCTGGCAAACGTACTGAGGGTGCTCCTGTGAGCCGCCCCTGGGAGTAAGAGTCTATCCATCACAGGTGCAACAATAAAAGCTGGGTCTGCCCACGCCACGACTGAAGAACTCTGGGCACCACAGTCACGCCTTTCCAAAGAGCAGGCCCCCTGAGCCCCATCACCCCAACAGACGGTTCCTGTGGGCCACTGTGAGTCCCTGCTGGGCACACGTGATTACAATTAAGGGTGCAAGACAGCAAAAATTGAGACACTCCAGTCCACAGCAGCTGACTTCTAGACACCGCAGTTGTGCCTCTCAAGCTTGCAGGTCCACCTCAAGAGAACCCAAATAGCTCAAGTAGGGAGCTATACTACATTAACAAGCCCAGGAGAACTGAGAGATTACACCAGTAACACCATCCCCAAAAGAACCTGGGTAGCAAAGCAATTGGATCTACAATTAAAATATTACAGGAAAACATGGGAAGACAAAAAAGCAATCCCCAAAGGAAAGAAAAAGAGGAATCACCAGAAAGGTAGTTAAGTGAATTCGAGGCGAACAGCTTATCAGAGATAGAATTCAGAGTAATGGTTATAAGGGTGTTTAAACAGCTGGATGACAAATACACACAACTCAATGATAATTATAAAGAGCTGAATGAGAATGTTGCCAACATGAAAAAGAACCAAGAGGAGATGAAGAACGACATAGCTGCAATAAAGAACACAATGGAAGGCCTAAAGAGTAGAGTAGAAGAGGCTGAGGACCGCATCAGTGAATTAGAAGACAAGGTAGGAAAAAACACACAAACACAGCAGCAACTGGAAAGAAGACTTGAAAAGCAAGAGGAGAGCCTAAGGGAGCTTTGGGACAACACAAAATGAAACAACCTTCGAATAATAGGGATAAAAGAAGGAGAGGAAGAGAAGCAAGGAATAGAAAACCTGTTTGAAGAAATAATGACAGAAAACTTCCCTGATATTGGCAAGAAAAAAAACTATGCAAGTCCAAGAAGTACACAGAGTCCCAAACAAGTTGAACCCAAAAAGACCGACACCAAGACACATCATAATTAAACTGACGAACACCAGTGACAAAGTAAGAATCTTAAAGGCTGCCAAAGAGAGACAGAAAGTTACTTACAAGGGATTTCCTATTAGAATATCAACTGATTTCTCAACAGAAATACACTAGGCCAGAAGGGAATGGAATGAAATATACAAAGTGATGCAAAACAAGGGACTGAATCCAAGAATACTATACCCAGCAAGGTTATCATTCAAAATTGAAGGTGGAATCAGAAGCTTCACAGAAAAAAAAGGGCTAAGAGAGTTTATCACTACCAAGCCAGCAATGCAAGAAATTCTAAAGGGACTGCTGTAAAAAGAAGAAAGAGAAAGGGAAGAAGAAACACAAACACTAAGGAAAAATATGACAACAAACATGTACTTGTCAATAATAACATTAAATGTAAATGAATTAAATGCACCAATCAAAAGACAAAGGGTAGCTGAATGGATAAGAAAACATGACCCATATATTTGCTGTCTACATGAGACCCACCTCAGAGCAAAGGATTCACACAGACTGAGAGTGAAGGGATGGAAAAACATTTTTCAGGCAAATGGAAATGAGAAAAAAGCTGGGGTTGTGATACTTATATCTGATAAAATAGACTTCAAAGTAAAGGCCATAACAAGAGATAAGGAAGGCCACTACATAATACTAAAGGGAACAATTCAACAAGAAGATATAACTCTGGTAAACATATATGCACCCAATGCAGGAACACCCAAATACATAACAAATCTCCTGGAAGATATCAAGGGAGAGATCGACAACAATACAATCATAGTAGGGGACTTTAATACCCCACTGACATCACTGGACAAATCCTCTAGACAAAAAATCAGCAAAGAAATAGTTAATTCTAAATGACATACTAGATAAGATGGACCTAAATGACATCTTCAGAGCATTTCACCCCCAAGCCATGGAATATACGTTCTTCTCAAGTGCACATGGGACATATTCAATAGACCACATATTGGGTCACAAGCAAAGCCTTCCAAAATTCAAAAAGATTGAAATCATATCAAGCATTTTCTCAGACCACAATGGCATAATATTAGAAATAAACTACAATAAAAACGTTCCAAAAAATTCAAACATTTAGAAGCTGAATAGCATGCTACTAAACAATGATTGGGTTATCAATGAGATCAAAGAAGAAATTAAAAATATCCTGAAGACTAATGACAATAAAAACAAACTTTGCAAATCCTATGGGACACAATGAAAGCAGACCTGAGAGGGAAGTTTATTGCTCTACAGGCCTACCTCAAAAAACAAGAAAAAATGGTAATAAATCATCTCACTCAACACGTCAAAGAATTAGAAAGAGAACAAAAAGAAAATCCCACAGTGAGAAGAAGGAAGGAAATAATAAAGATCAGAGCAGAAATGAATGACTTAGAGACCAAAAAAAAAAAAAAAAAAAAAAAATACCAAAGGTCAACAAAACCAAGAGCTGGTTCTCCAAAAGTATAAACAAGATTTCTTAACCTCTAGCCAGGCTCACCAAGAAGCAAAGAGAGAGGACCCAAATAAACAAAATAAAAAATGAAAAAGTTGAAATAACAACAGACCCCACAGAAATATGTTGGATTGTTTAAAAATACTATGAAAAACTCTATTATAAAAAACTAGACAACCTGGAGGAAATGGACACATTCCTAGAAAAACGCAACCTTCCAGAACTTACTCAGGAAGAATATAAAAATCTCAATAGCTGCCGAAACTGGTTTGGCTCAGTGGATAGAGCGTCGGCCTGCAGACTCAAGGGTCCCAGGTTCGATTTCGGTCAAGGGCATGTACCTTGGTTGCGGGCACATCCCCAGTAGGAGGTGTGCAAGAGGCAGCTGATCAATGTTTCTCTCTCATCGATGTTTCTAACTCTCTATCCCTCTCCCTTCCTCTTTGTAAAAAATCAATAAAATATATTAAATAAATAAATAAATAAATAAAAATAAAAATCTCAATAGGCCAATAACTATGGAAGAAATTGAAGCAGTCACCAAAACACTTCCACCAAACAAAAGCCCGGAGCCAGATGGCTTCACAGGGGAGTTTTACCAAACATTCAAGGAAGAACTAAAACCTATCCTCCTCAGACTATTCCAGAAAATTAAAGAGGAAGGAACACTTCCAAGCTCCTTCTATAAAGCCAGCATCACCCTAATACCAAAACCAGATAAAGATAACAAAATGAAAGAGAATTACAGGCCGTTATCCCTAATGAACATAGATGCCAAAATCCTCAACAAAATTCTAGCAAATCGAATCCAGCAGTACATCAGAAAGATCATACACCACGACCAAGTAGGATTTATCCCTGGGATGCAAGGATGGTACAATATTCGCAAATCAATAAATGTGATACATCACATAAACAAATTGAGAGATAAAAATCATATAGTCATATCAATTGATGCAGAAAGGAATTTGACAAAATCCAACACCATTTCTTCATAAAAACTCTCAGCAAGGTGGGAATAGAAGGATCATACCTCAACATAATAAAAGCCATTATGACAAACCTACAGCCAACATCATACTCAATGGGCAAAAACTAAAACCATTTCCTCTAAGAGCAGGAACAAGACAGGGATGCCCACTCTCACCACTCCTGTTCAACATAGTGCTGGAAGTACTACCCATTGCGATCAGACAAGAAGAAGAAATAAAAGGCATCCAAATTGGAAAAGAAGAAGTAAAACTGTCCTTATTCGCAGATGACATGGTACTGTACATAGAAAACCCTAAAGAATCCATAAAAAATTATTAGACTTAATAAATGAATTAAGCAAGGTAGCAGGATACAAAATAAATGCTATGAAATCTATGGCATTTCTATACACCAATAATGAACTTACTGAAAGAGAGACTAAAAAAGCAATCCCATTTACCATCGCACCAAAAAAATTAAGTTACCTAGGTATAAACTTAACTAAGGAGATAAAAGATCTATACGCAGAAAACTACACGACACTGAAAAAAGAGACAGAGGAAGACGTAAACAGATGGAAGAACATAACATATTCATGGATTGGTAGAATCAACATCATCAAAATGTCCATACTACCCAAAGCAATCTATAAATTCAATGCACTTCCCAATAAAATACCAACAGCATATTTCACAGACCTAGAACGAACTTTCCAAAAATTAATCTGGAATAAAAAAAAGACTCCGAATAGCTGCAGCAATCCTGGGAAAGAAGAACAACGTAGGGGGGATCTCAATACCAGATATCAAGCTGTATTACAAAGCCACTGTCTCAAAACAGCCTGGTACTGGCACAAGAACAGACATATAGATCAATGGAATAGAATAGAGAACCCAGGAATCGACCCAAACCACTATGTCCAATTAATATTTGACAAAGGAGGCATGAGCATACAATAGAGTCAACACAGTCTCTTCAACAAATGATGTTGGGAAAATTGGACAGATACATGCAAAAAAATGAAACTAGATCACCAACTTTCACAATACACAAAAATAAACTCAAAATGGATAAAGGACTTAAACATAAGACAGGAAACCATAAAAATACTAGAGGAATCCACAGGCAACAAAATCTCAGACATATGCCGAAGGAACTTCTTCACTGATACTGCTCCTAGGGCAATGGAAACTAAAGAGAAAATAAACAAATGGGACTACATCAAAATAAATAGCTTTTGCACAGCAAAGGAAACCATCAATAAAACAACAAGAAAACCCACTTCATGGGAGACCATATTTGTCAATGATATCAACGATAAGGGTTTAAACTGCAACGTTTACAGGGAACTCATACAACTTAACAAAAAGAAGATAAACAACCCAATCAAAAGATGGGCAACAGACTTAAATAGATACTTTTTGAAAGAAGACAGAAGGAAAGCCAAGAGACATATGAAAACATGCTCAAAGTAACTAATCATCCCAGAGATGCAAATCAAAACAACAATGCAGTACCATCTTACACCTGTCAGAATGGCTATCATCAACAAATCAACAAACGACAAGTGTTGGCAAGAATGCCGAGAAAAAGGAACTCGTTTGCACTGCTGGTGGGAATGCAGACTGGTGCAGCCACTGTGGAGAACAGTTTGGAGTTTCCTCAACAAACAAAAAATGGAACTCCCATTTGACCCAGTGATCAAACTTCTAGGAATATATTCCAAGAAACTAGAAACATGAATCAGAAAGGATATATGCACCCCTATGTTCATAGCAGCACAATTCACCACAGCTAAGATTTGGAAACAGCCTAAATGCCCATCAGCAAATGAGTGGATTTAAAAACTCTGGTACATCTACACAATGGAATACTGCGCTGTGGTAAAAAAGAAGGAATTCCTACCATTTGCAAAAACATGGATGGAGATGGCAAGCATTATGCTAAGTGAAATAAGCCAGGCAGAGGAAGATAAATATCACATGATCTCACTCATTTGTGGAATATAATGAATGGCATAGACTGATGAACGTGAACAGATCGAGAGACTGAGAAACGTCCATCAGAAACTCAAACCTCAGGGAAGGTTGGGATTGGTGCCAGTAAGGGGGAGAGATCAAACAAGGGACTTGTGTGCATGCATATGAGCCTAATCAATGGACATAGACAACAGGGGGGTGGGGCATGAGTGGGAGATGGGGGTAATGGGGGAATAAGGAAACATATGTAAAAGAAAATAATAATAATAATAATAAAATTGTAAAAATAAAAATAAATTGTAAGGTAACCAGAACCCCAAGAATGCTTGAGAATGTCTTTCTTGCCATGCTAGCAGTCATCAGCTGTACGGTCATATTACCTGGGGCAAATGGGCAAGTATTTTGGACTTATGTTCCTGACCCTTCATGGGTAAGAGCCCTTACGTGTGCTGATCCCCCACCTAATGTAGTCACCAATAATACCAAACACCTTGGTCATCCAGGAGTACCATGGGTGGGGCAAGGAAGTATAATTACACAGGGGTCGCCACCCAGCTTCCCTTTTGTATGACACAAAATCAAAGCACTGCTCCTTTGTGTGTAAAATTAAAGAGAGGTTTCTGGTTTGTGTGGACACCAAAGGAAGGGACTATCACTACTTGCTCCTGGGAGAGGTGCAGAAAATGTAACTAAGGCCTTGTCAATACAAAAAGAAATTGACAGTCAGTTTAAAATGGAATTTCCATAGCCTAGAGCAAAGAATATCCTTACATGATATTATTCTACAAGGTCATTACAATTTTTCCCAGATTTGTGTTACCCCCATTACCTATAATAGTACCTCGCACCCTTGGGAATCAATAAAAAATCATCTTTTTGGTGCTTGGAGACAAAGGTAACACATCTCTTGATATTTTAGAATTACAACAGCATAATGTACAATTATCCCAAACAAACTTACAAACCAATTCTTTGAATGTCTGGCAGCAATTTAAAAAGGACATGAAAGGATTTTATCCTTTCGAATGTGTAGAGGGCCCCCTGGGAAGGCACCTGAGCATTCTATATTGGCCAATCTTGCACTTTTGGCCAAGAGGGACCCTCTTCTCACAATCCAATTGCCCACAGCTTTTGCCTGAGCTTTCAGTTCATGCCGAGGTTGAAAGCTCATGGTGGCTGGTACCAGGGATCTGTCTCTCGCCCAGTGGGGTGTGCTGGGCCCTCCCTAGAGAAGAAACCTGGGTTCCCCATGATATGTGATCAGTGCCAGGGCCTCGCCAGCAGGCAAGGGGATCCCAAGGCAGGTGCTAGGCATGGAGGCCACGGGGGCATAGGGTACCAAGAAGACAGAATTGAAGCTCACAGCACCCTGCTTGGCCCCAGAGGATGGCTGGTTAGCCAGAGACGGGTAAGATTCCTCAAGGAAGGAACAACCTAAGACAGGCACAGTCACAGAAGGGCCATCAGGAGAGAACTTGGGGGTCAACAGAGGTGGGGCACAGACCCTTACCCCCCAACTTTGCAGGGGCCTGAACCCTCACCCCTTCTGAGGGAGGTCTCCTGCCCACATGGCTGCTTCACTTCCCCTGCACAGCTCAAATCGGGACCCAGGTAACAGAGACTTGGCCGACAGCAGCTGCCCTCTCACTGCAACAAGACTTGTATGAGTTGTCTTGTACCCATGGTGTGGGGAAGTGGGTTTTTGATATCTAAATCCAGCCTAGTACCAGGAATGCTCAGGGCCTACTCAAGAAGGCAAATAATCCTTTACACTAATATTTACAGGGTAAAATAAGATTGTTGTTAGAGTATTAAATTTGACAGTAAAATAGTAGTCAAGTTTTCAGACTAATTCAAATTGGCTAATTGAAATAAGCGAATATTCTAGAAAAATTGATTGTACTAGACAAAAAGGTGTTCCTAAAGTGTTAACAAAAATTTTTATTGGTAGTTCATCACATAGTAAAATTGTGTAACATGTAATTAACCTAAAGCAGTTACATTTTAATGCAAAAATTAAAATTTTAAAGCTATCAAGCCTACATTATAAAATTTCCAAAAGCCTCCTAATATTTAAATAAAAAGGGGGGATAGTAGAAGAATATCATGTAACGAAAAATATCCTGTAAGTAAATTACATCTAGAAAATTTGTACTCTGGAAAATTAACTTTCATTTATAACGCTAACAGCAAGACACCCATGAAAAACACACTTGGTGTCAAAACAAGCCAAAGGAAAATTGTTTGGGCAAAACATGAAAAAGGATCCCAAGTCAAATTTATAGAAAATATTCCTTTATTAACTTTTGGTCGAGAATATGTTTGTATATTTTCAGAAAACAACTCCAAGACCATGTGGATTCCTGCAACAGGAAGGAATTGACAGGACTGCTCCAGCCATGAAGACAGAAGAGAAACAGTCCAGAGATGGAAGACGATGAAGACGCCTTGTCATACTAGCAGTTAGCAGCTGTGCGTCTCTGCAGGTTGGCCAGGACCAAACCAGAGAGGGTTGGACCTGCATCTCCACCATTTGTCCACCATCCAGAGCTGAAATATCATTGCTGACATGTACACATAAGGAACTGTTTGACATTGAAATTGGGACTCAAAAGAACTGCTGGCCCAGAAAGAGACTCACTACAGACTGATTCATTTGCCTCTCATCATATCTATTATTGCTTGTCACATTTTCGGTTCTTATAAGTGTATTTCTTGTATCACATGATATCACTCATCTAGGGGAAATAATGAACAACATAAACTGATGAACAAAAACAGACCCAGAGACAGGGAAGCATGGATCAGACTGTCAAACCTCAGAGGGAAGGCAGGGGAGGTTAGGGGAAAGGGGGAGTGATCAACTAAAGGACTTGTATGCATGCATATAAGCCTAACCAGTGGTCATGGACAACAGGGTGGTGGGGGCATACATGGGGAGGGGTTTGGGATGGGAATGGGGGGATGAGGACAAATATGTGACACCTTAATCAATCAATAAATTAAAAAAGAAAGAAAAGCATGTTGGATTTTGTCCAGTGCTTTTTCTATTTCAATTAATATAATTATGTGATATTTTTTCTTTCAATCTGTTTATGTGCTGTATCAAATTTATTGATTTGCTGACATTGTATCAGCTTTCCATCCCTGGAATAAGTCCCATTTGGTCATGATGTATGCAATTTTTAATGTATTGCTGGATGAAATTTGCTAATATTGGAGATTTTAGCATTTATGTTCATCAGGGATCTTGGCCTGCAATTTTCTTTGTTTGTTGTGTCTTTTTCTGGTTTTTGGGATTAGAGTTATGTTGGCCTTATAGAAAGAGCTTGGAAGTGTTCCTTCCTCTAAAATTGTTTGAGGAGAATAGGTTTTAGTTCCTCTTTCAATGTTTGATAAAACTCCCCTATGAAGCTATCTTGATTAGGCTTTTATTTGCTGGAAGTTTTTTTATTGCTGCTTCAAGTTCATCAGTAGTTATCAGCCTATTCAGGTGTTTTGATGCTTTTGATTTTGATTTGGAAGATTTAATTTTTCTATCAATATGTCCATTTTGTCAGGGGTGTCCAGTTTGTTGGAATAGAATTGTTCATAGTATTTTTTATGATCCTTTGTATTTCTGTGGGGTCAATGGTTATTTCACCTCTTTCTTTTCTGATTTTGTTTATTTAGGTCCTCTTTTTTTTTCTTGGTGAGTCTGAATAGAGGTTCATCAATCTTGTTTATCCTTTGAAAGAACCAACTCTTGATTTTAGTGGAATCTTTTATTGTTTTTATTTTCTCGATGTCATTTATTTCTACTTTGATTCATTCTTTACTTACTCTGGGCTTTTCTTGTTTGCTCTCTTTCTAATTCTTTAAGTTGTAGGTTAAGCTAACATTACAAACTTTTCTTCCTTCTTGAGGTAGGCCCGTAGTGCTATGAATGTCCCTCTCAAGATAGCTTTCACTGTGTTCCATAGATTTTGGATAGTTGTGTTTTCATTGTAATTAGTTTCCAGGATGTTTTTTTATTTCTTCTTTGATCTTTGGTAACCTATTCACCCTACCTAACAAAGGAGTAATATGCAAATTAACCATCACTCCACTACACACACAAGCCACGCCTACCAGTCATGCCCACCAGCGAATCAGAGTGAGTATGCAAATAAACCCAACCAAGATGGCTACAGCCCCAGAGAGCAGGAGGGAGGCTTGGGTTTCCCAGGCAATGGAGGAAGCCAAGCTCTCTGCCTGCCCTTGCCGGCCTAAGCCTCCACTCAAGGCTACAAAGTTTCAATTATAGAAGGTAAACAAATCCAAACAGAAATGGCTGCAGCCACGGAGCTGAAAAGAGCAAGAGGCTAGGGTTGCCCCTGGCAATGGAGGAAGCAAATCTTTCCACACACCCTGGCCGGTTGAGGCCTCCACTCCAGGCTACAAAGTTTCAATTATAGAAGATACATAAATTCCAACAGAAATGGCTGCCGGCATGGAACGAACAGGAGGCTTGGCTCTGCTCCAGGCTACAAAGTTTCAATTGTAGAAGGTAAATAAATTCCAGATACCAGGGCCTCTGCTTGGGTCGCCAGGGGACGTAGCTGGCCTGCAAACCACCACAGGACCCTTGCTCAAGCCTCCCAATGCCCCAAGGGAACCCCCACCCTGATCTAGGACACCTTTCAGGGCAAACCAGCTGGCCCCCACCTGTGCACCAGGCGATTATCCTATATAATAAAAGAGTAATATGCAGATTGACCATCACACCAACACACAATATGGCTGCCCCCATGTGGTCAAAGATCCTGCCCTTATGTGGACACAAGATGGCCATCACAAGATGGCAAGCAGGGGACGGCAGTTGGGAGGGACCAGGCCTACAAGGGAGGGCATTTGTGGATGATCAGGCAAGCAGGGGAGGGCAGTTGGAAGGCACCAGGCCTTCAAGGGAGGGCAGTTAAGAGGGACCAGGCCTGCAAGGGAGGGCAGTTGGAGGTGATCAACCTTGCAGGGGAGGGCAGTTAGGGGTGACCAGGCCGGCAGAGGAGGGAAGTAGTTGGGGGCAAACAGGCTGGCAGGGTAGCAGTTAGACATCAATCAGGCTGGCATGGGAGTGATTAAGGGGTGATGAGGCTGGCATGCAGAAGTTAAGGGCAATCAGGAAGGCAGGCAGGCGAGCAGTTGGGAGCCAGCAGTCCTGGATTGTGAGAGGGATGTCCGACTGCCCGTTTAGGCATGATCCCACCAGGCAGTCAGATCATCCCTCGAGGGTTCCCAGATTGGAGAAGATGCAGGCTTGGCTGAGGGACACCCTCCCACCCCCATGCACAAATTTCATGCACCAGGCCTCTAGTCCTCTCTAATAAAATGGTAATATGCAAATTAACCATCACTCCACTACATAAGCCATGCCCACCAGCCAATCAGGGCGAGTATGCAAATTAACCCCAGCCAAGATGGCTACAGCCACAGACAGCAAGGTTTCCCAGGTAACAGAGCAAGCCAAGCTTTCCATAGCCGTTGCAGGCCTAAGCCTCCACTCAAGCTAAAAAGTTTCAATTATAGAAGGTAAACAAATTCAAACAGAAATGGGGGCAGAACGGAGCTTGAGAGAGCAAGCCAGGGTTGCCAGCGGCAACAGGGGGAGCAAAGCTTTCCGCACACCCTGGCCGGGCTCACCCGCTTAAGGCTACAAAGTTTCAATTGTAGAAGGTGAATTAACTGCCACAGAAATGCCTGCTGCCCCGGAGGGAGCAGCAGGCTTGGCTCCGCTCCAGGCTACAAAGTATAAATTGTAGGAGGAAAATAAATTCCAGATGCCAGGGCCTCTGCTTGGGTCGCCAGGGAGTGTGGCCGGCCTGCAAATCCCCACAGACCCCTCGCTCAGGCCACCCCACGCCCCAAGGAACCCCACCCTGATCCGGGACACCCTTCAGGGCAAACCAGCTGGCCCCCACCCGTGCACCAGGCCTCTATCCTATCTAATAAAAGAGTAATATGCATATTGACCATCACTCCAACACACAATATGTCTGCCCCCATGTGGTCAAAGATCCTTCCCCCATTTTGGACACAAGATGGCCACCACAAGATGACCAGCAGGAGAGGGCAGTTGTGAGGCACCCGGCCTGCAAGGGAGGGCAGTTGTGAGGGACCAGGCTTGCAAGGGAGGGCAGTTGGAGGTGATCAACCCTGCAGGAGAGGGCAGTTAGGGGTTACCAGGCCGGCATAGGAGGGAAGTTAGGGGCAAAGAAGCTGGCAGGGGAGCAGTTAAGCATCAACCAGGCTGGCAGCGGAGTGGTTAGGGGGTGATCAGGCTGGCAGGAATAAGTGGTTAGGGGCAATCAGGAAGGCAGGCAGGCAAGCAGTTTGGATATAGCAGTCCTGGATTGTGAGAGGGATGTCAGACTGCCTGTTTAGGCCCGATCCCCGAGGATCGGGCCTAAATGGGCAGTCGGACATACCTCTAGGAGTCCCAGATTGGAGAGGGTACAGGCTGGGCTAAGGGACAACACCCCTCCGTGCACGAATTTCATGCACTGGGCTTCTAGTTGTTTAATAAGATGTTATTTAGCCCTCATGTGTTTGATTGTTCTCGAAGGTTTGTTTTCTAATTTAAATTCTTTATTGTTTAAAGTATTACATAAGTCTCCTTTTTTTTCCATTGACCTCTCTCTGGCTGTTCCCACCCCCATCACATGCCCTCTCCCTGCTGCTGTGAATGCCCATTAGTTATACTCATATGCATGCATACAAGTTTTTTGGTTGATCTCTTACCACCCACTCCCCTGCATTTCCTCTTAGGTTGGATAGTCTCTTCGATGCTTCTATGTCTCTGGATCTGTTTTGTTCATCACTCTATTTTGTTCATTATATTCCTCATATGAGTGAGATTATGAGATACCTATTCTCTGACTGGCTTATTTTGCTTATCATAAAGCTCTCTCGGTCCATCCATGCTGTTGAAAATGATGAGTTCTTTCTTTTACACAGTTGCATAGTATTCCATTATATAGATGTACCACAGCTTTTTAATGCATTCATCTGCTGGTGGGCACATAGGATGTTTCCTCATCTTAGCTATTACAAATTGCACTGCTATGAACATAGGGGTGCATATATTCTTTTTGATGGGTATTTCTGAATTCTTGGAATATATTCTTAGAAGTGGGATCACTGTGTCAAATGGTAGTTCCATTTTCAATTTTTGAGGAAATTCAAAACTGTTTCTCACAGGGGCTGCACAAGTCTGAATTCCCACTAGCAGTGTACAAGGGTTCCATTTTCTCCTCAACCTTGCCAACACTTGTCATTTGATTTGTTGATGATAGCCATTCTAACAGGTGTGAGGTCTAGTGACTTTGAGCATTTTTTTCATATTCCTTTGGCCTTCTGCATGTGCATTTTGAGGAAGTTTCTATATAGGTCCTTTTCCCATTTTCAATTGGATTTTTTATCTTCCTTTTGTTAATTTTTTTGAGTTCCCTGTAGATTTTGGAGGTCAACCCCTTATTGGATGTATCAATGGCAAATATAATCTATCACTGAGCAGGCTCTCTTGTTATTTTATTGATGGTTTCTTTTGCTGTGCAGAAGCTCTTTATTTTGACATAGTCACATTTGTTTATTTTCTCCTTAATTTTTAATATCCTAAGAGATGTAGAAGTAAACATATTGTTATGAGAGATATCTAAGATTTTGCTGCCAATGGTTTCTTCTAGGATTGTTATGGTTTCATGTCTGACATTTAAGTCTTTATCCATTTTGAGTTTATTTTTTAGTATGGTGTAAGTTGGTGTCCTAGTTTCAATTTTTTGCATGTATCAGTCAAAATTTCCCAACACCATTTATTGAAGAAATTGCCTTAACTCCATTTTATGCTTTTGCCTCTTTTGTCAAATATTAATTGAGCATAATGGCTTGGGTCAATTTCTGGATTCTCTGTTCTGTTCCATTGCTCTATATGTCTGTTCATGTGCCAATAACAGGCAGTTTTGAGAACAGTGGCTTTGTAATATAGCATGATGTCTGGTATTGTGATCCCTCCAAATTTGTTCTTTCTCAGGATTTCTGCAGCTATTTGGGGGCTCTTTTAATTCCATGTGAATTTTTGGAGAGTTTATTCTAGATATGTGAAATATGATGTTGGTATTTTAATGGGCATTGCATTGAATCTATAGATTGCTTTGCGTAATATGAACATTTTAATGAAGTTGATTCTACCAATCCATGAACATAATATGCTAGAGGCCCGGTGCACGAAATTCGTGCATGGGGGGGGGGTGTCCCTCTGCCCAGTGTGCACCCTCTCCAATCTGGGCCCCCTCGAGGGATGTCCGACTGCCTGTTTAGGCCTGATCCCAGTAGGATCGGGCCTAAACGGGCAGTAGGACATCCCTCTCACAATCCAGGACTGCTGGCTCCCAACTGCTCACCTGCCTGCCTGCCTGATTGCCCCTAACTCCTTCTGCCTGCCAGCCTGATCACCCCCTAACCACTCCCCTGACAGCCTGTTTGCCCCTAATTGCCCTCCCCTTCAGGTCTGGTCATCCCTAACTGCCCTCCCCTGCAGGCCTGGTCATCCCTAACTGCCCTCACCTGCAGGCCTGGTCCCCCCCAACTGCCCTTCCCTGCAGGCCCAGTCACCCCCAACTTCCCTCCTCTGCCAGCCTGGTCACCCCTAACTTCCCTCCCCTGCAGGCTTGATCACCCCCAACTGCCCTCCCTTGAAGGCCTGGTCCCTCCCAACTGCCCTCCCCTGCTGGCCATCTTGTGGTGGCCATCTTGTGTCCACATGGGATCAGGATCTTTGACCACATGAGGGCAGCCATCTTGTGTATTGGAGTGATGGTCAATCTTCATATTACTCTTTTATTAGATAGGATAGAGGCCTTGGTGCACAGGTGGGGCCAGCTTGTTTGCCCTGAAGGGTGTCCTGGATCAGGGTGGGGTTTTGCTTGGGGTATGGGGCGGCCTGGGAAAGGAGCCTGTGGGGGTTTGCAGGCCGGCCATGACCCCAGTGACCCAAGCGGAGTCCCTGGTATCTGGGATTTATCTTCTAAAATTGAAACTTTGTAGCCTGGAGCAGAGCCAAGCCTTCTGCTCGCTCCGTGGTGGCAGCCATTTTTATTGGGATTTATGTATCTTCTATAATTGAAACTTTATAGCCTGGAGTGGAGGCCTAGGCTGGCCAGGGCTGCAGAATCTTGGCTTCTTCCATCACCAGGGGCAACCCAAGCCTCCTGCTCTTCCAGCTCCGTGGCTTCCACCATTTTTGTTGGAATTTATTTATCTTCTATAATTGAAACTTTGTAGCATTGAGTTGAAGCCTAGGCCGGCAAGGGCAGGGGAAAGCTTGGCTTCCTCCATTGCCTGGGAAACCCAAGCCTCCCTCCTGCTCTCTGTGGCTGCAGCCATCTTGGTTGGGTTTATTTGCATATTTGCTCCTGATTGGTTGATGGGCATGGCTGGTGGGTGTAGCAGAGGTATGTTCAATTTGCATATTACTCTTTTATTAGATAGGATTCTTCCATTTGTTTATGTCTCCTATCTCTTTTTCAATGTCCTGTAGATTTCTGAGTACAGACCTTTTACCTCCTTAGTTAAGTTTATTCCTAGGCATCTTAAATTTTTTGTTGCAATTGTAAATGTGATTTTTTTTTAGTTTCTCTTTCTGTGAGTTCATTATTGGTGTATAAAAAAGTCATAGATTTCTGGGTGTTAATTTTGAATCTTGCTACATTGATGAATTCATTTTTTAAGCCTAGTAGTTTTTTTATGGAGTGTTTAGGGTTTCTATGTACAATATCATGTCATCTACAAATAATGACAGTTATACTTATTCTTTTCCAATTTGGATGCTTTTTATTTCTTCTTGTCTGATCACTATGTCTAGCCATTCTAGTAATATGTCGAACAGGAGTGGTGACAGTGGGCACCCCTGTGTGGTTGACGTTCTTAGGCTCAATGGTTTTAATTTTTGCCCATTGAGTATGATGTTGGCTGCAAGTTTGTTATATAAGGCTTTTATTATGCTGAGGTATGATCCCTCTATTCCCACTTTACTGAGAGTTTTATCAAGAAAGGGTGTTGATTATGTCAAATGCTTTTTCTGCATCAATTTATATGATTATATGCTTTTTATCTCTCAATTTGTTTATTTATGTATAACATTTATTGTTTTGTGGATATTGTACCAGCCTTGCATCCTTGGAATAAATCCCACTTGGTCATTATGTATCATCTTTCTAATGTAATGATGGATCAGATTTGCTAGAATTTTGTTGAGGATTTTGGGATCTATGTTCATCAGGGATATTGGTATATAATTCTCTTTCTTTGTAGTGTCTTTATCTGGTTTTGGGATTAGGGTAATGCTGGCTTCACAGAAAGAGTTTGAAAGTGTGAATTCCTGGAATTTTTTGGTATAGTCTGAGAAGAACAGGTTTTAGTTCTTTGAATGTGATGAAACTTCCCCCCTGGCCTGGGGTTTTATTTATACAATTTTTTTCTTTATTGCTTAAGGTATTACATATGTGTTATTATCCCCCCCACAATCCCCCTCCCCCACAACCCCAATCATGCCCTCACCCCCTTGGTATCTGTGTCCATGTCCATTGGTTATGCTTAGATGCATGCATATAATTCCTTTGGTTGATCTCTCCCCCTTACCCCCACCCTCCCCTACCTTCCCTCTGAGGTTTGACAGTCTGATCAATGCTTCTCTGTCTCTGGATCTGTTTTTGTTCATCAGTCTATGTTGTCCATTATATTCCACAAATGAGTGAAATCATGCAACACCTATCCCTCTCTGACTGGGCCACTTCGCCCAGTACAACACTCTCCAGTTCCATCCATGCTGTTGCAAATGGTTAGAATTCATTCTTTTTAACAGCAGCATAGCATTCTATTGTGTAGATGTACCACAGTTTTCTAATCCACTCATCTGCGGATGGGCATTTAGGCTGGGGATTTTTTTTTTTTCTGGAAGTTTTTTTTATTACTGTTTCAATTTCATCAGTAATTATCGGCCTATACAGGATATTTTATTTCTCCTGATTGACTTTTGGAACTTTGTATTTTTAAGGAATATGTCCATTTTGTCTAGGTTGTTAAGTTTGTTTGAGTAGAGTTTTCCATAGTATTTTTTTACAATCCTTTGTATGTCTGAAGGGACGGTTGTTTCTTCACCTCATTCATCTCTAACTTTGTTTATTTGGAGCCTCTTTCTTTGTTTCTTGGTGAGCCTGGCTAGAGGATCATCAATCTTGTTTACCCTTTCAAACACCAGTTCTTGGTTTTATTGATCTTTTGTATTGTTTTTGTGTGTCTGTCATTTATTTCCACTCTGATATTTATTATTTCCTTACTTCTGCTTACTCTGGGCTTTTCTTGTTGCTGTCTTTCTAATTCTTTAAGTTGTAGGGTTAGATAATTTATTACCATTTTTTATTGTTTATGGAGGTAGGCCTATGAACGTCCTTCTCAGGACTGCTTTCACTGTGTCCATTAGTCTTTGGATCAGTGATGGCGAACCTATGACACATGTGTCAGCACTGACACGCATAGCTATTTCTGATGACATGCGGCCTCATGCCGAGGATGAAACATTTGCTGCTCCTGAGGATGAAACATTTGCGACTAGTGTCTTGGAGTTAGTTTTTTCCTCAAAGTGACACACTACCCGAGTTATGCTGTTTTTTGCCGAAGTTTGACACACCAAGCTCCAAAGGTTGCCCATCACTGCTTTGGATTGTTGTTTTTTCATTGTAAATTGTTTGCAGGATGCTTTTTATTTCTTATTGATCTCTTTGGCAATGCAATAATTGTTTAATAGCATGCTATATAGTCTCCAAGTGTTTGATTTTTTTCATTGTTTTTATTGTAGTTGATTTCTAATTTTATGCCATTGTTATCTGAGAAGATGTTTGATATGCTTTCTATCTTCTTGAATTTGAAGAGACTTTGCTTGTGTCCCAATATGTGGTCTATCTTTGAAAATGACCTATGTGCACTTGAGAAGAATGTATATTCTGTGGCTTTGGGGTGGAATGTTCTGAAGCTGTCAATTAATTCCATCTGATCTAGTGAGTCATTTAGGATTGATGTTTCTTTGGTGACTTTTTGTTTAGAGGATTTATCCAGTGATGTCAATGTGGTATTAATGTTCCCTACTATGACTGTATTGCTGTTGATCTCTCCCTTGATATATTCCAGACATTTTGTTTGTTTGTTTATTTGTTTGTTTTTTATGTATTTGTGTGCTCCTGTATGGGGTGCATATATGTTCATAAGAGTTTTATCCTCTTGTTGAATTGCTCCCTTTAGTATTATGAAGTGGCACTCCTTATCTATTGTTATGGCCTTCACTTTAAGATCTATTTAATCAGGTATATGATTTGCTAGCCCAGCTTTTTTTCATTTCCATTTGCCTGAAAAAAATTTTCCATCCCTTCACTATCAATTTGTGTGACATCTTTGTTCTGAGTTGTGTCTCTTTGTTCTGAGTTGTGTCTATAGACAGAAAATATAATAGTCTTGTTTTCTTATCCATTCATCTACTCTGTGTCCTTTGATTGGAGCATTTAAACCATTTATGTTAAGGTTATTATTGATAGGTACTTGTTTGTCGCCAATTTTATTCTTTATGGTTGTGTTCCTTCTTCCCTTTCTATTTCTTCTTTTTCCAGCAGTCCTTTAGCATTTCTTGCATTGATGGGTTGGTGGTAATAAACTCCCTTAGCCTTATTTTGTCTGTGAACCTCCTGATTTCACCATCAATTTTGAATGATAGCCTTATTGGTTATAGTATTCTTGGATTCAGTCCCTTGCTTTACATCACTTTGTATACTTCATTCCATTCCCTTCTGGCCTGATGTGTTTCCATTAAGAAATCAGTTGATAGTCTAATGGAAGATCTTTTATACATAACTTTCTGTCTCTCTCTGGCAGCCTTTAAAATTCTTATTGTTCATGAATGCCAATTTAATTATGATGTGTCTTGGTGTTGGTCTTTTTGGCTTCATCGTGTTTGGGTCTCTGTGTTCTTCTTGGATTTGTGTGGCTTTTTTCCTCCCAATGTCAGGGAATTTTTCTGTTATTATTTTCAACCAGGTTTTCTACTCCTTGTTCCACTTTCTTTCCTTTTGTTACTCCAATTATGTAGATGTTGTTTTGTTTCATGTTGTTCCAAAGCTCCGTGAGGCTTTCCTCTTGTTTTTTAGGTGTTGTTTTTGTTTTTTTCCAGTTTTTTTTTGTTTTTGTTTTTGGTGATTTTTTTTCTACCTCGTATTCTAACTTGCAGAGGTGATTTTTAGCCTCTTCTAGTGTAATGTTGAAACTTTCCATCGTGTTTTTTATTTCAGGTATGCCATTCTTCATTTCCGCTTGATTATTACACATGTTGAATATTTCTTTCATCCTTTTCAGTGTCCTTATAACCAGTGGTCTAAATTCTTCCTCTGACAAAGTGAATGCCTCCATTTCATTCATTGTCTTTTTGGTGATTACTCCTTTTCTTTCAAATTAGGGTTGTTTTTTTGTCTCCCCATTTTTTTCTGTTCCTTTGTGATTGTTTCTATGTATTAGATCAAACTGCTATGCCACCCAGATTTTTTGTTTATCTTATATAGTTCATGTTTTGTGGCACTCAGTGGTACAATCTGTCAGGTATTCTGGGCTTGGAAATCTAGGGATACCCCCTACTTGGGATATTTTGATTGTCTTGGTGTAACTGTGTCTTGAGTGATATTGTCCCAAACATGGATGGAGTCTCCTCTCAGGTTGTCTGGTTATGTGGCTAACTCTCCACCACATTGACTGTACAGCACAATACAGTACTCGATAAGACATGACACAAAGGAAACAAAACACAAGTGTACTCACAACACCTATAATCCCAACATAAGTGACCACCAGAGAGAAGAGAATTAGGAAAGAGAAAAGAGAGCTAAAATGATATTAAGAAAAGAAAAAAGGTAAGATAGAAAAATAAAAGGAAAAAAAAGAAGAAGAAATATGGAGAGAAAACACCACAAAACAAACAGATAAACCAAAAAAAAAAAAAAATGCAAACAACAAACATCCAGAAAAAGGGGAGAATCTGTAGAAGCAGAGCTTATATTCAGACAGTAATGTTAAGGAATTGAGTGAATAAGGGAAGGATCTCGGTTCAGTATAAGGAGGTAAAAAGAAAATGAGTGGATATGAATAAAAGAAAGAAAGAAGGGGGAAATAAATAATAAAAAGATTAAACAAAAATATTTTTAATCTATTCTTTTATTCATCCATTTTTTTGAAAAGGAGAATAGAGATCAGGTAGACTTGATTAGGAGAAAACTGGAGAGCATTATGTTAAGTGAAATAAGCCAGGCAATGAAAGAAAAATACCACATGATCTCACTCATTTATGGAAAATAAAGAACATTATAACCTGATGAACAAAAAGATAAATACAGAGGCAGTAAAGCATCGAACAGACTGTCAAATTATAGTGGGAAAGCTGGGGAGTGTTGGGGAGAGGAGGAAAGAGATCAACTGAAGGACTTGTATGCATGCATATAAGCACAACCAATGGACACAAGACCCTGGGGGGTAGGATGAGGGGAAAAAAGAAAAAATATATATAGCAATTAAAGCTATAAAATGCTTATTAGGTCATCTGGTTCATGCCTTCCCACTGCCAATTCATAATGAAAAGCAAAATATAGAGAAGATAAAATATAATGCACCATTCTCAATTAAAAGCCTATGTGTAAATGTTAAACTTTCTGTTTGAAAAAATTTCCAAAGCAGAGAGTCATCTAATGTTCTCATTTTAAAATGCTTTTTAGTGGTTCTTCCCACGTGTGATTATAACTTTGAAATTCCACAAACATAAGTACTGTTGTGATAATATTAATTCAAAATACAGACATCTAGAAATACAGTGCATATGCACATTTTGTATAATACATGAAGATAATATGCATAAGTGCCTAATGTTTTTATGTACATTATATTTGCCATTTGCATCAACTGTTCTAAATAGAAGTCATAGAGACTGCACGACTTGATATTTAATGTTTCTATAAGCTCATCTCAAAAATGTGCTTTATTTATTTGGTTTTCAGAGGGATGCATCAAGTTCTAACTCAATGCCCCAGAAGCCATTACTACAGACTCTGACCACCAATTTGGTGGTCAAATATATTTCTGAATTTCAACAATAAATCCACACTTTCATGTCAAGATGAAAAAAAATAATAATAATAAATAAACAATTAGGAGAAGAAGAAAGCAAGAGAGGAGAGGAAATACAAGCATTAAAAAATTAACTACCAAAGAAAGAGAAAGGAGTAGATTTCATGGACTTGGAGCAGGGGAGAGGAAATTTTATATATATATATATATATATATATATATATATATATATATATATATATATATATATATATATATATCAGTAAGCCAACAGAGACTACAGTGATAATAATACATCAACAATGCAGATAAAGGAGATCAATTTTTAACAAGGGGTAAAAAGAAAGGAAGAGAGAAACTAAAACAGGAATAGGAGAAGAGAAAACACAATGAAAGAGGAAGAAATGAAGAAGAAATGTGTGGAAAATAAGATAAAATTAAATAACAATAAGAAAATAAAAATAGAATGAAGAAAAAAATAATATGAAAAAATAAAAAATAAAACATACAAAAAATAAAGAAAAAAAAAGATAAAAAATAACAAAATAAAAAAAAAGGGAAGGTTTGTTCATTCCAGCCAGTTTTAATGTCCCATGGGAACTGTTTTAAGATACCACTCTTCTGTTCTATCTGCCACTTCTCAGTTTCCTATTAGGTAGTCAGCACAGTGTTGAAGTTCCAAGTGATTCACTGCTCCCCTGTTTGTGTCTATCTCCACAGCCTTGGCTGCAAGCAGGCAGGATAAATCTGCCTGCTTTTCCTGTTTCCATGCTGTATATCTTAATTTCTCAAGCATCTGTTTCTTTTTTTCTTTTTTTTTTAATATATTTTATTGATTTTTTACAGAGAGGAAGGGAGAGGGATAGAGAGTTAGAAACATCGATGAGAGAGAAACATCGATTAGCTGCCTCTTGCACACCCACTACGGGGGATGTACCCGCAACCAAGGTACATGCCCTTGACCAGAATCGAACCTGGGACCTTTCAGTCCACAGGCTGATGCTCTATCCACTGAGCCAAACCCGTTTCGTCAAGCATCTGTTTCTGACAAGATACGTGGGGAGGGTGCTGTATTGTTTATCAGTACTGAATGGCCTCCCTTCAACACAGTCCCTGAGGGCTCTTTGGGCTTTTCAGAGTTTTGGTGTCTTTTGTACAGCTTAGGATGTAGTCTGGGTGTGGTTGTATTAGCTGCCTTGGGGCTTCTGGGAGGGACTGGCACTTCAGGAGAAAAATGGCTACTTAGGTCTGGAGGGTCAGGAATGTCTCAGTGCCAGATTCCTGGTCACCTCTCCTCAACCCTCTCTCCTCCACAGCCTCTCCCCAGACTCTACAAATCTGCACCTCCACCTGCACTGCAGCCACGGGTGAGTATTTGTATTTGAAAGGTCCTATGAACTGGGTTTAGCAAATAAAATAAAAGACAAAACATAGGCAAACAACTGTGCAACTGCTAGTTTCCCAGCACCATGTGGCTCTGGTAGCTCTTCAGGCTGCCTTTCTGGGCTCAGCCTCTCTCGGCTGTGGACTTAGATCTATAATCCCCTGCCACCAGCAGCTCTGTGGACTTCCTTTCCACAGTAGCACGTTACACATGTCCCCAAGGAACCTGGACTTGATGCCATGCCGCTTCCTTCTGACCTTTTTGCTTTGATGATCTTGTGGCTCTATCCAGCCCAATGGTAGGATCTATCCCTGATCCTACCATTCTCCAGTCATTCTCTTCCCATCCCGGTTGCTAACTGCCTTACCAGCTGTGTCTACTTCACCAGTTCTGGTGTATGTTATTTATTTTTGTTGTGCCTTCTATCTGCTCTGGGATAAGGCTCGGGACACATCTGCCTATTTGGCCGCCATTTTTTCCTCTCTCTTTAAGTTTTTTTTATTGTAGTTGATTTCTAATTTCATGCCATTATGGTCTGAGAAGATGCTTGATATTATTTCAATCTTGATTTGTAGAGACTTGTCTATGTCCTAACATTTGGTCTATCTGTGAAAATGTTCCATGTGCATTTGAGAAGAATATATATTCTATAGCTTTGGGGTGAACTCTTCTGAAGATGTCAATTAGTTCCATCTGATCTACTAGTAGTGAGTCATTTAGGATTATTGTTTCCTTGCTGATTTTTTGTCTAGAAGATTTATCCAGTGATGTTAATGGGTTATTAAAATCACCTATTATGATTATCTTGCTATTGATCGCTCCTTTGATATCTTCTAGAAATTTTTTTAAAATCTATTTGCATGTTTCTGTACTGGGTGCATATGTTTTTACCAGAGTTATATCCTTTTGTTGTATCAATCCAGTTAGTATTATGAGGTTGCCTTTATTATATCTTGTTATGGCCTTCACTTTGAGGTCTATTTTGTTAGATATAAGTATTGCTACCCCAGATTTTTCTTCATTTCTGTTTGCCTGAAGAATTTTTTTTTTGCTATCCCTTCATTTTCATTCTGTATGAGTCCTTTGTTCTCAGGTGGGTCTCATGTAGAGAGCCTATATATATGTCATGTTTTCTTATCCATTTGGCTACCCTATGTCCTTTGATTGTAGCATTTAAAACATTTACATTTAATATTATTATTGAAAGGTACTTGTTTCTTACTATTTTTATTCTTTATGCCTATGTTTCTCCTTCTCTTTCTATTTCTTCTTCTTTAAGCAATCCCTTTAGAATTTCTTGCATTGCTGGTTTGGTGGTAATAAAGTCATTTAGCCTTTTTTATGTATGTGAAACTCCTGATTTAACCATAAATTTTGAATGATAGCCTTGTTGGATAGAGTAGGCTTGGATTCAGCCCCTTGCTTGTCATTACTTTGTATACTTCATGCCACTCCCTTCTGGCCTGATGTGTTTCTGTTGAGAAACCAGCTGATACTCTAATGGTAGATCCATTGTAGTTAACTTTCTGTCTTTTTCTTGCAATTCTTAAGATATTTTTCTTTATCTTTAACATTTGGCATTTTAAATATGATGCATGTTAGGGTGGGTCTTTTGGGGCTAATCTTTTTTGTGACTCTTTGCTTCCTGGAGTGTGTGACTTTTTTCTTCCCCAAGTCAGGGAAGTTTTTTGTCATTATTTCTTCTAACAGTCTTTTTAGTCCCTCTTCACATTTTCTCCTTCTGGCACCTTTATTATGTGGATGTTGCTTGTTTCATGTTGTCCCAAAGCTCCCTTAAACACTCCTTCTGCTTTTTCTTTTTCTTTTCCAATTGCTGCTCTGATTGGCTATTTTTTCTGCCTTGTCTTCTAACTTGCTGATTTAGTTGTCAGCCTCTAGTAGTCTACCCTTCCAGAGTGTTCTTTTTTGCATCTATGTCATTCTTCATTTCCTTTTTATTCTTATTCATGTTGGTGTATTTCTCATTTAGCTCCTTATAATTCTAATTGAGTTGCTTTTAATTCTCAGTCAGATGTTTGAGCATCCTTATAACCATTACTTTGAATTCTTTATCTGACAAATTTCTTGCCCCCATTTCATTTGGTTCCTTTTCTGGCAATTCCTCCTTTTCTTTCTTTTGGGAATTATTTCTTTGTCCCCACATTTTTGCTGTCTTTTTCTATTTGTTTTTAGGTCTTAGATAAAATTGCAATGCCACCCAGATTTTTAGGGCTGGTCCTATGTAGTCAATGTTTTGTGGGACCCAGTGGTACAATCTCTCAGGTCTCCTTGTCTAGGTGTTGTAGACAAACCCCCTCTTTAAATTATTTGGATTCTCCTGATGTAGTTGGCTCTTGAATTCTATTGCTCTGTTTGTGGATGGAATATCCTCACAGGATGTCTGACTATGTGGCTCACCCCAACCTCTTTGTACAAGCTGTTGTGGATATGTTGATTCTTTTCCAGGTGATCCACCAATCCACTGATCCACCACTTGTGTCTGTCTCCATAGGCCTTGGCCACAAGAAGGAGGGGTCAATCTGTCTTCTAAAGTAGGTTTGTTAACCACATGGGGCTCAGGACTGGTTCAGCAAAATTGCCCTTGCTTCCTGGGCTTCACCTCTGTCTGCTTTTGCCTGTTAGCTAGCTGTCAATCCTAATCACTCAAATATCTGTTTCTGGCAGGACTTTAGGAGGGGGAGGTGCTGTTTAGCTTTCAGAGAATTTGGTGGGTGTGTTTTCCTGCCCCACTGTATTGTTGATGTCTTGTTTGTGGGAAGGATTGCCCCTGTGACTTGCTGCCAGTGAGATAGAGGCTTGCTGGATTTTTATTTGATGTTGTTGAATCTGGTCCCTTGGTCTCCTGGAAGTATCTCCAGGGCAAGTGGATATGAGTTACTGTCCCTTTCTGGCCCTGGGCCACCTGATTGAGGTCCAAGAGGTTGAAGCCCTTAGTAGTCCAGTGGTCAGGGACTCCTTAGCCCAGAGGCTGGGTCTGCCTTGAGTCTCACAAATTTATTATCCCTGTTCAGAGTTGTACTCCCTTCCCCCATCGATCGGGTACCTCAGGTGTCAGCTGCAGATGCTTGTGGTTGGCACGGGCATGTGCATAGTCCCTCTGGTATGTCACTTCCTTTGAGGTTCTGGAGCCCATTGGTATGTGACTCAATACATGATCCCAGAGCCTGTGGCAGGGGTCCCTTGCAATTTTCTGCTGGCAAGCAGCTCACTGCACTGTTTGGGTTGATGCCCAAGGCCAGTCTGTGTGGTAGTGAGGCTGTGCTCCTAGCTGCTGCTGCTCCCACTTTCACAATAGTGTGGTTTCTGTGCCAGAACTGCACCCATCTGGGGAGTGCCTTAGGCAGTAGCAACAGCTTTTTGTTCAGGAAAGCCTGATCTGCCAGCCTCCAAGACTTACACACACACACCACACACTTCCTTACTTACTCATACTTACTCCCTCACTGCTTTCCTGTCAGCAACCATGTTGGGCTCAATCTCTAAAATAAATTTTAATATCAAAAGTACACTGGTAAAAAATTAGAATTAATTTTTCTCTCTGTTAATAGCACAAAACATTCTTTGACTATTGTTCTATTGTTGATAAGATATTGTAAAAGGTTTTGGTTTATTTAGTTAGCTTTTGGGTAATCTACCTAGAAAACAAGGATTTAGTGTTCTACCAAAGTAATTTATTCTGTTTCATGTTGCTTTTATGAGGTCATTGATTACTGAAGAAAACTTAGTTTTCTCTATATAAAAAGAGCTAAGTTGTTTTTTGGTAAATATGTAACCTTGTTTATTTTTTTAAATATATTTTTGTCACTACAGTTAAAGTAAGTATTATTTCATAATTATCAGTGATCCTATTCAGTCAAATATTAAAAACTTTTTTTAATTTTTTGACAACTTCTGCAAATCAAATTCTAAATGCAGTTTTATTGTTTGTGTGTTTACCACAAATTTATTTTGACATTTTCTAAAAGGCTGCTGGAAAATCTCGATGAATTTTTCTCCCCTCTTTTACAAGAGATACTAAACTAGTTAGATTTTAGGTGTATTAAATTAAATGGGAAAAATGTCAAATAAAGTGGTGACACATCTTTTTAAGTTATATTTGTATAAGAGCATGTTATTAATATGTGTTCTAGAAAGTATAAAATTCCTAAAAATCTGATATTTCCTGGTATACTGTATGTCAGTCATAATTCCAGTTATCATCTTAAATTTATATGTCAGATAAATTTATATGTTAGATAAATGTTTACACTGGTAAAAAATTAGAATTCATTTCTCTCTATGTAAATAGTGCAAAGCCTGAACAAGCCTAAGAAAAACATTTTCTTATTAATTATCCTATTCAATAAAAGCCTAGGTGGTGCCACGCTCTCGTGTGACATCATCACAAGATAGCCACCACAAGATGGCTGCCTCAAGATGGCCACCACAAGATGGCTGGCAAGGGAGGGCAGTTGTGGGAAATCAGGCCTGCAGGGGAGGGTAATTGGGGGTGACCAGGCCAGCAGGGGAGGGCAGTTGGGGGCGACCAGACTGGCAGAGGAGGGCAGTTGGGGGCAAGATCAGGCCTGCAGGGGAGGGCAGTTGGGGGTGACCAGGCCAGCAGGGGAGGGCAGTTGGGGGTGGTTGGGCCGGTAGAGGAGCAATTAGTCATCAATAAGGCTGGCAGGGGAACAATTAGGGGGCAATCAGGCTGGCAGGCCGAAGCGGTTAGGGGCAATCAGGTAGGCAGGCAGGTGAGCGGTTAGGACCCAGCAGTCCTGGGTTGTGAGAGGGATAAGGCCTAAACCAGCAGTCAGACATCCTCCAAGTGGTCCCAGATTCAGAGGGCACAGACCAGCCTGAGGGACACCCCTTTGTGCATGAATTTCATGCACCCGGCCACTAGCATATTATAATAAACTTTTCACAGATCTTTAACCATAGGCATTTTTCAGTTTTTTGTCATTTACAGAAAGTTATTGTTTGATGCTTTTTCAAAAGTGCTTTATCTTTGAGGAGAGTCATGGAAAACACTCTGACAAGTACAGGTTTCTGATTACTTAAAGATAATTTTACTGAATGGGCTAAGAGTTTATAAAACTCTTATGACAAAACTCTTAAATTCATAAAACTGTTAACAGCATTCAAGATAATAATTAATTATGTGGGACAGAGTGAACTGATTAAGAAGGTTATAATTTTTATGATTTTTTTATTTGAAACCACTAGTTTCTTAATGTCCTGGGTTGTTGTTGTTTTTTCCTTATTTAAGAAAATATTTTCTCTTAAACTATCTATGGCTTATAGTAATTTGGTAAATTATTCTACTGTAAACAAAAATAAATAAGATATTCATCTTTTTCTCCCTACCTGATCCAATATTTAATTAGAAACTCATAGTCACAGTGTTTTTATTTTAAAGGCAACATAGTCATTTTGATAAGTTCAATAAGGATTCTTTTAGTTTTTTGTTTTTTGTTTTTTTGTAACACGGCACAGATTAAAACACTGTTTATATTACCAAGGCTTTGACTGGATGTAATATTAGAAAATGTGCATAGAATCACATATGACCAGAGAGTTTTAAAGAACTAAGGTTCATTTTATGGAGACAAGAAAGCCCCTTGGAAAAAGCAGCCTGTTACCTGGCTTACGAGGTTCCCGGAAGCCTAACCAGGTGAGTAAGACAGGTCAGTTTCTGGCAGGCCCAAGATCTTGCAGATACTTGTGAAACCTCAAGGTGATAGGAATTAACCCAAATCTATAGGTATTGTAGATAAAATCTGATTGTGAATCTGATGTTAAGTTCTTGGCCTGACTTCCTAGACTTGAGAGGCTTTTAAGAATTCAATCTGAGATTCCTTATGAAAAATTCCATTAAACAGACTTAAAAATAGCCTACATTCTTGCTGCACATCTATATATATAAAAAGCCCATGGCCATAATGCCACAACGACCAAAGACTGGTGCGGGTGGGCGGGCACGGCTGTGAGTGCAGCAAGTCACGTGCAGGTGGGTGGGGCTGGGAGCATGGCGAGACTGCGTGGGTGGATGGGGCCACACTATTTCATGCACTGAGCTTTTAGTATGTAAATAATCAGGACAAGTTTATTAAACAAATTAGTTTTGCTTGATTAATTTTGGTGACAAAGGGGGTGATTGTAGAAAGAAAAATTATGTTTGCACCTTTGCAGGTATGTATTAGATTCTAGTTTTTTTAATTGTCTTTGAGGTTTTGTTATATACCTTTAAACTACTGGATTGAATTCTTCAAATTTTCTCCCACACTTCCAATTTGAAAACACTAAGAGCCAAGATTTCCCTTGAACCTCCTTGGAAGGAGCCATACCAGCTCCTCCTCACAAACCAGATAGCAGCCAAACTTCAGGGACTTGAACCTTGGGTCCACATCCCCCAACTTAAAAGGACTCCTATAGACTATTGGAATTGCACAACAGCTGGGGATTATACATTAAAATTGACTAGAGAGGTCACTCCTCAGAAGCACATAGCATTGTGAGGTAGACAGCTCTCCCAAGATCACAAATCAATACCTTTTTATCCAGTATAAAACCTCAGTCCTATGCCTTCGCTCTTTGCTTTTCCTCTTGGTTAATTCATAGGAAGACAATGCTTTTTAAGTCTAGCAACTACTGCTGACTTTACTGCTAATGTAATATCTGCTCAACAAAAGTCTCTGGATTCTCTGACCAAAGTTATTCTAGATAATAGAATGGCCCTTGATTATATTTTAGCTGAGCATAAAGGTGTTTTTGCTATGACCAACACCACCTGTTGCACTTAGATGAACACTTCTGGGGAAACTGACAGTCAGCTATGTAATATCACTGAACAAGCCTAAGAAAATGAATTTTTCAACAGGGACTTTCTTTGACTTATTTGATTCAGATTGATTTGGATCTCAGGGAACTTGGCTCCAAAGTTCACTCTAGACATTGGAAATTACCCTTGTTGTAATAATCATGGCAGTCTTTCTGATGCACTGTGTTTCCCCAGAAAGCTTTAAATGTATGTTCTGAGCTGCTAATCAACAAGCAAATAATATTCCTATAAATAGAACATTGGAAAGGTGACAAAAATAATGGCCAACTTAAAGACTGTGAACGTGAATTTGTGGCCTATGAATACTATACAGAGATCCAGCAAAACTGCAAGAACACCAGAGATGTAGCTGGGAGTAGGACGAATGCCTTATTTTATAAAATCAACTGGCTTAGACTCAGAGTCTGATAAAAAAGAGAATCCTAACTAAAAAAGTTGGAATATGCTAATTGACCCTCACACTGTTGTAAAGATGGTGGCGCCTGCAGCCAGTAAGGACAGAATATGCTAATTGTCTGCCCTCAAAGATGGCAGCGCTCACAGCCAATAAGGAGGGAATATCCTAATTGACTGCCATGTCCTCAAAGATGACAGTGCCCAGTCCCCTCAGCCCTGCCAGGGTGGCCTTGCTGGGTGCCTGCCTCCAGAATCCCCCAGTCCTCTTAGCTCCCCAGCCTCTCAGGGCCGGCCCGAGGTGCAAGCAAGTCTCAGATAGAAGCTCCCAAGCCAATGCCTGAAGTGCAGGCAAGCATCAGATGGCAGCTGCCCAGCCACCCAGGGCTGCCCGAGGCTCAGGTAACCAGGGCCTGCTGAGGATTGCGTGGCTGGCAGTGGCAGCAGCAGAGGTGTGATGGGGGCATGGCCTTCCCCTGATTGCCAGATCACCTCCCACCCCTGAGGGCTCCCAGACTGTGAGAGGGGGCAGGCCTGGCTGAGGGATGCCCCCCTCCAATGCATAAATTTTCATGCACCGGGCCTCTAGTATTGCTATAAAAACAACAAAACAAAACAAAACAAGACAACAAACTTAAGATGCAATTGTTCATGCTAAGCTCCATGTCACCAAACCAAGACTTAATTTAATTACAGTTTTTGCTCTCCCAGAAACTAAATTTTAGATCAGTCAATCAGGAATCAACTGAACAACACTAGTTAGGTAATCTGACTGATAGGTCACTGCCATCTCCTAAAGAAACCTTCCAATAACCAATCCACTTTTTTGCCTAGCACAACTTCCTTGTTCTCACTCCCTCTGCCTATAAAAGTATTTTACTTTGTATAGATCTTTGGAGTTCTTTTTAATCTACTAAATTGGATGTTTTCCAAATAGAATAAATTTGTAAACAAATACACTGAATATTTTTAACATACCTCAGTTTATCTTTTAACGGTGTTTTGGAAAATTATGTGACAAGTTTAAAAATATTTAAATAATGATAAAGTTCAGCTATGTAGTTAAATATAAGCTCACCACATAAAAATTCCAATCTTATATACACCCATAATAAACAATTGAGAAATATACCTGAAAAAGAATTTTGTTTACAATATAGATTCCAACTAAAGCATACATAAAAATGAGCTTAGCAATAAATGTTCAGAATTGTTCATTTAAACAAAAATAAAAAGAAAAGAAAACCTTACCCAAGATTATTAAATTATTTATTTATTCAAAGGAAATAATTAAATATGAATGTAAGATTTAACTTCAAAGGTATTCATGAAACCTTATTAACAATAATCCAAATTTTGGAAATAGAACAAAAATTTCCAAATAGAGATTGGTTAAACAATTTTACAATGTGCATATAATGGAATATATTACAGTCATTTAAAAATATGATGGATAATCAATGCAAAACTTGCAGGAGAGAACCCTGATAACCAAAGAATGAAAGTGGAGACCACATAGAGAATGGTAGGAGGGGCAGAGGCATGAAAGGGCTGGCAGGGCACCCACAGACAGCAACTGAAGTCACAAAGAGACTTCTCAGCTGTAGGAGGTTGCCATTGAGAACTCTGGGTTCTAATCCCCAAGCTGAACCTCCAGCAGAAAGCACCAAAACTGAGAAGGGTACCCACATAACACCTGGCTGTGAAAAGCATCAGGATGCTTTCTTTCAGGGAATGATAACTGAAAATTCAAGCACCCTCCAAAAGAGCCAACACACAAAATTCCCTGTGGAGCCATGAACTGGTGGGATGAATAAACTATGAATCTAATGTGACCCAAAAAACCCCACTACAATCATCAATAGAAGTGCTATTAATTTTTCTTCCCTGACATTACATTGCATGTACAATGAAGAGAATGTCTCCCCCATTCTTAAGAGTTTTCCAGATTAGCAGGATGGATAAGTAACAAAATTACACCACCCTCAACAAACAAATAAATGTGTATAACACTAATTTTTTAAAAAGCATATGAAATACTGGAGCCCCAGTGCATGAATTCGTGCACCAGTAGGGTCTCTCGGCCTGGCCTGCGGGATTGGGCTGAAACAGGCTCTCTGAAATCCCCCGAGGGGTCCCAGATTGCAAGAGGGTGCAGGCCAGGCTGAGGGACCCCACTGGTGCACAGTCAAGACCAGAGAGAGACACAGGAGGTTGGCCAGCTGGGGAGGGAATGCAGGAGGGTTCCAGGGTGTGTCTGGCCTGTCTTGCTCAGACCCAATTGGCCGGAACCCAGCAGCAAGTTAACCTATGGATCAGAGCATCTGCTCCCTGATGGTCAGTGCACGTCATAGCAACTGGTTGACTGGTTGACTGCCTGCCCCCCTGGTGGTCAGTGCACATCATAACGACTGGTCAACAAATGTACTGTCTGTCCCCTGGTGGTGAGTGCACATCATAACGAGTGGTTGAGCGGCCTTAGCATATCATTAGCATATTATGCTTTGATTGGTTGAATGGCTGACCAGATGGCTACACACTTAGCATATTAGACTTTTATTATATAGGATATCACCCTAACACAGCACAATATACATTCTTCTCAATTGCACATGGATCATTAACAAAGATAGACCACAAGTTAGGACACAAAACAAGTTTTTACAAGTTTAAGAAGATTGATCATATCAAGCATCTTCTAGGATCACAGTGGAATGAAATTAAAAAGTCAACTATAGTAAAAACACCCCAAAACATTCAAACACATGGAAGCTAAATAGCATGTTATTAAACAATGAATGGGTTACCAACAAGATCAAGATAGAAATCAAAGAATTCCTGGAAACAAATGAAAATGAACATACAACAACCCCAAATCTCTGGGACACAGCAAGAGCAGTCCTGAGAGGGAAATTAATAGCACTACAAGCATACCTTAAAAAAGAGAAAAATCAGCAATAAACTATTTAACTCTACAACTTACAGAACTAGAAATAAAAAAATAAGAATAGCCCAGAGTAAGTAGAAGGAAGAAAATAATAAAGATTAGAGCAGAAATGAATAACATAGAGACTAAAAAAATACAAAATATCAATGAAACCAAGAGCTGGTTCTTTGAAAGGATAAACAAAATTGATAAACAATTAGCCAGACTCATCAAGAAACAGAGAGAAAAGACAAAAATAAATGAATAAAATCAGAAATAAAAGTGAAGAAGTAAACACTAACAAAGAAATACAAAGGATTGTAAGAAAAAAAATACTATAAACAACTATATGCCAACAAGCTGGACAGTGTGGACGAAATAGACAAATTCCTAGAAAAATATAATCCCCTAAAACTGAATCAGGAGGAATCAGAAAACATGAATAGGCCAATAACAACTGATGAAATAGAAACAGGAATAAAAAAAAAATCCCACCAAAGAAAGCCCAGGTCAGGATGGCATCAGAGGGGCATTTTACCAAACATTCAAAGAAGAACTAATACCTATCCTCCTCAAACAATTTCAGAAAATCAAAGAGGAAGGAACACTTCCAAACTCTATATGAGGCCACCATTATCCTAATTCCAAAACAGAATAAAGACACTACAAAGAACGAGAATTACAGGTGAATATCCCTGGTGAACATAGATGCCAAAATCCTCAACAAAAAATTATCAAATCAGATCCATCAATATATTAAAAAGATTATTCACCAATATAAAGTGGGATTTATTCCAGGGATACAAGGCTGGTACAACATTCACAAATCAATAAACGGGATACATCACATAAACAGAGAGACAAAAACCACATAATCATATCAATTGATGCAGAAAAGGCATTTGACAAAATCCAACACTCTTTCATGATAAAAACTCTCAGCAAGTGAGAATAGAGGAACCATACCTCAACATAATAAAAGCCTTATATGACAAACCAATAGCCAACATCATACTCAATGGGCCAAAACTAAAACATTTCCCTGAGGAACAGGAACAAGACAGGGATGACCACTTTCACCACTCCTGGTCAACATGGTACTGGAAGTGCCAGCCATAGCTCTCAGACAAGAAGAAGAAATAAAAGGCATCCAAATTGGAAAAGAAGAATTAAAACTGTCATTATTCACAGATGACATGATATTGTACATAGAAAACCCCAAAGACTCCATCAAAAACACTACTAGAACTAATAGATGAATTTGGCAATGTATCAGGATACAAAATTAATACCCAGAAATCTATGGATTTTTATACATCAAAAATGAACTCACAGAAAGAGAAACTAAAACAAAACAAAACAATCTCACTTACCATTGCACCAAAAAAATTAAGATACATAAGAATAAATTTAACCAAGGAGGTAAAGACCTTTACTCAGAAAATTATAGGATTCTTTAAAAAGAGATAGAGGAAGACATAAACCAATGCAAGAATATACCATGTTCATGGATTGGTAGAATCAACATCATTAAAATTTCCATACTACCCAAAGTGATCTATAGAGTCAATGCAATCTCCATTAAAATACCAATGTCATACTTCAAAGACCTAGAAAAAACTCTACAAAATTCATCTGGAATTAAAAAAAAATACCCCAAATAGCCATAATAATCTTGAGAAAGAAGAACAAAGTTGGAGGGATCACAATACCAGATAGCAAGCTATATTACAAAGCCACTGTTCTCAAAACTGCCTGGTACTGGCACAAGAACAGACATATAGACCAGTGGAACAGAACAGAGAACCCAGAAATCAACCCAAGACATTACACTCAATTAATATTTGACAAAGGAGCTAAGAGCATATGATGGAGTCAAGACAGGCTCTTCAATAAATGTTGAAAAAATTGGACAGATACATGCAAAAAAATGAAACTAGATCATAAACTTACACCATACACAAAAATAAACTCAAAATGGATAAAGGATTTAAACATAATATGGGAAACCATAAAAATCCTAGAAGAAGTCATGGGCAACAAAATAGCAGACATTTGTCACAGCAATATCTTTACCGATACAGCTCCTATGGCAATGGAAACTAAGGAGAAAATAAACAAATGGGACTACATCAAAATAAAAAGATGCACAGCAAAATAAACCATCAACAAAACAACAAGAAAGCCCACTGCATGTGAGAACATATTTGCCAATGTTATCTCTGATGATGGTTTAATCTCCAAAGTGTATAGGGAACTCATACAATTTAATAAAAGGAAGATAAATGATCCAATAAAAAAATGAGCAAAGGAACTAAATAGACACTTTTCAAAAGAAGACATACAGAAGTCCAAGAGATATTTGAAAACGTGCTCAAAGTCACTAATCATCTGAGGGATGCAAATGAAAACAACAATGAGGTACCATCTCACAACTGTCAGAATGGCTATCATCAACAAATCAACAAAGTACAAGTGCTGGTGAGGATGTGGAGAACAATGAAGCCTCTTGCACTGCTGGTGGGAATGCAGACTGGTGCAGCCACTGTGGAAAACAGCATGGTGTTTCCTCAAAAAATTGAAAATGGAACTTCCATTTGACTCAGTAATCCCCCTTCTAGGAATATATCCCAAGAAAACAGAAACACCAATCAGAAAGGATATCTGCACCCCTATGTTCATAGCAGCACAATTTACAATAGCTAATATTTGGAAATAGCCTAAGTGCCCATCAGCAGATGAGTGGATTAGAAAACTGTGGTGTATCTACACAATGGAATACTACGCTGCTGTAAAAAAGAAGGAGTTCTTACCATTTGCAACAGCATGGATGGAACTGTAGAGCATTATGCTAAGCGAAATAAGCCAGTCAGAGAAAGATAAATATCACATGATCTCACTCATTTGTGGAATTAAATGAACAACATAAACTGATAAACAAAAATAGAGCAAAGGGAAAAATATTTTAGAATATAATAGAAGTAATTATGTTATCTGCAGATTTTTAATATTTCCTACAACTTTTGTAATATTATACTCTACTAGTGGTCCAGTTCACGAAATTCATGCATGGAGGGGGGATTCCCTCAGCCCAGCCTGCACCCTCTCCAATTGGGGACCACTTGGGGTATGTCTGACTGACGGTTTAGGCCCAATCCCACAATCTAGGACTGCTGGCTCCTAAGTGCTCACCTGCCTGCCTGCCTGATTGCCCCTAACTGCCTCTGCCTGACTATCTGATCTCCCCTAACTGCCCTCCCCTGTTGGCCTGATCTCACCCCCAACTGCCCTCCCCTGCTGGCCTGATCTCATCCCCAATGGCACTCCCCTGCCAGCCTGATCTCACCCCCAACTGCCCTGCCCTGCCAGCCTGATTGCCCCTAACTGCCTATGCATGTCTGATTACCCTTAACTGCCCTCCCCAGCCAACCTGATCTCACCCCCAACTACTCTCCCCTGCCAACTTGGTTGCCCCCAACTGCGCTCCCTGCTGGCCAATTTGGTTATGATTGGTCGGTTTCTATGCCAGTCAGCATCAAAAGCTCTGCCTGTGAGGCAGTCATTGGCTCCTCACAGTTCACCCAGATTTGGTTCTGATTGGTTGCTTTCTATGCCAGTCAGCATCTCTGGGCCTATCTCCGGATCTGATCAGAGAGGTGGGGCTGATCAGTAGCCGCCGTAGAGGCCCAGAGAGAAACAAAGGTACAGCTTCTGGTGAAGCCCAGAGAGAAAGAGAGAGGCAATGGCTGATCAACAGCTGCCACGTAGGCTGCGGATCAGTCCTTGCCTCTCTCTTTGAGCTTCTCTCTGGGCCTCATCCTCAACCCCCTCACAGTCAGTGCTGGGTCGCTGCATCCGCACTGGCAGCAGTCAGTGCTGGGTGGCAACCCAGCACTGATTGCAGGACTGATGTCCGTTTTTTGGTGGAGCCTTCGGTCAGTTGTTACAGACCCTGGGTTTTTATATATTAGGATTCGTATTGTTTTAATAATCTTATTATATTTAAAATCTTTTTATTGAAATGTTAATGTTCATTATATGTAGTCCTATATAATAAAGAGCTAATATGCTAATTAGACCAAACAGCAGAACTATTTTCCAGATGACCTTCCAGATGAAACCAGAGCTGCAAGTGCTGAGGCAGCCAGGTCTGCAAGGGCTGAGCCTCTTGCATGAATTTCGTGCATCGGGCCTCTAGTTATATTATATTTAAAATTGTTTTACTTGAAAAACAATCTTGTGCAATGTGTTAAAACTGTTTGACACAATATTATTGTTTTCCCATGTGTTTTATATTTTTGAATAATTTATTCTGAAACTAGTATTTGAGTATTCATGACTATAATGTCAATTTTGGATTGTATATTTTATTCATAAAATAAATTTTGCAAAAAATAAATGATATGACTGATCCTATGGCTAGAGCTACTAAAGATTAAGAGTGCACCTCTGCCTAAGGCAGTCTTTTCCAAAAGTGTCCACAATCACTAACACCTCCTGGATTTACACCTCCAAGAGCTAGACTGAAGAGCAACATGGAAGTAGTGTGTAGGTTCAGGAAAGTCTGGGCAATGTTCGTAAGGCTGTTAAGATGCACACAGGGTGCTGTCCCAGGGAAAGCCCAGGTGTCAGTTCAATCAACATAAGTTGACTCTGTCCAAAGAACTTAAGTGTGTCCCTGCCTGAAATCTGACTGAAGTTATCACTTAATGCCTTTGGGAGTGTGCTTTAAGTGTGTGTGCTTTACTCCATCCCATTAGTAAATTCCTTGGCTATTACCTTTTTCTTTACTTTTCTGTAACTTTCCAGGGTTTTTTCATTTTTTACTATCAATAATAAAGTTTATTTTGTGTTGTAAAAAATTATGATGGAGTTTTAGTTTTACATAGACACAAATGATATTTGTAAGTTATTATTGAGGAAGAAGAAATAAAGTCACAAAACTGCCTACAGTAGAATCAATTTTCTTAAAATATTTCATGAGCAGATAAAATAAACCAGGAGAATATATTACAAATATCACTGTTTGTTACCCCAGGGATCTGGCATTTTGAGGGACTTAAATTTTTGTTTGAGCTTAACACTATTTCTATATTTTTTCAATGACCATATATTTATTTTTTTATAAAGAGAAAAGAATTATCTGACTTGCACTGCACTAAGAAGTTTGTAGAGTGATTCAAATTCAAGGACCATTAACTATGCTTTGCATTTTAATAGACTTATTTGGGTTATTAATTACTCCAAAGAGTGCATGTATCCAGCATATCTTATTATAGTTTGAATTACAAGTAATAATTGTTACATTGCAAATAAAATAATTAATAATGAGTGGGATCACCAATTCAGTTATTTAAGTAATTTGATGGTAGGCCAAATAAGAAGGAAAATAATATGCTACAGGAACATTTTCTTTTCTCTCCCATAAACCTGAGAAAAAAAAACAGCACTAAAAAACGATGGATTTAACTGCAAAATTTCTTTAATACTATTACATTTTATTCCAATGTCATTTTCTTGCATTGAGCCACTTTTTTGTGGTTCTTATGATGAATCACAAGTAATTTACAAAGTATTAAATGTCATTTTAAAATTAATTTTATTAATCATTCTTGCTATGAATAGAATCTTCGGCTCCAGGTTGTGTTTTCTGTCTTCAACTTCTTTATATTAGACTAGAGGCACGGTGCACGAAATTCGTGCATGGGGGTGTGTGTCCCTCAGCCCAGCCTGCACCCTCTCCAATCTGGGACTCCTCGAGGGATGTCCGACTTCCCATTTAGGCCCGATCCTGGTAAGATCGGGCCTAAACGGGCAGGCGGACATCCCTCTCACAATCCAGGACTGCTGGATCCCAACTGCTTGCCTGCCTTCCTGATTGCCCCTAACCACTTCTGCCTGCCAGCCTGATCACCCCCTAACCACTCCCCTGACAGCCTGATTGATGCTTAACTGCTCCCCTGCCAGCCTGTTTGCCCCCAACTTCCCTCCTCTGCTGGCCTGGTCACCCCTAACTGCCCTCTCCTGCAGGGTTGATCACCTCCAACTGCCCTCCCTTGCAAGACTGGTTCCTCTCAACTGCCCTCCCTTGCAGGCCTGGTCCCTCACAACTGCCCTCCCTTGCAGGCCGGGTGCCTCCCAACTGCCCTCTCCTGCTGGCCATCTTGTGGTGGCCATCTTGTGTCCACATGGGGGCAGGATCTTTGACCACATGGGGGCAGACATATTGTGTGTTGCAGTGATGATCAATCTGCATATTACTCTTTTATTAGGTAGGATAGAGGCCTGGTACAGGGGTGGGGGCCAGCTGGTTTGCCCTGAAGGGCATCCTGGATCAAGTGGGGGTTCCCTTGGGGCATGGGGTGGCCTGAGCGAGGGGCCTGTGGTGGTTTGCAGGCCAGCCACACCCCCTGGCGACCCAAGCAGAGGCCCTGGTATCTGGAATTTATTTTCCTCCTACAATTTAAACTTTGTAGCCTGGAGCGGAGCCAAGCCTGCTGCTCCCTCCAGGGCGGCAGCCATTTCTGTGGCAGTTAATTCACCTTCTAAAATTGAAACTTTGTAGCCTTAAGCGGGTGAGCCCGGCCAGGGTGTGCGGAAAGCTTTGCTCCCCCTGTTGCCAACGGCAACCCTGGCTTGCTCTCTCAAGCTCCGTTCTGGCCCCATTTCTGTTTGAATTTGTTTACCTTCTATAATTGAAACTTTGTAGCTTGAGTGGAGGCTTAGGCCTGCAATGGCTATGGAACGCTTGGCTTGCTCTGTTACCTGGGAAACCTTGCTGTCTGTGGCTGTAGCCATCTTGGCTGGGGTTAATTTGCATACTCGCCCTGATTGGCTGGTGGGCGTGGCTTATGTAGCAGAGTGATGGTTAATTTGCATATTGCCATTTTATTAGAGAGGATTAGATTTCTTACATGTGGTCTTTTCTCATTTGTATGTTTTCTTTTTCTTTGACTTTATGAAGCCAAGTTTCTCTTTCTCCTTAGTTAATCTTTCTGGGATTTGCTATTTCTGTGTATTACCTACTCTTAGTTCCCTTTAGAGAGATTATCTCAGGTAAGAATTAGCTCTTCTCTTTATGCTACCTGTGTTCCACCACCTAGGCTTTTGTCTGTTTACTCTGGCAGGACCATTCCCTGCATTTCCTTTTTGAAAAATAATAAAAATGGAGAGACTTTTAAATGGAGTCAGAGCTGCCATTTCAGAAGTAATGCTTTGCATGTCTTACTCATCAAACCTTTGAAATGTTTAAACTGAGTAAAATCAACTTTCAATGTTGTCTAAAACAACATTGTATGCCAAACAACTTTTTGCAATGCTAACAGGAGAGCATACATTCTGACTACCACACTAACCATTAAAGACATTCTTTAGAATTAGTATCATCATGTATAGCTAAAGAATAACTTAGCTTATCTGCAACTAGAGAAATTCCTTTTTTTGATTTATTAACCAATAGAAACTTCTTCCTTTTCTTCATGTAATTAATTACATCCACTTTTTAAAATAAAAACACACTCCCTTCATGCCCTAATTGGAACACTATTTGGGATTCTGACTGAATCAGTGTTTCAGAATAGCTATTCTTTGGGATCTCAAATAAATGCTTATTACTTCTCACTTTAGCCCTTTATTTTTAGGTTAATATTTTCCTTCATAATTTGACAAAATTAAATTGTCAACAAATCCAGACAATTTTTCTTTGTCTTTGCATACATATACGGTGGAGTAAAAGTAGGTTTACAGTCATGAGTATATGAGAGTTTATTCTTATATTATTATTTATTTTTTTAATTTCTTTTTAATTTCAGTGTTACATATGTGTCTTTATTCCCCCATTCTCCCCTTTATTCCCCCCATGCCCTCACTCCCCTGTTGTCTATGTCCATTGGTTAGGATTATATGCATGCATACAAGTCCTTTGGTTGATCTCTCCCCCTTACCCCTCCCCTCCCCTACCTTCCCTCTGAGGTTTAATGGTCTGATCGATGTTTCTCTGTCTCTGGATCTATTTTTGTTCATCAGTTTATGTTGTTCATTATATTCCATAAATGAGTGAGATCATGTGATATTTATCTTTCTCTGCCTGGCTTATTTCACTTAGCATAATGCTCTACAGTTCCATCCATGCTGTGGCAAATGGTAATAACTCCTTTTTTATCGCAGCATAGTATTCCATTGTGTAGATGTACCACAGTTTTTTAATCCACTCATCTGCTGATAGGCACTTAGGCTGTTTCCAAATATTAGCTATTGTAAATTGTGTTGCTATAAACATAGGGGTGCATATGTCCTTTCTAACTGGTGTTTCTATTTTCTTGGGATATATTCCTAGAAGTAGGAACACTGGGTCACATGGGAGTTACATTTTTCCATTTTTTGAGGAAACTCCATACTGTTCTCCAGTGGCTGCACCAGTCTGCATTACCACCAGCAGTGCACAAGGGTTCCTTTTTCTCCACATCCTCACCAGCACTTATCCTTTGTTGATTTGTTGATGATAGCAATTCTGACAGGTGTAAGATGGTACTGCATTGTTGTTTTGATTTGCATCTCTAGGATGATTAGTAACTTTGAGCATGTTTTCATATGTCTCCTGGCCTTCCTTCCGTCTTCTTTCAAAAAGTATCTACTTATGTCCATTGCCCATTTTTTGATTGGGTAGTTTATCTTCCTTTTGTTGAGTTGTATGAGTTCCATGTAGATGTTGGAGATTAAGCCCTTATCTGTGATAACATTGGCAAATATGATCTCCCATGCAGTGGGCTTACTTGTTGATTTTTTGATGCTTTGTTTTGCTGTGAAAAAGCTTTTTATTTTGATGTAGTCCCATTTGTTTATTTTCTCTTTAGTTTCCATCACCCTAGGAGCAGTATCAGTGAAGAAATTGCTTCGGCATATGTCTGAGATTTTTCTGCCTATGGATTCCTCTAGTATTTTTTTGGTTTCCCGTCTTATGTTTAAGTCCTTTATCCATTTTGAGTTTATTTTTGTGTATGCTGTATGTTGATGGTCTAGTTTCATTTTTTTGCATGTATCTGTCCAATTTTCCCAACACCATATATTGAAGAGACTGTCTTGACTCCATTGTATGTTCATGCATCCTTTGTCAAATATTAATTGAGCATAGTGACTTGGGTAGACTTCTGGGTTCTCTATTCTATTCCATTAATCTATATGTCTGTTCTTGTGCCAGTACCAAGCTGTTTTGAGAAGAGTGGCTTTGCAATAAAGCTTGATATCTGGTATTGAGATCCCACCCACTTTGTTGTTCTTTCTCAGGATTGCTGCAGCTATTCACAGCCTTTTTTATTCCAGATGAATTTTTGGAAAGTTCGTTCTAGGTCTGCAAAATATGCCGTTGGTATTTTAATGGGGAGTGCATTCAATCTGTAGATTGCTTTGGGTAGTATGGACATTTTAATGATGTTGATTCTACCAATCCATGAACTCAGTATGTTCTTCCATCTGTGTATGGCTTCCTCTATCTCTTTTTTCAGTGTCCTATAGTTTTCCGTGTATAGGTCTTTTACCTCCTTAGTTAAGTTTATACCTAGGTATCTTAATTTTTTTGGTGTGATGGTAAATGGGATTGCTTTTTTAGTCTCTTTTTCTGTTAGTTCATTACTGGTGTATAGAAATGTCATAGATTGCTTGGCATTAATTTTATATCCTGCTACATTGCTGAATTCATTTATTAAGTCTAATAATTTTTTGATGGAGTTTTTAGGCTTTTCTATGTAGAGTATCATGCCATCTGCAAATAAGGACAGCTTTACTTCTTCTTTTCCAATTTGGATTCCTTTTATTTCTTCTTCTTGTCTAATCACAATGGCTAATACTTCCAGTACTATGTTGAACAGGAGTGGTGAGAGTGGGCATCCCTGTCTTGTTCCTCTTCTTAGGGGAAATGGTTTTAGTTTTTGCCCATTGAGTGTGATGTTGGTTGTGGGTCTGTCATATATGGCTTTTATTATGTTTGTCATATATGGCTTTTATTACGTCATATATGGCTTTTATTATGGCTTTTATTATGGCTTTTATATTATGATCCTTCTATTCCCACCTTGCTGAGAATTTTTATCAAGAAAGGGTGTTGGATTTTGTCAAATGTTTTTTCTGCATCAATTGATATGACTATGTGGTTTTTATCTCTCAATTTGTTTATGTGATGTATCACTTTTATTGATTTGCGGATATTGTACTATCCTTGCATCCCCAGGATAAATCCCACTTGGTCATGGTGTATGATCTTTCTGATGTACTGCTGGATCCGATTTGCTAGAATTTTGTTGAGGATTTTGGCATCTATGTTCATGAGGGATATTGGCCTGTAATTCTCTTTCATTGTGCTGTCTTTATCTGGTTTTGTTATTAGGATGATGCTAACTTCATAGAATGAGCTTTGAAGTGTTCCTTCCTCTTGAATTTTTTGGAATAGTCTGAGGAGGATAAGTTTTAGTTCTTCTTTGAATGTTTGGTAAAACTCCCCTGTGAAGCTGTCTGGCCCCGGGCTTTTGTTTGCTGGGAGCTTTTTGATGACTGCTTCAATTTCTTCCATAGTTACTGGCCTATTGAGATGTTTAGATTCTTCTTGATTGAGTTTTGGAAGGTTGTATTTTTCTAGGAATATGTCCATTTTCTCCAGGTTGTCAAGTTTGTTGGAATAGAGTTTTTCATAGTATATTTAACAATCCTTTGTATTTCAGTGGGGTCTGTTGTTATTTCTCCTCTTTCATTTCTGATTTTGTTTATTTGGGTCCTCTCTCTTTGCTTCTTGGTGAGCCTGGCTAGAGGTTCATCAATCTTGTTTATCCTTTCAAAGTACCAGCTCTTGGTTTTGTTGATGTTTTGCATTTTTTTTTCTTTTGGTCTCTATGTCGTTTATCTCTGCTCTGATCTTTATTATTTCCTTCCTTCTGCTCACTGTGGGCTTTTCTTTTTGATCTCTTTCTAATTCTTTGAGTCGTAGGGTTAGGTAGTTTATTACCATTTTTTTCTTGTTTGTTTTTTTTGAGGTAAGCCTTGCAGTGATATAAACTTCCCTCTCAGGACTGCTTTCATTATGTCCCATAGATTTTGGATTATTGTGTTTTTATTGTCATTAGTTTCCAGAATGTTTTTAATTTCTTCTTTGATCTCTTTCGTAACCCAATCACTGTTCAATAGCATGCTATTCAGCTTCTAAGTGTTTGAATTTTTTGGGCTGTTTTTATTGTAGTTTATTTCTAATATTATTCTGTTGTGGTCTGAAAAGATATTTGATATGATTTCAATCTTCTTGAATTTGGTAAGACTTTGCTTGTGACCCAATATGTGGTCTATTTTTGAAAATGTCCCATGTGCACTTGAGAAGAATGTATATTCTGTGGCTTCGGTGTGAAATGTTCTGAAGATGTCTATTAAGTCCATCTGATCTAGTGAGTCATTTAGGATTTCTGTTTCTTTGCTGATTTTTTGTCTAGAGGATTTATCCAGTGATTTCAGTGGTGTATTAAAGTCCCCTACTAGGATTTTATTGTTGTTGATCTCTCCCTTGATATCTTCCAGGAGGTTTTTTTTTTTTATGTATTTTGGTGCTCCTGCATTGGGTACACATATGTTTATCAGGGTTATATTCTCTTGTTGTATCAATCCCTTTAATATTATGAAATGGCCTTCTGTATCTCTTGTTATGGCCTTCACTTTGAGGTATATTTTCTCAGATATAAGTATTGCTACACCAGATTTTTTTTTTCATTCCCATTTGCGTGAATGATATTTTTCCATCCCTTCACCTTCAGTCGGTGTGAGTCCCTTGTTCTAAGGTGGGTGTCTTGTAGACAGCATATATATGGTTTAGGTTTTTTTATCCATTCATTCACTTGATGTCTTTTGATTGGAGCATTTAGTCCGTTTACATTTAAAGTTATTATTGAAATGTAATTGTTTGTAGCCATTTTTATTTTTTGTGCCTGTGTTCTTTCTTACTTTTTTATTTCTTCTTTTTATACCAGTCCTTTTAGCATTTCTTGCATTGCTGGTTTGGTAGTGATAAATTCACTTAGCCTTATATTGTCAGTGAAGCTCCTATTTTTTACTTCAATTTTAAATGATAGCCTTGCTGGATAGAGTATTCTTGGATTCAGTCCCTTGCTTTGCATCACTTTGTAAATGTCCTTCCATTCTTTTCTGGCCTAATGTGTTTCTGGTGAGAAATAATTTGATAATCTAATGGAGCTCCCTTGTATGTTACTTTCTGTCTCTCTCTGGCAGCCTTTAAGATTCTCTCTTTGTCCTGAACATTTGTCATCGTAATTATGATGTGTCTTGGTGTGGGTCTTTTTGGGTTCATCTTATTTGGGACTCTCTGTGCTTGTGTGACTTTTTTCTTCCCCACATCAGGGAAGTTTTCTGACATTATTTCTTCCAATAGGTTTTCTAACCCTTGTTCCTTTTCCTGTTGTTCTGACACCCCTATTATTCATATGTTTCTTCGTTTCATGTTGTCCCATAGCTCCCTTAGGCTCTCCTCCTGTCTTTCAATTTTTTTCTCCAATTGCAGTTCAGTTTGGTTGTGTTTTGCTTCCTTGTCTTCTAATTCTCTAATCTGGTCTTCTGCTGCTCCTAGTCTACTGTTCAAACTTTCCACGGTGTTTTTTATGGATGCCATATCATTCTTCATTTATTCTTGATTCTTACATAAGTTATTGATTTTTTCATCCATTTCTTCTTGATTCTTACATAAGTTGTTGATTTTTTTCCTCCATCTGGTTTATGATCTGTATAACCCTTATTCTGAATTCTTTTTCTGACATATTGCTTGCCTCTGTTTTGCTTAGCTGCTTTTCTGGCAATTCCTCCTTTTCTTTCCTTTGGGGATTTCTTTGTCTACCCATTTTTCGTCTCACTGATTGATCTAGATGTAGAGTTGTGCAGGGGCTGCTCCTTGGGTAGCAGTGGCTCCTCGGGCTGTGGTTGCTCCTCAAGCAGTCACTGTAGTGGCTCCTCCTCAGTTGGCAGTGGCTCCTCCATTGGGTGATGTTCACAGCAGTTGTGTCTCCTCTAGCTGGTGGGGATGGCTGCTCACACAGCTGCTATTCCTTGAATACGGGGTGGGCTGCTCTCGTGGCTGCTGCTCCTCAGACAGGGGTAGACTGCTCATGTGGCTGCTGCTCCATGGATCAGGGCTGGCTGCACACTGATGCTGTTCCTCAGATGGGGCGGGCTGCTCATGAGGCTGCCGCTTCTTGGACAGGGGCAGGTTGCTTGCTGGGTTGGTGCTCTTCATACTGGTGCAGGCTCCTCACACAGCTGCTGCTCCTCGGATGGGGGATGGGCTGCTTGCTTGGCTGTTGCTCCTTAGGAGGGAGTGAGCTGCACGTGCAGCTGCTGCTCCTTGGATGGGGGCAGGCCACTCACCCAGCTGCTGCTCATCAGACAGGTGTAGGCTGCATGTGGCTGCTGCTCCTTGGTCTGGGGTGTGCTGCTTGGGTGGCTTTTGCTCCTCGAATGGGGGTGGGCTGCTCGCTGCACTGCTGTTCCTAGTACGAGCCCGGGATGCTCACACAGCTGCTGCTCCTTGGACAGGGGATGGACTGCTTGCGTGGTTGCTGCTCCTCAGGCGGGAGTGAGCTGCACGTGTGGCTGCTGCTCCTCAGCTGGGGGCAGGCCTCTCAGACAGCTGATGCTCCTTGGACTGGTGTAGGCTGTGTGTGGCTGCTGCTCCTCAGACCAGTGCGGGCTGCGCAGGGCTGCTGCTCCTTGGGTGTGGACAGGTTGCTTGGGCAGCTGCTGTTCCTTGTATGGCGGCAGGCTGCTCACACAGCTGCTGCTCCTCGGATGGGGGCAGGCTGCTTGTGCGGCTGCTGCTCCTCATACAGGTGCAGGGTGCAGGCTGTACACAGCTGCTGATCCTCGCATGGGGTCAGGCTGTGTGGGGCTGCCTCTCCTCAAATGTGGGCAGGCTGCTCTTGTGGCTGCTGCTCTTCAGATGGGGTGGGCTGCTCACATCATTGCTGCTCCTTGGACAGGGGAGTTGGCCACTTATGCAGCTGCTGCTCCTTGGACAGGGGCAGGCCACATGAGGCTGCTGCTCTTAAGCCTGGGGCGGGCTGCTCATGGGGCTGCTGCTCTTTGTACAGGAGTGGGCTGCTCACATGTCTGCTGCTCATGTGGTTGCAGTGCCCTGTGCCACTGAGTCTCCTTCCCCAATTCAGGTTGGATGTTATTTGTTTCAGCTGTTTTGGGACACGTCTGTCTGTTCCGCTGCCATTTTGTCTCTCATATTATTATTTATTAATGATTGTATTATTTTCCATACAAACAACTGTAAACCTACTTTTCCCTCTTCCTGTATTTTGTTTGTTTTTGTTAATAGGTGAAATTATTTAGTCTAAATATTTTCAATTCTTTTACTTGATACTCCTTCACTTCTCTACTTCCTCCTTAAACTGTCCTGCTTTTGACTTTTTCAATGAAAATCTTTTTGCTTGTTTCATTGGCTCTTTTCTGCTTAAATACACTTTACTAGTTAAGGATTCTTGTATACTAGTAGAAATAGCAAGGTCCTTTATCAGAGCAGTGCAGTCTTTCCTCTTCCTCCAATCAAAACAATCAAACAAAAAGATTAAACAAAAAGAAACAAAAGAAAATCAAAATTACTTTTAGAACATAGTTCTAAAAAGTTCCCCTTATTACAGGGATTTTTGTCCCTAACACTAGCCACAATTCATAAACTACAACTTTTAGGGGGAAAGCACATAGACTTAAGTCTTTATAACCTTAGATTATGCACTGATTTCTTAGATATGCCATCATATATACAAGCAACAAAACAACAATAAAATAAATAAACTGAATTAATCAAAATTAAAAACTTGTAGTTGATAAGCAACTTTCAAGAAAGTGAAAAGGCAACCCATACATGGAAGAAATGTTTTTTCAAATGATATATCTGAAAAGGGACTTGTATATAGAATATATAAAGAACTCTTAAGACTCATAATAAAAAGACAATTGACCCAGTTAATGGGCAAAGAATCTGAATAGACATCCAATTAAAGATTTACAAATGGCCAGTAAACACATTAAAATCTGCTTAGCATCCTTAGCCATAGGGGACATGCAAAGCAAACCACAATGACAGACCACTTAAGTTAATCCCCACTACAATGGTAATAATAATAATATTGATGGGTGGAAGCAGGAAAAATGGCTGCTGAATAGAGTCGTGTTTGGAGTCTGGTCCTGGGGCGGAGAGTAGGAGTCGCTGAGGTTCGCAGAGGGAGTGTATGTTGGCAAGCTAAGGGACAGCTAAACTCCAGGAGAAGGCGGGGGAGTACTGGGAAGGGTTCCCCTGACCGTGCAGCCCCCACAGGGGCTGGGTCCCCTCCTGGAGCTGTGGGATCACCGGGGGAGGCCTCGCCATCTTGCAAGGGAAGGAGGATTTTATTGGAAACCTGACTTTTTGCGACAACTGCAAACACTGAACAGCTGTGAGGACCAGAACACCGGTCCCCTATCGGCGCAAACACGCAGATTCAAAGGAATTCTTCACTGCACCACGGAAAGGTCAGATTTCGCCTGGGATAAGGTTTGGTTTCTCATCCCCGTGGTGGGAGAGGGAAGCGTGTGAGCCGCAGGACTGGCAGGAACCGGGAGGTCTGTGCCTAGAAAAATCCACGGCAGTTGGAGCTGCTGTGACCCGTGAATGCAGAAGGGGGTCCTCAGAGCTGCTAACAGAAGTGATCTCTTAAAAGCAACTCATTTTAATCAGACGAGGAGGGTCAGACTAAGAATTTTCAAAGGAGTCCAGGCTCCTTAGTATTGTGCGCAAACCCACTGTCAGCACACTTGGGCTCTTTCCGACTCTGATTACTAAGCTCAATACATAGGAAAACCCAGTTGGGGAATACCCTGAAAGACTGCAGGGGGAGGTTGTTTTTCCGGAACGTGGGGAGCAGAGCTGGGTGTGACCATCGGAGAGGCAGCTCTGAGGCGCACACCTCCACAAACCGGTAGTGAGTGCCATAGAGGGGAAAAAAAAAAAAAAAAAAAAGCTAGAGAGGCCCGGAAGTAAATTCAAAAACACTGCCACCCAGGGGCTGAAAAGCTAATTGTCTCTGGTGTAATCAAAAATAAATTAAGAGAAATTAAGACACGGCCCGGCTTAAAAATCAGGACTGGCTTACAACACTGAGAAGCAGTGGAATGAAGGGAACTGAAATACAGCCCAGACTGGGAAATAGGCATACCAAACAGAATAATAGAGGAAGTGAATGACAGCCGCTACTGCACATTTTATTCTTCCTATTTTTTATTTTAAATTCTTTTTTAAATTTTTTTTAATTTTTTTATTCTAATTTTTTATTTTCATTTTTGCATCTTTTACTTAAGAAACTATTTTTTTCTTTTTCTGCACTCGATTTTCACCTTTTTAATTATTACATTTTTATTTTCAATCAGCATCAGCATTATTATTACTATTATTTTACTTTTTTTTTTTTAATGTCATTTGATTTTCTCTTTCTTTTATTTTGGGATTAGTGTCCTACATTCTATTTATATCTTTCCCTTAAAATCGTTTTACCCTATCGCAACGCTAACTTTATGCCATCACTCTCCTCCTAACCTTTCCCCTTTTGGTCTCCTGTTTATCTTAACCCTTTCTGGCTTTAGCTTTTCCCTACTCTTTCAGTTTACCCTCTGCTAAAATTTCACCCTACTTATATATCTAATTCCCAACTCCCTGCTCCAAGTCCATACACACCTCTCTCTATGCTACCTTACATAAAAAAAAAAAAAATTGTTTTTCTCTCTGGCCTTTAGTTGTTGTTCGCTTGAATGTTGATTAGATTGAATTTTTATGCTTTTTTATGAGATTGTTTTGATTATTCTTTTTATTTGTTTGTTTGGTTCTTTTGTTTGCTTTGTTTTTGTTTGTTTTTTACTTTTGTTTTCCCTTGCCTCACTTGATATTAGTTGGTGTTGCAGTTTGTATTAATCTCCAGGCTCATGTTGCTGGAATTTGTTGGGCTTAGTGGTTGTTCTACTGGAGTTTACTCCCCATATATATAGTTTGTTCTCCTTTTCTCTCTTACTATCATTCTTGTCTCTCTTACTTTTTTTTCTTCTCTTTTCCCAAGTTCAGATTCACACTTTTTTGTTGTTGTTGTTGTTCTTTCTTTTTACTCTTCCTCTTCCTCTCCAATTCCCTCATTTGTCTTTCTCTCGTGGTCACCTTTATTGGAGGTTATTAATATTGTGAATACAATTCTGTTTACTGCCTTGTGTGTTGTGCCTGGTTGTGTTGTATTTTGTACCTTTAAATCAACGCCGGAGAGAGAGAACTACATAACCAGACATCTGGAGAAGAGAGACCATGGGGAGACAAAGAAATAGCCCCCATAGGAAAGAAAAGCAGGCATCACCAGTAAAGGAAGTAAACAAATTAGAGGCAAACAACCTATCAGAGAAAGAATTCAGAGAAATGGTCATAAGGTGGATGAAAAGGATGGAAGACAAATTTGACAATATGAGTAAGAACCAAGAGGAAATGAAGAAGAACCAAGAAGAAATGAAAAATGACATCGCTGCTGTAAAGAACTCAATAGAAAGCATCAAGAGTAGACTAGAAGAAGCAGAGGACCGCATAAGTGAGCTAGAAGACAAGATGGAAAAAAATACCCAAGTACAACAGCTTCTAGAAACAAAAATTAGAAAGCATGAGGAGAGCCTAAGGGAACTTCGGGACAACACAAAACAAAACAACATCAGGATAATAGGGGCAACAGAAGGAAAGGAAACTGAACAAGGAATAGAAAACCTGTTTGAAGAAATGATGACAGAAAACTTCCCTGATATAGGGAAGAAAAACCCCACACAAATCCAAGAAGCTCACAGAGTTCCAAGCAAAATGAACCCCAAAAGACTGACGTCAAGACACATTAAAATTAAGTTGGCAAACACCAACGACAAAGTAAGAATCTTAAAAGCGGCCAGAGAGAGACAGACAGTTACATACAAAGGAAGCCCCATCAGACTAGCAACTGATTTCTCAACAGAAACTCATCAGGCCAGAAGGGAATGGAATGAAATATACAAAGTCATACAAAGGAAGGGTCTGAATCCAAGAATACTGTATCCAGCAAGGCTATCAATCAAAATTGAAGGTGAAATCAGGAGCTTCACAGACAAAAAAGGATATCACCACCAAACCAGCAATGCAAGAAATGCTAAAGGATCTGCTGTAAAAAAAGAAAAAAAGAAATAGGAAGCAAAGAAGGAACACAGGGGTATAGAATAAAAATGGCGACAAATAAGTACCTATCAATAATAACCTTAAATGTAAATGGATTGAATGCCCCAATCAAAAGACAAAGGGTAACAAATTGGATAAGACAACAAAACCCATATATCTTCTTTCTACAGGAAACTCACCTCAGAAAAAAGGACGCATACAGACTGAGAGTAAAGGGATGGAAAAAAGATTTCCAGGCGATGGAAATGAAAAAAAAGCTGGGGTAGCAATACTTATATCTGACAAATTAGATCTCAAAGTGAAGGACATAACAAGAGATAATGAACGCCACTTCATAATACTAAAGGGAGCAATCCAACAAGAAGAATAACTCTGGTAAACATATATGCACACAATACAGGAGCACCAAAATACATAAAAAAACTCCTGGAAGATATCAAAGGAGAGATTGACAGCAATACAATCATAGGAGGAGACTTCAATACCCCACTATCACCATTGGATAAATCCTCTAAAGAAAAAATCAGCAAAGAAACATCAATCCTAAATGACTCACTAGACCAGATGGAATTAATCGACATCTTCAGAACATTTCACCCCAAAGCCATAGATTATACATTCTTCTCAAGGGCACATGGGTCATTTTCAAAGATAGACCATATATTAGGACATAGGCAAAGTCTCTCCAAATTCAAGAAGATAGAAATCATATCAAGTACCTTCTCAGATCACAGTGGCATAAAACTGGAAATCAACTACAATAAAAACAACCCAAAGAAATCAAACACATGGAGACTAAACAGCATGCTATTAAACAATGACTGGGTTACCAAAGACATCAAGGAAGAAATAAAAAACATAATGGCAACAAATGACAATGAAAATACAACAAGCCAAAATCTATGGGTCACAGCGAAAGCAGTCCTGAGAGGGAAGTTCATAGCTCTACAAGCCTATTGCAAAAAACAAGAAACAATGGTAATAAATTACCTAACCCAACAACTCAAAGAGTTAGAGAGAGGGCAACAAGAAAAGCTCAGTGTAAGCAAAAGGAAAGAAATAATAAAGATTAGAGTGGAGATAAACGACATAGAGACCAAAGAAACAGTACAAAAGATCAACAAAACCAACAGCTGGTTCTTTGAAAGGATAAACAAGATTGATGAACCTCTAGCCAGGCTCACCAAGAAGCAAAGAGAGAGGACCCAAATAAACAAAATCAGAAATGAAAGAGGTGAAATAACAACAGACCCCGACGAAATACAAAGGATTGTTACAAAATACTACGAACAACTCTATTCCAACAAACTGGACAACCTGGAGGAAATGGACATATTCCTAGAATACAACCTTCCAAAACTTAATCAGGAAGAATCTAAACAGCTCAACAGGCCAGTAACTATGGAAGAAATTGAAGCAGTAATCAAAAAGCTTCTGGCAAACAAAAGCCCGGGGCCAGACGGCTTCACAGGAGAGTTTTACCAAACATTCAAGGAAGAACTAAAACCTTTCCTCGTCAGACTATTCCAAAAAATTCAAGAGGAAGGAACACTTCCAGGCTCCTTCTATGAAGCCAGCATCACCCTAATACCAAAACCAGATAAAGACAACACAATGAAAGAGAATTACAGACCAATATCCCTCATGAACATAGATGCCAAAATCCTCAACAAAATTCTAGCAAATCAGCTCCAGCAGTATATCAGAAAGATCATACACCATGACCAAGTAGGATTTATCCCAAGAATGCAAGGATGGTACAATATCCGCAAATCAATAAACGTGATACATCACATAAACAAATTGAGAGATAAAAAGCACATAGTCATATCAATAGATGCAGAAAAAGCATTTGACAAAATCCAACACCCTTTCTTGATAAAAATTCTCAGCAAGGTGGGAATAGAAGGATCATACCTCAACATAATAAAAGCTACATATGATAAACCCACAGCAAACATCATACTCAATGGGCAAAAACTAAAACCATTTCCCCGAAGAACAGGAACAAGACAGGGATACCCACTCTCACCACTCCTGTTTGACATAGTACTGGAAGTATTAGCTATTGCAATTAGACAAGAAGAAGAAATAAGAGGCATTCAAATTGGAAAAGAAGAAGTGAAGCTGTCCTTATTTGCAGATGATATGATATTGTACATAAAAACCCCAAAAGATTCCATCAAAAATCTAACAGACTTAATAAATGAATTCGGCAATGTAGCAGGATACAAAATTAACTCCAAGAAATCTATGGCATTTCTATACACCAATAATGAACTTACAGAAAGAGAGACTAAAAAAGCAATCCCATTTACAATCACACCAAAAAAATTAAGATACCTAGGAATAAACTTAACTAAGCGGTAAAAGAGCTATACACGGAAAACTACAGGACACTGAAAAAAGAGATAGAGGAAGACGTAAACAGATGGAAGAACATACCATGTTCATGGATTGGTAGAATCAACATCATTAAAATGTCAATACTACCCAAAGCAATCTACAGATTCAATGCACTCCCCATCAAAATACCAACAGCATATTTCACAGACCTATAAAGAACTCTCCAAAAATTCATCAGGAATAAAAAAAGACCCCGAATAGCCACAGCTATCCTGAGAAAGAAGAATAAAGTAGGAGGTATCTCAATACCAGACCTCAAGCTATATTACAAAGCCACTGTTCTCAAAACAGCCTGGTACTGGCACAAGAACAGACATATAGATCAATGGAACAGAATAGAGAATCCAGATATTGATCCAAACCAATATGCTCAATTAATATTTGACAAAGGAGGCATGAACATACAATGGAGTCAAGACAGTCTCTTCAATAAATGGTGTTGGGAAAATTGGACAGATACATGCAAAAAAATGAAACTAGATCACCAACTTACACCATACACAAAAATAAACTCAAAATGGATACAGGACTTAAACATAAGATGAGTAACCATAAAAATACTAGGGGAATCCACAGGCAACAAAATCTCAGACATATGCCAAAAGAACTTCTTCACTGACACTGCCCCTAGTGCAATGGAAGCTAAAGAGAAAATTAACAAATGGGACTACATCAAAATAAAAAGCTTTTTTACAGCAAAAGAAACCATCAACAAAACAACAAGAAAGCCCATTGTATGGGAGAACTTATTTGCAAATGCTATCACTGATAAAGGTTCAATCTCCAACATCTATAGGGAGCTTATGCAACTTAATAAAAGGAAGATAAATGATCCAATAAAAAAATGGGCAACGGACCTAAACAGAATATTTTCAAAAGAAGACAGAAGGAAGGCCAAGAGACAAATGAAAACATGCTCAAAGTCACTTATTATCCAAGAGATGCAAATCAAAACAACAATGCGGGTACCATCTCACACCTGTCAGAATGGCTATCATCAACAAATCAACAAACGACAAGTGTTGGCGAGGATGCGGAGAAAAAGGAACCCTCGTGCACTGCTGGTGGGAATGCAGACTGGTGCAGCCACTGTGGAGAACAGTATGGAGTTTCCTCAAAAAACTGAAAATGGAACTCCCATTTGACCCAGTAATCCCACTCCTGGGAATATATCCGAAGAAACTAGAAACACCAATAAGAAAGGATATATGCACCCCTATGTTCATAGCAGCACAATTTACAATAGCTAAAATTTGGAAACATCCTAGGTGCCTGTCAGCAGATGACTGGATCAGAAAACTGTGGTACATCTACACAATGGAATACTATGCTGCCGTAAAAAAGAAGGAATTCTCATCATTTGCAGCAACCTGGATGGAATTGGAGAACATTATGCTAAGTGAAATAAGCCAGTCAATGAAAGAAAAATACCACATGATCTCACTCATTTATGGATAATAAAGAACATTATAAACTGAAAAACAAAAAGATAGATATAGAGACAATAAAGCATCAAACAGACTGTCAAATTACAGGGGGAAGGTTAGGGAGAGGTGGGGGAGATAAGAAATCAAAAGAAGGACTTGTATGCATGCATATAAGCATAACCAATGGACGCAAAACTCTGGGGGGTGAGGGCATGTATGGGTGTGGGGTGGGGGGCGGGTAATGGTAAGATATGTACACATATAATATCTCAATAAAAATAAAAAAATAAATAAAATAAATAAATAAACAAAAAAATAAAATAAAATTAGAATTATACTCTATAAAAAATAATAATAATAATGATAATGACAATAATAATAAGAAGAAACATATACACTGAGTGGCCAGATTATTATGGTTTCTGAACGCATAATAATCTGGCCACTCAGTGTATATCCTATGTAATAAAAGGCTAATATGCAAATTGTCCCCTCGACCATGAGTTTGACCAGCAGGCAGGCTGGCCAACCGCCCATGTCCCCTCCCCCTGGCCAGGCTCGCCGGACCCCACTATGCACAAATTCATGCCTCTAATATATATACACCGGGCCTCTAATATATATACACTGAGTGGCCAGAATATTATGCGTTCAGAGATCATAATAATCTGGCCACTCAGTGTAATAACAAGTATTAGCTGAAATGTGGAGAAATGGAATTCTCATACACTGCTCATAAAAATGTAAGATGGTGCAGCCAATTTAGAAAACAGTTTAGAAGTTCCTTAAATGGTTAAATAATTAACATATAATCCAACACTTTTATTTCTAGGTATATGCCCCCATCGAAAGAAAGAAAGAAAGAAGAAAGAAAGAAAGAAAGAAAGAAAGAAAGAAAGAAAGAAAGAAGAAAGAAAACATATATCCTCCAAAAAACTGTATAATAATTTTCAGAGTCGCATTGTTCATAATAGCCAACAAGTGAAAATAGTCTAAATGTCTACCAAATGCTGAACAGATAAATAAAATATGGACAAAACATACAAAATATGAACAATTAAATGGTAATAAATAAATCTGTCAACAATTGAATCTAAAAATCAAAATAAATGAACAAGGAATCTAATGAACAAAATAAACTGATGAATAAAATAGAACCAGAGGCATGGAAACATGGAACAGACTGATGTATCTCAGAGCAAAGAGATTAACCAAAGACCTTGTATGCATATATGCTTTACCTATAGACACAGGCAATAGGGTGGTGATGGCCTGGGGCAGGGCTGGAACTGGGTGGTGGGGAGAAATGGGAAGAAACAGAGGGACATCTGTAATACTCTCAACAATAAAGATGTTTTTTAAAAATGTGGGATATCCGCAATGGAATGTTGTTCATCAATAAAAAGAAGTAGTGATGCATATTATAACATGGATAATCCTTTAACATTATGCTAAGTGAAAGAGTAGCACAAGGACTCATACATTGTATGTGTCCATTTATATAAAATATCCAAAATAGGTAAGTTTATAGAGAGAAAAAGTAGATTGTTTGCCTAGGACTGGGGAGAATGTGGAGATTGGTGGTGATTACTAAGGTTTTTGGAGTTTCTTTTGGGATAATGAAAATGTTCTGGATTTATATAATGATAATGTTGGCACAACTCTGTGAATGTACTAAAAGCCATTGAATTGAATGATATGTGAATTATATCTCAATAATGTTATTATTAAGAAATAGCTTTAACTTTGATCAAAATTGATCTAAGTCTATAATATCCACTACCACCCTCCCCAATTTTTGTATCTGGCATAAGTAATCAACAAAACCAACATAATGTAAAACACTAAAGATTGATAGAGGCCAATAGAGAAGCTAGAACTAATGGAGTACTGGGTCATGGTAAAATATTATATTTGGCTAGCACTCAGGCAAAAAACAAGTTCTTCCAGGAATGTCAATTAACTCATTCAAAGTTCAGGATTCCCCCCCGCCCCCAAAACACACACACATACACTATACCTAGATTTTTTCAAGCTCCAATATGATGTCTAGTCTCTTGATACCTTTATTACATATCCAACCTAGAATGTGGATTTGTATAATATATACTAGTATTATTCTCTTGTCATTCTTACTGTTTATTACCTCAATGTCTTATGCTTTAAATCAATAATTCTGAATTACTCCAACTATTAAGTTCTCTTCTCTAACATTCTGTATGTTGAGCACTGCTGAGCCACCACAATGACATGGTTTCCAATATTAATTGAACCTTTAATGCTGTCTTGCATACTTATATGTGCCTATAGCAAGCTGCCTTTGCCATAATTCATAATGGGTTTTCAAATTTTTCATTGTTTTCCTCAGTTTCACCACATTTAATTTACTCAGGTGACTTGTCCATAATGTTCAGGAAAACTAGAGGCCACATAGAAATATCTTCCTTAGATTTTACCCATTACTCTTCCAACTAATTTCATGTACAGGTACCAATTATTTGTTTTCAGATTATTACTCTTTCTCCAGTCTATGTGCAACATCTTTGCCAACTTGTACCCACCTCTTCACCTCCATCTTTTCTTAACTGCATTATTTATATGCTGTTTCTTAACCTTGTGTTTTCTGTATCCCCATTTCCCCTTAGCATGTAAATGTGCTTAATTCTTCCATTTTTAAAATGAGCAACAAACATTTAGGGCTTCTCTAGGTAGCATATAGTGTTTCTTCCCTTTTTTAACTAAGCATCTTGAAAGAGCAGCTTAATTCACAGTCTACCTTTCCTAGTCACTCCACCACTCTCTATTTCTTTATTCATATATCCATTCATGTATTCAATATAACTTTATTGACTCCTATTCTATGACAAGGACTATTCTAGGTTCTGGGAATACATCAGTGCATAAAACTAACAAGACAATGCCCTTCACAGAGCTTCTATGTCCTCTCCAGGCATGCCACTCTTCCAGCACCTCCACATATTCACAAACAAGGAAGCTCTCCAAATCTCGTATTTTGAGACTTTTAACGAAGCCTTCAACCTCTAGGTGTGATCAATTATTAACTCTATTTCAAACCTCTCACCCTTCTCAGGGGACTAAAATTTCCAAGCTTCTAATCATGGATTGGTCTTTTGGTTCCTTCTATTTTCTCAGTGATGTAGAATGTAAAGGAATTAGCTGAGAGTAAAACAGAGCAGGAGGGTGGGGAGATAGTAATGGATATCTTAATAAGGAGGCAGTGTTATGAAATATCTATCTAAGAAAGTGACAAAGTAAATGGGCTAAGCAGTACTAAAGATTCATTTGAATCCAATTCGTGATTTTGAACTTTGACTGGTAAGCATGATTTTGTGTATCTTTCTCTGTGTGCATTCCCCAGATACATTCACCTATTTGGTTGCTAATGTGCCAAAAGAAAGAGTAGTATTTGTTTGCAACTTATCACTCATAAAATCTAGAAATAAATATAATTTTACTTGCCTCCTTAAACAGGTATGTGTTTCTTTAGAAAGATTCGCAGAAATATAATTACTTGGTCATAGCATTTAAGCAATTACAAATGTTAAATAGCTAGTGCCAAAATGTTCTACAAAATGGTTGTACTAATTTACAATTCTCACTAGCTGTTTATGAAATGATAGTGAGGAGACAGAAGGGATGAGGTAGTCAGGGACTGTACCATAAAAGGGGGAATAGCACAGGGAAGTCCTAGGGCCACCCAGCTAGGTGGAAACAATGATATCACCTTAATCAGGTCTGTCCTGCATGTGGGAACTTTATCTTTAAAATGTATGCATATTGCTAAGGCAAAATTCTTTAAAATGACCAATCAGGAGCAAGCAAAGCATGTATCAATCCCTAGACAAAGAAGCACACAGTTTCCTGCACTGGGTTCCTGGCTCTCCTGTGGCAGGGGATATGCTCCTGGCTTATGGCCATATGAGACTCCACACGCGGACTGATGGACTTTCATTAGCTTGGACACTGAACTACAGCCAACTGCAACATGAAACAGAAGCTCTGGACACTGGCCTGCTTTTGGCTCTACTGGAACCCCAGCTGCACCTTTTCCAGGACTGCCTCAAGGAATAAAAAAAGCTTCACCTGTAACTCTATTTGGGCCCCCTCCCTGCTACTCCCTGCTGGAGTCAGTCTATCTCTCAATTAACTTTGCTTCTGTATGATATATTTGAATTTTTACTGCTTACTATCTTTGTCTGTGAGCTCATTCTTTGATTTTGCGAGCCAACAAACCTGACCTGAAAACTGGACTTTGGTTTCAATAGTACCTACTTTTAGCCAATACAACTCATATGCTTTGAATTGTTTTTATATTTATTTTCTGATTAATTTGCAAGAGTACTTTTATCTGAATACTAATCCTTTGTTGCATACATTTCAAGAATCCCTTCACAAATTATTTTAGGAATTATAGCATTTAGCTTTATTTCTTCCAAGTGTATATAGTTAATTGCTCAATGGTATTTATTGATTAATCTGTCCATTCCTTACTGACTTGAAATTGAAAATCATTATAAATGCACTAGAGGCCCGGTGCATGAAAATTCATGCACTGGAGGGGGGTCCCTCAGCCCATCCTGCCCCCTCTCACAGTCCAGGGGCCCTCAGGGGCAGGAAGCGACCCAGCCATCAGGGGAAGGTGATGCTGTATCACACCTCTGCTGCTGCCACTGCTGGTAGCACAAACCTCAGTCAGCCCTGGTTACCTGAGCCTCGGGTAGCCCTAGGTGGCTGGACAGCCATCATCCAAGGCTTTCCTGTGCCTTGGGCTGGCCCTGAGTGGCAGGGCAGCCACCATCCGAGGCTTGCCTTTACTTCGGGCCAGCCCTGGGAGGCTGGGAGGCTGAGGGGACTAGGCGCCACCATCTTGTGGCTGTGGGCACCACCTTCTTTGAGGGTGTGGCAGGCAATTATCATATTCCTTCCTTATTCCCTGGAAGCACCGCCATCTTTGAGGGCAGGGCATTCAATTATCATATTCCCTACTTATTGGCTGTAGGCACTGCCATCTTTGAGGGCAGTGCAGTCAATTAGCATATTCCCTCCTTATTGGCTGTGGGCGCCACCATCTTTGCGACATGAGGGTCAATTAGCATATTCCCTCTTTATTAGATAGGATTGGCCTATTTTTTAGCTATCTTTTGTACTCATCTATTTATTAATTTTAAGCAATTGCTCTTATTATTATCTATATATATAAAAAGCCAGCAACTGTAACACCTGTAATGACTGGACGGCCAGTTGCTATGATGCCACTGCGGCCAGCATACTTAGCCCCATCTCCTGGCTGGCCCTACAACCTTGATTGAGGGCAAGGCAACTGGCCAACCCCCCCACAGCCTCTCACACAGGCCACCCCACCCCCCAAAGGGAACCCCCACCCTGATGGGGCATGGCCAGCCTGCAAACCACCTGTAGCCCCTCACCCAGGCTTGCTCCTCCCTCCAGTGGGGACCCCCAACCTCAATCGGGGGTGTGGTCCCTCACCCAGGCCAGCCCCACCCCTAGCTGGAACCCCCACCCTGATCAGGGGCGTGGCTGGCTTGCAAACCACACGCGGCCCCTTGCCCAGGCTGGCTTGGACTCGCCCAGCTTGGACTCCCACCCCCCAGCTTGGACTCCCACCCCAATGGGGCCATGGCCGGCCTGAAAACTGCCCACAGCCCCTTGCTCCAGCCAACTCCACCCCCAGCGGGGACCCCCCACCTGGATCTAGGGTCCCCATCAGGGAAGTCCAGCCACCCCCCACCTGTGCACCAGGCCTCTATACTATATAATAAAAGGGTAATATGCAAATTGACCTTAAAGGCAGAACAATCAAAATGACTGCTGGAACAGTCACTATGAGGCGCACTGACCACCTCTCGGTCCCTTTTCCTGGCCAGCAGGCTCCGGTTGCCTGATGGCGAACGGGGAACTGGGGGTGGGTGGTGGGGGATGCCAGTGATGCCAGGCCAAGGCCTCTGCCCTGCTAGTCACCCCACACACAGCAGACAACCCGTGGTGGGGCCGGTGAGCAGGCAGTAACAGCTGACCTCTCAGTCCCTTCCCCCTGCTGTCAGGCACTGATAATCTTATGGCAAAAGGGGAACCAGGGGTAGGTGGTGGCAGGGGGTGACACTGGCTGTGGGCACCCAGGGAAGTTGGCCATGATTGCAGGCCAGGCCTAGGGACCGTACCTGTGCATAGCCTCAAGTTTCTAAAATAATAACTACCACAGTATCCCCTAGTTTTTTTTTTTCTCCATAGCACTTAATACAATATGGAATATTATATACTTACACTAGAGGCCCAGTGCACAAAATCATGCTGTTAGGGTCCCTAGGGCCTAGCCTCCTGTGATCATGGCCATCTCCTGCCTGTTCACCAGTCCCCAGGCCGAACGCCACCTCTGCTGCTGGGTTGTCAGGCCGTTGGGATCACAAGCTCATCCCTGGCTGCTCGGAGGCTCAGGCCTGCCAGAAAGCAGGTGCCAACAACTTCACCTCCATACGTGTGTGCCGGGCTGGCCACTGATGGAACATGCTGCCTGCTCGGGGACACTCACAAGGGTGCCGCCACCACTGCTGCCACTGCTGCTGGGGCTTGAGGCGCTGATGAAAGCTGCAGGGCATGCCCACAACCTACCTGCTCCAGCATGAGCAGCCTCAAGTGGGCAGTGCGTTTTCATCAGCGGCTAGCCCGGCACACATGCATGGAGGTGAAGTCACTGGTGCCTGCTTTCTGGCAGGCCTGAGCCTCTGAACAGCTGGGGATGAGCTGGTGATCCCAACGACCTGACAGTCATCCCGGTCCTCCCGCCACCCACTCCGATTCCCCCGTTCACCATCGCTGATCCATTGGAGCCTGCGGGCTGGGGGCAGGGACCAAGAGGTCAGCCATTCAGCCTGCTCACCAGTCCCCAGTCTTGCCCTGCCCTGCCCTGCTCATGGGCCAGGGGGGCGGGAGGTACTGAGAGGTGCTCAATGCACCTCATGGTGACCGGTCATTTGGTCGTCATGGTCATCACAGACACTGGCTTTATATATGTAGATTTTCTTAAATTACTTTATTGTTTGACCTCTTTCTAGAATTTACACTCCATGAGAGCAAGACATGTCAATTCATTGATACTGCATATCCAGTGTGCTATAGTTGGTACTCAAAATATTTGTTAATTAAATGGGTGAAGGAATGGGTTAAAAGGTTTAAAATATGCTTTGATATTTGATAGAACAGGACTTTACTCTCTATTTTTATTTTTAAAACTTTTGTGCCTATTTCATATTTACCTTTCCATAAATACCTTAGTATAATCAGCTTGTCAAGGCCCATGGAAAATAATTTTGAATTTTGGAATTCCCTCCCATTGAATTTTTAAATAATTTGGAAAAATGTAAAAGCTTAAATGTTTTTATGCAATAACATGATATATTTGAATTTTTTCACATGTTATTTAATGATCTAAGGTACAATTTGTGGGGGGTTTTTTGTTTGTTTTGTTTATTTGAATAAACATTTTGAACCTTTATTGATAAAATTGTTTTTATGAATGCTGTAATTGCAATCTTTATCATAAGCAGGATTCATTTAAATTATTGTTTCTAATAGTTTATTGCTGGTGTATGTAAAATATATTTTTTTATATTTTATATGAAAATGCTGAGCTCATATTTAGGTACATAGCTAATTTTGTTAATTCAAAAAATGTTTTTACTCATCTAGGGTTATATCATGAACAGATACATTAACTGCAAATAATTACTATTTTTTCTTTTTTCTAATATGTGCACACCTTACTTGTCTTCTTTAATTCACTAGAATCTTCAATAAAATCCTAGTTGTAGAATTTAAGTAATTTATGCTTTATCTTTGACTTATTCCTAATATAAATATGAATATTTATAATGTTTCATCACTAAATATAGTATTGTTTTTATTTCTGTTCTTCACTCTTTATTAAGTTAAAATTTAAATGTCTTTACTTCCCTTATTTATAAGGAACATGACAAAATATTATTCAATCCTATCTAATAAAAGAGTAATATGCAAATTAACCACAACTCCACTACACCCACAAGCCATGCCCACCAGCTAATCATGAGCAAGCATGTAAATTAACCCAACCAAAATGGCTGCGGCCATGGAGCGAGCAGGAGGCTTGGGTTTCCCCGGCAATGGAGGAAGCCAAGCTTTCCACACACCCTGTTAGGCCCAGGACTCCACTCAAGGCTACAAAGCTTCAATTATAGAAGATAAATAAATCCCAACAAAATGGCAGCAGCCACGGAGCTGGAGAGAGCAGGAGACTTGAGTTGACCCCGGCAATGGAGGAAAGCTAGCTCCCGCAGCCCTGGCCTGCGTTGGCCTCCGCTACAAAGTTTCAATTATAGAAGATAAATAAATCCCAACAAAATGGCAGCAGCCACGGAGCTGGAGAGAGCAGGAGATTTGAGTTGACCCCGGCAATGGAGGAAGGCTAGCTCCCGCAGCCCTGGCCTGCCTTGGCCTCCGCTACAAAGTTTCAATTATAGAAGATAAATAAATCCCAACAAAAATGGTTGTGGCCACGGAGCAAGCAGGAGGCTTGGCTCCGCTCAAGGCTATAAAGTTTCAATTATAGAAGATAAATAAATCCCAGATACCAGGGCATCCGCTTGGGTTGCTGGGGGTGTGGCTGGCCTGCAAACCACCACAGGCCCCTCGCCCAGGCCACCCCATGCACAAAGGGAAGCCCCACCCTGATACAGGACACGTTTCAGGGCAAACCAGCTGGCCCCCACCCCCACCTGTGCACCAGGCCTCTATCCTATCTAATAAAAGAGTAATGTGCAAATTTACCATCAATCCAATACACAAGATGGCTGCCCCCATGTGGTCAAAGATAGCTGCCCCCATGTGGACACAAGATGGCCACCACAAGATGGCCAGCTGGGAGGGCAGTTGGGAGGGAACAGGCCTGCAAGGGAGGGCAGTTGGCGGCAATCAAGCCTGCAGGGAAGGGCAGTTGAGGGGGACCAGACCAGCAGAAGAGGGAAGTTGGGGGCGACCAGGCCTGCAGGGCAGGGCAGTTGGGGAAGACCCAGGCCTGAAAGGCAGAGCAGTTGGGGGAGTCCAGGCCTGCAGGGGGAACAGTTAGGATAAACAGGCTGGCAGGGGATCAGTTAGGCATCAATCAGGCTGGCAGGGGAGTGGTTAGGGGGTTATCATGCTGGCAGGCAGAAGCAGTTAGGGGCAATCAGGAAGGCAGGCAGGCAAGCAGTTGGCAGCCAGCAGTCCTGGATTATGAGAGGGATGTCTGACTGCCGTTTAGGCCCGATCCTACCAAGATCAGGCCTAAACGGGCAGTTGGACATCCCTCGAGGGGTTCCAGATTGGAGAGGGTGCAGGCTGGGCTGAGGGACACACACCCCTGTGCACAAATTTTGTGCACCGGGCCTTTAGTTTTCATGATAAAGAGTGACAAAACTTTAAATGGGAATCATTCTTGAAAACAACAAATAACAATTAGGAAATACGTTTTCTTTTCTTATATTTCTCGACATTTAAAGTGTAATTATAATAATGTAATAATTTTTTATAATAAACTAAGAATAAATCAATTTTTACTTTTTCTGAAAATTTATATGTGGAGATAAAAACATTGTCCATATTTTTAACATTAAAAAAATAGCCTAGGACCGATCCAAGGTGGTGGCCAACAGGACAGCAGTGAGGAAGAGAGTGTGAGTGAGTGAAAAGGCGAAAGGGGAGTGTATGGATGTTTGGGACGTGTGTGTATGTGAGTAAAGGACACTTATATTCCACAGGACTGTTGGGGACTGGCAGACCAGGCTCTCCTAGCCAGGCAGCCTCTACTACCACAAAAATCTCTCCCAGAGAGGCCAGCTGTGCTCCAGAGACTGTGCCATCTTGAAGTAGAGAGCGGCTGTAACTAGAAGTCCAGCCTAATTTCCACCCACAGAGACCTCGGACACCACCTGGGACTCTATAGCCACACCAGCCAGGGAACAGCTGCCTCAGCTATGAACCCACCAACACTAAGACTCCAACCTCCCTGCCTTTGGGCTCCTGAAAGGTTGGTGCAGGGGGAGACAGAATGGCAGCCAAATAGGCGAACAGGTCCTGTGCCTTCTCATGGAACAGATAGAAGAAAAAGCTGAGACAAATAACATCCACCCAGAATGGGCAAATTAAACACAGCTGGAGAGGCAATCCATGGACGGAAAGGTCAGAGATCGCCTGGAGAGAGGTGAGGTTGGGGATCTGAGCTGGTGGGAGAAACGCACACATTGGGGACTAGAGTCTCAGAGGGAGACTGTGCTGTAACAAATCCAAGTCCCTTAGGAACAGCATAATGCTCAACTGTGGAAGGGGGTCCACAGGGCTGGTGGTAGTGGGGGCTCTAGATCTAAGGCCACAGCCATGGGAGGCTGTGCCCTGAAAGGCAGCCTGAAGTTCTGCAATGGCCATGCACTGCTGGGGGGGGGGGAGGACATGGCAGAGATGTGCAGTGGCACTTTTCCTTGTCTTTATAATTTCCTTGCTTTTACTCGCTAAACCTAGTGCATAGGATATCTCTATTACAAACACTCACTGAGGCTGTTGTGCAGGGGAAGGTGGTTTTATGGAAGCTGTGGAGCAAAAGAGGAAGAGACTATCAGGAAGGCAGCTCAGGGACAGTCTGATCCCTCCAACCCTGAACAGGCTTTTTTTTTTTTTTCCTGGAGACCAGGCCCCTCCTAGAAGCACAGCGGCACACAGCCTTGAGCTCAGCAGGGAAACAGATGCTAAATACCCCCAGGGAGATCTTGGGGACTGGGTTGAGGGGTCATTTGGTCCAGGAAACTAATACAGAAACACTGCCACAGTAGAGAGGGGTCTTAAACCAGCCTCCATGGGACATAAAACTCAGCTGAAGCAAACAAACTTCATTACTTCACTTTTTTATTTTTCATCTTTTACTTAAGAAACTAATTTTTTCTCTTTCCTTTATTTTATTTTTTATTATTTTTATTCATTTATTATTGTTTTTTTAACCTTCCATTTTCTTGGAGTGTTCTACATTCTATTTTTATTTTTATTGTTTTTATCATTATTTTACTCTATCTCCTTTTTTTCTTTATGCCAACCCTTTCTTCCTCATCTCTCCCTTTTTCATCCTGTTTATCTTCTACTCCTGCTTTAGTTATTCTCTCTTCTTCCTTTTTACTCCTTGTTAAAAATTGATCTTTATCTGCTTTATTGATGCATTACTATTAGAGTAGTCTCTGTTGGCTTATTCATATTTCGAATTTACTCTCCCCTGCTCCAAGTCCGTACACCCTTCTAAAAGAGCCATTTTTTTCTTCTTGCTGTTGTTTTTTTTAATGCTGTGTTAGTTTTTTGTTGTTGTTGTTGTTATTTTATGCTTTTGTTTTTCCTTACTTGTTCTCTTAGTCTACTAAAAGCTTAATTAGTTTCACTCACCAAACTCAGGCCAATCTGCTCTTTACTCTCTTCTCCTTTTCCAAAAAGAGATGAATATATAGATAGATAGATTAAAGAAAAGGGATATTTTTTATTTATATATATATAAATTTTCTTATACATACATATTTAATATATATACTAGTACATATATTTTAATTATTATTATTTATTATTCTTTTTATTGTGTATTTTGTTTTTTACTTTTCTTTTTTTAATTACTTTATTGATTAAGGTATCACATATTTGTCATCAACCCCCCCCCCCCATTCCCATCCTAAACCTCCCCACATGCATTCCCCCAACCCCCTGTTGTCCATGATCACTGGTTAGGCTCATATGCAAGCACACAAGTCCTTTGGTTGATCTATCTCCCTTGTCCCCACCCTCCCCTACCTTCCCTCTAAGGTCTGACAGTCTGATCAATGCTGTTCTTGTTATTCGGTCTATGTTGTTCATCATTTCCCCTAGATGAGTGAGCTCATGTGATACTAGGAATACACTTATAGGAACCAAAAATGAGACAAGCAATAATGGTTATGGTGACAGGCAAATGAATCAGTCTATAGTGAGTTTCTTTCTGGGCCAACAGTTCTTTTGAGTCCCAATTTCTATGTCCAACAGTTCTTTATGTGTACATAACAGCAAGGATATTTCAGTTCTGGATGGTGGACAAATGGTGGTAATGCAGGTCCGACCTCTCTGGTTTGGTCCTGGGCAATCTGCAGTGACGCACATCTGCTGACTGCTAGTATGGCAAGGCATTGTCAGCGTCTTCCATCTCTGGACTGTTTCTCTTCTGTCTTCATGGCTGGAGCACTCCTGTCAATTCCTCTCTGTTGCAGGAATCCACATGGTCTCAGAGTTGTTTTCTGAAAATATACAAACATATTCTCAACCAAAAGTTAATAAAGGAATATTTTCTATAAATTTGACTTGCAATCTTTTTTCATTTTTTTGCCCAAACGATTTTCCTTTGGCGTGTTTTGACACCATGTATGTTTTACCTGGGTGTCTTGCTATTAGCATTACAAATGAAAGTTAATTTTCTAAAGTAAAAATTTTCTAGATGTAATTTGTTTACAGGATATTTTTCCTTACATGATATTCTTCTACTATCCCCCCTTTTTTTATTTAAATATTGGGAGGCTTTTGGAAATTTTATGCTGTAATCTTGATAGCTTTTACATTTTACTTTTTTGCACTAAAATATGTCTGCTTTAGGTTCATTATATGTTATGCATTTTTACCATGAGATGAACTACCAATAAAAATTTTAGTTAACACTTTAGGAACAGCGTTTTTGTCCACTACAATTGATTTTTCTAGAGTATTTGCTTATTTTGATTGGCCAATTTAAATTAGTCTGAAAACTTGACTACTATTTTACTGTCAAATTTAATACTCTAACAACCATCTTGATTTACACTGTAAATATTAGTGGAGAGGATTATTTGCCTTCTTGAATAGACCCTGAGCATTCCTGGTGCTAGGCTGGATTTAGATATCATAGACCCCAGATGCCCGGATCATGGGTGCAAGACATCTCCATAAAGTCTTGTTGCAGTGAGAAGGCATGTGCTTTCGACCAAGTCTCTGATACCTGGGTCCCGATTTGAGCTGGGCATGTGAAACTGAATAGCCATGGGGGCAGGAGATCTCCCTCAGCAGGGTTGAGGGTTCAGGCCCCTGCAAACTTGGGTGGGTGAAGGTCTGTGCCCCAAATCTGTTGACCCCCAAGTTCTCTCCTGATGGTCCCTATGCGACTGTGCCTGTCTTACGTTGTTCCTTCCCTGAGTAATCTACCCGTCTCTGGCTAACCAGCCATCCTCTGGGGCCAAGCAGGGTGATGTGAGGTTTAGTTCTGTCTCCTTGGTCGCCTATGCCCCCATGGCCTCCACGCCCAGCACCTGCCTTGGGATCCCATCGCCTGCTGGCAGGTTCCCAGCACTGATCACATATCTTGTGGAACCCAGGTTTCTTCTCCAAGGAGGCCCAGCTCACCCCACTGGGCGAGAGACAGATCCATGGTACCAGCCATCACGAGGTTTCAACCTTGGAACGAACAGAAATTCAGGAAATAGCTGTGGACAATTGGATTGTGTGAGGAGGGTCCCTCTTGGCCAAGAGGGGCCAATTTAGAATGCTCAGGTGCCTTCCCAGGGGGCCCTCTAAATAGTGCAAGGTATTAAACCCTTTCATGTCCTTTTTAAATTGCTGCCAGACATTCAAAGAATTAGTTTGTAAGTTTGTTTGGGATAATTGTATAATATGCTGTTGTAATTCTAAAATATCTAGAGATATGTTACGTTTGTCTCCAAGCACCAAACAGATGATTTTTTTTTATCCCCAAGGGTGCGAGGAACTATTATAAGTAATGGGGGTGATCAAAATCTGAGAAAAATTTTAATGACAATGTAGAATACTATCATGTAAGGATATTCTTTGTTCTAGTCCATGACAATTCCCTTTCAAACTGGCTGTCTATTTCTTTTTGTATAGACAAGGTCTTAGTTACATTTTCTGCACCTCTACCGCGGGCAAGTAGTGATAGTACTGACACCCTTTCTTTGGTGTCCACACAAGCCAGAAACCTCTCTTTAATTGTACACACAAAAGGGCATTGTTTTGATTTTGTGTCATACAAAAGGGAAGCTGGGTGGAGACCCCTGTGTATTTATACTTTCTTGCCCCACCCATGGACCTCCTGGATGACCAAGGTGTTTGGTATTATTGGTAACTACATTAGTCAGGGGATCAGCCCACATAAGGGGTCTTGCCCATGAAGGGTCAGGAGCATAAGTCCAAAATACTTACCCTCTTGTCCCCGGTAAAATTACCGTACATTTGATGATTGCTAGGATGGCTGGAAAGGCGTTCTTGTGCAATCTTGGGTTTCTGATTACCTCAGAATTTCTTCCCTGAGGTTTGACATTTTTATTGATGTTTCTCTGTTTCTGGATTTATCCCCCCCCCCCCCACCAATCAGTTTATGTTGTTCATTATATTCCACAATTGAGTGAGATCATGGGATATTTATCTTTCTCTGCCTGGCTTATTTCACTAAGCATAATGTTCTCCATCTCCATCCATATTGTTGCAAATGGTAAGAGCTCCTTCTTTTTTACCGCAGCGTAGTATTCCATTGTGTAGATGTACCACAGTTTTTTAATCCACTCATCTGCTGATGGGCACTTAGGCTGTTTCCAAATCTTAGCTATGGTGAATTGTGCTGCTATGAACATAGGGGTGCATATACCCTTTCTGATTGATGTTTCCAGTTTCTTAGGATATATTCCTAGAAGTGGGATCACTGGGTTAAATGGGAGTTCTATTTTTAGTTTTTTAAGGAAACTCCATACTGTTCTCCACAGTGGCTGCACCAGTCTGCATTCCCACCAGCAGTGCACGAGGGGTCCTTTTTCTCCACATCCTTGCCAGCACTTGTCATTCGTTGACTTGTTGATAATGGCCATTCTGACAGGTGTGAGATGGTACCACATTGTTGTTTTGATTTGCATCTCTCTGATGATTAGTGATTTGGAGCAGGTTTTCATTTGTCTCTTGGCCTTCCTTCTGTCTTCTTTCGAAAAGTGTCTATTTAGATCAGTTGCCCATGTTTTGATTGGGTTGTTTATCTTCTTTTTGTTAAGCTGCATGAGTTCCCTGTAAATGTTGGAGATTAAACCCTTATCGTTGACATCATTGGCAAATATGTTCTCCCATAGAATGGGCTTTCTTGTTGTTTTATTGATGGCTTCCATTGCTGTACAGAAGCTTTTTATTTTGATGTAATCTCATTTGTTTATTTTCTCTTTAGTTTCCATTGCCCTAGGAGCAGTATCAGTGAAGAAGTTCTTTTGGCATATGTCAGAGATTTTTTGCCTGTAGATTCCTCTAGTATTTTTATGGTTTCCTGTCTTATGTTTAAGTCCTTGATCCATTTTGAGTTTATTTTTGTGTATGGTGTAAGTTGGTGGCCTAGTTTCATTTTTTGCATGTATGTGTCCAATTTTCCCAACACCATTTATTGAAGAGACAGTCTTGATTCCATTGTACGTTCATGCCTCCTTTGTCAAATATTAGTTGAGCATAGCGATTTGGACCGAATTCTGAGTTCTCTATTCTATTCCATTGATTTATCTGTCTATTCTTGTGCCAATACCAGGCAGTTTTGAGAACAGTGGCTTTGTAATATAGCTTGAAATCTGGTATGGAGATCCCTCCTACTTTGTTCTTCTTTCTCAGGATTGCTGTGGCTATTCAGGGTCTTTTTTATTCCAGATGAATTTTTGGAAAGTTCGTTTTAAGTCTGTAAAATATGCCACTGGTATTTTAATGGGAAGTGCATTGAAATTATAGATTGCTTTTGGTAGTATGGACATTTTGATGATGTTGATTCTACCAATCCATGAACATGGTATGTTATTCCATCTGTTTATGTCTTCTTCTATCTCTTTTTTCAGTGTTGTGTAGTTTTCCACGTATAGGTCTTTTACCTCCTTAGTTAAGTTTATTCCTAGGTATCTTAATTTTTTTGGTGTGATGGTAAATGGTATTTCTTTTTTAGTCTCTCTTTCAGTAAGTTCATTATTGGTGTATAAAATGCCATAGATTTCTTAGCATTTATTTTGTATCCTGCTACTCTGCCAAATTCATTTATTAACTCTAATAATTTTTTGATGGAGTGTTTAGGGTTTTCTATGTACAGTATGATGTCATCTGCAAATAAGAACAGTTTTACTTCTTTTCCAATTTGGATGCCTTTTATTTCTTCTTCTTGTCTGATTGCAATGGCTAGTGTTTCCAACACTATGTTGAACAGGAGTGGTGAGAGTGGGCAACCCTGTCTTGTTCCTGTTCTTAGGGGAAATGGTTTAGTTTTTGCCCATTGAGTATGATGTTGGCTGTGGGTTTGTCATATATGGCTTTTATTATGTTGAGGTATGATCCTTCTATTCCCACCTTGTTCAGAGTTTTTATCAAGAAAGGGTGTTGGATTTTGTCAAATGCTTTTTCTGCATCAATTGCTATGACTATATGTTTTTTATCTCTCAATTTGTTTATGTGATGTATCACGTTTATTGATTTGCAGATATTGTACCATCCTTGCATCCGAGGGATAAATCCTACTTGGTCGTGGTGTATGAGCTTTCTGATGTACTGCTGGATTCGATTTGCTAGAATTTTGTTGAGGATTTTGGCATCTATGTTCATGAGGGATATTGGCCTGTAATTCTCTTTCATTGTGTTATCTTTATCTGGTTTTGGTATTAGGGTGATGCTGGCTTCATAGAAGGAGCTTGGGTGTGTTCCTTCTTCTTGAATTTTCTGGAATAGTCTGAGAAGGATAGGTTTTAGTTTTTCCTTGAATGTTTTGTAAAACTCCCCTGTGAAGCCGTCTGGTCCCGGCCTTTTGTTTGCTGGAAGCTTTTTGATGACTGCTTCAATTTCTTCCATAGTTATCAGCCTATTGAGATTTTTAGTCTCTTCCTAAGTTTTGGAAGGTTGTGTTTTTCTAGGAATGTGTCCATTTCCTCCAGGTTGTCTAGTTTGTTGGAATAGAGTTATTCATAGTATTTTTTGACAATCCTTTCTATTTCAATGGGGTCTGTTGTTATTTCACCTCTTTCATTTCTGATTTTGTTTATTTGGGTTCTTTCTCTTTGCTTCTTGGTGAGCCTGGCCAGAGGTTCATCAATCTTATTTATCCTTTCAAAGAACCAGCTCTTGGTTTTCTTGATCTTGTGTATTGTGTTTTTTTTTGTCTCTATGTCATTCATTTCTGCTCTGATCTTTATTATTTCCTTTCTTCTGCTCACTGTGGGCTTTTCTTGTTGCTCCCTTTCTAATTCTTTGAGTTGTTGAGTTAGATGATCTATTACCATTTTTTCTTGTTTTTTGAGGTAGGCCTGTAGAGCTATACATTTCCCTCTCAGGACTGCTTTCATTGTGTCCCATAGGATTTGCAATGTTGTGTTTTTATTGTCATTAGTTTCCAGGATATTTTTAATTTCTTCTTTGATCTCATTGATAATCCAATCATTGTTTAGTAGCATGCTATTCAGTTTCCAAGTGTTTGAATTTTTTGGAATGTTTTTATTGTAGTTTATTTCTAATATTATACCATTGTGGTCTGAGAAAATGCTTGATATGATTTCAATGTTGAATTTGGGGAGACTTTGCTTGTTACCCAATATATGGTCTATTATTGAATATGTCCCATGTGCACTTGAGAAGAACGTATATTCCATGGCTTTGGGGTGAAATACTCTGAAGATGTCAATTAGGTCTATCTGATCTAATGTGTCATTTAGAATTGCTGTTTCTTTGCTGATTTTTTGTCCAGAGGATTTATCCATTGATGTCAGTGGTGTATTAAAATCCCCTACTATGATTGTATTGATGTCGATCTCTCCCTTGATATCTTCCAGTAGATTTTTTATGTATTTGGGCGCTCCTGCATTGGGTGCATAAACATTTACCAGAGTTATATCTTATTGCTGGATTGCTCCCTTTAGTATTATGTAGTGGCCTTCCTTATCTCTTATTATGGCCTTTACTTTGAGGTCTATTTTATCTGATATAAGTATCACAACCCCAGCTTTTTTCTCATTTCCATTTGCCTGAAAAATGTTTTTCTATCCCTTCACTCTCAGTCTGTGTGAATCTTTTGCTCTAAGGTGGGTCTCTTGTAGACAGCAAATATATGGGTCATGTTTTCCTATCCATTCAGCTGCCCTATGTCTTTTGATTGGTGCATTTAATCCATTTAAGTTTACTGATATTATTGATAAGTACCTGTTTGTTGACATATTTTTCCTTAGTGTTTGTGTTTCTTCTTGCCTTTCTCTTTATTCTTTTTATAGCAGCCCCTTTAGCATTTCTTGAATTGCTGGCTTGGTAGTGATGAACTCTCTTAGCCATTTTTTGTCTGTGAAGCTTCTGATTCCCCCTTCAATTTTGAATGATAGCCTTGCTGGGTATAGTATTCTTGGATTCAGTCCCTTGTTTTTGCATCACTTTGTATATTTCATTCCATTCCTTTCTGGCCTGGTGTGTTTCTGTTCAGAAATCAGTTGATATTCTGATAGGAGATCCCTTGTAGGTAACTTTCTGTCTCTCTCTTGCAGCCTTTAAGATTCTTGCTTTGTTGTTGGTGTTCATCAATTTAATTATGATGTGTCTTGATGTCGGTCTTTTGCAGTTCAACTTGTTTGGAACTCTGTATGTTTCTTGGACTTGGATAGTTTTTTTCTTGCCAATATCAGGAAAATTTTCTGTCATTATTTCTTCCAACAGGTTTTCTAGTCCTTGCTTCTCTTCCTCTCCTTCTTTTATGCCTATTATTCGAAGGTTGTTTCGTTTTGTGTTGTCCCGAAGGTCCCTTAGGCTATCCTCTTGCTTTTTTAAGTTTCCTTTCCAGTTGTGGCTGTGCTTGTGTGTTTTTTCCTACTTTGTCTTCTAATTCGCTGATGCGGTCCTCAGCCTCTTCTACTCTACTCTTTAAGCCTTCCATTGTGTTCTTTATTGCATCTATGTCGTTCTTCATCTCCTATTGGTTTCTTTTCATGTTGATGATGTTTTCATTCAGCTCCTTATAGTTCTCATTGAGTTGTGTGTATTTGTCATCCATCCGTTTAAACATCCTTATAACTAATACTCTGAATTCTTTCTCTGTTAAACTGCTAGCCTCAAGTTCATTTAACTCCCTTTCTGGTGATTCCTCTTGTTCCTTCCTTTGAGAATTTCTTTTCTGTCTCCCCATGTTTTCCTGTAATGTTTTAATTGTAATTCCAATTGCTTTGCTACCCAGTTTCTTTTGGTAATGGTGCTACTGGTATAATCTCTCAGTTCTCCTGGGCTTGGTAATCTAGTGTAGTTCCCTACTTGAACTATTTGGGTTCTCTGGATGTAGGCCTGCGAGTTTGAGAGGCATAACTGCAGTGTCTAGAGGTCAGCAGTCGTGCAGGATATTATCCCAATTTTTATGTCTTGCACCCTAAATTGAAATTACGCTTGCCCAGTGGGGACTCACAGTGGCTCCAAGGAACCGTCTGTCAGGGTGATGTGGCTTGGGTGGACTGCACTCTAGAAAGGCGTGACTGTGTTGCCCAGAGTTCTGTAGTTGTGGGGTGGGCAGACTCAACTTTTGCTGCTGTACCTGTGGTGGATAGGCGCTTACTCCCAGTGGCAGCTCACAGGAGCACCCGCGGTAAGTTTGCCAGAGAGGCACACTGAAGCACTCTGAAGAGCTCTGGTAGTGTAACTGCATATTTGAGGTGCCTAGATGTTAAAGGTTTTTCTTTTGGGCGGTATCTATGGCCTCAGTGAGTAGTCAAATCCTATAGTGTTAATCAGAGTGGAATCCGGGTGTGGCTATATTGGTTGCCTGGAGACTGGAGGGAGGGGTTATCTCTTAGGAGAAAATGGCAACCGGGGATCGGATGTGACTCATCCCCAGCCAGGCTTCCACCTCTGCCCCCTCTCCCCAGGTTCCACAGCTCCTCCCCTTCTCCTGCACCTCAGTCACGGGTAAGTGTCTCTATCCGAAAGGTTCTACGAACTAGGTTCAGTGGAGAAAGACGCAGGCCCCAATGCGAAGAGGGACCGTGTCTTTACAATCTCCTCTCTTGCCGGCACTGCGTGGTCTGGCAGTTAGCTCTTCATGGCTGCCTTTGAGCTCAGATCCCAAATCAGACTCCAAAGTCTAAAATCTACTGCCTCCCGCAGTCCCGTGGACCCTTTTTCTCACAGTCAGACACTTTGCCTGTCCTCAGGGACGTGGCTTGGCACTGTGTAGTTTTCCCTTGACCTTTTGGGTTTAGTGATCCGGCAGATTCTATTGCCCAGATCCTTGTTTTACCTTTTTCCAGGAGATCTCTGCCCTTCCCAGCTGCAAACTGTCTCACCAGCCACTTTTCCTTCGTCAATTCGGTCTGGATTCCTCTCGTTTCAGCTGCTCCCTCTATTTCCTCCTGGACAAGGATCAGGACACATCTGCCTATTTCACCACCATTTTGTCTCTCTACTTTTCTTTTTATACAGTCATTCCCTTTCAATCTCCTCTATTCTGAATCATGGCCATTCCCCCATTCATTCAATTCCTTTACCTTACCTTCTGGAAATAAGCTCTGCTTTTTCAGATTCAGCTCCCTTCTTCATTTTTTCTGGTTGTTTGTTGTTTGCATTTTTTGGATTACTTGTTAGATTTGTGAAGTTTTCTCCCAATATACGGATATTTTTCCCCTTCTTTTTTCTTCTTTTTCTTTACTCTCTTACCTTTTTTTCTTTTCTCAATATGATTTTGCACACTTTTCTCTCCCCTAAATCTCTTTTCTCTGCTGGTCACATTTATTTAGGGTTATTAGTGTCATGAGTACATTCCTATTTTGTTCCCTCAGTGTTGTTTCTTGTCAAGTTATGTTCTGTTCCTTTCGCCAACGTGGTAGAGAGTGAGCCACATAAGCAGACACCCTGAGTCTCAGGGCCTGAGAGAAGCAAAAATGAGCAGACAAAGAAACAACTCCCATACAAAAGAAAAAGAGGAATCAACGGAAAAGTAAGTAAATGAAATGGAGGCAAGCAATTTGTCAGAGGAAGAATTCAGAGCAATAGTCATAAGAATTCTGAAATGGATGGAAGACAAATTCAACAGCATATATAAGAATAAAGAGGAAATGAAGAATGATGTAATGGCAATAAGGAACACAATAGAAAGCATCAAGAGTAGACTAGAAGAAGCTGAGGACCGCATATGTGAGCTAGAAGACATGGTAGAAAAAGCACCCAGGCAGAGCAGCAACTGAAAAAAAAAAACTTATGAAAAGGAGGAGAGCCTAAGGGAGCTTTGGGACAACACAAAACAGAACAACATATGCATAATAAGGGTGCCAAAAGGAGACCAGTGAGCAAGAAGGAGAAAACTTGTTTGAAGAAAAAATGGCAGAAAACTTCCCTGGTATTGGGAAGAAAAAACTCACACAAGTCCAAGAAGCTCACAGAGTCACAAACAAGATGAACTCAAAAGGACCTACACCATGACACATCATAATTAAATTAGCAAACACCAATGACAAAGTAAGAATCTTAAAGGCTGCTGGAGAGAGACAGAAATTTACCTATAAGGTATCTCCCATTAGATTATCAACTGATTTCTCAACAGAAGCACATCAGGCCAGAAGGGAATGGAATGATATACAAAGTGAAGCAAAGCAAGGGACTGAATCCAATAATATTATACCTAGCAAGGTTATCATTCAAAATTGAAGGTGAAATAAGGAGCTTCATAGACAAAAAAGGGCTAAAGCAGTTTATTACCACCAAGACATCAATGCAAGAAATTCTAAAGGGACTTCTGTAGAAAGAAAAAATAGGAAGGGAAGAAAGAACACAGGCATAAAGAATAAAAATGGCGACAAACACATACCTATCAATAATAACCTTAAGCATAAATGGATTAAAGGCTCCAATCAAAAGACATAGGGTAACAGAATGGATACGAAAACATGACCCATGTATATGATGTCTACAGGAGACCCACATCAGAACAAAGGACTCACAAAGACTGATAGTGAAGGGATGAAAAAAAATTTTTCAGGCAAATGGAAATAAAAAAAAAATCTGGGGTAACTAATACTTATATCTGCCAAATTAAACCTCAGAGTGAAGGCCACAACAAGAGAAAAGGAAAGCCACTTCATAATACTAAAGGAAGCTATTCAACAAGAGGACGTAACTCTGGTAAACATATATGCACCCAATACAGAAGCACCCAAATACATAAAAAAAAAAACCTTCTGGAAGATAACAAGGGAAAGATAGACAGCAAGACAGTCATAATAAGGGACTTTTATACTCCATTGACAGCACTGGATAAATCCTCTAAACAAAAAACCAGCAAAGAAACAGCAAACCTAAATGACTCACTAGATGAACAGGTGGAATTAATTGACATCTTCAGAACATTCCACCCCAAAGCTACAGAATATACATTCTTCACAAGTGAACACTAGACATTTTCAAAGATAGACCACATATTGGGACACAGGCAAAGTCTCTTCAAATGCAAGAAGATAGAAATCATATCAAGCATATTCTCAGACCACAATGGCATAAAATTATAAATAAACTACAATAAAAACAAAAACAAACACATGGAGGCTAAATAGAATGCTATTAAACAATGATTGGGTGACCAAAGAGATCAAAGAAGAAATAAAAAGCATCCTGGTAACAAACAACAAGGAAACCACAACAATCCAAAAATCTATGGGACATAGTAAAAGTAGTCTTGAGAGGGAAGGTCATAGCTCTACAGTCCTACCTCAAAATAAATAAATAAATAAAATAATAATAATAAATTATTTAACCCTACAACTCAAAGAATTAGAAAAAGAGCAACAAGAATAGCCTAGAGTGAGCAAAAGGAAGGAAATAATAAAGATGAGAGAGGAAATAAATGACATAGAAACCAAAACAAAACAAAAGACCTATAAAACCAAGAACTGGTCCTTGAAAGGATGAAAAAGATTGATGAACCTCTAGCCAGGCTTACAAGAAGCAAAAAGAGAGACCCCAAATAAAGAAAATCAGAAATTAAAGGGTGAAGTAACAACAGACTGCACAGAAAAACAAAGTATTATGAAATAATACTATGAACAACTCTATTCCAACTAACGGGAAAACCTAGATGACATGGACATATTCTTAAAAAAATACTAGCTTCCAAATCTCTATCAGGAAGAATAAAAAAACCTTAATAGGCCAATAACTATTGAAGAAATTGAAGCATTAATCAAAAATCTTCCAGCAAACAAAAGCCTTGGTCTTGACATCTTTAGATAAGAGTTCTTCTAAGCATTCAAAGAACTAAAACCTATTCTACTTAGACTATTCCAAAAAATGCAAGAGGAAGGCACATTTCCAAGCTCTTTCTATGAAGCCAGCATTACCTTAATTCCAAAACCACATAAAGACACCACAAAGAAAGAGAACTAACCTTGATGAACATATAGGCTAAAATCCTCAAAAAATTCTAGCAAATCATATCCAGCATTACATTAGAAAAATCATACACAATGATCAAGTGGGATTTATCCTGAGAATGCAAGGATGGTACAATATCTGCAAATCAATAAATTGGATACCCCACATAAACAAACTGAGAGCCAAAAACCACATAATCATATCAATCAGTGCAGAAAAGCAATTGACAAAATCCAACACCCTTTCTTGATGAAAATGATCAGCAAAGTAAGAATAGACGTATCATAACTTAACATAATAAAAGCCTTATATGACAAACCTACTGCCAACATCATACTCAATGGGCAAAAACTAAATCCATTTCCCCTAAGAACAGGAACAAGACAGGAATGTCCACTTTCACCAGTCCTGTCCGATATAGTACTGGAAGTGCTAGCCATAGTGATTAGACAAGAAGAAGAAATAAAAGGCATTCAAATTGGAAAATAAGTAAAACTGTCCTTATTTGCAGATGACATGATACTGTCCATAGAAAACCCCAAAGACTCCATCCAAAAACTACGGGACTTAATAAGTGAATTTGGCAATGAAGCAAGATACAAAATTAACACCCAGAAATATATGGCTTTTTAATACACCAATGATGAACTCACAAAAAGAGAAACGAAAAAGAACATACCATTTACCATTGCACCAAAAAATTAGGATACCTAGAAATAAACGTAACCAAGGAGGTAAAGGACCTGTACTCAGAAAAGTTCAGGGAATTGAAAAAAGGGATAGAGGAAGACATAAACAAATGGAAGAACATACCGTGTTCATGGATTGGTAGAATCTATATTATTAAAATGTCCATATTACCCAAAGCAATCTATAGATTCAATCCAATCCTCATTAAAATACCAACAGCATAATTCACAGACCTAAAACAAACTCTCCGAAAATTCATCTGGAATAAACAACAATACCCCAAATAGCCATAACAATACATAGAAAGAAGAAAAATGTTGAAGGGATCACAATACTAGATATCAAGCTATATTACAAAGCCACTGTTATCAAAACACCCTGGTACTGGCACAAGAACAGATATATAGACCAACGGAACACAACAGAGAACCCAGAGAACGACCCAAGCCAGTATTCTCAATTAATACTTGACAAAGGTGGCAAGAGCATACAATGGACTTAAGACAGTCTCTTCAATAAATGGCGCTGGGAAAATTGGACAGATACATGCACAAAAATGAAACCAGACCAACTTAAACCATACACAAAAACAAACTCAAAATGGTTAAAGGACTTGAACTTAAGATGGGAAGCCATAAATATCTTAGAAGACCCCATAGGCAGCAACATATCAGACATATGTAGTAGCAATATCTACCGACACATCTCCTAGGGCAGTGGTCGGCAAACTCATAGTCAACAGAGCCAAATATCAACAGTGCAACGATTGAAATTTCTTTTGAGAGCTGAAAACCGACTTCTGCGCATGAGCCACGGAGTTTCAATCACACTGTACGTGCGCACTCGCACGTGGTATTTTGTGGAAGAGCCGCATGTGGCTCTTGAGCCATGGTTTGCCAACCACGGTCCTAGGGCGATGGAAACTAAGGAGAAAATAAACAAATGGGACTACATCAAAATAAAAAGCTTCTGCACAGCAAAAGAAACCATCAACAAAACAAGAAAGCCCACTGCATGGAGAACATATTTGCCTATGCTTTTAGGTAAGGGTTTAATCTCCAAAATATATAGGGAACTTATACAACATAACAAAAGGAAGATAAACAACCCAATCAAAAAATGCACAACGGACCTAAATAGAAACTTTTTGAAAGAGGACATTCAGAAAGCCAAGAGACATATGAAAACATGCTCAAAGTCACTAATCAACCAAGAGATGCAAATCTAACAACAATGAGGAACCATCTAACACCTGTCAGAATGGCTATCATCAACAAATCAACAAAGGACAAGTGCTGGCAAGGCTGTGGAGAAAAAGGAACCTTTGCACAATGGTGCAGCCACTATGGAAAACAGTATGGAGTTTCCTCAAAAGTTAAAAATGGAACTTCCCTTTGACCCAGTGATCCCACTTCTAGGACTATATCCCAAGAAACCAGAAATACCAATCAGAATGGATATATGTATCCCTATGTTCATAGCAGCACAATTTACAATAGCTAAGATTTGGAAACATCCTAAATGCCTATCAGCAGATGAGTGGATAAAAAACTGTGGTACATCTACACAATGGAATACTACGGTGCTATAAAAATGAAGGAACTTTTACCATTTGCAACAGCATTTATGGGACTGGAGAGTATTATGCTAAGCGAATAAGCCAGTCAGAGAATGATAAATATCACATGATCTCACTCATATGTGGGATATAATGATCAACATAAACTGATGAACAAAAATATATCCAGCCACCAGGTAGCACTGAACAGACCATCCAGACTCAGAGAGAAGGCATGGGAGGGGGTTAGAGATCAACCAGACTTCTTTTATGCATGCATATTAGCTTACCCAATGGTCACAGACACTGGGGGGGGGGGGTTTCCCTCAGTGATGGGAGTGGCCAGGGGGTCAATCAGGGAGAAAGGAGACATATTTAATACTTTAAGCAATAAAAATAATAGCCTAAGTAAGGCATTTTTTTACAAAAATATTTCTGAGGTCTTGACAACTACCTTTCTTAATCTTTTAGTATTCAAATCACTTTTTTCTTAAAAAAGCCTATTTTTTACTATCTTCCTAGTAAATTACTATTTTAATTGCTAAATAGTGTAACTTCGGTTTTTATTTTTTCATATCTTTCTAAAATATATTTTTATTGATTTCAGAGAGGAAGGGAGAAGGAGAGAGAGATAGAAACATCTATGATGAGAGAGAATCATTGACCAGCTATTTCCTGCACTCCCCCTACTGGGGATTGAGCCACAACCTGGGCATATATCCTTGGTGGGAATTGAACCCAGTCCCCTTCAGTCCCCAGGCAATGCTGTATCCACTGAACCAAACCGGCTAGGGCTTCATATCTTCTTTATAATTAGAACAGTGCCACAAAGTCACTTTTATAATCTTCATGAAACTATATTTCATTTTTAAATATATTTTTATTGTTGAAAGTATTACAGATATATTCCATTTCCCCCCTCTTCCCAGCTCCTGACCTCCCACCAATGCCTTCATTACCCTATTGCCTGTGTCCATGGGCTATGCCTATCCATACTAATAAAAGCCTGGATGGCCCTCACACGTGACATCATCACAAGATAGCCACCACAAAGATGGCTGCCTCAAAATGGCCACCACAAGATGGCCACATGCACAGTTGAGGCAGGGCCCAGTGGATTCTCTGTGTGGTAAGGCCTGTGGGTCCCATGGTCCTGTGCAGCGTGGAGAAGGCCGTTCCCTGCATCTCTGATGCCTTGTGCGGAGGAGGTGGATCTCGGAGGAGGAGGCTGGTTGAGGCAGGGGAGGGCAGTTGGGGGCGATCGGCTGGCAGGGGAGTAGTTAGGCGTCAATCAGGCTGGCAGGAGAGTTGTTAGGGGGCTATCAGGCTGACAGGCAGAAGCAGTTAGGAGCAATCAGGCAGGCAGGCAGGCGAATGGTTAGGAGACAACAGTTCCGGATTGTGAGAGGGATGTCCGACTGCGGGATCGGGCCTAACTGGCAGTCGGACATCCCCTGAGGGGTCCCAGATTGGAAAGGCTGCAGGCCAGGCTGAGGGACACTCCTCCCCGCTCCCCCCCCCCCCCCGTGCACGAATTTTGTGCACCACTTCACTAGTAACTATATAAGTTCTATGGTTTATCTCTTCTTGTCCTCCCAACCCCACATTGATGTATATCAGTCTATTCCATGTCTCCATGACCTGGGTATTATTTTGTTGGTCAGTTCATTTTGTTCATTAGATTCCACAAATAAGTGAGTTCATATGATATTTTTTTCCCTCAGATTGGCTTATTTCACTTAGCGTAATATTTTACAGGTCCATCCATGCTGTCCCAAAGGGATCCCTCTTTTTTTTGCTACATAGTATTCCATAGTGTAAATGTCCCAAAGCTTTTTTTATACATTCATCTACTGATGGGCACTTGTGCTGTTTCCGGATCTTAGTTATTATAAATAATGCTGCTAGGGACATAGCGGTACATTTATTCTTTCTGATTGGTGTTTTGGGGTTTTTAAGATATATTCCCAGGAGTGGGATCACTAGAAAAAATGGAAGTTCCAATTTTAATTTTTTGAGGTATCTTCATGCTGTTTTCCATATTGGCTGCACCAATCTGCATTCCCACCAGCAGTGAACTAGTGTTCCTTTTTCTCCACATCATCACCAGCACTTGTTATTTGTTGATTTTTTTATAATAGCCATTTTGACAGGTGTGAAGTGATATCTCATTGTGGTTTGCATTTCTCTAATGATTAGTGACTTTGAGCTTTTTTTTCATATGTCTCTTGGACATTTGCATGTCCTCTTTCGAGAAATGTCAATTCAGGTATTCTGCCCATTTTTATATTGATTTATTTTTGTCTCCCTTTTGTTGGGTTGTATGAGTACTTTGTATATTTTGGACATTAACCCTTATCAGATTGTATCATTGGCAAATATGTTCTCCCATACAGTGGGTTCCCTTTTCATTTTTATGGTGGTTTATTTTACTGTTCAAAAGCTTTTTTATTTTGCTGTAGTCCCATTTATTTATTTTCTTCTTAGTTTCCTTTGCTCTAGGAGATGTATCCATAAACATATTGCTATGTGAGATGTCTGAGATTTTACTATTTATGTTCACCTCTAAGATTTTTATGGTTTCATACCTTACATTTAAGTCTTTTATCCATCTTGAGTTTATTCTTGTGTATGAGGTAAATTGGTGGTCTACTTTCATCTTCTTGCATGTGTCTGTCCAGTTTTCCAAGCACCATTTGTTGCAGAGATTGTCTTTATTCCATTGTATGTTCTTGTCTCCCTCTTTAAATATTAATTGACCATAATGGTGTGTGTCAATTTCTGGGGTCTCTGTTCTGATCCATTGGTCTATATGCCTGTTATTGTGCCAGTACCAGGATGTTTTGGTTATAATGGCTTTGTAGTATAGTTTGATATCCAATACTGTGAACCCTTCTACTTCATTCTTCTTTCGCACAATTGCTGCAGCTATTCGGGGTCTCTAATGGTTTCATATAAATTTTTTGAGTATTTTTTCTAGCTCTGTGATTTATTCCTTTGGTATTATAATAGGGATTGCATTGATTCTATAGATTTATTTGGGTAGTATAGACATTATAATGATGTTAATTCTTCCAATCCATGAACATGGTGTACATTTCTATTTGTTTGTATCTTCCTCTATTTCTTTTTTCAATGTCTTATAGTTTTCTAAGTTCAGGTCTTTTACCTCCTTGGTTTAGTTTATTCCTAGGTATCTTTTGTTGTTGTTGCAATGGTAAATGGGATTGCTTTTTAAATTTCTCCTATTCAGCGTTCATATTGGTGTATAAAAATGCCATCAATTTCTGGATGTTGATTTTGTACCCTCTACATTACCAAATTAATTTGTTAAGTCTAGTAATTTCTTGGTAGAGTCTTTAGGGTTTTCTATGTACAATATCATGTCATCTGCGAATAATGACAGTTTTACTTCCTCCTTTCCTATTTGGATGCCTTTTATCTCTTCATGTCTGATAGCTATGGCTAAGAATTCCAGTGCTATGTTGAATAAGAGAGTGAAAGCAGACATCTTTGTCTTCTTCCTATTCTTAATGGAAACACCTTCAGTTTTTGCCGATTGAGTATTATGTTGGCTCCAGGTTTGTCATATAAGGCCTTTATTATGTTGAGGTATGACTCCATTATTCCCACTTTACTGAGAGTTTTTGTTTTTATAAAAAAGGTGCTGAGTTTTGTCAAATGCTTTTTCTGCATCTATTGATATGATCATGCGGTTGCTATAATTTAATTTGTTTATGGGATATATCACATTTATTGATTTGTAAATATTATATTAGCCTTGCATCCCTGGAATAAATCCCACTTGACCATGGTGTATGATCTTTTTAATATATTGCTGGATCTGATTTGTTAATATTTAGTTGAGGATTTTAGCATCTGTGTTCATCAGGCATATTAGCCTGTAATTTTCTTTCTCTGTAGTTTCTTTATCTGGTTTTGGAATAAGGATAATGCTAGAGTCATAAAAAATTTGGAAGTATTCCTTCCTCTTAAAATTTTTGAAAGTTTGAGGAGGATCAGTGTTAGTTTTTCTTTGGATGTTTGGTAAAATTCACCTGTAAATCCACCTGGTCTTGGACTTTTATTTGCTGGAAGTTTTTAAATTACTGCTTTACTTTCCTCAGTTCTCATTGGCCTACTCAGGTTTTCTGATTCTTCCTGACTGAGTTTTGGAAGTTTGTATATTTCTACGGATTTGTCCATTTCATCCAGGTTGTCTAGTTTGTTGTCATATATTTGTTCATAATATTTGCTTACAATTCTTTGTATTTCTGTGGTGTCTGTTGTTATAGTGCCTCTTTCATTTCTGATTTTAATTGTTTGGGTCCTATCTCTTTGTTTCTTGATGAGTCTGGCTAGGGGTTCATCAACCTTGTTTATCCTTTCAAAGTACTAGCTCTTGGATTTATTGATCTTTTGTACTGTTTTTTGTTTGTTTGTTTTTAGTCTCTATGTCATTTATTTCCACTCTAATCTTAATTATTTACTTCCTTCTACTTCCTTTGGACTTTTCTTCCTATTCTCTTTCTAATGCATTTAGTTGTAGGGTTAGATAGTTTATTAGTCCTTTTTTTGTTTCTTGAGGGAGGCATGTAGTGCTATGAATTTCCCTCTCAGGACTGCTTTACAGTGTCCCATAGATTTTGGGTATTTGTGTGTTCATTTTCATTTGTTTCCAGGAAGTTTTTAATTTCGTTCTTGATCTCATTGTAACCCATTCATTGTTTAATAGCATGCTATGTACCCGCCATGTATTTGAGTGTTTTTTAGTTTTTTTATTGTAGTTGATTTCTTACTTCATGCCATTATGATCCAAGGAGAAGCTTGGTATTGTATCAATCTTCTTGAATTTGTATAGACTTCTTTTGTGCCATAACATGTGGTCTATATTTGAGAATGTTCCATTTGCACTTGAGAAGAATGTATATTCTATTGCTTTGGGGTCAAATGTTCTGTAAATATTGGTTAGATTCATCTGATTTAATGTGTCTATTAAGGCCTCTGTTTGTTTCTTTTTTTAATTTTTTGTCTGGAAGGTCTATCCAGTGGTGTTAATAGGGTTAAAGTCCTTCACTCTGACTGTATTGCTGTCAATCTCTTCCTCAAAGTCCATCAAGAGTTTTTGTTTGTTTGTTTGTTTGTTTATGTATTTGGGTGATCCTATATTAGGTGCATATATGTTTACAAGGGGCATATTTTATTGTTGAATCATTACCTTTAGTATTATGAAATGGATTTCTTTGTCTCTTGTTATGGCCTTTGTTTTGAAGTCAATTATCTGATATGAGTATTGCTACCCCAGTTTTTTTTTTTCCTTTCTAGTTGCATAAAATATATTTTTCTATCCCTTCACTCTCAGTCTGTGTGTATCTTTTGTTCTGAGGTGATTATTTTGTAGACAGCATATATATGGGTCATGTTTTCTTATCCAATAAGTTACCCTATGTCTTTTGACTAGAACATTTAATCCATTTACATTTAAGTTTACTATTCATAAGTACTTATTTATTGCCATTTTTTTTCTTTATGCCTATGATCCTCTCTGTCTCCTTTTCTTCTTCTTCTTAAAGTTGCCCCTTTAAGATTTCTTGCATTGCTGGTTTGGTAATAATATACTCATTTAACCTTTGTTCAAATCTGGAAAGCTTTTTTTTAATTTCTCCTTCAATTTTAAATGATATTTTTACTGGATACAGTAGTCTTAGATTTAGACCCTTGCTTTTCATTACTTTGAGTACTTCATGCCACTCCCTTCTTTCTTGAAGTATTTCTATTGAGAAGTCAGCTGATATTTTAATGGGAACTCCATTTTAGTTAATTGTCTGTCTCTCTCTAGCTGCCCTTAAGATTCTTTTTTTTTTTTTTGTCTTTAACATTTGCCATTTTAATTATGATGTGTATAGGTGTGGGTCACTTTAGGTTCATCTTCATTGGGACTCTTTGTGCCTCCTGAACTTGTGTGACATTTTCCTTCACCAGGTTTCGGAAGTTTTCTGTCATTATTTCTTTAAACAGGTTCTCTGTTCCTTGCTCACCCTCCTCCCCTCCTGGTATTCCCATAATGAAGATGTTGCTACATTTCATGTTATCCCTAATCTCTCTTAAGATATCTTCCTTCTTTTTAAATCTTTTTGAGGAGCTTGCTGGATTTTTCTCTGATGTTGTTGAATCTGGTCCCTTGGTGTATGTATACTGGGCTTCCTGGGAGATTCTCTAGTGCAGGTGAATGTGGGTCACTGTCCCTTTATGGCCCTGGACAACCTGATCATGGTCCTAGAGGTTGAAGCCACTGGTAGTCCAATGATAGGGGACTCTTTAGCCCAGAGGCTGGGTATGTCTTGAGTTTCATGCCTTGATTGGTCCTATTCTGAGCTATATTCCCTTCCTCCATGGAGTTGGTCCCACAGATGTCAGCTACAGGCACTTGGGATCTGGCTGGGGTTAGTCTGCCTGAACTGTCTGGGAGGTGTCTGTGGCAGGGACCCAAAAGCTGTTTCTGACTAATTAGATGAAGCAAAGACTCAAAGCCTCCAGAGACAGCCTCTGCCTGCAGACTGATTGGATTCAGTCTTCAGCACCTTTCAGGCAATCATCCACAGGTGTGGTGAGAGTTTTTCCAACAAGGTGAGGTAATTGCTTCTGCCTGGAGGCAAATTGTTATTCTCATTCTCTTAATGGGCTTCAGAAACTCCACACCATGGGGCAAAGAATTTTCCAATAGGTTGGGACAGCCATCCTTCTCCCAAGTAAAACTACATGGATAGCAAATGTCTGCCTAAGAATGATGACCTCTGCAGCCTAAGGGCATGACTCAACACAAGGAACCAGGGTGTCTGCCTTCTGAGTTTTATCCCTAGAGCTCCCAACCCTGGTTATGCTTACACAGCTCCATTCCACTTTGCCCTCCCTCTGCTGGAGCCGAAGGTGAGTGGCTGAACATGAAATTTGTGCATTGACCCTTTAAGAGAGTACCTGCGTTTCTAGCCATCTCTCCCTGGCAGAGAGTAATGCTGCTGCTTTTCACAGCCAGATGTTATGTGGATACCTTTCTCAGTTCTTGTGCTCTCTTCTGGGGGCCCATCTTGGGAATTAGACCCTAGAGTTCTCAGTGTGAACCCCCCATAGCTGAGATATCTCTCCATTACTTCATCTTCTGTCTGTGGGAGCCCAGTCAGCCCTTTTGTGCCTCTACCCTTCATACCAGTCTCTATGTAGTCTCCACTTTCCAACCTTGGTTATCCTGGTTCTCTTCAGCAACTCTTTAGTTGATTATTCAGTATGTATTTTTGTTTGTTTGTGTGTGGGTGTTTTTTGTGGTTTTTTTTGTGTTTTTTTTTTTTTGTATTTTAGTTGTAATTTGAAACCAAATACTTCTGAAGAGGTAAGTATTTTTTACCTGGTTCACTTAAGTGGGAAACTCAGAAGTCATTTGGAGTTACTTGCATATATATGTATATATATATACATATGGCCAGCGACAGGAACGCTGGAACGACTGGAACGACCAGTCACTATGACACTCACTGTGGCCAGCAAACCAGCCTGATCTGGGGTGGGGCCAGCTGGCCAACCTCCCACAATCCCTCCCCCTAGCTGTCCCCACCACTGATCCCCCATACCCCAATTGGGGGTGGGGCTGGCTGGCCAATCTCCTGCAGCCCCTCCCCACAGCCAGCCTGGCCCTGATTGGGCCCTGATCAGGGTGGGCCGGCCAGCTGGCCAACCTCCCACTGTCTCCTCCTCCCGGCAGGCCAAAATCCAATCTGACCCGATTGGGGCCAGGCTGGCTGGACCCCATCCATGTACAAATTCATGCACTGGGCCTCTAGTATATATATAATATGTATACATGTACATATGTATATATGAATATGTATATACATATATGTATACGCACATGTATGTGTGTATATATATATATATACATATATATGTGTGTGTATATATATATATATATATATATATATATATATATATATATATATATATATATATATATATACATATACATTAAATTTTTAAACATGTTGTCTAGACTTTACTTCTATTATCACTCTCATAGTTAAAGCTTCTGTAATACCTCATCTGGTCCATAGGTATGGTATCTTTTTTTCTCCTGATTTTATTTTCACTCTCTCAACTCATCTCCCAAAGTACCATAGACATTTTTTCTGAATTACAAACCTGATTATTTTGTTTTCTTACTTAAAATGCTTCAGTTATCTCCCATTGACTTGAGGATAAAGATCAATCTCCACAACTTGTCATGAAACCTTGTTCCTATTCTAACCAGTTTCTAACTTTCCAATCTCAACTGTTATTGAACCTTTTTTTCCTAATGAAATAATAATTTTACTTCTTCTAAGGAATTTGTTATTTTAAAACAAATTTTCTCTCTTCTACTTCAAATATTTTTTTCTGTCCTTTAAATCTTATTAGGCCTTTATAAAGCATCCAGAGCATGACTTCTTCTCAGAATCACTTTCTTATTTACCCTTCTTAACTGTACTGAGGAATACCCTCTTCCTTTATGTTTCTTCTCTGTGACCATCTAATATTCAGAACACTTAAGATCTTGTATTGAAAAAGTTAATTGTTTTTACTATGTTCCTTATTAAATTGAGATGATTGAGGGCACTTGTCTTATGCATCTCTCCATTTCCAAACTTAGTACAGTTCCAGACACAAATTAGATGAACAATAAGTATTACTGAATAAACAGAATTTACAAAACTAGTGTGAAAAATCAACAGTGAGGCTAATAAATAGATGAAGCTATAATTAGACTCTACCCTAACCAAATTTGTGTGTAAAATGACAAACTGAGAAAAACAAATGAAAAACAAAAACAACAAACCTCCACAAAATCTGGAAAAGCATATGGAATAATTGAATTAAACAGACTATGTACCAGGACAGTTCTGGGGTCCATTTAAACTTTGCCAAATTCTCATTAAAATGGTAATGTTATTGTTAATAATATTAGGCAGTTATTTTGTAGAACATTTCATAATGTGGACTTTGCTAATATTACTTCATGATTAAATTCAGAGTTTGCATTTATGGCAAGAATACCATAGAAGTGATGCTGTGCTCTCTCAGCACATCTTATCAATAGATAATGATGTTAACATCTGTGAATCTAAGTGAAGAATATATGAACATTTTTTCTAAATATTCTAAAATTATTTCAAAGTAAAATTTTAAAAATTAAGAAAATGATAACAGTAAAAACAACATAATAGTCATTAAAATGTATTTAGAAATTGCTGTATTCCAGGCACTGTGTTAGATAATTTCTATTAATCACCTTAACCTCATGTTAATATAAATAAACCATGTGTATAAGAAAACTTAAGGTTGAAAAGTTTACCCTTAAAGTGAGACCAAAATTTTGTCAACTGAAAAGAAGTTTTTAGGAATATTGATTTTAAGCTGGTTATTAAAAAACAAAAAATTCAGAATGAATATTTGACCCTCCCTCCTTATTTGCCTAAAGGAATTTAGATAGAGCTCTTGATCCTAGAAGAGGGATATCATCTTACATAACTAAGTGTGATAGACAAGGAGAAACCTAGTAAGGCCCATTTGTTCAAAGTCCTATTGCTAAAGATGGCACAGCAAACATTTATTTTCTAAAATATGCTTTTCTATTTCCATGTGAATTGCCTTTCTGCCCTTTGAAGTCCCAAAACATAATGCCCCCTTTTTCTTAGCTCCAGAATGGCATATAAACCTCAATTCTCCAATATGTCCGGGGGTTTCATATTCTTAAGGCATCCACATATGTACATACATATTGAATTTGCATATTTTCTTCTGTCAGTATGTTTCCTGTTCATTTATTAGCTCAGCCAGAGGAAGGTGACAAAAAATGTTTATAATATCACAGCCAATATGGTAGGAGTGGGTTTTGTCCCAGGTTTACATGACTTCTAATCCTTTGATTTTTCTACACAATCCACAAGCCACTTATTGCTTTGTTATAGTCATGGGCCAATCATTTTTGCTACCATAGCAGTAGAAAAATCCTTGTCATCTATTATTATCTACAGTAGTGTCTGATTTTAAATATTACTGTTTTAGTGAAGAATACTGTCTTTTATGTTTAAACTATCATACATTATTCTATAACTATTTAAATTGAGGTTACATTTAGAAAAGTTACTTGACATCATTCAATAATGGTCAACTAATGACTTGAAAATAAAAGTTTATTGGGATGATCACTTAGAAAGTTATATTATGTCTAATCACTGGATGTACACTTGAAACTAATATAATATTGTATGTCAATTATAATTAAAAAATAAAAATGGCCCTAACCGGTTTGGCTCAGTGGATAGAGCGTCAGCCTGCAGACTGAAAGGTCCCAGGTTTGATCAAGGACATGTACCTTGGTTGAAGGAACATCCCCAGTAGGAGGTGTGCAGGAAGCAGCTGATCGATGTTTCTCTCTCATCAATGTTTCTCTCTGTCCCTTTCCCTTCCTCTTTGTAAAAAAAATCAATAAAATATATTTTAAAAATGATTTTAAAAGAATAAATACATCCTATATAATAAAGCAGTAATATGCAAATTGACCCTCATGCCATAACACCATCACAAGATGGCTTCCCTGCCCAGCCCCTCCCCCGGCCCCACCCCTGATCAACCTCTCCTACCCCAATTGAGGGTGGGGTGGCTAACCAACCCCCATCCCCCCATGGTCCCTCACCCAGGCTGGCCATGCCCCCACGCTTTCCCGGGGCTGGGGGTACCCCAGGCAGGCTGCAGGCATGGCATTCGTGAGGCAAAGGTCCTGGCTGTCCCTGGCCAGAGAGTCCAGAAAACCTCATCAGTGACCAAAGACAAAGACCAAGTGGAAAAGTCTCTGCCGACACTTATAGCTCAAAGTGCCAGGAAGAGGCAGAGCATCTTGAACCTGCAACCCTGGTGTCTGCACACCAAGCCTTGGGGCACACCAAGCCAGTGGTGCCTGTGTGTTAAAGGGGAGAGCAGGGAGCTGGGGTGTGGAGCTGGGAGGGGCCTAGGGTCTTCAGGAACAGCCCGCCTGCTGAGGTTGCTGTGACCCGTGCGCTCGGGCTTGGTCAAAGCCCCTGGTCAGCTCTGCCGCTTGCCTTCCAGGCGCAGCTGGCCCTGAGCCAGCTGGCATTGCACTTAGAGAAGCAGCTGTCACTGGGCTCAGTTAAATAAGAGAAATCAAAGAGCCGAGAGTAAATATCCTCCCAGCCCCTTTCTACGCCCCTGGGTGAGGAGGGATCAGAATGGGGGTAATGGAAAATGGCTGCTGCTTTGCATTTTATAATGAAAAGACTCCTGCTATGTAGAGAGGAGAGCTGAATCATTTCCAGCAACACTTTGTGTGTTTCCTGTCCCAGCCCTGAAGCCTGACAGCACCTAGCAAAGGTGTGTCCATGTTGGCCTGGCTCCTGGAACATTGGGAGCAAGTTTGAGCTGCATTGATTAAAAAAAAAAGGTAAAGATTGAAAAGCACCTCTTTGTACTCAAATGGCACTATAAAATGCAGATTACAGCATCTAATTTTGTCTTCTGTGTTGATTTTGAGGTAGAGCACAAATAGGTTCATGGGAAAAGCAGAAAAAAAAACAAAGAGGAAGGGAGAGGATTCTGCCATCCACAGCACTGAATGTTGTTTTTTGTTTGTTTGTTTTTTCCTTCTGTTCTTCAAGTCAGTGTATGCCATTTAAACCACTTTATGGCATTAGGTGATGAGCTAATGCTTCCTCTATTAAGAGCCAGCAGCAGTGCCTTTCATATGAGTCACATACATTTAATCCATTCAAATGGAGCATACTGAGTGGAGAGAATGGTATGTGTCATTATTTAAAGAACTTGGCATTATGATGCTATCTGGCTGAAGATCTTATTTATTTTGCAATTTAGAGAACGTAGACAAATCAGGCATTGAAAATGAATATGCATGCTTAAGTGCATGACTTTATTTTCATCCGTAATGACCAAACGACTGGTCACCAGGAGGTGCATTGATGGGGTCATGCAGTGCAGCGGGTCTGGATGAGGTTGTGTAGCATGGGCAAGGGCTGGGGAACCTGAGGCTGCACCCCCAGCCCCAGCGCTAGGGCTGGGAGACCTGAGGCTGTGCCCCCACACCAGTGCCAGGACATGAGGCTGTGTCCCCTGCCCAGCAGGGCTTGAAGGGGGTGGAGCTGGCCAGGTCTTGGTGTTGCCCAATGGGGGTGGGGCCAGCCGAACACTTCTATTATAGATAAAGGGCAAATAGCAATATTAAAATATTTCCTCTAATTAATTCCATTTTAATGTGTACGAATTTCGTGCACCAGGCCACTAGTAAATAAATAAATGAAAATAGATGTTAATGATGTAAATAAGTTTAGTTATTTATGGTCTATTCTTGTGGTCTTCATACTTTTGAATTTTTTCTCTCTATCTAAAGCATTAGTTTAAAAGTAAATTAGTTTTAATATTTTCCCTCAATGCTCTTAAAAATAAAGTTGTCCAGAATGAGTCTGGTGTGAGTTTTAAAATAAATTTATAGATTTCACACATCTTTATATTACACAGCTGTCATTCTAATGCCATTGGAAATCAGGTTTCCTTCACAGGTGTGTAGTTCCTTTTAGAATACAGAAACAATATAACCATTTGTGCATTAACTCATCATTTGGGAGAAGCACAATTTGAAGGTTTCAGATGAGAATAAGCTTTTAATTTCGGGTAACATCTGGTTCTTGTTATTTCAATAGCTTTCTTTCCCTGTAAAAATGTACCTTCTGTCATTCTAAATAGTTTAGTTGTTTATTGTTAAGCTTTTGCCTTTAAAAGCCATGTAAGTGTGGGTATTACTTAGAAAATAACAATTACACAATTTACAATCTGTGAACAGAAGACTTCTTTGGGTTAAAACTCCAACCCATCAGGTGATTTTACATATGTATTTAACTCATTCTACCCCAAACTATTTAATTTAGTTTATCTGGTAATAATATTAGCTACTTTAAGCCCCCACCTCCCTCATAGAGGCACCTCTCACAGATACCAGAGAGGTGTTATCAGACAGCCCCCTGAGTCAGAGGGAGAGGTCTGTGCCCAGCCTTGATTCTTGTCCTCTCATATAAATGAATTTATAGGAGAGACCTTTAAAGTGTTGTGATTAAGCCAATTTTATTAAACATGCACCTTTATTAAAGAAACGAGGCAGAAAAAAAGGCAAGGCAAGCAAATCTGTACATCTGGCTTATGAAGCACAGACTGGCTCTCAGCTAATCTGAAGAGCAAGTCGGATGGGGGTCCAGAGCGTTACATACCCTTGTGCCTATAGGTTTCAAAATTCCTTTGCTGAATATTTTGGTACAGATTAATTCTCAAGGTTCCTTTTTACTTTGTTGTGGCCTTCCCAAAAGTCATGAGAAGCACCTGGCAATTTTATCTTGTCAAGTCTTGACATTGTTGGCTTTTCGGCTTAAGGAATAAAACTCCCCTTTTTTCTTTTCCCCTCTCCCCCTCCTTTTCTGCATTCTCTCCTTAGTGAGGCTTTTAACCATTTGTTTTCGAGTGTCCTTGGCTGGGGAAGGTAATGGCTTGCTATTTACAAACTGGTTGCAAATTGCCCACACTATTTGGCCTTGTTTTAACTCCTATTTCAGTTTCTCTAGTCTTCTTGCCATGGAATTAGTTCCCTACTGCCCTGTAACACCCCTACCTTTTTAATTTTTAATTAATTAATTAATTGTTACTTAGTTAAGTATTATTTTTTAATTGTGGTAAAATATTTGTAACATCAAATTTAACATCTTAATCTTTTTTATTTTTCTAAGATTTTTAATATTGATTTGTAGAGAGAGGGAGGGAGAGGAAGATATAAACAATGTGAGAGCACAACATTGAGTGGCTGCCTCCTGCATGCCCCCTACTGGAGATACAACCCTAACCAAGGCATGTGTTCTCACTGGGAATTGAATCAGCAACCTTTCGGTGCATGGGATGTTGCCCAACCAACTGAGCCACACTTGCCAGGGCCATCTTAATCATTTTTAAATGTCTAGTTCACTAACATTAAGTACATTCATATTGTTCTGCAACCATCACCATCATCCATCTCCAGAACTCTTTTTATTTACAAAACTGAAACTCTGTACCCATTAAATCATGACTCACTGTTCTCCCCTTCCCCTTCTGGCAACCATCTTTCTATTATTTGCCTCTATGTATTTTGCAAGGGTCTTTCTCAGCATCTGCTAGGGTTTAGGAATCTGGAGAAGGAGCTGCAATGCAAATTAATGGAGACTAGACATGAAATATAAATTTGGGAGGCATTTTGGGGGAGCCAGAGAAGGCTTAGCTTTAGTAACTAAGCTCCCTGAATCTCCAGGCCCATGGCTTTTTATTACCACATTTTTCCCTATAGCAAACAGATATACATATCAAAGGTAAGGTTTGGTAAACAATAAAATATTATCAGGTTGGGGGAACTGCCCTCAGCTGTCTGGCAGCAAGCAATAATATGTAGATCTTCAGCCCTGCTGAAGCCCCAAGGTTCATCAACATTTTGATGAACTTACATTTATGACCTGCTGGAATTAGCATCCAGAATATCCCCCTTCTTTGATTTAATAAATTTAACAAGAATGTATGTCATTTGCAGAGCTCTGGTCCTTTTAAGATTTTTAAATTCAATGGAAAGGATTTAGTTCTTTTATGTCCCTTTAAATTTTTGTCCTTTAGAAATCAGTCTGTAGTAAGCTTCTTTCTGGGCCAACAATTCTTTGAGTTCTCTTTCCAATCATGGTCCCTTGTGACATGACAGCAATGATATTCCAGTTCTAAATGGCAGACAAACGGTAAGCAAATACAGGTCCGACCTTCTTTGGCTTGGACCCGGGCAACCTGTTGTGACACACAGCTGCTGACTGCTAGCATGGCAAGGCATCTTCACCATCACCCATCTCTGGACTGTTTTTTCTGTCTCCTCAATGTGTTGCTTGTGGCCACTACCATCTGTTGCTGGAGTAGTCTGGTTAGTTCCTCGCTTGGATTCATTGTTGCAGGAATCCACATGGGCTTGGAGGAGTTTTCTGGAAACATACAAGCATATTCTCGACCAAAGGTTAATAAAGGAATACTTTCTATAAACTAGACTCATGATGCTTTCATTCTGCCAGACCATTTTCCTTTGGCTTATTCTGACACCAGTGTAATTTCATGGGTGTCTTGCCATCAGCATTACAAGTGAAAAAAAAATTTAAAGTAAAAATTTAAGTAATTAAGGCTTGATATAGTTTACTTACTGGATATTTCTCCACTTTGCCACCTTTTCTTGTTTTAAATAATATTAAGAGGCTTTTGGAAATTCTGCAATGCAGCCTTGGTAGCTTTTAATTCAATTCTTTGCACAGAAATATGACTGGTTTGGATTCATACTATGATAAGCAGTTTTACTATGAGATGAACCATCAGTAAAAAATTAGTTAATGCTTCAAGAATACGTTCCTGCCTAGTACAACTAAGTTCTCCTGAATATTCACTTATTTTAATTTGCCAATTTAAATCAATCTGAAATAAAGCTTATTATCTAACTTTATTTGTTAGATCTTATATTCAGTAAATGACACTAATTGAATTTCTTCTATCAGTCTTTGAGTATACCCACATAAGCTTTGTTTAGGGAGGCAAAACACAAATTACTTACTTTCTTTTTGAGGCCTAATACATTGATTTTTAATTACAGTTGTCCAGACATTTGAAGGAAATATCCTTTCATTTTCTCCCAGAGTAATTTCTAGGCCACCTCCAGAGAATTTTTAATAAAGAAGCTACACTTGTAGATTGTAGAAATTTAAATTTAAATTTTAACAATGTATTCTCTGTAAATAAAATTTCATTACTAGAAAGACTGGTAGGCATACACTGTGGGAAATTTGATGACTGCTAAATAAAACAATAAGTTGAAGTGAGAAAGTATTCATAGAAATGTGGAAAAATAGTTGGATTACAAGCCTCTTAAGTGCCATAAGATCAGATAGTAAAATTTTTTTAAATTAAAAAAAAAAAATGATGACTTACATTAAAAAAAAAACCTGTCATTTTAGCAAATAGAAAGAATCATGCCCTTTTCAAAATAATAATGACTGCCCTGGCCAGTGTGGCTCAGTTGGTTGGGCATTGCCCAGTGCACTGAAAGGTTGCAGGTTTCATTCCTGGTCAGGGTACATGCCCCAGTGGCAGGCTAGAGCCCCAGTAGGGGGTGTGCAGGAGGCATCCAATCAATGTTTTGCTCTCACATTGATGTTTCTCTTTCCATCTCCCTTCCTCTCTCTCTCTAAAAAATCAATAAATAAAATACCAATGACTATTTTTGCTGCATTCAAAGTTGAATTTTTTCTGTTTTGAGCCACTAACTTTTTCTGCACAGTTAATCATGCATTGAGGGCCCTAGGTAACCAAGGGAAATATTTGCTCAGGTAACACTGGAGGAAATGTTGTTAAGCATGGCTACCAGTCTTGATCTTACTAGAAGCGCAATTGTCTAGGAATTAGTCTTTAGGGGAGCAGTGCTACTTCAAATGTTCAAAGGCAATTGCCTTTAAAGGAAACAACTCCCTATATTTAAAATTGAGCAATTATATAGCTCAGTGGCATTCTGATAAACTGTATTTAAAATGTTGAAAAAAATGTTGCCCAAAATATTGGATAAAATAACAGTGTCCAGAATTGTATGGCATTACTTCAAGGGCCTGCATTATAATTTCTGAGAGATAGCATGATTTTGCATGGTATTGTTGATAAAGCAAGGGCTATAGTACAAGAAAGACCAGCTATGTAATCTTCGACAAATGATTTAAACTAAAAAAATAGGTTTCTTGACATACATTTTTGGTAATGTTAAATACTTAATGTTCAAAATTGTTGTGTGCACTAAATAAGATAATACATGTTAAACATATAAAAAATATAAGGTGTCTCAACAAAGATTATTCTGCTTTGCCTTCTGTACTTCTAGATTATAAGATTATGATTAAATGTTTTAAATTTGTACACAATATATACTTTTCAAAGTTCATTGACATCTATCACTTCAGTATACCCGTATTCCTTGAACTAATGCTGTGAAATTTATAGAGTTATAATTACCTCTGAGTTTCCTATTAAGCAAAGTTACAGAAAAAAAAAAACAACATAAAAAGTATACAGGAAAGTAGGTGACTTTCCAATGGTCATATGGCAGCAGATATGTAATTTAAACCTAATCAGTTTTCTAAATCAAAGCCTGCTGCTCCTGGTATCATATTACATTGCTTTTCTAGAATATTTAAACACTATTAGGAAAGACCAAATATAAGATCTAAATATAAGATCTAAAATTTGACAAATCCCAGCCGGTGTGGCTCAATGGTTGAGCATTGACCTATGAAGCAGGAGATCATGGTTCAATTCTTAGTCAGGGCACATGCCTGGGTTGTAGGCTCCAGCCCCATTGTGGGGTGTGCAGGCAGCAGCCGATCAATGATTCTCTCTCATCATTGATGTTTCTGTCTCTCTCTCCCTCTCCCTTCCTCTCTGAAATCAATAAAAATATATTTTAAAAGTAAATAAATAAATAAAATATGACTGAAACACAAATGTTGGGAAGAAATTTCAGAGGAAGGACAAGGTTGAGCCATTGTTTTCCAGAGTTTGTGTCTAATTTTCAGGGAGTAGATAACATCTGCTACCTGTTAATAAACATACTAGATGAATGACAATGCCATCAAATTGTTCCATATGGGATAAAAATCTTGTACTCCCTTTTATTTTTTTTTAATTTTTAAATATCAGCAGCCCATTCATCTAAAATGATTTAGTAATATACTGTTCCAGTGTGGACCAGGTTATGTTTTAACATTTATCTTGCTATTTTTTAGCTTCCTAAAAGTTAATATTTATAGAGCTTATGAGTTGAGTTTTTTTCCTTATATCATTTATTTCTTTCTGTGAGAACAAGAACAAGCTAAAATAATTAATTACCTACTATTTTTTATCTACTGATTTTATGTGTCAATTCACTATTTCATTTCGGTACATCTTTACATTGAACACTCACTGGATTTATGTTTCTCCGTGGTGAATAACAAAAGGCCCAATCTTGCTCACATGGGATTTAGGATAAAGAATGAAGATAATCTATAACAATAAAAGCATAATATGCTAATTAGACCAGATATTCTTCCAGACATCCTTCCTTCCGGACAAATCCACAGCAGGCAAGGGCTGTGGCAGAGGTGGCAGAGGACCCTGGCCATGGCGGGCGTGGGCTGGGGCCAAGGCCCTTGCATGAATTTCATGCATTGGGCCTCTAGTATGAAATGATGCTAAAATGGTACACAGAAAGGAGACCATCTAGGGCTTTAAAGGCTAAGTTAAATATTTTCATCTTAACTCAATAGCAGCAGGCAGCTCTTGATGGATTTTAAGCAAGGGCTTGCTGGTGAGAAAAGAGGAAATGGTCCTTCCTGGGGGAGATGAATATGGTATGCATCTCAGATATCTACTTCAGAGTAAGTAAATAAAACTGAGATTATAACTAGTAGTCTCAATTTAAAAAATTTGTTAAAATATAGAACACACATGGTAAAGTACATAGAATATATAAGGTCAATGAATTATAATGAGACCACACCCATTTAACCACCATACAGGTAAAGAAATAGTATATCACCAGCACCCCATAATACCCCTTCAGGTTCCTTTTCATCCCAAATCTCATCCTTCTCCTAGAAAAGTAGCCAATATACTAACTTCTAAAATCAGTATAGTTTTACCATTTTTGAAAATTATATAAACAAAAACCTAAATGCACTATTTTGTATCTGGCTTTTTTGGTCAGTATTTTCTGTGAGATTCATCCATCTTTGTACATGTAATAATATCTTGTTTATTTTCTTTGCTGTTGAATATTCCATGAGATAAATATATCACCATTTATGGCTGCATTCTACTTTTGGATATTTGGGATGTTTAAAGTTTAGACTACATGAATAATATTGCAATTAATATATTTTTACATGTATTTTAATTTACATAGTCATACATTTCTGTTGGGTATACACATTAAAGTGAAATACAATGGTGATAGGTTATGCATCTATATAATTTTAGTAAATAAGGCAGAACAGTTTTCCAAAGTAGTTATACAAATTTATATCTCTGCTGTGAATTGTGGAGAGTGGCTACAGTGTTTGTACAGGTTCAAGCCTCAGACTGATGAGAGGGCATAGTCCTCTTGTGGCAAAGCCACATATAAGACACAGCTTGGAGGGCAAAGCCCTCTCAGCACAATTAAAGCCAAAGGCTATGGTTGTAAGCTTGGCCCCAGCTCTGACCCTGTGGTACTAGGTGGCTGAGGAATGTGGGTTGCAGGAGGTATAGTAAGTGCTGCCAAAACAAACCTTGATAGAGTTCTCAGGTACATGTAATTAAGTAGATTAGAAACTCACAAGAACATTGTAAACATCTTGACTACTCCCTTGTTTTTCTCTGACAATAAAAAAGACTCAGCTTACAGGCTGTCTCACTGTTTCCTCATCCAGGTGCAGTGATCTACCCTGCCCCAGCTATATTCTCTTGTCTGTTTTCTTTTTAAAAAAATTCTATTTTATTCTTTAAAGTATTACAAATAGTAGTACATATGTCTCCTTTTTTTCCCCATTGAGCTCCCCCCGGCCTCCCCTATCCCTGGCACATGCCCTCACCCCCCCCACCCCAGTGTCTTGCCTCCATGGGTTATACTTATATGCATGCATACAAGTCCTTTGGTTGATCTCTTACCTGTCCCAAAACCCTCCCCTGCCTTCCCACTGTAGTTTGACAGTCTGTTTGATGCTTCTTTGCCTCTATCTATTTTTGTTCATCAGGTTATAATGTTCTTTATATTCCACAAATGAGTCAGATCATGTGGTATTTTTCTTTCACTGACTGGCTTATTTCACTTAGCATAATGCTCTCCAGTTCTATCCATGCTGTTGCAAAATGGTAAGAATTCCTTCTTTTTTTTTGCATCAGCGTAGTATTCCATTGTGTAGATGTACCACAGTTTTCTCATCTGCTGATGGACACATAGGCTGTTTCCTAATCTTAGCTATTGTAAATTGTGCTGCTATGAACATAGGGGTGCATATCCTTTCTGACTGGTGTTTCTATTTTCTAGAGATATATTCCTAGAAGTGGTATTACTGGGTCAAATGACAGTTCCATTTTTAATATTTTGAGGAAACGCCATAATGTTTTCCACAGTGGCTGCACCAGTCTGCATTCCCACCAGCAGTGGAGGAGGGTACCTTTTTCTCCCCATCCTCCCCAGCACTTGTCCTTTGTTGATTTGTTGATGAGAGCCATTCTAACAGGTGTGAGATGGCACCTCATTGTTGTTTGATTTACATCCCACAGATGATTCGTGACTTTGAGCATGTTTTCATATGTCTCTTGGCTTTCTGAATGTCCAATTTGAAAAGTGTCTATTTAGGTCCTTTGCCCATTTTTTGATTGGATTGTTTATCTCTCTTTTGTTAAGTTGTATGAGTTCCCTGTAAATATTGGAGATTGAACCCTTAGTATTGGAGATAACATTGGCAAATATGTTCTCCCATGCAGTGGTCTTTCTTGTTGTTTTGTTGATGGTTTCTTTTGCTGTGCAGAAGCTTTTTATTTTTATGTAGTCCCATTTGTTTATTTTTCCTTAGTTTCCCTTGTCCTAGGAGCTGTATCGGTAAGGATATTGCTATGACAAATGTCTGCTATTTTGGTGCCTATGGCTTCTTCTAAGATTTTTATGGGTTCCCATCTTACATTTAAGTCCTTTATCCATTTTGATTTTATTTGTGTGTATGGTGTAGGTTGGTGGTCTAGTTTCACTATTTTGCAAGTATCTGTCCAATTTTCTCAATACCATTTATTAAAGAGACTGTCTTGACTCCATTGTGTGCTCTAGCCTCCTTTGTCAAATATTAATTGAGAATAATGGCGTGTGTCAATTTCTGGGTTCTCTGTACTGTTCCACTGGTCTATATGTCTATTCTTGTGCCAGTATCAGGCAGTTTTGGGAACCGTGGCTTTGTAGTATACCTTGATATCTGGTAATGTGATACCTACAACATTGTTATTCTTTCTCAGGATTGCTGCAGCTATTTGGGGTCTTTTTTTAATTCCAGATGAATTTTGGGAGAGTTTTTTCTAAGTCTTTGAAGTATGCAATTGGTATTTAAATTGGGATTGCATTGAATTTACAGATTGCTTTGGATAGTATGGTCATTTTAATGATGTTGATTCTATCAACCCATGAACATGGTATGTTCTTCCATTTTTTCATGTCTTCCTCTATCTCTTTTTTCAGTGTCCTGAAATTTTCTGAGTACAGGTCCTTTATCTCCTTGGTTAAATTTGTTCATAGGCATCTTAATTGTTTGTTGAAATGGGATTTCTTTTCTAGTTTCTCTTTCTGTGAGTTCATTATGTGGGTATAGAAAAGTCATAGACTTATGAGTGTTAATTTTGTATCCTGCTACATTGCTGAATTCATTTATTAAGTCTAGTAGTTTTTTTATGGGGTCTTTGAGATTTTCTATGTACAATATCATGTCATCTGCAAATAAGGACAGTTTTACATCTTCTTTTCCAATCTGGATGCCTTTTATTTCTTCTTCTTGTCTAATTGCAATGGCTAGTACTTCAAGTACTATGTCGAACAGGAGTGGTGGAAGTGGGCATCCCTGTCTTGCTTCTCTTCTTATGGGAAATTATTTTAGTTTTTGCCCATTGTGTATGATGTTGGCTGTGGGTTTGTCATATATGGCTTTTATTATGTTGAGGTATGATCCTCTTATTCCCACCATGATGAGCGTTTTTGTCAAGAAAGGATGTTGGGTTTTGTCAAATTCTTTTTCTGCATCAGTGGATATGTTTATATGGTTTATATCTCTCAGTTTGTTTATGTGGTATATCACGTTTATTGATTTGCAGATATTGTACCATCCTTGCATCTGCAGAATAAATCCCACTTGGTCATGCTGTATGATCTTTCTAATGTAATGCTGGATTTTATTTGCTAGAATTTGTTGAGAATTTTGGCGTCTATGTTCATGAGGGATATTGGCCTGTAATTCTCTTTCTTTGTATTGTCTTTATCTCATTTTGGGTTTATGGTAATGCTGGCTTCCTAGAAAGAGCTTGGTAGTGTTCCTTCCTCTTTTATTTTTTGAAATAGTCTGAGGAAGATACGTTTTATTTCTTCTTTGAAAGTATGATAAAACTCCCCTGTGAAGCAGTCTGGCCCAGGACTTTTGTTATGTTGGAAGTTTTTTGATTACTGCTTCAATTTCCTCCATAGTTATTGGTGTATTCAGATTTTTTTATTCCTCCTGGTTGAGTTTTGGAAGGTCATATTTTTCTAGGAATATGTCCATTTATTCTAGGTTGACCAGTTTGTTGGAATAGAGTTGCTCATAGTATTTTTTAATGATTATTCATATTTCTGTGAGGTATGTTATTTCGCATCATTCGTTTCTGATTTTATTTGTTGGTTTTTTTTTGTTTGTTCGTTTGTTTTTGGTTTTTTTTTCAGGAAACTCCATACTGTTCTCTACAGTGGCTGCACCAGTCTGCATTACCACCAGCAGTGCACAAGGGTTCCTTTTTCTCAGCATCCTCACCAGCACTTGTTGTTTGTTGATTTGTTGATGATAGCCATTCTGACAGGTGTGAGATGGTACTGCATTGTCGTTTTGATTTGCATCTCTCGGATGATTAGTGACATTGAACATGTTTTCATATGCCTCTGGGTCTTCCTTATGTCCTCTTCTGAAAAGTATCTATTTAGGTCTGTTGTCCATTTTATGATTGGGTTGTTTATCTTCCTTTTGTTAAGTTGTATGAGTTCCCTGTAAATGTTGGAGATTAAACCCTTATCAGAGATAACATTGACAAATATGTTCTCCCATGCAGTGGGCTTTTTTGTTGTTTTGTTGATGGTTTCTTTTGCTGTGCAGAAGCTTTTTATTTTGATGTAGTACCATTTGTTTATTTTCTCTTTAATTTCTATTGCCATAGGAGCTGTATCGGTGAAGACATTGCTTTGGCAAATGTCTGAGATTTTGCTGCCTGTCCAATTTTTCCAACACCATTTATTGAAGAGACTGTCTTCACTCCATTGTATGCTCTTGCCTCCTTTGTCAAATATTAATTGAGCATAGTGTTTTGGGTCGATTTCTGGGTTCTCTATTCTATTCCATTGGTCTATATGTCTGTTCTTTTGCCAGTACCAGGCAGTTTTATTTATTTGGGTTCTCTCTCTTTGCTTCTTGGTGAGCCTGGCTAGAGGTTCATCAATCTTGTTTATCCTTTAAGAGAACCAGCTCTTATTTTCATTGATCTTTTGTATTGTTTTCTTGGTCTCTATGTCATTTATTTCCGCTCCGATCTTTATTATTTCCTTCCTTCTGCTCACTCTGGGCTTTTCTTGTTGTTGTCTTTCTAATTCTTCAAGTAACAGAGTGAGATGGTTTATTAACAGTTTTTCTTTTTTCTTTTTTTCAGGTAGGCCTGTAATGCTATAAACTTCCCTCTTAGGACTGCTTTCACTATGTCCTATAGAATTTGGATTGTTGTGTTTTCATTGTTGTTTGTTTCCAGGATGTTATTTTATTTCTTCTTTGATCTCTTTTGTAACACAATCATTGTTTAATAGTATGCTACTCAGCCTCCATGTGTTTGAATTTTTGTGATTGTTTTTATTGTAATTTACTTCTAATTTTATGCCATTGTGATCTGAGATGCTTGATATTATTTAAATCTTCTTGAATTTGGAGAGACTTTGCCTGTGTCCCTCCCTATCTTAGAAAATGTCCCAAGTGTGCTTGAGAAGAATGAATATTCTGTATTTTGGGGGTGGAATGTTCTAAGGATGTCGATTAAGTCCATCCGATCTATTGAATCATTTAGGATTGCTGTTTCTTTGCTAATTTTTTTTTTTTTGGTCTGGAGGATTTACCCACTGTTGTTAAAGGGGTATTAAAATCTCCTACTATGATTTTATTACTATCAATCTCTCCCATTATATCTTCCAGAAGTTATTTTATGTATTTGTGTGGTCCTGTATTGGGTGCATATATGTTTACCAGATTTATATACTCTTGTTGTATCAATCCCTTTAGAATTATGAAGTGACTTTCCTTGTCTCTTGTTATGGTCTTCACTTTGAGGTCTACTTTGTCAGATATAAGTATTGCTACCCCAGTTTTTTTTTTTTTTTTCATTTTCCTGATAGATATTTTTCTATACCTTCACTTTCAGCCTGTGTGAATCCCTTATTCTGAGGTGGGTCTCCTGTAGATAGCATATTTTCTTATCCATTCAGCCACTTGATGTCTTTTGACTAGAGCCTTTAATCCAGTTGTGTTTAATGCTATTATTGATAGATACTTGTTTTCAGCCTTTTCTGTAGTTTATGCCTGTGTTCTTCCCTCCCTGACTATGTCTTCTTTTTACAGCATTCCCTTTAGCATTTCTTGCATTGCTGGCTTGGTAGTGACAAACTCCCTTAGCATTTTTTTTTGTCTGCAAAACTCCTGATTTCCCCTTCAATTTTGATTGATAGCTTTGCTGGATAGAGTATTCGTGGATTCAGTCATTTGCTTTGCATATCTTTGTATACTTCTTTCCATTCCCTTCTAGTTTGGTGTGTTTCTGGTGAGAAACCATTTGATAATCTGATGGGGGATCCTTTGTAGGTAACTCTCTGTCTCTCTCTTGCAGCCTTTAAGATTCTCTGTCATTAACATTAGCCATTGTAATTATGACATGTCTTGGTATGGGTCTTTTGGGATTCATCTTGCTTGGGACTCTCTTTTTGTGACTTTTTTCTTCCCCATCTCCGGGAAGTTTTCTGTCATTATTTCTTCAAATAGATTTTCTAATCCTTGCTGCTCTTCTTGTCCTCCTGGCACCACTATTACATGTATGTTACTTCAATTCATGTTGTCCCAAAGCTCCCTTAGGCTCTCCTCCTGCTTTTTAATTTTTTTCTCCAGTTGCTGTTCAGATTGGGCTTGTTTCTCTCCCTTATCTTCTAATTCACTAATTTGGTCCTCTGCTTCTTCTAGTCTACTCTTGAAATCTTACAAGGTGTTTTTGATTATAGCTATATAACTTTTGATTTCTTCCTGATTTTTGCATAGGTTGTTGATTTTCTCATCCATCTAGTTTATAAACTGTATGACCATTACTCTGAATTCTTTTATATCATATTGCATGCCTCTGTTTCAGTTATTTCCTTTCTTGGTATTTCATCTTTTTCTTTACTCTGGGGATTATTTCATTGTCTCCCCATTCTAACTATCACCAGAATGTCCACATGCCAAGTTGCAGGTGCCTGAGCCTTGTAGAGTGGGAGTGTCATGCCACCTTAGTGTCACTGAAGAGCTCTGACACTGAGGTGTGTGGCTGCTGTGGGTCGGTGGGTGCCACTCAAGCTGAGAATCAAAGTCACCGGTGCTCAGTGCAGCCTCATGTGCACATCTAGAATCAGGGATCCTGTGTGCACGTGATGAGAAACAGAGTCCCGGCATGTGTGCGCCGAGAGTCAAGTCACTGGTGCTCAGTGCTTCCTTTTGGGGTGTTGGGTTCAGAAGGCTTGCATACTGGAAAGGCTCAACTGTGGTGAACAATGGTCGGCAGCTGTGGATTGGGAAGACTCAGTTTTTGCTTCTGAGACCTTGCACCCTTGGTTAGATTCATGCACATCCAGTGGCACTCACAGCGGCACCTGGGGGCCATTTTCCAGGCTGGAACACTCAGAGGACCCTGGTCCTGAAGCTGAGTGACCTGTGGTGTCTGTGGGCAGGCAGCCAGGAAGGGGGTAGTCCCAATTTCTCCTTCCATGGCTGTGCACCCTTTTTTGGATATGAACACACCCAATGGGGGCTCACAGTGGCACCCAATAGCCATATTTGGGGTGGTGGGCTCAGTAGGCCTGTGGGCTGGAAAGGCATGACTGTGGTGTCTGGTGGTCAGCAGCCAGGGAGGGGGAAATTGCACTTATTGCTGTGGGAGCTGTGTACCCTTGGAGGTGGAATTCCTTGGGTCTGCAGGTCTGCGGGTGAGGCAGCAAGATTTTGACTGGATTGGCTGCAGGGTCAGGGACAGTGTCCAAGGCTTGTCTGGGTGTTGGTGCTGATGAGTTCCTAGAGGAGGCCACTCTACCCTTCAAGATGGCAAGGACTCCGTACCCCAGCCCCGCAGCCCAAAGAGTGCCTGTGGCGATGGTAGGTGCTCCTTTTCCATCATAGCCTGGTCTGCCAGCCTTTGATACTCCTGCTGGATTTAACTGTCCCTCACTCACACACACACACACACACACACACACACACACAGCACACAGCACACATCCACACACTCTCCTTTCACCCCCTCACTCACTTATACCCTCTCCCTCACCTCTGACCTGCCAGCTGCCATCTTCCAACCTCTCTCCTGTCTGTTTTCTTTAATTCTTCACTGCTCACCCTCAGGTTCACCCCTGGCCGTGCTGGATGTGGCTCATGTGGCACCCAACGTGGGGCCTGAGTACGGGAGAACTACAATAATTAAGTGAAAGGATGCTCCAGTGAAGCGTGCACAGAAAAGCGAAAGTAAGGTAGGGAGCAAAGTTTAGTAACAGCAGGGTGTAAAACATGGGGGATTAAGCAGCAGTTGATAAAGAAAAATAAGACTCTCCAGAATAAAATCCAGGGGCACCAGCCTCGCATCGATGACATCTTTAAGAGGAGCCAGAGTATCGTCACCAACAGCAGCAGCCTGAATGCTGAGGCCGTCCAGTAGAGGCTTGCTGACCTGCGGCAGCTGTGGGGCCTCCTCATCAAGGAGATGGAGAAGTGGCACTGGCAGCTGGAGGAGGTGCAGAGGACCCAGAGAAGCTCCTTGTCCTCCATTCAAAAGAGTGAAAGTTGCCCCCATGATAATGATATGGAAGAAGATAACAAAGGCTAGCAAGGGGCCAAAGTGCCAACATGGGGTCAACTGAAGAAGTTAATGACTGAGGCCCAGCAGGTGGTAGAAAAGCAGGGAGTGGAAGCTACTCCCTCAGCTATGTTTCTGGCTATGCTAGTGTTGGTTATCTGCCAGTCTTCTGTAAAGTCTTGCCAAATTTGAGGACTCTGGTAGATATACACAAGCAGCAAAAGAAACTTTCATTTTGTGGAAATAGTCCTGAAAATGTTAACATATCTGTGGTTTGGTTTCTTTCTTGTTACTGTATTGCATTAACATTATTTTTTGTTGTTTTTTTTTAATAGACAGAATTTTGTTCTTGATGTTTTGGTCAGGCTGCATAATTTGCCTAAAACTTTTGATGCCAAGTAAACAGGAGCAAGTTTTTACTTTTATGTTTATTATAGTAACTTAAAATTTTTAGATAATTCCTAACTTTGGAATAATCCTTATAAGTCCAAGTGATTATGATGAATAATATAAACAGAAGTAATTAAAAAAGGGGGGGAAGATGTGGAGAGCAGCTACAACATTTGGACAGGTTCAAGCCTTGGACTGATGAGTGGGCACAGTCCTCTTGTGGCAAAGCCACATACAAGTCCCAGCTTGGAGGGCAAAGTCTTCCCAGCACAATTATAGCCAAAGGCTATGGTTGTAAGCTTGGCCCCAGCTCCAACCCTGTGGTCCTAGGTGGCTGAGGGATGTGGGCTGTGGGAGATGCAGCAAGTGCTGCAAAAACAAAGCTTGATAAAGTTCTCAGGTGCATATAATTAAATAGATTAGAAACTCGCAAGAACATTGTAGACATCTTGGCCACTCCCTTGTTTTTCTCTGACAATAAAATAAAGACTGGGCTTACAGGCTGTCTCACTGTTTCCTCATCCAGGCACAGTGATCCACCTGGCCCTAGCTATATTCACTTGTCTGTTTTCTTTAATCCTGCTCTGCCCCGCCCCCCTCAGGTTCACCAATGGCAGTGCTGGACGTGGTTCAGTGAATATATGAGAGTTCCAATTGTTCCTATGTTTTACCAATATTGCTATTATTTCATTTTTTTATGGTAAATGGTCAATAACTGGGAAATAATAACAACTTTAATTTGTATTGTGAGGGTGCAAAAATAATGCTCCTCTGACCTTTCTAAGTTCTTCTGACTGGGCTGATAATCAAATTAAAGAGAAAAAAGAGTCACCACTTCTAACTCCCATAGAACCTGAAAGACAGCTCAGGGAGGCTGACAGGATATGAAAAAAATGTTTACCTCTGCCAACTTTGTTCAGAGGCCCATGACCATTTAGCTGTAGCAGTTCCAAGGACCTAGCAGTGGTCTACTCAGTGAGTTTTTCAAAATTATAGGGGTCAAAAAATAATTTTCTTCCACCTTTCTAAGTTCTTCCGGATAGGCTAATAATAAAATTAACATGAGACAACTTACAAAGGAAATGTCCAAAATTTATTATGGATGTACATGTGGGTGACATAAAAATATGGAATCCAGGACATATTGGAGAGTTAAGGCTTAAATGCCATATTGAATTAAGAAGAAGGGGTAGTTGTGGTTTGAGACTTCAAAGGACAGAAAGGCAATTCACATGGGATGAAAAAGCAAGTACACTGAGTGGCCAGATTATTATGATCTCTGAACGCATAATAATCTGGCCACTCAGTGTATATCCTATATAATAAAAGGCTAATATGAAAATTGTCCCCTTGACCAGGAGTTCAACCAACAGGTAGGCCAGCCAACTGCCCATGTCCCCTCCCCCTGGCCAAGCTTGCCGGATCCCATCCATGCACAGATTCATGCACCGGGTTTCTAGTATGTGTAATATATATATATATATATATATATATATATATATATATATATATATATATATATATATATATATCTCCTACCTAATAAAAGAGTAATATGCAAATTAACCATCACTCTGCTACACCCACCAGCCACGCCCACCAGCCAAACAGAATGAGTATGCAAATTAACTCCAACCAAGATGGCTGCTGCCACAGAGAGCAGGAGGGAGGCTTGGGTTTCCCCGGCAATGGAGGAAGCCAAGCTTTCCACACACCCTGGCCTGCCCAAGCCTCCACTCAAGTATACAAAGTTTCAATTATAGAAGATGAATAAATTCCAACAAAAATGGCGGAAGCCACGGAGCTGGAGAGAGCAGGCTAGGGTTTCCCCCAGCGATGGAGGAAGCCAAGCTTTCCACCTGCCATGGCCAGCCTAGGCCTCCACTCCAGGCTACAAAGTTTCAATTATAGAAGATACATAAATTCTAACAGAAATGGCTGCCTCCATGGAGCGAGCAGAAGGCTTGGCTTTGCTCCAGGCTACAAAGTTTCAATTGTAGAAGATAAATATATCCCAGATACCAGGGCCTCTGCTTGGGTTGCCGGGGCCATGGCTGGCCTGCAAACCATCACAGGCCCCTCGCCTAGGCTGCCCCACGCCCCAAGGAAACCCCCACCCTGCTCCAGGACACACTGCAGGGCAAACCAGCTGGCCCCCACCCATGCACCAGGCCTCTATCCTATCTAATAAAAGAGTAATATGCAGATTGACCATCACTCCAACACACAAGATCAAGATAGCTGTCCCCATGTGGTCAAAGGTCCTGCCCCCATGTTGACACCACAAGATGGCCAGCAGGGGAGAGCAGTTGGGAGGAGCCAGGCCTGCAAAGGAGGGCTTGATCGCCCTTAACTGCCCTCCCTTGTAGGCCTGGTCTCTCCCAACTGCCCTCCCCTGCTGGCCTGATCGCCCACAACTGCCCTCCCTTTAGGACCTCGTCCCTCCCAACTGCCCTCCCTACTGGCCATCTTGTGACAGCCATCTTGTGTCCACATGAGGGCAGTCATCTTTGACCACATGGGGGCAGCCATATTGTGTGTTGAAGTGATGGTCAATTTGCATATTATTCTTTTATAAGATAGGATTAGATAAGATAGAGGCCTGGTGCATGGTTTGCCTTGAAAGGTGTCCTGGATCAGGTTGGGGGTTCCCTTGGGGCATGGGTCAGCCTGGGCGAGGGGCCTGTGGTGGTTTGCAGGCTGGCCACACCCCCGGCGACCCAAGTAGATGCCCTGGTATCTGGGATTTATTTATCTTCTATAATTGAAACTTTGTAGCCTTGAGCGGAGCCAAGCCTTCTGTTCGCTCCGTGGCCACAGCTATTTTTGTTGGGACTTATTTATCTTCTATAATTGAAACTTTGTAGCCTTGAGCAGAGCCAAGCTTCCTGCTTGATTCGTGGCTGCAGCCATTTTTGTTGGGATTTATTTATCTTCTATAACTGAAACTTTGTAGCCTTAAGCAGAGGCCAAGGCATGCCAGGGCTGCGGAAATTTGGCTTCCTCCATCACCGGGGGAAACTCAAGCCTCCTGATCTCTCCAGCTCTGTGGCTGCCACCATTTTTGTTGGGATTTATTTATCTTCTATAATTGAAACTTTGTAGCCTTGAGTGGAGGCCAGGCAGGCCAGGGCAAGTGGAAAGCTTGGCTTCCTCCATTGCCTGGGAAACCCAAGCCTCCTGTTCTCTCTGTGGCCATAGCCATCTTGGTTGGGTTAATTTGCATACTCGCTCCTGATTCGCTGGTGGGCGTAGCTTGTGGGTATAGCAGAGGTATGGTCAATTTGCATTACTCTTTTATTAGCTAGGATATATATATATATATATATATATATATATATATATATATATACATACATACACACACACACACACACACACACACACACACACACATACACACTGAGTGGCCAGATTATTATGCGTTCAGAGATCATAATAATCTGGCTACTCAGTGTATTTGGTAAATGAGTGTTTTCTGGGCCATTTTTAACAATGGGACACAGAGAGGATTTGGAACAAATGGGCCTTATTAGGTTTTTATCAACCAGTTGTTTATGTTAAACTATAGTTATATGTGATGATATCTCCCCTCTTAGAGCAGGTCCTCTATCTAAATTACTTTTTGGCAGTTAGGGGGGAAGGTCAAAGTGTTGCTGGGTGAAATGATGTTCTTTCAGAAATGTCAAGAAAAGCATTCCAGGGACCTACGGAAAGGGAGGTGGTAGCATAGTAATTTGTTGAAGGTGAAGTAAATAAAAACAGATGTCTCAGGTTTGACTCCCTCTCAATGTGGAAAAAGTTCAGCCTTGTCCTCATCAGGCCCAGAAAAAGGGCCAGCATCCAGACATTTTGTGTCATTGGTTCTCTGCCATCTGGCTAGTGATGTCTATTCCAAGCTCTTCCTCTGGCACTGTGACCAAGCCTGCACTTAGAGTTTGTGTGGCTGTCAGACCCCAGCTAGCTGCTAGCGCTGCATGATGCTATGGAGAGAGAAGCACAAGTGAGCTGATCAGGGCTAATGTTGGTTATCCAGCAAGAGAGAGCTTCCTTGTTAAGTTGGAATTATATTATCTTGGGCTTGGGAAGGACTAGGTGCTTTTTAAAACTAACCAATCAATATCCCAGCCATTCCCAAGCTGTGCTGGGTCCTCCCCCTAACCAATCAATTTCTTAGATCTTCCAGGGTTCTGTGTCCCTTATCCAATATGATCCTATTCCCAGACTAGACAGACAGGCCTTCGTGTTGCCATCTTAGTTCCTACTGTGCATACCTCAAAGTGGAAGTATCTCCCCCTGGGCCATCTTGAATTCTACTGGGCATGTGTCCGGCAGAGGAATCTCTCCTGCTTCTTCCCTGGACCAAGCTGACAGTTCCCAGAAATATAGTGTCAGAGACAGCAGAAGCACTGCTCAGCACTGAGTCTATGTATCCTTCTAAATTCTCCCATTTGACTACGCCAGGGCAGGTCCTTCTTAAACCCTTCCCACTATACTAACTATTGGGAACTTAGTCCAAGTTCCTCCTATACCAAGTGTCAGAGACACAGGCCAATTTTCGGTGGCGGGGCAGCTGTAGAAGCCATGAGAGGTTGTGGGTGTATAAGAATGAGTCTTCATTGCAGAAGCCAGTGGCCACATAGCCATCATGTAAGAACAGTCCTCACAGCCAAGTCCATATAAGCAGGCAGCCTGACACCAGCTGGTGAATACATATCGTTCTCACATAGTAGCATTCATCTCTGTACCCACAGTTAGTATCTGAACAGCCTCATGCTGCCTCTAAACTCATCGCCTTACATTGTAGCAGTACCTTAGCTCTCTGGCTCAGCAGCTTCTCCTGTCTCTCCTTCCCACCTGCTCTCTCTCTAGCAGACTTCTTACACGCTCTTGGTCAGTAACCTGTATATTACTCCTGAGACAAAGAAGGCTAGTTGGCAACAGTGGCATCAATCATTTGGCTACAGAAGGGTGCAGTGTACCGTGTCCTTGCACCCGCTCATGGTATTTTGGCCTGATTATGATTCTCAGGTTCAGAGGCTGATAAGCGTTCCCAGGCTCAGGGCAGCCTTGACCAACTGGTGCACTCTAAACAGGGTCCTCACAGATAGGAAAGCTAGTCTTTTCTCCCTATAAGGGAGAGGGAGAGATGTTAATTCCTTTGTAAGGGCAATGCTGCAATTCCCTGGGGAGTGTGCGAAACTGTAGCATCCTAGTAGATTAGGCTTCTTACTATCTGGTTCCCCTTGCTCCCTTTCTTTATTAATACTTAGCTACCCCTGCTAATAAAAGATTTTCCTGAGTCTTTCTTTTCTTAAAAATAACCAGCTAAACAATCAATATGGTGGCAAACTCTGCTTCCCGTCAGTATGTACCAAGTAGCAGAGCTTCAAAATATAAAGCCATATTTGATATAATAAAAGAAAAAAATATATCAATCTATCATCACAGTGGGAGAATTTAACACATCACACTAAATAACTGATAGATATAACAAGCAGAAACGAAATATTGTCTTCAAAAATTTAATCAACAAATTTCAGAAAATGAGCCTATCTGCATATTTAGGGCATCACAAACAACTGTTGAATGACTATTCTTTTGAAATGCACATGTAACTTGTACTCAAACTGACCATATTATGGGCCACAAAAATAAATTAAAGCATAAAAATCATCCTGAGTATTATCTGACCAGTAGACTTTAGCCTAAAATACATAACAGAATAATAAAAAAAGATCCACGTATTTAGAAATTAAGCTACCTCAAAGCAATTCATCAGTCAAAGAAGAAATCACAATGAAAACTAGAAAATGTTATTAGCAGAATGAAAATTAACATACAGCATATCAAAATTTATGGAATGGAGCAAATCAGGGCAGAGAAGAAAATTTTTATTGATAAGTTTATACTTTATAAAATAAGATAGATTACTAATTAATAGCCAACTATCCATCTCAACATTTGAGTAAAAGACCATTATGTTACATAATAAAAAAAGAAGGAAGAAAATAATAAAGACATTAATTAAATTCACAACAACAAAAATATAAATAATTAGCAAGGGCGAAAATGGATTTTTTGAAAGACTCATATGTTCAATAGATGTTGAGCAAGACTGATAAATATAAATAAATTAATTAATAGTATATTAATAAATCAATGAAATAATTCAAATTAAAAAATACAAGAGTTCAAAAGTGATATCATTACACATTTTTCAGAACAAGTTTATAATAATAAATGTCAAAATTGACGATTAAAAAAAAAAACAAACACAAATTACCAAAACTGATACAACATGAAATAAAAAATAAAGATATTATTGTATTATTAAATTCTTTATTTAAGACATCGTTGGGGTCGCAGAAGGAGGAACGCATGAGGCCAAAAGAGGTAAGGAATTATAAATTATAAATTTATTATTACATCTGCTGGCAGAAAGGTTGAGGCCAAAACAGCATCAGCGGGGCAGAGTAGGGGGAGCAGGATATTTATGTCTCTTGTAAAGGTCAGTCAGAGTAACAGGTGAAACCAGGTGCATGTGGGGGCCAGGTATAGGCAGTCAATGGAAACTGGGTGAGGCAGTTTACTGAAAGCTGAAGGCCTTTTTTTTTTTAAAGTATATTTTATTGATTTTTTACAGAGAGGAGGAGAGATGTATAGAGTTAGAAACATCAATGAGAGAGAAACATCGATCAGCTGCCTCTTGCACACCCCCTACTGGGGATGTGCCTGCAACCAAGGTACATGTCCTTGACTGGAATCGAACCTGGGACCCTTGAGTCCGCAGGCCAACGCTCTATCCACTGAGCCAAACCGGTTTCGGTGTGAAAGCTGAAGGCCTTTAATCATGAAACCTATAATGAGAATAATAGGAAAATTTCAGGGAGGGTCAAGAGCCCCCATCAGGGCATAATGGAGCACAAGAATGTACCTAAGATTCCAGGGAAGGGCAAGAGCCTCAAGCATAGCATAATGGAGTGCAAGAATGTTCCTAACAGACATTAAACTATTAAATAAATTAATTAGGCAATTAAAACCCTTCCTACAAAGAAAACTTCAGTGGCAAATGTAGTCACTAGTTAATTCTTCCAAATTTTTAATTTAAAAAGTCACCAACTTTTCGTAACTTCTAGAGAAACAAAGAGGTAGAGAAAGAGAGAAACTCAAAAGGAAATTTTTCCCCTACCTGTCACCACAACCAAAAATAAATTCCACATGGATTATACATGTATACAAATATGCACACTATGTTGGTTAAAAAAACCCAACAGAACAAATGGACAAAATCACCAATCTCAAAATTTAATTTCTCTCTCTCTCTCTCTCTCTCTCTCTCTCTCTCTCTCTCTCTCCTTCTCTTAACAAACACAAGTAGAAATATCTTCTAATCACAGTAACCTAAGATCTTTTCTGAGCCACCATGTATTATTTTGTAGTGATTTTTGTGTTTGTCTGCCTCACCAGATTGTGAGCATCTTGAGGACCCCAACTTCACCCTTATCTTTGTCTCATAGTCCTGGATTTAATATTCTGCCAAGAGATAGAAAACATAATTAATATGTTTGTAATTAATTAAAATTTTTAAAAATGAAGAGAGGCCTTGAGAAGACAAATAACTTTCCTAAGATCACTGAGCACACTTTCTATAGTCTGTGACAATATCAGTCCAGTGTCAGTACTTTTTCATTCAAATATATTTGTTGAGCAATTTCTCTATGCCAGGCATTGTTTCTGTGCACTGTGGGTACTTAAACAACCAAAGCAGACAAAATCCCTTGTTGTCACAGAAATTACATTCTATTGGCTGGAGAAGTTAAATAAGTAAAATAGTTGTTGTTAAGTGCTATGGGAAAAAATGAGAAGAGTATAAGTAACTGAAGGAGCATTATGAAATAGGATGGAGGTTACAATACTAAATAGGGTTGTCAGGGTAGATCCCCTGGAAGGTAAGTTTCCTACACACCTCAATTTTTCTCAGCATTGATGAGTAAAGAGATGCATTTCAAAAAGAGAGGGTTCCCTGGACGGGTAGCTCAGTTGGTTAGAGCATTACCCAATATGCCAAGATTGCCTGTTCCATCCCCAGTCAGGGCACACACAAGAATCAACCAATGAATGCATAATTAAAGGAACACAAATTGATGTTTCTCTCTCACTCTCTCTCTCCCCCAAATCAATAATTTTTTTTTTTTTTTAAAAGAGGGCTCTCTGTAGCCTGAAAATTATTTTGGAAGGAAACAAAGAGAAGTTTCCTTCAAAAGTCGTAAGGATTGTAATTGAAAGTCAATATAGTTGGCCTCTTGAACTAAAGTAATTTGTGTTTTTGTCTCCCTGACAAAGTTTATATAAAGTTACAAAAAGAAGTTGACAGCCACTTTGAAATTGAATTGCCGTGGCCTAGAGCAAAGGATATCCTTACATGATATTATTCTACAATGTCATTATAATTTTAGATATTTTACAACAGCATATTGCACAATTATCCCAAAAACACTTACAAACTAATTCTTTGAATGTTTGGCAGCAATTTAAAAAAGGACATGAAAAGATTTAATCTGTTTCAGAAAGAACTAAGGCACTGTGAAGGCACTTGAGCATTCTATATTGGCCCCTCTTGCCTTTTGTGCCAAGAGGGACCCTCTTCTCACCATCCAATTGCCCTCAGCTGTTGCCTGAGCTTTCTGTTCATGCTGAGCTTGAAGCCTCATGGTGGCTGGTACCATGGATCTGTCTCTTGCCCAATAGTGTGAGCTGGGCCCTCCCTGGAGAAGAAACCTGAGTTCCCCGAGATATGTGATCAGTGCTGGGGCCCCGTCAGCAGGCCAGGGGATCCCAAGGCAGGTGCTGGGTGTGGAGGCCACGGGGGCATAGGCTACCAAGGAGACAGAACTGAATCACACATCACCCTGCTTGGCCCTGGAGGATGACTGGTTAGCCACAGATGGGTAAGATTCCTCAGGGAAGGAACAACCTAAGACAAGCACAGTCACAGAAGGGCCATCAGGAGAAAACTTGGGGGTCAACAGAGGTGGGGCACAGACCCTCACCCCCCCCAACCTTGCAGGGGCCTGAACACTCACCCCTTCTGAGGGAGGTCTCCTGCCCCCATGGCTGCTTTGCTTCCCACGCCCAACTCAGATCGGGACACAGGTGACAGACAGAGACTTGGCCCAGCTCAGATCGGGACCCAGGTAACAGACAGAGACTTGGCCGACAGCAGCTGCCCTATATCCAAATCCAGCCTAGCACCTGGAATGCTCAGGGCCTACTCAAGAATGCAAATAATACTTTCCACTAATATTTACAGGGTAAACTAAGATTGTTGGTAGAGTATTAAATTTGACAGTAAAATAGTAATCAAGTTTTCAGATCAATTTAAATAGGCTAATTGAAATAAGTGAATATCCAAAAAAATTTAATTGTAATGGACAAAAAGCTGTTCCTAAAGTAGTAACTAAAATTTCTATTGGTAGTTCATCTCATGGTAAAATTCCTGAACATGTAATGAACCTAAAGCAGTCATATTTTTGTGCAAAAAGTTAAAATTTAAAGTTATCAAGACTGCATTATAAAATTTACAAAAGCCTCCATTAATCAAAAAAAGGGGGGATAGTAGGGTAATAACATGTAAGGAAAAATATCCTATAAGTAAATTACATCTAGAAAATTTTTACTTTACAAAATTAATTTTCATTTGTAATGCTAACAGCAAGACACCCATGAAAACACACATGGTGTATAAATAAGACAAAGGAAAATCATTTGGGCAAAAATAAAAAGGATCCCAAATCAATTATATAGAAAAGATTCCTATATTAACTTTTGGTCAAGAATATGTTTGTGTATTTTCAGAAAACAACTCCAAGACCATGTGGATTCCTGCAACAGAAAGGAATTGACAGGTCTGCTCCAACCAAGAAGACAAGAGGAGAAACAGTCCAGAGATGGAAGACGCTGATGACGCCTTGCCACACTAGCAGTCAGCAGCTGTACATCGCTGCAGGTTGCCTAGGACCAAACCAGAAAGGGTCGGACCTGCATTGCCACCATGTGCCCACCATCCAGATATCATGGCTGACATGTACACATAAGGATCTGTTTGACATTGAAACAGGGACTCAGAACTGTTGGACATTGAAATTGGGACTCAAACATTTTTTGTTATTATATGTTTATTTCTAATCTGCAGAGGCAAGATTTTTTAAAGGAAAGAAATGGGGGGAAAATAGATACAGAGGCAAAGAAGCATTGAACAGACTGTCAAACTACAGTGGGAAGGCAGGGGAGGTTGGGGAGAGGGGCTGTAAGAGATCAACCGAAGGACTTGTACTCATGCATATAAGCATAACCAATGGATACAAGACACTGGGCGGGGGGGAATAGGTGAGGGCATGTACTGGGGGATAGGGGAGGCCAGGGGGAGGTCAATGGGGGAAAAAAAAGAGGCATATGTACTACTATTTGTAATACTTCAAACAATAAAAAAAAAAACAGAAAACAACAACAAAAAATATGATTAAGAACAAATAGAACCTTTTCAGGATTAAGGTGACTAAGAAGTAACCATTATGGCTTATGGTAGAAATGAGGATTTTGGAAGGCTTCAGGGAGGTTGTGATACATTTGCAAATCTAATTTATACCATGTGAATAAAGTGAGGCCAAAATTTCCAGTCTGGTCCAAATTCATTGTTTCTCAAAATCAAAGAATGAGTTTTCAAACAAAAACAGTGGATTCTCTGTGCTTCCTGAACTAGTAAATCTATTTTTTTCACCAGGTAGGGGAAGTTTTCTGTCATTATTTCTTCAAATAGGTTTTCAATATCTTGCTCTCTCTCTTCTTCTGGCACCCCCATAATTCAGATTTTGGTATTCTTGAAGTTGTCCCAGAGGCTCCTTACACTATCTTCATAATTTTGGATTCTTTTTTCCTTTTGCTTTTCCAGTTGGGTGTTTTTTGCTTCCTCGTATTTCAAATCTTTGACTTGATTCTTGGGATCCTCTGGTCTGCTGTTGGATCTGTGTATATTATTCTTTCAGTCAGTGTATGCTTAATTTCTGACTGGTCCTTTTCCATTTTTTTGGCATTCTCACTAAGATCCTTGAAGGTCTCACTAAGTTCCTAGGAGGTTTCTAGAAGATTCTTGAGTAATCTTATAACTGTGGTTTTGAACTCTATATCCAGTAGTTTGCTTTCCTCCATTTGTGACATGTTTCTTTGTCTCTGTTATTTGGCTGCTTCCCTGTGTTGATAGAGTGGCCTTGTGTGCTAGGTGTCCTATAGGGCCCAGTGGCTCAACCTCCCCAATCACCTGAGGTGGACACTCTTGGTGAACCCCTTTGTGGGCTGGGTGCACAGTCTTGTTATAGTTAAACCTTTATTGCTATTGGTATCACTGGGAGGAATTGACCTCCAGACCAATTGGCTGTGGGGACCAGCTGGGTCTACAGTGGAAGAACTGCTTTGCTGGAGACACCCTTATGGGGCAGAACTTGCTTCAGTGGGGCTTTGGTGCTCACTGAGTCTGCCCCTTGAGTGTGTCACTTATGGATGTGAAGAGTTGTAATCTGGTATGGTCTCACACTGACCACTGGATACACTGGCTCTTGGATCTCCAAGGAATCCAAAGAGGACCACACTAAGACACATCATAATTAAAATGCCAAGGGCAAAACACAAAGAGAGAATCTTAAAAGCTACAAGAGAAAAACAGTTAGTTACCTACAAGGGAGTACCCATACGACTGTCAGCTGATTTCTCAACAGAAACTATGCAAGCCAGAGGGATTTTCAAGAAATATTCAAAGTGATGAAGAGCAAGAACCTACAACCAAGATTACTCTACCCAACAAAGCTATCATTTAGAATTGAAGGTCAGATAAAGAGTTTCACAGACAAGAAGAAGCTAAAGGAGTTCATCACCACCAAACCAGTATTATATGAAATGATGAAGGGTATTCTTTAAGAAGAAGAGGAAGAAGAAGAAAAAGGTAAAGATAAAAATTTATGAACAACAAAGTGACAATAAATACATATCTATCAACAAGTGAATCTAAAAATCAAGTGAATAAAAAATCTGATGAACAGAGTAAACTGGTGAATATAATAGAATCAGGGGCATAGAAAGGGAGTGGACTGACAATCCTCGGGGGGAAGAGGGAGAGGGGGTGGGGGAAAAGATTGGACAAAAATCTTACACTTATGGACGAGGTCATGGGGGGGTAAGGGCAGGGGTGTGGTGAGAACCGGGTGGAGGGAAGCTATGGGGGGGGAGAGGAACATCTGTAATAATCTGAACAATAAAGATTTATTTTTAAAAAGGTATTAGCTTGTATGAACATGTAATCAAAAAAAACAAACAAAAAACAGTTAGCAGAAGCAAAGTTTATTGAAAGATAGATGGACTCCCTGAAGCAAGGAGCAGCAGGGAGGGGGTCAAAGAGGGTTACCAGTGAAGCTACTTTGTCTCAGTTTCCAAAGTCCCATGCCCCTTAAGCCAGTCCTGGAAAGTCCATGCAACTGGGCTTCTAGAAGAGCCAAAAGCAGGCCAGTGTCCAGAGCTCTCATTCCATGTTGCGTCAGGTGTAGGTTAGTGTCCAAGCTAATGAAAGTCCATCAGTCAATGTGTGGAGTCATATGTGGCCATAAGCCATGTGGGTGCAGGGGAGCATATCCCCTGCCACAGGAGAGCCAGGAACCCAGTGCACCAGAGAAGAAAGTGTGCTTAATTGTCTAGGGGTAGATATATGCTTTGCTGGCTTATGATTGTTTTTTTTTTCAAAGAAGTCTGCCTTAGTAACATCCCTGGGATTGGATTTATGCCTCACAGCCTTGTGATTGGGTATCTGTAAGCTGCCTGCCTTACCAATATCCCTACATTTTAAAGCTCATTTCTCTAAAATGTGCCCTTCTTTCCCTGCCAAGCTGGGTTGCCTTAGCAACTCCCACCTAACTGGGTTCAGTTCTAGGTCCTTTTGTTTGTCTCTGGTGCAGTCGCATGCTGCATTCTGTTATTCTTAAACTTCCCAGTTCTATTCCTCCTCCCCCTTCCGTAGTTCCATCACTGACTACCTAGTCCTCTTCTATCTCCTAATTCCCCCCTCCAATTTGGAGACTCCTACTGCTGGTGGGAATAGAGGCAACGACTGGTCTGGCTACTTCCAGTTGAAAAAGGATGTTGTATGGGGTGTTAGGGCTCCATCAGAGGTGGACAATCTAAGGGACCATGGAAGATGGGAGTTGTCATTCAGGGTTCCATTTCCCTGACAATTTATAACTTGATTGGTTCTATCTTGGAGGAAACAAAGCACACAATTAAGGAGAAAAAGGATCTTAGGATATATGGGCCAAAGATAAGTACCAGGAAAAACATTAAGAGGGATCCAAGTAGAGGAGGAAGCCAAGAGGCCCAGTTAAGATTCTGTGGCCAGATGCCCCAGGATTCCGAAAGTTGTTATTGGACTTTTGAGGCCCTATCAGCTATTTATTGGCCTCATCCTTTACTATTCCAAACTGGTTTGTGTAAAAATAGCATTTTTCCTCTAGGAATAGGCACCCTCCTCCCTTTCTCAGCTGTGAGGTGGTCAAGTCCTCTCCAATTTTGGAGGGTAACTGCTGCCAATGAATCTGACTGGTCATATACTGTGACAATACTTTGGGCAATTTCCTCTAAGCTATCTGCAAGGTCTTTGGATAGGCTCTGATCATTCTGCCAACTTTCCCTTGGGTAGCCCACACTTTGGGGTCGACTTCAGTCTCTACTAATGGTAGGCAGAGTACTTGTTGCTTTGCATATAGAGGTACCAAAACAGCACAAAAGATGTATCACCCCAACAGTGGAGTCAGACTTTCTGGCATAATCAGAAATGTATGTGAGGAAAAAAAATTGCCCCAGTTATAACTCAAAGACTGAGAAAAGTGCCTAGTGAACAGATTGCCAGACACACCTTTAACGGTCACACTATGGGACAAAGATAGGCAGGGTTAGAAAGGAGAACAGAGATGGTGGCTCCAATGTTGAGGAGGAAATTAATTTCCTTGCCCTCAATAGTCAGGGTTACCCGGGGCTCCTGAGTGGAGATAACAGTCTGTGTTGGAGCTGTATAGGATGGCCCCAGGGCCCATTAATCCTACTGCTGGGCCATCTGAGATGCCAGATCAGCCCATGGAGGGCTGAGCCTCTTTATGTAGTCTGACTTCCAGTGGTTCCCCTTGCAGATAGGACAGGGCTAAGAGGTGGCTTCCTGTTTCCCTGTGAGCAGTCCCTCTGGACATGCCCTTGCTGACCACAGTTATAACAAGTAACTGTGGGAGACCCACATGCCTGGGTGTGCCTACTTATTACATTAACATCCTGGAGCACCGCAACAAAGGCTGCAGCCTTCTCCCTTCCTTTGGCTTTCCTCTCCTTGGCATTTTCTTGGTCCTGATTGTAAAAGACCGAAGTGGCTACTTTTAGGACATTGTCTAAGATCTAAGGCACTCTCAGGACCAATTCCCAATTTCTGTAGTTTCCTCCTAGTATTTGGAGCCAACTGAGTTACATATTTATCTTTCAAAGTAAGTTAGCCCTCAAAAGAATGTGGGGACATAGAAGTATATTTCATCAGTGCATTTCTGTTTCTGTCCATAAAGGCTAAGGGATTCTTATCCTCTTCTTGGTCTATAGTTGACAACTCAGAATAGTTCAAGGGCTTGGACTGGCACCTTCTTAACACTTGGATTACACAAGACTGGAAATGTCTCCTATTCAGTCTCCTACCTCATCATCATCAAGCCATTTAAGGTCTTCCTGAGGTACAGCCTATTGGCCAGTGGGGTAGCAATCAATCTGATGATGGGGGACCCTATTTGCATTTGCTAAGGAGTATTGATCCCCAAATTGCTGAGATGCATCATCTAAAACTGACTGCTTCTTTGATCCCAAGAATATATGACTCAAAAGAAGCATTATATCCTTCTATGATAAATTAAAGGTCCATGAAAAATATCTATGTACTTTTCAAAGTCATCTGAGAAATTCCCTAAATTTATCTTAAGTCCTGTAGGAAAAATACCTGGACCCAGGTGGGTTCAAACTCTTCCCCAGCCACTGCCTGGGGAGGGCAAAGTGTAGCAAGGGGCCTGGGTGGCCAAGTTCCCTTGGGTCTAGGTGGGACTGGTCCTTTCAGGGGTCCTGGATAAGGAGGACAAGATAGCTCAGGTGCATTCAGTGGGCTATTAGGCCCCGTCACCTCCTTAGGGGTTTCTGACTCTGATATCACTTTGGGTCAATGCTGCCAGGTGCGAGGAGTCAATTCTGTACTACTGACACAATTTTTTATTGTCTCTTAGAGCAAAAAGGCCTGTACATATGGGACCTCAGATCACTTCCCTTCCCTCCAATATAAAATATCTAATTGAAGATGGTATTATAGTTAATGCTTCCCTCTGGGGGCCAGGTCTCTCCATCTGCAAGCTTATATTGAGGCCACACTTGAGTGCAAAAGATCAGCCACTTTTTCTTCTGGGTTTGTGATCAAAGGAGTCCTCAGTATACAATCTAGGGAGGTGCTGACCTTGGTGGTAGATAAGGAGTTCCTCATCTGAAAAGACAAAAAGAACAGAGAGGTGACCATCACTGTGTAGCTTGGGCCCTCACAAGGCACCCACGTAGGACAAAAAAAGATTGTCTGTTAGTGTATGTCCATTATCAGAACTGACCAGCCCAACTATTCGAGTTTACGTGCAAGGTCCTACCTAATTTAATCCCCTATTGCTTGTGCTCACATATGCGTTGCCATATGGAAGAGACTGTGGTACTATTCATACTTACCAAGGAGACCTTCTGTGCTGCCTGTATGAATTTCCCTCAATGGGAGAGGAACAAACCCTGGTCTGATGGAGAGAGTGGCCCTAGTGATTTCAATGTTTCTGTGGGGTAAATTAGGCCTGTTGGAATGACCTAAAGCCAATTCTAGAATTGTTTCTTTTTTTTTTTTTCTTTTTTTAAATATATATTTTATTGATTTTTTACAGAGAGGAAGAAAGAGGGATAGAGAGTTAGAAACATCGATCAGCTGCCTCTTGCACAACCCCTACTGGGGATGTGCCCGCAACCAAGGTACATGCCCTTGACCGGAATCGAACCTGGGACCTTCCAGTCCACAGGCTGACACTCTATCCACTGAGCCAAACCGGTTTCAGCTAGAATTGTTTCTTAAAGTTCAAACCCTGGGAAGGTTGTCAAGCTTATTTGACCAAGAGATCATATATAAAAATTTTTCCTTTTTGACAGACTGGAAAAAGACTAAACAAATTCTGTATTAGCTTACTTTAACTTACCTAATTAAATTTATTATTCAAAGGCTTAACTTAATTTGTCCTTAGGAGTGGTCAGTAAATGACACTAATTGGATTTCTGCTCTCTCCCTGAGCATGCTGTTTTAAGCTATTTACCTCTTGGCTGGGGAGGAATAATGTAAATCGTTTATGCTTTTTAAAAATAAATCTTTATTGTTGGAAGAATTACATATGTACTTTTTCCCCCCATTGCCCTCTCCGCCCTTAACCTCCAAGCCATCACTACCCTATTGTCTGTGTCTATGGGTTATGCATATATGCATATGAGTTCATTGGATGATCTCTGCCCCCCATCTCCACCCTCCCCTCCCTTCCCTCTGAGGTTTGACAATCTGTTTCATGTTTCTATGACTCTAGGTCTATTTTTGTTCATCAGTTTGTGCTGTTCATTAGATTCCACACATGAGTGAGATTGTGTGATACTTCTATTTCTCTGACTGGCTTATTTTGCTTAGCATAATACTCTCTAGGTCCATCCATGCTGTTGCAAATGGTAAGAGTTCTTTCTTTTTCACAGCTGCACAGAGAAAAAGATGTAATACAGTTTATTTGTCTGTGTGTGTGTGTGTGTGTGTGTGTGTGTGTGTGTTTTATTGTTTAAAGTATTACAAATAGTAGTACATATGTCTCCTTTTTTTCCCCATTGACCTTCCCCTGGCCTCCCCTATCCCCGGCACATTCCCTCACCCCACCACCTCAGTGTCTTGTGTCCATTGGTTATGCTTATATGCATGCATACAAGTCCTTCGGTTGATCTCATCCCCCCCACCCCCGCCCCGCAACACTCCACAGCCTTTCCGCTGTAATTTGACAGTCTGTTCAATGCTTCTCTGCCTCTGTATCTACCTTTTTGTTCATCAGGTTATAATATTCTTTATTATCCATAAATGAGTGAGATCATGTGGTATTTTTCTTTCACTGCCGGGCTTATTTCATTTAGCCTAATGTTCTCCAGTTCCATTCATGCTGCTGCAAATGGTAAGAATCCCTCCTTTTTTATAGCAGCGTAATATTCCATAGTGCAGATGTACCATAGTTTTCTAATCCACTCATCTGCTGATGGGCATTTAGGTTGTTTCCAAATATTAGCTATTATGAATTGTGCTGCTATGAACATTGGGGTGCATATATCCTTTCTGATTGGTGATTCTGTTTTCTTGGAATATATTCCTAGAAGTGGGATTACTGGGTCAAATGGCAGATCCATTTTTAAATTTTTGAGGAAACGCCATACTGTTTTCCACAATGCTTGCACCAGTCTGCATTCCCACCAGTAGTGAAGAAGGGTTCCTTTTTCTCCACATCCTCTCCAACACTTGTCCTTTGTTGATTTGTTGATGATAGCCATTCTGCCAGGTGTGAGGTGATACCTCATTGTTGTTTTGATTTGCATCCCTCAGATGATTCGTGACTTTGAGCATGTTTTCATATGTCTCTTGGCTTTCTTAATGTCCTCTTTCAAAAAGTGTCTATTTAGGTCCTTTGCCCATTTTTTGATTGGGTTGTTTATCTTTCTTTTGTTAAGTTGTATGAGTTCCTGTAAATTTTGAAGATTAAAACCCTATCAGAGATAACATCGTCAAATATGTTCTTCCATGCAATGGGCTTTCTTGTTGTTTTGTTGATGGTTTCTCTTGCTGTGTAGAAGCTTGTTATTTTGATGTAGTCCCATTTGTTTATTTTCTCCTTAGTCTCTCTTGCCCTAGGATCTGTGTCTATAAAGATATTGCAATGACATATGTCTGCAATTTTGCTGCCTATGGAGTCTTGTAGGATTTTTATGGTTTCCCATCTTACATTCAAGTCCTTTAGCCATTTTGAGTTTGTTTTTGTGTATGGTGTAAGTTGGTAATCTAGTTTCATTTTTTTGCATGTATCTGACCAAATTTCCCAGCACCATTTATTAAAGAGGCTGTTTGACTCAATTGTATGCTCTTGCCTTCTTTGTCAAATAATAATTGAGTATAATGGCTTGGGTCCATTTCTGGGTCCTCTATTTTGTTCCATTGGTCTATATGTCTGTTCCTGTGCCAGTACCAGGCAGTTTTGAGAACCGTGGCTTGGTAATATAGTTTGATGTCTGGTATTTTGATCCCTCCAACTTTGTTCTTCTTTCTCAGGATAGCTGTGGCTATTCAGGGTCTTTTTTGTTCCAGATGCATATTTGGAGAGTTTCTTCTAGATCTTTGAAATATGCCATTGGTATTTTAATAGGTATTGCATTGAATCTATAGATTGCTTTAGGTAATATGGACATTTTAATGATGTTGATTCTACCAATCCATGAACATGGTATGTTCTTCCATTTGTTTATGTCTTCCTCTATCTCTTTTTTCAATGTCTTGTAGTTTTCCAAGTACAAGTCTTTTACGTCCTTAGTTAAGCTTATACCTAGGTATCTTAATTTTTTTGGTACAATGGTAAATGGGATTGATTTTTTTTTCATTTCTCTTTCTGTGAGTTCATTATTGGTATATAAAAAGGCCATAGATTCCTGGGTGTTAATTTTGCATATTGCTACATTGCCAAATTCATTTATTAGGTCTAGTAGTTTTTTGATGGAGTCTTTGGGGTTTTCTATGTATAGTATCATGTCACCTGCGAATAAGGACAGTTTTACTTCTTCTTTTCCAATTTGGATGCCTTTTATTTCTTCTTCTTGTCTGATTGCTATGGCTAGTATTTCTAATACTATGTCGAACAGGAGTGGTGAAAGTGGGCATCCTTGTCTTGTTCCTGTTCTTAGGGAAAATGAGTTTAGCTTTTGCCCATTAAGTATGATGTTGGCTGTAGGTTTGTCATACAAGCCTTTCATTATGTTGAGGTATGATCCCTCTATTTCCACTTTGTTGAGAGTTTTTATCCAGAAGGGTGTTGGATTTTGTCAAATGCTCTTTCTGTATCTATTGATATGATGATGTGATTTTTGTCTCTCAGTTTGTTTATGTGATATATCACACTTATTGATTTGCAGATATTGTACCATCATTGCATCCCTGGAATAAATCCCACTTGGTCATGGTGTATGATCTCTCTAATGCAGTGATGGTGAACCTATGACATGTGTGTCAGCACTGACACGCGTAGCCATTTCTGATGACACACGGCCGCTGAGGCGGCCGCATGCAGAGGATGAAACATTTGCTGCTCCTGAGGATGAAACATTTGCGAAATAATGTTTTTTCCTCAAAGTGACACACTACCCGAGTTATGCTCAGTTTTTTGGTGAAGTTTGACACACCAAGCTCAAAAGGTTGCCCATCACTACTCTAATGTAATGCTGAATCCGATTTGCTAGAATTTTGTTTAAGATTTTAGCACCTATGTTTATGAAGGATATTGGCCTGTAGTTCTCTTTTCTTGTGGTGACTTTATCTGGTTTTGGGATTAGGGTAATGCTGGCTTCATAGAAAGAACTTGGAAGTGTGCATTCCTCTTTAATTTTTTGGAATAGTCTGAGGAGGATAGGTTTTAGTTCTTATTTGAATGTTGGTAGAACTCCCCTGTAAAGCTTCTTGAACCCAGGCTTTTGTTTGCTGGAAGATTTTTGATCGCTGTTTCAATTTCTTTCGTAGTTATTGGCCTATTCAGGTTTTTTTATTCTTCTTGGTTGAGTTTTGGGAGCTTGTATTTTTCTAGGAATATGTCTATTTCATCTAGGTTGTCCATTTTGTTGGAATAGAGTTGTTCATAGTATTTTTTCATAATCGTTTGTATTTCTGAGGGATCGGTTGTTATTTCACCTTTTTCATTTCTGATTTTGTTTATTTGGATCTTCTCTCTTTGCTTCTTGGTGAGCTTGGCTAGAGGTTCATCAATCTTGTTTATTCTTTCAAAGAATCAGCTCTTGGTTTTGTTTATCTTATGTATTGTTTTTTTTTTTTTTGGTCTCTTTTTCATTTATCTCCGCTCTGATCTTTTTTATTTCCTTCCTTCTACTTATACTGGGCTTTTCTTGTTGCACTCTTTCTGAGTTGTAGGGTTAGGTAATTTATTACCATTGCTTCTTGTTTTAGGCTGTAGGCTTGTAGAGCTATGAACTTCCCTCTCAAGACTGCTTTCATTGTTTCCCATAGATTTTTGGATTGCTGTGTTTTCATTGTTTTTTGTTGACATGATGTGTTTTATTTCTTTTTTGATCTCTCTGGTAACCTAGTCATTGTTTAATAGCATACTATTTAGTCTCAAGGTTTGATTTTTTATTGTTTTTGTTGTAGCTGATTTCTAGTTATATGCCACTGTGATCTGAGAAGATGCTTGATATGATTTCTATCTTCTTGAATTTGTAGAGACTTTGCTGTGACACAATATATGGTCTATCTTTGAAAATATCCCATGTGCACTTGAGAAAAATGTATATTCTGTGGCTTTGGGGTGAAATGTTCTGAAGATTTCAATTAATTCCATCTGATCTTGTGAGTCATTTAAGATTGATGTTTCTTTGCTGATTTTTTTTCTAGAGGATTTGTCCAGTGGTGTTAGTGGGGTATTAAAGTCCCCTACTATGACTGTATTGCTGTCAGTCTCTCTGTTGATATCCTTCAGAGGTTTTCTTATGTGTTGGGTGCTCCTGTATTGGGTGCATATATGTTTACCAGTGTTATTTCTTCTTGTTGGATTTTTCCCTTTAGTATTATGAAGTGGCCTTCCTTTTCTCTTGTTATGGCCTTCACTTTGAGATCTAATTTGTCAGATATAAGTATTGCTTCCCTGGTGTTTTTTTCATTCCTATTTGCCTGAAAAAAAACTTTTTTCATCCCTTCACCATCAGTCTGTGTGAGTCTTTTTTCTGAGGTGGGTTTCCTGTAGACACCAGATGTATGGGCCATGTTTTCCTATCCACTCAGCTAACCTATGTCTTTTGATCGGGGCATTCAATCCATTTACATTTAAAGTTATTATTGATAAGTACTTGTTTGTCATCATTTTTATTCTTTATGCCTGTGTTCCTTCTTCGCTTCCTATTTTTCCTTTTTACAGCAGACCCTTTAGGATTTCTTGCATTGCTGGTTTGGTGGTAATAAATTCCCTTAGTCCTTTTTTGTCTGTGAAGCTCCTGATTTCCCCCTCAATTTTGATTGATAGTCTTGCTGGGTACAGTATTCTTGGATACAGACCCTTCCTTTGCATGACTTTATATATTTAATTCCATTCCTTTCTGGCTTAATGTGTTTCTGTTGAGAAATCAGTCACTGGTCTGATGGGGGATCCTTTGTAGGTAACTTTCTGTATCTCTCTGGTTGCTTTTAATGTTCTTATTTTTTCGTTGGTGTTTGCCAGTTTAATTACAATGTGTCTTGGTGTCGGTCTTTTGTGGTTCATTTTGTTTGGGACTCTGAGAGCTTCTTGGATTTGTGTGAGTTTTTTTTCTTTACTATATAAGTGAGATTTTCTGTCATTATTTCTTCAAACAGGTTTTCTATTCCTTGCTCAGTTTCCTCTCCTTCTGGCACCCCTATTATGCACATGTTGTTTCGTTTCATGTTGTCCCAAAGTTCCCTTGGGCTCTCTTCCTGTTTTTTAAGTTTTTTTACTCGATGCTGACCTGTTTGGGTAGTTTTTTCTACCTTGTCTTCTAGTTCACTGATGCAGTCCTCTGCTTATTCTAATCTACTGTTGATGCTTTCTATTGAGTTCTTTATAGCAGCGATGTCATTTTTCATTTCTTCTTGGTTCTTTATTTCCTCTTGGTTTTACACATATTGTTGAATTTGTTTCCATTTATTTCAGCAACCTTATGACCATTTCTCTGAATTCTTTCTCTGACATATTGCTTCCCTCCATTTCATTTACATCTGTTCCTGGAGATGCCTCCTTTTCTTTTGTATGTGGGCTATTTCTTTGTCTCCCCATGATCGCTCTTCTCCAGTTATCTGGTTATGTAGTTCTTTCTCTCATGTGTTGACTTAAAGACACAAAAAACAACACACAAGGCACTGAACACCAATGTATTCACAATACTAATAACCCCAAATAAAGATGGCCACCTGAGAAACGAGAATTAGAGGATAAGAAAAAAAAGGAGTGCAAAAATAATATTGAGAAAAGTAAAAAAAGTAAGAGAGAAAAGAAAGAGAATAAAAAAGAAGGGGTGGGAAACTATTTATATGGGGAGAAAACTCCAACAGAACAACCACTAATCCCAAAAAATGCAAACAAACACCCAGAGATTAATGCAAACTACAAACAACAACTAATAACAAGCAAGGAGAGGAAAAACAGAAGCATAAAATCAACAAAAAGAAAAAGGAGTAACAATCTCACCAATAAGCACAACAATAACCAATCTAATCAACAATCAAGCAAACAACAATAATAGGACAGAGAGAAAGCAAGATAAAACAAAATAGAGCAAAAAAACCTGGAACAATAAACCAAAACAGAACAAAAAAAAATAACAACAACAACAAAAACAGACAAACAAAAAAGGGCAGAGAGAAAAAATTTTGGATAGTGAAGAAAGATAAGAGAGAGGTGTGTATGGACTTAGAACAAAAGATTGGGAATTAGATATATAAATCGGGTGAATTTTTAACAGGGTGTAAAAAGAAGGAATAGGGAAAATCTAAAGCAGGATTAGGGTAAGAGAAACAGGACCACAAAAGGGGAAAGTGAGGAAGAGAGTGTTGGCATAAAGGTAAAGTTGAGATAGAGTAAAATGATGCTAAAGGAAAAATTGAAATAAAATGTAGAACACTAGTCCCAAAATAAAATAAAATAAAGAGAAAATAAAATACTTTTTTTAAAAAAAAAGGCAAAATAGTAGTGGTAATAGTACTGATTAAAAATAAAAATATAATTAAAAAGTTGGTCATTCACTTCCTCTACTGTTCTATTTGTTATGCCTGTTTCCTGTCCGGTAGTCAGGACAGTATTGAAGTTCCCTGCATTCCACTGTTCCTCTGTGTTGTAAACCACAGTCTTGATTTTCTAGCAGGCTGTATTCCTTTGTTTCTTAGACTCCTTTATTTGTGTTTACACAAGAGTCAATTTGTGATTCAACCCCTGGGTGGCAGTGTTTCTGGATTGACCTCCGGGGCTATAAGTCCTCTCTAGCCAGTATTTAATTTTTTTTTCCCTGTTGCACTTAATACTGGTTTGGGAGTATGGCCTGCCCCAGAGCTGGTTCTCTGATCATTACTCCCTGCTCTAATCCCCAGGTTCCACAAAAACAACTTTCCCCTGCAGTCTCTGAGAGTGTCCCCAATTGGGTGATCCTATGTACAGGGCTTAGTAATCAAAAGAAAGGATTTAAAGAAAAAAAAAAAAAAAAGAGAGCCAGAATAAGTGCGTGAGCTCACGACTTTTACCCTCTGGCACTGTGAGCAACTCTTTGAAAATCTCTGTGCATGTGTCTTCCCCGCCCCCCCCCCCCCCCCCCCGCCCTGGAACTAAGCAGCCAGCACACTGTTAACATTTTAGGCTGCCTTTTTGCACCCAGTCCAACTATGGGTTGCTTTTTAGAGTTCCCTTCTGTTAGCAGTCCTGCAGAACCCCTTCCACATTCACGGATCACGGTAGGCTTAAAGGCTGCGAATTTTGTGGGGCACAGACTTCCTGGGAACCTCTAGCTCCTGTTGTGCGCATTTCTCTCTCCTGCCTGGATCTCAGACCTCAACTTTTCCTAGGCGAAATCTGACCTTTCCATGAGAAGGTGCAGAGCTCATCTGAGTCCACATATTTGCACTGCTTGAGGTCCAGTACTCCTGGGTTCTCAGCTGTTCCCTGGGTGTTGTTGTTGTACATTCCTGGGATGTATAGGCTTCTAATAACAGCCACTCTCCCCTTCAAGATGGCAAGGTCTCCACATCAGAGCTGGTTGCTCCAGGAGAGATTTCAGCAGCAGTGGAGGCTGCCTGGTCAGGGGAACCCAGTCCAGCAATCCCCAACAGTACCTTGGGGTATAGCTGTCCCTCACCCACAAATATATACTCCCCGTGTGACCACACACTCTCCTTTTGTTCTCTCAGTCACACACTACCTTGCAGTCTGCCTTCCCATTGGCAGCCATCTTCCCTCTCCTTTCTAGTTTTCTTTCTTTACCCCCTAATTCTGTCAGGTGTGAGAACAAGAGGGAGGGATGGAGCAGACACTCCAGGCAGCACCAGAGCCAGAGTGCAGGAGCTTCTGTCCTTGCCCACATCCCTTCAGCATTCACTTTCCCCTATATCCTGCTGGCTTCCTTCCGCAAAACCTGCAGACTTCTGGAAGTACCAAGGAGCTAAGGTGTACTACAGTTTTTTAATCCATTCATGTGCTGATGGGCACTTAGGCTGTTTCCAAATCTTAGCTAGTGATAATTGCACTGCTATGAACATTGGGTGCATATATTCTTTCTGATGGGTATTTCTGAATTCTTGGAATATATTCTTAGAAGTTTGATCACTGGGTCAAATGGTAGTTCCATTTTTAATTTTTTGAGGAAATTCCAAACTGTTTTCCACAGGGGCTGCACAAGTCTGCATTCCCACCAGCAGTATATGAGGGTTCCCTTTTCTCCACATCCTCACCAACACTTGTTGTTTGTTGATTTGTTGATGATAGCCATTCTAACAGGTTTGAGCATTTTTTCATATGCTTTTGGCCTTCCGTATGTCCATTTTGAGGAAGTGTCTATATAGGTCCTTTGCCCATTTTTAAAATTTAGATTGTTTATCTTCCTTTTGTTAAGTTGCATGAGTTCCCTGTAGATTTTGGAGGTTAACCCCTTATCAGATGTATCATTGGCAAATATAATCTACCATGGAGCAGGCTCTCTTGTTATTTTATTGATGGTTTCTTTTGCTGGGCAGAAGCTCTTTATTTTGATGTAATCCCATTTGTTTATTTTGTCCTTAATTCCTAATATCCTAGGAGATGTATTCATAAACATAATGCTATGAGAGATGTCTGAGATTTTGCTGCCAATGGTTTCTTCTCGAATTTTTATGGTTTCACATCTAACATTTGTATTTTATCCATTTTGAGTTTATTTTTTGTGTATGGTGTAAGTTGGTGGTCTAATTTAATTGTTTTGCATTAATCTGTCAAATTTTTCCAATACCATTTATTGAAGAGACTGTCTTGACTCCATTGTGTGCTCTTGCGTCCTTTGTCAAATATTAATTGAGTATAATGGCTTGGGTTGATTTCTGGATTCTCTGTTGTATTCCATTGATCTATATGCCTATTCTTGTGCCAGCACCAGACTGTTTTGAGTAGGGAAAGATTGACAGCAACACAATCATAGTATGAGACTTTAATACCTCATTGACATCATTGGATGAATATTCTAGACAAAAAATCAACAACAACAACAACAGCAATCCTAAATGACTCACTAGATCAGATGGAACTCATTGACATCTTCAAAACATTTTACCCCAAGCTACAGAATATACATTCTTCTCAAGTGCACATGGGACATTTTCAAAGATAGACCACATGTTAGCACATAGAGTCTACAAAATCAAGAAGCTTGAAATCATATCAAGCATCTTCCCATATCACAATGGCATGAAATTAGAAATCAACTATAATAAAAACAATCAAACAATCAAGCATATGGAGACTAAATAGCATGCTATTAAACAATGAATGGGTTATCAAAGAGATCAAAAAAGAAATAAAAAGCATCCTGGAAACAAATGACAATGAAAGCACAACAACCTTAAATCTATGGGAAACAGTGAAAGGAATTCTGAGAGGGAAATTCATAGCACTACAGGCTTACCTCAAAAACAAGAAAAAATGCCCAAGCTGTTTGGTTCAGTGGATAGAGCATTGGCCTGCGGACTGAAGGGTGCCAGGTTAATTTCTGGTCGAGGGCATATGCTTGGGTTGTGGGCTCAATCCCCAGTAGGGGGCATGCAGGAGACAGCCAATCAATAATTCCCTCTCATCATTGATGTTTCTATCTCTCCCTTCCTATCTAAAATCAATAAAAATATATTTAAAAAAAAAACAAGAGAAACTTGTAATAAGTTATCTAACCCTACAACTTAAAGAATTAGAAAGAGAGCAACAAGAAAAACATAGAGTATGTAGAAGGAAGGAAATAATAAAGAACAGAGCATAAATAAATGACAGAGACCAAAATAACAATATAAAAGATCAATAAAACCAAGAGCTGGTTCTCTGAAAGGATAAACAAGATTGATGAATCTCTTGTCAGACTCACCAAGAAACAAAGAGAGAGGACTCAAATAAGCAAAATCAGAAATGAAAGAGGTGAAATAGCCACTGACTCCACAGAGATACACAGGATCATAAAAAACAATACTTTGAACAACTGTACTGCAAATAAACTGGACAACCTTGACCAAATGGACATATTCCTAGAAAAATACAATTTTCCAAAGCTGAATCAGCAAGAATTAGAAAACCTGAATAGACTGATAACTACTGATGAAATAGAAGCAGTAATAAAAAATAAATAAAAACTCACAGCAAACAAAAGTCTTGCTCAGGAAATTTTCAGAGGGCAGTTTTATCAAACCTTCAAATAAGAACTAACACCTATCCTCCTCAAACTATTCCAAAAAAATTCAGAAAGAAGGAGTACTACCAAGCTCTTTCTATGAGGCCAGCATTACCCTAATCCCAAAACCAGATACAGACTCTACAAAGAAATGAAATTACAGGCCAATATCCCTGATGCAAATAGATGCTAAAATCCTCAACAAAATATTAGCAAATCAGATCCAGCAATACATCAGAAATATCATACACCACGATCCAGTGGAATTTTTTCTTGGGATGCAAGGCTGGTACAATATACACAAATCAATAAATGTGATACATCACATAAACAACCTGAAAAATAATAACCACATGATCATATCAATAGATGCAGAAAGAGCATTTGACAAAATCCAACACCCTTTCTTGATAAAAACTCTCAACAAAGTGGAAATAGAGGGATCATACCTCAACATAATAAAATGCTTGTATGACAAACCTACAGCCAACATCATACTTAATGGACAAAAGCTAAAACCATTTCCTATGAGAACAGGAACAAGACAGAGAGTTCCACTTTCATCACTCCTGTTTGACATAGTCCTGGAAGTGCTAGCCATAGCAACCAGACAAGAAGAAGAAATAAAAGGTATCTAAATTGGAAAGGAGGAAGTAAAACTGTCATTATTCGCAGATGACATGATACTTTACATAGAAAACTCTAAAGACTCCATCAGAAAACTACTAGATTTAATAAATGAATTTGGCAATGTAGCAGGATATAAAATTAATACCCAGAAATCCATGGCATTTTTAGACATCAATAATGAACTCTCAGAAAGGGAAACCAAATAAACAACCCCATTGCTATTGCAACAACAAAAAAATTAGATACTTAGGAATAAACTATACCAAGGAGGTAAAAGACCTGTACTTGGAAAACTACAGGATATTGGAAAAAGAAATAGAGGAAAATATACACAAGTGGAAGAATAGACTGTGTTCATGGATTGGTAGGATCAACATCATTAAAATGTCCATACTACCTAAAGCAATCTATAGATTCAATGCAATCCCTATCTAAATACCAACAGCTTATTTCACAGACCTTGAACAAATATTGATATAGAATCAAAAAAGACCACAAATAGTTGCAGCAATCTTGAGAAAGAAGAACAAAGTTGTAGGGTTCACAATATCAGGTATCAAGTTATACTAAAGCATTTATTCTCTGTGTGCGTGGTTAGAGAAGATAATAGCTTGTTAGTTACAAGCTGGCTGCAAAATGCCAACACTGACCTTGTTTTAACTTCTCTTAGTTTCCCTTTACAAACCTTTCTACAACTTTCAGGAATAACTAGCTTTAGAACCCACTTTCTTTTTACTTCAAAATATATCTCCATACCTCATGAGTTCTATTATCCAAACCACACAATTTCCAATTAATGTCCCTCAATTTCCAATAACTATCAAAGGCAAATAACCAGCATTCCTTAGATTGATGCTTATGAACATATTTTAAACACACTCAGTTTCAAGACACATTTCAACAAAGCACAAGATATTATATCAACAGCTCCAAATCACAAAAGTCTTCACAGAATTTTTGTAGTAAAGACAAAAGCAGGTGATCTAGAAATCAATGGTTTAACAGCTCAAATGAGTTAATCTGATCTACTTGCATGGCTAATTTTGTCCCAGAAACTTGCACTTCCAAGGCCCAGACAAGAGATTTTGACCAGGTACTTGCATTCAAAAGGTCCTAGGACTTTGGTTTCATAAAACCAATTATCTATAAGCATTTGAACCAACAGGGGAAATGCTGGGTAAGGTAAAAGGTGGCTTGAATTGTTTCTGGAGCCACACCTCAGACCCTGTAAAGATTTTATCTATCCTTATCTATAACCTAGGGTCTCTGAACCCTCAACCTTTAGCTCCACCTGGAGGATTTTAAAAAACTCAAAGCCTGAACTTAACTTCAGATACAAAGGAAGGAGGAGAAAGGGAAGAAAAGAATATTCTAATCAAAGGGCAAGGCTCTCTCTCTCCCTCCTTTGGAACCAGCAACCTGACAGGGAAAAGCCATGGGGAAGGGCCCTGCAGGATTCCACAGTGCTTATGGGGGCGTGGACACCATCCGCAGCCAGCAGGATGCCTTCTGCAAACCTCCCTGGTCCATGACCAATCCATCCGCCAAAGGGCCAAAATTCTGATCCTGATGATAGAAGGCATGCCTGGTAAAGCTCGTCTTAGCTCAAAAGGGTGGACCAGGAGGAACAAAAAAGAAAATGCTGAAGGGCCTGTGCCAAATTTCACAGGGCCCGCTGATGTGCATCAGGCCAGTGCCTCCCAGAGGAACAGGAAACAAATGGAGAGATCCCCTGTATCCTCAGGTAGAAATAAAAATTATGAGACACCATGGACAGTGGTTTTGGGGTGCACCCACTCTGGCCCACCATTCCCTGCCTAGCTCCTGGCCCCTCCACATGGTGGTGGCTCCTCCTACACAACAGATGGCAACTGCTACTGTGCCATCTCCCAGCCTCCTGGCTTCCCAGCCCCCTGGCAGGGGTCAGCAGGGCAGCGCCCTCCAGAGAACACGGGGACATGCTCAATCTGGAATGCAAGATCAAGGAGCAGTGTGATTCCCCTGTTTCAGATGCACAAATTTCCAATGAAGAAATGCTACCATAAAAATGCTCCACAGAACATAGAAAACCATAAAAGTACACTATACCCAAAATTCCATCAGTGTGTAAGTCAGATTGAACCTTGCCTGGAGTGTCAGGGACTTTAATTACCAGAACAGTGTTTCCTTCTAAAGCAGTGGTTCTCAACCTTTCTAATGCCGCTACCCTTTAATACAGTTCCTCATGTTGTGGTGACCCCCAAAGATAAAATTATTTTCGTTGCTATTTCATAACTGTAATTTTGCTACTGTTATGAATCGTAATGTAAATATCTGTGTTTTCTGATGGTCTTAGGCGACCAGGTTGAGAACCACTGCTGTACAGCCTAAGACCATCGGAAAACACAGATATTTACATTACGATTCATTAACAGTAGCAAAATTACAGTTATGAAGTAGCAACGAAAATAATTTTATCGTTGGGGGTCACCACAACATGAGGAACTGTATTAAAGGGTAGCGGCATTAGAAAGGTTGAGAACCACTGTTCTAAAGACTATGTTCAATCATTACTTATCTGGAGTCCATGGGGTGGTCCTATCCCTGACTGCCTAGCCCTCTTCTATCTCCTCAAAAAGACATCATATTTCTATTAGTCTAGAATCATCTGACATTAAAGAAAAGGAATTATCTGACAGTGGGACAGCTCTAATTAGGGATCAATCATGTTGGCAAACGTGAGTCTTAGGCCACTTTCCATGTTACTGATACAAGAAAAATGGGCTTCTTCCTTGAAGACAAAAGACATGTTCATTATTACAGTACATGGGATGAAGACTAGCTATAAAAATGATTTCCTGATTCTAAAAGATGTGTCATTGATGAATAAATGAAATGATACTCATATTTTTCTTCCATGAATTTAACTACTTATTTTTGTGTGATAGTTTAATTGGCTAGTTTTCTAATTTATTCATTAATATTTAATCAAAATAATACTTAGTACATATTAAAACAGCAAATACTACCAGAATACTAAAAATATCATCATTCAACATCACCCATTTATTGCTGTTTTTGTTTCCCAGAGTCAACTACTTTTATCAAATTGAGCTATTTCTCTTAGTGTTTGCATCCTTATATCCAAGTATCTTAGCACTGCTATTTATTGAATTACTAATTTAAGATATTATCCATTAGCTTCTCATTCTTTTAGATTAAGATATTATTCTCAGGTGTTTCCTCTTTCCTCTTTCATCTTTCCAGTATTGTGATATTACAGTTAAAAAAATCAATATTTATTGTTTACTGAGCAGTGATTTCACAATGCTTATATTCTTTTTTTTTAACAAGATTTTGCATTTCTTATGGTTAACAGTGTCCTGATATTTTTTAATTTTTTTGGTTTTTTTTACATGATCATTTTTGACAAGATCAAGCAACTCTGTTAGATGTCCTTTACTGTTATGTTCCAAATAGCCAAACTTATACTATACAGGTGTCCCCCCAAAAATGTGTACACATTTTGATAGTTGATAGCTCAACTTTAAAAATGAAATACATTTTAATAAACACTGCCTTTATAATTATTCAAAGTATATGTATACATTTTTTGGGATATCCTATATATCAAAGGTAATTTTATTTCACAGAGCTATCATTTATTCAACTCTGTTGTTTTGTTGGCATGTTACACAGGTCTCATTATGGGATTTCATTCTGCCTTTGTGTAATATTACCTGTTTGTTTCTGAAGGTTGTGTCTTCCTCTTTCTCAGAGAGCCTTCTCTCTTTCTTTCTCTACCTCTCTCTCCCTCATTTTATCCCTTCCTCTCTCTCCCTCCTTCTCTCTTTGTCATAGCACATTATACAAATGCTTCTTAAGAAAGGATCCATGGGAGGAGGTAAATTTTGTGTCCAAATGTGTCTTTATTCTTTCCTCTGCATTTAATTAATGGTTTCATTGGGCATATGATTCTACATTGAAAACATTTCTCTCAGAATTCTGTAGCTGTGTGTCTCTATGACTTCTACCTTTAAAAGTTTGTAATTGAGAAATCTGATGCCTATGATTCTGAATATTTTTATTGACTTTTTAAATTTTTAATGTTTGGAAATTCCAGAATCTCTTTATCCATGGTTCAGAAATTTCATGACGTTGTGCCTTGGTGTGTGATTTTTTTTTTCTTTCATTGTTCTGCATATTCTGGCGAGCACTTCAAATCTGGAGATTGAAATTATTTTCTCTTCTTAATGTTAGTATTAATCAGATGTTTGAATTCTTGTGATGATTTCCTAAATAGCTTATCTTTCCTCTCTTTTTTTTCTACTTTGTTATCTGTTTGTTTTTCTTTCTGGGAAATTTTCTGAACTTTATTTCCAAAATACGTATTAAAGTTTTCTTTTGATGTTTGCATATTTTATGTCCAAGAGCTATTTATTTATTTTTTTCATTTTTTTCATATAATCCAGCAATTGATTTATATATAAAATATTTTTCTGTTTCTCTGTGAATATTATTTTTTCATGATGCCTTCTGTTCCCTTAACTCTAATTCCTCTATTTTGTTTCTTATTTGCTTTGGTTCTCTCTTTCATCTTGGATGCTTCTCTCAAAAATCTGGTGAAGACAGCATTCATTCATATTTAATAATAAAGCACTTAAAATCTTTGGAAGCATTCTATTAAAATTATAGCCCTCACTCCAGAACAAACATGTGAATAATTCAGTTTTATTAATAAACCTCAAAGTCTCTTGAGATCTTTTCTCTGAAGATATTTAGTTTTTCAGGGCAAGAATCCTACAAAAGTTTGCTTGGGACACATATGAATGTCTTCCCTAGTTCTGGAAGCAGGGTGAGGTGCTAGGGTAAATGTGTCACTAGACAATGTAAACTAACAAATCACTTCTATTTTAATTTCTCTAACTCATCCAATGTAAGCTATAATTTTTATTATTTAAAAAAAATATGGTCATACCTTTTTAATTATTTTTTCTCTAGAGTTAAAAATATTGAACAAATTTATCTTCAGCTGAGAAACACACACAAAAAAATACTGTGAACCTTTTGCCATGAAAAGCTTTGATACGCAAATTGTTGCATCCAACCGTAGATGCCAAACTAACTTTTTACTGGAGATATTAAAGGTCCTTTATTAAAATATTAGAAGTCCTAGTCATATTCTTATAGATGCAGTTCTCTCGGGCTGTCAAAGATTAATTACTTTAAATTGCAAAAATAGAAAATTTCATAACATGAGCATTTATTATTCTCCAAAAGTTTAGTAAAGAAAATCAAGGGAAACATTTGTTACAAAGCAAGAAAAAGTGTATTTTTCTATGATCAAAAGGTATATATGTATATATATATATATATATATATATATATATATATATATATATACACATATATATATAGTTACTTCTAATCATTAGAAGTAATTAAGAATGATTTTTATAGAACAGTGATTGTAGTTTATGTCTAAGAAATATGAACAAGGTGCCCTGTTACCATCAAGGGCATACATATTGTCTCAGTTTGAACCAGATGAATAGGAAATGAATATTTATAAACTTAGGATGACTCTAATTAAGCAATTGCATTCAAACTTGCAGTGTCATTGGGTGTTTTCATGTCAATTGTATCCAAAGCTGAATTTTAAATTTCAGGGTTCAGTGTCCCTCTTATGCAGACACAGTAAGAGCATGCAAAGAAATTAGTGAAAAGAATAATTTAGATATATAAGATTAAAAATGCAAATTTATTTTTGCTTAGTTTTTTTTGCTTTACATACTTCAAGTAGTATGTTTGTATTGTCCTTAACAGGTGTAACAATATTAACTCTTTTACAAATAATTCTGAATAAAACATTTTCAATATAACAAATATTAGAAATAATTCTTTATCTAATCACCTTGTACAAGAGATATTTGAACTTACTATTGTTTCTGAACTCACATAATTCATCTTAGATACAATTTAATATTATTTGCCTAGTATCATGCTTGTAATCAACCCTGAATAAAGTTATAATAGAATTACATTTTATTGCCATACTAGCAGTTAGCAGCTGTGCGTCACTGCAGGTTGCCCAGGACCAAACCAGAGAGAGTCGGACCTGCATTACCACCATTTGTCCACCATCCAGAACTGAAAATGTCATTGCTGACATGTACACATAAGGAACTGTTTGACATTGAAATTGGATCTCAAAAGAACTGTTGGCCCAGAAAGAAACTCACTACAGACTGATTCATTTGCCTGTCAGCATAACCATTATTTATTTTCTCATTTTCGGTTCTTATAAGTGTATTTCTAATAGCACATGATCTCACTCATCTAGGGGAAATAATGAACAACATAGACTGACGAACAAGAACAGACCCAGAAACAAGGAGGCATGGATCAGACTGTCGGGCCTCAGAGGGAGGGGAGGGGAGGGTGGATATAGGGGAGAGATCAACCAAAGGACTTGTGTGCATGCATATGAGCCTAACCAGTGGTTAAGGACAACAGGGGTGTGGGGGCATGCATGGGGAGGGGTGTGGGATGGGAATGGGGGGATGAGGACAAATATGTGATACCTTAATCAATAAAGAAATTAATAAAAAAAAAGAATTACATTTTAAAAATTTGAGTGAGAAAGCAATCTATTCCAAACAGAAAAACTAAAGCCATTCTGAGATACTAATCTTTTGGGTGTAAAAAGAACTGTTTATGAGGTAAAATGTGCTTCACTAAGTAGATGTTCTGTGGCATGATAGGACATATGATCATAACATAGCCACCAATGACTTTGTCTCTTCCTAAAATGTTAAGAGTTCTTGGAAGGTAGAATTTGCAAAAGCCAATTAGAGGAATCCAGAGCTCCAGCCACATATTTCTATTCAGTACCCTCAAAACCTGCCATGTACTTTCCCTTCTTCCTTTTTTTTTGATCTCACAGTTCCCTATATACTGTAAAATTATTAAAGTCAGAATAAGGACTTGTAGCTCTTACAAACATCAGTACCAGGCACAATGAACTACTGCAGTAAATTTCCTGCTCCATGATTGATTGCAATAGCCTGGAAGATGCTCAAAAATATTTATTGAATAAATAGTGGCTAAATACAAAGGAATGGACTTTCTTTTACTCAATAATATTGAATCAATTGTAAGGTATGAGTAGTTTTTATTTGTATTTGAATCAAGTTTCTATCAATATATCTTAGCAATTATATGCAATATTCTATTTTATATGTATAATATGTATAACACACACACATATATATATAATATTAACATACATATTATTTTTTCAGACTTTTGTGAGTGATATTTTTGGCTAGTAGAAGAGATATCTTTAATGAGTGAAGAACAGATTCAGACATTAAAAATGGGATTTAATTTAATAGTCAACAGCCTAATTTCTAAGCTCACACATTTATTACAATTGTAATTGGAATTCCATATCCCTGTACAAAGTTTATTATTATTTCTTGCTTGGTTCTACCACTTTTGTCTTCCTAAAAAAACTTTAAAAATAGTGTTTTGGTGGTTTCTATTTTGAAGAATTCAGAGAACTTTTGTTCTTTATAGTGATTAACTGAATTCTGGAAGGAATAGGTAAAAAACAAATAAACAAACATTGAAGATTAAAATGGAGTTGTTGATTTTTTTTTACTGAGAATAAGAAATCACATAAAAACACAGTAACAATAACAACTTTCACACAGTATACTAATTGCAGCATAAAAATAATAGACATTTTAACACCACAAAAAATAAAATAAATGCAGAATATTGAGAAAGATATAGTCACACTAATATTGATAACAACAGTTATATACATATATCTATGTAGGTATATGTGGCCATATATTGTTAATAGCTATATATACATGTTATATATGTAGGCATATATGAAAATACATATGCATGTGTAGATATGTGTAAAATAAATTTAGAAAAACTATACTAAATTTCAATTTGTGATGCTACATTGCTTCCTTGATACAAAGGTATTAATTTAAATGATTACAGTCAATAGCAAAACTACAGAAATTAAAACTCAAATTATAACTTGTTCTGAAACTTCATTTTCATTAGAATAAAGTTCTTGAAGTTTATTTTCATTATTGAAAACCCAGATTTACATAGCTGTATTGATGAAAATGGTTAACTTCCATAATGCAACTGTAACTGCATATATTAATAATAGCCACCTCCATTTGGAGAGTTGTAGTGATTGTTAAAAACAAATACAGTGCTTTTTGGATTCTTAAAATTACCAAGCACAGGATCAGAAAAATAAACCAAACGTTGTCATCTGCTTCATTCCCTTGAACCTTTTTGCAAATTGTAAATATTGTTACAAAGAGCAGAGGTCTTCATTTGGGGAACATGATAATTCTGAGGGCATGTGGAAACTTTCCAAGTGGGACAAAAAGATGGAAAGTGACCAAGGTGATCAAAACACTGATAAAGCTGCACAAAAACTGAAAGAGAATAAGAGACAGTCTAACCAGATTTTCAGCCTTCCTGTTTCATTCAACAAGGCAAACATTAGCATAAGGGTGAAGTGTCTTGGTAGCTGGTCCTTAAATTGTGCCCTGAGCCCCATAGCCTTTGAGGAATGTGTGCAGCTCCAGAAGTCTTCACATATCCTGGTGGTGGAATGTAGAGATGCTTAGAATAGCAATCTCAAAAGTAAGGGTACACAAAGGTTACCAGAGAATCTACAGTTTTAAGAGAATCACTTTCCCTTTTCTCAACTTCTATATGTTTTTTTTTAACTACTCTAATTCAGATCCAGCCTGTTTTAATTCCCCAGTTTCTCTTTCATAACAATCCTTGCTCCTATTTTACAAAAGAAGGGAATCTTTTTACCCATCCCCACTGTTAATGTGGCAAATTAATTGTGGATCAGGATGGAGGGGGGGGAGGACTTCAAGGCACCAAAATGAGGAACAATTGTAAGTATTGGAACATTTCTAAATCTGAGTTGCTTAAAAAAAAATAAAAAAGAGCCTAGTGGACTTTCACAGATAATGGAATGCTCTGCTACTTGTATCAAATAATTCAGAAGAATATCAAATAATTAAGTGCCATTTCTATAATAAAATTCTTTCCAGTGCCATCTACTGTTTTATGCAAACGTATTCTCCTAAAGTAGAACTGCTGAACCATATGTTAATTCTACATCTAATAATTTGAAGAACAGCCATACTTTTTTCTGTAATGGCTGTGACATTTCACATTCTAACCAATAAATAATGCGCCCTAACCAGTTTGGCTCAGTGGATAGAGTGTCGGCCTGTGGACTCAAGGGTCCCGGGTTCAATTCCGGTCAAGGGTATGTACCTTGGTTGTGGGCACATCCCCACTGGGGGGTGTGCAGGAGGCAGCTGATTGATGTTTCTCTCTCATTGATGTTTAACTCTCCCTCTCACTTCCTCTCTGTAAAAAATCAATAAAATATATTTTTAAAAAATAAATAAATAATACATTGATGTGCCAATTTATTTAGATCTTCATCAGCACTTGTTATTTTCTATATTTTTATCATAAATATCCCAATGTGTGTGAGATGGTATCTTTTTGTGGTTATATTTTGCATTTCCATAATTATAGTAATTATTGAGCATCTTTCATGAGCTTATTTGCCATTTTCACATTTTCTTTGGAAAAATATAAATTCAACATTTTTGACTATTTTGTAATCAGGTTTTTGTTGTTGCATTTAAGTTCTTAATGTATTCAGAATATTAACCACTTATCAGATATAAAATTTGCAAAATGTTCTTCCATTCTGTAGGTTCTTTTTTCACTCTGTAGGTTATTTCATTTTTGTGTGTAAAAAATGTTTAAGTTTTATGTAATCCCATTTGTCTTTTTTTTTTGTTGCCTGTATTTTAGTGTCACATTCAAGAATTCATTATCAAGCCCAATGTCATAAAAGTTTTCCCTCTTTGTTTTTCTCTAAGTGTTTTGTAGTTTTAACTCTTATGTTTATGTCTGTGATCCATTTGAATTAAATTTTTTTAAATTAATTTTTGTATATGGTGTAAGGTAAGATCCCTACTTCATTCTTTTGCATGTGATTGTCCAGTATTTTCAATAGCGTTTGTTGTAAAAACCATTTTAATCACATAAGATGGTAATGACACGCTTGTTGGGTTTATTATGGGACCTCTATTAAATTCTATTGGGTACATGTTTTCATGCCAACACCATACTGTTTTAATTATTATACTTTTTTAAATTTAATTATCACCTGGGGATATTTTTCCATTGAGTTTTAGAAAGAGTGGAAGAGAGAGGGAAGGACGGAGAGAAATATCAATGTGAGAGAAACACATTGATTGGTTGCCTCCTGCATGCACCCTGATCAGGGTCAGGGAGGAGCCTGCAACCAAGGTACATGCTTTTGACCAGAATCAAACCTGGGACCCTTTAGTCTGCAGGCCGACACTCTATTACGGTGTTACATATGTGTCATTCTCCCCTTACCCTCCCTCACCCCCCTGTTGTCTGTGTCCATTGGTTAGGCTTATATGCATGCATACAAGTCCTGAGAGATCAATCAAAGGACTTGTACCACAGTTTTCTAATCCACTCATCCGCTGATAGGCATTTAGGCTATTTCCAAATCTTAGCTATTATAAATTGTGCTGCTATGAACACAGGTGTGCATATATCCTTTCTGACTGGTGTTTCTGTTTTCTTGAGATATATTCCTAAAAGTGGGATCACTGGGTCAAATGGAAGTTCCACTTTTAATTTTTTAAGGAAACGCCAAACTGTTTTCTACAGTGGCTGCACCAGTCTGCACTCCCACCAGCAGTGCATGAGGGTTCCTTTTTCTCCACATCCTCTCCAGCAATTGTCCTTTGTTGATTTGTTGATGATAGCCATTCTGACAGGTGTGAGATGGTACCTCATTGTTGTTTTAATTTGCATCCCTCAGTTGATTAGTTACTTTGAGCATGTTTTTATATGTCTCTTGGCCTTCTGTATGTCTTCTTTCGAGAATTGTCTATTTAGGTCCTTTGCCCATTTTTTTTATTGGGTTGTTTATCTTCCTTTTGTTAAGTTGTATGAGTTCCCTATAAATTTTGTAGTTTAAACGCTTATGGGAGATAACATTGGCAAATATGTTCTCCCATGCAGTGGGCTTTCTTATTGTTTTGTTGATTGCTTCTTTTGCTGTGCAGAAGCTTTTTCATCTGGAATAAATAAAAGACCCCGAAGAGCTGCAGCAATCTTGAGAAAGAAGAACAAAGTTGGAGGGATCACAATACCAGATATCAAGCTATACTATAAAGCCACTGTTCTCAAAACTGTCTGGTACTGGCACAAGAACAGACATATAGACCAATGGAACAGAATAGAGAATCCAGAAATCAACCCAAGCCATTATGCTCAATTAATATTTGACAAAGGAGGCAAGAGCATACAATGGAGTCAAGACTGTCTCTTCAGTAAATGGTGTTTGGAAAATTGGACAGATACTTGCAAAATAATGAAACTAGACCACCAACTTACACCATACACAAAAATAAACTCAAAATGGATAAAGTACTTAAATGTAAGATGGAAAACCATGAAAATCCTAGAAGAAGCCATAGGCAGCAAAACAGCAGACATTGGTCGTAGCAATATCTTTACCAATACAGCTCCTAGGGCAATGAAAACTAAGGAGAAAATAAACAAATGGGACTATAACGATATTATATTCTGATTGATGAATATAAGGTGTCTTTGCCTTTCATTTCTTTCAGTAATGTTTTATAATTTTCAGTGTATAAATCTTTTGTTTCCTTGGTTGAGTTTAATCTTAATATTTTACACTTTTTTATGTTATTCTTAATGGAATTGTTTTTAAATTTTCTCTTCAATATGTTCCTTGTAACTTTGTGGAAATGAAACTAGTGTTTGTGTGTTGATTTTGTATCCTGAAACTTCCCTGGATTTATTTAATAGATCTAAAAGTTGTTTGTTTTTAAATCTTTAGGGTTTTTCATATATACAATCATGTAATCTGCAAATGGGTATCATTTTACTTCTTCCTTTCCAATTTGAATGCTTTTTAAATTTTATTTTCTTACCTAACCACTTTAGCTAAGACTTGCAATACCATGTTGTGGCAAAAGCAGGTACCCTCCTTGTCTTGTTCCATATGTTTTAGTCTTTTGTTATTGAGTGTGATGGTAGTTATGTACTTTTTATATAAGATCTTTTCATATAATATGTGCCTTTCATATTATTTCAAGGTTGATTCTGTCCTAGTTTTGTTAGTGTGTTCATCATCAGGGGCTGTTGAATTTTGTCAAATGCTTTTTATCAACAGAAATGACTATGTGTTTTCTCCCCTTATCCTGTTAATGTGATATATTACATTAAATTATTTTCATATGTTGAAACATCCTTGCATTGCAGAAATAAATCCTACTTGGTCATGGTGTATAACATTTTCAAAGTACTGTTGAATTCTGTTTGCTAGTATTTAGTGGAGAATTTTTACATCAATATGCTTTAGGGGTATCGGTGTGTTTTTTGTTCTTTAATCTGTCTTTGTCTGTCTTTGATATTACAGTAATGCTGGGCACATAGAATAACTCTGTAAGTGTCCCTTTCCCTTCAATTTATTGGAAGAGTTTATGGAGAACTAGTATTAATTGTACTTTAATATTTTGGAAAAAATCACCAGTGAAGCCATATGACCCTGGGCTCTTCTTTTTTGGGAGGGTTTGATTATGGATTCAATCTCCTTGCGGCTTATTGGTTAACTCACTTTCAATTCGTGATTTAATATTAGTATGTCTTGGTTTTTTTAATGTTATCCACTTCATGTAACTTTTCTAGTTTGCTGGCCTACAATTGCTTATAATATTCTCTTTCAATCTTTTTTATTTCTATAAATTGGTTGTAATGTCCCCTCTTTCATTTCTCATTTGAATTTTCTCTATTTTTCTTAATCAGTAGAGGATTTTTGTCAATTTTGTTGATCCTGTAGAAGAACCAACTCTTGGTTTAATTGATTTTCTCTCATATTTTTTTTAATATACTGTATTTTTATTGATTTCAGAGAGGAACGGAGAGAGACATAGAAACATCAATGATGAGAGAGAATCATTGATCAGCTGCCTCTTGCACGCCCCTTACTGGGGATCAAGTCTGCAACCTGGGCATATACCCTTGACCAGAATCGAACCTGGGACCCTGGAGTCCACAGGCTGACACTCTATCCACTGAGCCAAGCCGGCTAGGGCTCTCATATTTTTATATTCTCTGTTTTATCTCTGCTCTAGTTGTTATTAATTCCTTCTTTTAGCTTTGGGTTTAGATTGTCTTTCTAATTCTATTCCATAATGTATAAAATTAGGTTGTTGATCTAAAGGCCTCTGCTGGGGAGGTGTAACACACCAGGAGCAGGACCTGAAGGTGCTGGCAGCCACTGAACCTTAGTGAAGCAAGTGTCACAGGTTGATATTAACTTATTTGTGCTTTTTCCTATTTTCTTCTGCTATTGCTGTCGTTTAATGCCATTGTGATTAGAAAAAAAAAATAATTTGAATGATTTCCCTCCTTTAAAACTTATTAAAGACTTCTTTTGTGATGTAATATATGGTCTATAATAAAGAATGTTTCATGTTCACTTAGGAAAAAATATTTATACTGGTTGTAGTATGGACTGTTCTGTTTATGTCTGTTATTGTGTCTAGTTGGACTATAATGTTTTCAACTTCTCTGATTTCTTATTTATTTTTTTTATTTTGTTGTGATATTTATCATTGAATGATAAGTATTAAAGAGCCTCCTTATTGTTGTAGAATTGTCTATTTTTTCTTTAAATTCGGTCAATATTTGCTTCATATATTAAGAATTTCTGATGTTTGGTGTATAGATATTTATCATTATTACATCTTCTTATTGAATTCTCCCTGTTATAATTTTACAATGTTCTCCTTTTCCTCTTATAGCAGTTTTTAATTTAAAGTTTATTTAATCTAGTATTTATATAGCCAACTCCATTTATTTTAATTTTTATTCGAATGGAATATATTTTTTCATCCCTTGCCTTTTAATCTATGCATGACCTTATATCTACACTGAGTGGCCATATTATTATGATCTCTGGATGCATAATAATCTGGCCACTCAGTGTATATCCTATATAATAAAAGGCTAATATGCACATTGTCCCCTTGACCAGGAGTTGGACCAGCAGGCAGGCATGCTGGCCAACCGCCCATGTACCCTCCCCCTGGCCAGGCTGGCCGGACCCCACCCATGCACGAATTCATGCACCCGGCCTCTAATATATATATATATATATATATACACACACACACACACACACACACACATATATGCATATATATATATATATATATCTTATCTAATAAAAGAGTAATATGCAAATTAACTATCACTCCACTACACCCACAAGCCACGCCCACAAGCCAATCAGGAGTGAATATGCAAATAAATCCAACCAAGATGGCTACAGCCACAGAGAGCAGGAGGGAGGTTTGGGTTTCCCAGGCAATGGAGGAAGCCAAGCTTTCCGCCTGCCCTTGCTGGTCCAGGCCTCCACTCAAGGCTACAAAGTTTCAATTATAGAAGATACATAAGTCCCAACAGAAACGGCTGCCGGCCACGGAGGGAGCCCCAGGCTTGGCTCTGCTCCAGGCTACAAAGTTTCAATTGTAGAAGATAAATAAACCCCAGATACCAGGGCCTCCGCTTGGGTTGCCAGGGGGTGTGGCCGGCCTGCAAACCACCACAGGCCCCTCGTCCAGGCCGCCCCACGCCCCAAGGGAACCCCTACCCTGCTCCGGGACACCCTTCAGGGCAAACCAGCTGGCCCCCACCCCTGTACCAGGCCTCTATCCTATCTAATAAAAGAGTAATATACAGATTGATCATCACTGCAACACACAGTATAGCTGTCCCCATGTGGTCAAAGATCCTGCCCCCATGTGGACACAAGATGGCCAGCAGGAGAGGGCAGTTGGGAGGCACCCAGCCTGCAAAGGAAGGCAGTTGAGAAGGACCAGGCCTGTAAGGGAGGGCAGTTGGAGGTGATCAACCCTGCAGGAGAGGGCAGTTAGGGGTGACCAGGCCAGCAGAGGAGGGAAGTTGGGGACAAACAGGCTGGCAGCAGAGTGGTTAGGGGGTGATCAGCCTGGCAGGCAGAAGAAGTTAAGGGCAATCAGGAAGGCAGGCAGGCAAGCAGTTGGGAGCCAGCAGTCCTGGATTGTGAGAGGGATGTCCGAATGCCCACCGGGATCGGGGCTAAATGGGCAGTTGAACATCCCTCGAGGGGTCTCAGATTGGAGAGGGTGCAGGCTGGGCTAAGGGACAACCCCCCTCTGTGCACGAATTTCATGCACCGGGCCTCTAGTGTATATATATATATATATATATATATATATATATATATATATATACACATACATATATATATATATATGTATATATATATATATATATACACACATATATATATATATATATATATATATATATATATATATATATACACACACACACACACACTGAGTGGTCAGATTATTATGGGTTCAGAGATCATAATAATCTGGCCACTCAGTGTAAATTGAGTTTCCTGTAGACATGTTATAGTTGGATTCTGTGGTTTTTGTTTGTTTGTTTTGTCCATTCTGCCAATCCATATATTTTTGTGGTATTTTAAGCCATTTCTATATACATGCAAAGCAATTACTGATAAGGAAAGAATTATTATTGCTCTTTTGTATTTTTTTTTCAATCTCATATCTTTTTTGTTTATTATTTCCTTCCTTATTAACTTCTTTTATGTTCAGTTAATTTTGTTTTGTTTTGGCAGATCAAAACAGGCACTGAAGGCCTCTGCCAAGTAGCTGCACAGGAACCAGTAGCAGGACCTACAGCTACTTGCCATCAGATAACTTTAGTGATGAAGAAGTGGCAGAAGTATCCAAGGCATGCCTCCTGTAATTGGACCCATTGGTGGACTGAAACAGCAATAGTTACCTGTTCATCTCCAGAAAACGGCACTAGGCCTGGCTTCACCACCTAAAGCTACTGCAGCACCATCGGGAACATAACCACCTTGCACAGATTGAACATCAGCAACTCCCTACCCTATTCCAATTAAAGTTTTAGTTAAAATTTTAGTGACATGCCCAGTCCGAGAATCGATGTTTCTTTCTCACACTAATGCCTCTCTCTCTCTCCATTTCTCTCTCTTAAGCATGTCCACAAGTGAGGATTTAAAAAAATAGTGACACATTTTTATTCCTTTCTCACTTTTCTTTGCATATCCTATCTAATTAAGAGGTAATATTCAAATTGACCATCACTCCAACACACAAGATGGCTGCCCCTATGTGGTCAAAGATGGCCACCCCCATGTGGACACAAGATGACTGTCATAAGATGGCCAGCAGGGGAGGACAGTTGTGGGAGACCAGGCCTGTATGGGAGGGCAATTGAGGGGGGGGATCAGGCCTGCAGGGGAGGGTAGTTAGGGGTGACCAGGCTGGCAGGGGAGGTCAGTTAGGGCCAACCAGGCCTGCAGGGGAGGGTAGCTGGGAGGGACAAGGCCTGCAGGGGAGGGCTGTTGGGGGTGACCAGGCCAGCAGGGGAGGGCAGTTAGGGGCAATTGGGCCTGCAGGGGAGCCAGTTAGGGGTGACCAGGCCTGCAGGGGAGGGCAATTGGGAGGGACAAGGCCTGCAAGGGAGGGCTGTTGGGGGTGACCATGCCAGCAGAGGAGGGCAGTTAGGGGCAATCGGGCCAGCAGGGGAGGGCACTTAGGGGTGACCGGGCCTGTAGGGGAGGACAGTTGAGGGGGACCAGGCCTGCAGGGGAGGGCAGTTGGGGCAATCATGCCTGCAGGGGAGGGCAGTTTTGGGGGGGGCAGGCCTGCAGGGGAGGGCAGTTAGGGGCAACCAGGCTGGCAAGGAAGGAAAATTAGAGGTGACTGGGCCAGCAAGGGAGGGCAGTTAGGGGTGACCAGTCTGGCAGGGGAGGGCAGTTAGGGGCAATCAGGCTGGGAGGGGAGCAGTTAGGCATCAATCAGGCTGGCAGGGGAGTGGTTAGAGGGTGATCAGGCTGGCAGGCAGAAGCAGTTAGGGGCAATCAGGCAGGCAGGCAGGGGAACAGTTGGGAGCCAGCAGTCCTGGACTGTGAGAGGGATGTCCAACTGCCCGTTTATGCCTGATCCTGGTCCCAGATTGGAGAGCGTGCAGGCTGGGCTGAGGGACACCCCCCCACCGTACACGAATTTCGTGCACCAGGCCTCTAATATTCTATAATAATTTATTTGTAGCTACCACAGGGGTTACATAAAAAAAGTTAAAAATTTTTAATAATCTATTTTAAAACAGATAACTTTAATCACACACAAATACTCTAGTTTTTATGTCTTTGTACCTCACTTTATATTACTGATGTCATTTCTTTATATATTGCATATCCATTAACATAGTTATATAGATACTTTTTATAATTTTGTATTTTAAATATTATAAAATAATTAAAAGTGGAGTTATAAGCCAAAATTTAAATAAAGAAGGTTTTTATATCTGTTCATATATTTACCTTTACTGGATAATTTTATATTTTCATGCAGCTTCAAGTCACTGTCATGTCTTTTTGTTTCAACATGAAGGACTTTTTAAAAAAATAGTTCTTTATTGTTGAAAGTATTACATATGTCCCCTTTTCTCCCCCATTCAACCCCTCCAGCCTGCCACCGCCCCCTCACACCAGGCCCTCACCACCCCCATTAGGACTTTCTTTTTAGCAGTTCTTATAGAGCAGGTCTAGTGGTAACGAATTCCCTCTACTTGTCTTTCTCCATGAATACCTTAATTTATCCTCATCTTAGGACTAATTTGCAGGATATAGTATTCTTGATTAACATTTTTTTCTTTCTTTCAGCACTTAAAATATATCATGCTGCTGACTTCTGTCTTACCAGGTTATTGCTGAGAAAAACACTGATAATCTTATAGATAATGTGATAGGATAGTAAGAAGATAGGAAAATTCCTGGGAAAGTGGAATGAGGAAACTGAGACAAGAAAATTAAACAAGGGGAAATAATTTTGACAACATACAGCCAGCCTGTGAATCACAAGATCTTATCTTCCCCAAGCAAGGACACTTAAGAGCAAATGAACAGCGTGTGGAATCTTGGAGGGAAGGTGGGGAGGGTGGTTGGGTGATAGGTAATCAATGAAGGACCTTGTATGCATATATGCATGGTCCATGGACACAGACAGTGAGGTGGTGAGGGCCTGGGGCAGAGGGTGGGGGCAGGTTGGAGGGGGTTAATCAGGGAAACATGAGGACATATATATTTGGAGAAATATTGTTCTGTTATTTCCAAACATGTCATCTCTCTCCAGTTACTGAGATATTACTGGTATATTTAATATATTTTAAAATTTTCCATAAACTGAATGCACATCTTCTGTGAAATATGTGCCTATCCTTTAACAATATTCTTATTTGAAGATTTAGCTTTTATTTTTAAGTATAATTTAACGAATTGGTTTAATTAATTAATTTATTTATTTATTTATTTATTTATTGCCTGATAATATCTAACATTTTTTTGTTGTTGTTGTCATCTTCAGTGTTTTTGTTTGTTTGTTTTGGTAGATAGTCCCTTTTGCTTACTTATTTATTTTTTTATTTTTAAAAAATAATTCTTTATTGTCGAAATAACCCCCTCCAACCTGCCCCCACCCCCTGCCCCAGGCCCTCACCACCTCACTGTCTGTGTCCATGGACCATGCATATATGCATACAAGGTCTTTCACTGATTACCTATCACCCAACCACCCTCCCCACCTCTCCAAGATTCCACACTCTGTTCATTGCTTCCATGTCTCTGGATCTACTCTGTTTATCAGTTTATTTTGTTACTTAGATTCCACATATGAGTGAGATCATGTGATACTTCTCTTTCTCTGACTGACTTATTTCTCTTAGCATGATACTCTCCAGGTCCCTCCATGCTATCTCAAAGGGTAAGAGATTCTTCTTTTTTACTGCTGCATAATATTCCATGGTATAAATGTACCACAGCTTTTTTATCCACTCATAGACTGATGGGCACTTGGGCTGTTCCCAGATTTTAGCTATTGTAAATTGTGCTGCTATGAACATAGGGATGCATACATTCTTTCTGATTGGTGTTTTGGGTTTCTTAGGATATATTCCTAGAAGTGTGATAACTGGGTCAAATGGAAGTTCCATATTTAATTTTTAAAGGAAACTTTATACTATTTTCCATAATGGCTGCACCAGTCTGCATTCCCACCAGCAGTGTACTAGGGTTCCCTTTTCTCCACATCCTCACCAGCACTCATCATTGGTTGATTTGTTGATAGTAGCCATTCTGACATGTATGAAATGATACCTCATTGTCATTTTAACTTGCATCGCTCTAATTTGAGCATTTTTTCATGTCTCTTGGCCATCTGTATGTTTAATTTGGTGAAGTGTCTATTTAGGTCCTTTGCCCATGTTTTTTAAATATATTTTTATTGATTTCAGAGAGGAAGGGAGAAGGGAGAGAGAGAGAGAGAAACATCAATTATGAGAGAGAATCATTGATTGCCTTCCTCCTGCATGCCCCCTACTGGGGATCGAGCCCACAAACCTGACATGTGCCCTTGACGGGAATCAAACCCGGGACTCTTCAGTTCTCAAGCTGATGCTGTATCCACTGAGCCAAACCAGCTAAGATCTTTGCCCATTTTTTAATTGGATTGTTTGTCTTCCTTCTGTTAAGTTGTATGAGTTCCTTACATATTTTAGATATTGACCCTTAAGCAGATGTGTCATTGCCAAATATGTTCTCCTGCACAGTAGGTTCCCTTTTTGTTTTGTTGATGGTTTCTTTTGCTGTGCAAAAGCTTTTTTTATTTCCATGTAGTCCCATTTGTTTCCTTTCTCCTTAGTTTCCTTTGGTCTAGGAGATGTATCGTTAAACATATTGCTATGAGAGATGTCTGAGATTATGCTGCCTATGGTTCCTTCTAGGATTTTTATGATTTCACAACTTGCATTTAAATATTTTATCCATTTTAAGTTTATTCTTGTGTTTGATGTAAGTTGGTGATCTAGTTTCATTTTTTTTGCATGTACCTGTCAAATTTTCCCAACACCATTTATTGAAGAAACTGTCTTGACTCCGTTGTATGCTCTTGCTTCCTTTGTCAAATATTAATTGAGCATAATGGCTTGGGAGGATTTCTGGGTTCTCTGTTCTGTTCCATTGATCTATAAGCCTGTTCTTGTGCCAGTACCAGCTGTTTTGATTTCGGTGGTTTTGTAGTATAACTTGAAATCTGGTATTGTGATTTCTCCAACTTTGTTTTTCTTTCTCAAGATTGCTGCAGATATTTGGGTCTTTTTTTAAATTCCACGTAAATTTTTGGAGTATTTGTTCTAGATTTATGAAATATGCTGTTGGTATTTTAATAGGGATTGCATTGAATCTGTCTATTGCCTTGGGTAGTATGGACATTTTAATGATGTTGATTCTACCCATCCATGAACACAGAATATTCTTACACTTCTTTGTATCTTCTTCTATCTCTTTGTTCAACATCCTGTAGTTTTCCGAGTACAGGTCTTTTGCCTCCTCATTTAAGTTTATTCCTAAATATCTTAATTTTTTGTTGCAATCATAAGTGAGATTGTTTGTTTACTTTCTTTTTCTGAGAATTCATTATTGGTGTATAAAAAAGCCATCAACTGTTGGGTGTTAATTTTGTATCCTGCTACATTGCTGAATTCATTTATTAAGTCTAGTAGTTTTTTGATGGAGTCTTTGGGATCTTCTCTGCAGAGTCAATAGCCTGGAAGTTGCCTGACATGCAAAGGCCCCAGACCGTGCTGGAGCATGATTAGCCTCCACATGGAAGCAGTCAGTAACAGTCAGTGTGGCAATAATTTATCTATTCGCCATTAACACATCTCAACTTTATGCAGGTTCTCCTATTGATTTCCTATCATGTGTGGGCCCTAGGCTTTATTTTCTGTTTTCCATACTCTGCATGATATCAAAGCAAAAGTTCAAGGCCTTGAGACTTTAGCAGAAACCTTCAGGGCAGCAGCCAACTTTAACAAATATTAACTCCCCTGTTTCTAACTTTAAACTGGAGTTTTCTTATCTGAATGCCATCTCAGCCACATATTTTAAACAGATATTTTAATGTATTTCAAGCAGTATGTTAATTATTTTCATTGGCAAAGCCTTTCAGAGTATGTAATCTTTCATACTGCCAAAAATAGAAGCTGAATATTGGTTTTAAACACACATGAATTTCTTACATTTAAAAAAAGAAACAATAAAAGTTAAAAGAATCCCCCATTTTGCTTCACCCATGACCTGTTGTGGAGCAAATGCGAGTAAACGACCACTGGAGTCCAGACCAAATTAAAATTTAGGGAACCTTTATTAGCCAGCCGGCCGACTGGCCAGTCGGCCAGCGATTGCTCTGCCTTCCTCCATGCAGGGAGTCCAGAGAGCAGCAGCAACCCTTTGTGTAGGACCGCTTTTAAGCCCATTTACCACATCTTATTTTTGCAGAACAAGCAACCCAAGACAAAACAGTTTTTCCCAAGCAACGTCAGAGTCATGCCATTGACGACCATGTTATTCACAGGGTCATCCTGTTCTTCAGAAAGCTGACAGTGTTCTATGAAAGAAGGCCTACATGCTGGGAAGGGGCCATGAGACCCTATCTCAAGGCCTGGCCTGGTGTCAGCACTGATAATTCTATCTGAGGCATAGTCCACGGTCTCTCTGGAATGGGCAAAAATTCCCACTCTCCAACATTCCCCACTGGTTTTATGTGCATGAGTCAAATCATTGACTCTTTTGGGTCATTGTTGGCAAGGGAGTTATATTGACCCCTGAGGACTATAAGCTGGATAGAATTAATTCTCTGCTGAATAAAGTCAGTGGGCCTGTTTATAAGATAAGGTCCCGGAATGATGGCCAGGACTAATCTTTAGAGGGTCCGAAGAGTCCTGGACTCTCTATTTTGCCTGGGCTGTCTTAAGCCAGGTGTGATGAAGCCACGTCGGGATCCTGTCGACCTTGACTGCCGTGGGGGTGGTCCTTTCCAGGTAGGATCCTGTCCTTGTGTGGCAAATTCTTTACCCAAACAGAGTCACCAGGGTGGAAGGATGGACCGGATCAGAAGTTGGTACTGTTTTCTGGGTGGACTGTAAAGCCTGTAAGAACTTGAGTAAGGATTGGTTATGGATTTCAGCTTTTCTAGATTGGGTTTCCATGTAAGCTGGTGAGGTGGGTAGGTCAGGGTTTGGAAGAGTCACTAGAGTCTGTAGAGGCCCCACTGGTTTTAGGGCGCCTCCCGGGCTGCTTCATCTGCAGCCTCGTCCCCTCTTGCTTCTGGGGAGTCCCCTTGTCTCACATAGGTAGAGATGGAAAGACTTAATTACATCTGGTAGTGCTAGTTGGCCCATGGTCCTTGCTCTGCTCATATCTGTCTAACTGCCTAATATATTACCTCAAGGATCCTGGCTCTGAATTCTTTTAGGGAAAATGGACGTCGGTGGGCTCTTCTAGCTACTTCCTGCTGAGGCAGGTCAGAAGTTTCTCTCAGAGACAAGAGATCCTTGCTGTCTGTCAGAGGGACAATGAGGCCTGGGCACAGAAGGAGGTGGGCTTGTGACCTGGCGGAGACAAACTATAACAAATGGTCTGGTGGAAGAGAAAGAAAAACTTTGTTTTAATAACTTCTATTGAAATAAAATTTTTCTCCTCAAAATTACCCCCATGTTTATCAAAAGAGCCAAATCAAGACTAATTTATCTATTGTATTTAATTTGGCCTGATTGTTTGCATAAACATAACAAGAATGGTAACTGGCTACCTTTGCTGAAATTTTGTGATTGAATCTTAATATGCCCCGTAGGACCAGGAAGCCTAGCCATCCAGCTGCCGTCAGGCCTGCCTGTAGTATCTGCTGAGTTAGGTGAATCCTCACCTGTAGTGGCTCTACCTGGGCCCATGCTCTAGGCTTCAAGGCCCATCTCAGCCCTCCTACTCGTCGCGGCTCAGAGTGCGTGGGGGTCCCACAGGGACGCAAGGCGCCCTTATTGCTCCCCTTCTACTCTGACCAACCGCCAGTGTTGGTAGCGTATGGGCCTGATGCTCCAGCACCAGCTATTTTCAGGGCTACCAAGCAGGATACCAGACTTTCTCCATGGCACTCTTATTGGCTTCAAGTCTTCAGAGTTCAGGCAGGGCTTTTTAAAACATGATAATCCAGTCAAAGTTTCTGGTTAATAAAACCACTACTGGAAACCGGTCTTATTGAATTTATGCAAAGAAATGTATTGCCGTGATTTATTAAGTATTGCCAAATTTCGGAGGAATTGTATAAGGAGAAAAATATATTGACCTACTTTACGATAGAATTTTCCTTGCCAGTCCTTTTTATGGACTTTCTAAAGTAATATTTTCTGAATGAATTATAACAAACAGTAACTGTTAGATTTCTTTTATCAGTCCCTCCCTAAGTACTTTGGCATAACTATTTACCCTCTGTTTAGGGAGGCAGAATGTAAATTATTTACTCTTCCTGGTTTACTGGCCTGTATTATTTGATTTCTTTTCAACAGTTCTCTTCTTTTTTACTACATACACAAACTTCTATTGAAATAGACACTTCTAAATTAGCCTTCAAACCTTCTTTCTGTGTCCTTTAAAAATGCATAACCATGCCTCAGACCTTCTACTCAGTATTCCTTATTCTTTGAAACCTTAATCCTTTAATTATTCCTAAAAACTAAACAGCCAGAATTTCTTAGATTAACATTTATGACTTAGACCTGTGATAAAACTAAGAGTAGGTAAAAATATTCTTTTTGAGAGACAGATTTTTAAAACTTAAACTAGTTGTAACATTAAAGATATTATTTCTTAAAGTTCCTTTGCTGAATATTCTACCACTGCCCAAGAAGTACCCAGTAACCCCACACTGCCAGGCTCGGACAGTGAGAAAACGGGGCAGAGGAAGATCCACTGTGCTTTGCCTGCATAGTTCATATAAGTAAGAAACCAAGGACACCAGCAGAGCGGGTTGTAGCCAGCAAAATCAACAAAAACCTATCTCTCCCTGCTCTCCCCACTGACACCTCCCCCTTTTCTGCATTAACCATTTACTCTGTCCTTAGCAGGGGAAATAAGGAAAGCCTGTCTGAGATCCTGTATAACCAGGCTTTTTATACTTAAGGAACAGCTGTTCTCCCTCCCAGATTTTCCTTCTTTACTCCAAGGCCCCAAAAGATCTCAACCTTCACCACTTCTGATATCTCCAACCATCCCCCAGCCTAGGGCTTCTCTATCTCAGCAGGCTGAGAGTGAATTCCACTGACTCTACCCTTTCTTACACCTGCTCCGGAGCAGTTTTCAGCTCTCGTCCTCCCCCAGAGACCCACTGTAAATCTATCGGGAAGGGCAGGCAGGTTGCAGTTCTCGGGACCATATGATTCTCTGTTTGCTAGCAGGGCTGAAAAAGCAGCCTACAAAGCAGTTAATTATGACTAATCTTAACCCAACAAGCCTTTGTTTAAACTTCTCTGGATTGGCAACCTTCAGAAATTTTATACCCTTAAATTAACCCTAGAATTCCAAAATTTTAAACTAACACAGCAAAATTATAAATCAAAGAAAAGCAATTAAAAGTCCTCTACTGTCTTCCCTCTAAAGCAGGGTTTGCACTACCTTTAAGCAAATTAAACAACAGAAAGAGATAACAAATACTCTCATGCGTATAGCCAGATGGCACAAAGTAGCTTTCACTTTACACAGACTCTCACACTTACATTTATACACCAGACAGTCTGAGTTTTTGACTTCTACCAGATATTTACTCAGAGTTTAAACAGTCCACCTGATTCCTGTGGTGCACGCGAACCAGGTACCTTCAGGGGGACCCGCAATCGGGGCAGACGAATACGGGGGAGGTTCCGTCAAGAGGGGGTCGTCCGGGGTGGTAGAAGGACAGGAGGCTGTTTCTCAGTCTTGGGGAGGGGCAGCTCGGACCTCCAGGCCAGCACACAGTGCTCCTGCGCCAGCACTTTCCCATTCCCGTCCCGCTCACAAAACTTCTGTAAATCAAAAGCGTTAATGGAGGCTCCGCAGTCATCTGCTTGCCGCTTGAATTCCTGAAATTTTTTCAAAAAACATTGCAGGGAGTACAGACAGAACATGAAGCAGACTGACCCATTCTAATGATAGAGACAATTAGACCAGAATAACAAAGACAATGACAACCAACTGAGGATCGCAGGGCACCATTGTGCACCCGGATCTGATCTGGGAAGTAGCGCTGCGTCTAGCCTTCCAGAGACCCTAGATGGGCGCCCACAGAACCAGAAATAAGTTTCTTACTGGTAAGAACCAGATCCAGGCGGCTCCGATCAGAGTCAATCAGGAAATTTAGTAGGCGGGGTCTCCGACCTCTACCAGTCCCGGGGATGAGGAATGTCTCTCAGAGATCTCCCCCTGGGTCGGAGAGTCCGGGACCCCAGTGGGCTCCAGTTACAGGACCAGTCAAAGGCTGGTTATCTCACTGGGGCATCTCCAAATGTTGTGGAGCAAACGTGAGTGAAGGACCACTGGAGTCCAGACAAAATTAAAATTTAGGGAGCCTTCATTAGCTGGCCGGCTGGCCGGCCAGTCGACCAGCGACTGCTCTGCCTTTCTCCATGCAGGGAGTCCAGAGAGCAGCAGCAACCCTTTGTGTAGGACCGCTTTTAAGCCCATTTACCATATCCTGTTTTTGCAGAACAAGCAACCCAAGACAAAACAGTTTTTCCCAAGCAACGTCAGAGTCATGCCATTGACGACCATGTTATTCACAGGGTCATCCTGTTCTTCAGAAAGCTGACAGTGTTCTATGAAAGAAGGCCTATGTGCTGGGAAGGGGCCATGAGACCCTATCTCAAGGCCTGGCCTGGTGTCAGCACTGACAACTCTATCTGGGGCATAGTCCTCGGTCTCTCTGGAATGGGAAAAAATTCCCACTCTCCAACAGACCCAATTTCAATCCCCCATTTAGTATTAATTTTTAAATAAAATTATTAGTACTCCCTCTTTCTATTTCCTGAATACCCAATCATTTTTCAAGTCTCATTCACTTAGTTTCTGATTCAATTATTTAAAGCAAATTATTTTCACTGTTGTAATAAGAACTGTACAACAGTTCTTCCTTAATTTGGCTTGTCAGCATTATTGAACACAATATTATTAATCATTCTCTTCTGCTATTAACACTTCCTTTCCCCTGACTTCTATAGCACAGTATTGTGTTAGATTTTCTACCATCTATCTGATAATTCTTTTTTTTTAATTTGGAGAATTATTATCATCTATTGTCATCATCCTATATACTAAAGAGGTAATATGCAAATTGACCCTCATGCCTTTGCACAGGATGGCCGCCCCCATGTGGTCAAAGATGGCCACCACAAGATGACTGGCAGGGGCGGGTAGTTGTGGGCAATCAGGCCAGCAGGAGAGGGCAGTTAAGAGTGACCAGGCCTGCAGGGGAGGGCAGTTGGGGGTGACCGGGCTGGCAGGGGAGGGCAGTTGGGTGTGACTAGGCCTGCAGGGGAGGGCAGTTAGGGGCAACCGGGCCAGCAGGGGAGGGCAGTTGGGGGCGACCAAGCCTGCAGGGGAGGGCAGTTGGGTGTGACTAGGCCTGCAGGGGAGGGCAGTTAGGGGCAACTGGGCCAGCAGGGGAGGGCAGTTGGTGGTGACCTGGCCTGCAGGGGAGGGAAATTGGGGGTGACTGGGCCAGCAGGGGCGGGTAGTTGGCGGTTATCAGGGCAGCAGGGGAGGGCATTTGGGGGAAATCAGGCTGGAAGGGGAGCAGTTAGGCATCGATCAGGCTTCCAGGGGAGTGGTTAGGGAGTGATCAGGCTGGCAGGAAGGTGAGCAGTTGGGAGTTGGACATCCCCCAAGGAGTCCCAGATTGGAGAGGGTGCAGGATGGGCTGAGGGACACCACATCCAGTGCACGAATTTCGTGCACCAGGCCTCTAGTATTTTATAATTTCCACAACCTCTGGCTTAGCCTCTCTTCTTGTGTCACTTTTTTTTTTTAGTTTCTAATGTAGGAGAGAAAAATAATAATATTTCCTCTACCCTTCTTAGTTCTTGGCTGAGAACCCTCTAATAAAAGACAGATTAACAAGAGAAAAACAAACAGAATTTTATTAACATGTATACCTCATGTATATGTCAACATAAGAAACATCCAAACCTGTAGAGAATTTTTATGAGTTTACTTGAGACAAACTGATGACAATAGCCAGGGAGCAAATCTCAAAAGTCTGAGAAAGTGCTCCAGAGAATTGTGGTCTTACAGTTTATTTAATATATTACAGTTAAAGAAGGAGGTTTAAGGAGGGTTACATGAAATTCATTGCAGGAGAAAGAAAAGAGGGGAAATCACTATGATTGGATAAAGACTGAAATGGAGAGACACACACTTCTTTTTTTTTTAATATATTTTATTGATTTTTTATAGAAAGGAAGGGAGAGGGATAGAAAGCTAGAAACATCGATGAGAGAGAAACATCGACCAGCTGCCTCCTGCACATCCCCCACTGGGGACGTGCCTGCAACCAATGTACATGCCCTTGACCGGAATCGAACCTGGGACCTTTCAGTCCGCAGACCGACGCTCTATCCACTGAGCCAAACCAGTTTCGGCGACACATACTTCTTTTACATTGGTAGGTACAGGATAGTTAACAATTTATATTTATAGCACATAGAGATGGTATATGAGGAACAAGATAACAATGAGAGGTTTCTCAGTCTGGTGCTCTGGTAGGAAATTATGCCCTTAGGGGTCTGAGAAAAAGGAAATTATTTTGTAATTCCAAAGATGTAAAGACAGTAGACAGGCTCAGTTAAGGTAAAGATTGACCTTTGTCAAGAAAGATACAGGCCTAGGATATGACTATCCATCATGACTCATTTTAGTTAAGAAGTTTTCTTTTCAGACCATCCTATGTGGTTACTTTAGGTCTCTTGTGTAAGGTCCACCATGCAGGCCTTCACTGAGCTTGTGGCTCAGAATTCCGGTTTAAATTCCAGCTTCAGCTAAAGACAAAAGAAACAAAGGTGTGGGGAAGCCAGTATATGGTGGTTCCTGAGAAAAGTAGGGTACTCAATAGTAGAGTTTGTTATGGAGACTTATACTTCCTTTATTGATATGGGATTAAAGTTTTCTCTGGAGATTATTCTTTATTATTACTGGTAGAAGGGGAGGAGGGGCACCTTTATAAGTACATGCTCTGCTTTTAGACAAATAAAGCAATGGTGGAAAGGTTTATTGTATCTGTTTCTTCTCAATTGCCTTCAGCTCAAAATAATCCACTAGCCAAAGTGGCAAATTTTTAGGGTGTTGTATTTTGCTACTCTTTACTAAACTCCCTTAACTCCATCCATAACTTCAAAAACCACATATACATGTCTCACAAATGTATATCAACATCCCAGACCACTACTTTAAGCTACAGTTAAGTATATTCAGTGGTCTACATGACAAATGCTCTTAGATTACTTAATTAAACCCCAAACTTAGTATTTTTAAAACTTAATTTATAAACTAGCTCCCCTGAACTGACAGTCTTCTGGTGGTTCCTATCTCATCTAATGCCAATCCCAGTGATCTGATTTTACAAACCAGAATCCTAGAAGTCATCCTTAATATTTCTTAATCCCTCAAAATTTCCATAACAATTTTTCACCAATTCTAATTCATTTTAACTTTATTACAAATCCTTCTACTTCACCCCATTTCTACCACCACTACTCTATTCCAAGGTATCCTTTTATGCTTGAATTACTTAAAATATCTTCATAGCTAGACTATCTACAGTGACTATTGCTTTTCTCCGGTCTATTGTTTATACTGGAACCAGGGTGATATTTTCACAATAAAGATATGATGAGAGTTACTTTCCTCCAATAGATTCCTATTAGTCTTAGCTTTCTTCACATTGGTTGTGCCCCAAAGAACACTATCCAGTTAGACTATAATTGCCATGTTCCCTCATACCACTGAGTCTTTGCACAGGTTGTTAATTTCTCTGGGAAACATCTATCCTTCTTTATTAACTTAGTTTACTTTTGTTTCTAATTTTATATTTCAGCTAAAGTGTTCTGTAAAGAATTTTTACTTTGCCTCTCTACAAGATCAAATGTCCCATTAAAAACTTACTTTTTTATTGTTAGTTATTTATTGGGATGATATTAGGTAATAAAATTGTGTAGGTTTCCGGTGCATCCTATATAATAAAGAGGTAATATGCAAATTAACCCTCACGCTGTCACAAGATGGCTGCGCTCACAGTGAAGGCAGGGTTCCCATAACAAGTAATCAGCAGGAACCTGAGGCTGCACGGCACCGGGCCAGGGCAGGGGACCTGAGGCTGCGCCCCCTGCCCAGCAGGGCTTGACTGGGGACTTCAGGCTGCACCCCTGCCTGGCAGGGCTTGATGGGGGACCTCAAGGCATACCCCCTGCCCTGGTGCTGAGCCAGAAGACCTCAGAGTGTGCCCTTTGCCCTGGGCCAGGGACCTGAGGCCATGCCCCCCACCCTGGCGCTGCCCTGGGGGACCTCAAGCTGTGCCCCCTGCCCAGTGGGGTTTGATGGTTGACTTCAGACCATGCCCCCCTCCCCGGTCCTGGGCCAGGGGACCTCAGGCCATGCCCTTCACCCTATGCCAGGGGACCTGAGGCTGTGCCCCCTGCCTGGTGGGGTTTGACGGGGATGGGGTTGGCCAGGTCTGGATTTCACCCAATTGCGGTGGGGCTGGCCGGGTCTGGGTCTCAGGTGATTTTGAGGCGCACGTGGGTGGGTGAGGACTTGACTCTGGTACCCATGGCATGCCCCAGACTCTGACAGAAGGACGATTTTCATATACATTTTACTAATTTTCTTTCATCTCTGGCACTTCTATTATAGAGAAAGGGAAAATAGCAATATTAAAACATTTCCTCTAATTAATTCCCTTTTAATGTGCACAAATTTCGTGCACCAGGACACTAGTAATTCTATAATACATCATCTGTATATTGCATTGTGTGTTCACCACCCCAAGTCAAGTCTCCTTCCATCACCATTTATCCCCCATTAAAGACTTTCAAAACATCTCATCCATTGAGTTTATTATTGAAATTGTACACATATTATAGTATTGTGAAATTAATTTTTATTAGATTTAAACTGCTTTCAGGACAGAGAGAACAGATCTGATGCTGAAAATCTTTATATTCCTAGTCTTTAACAGAGTACCTTACTAACATAGTAAGTACACAAAAAATATTCTAGCATCCTATTGTTACACAATAAACATCTCCTAACTTAGTGGAATACAACAATTATTATTATCCTATCTAATAAAAGGGTAATATGCAAATTAACCATGACTCTGTCACAAATATGGTGGCACCCATAGCCACAAGATGGTGGCACCCAGTCCTCTCAGCCCTGCCAGAGTCCTCTAGTCCTGGGGGGTGGCCATTGAGAGCAGGCAGTGTGAGCGGCCTGGTGGAATGCTTGCTTCATCATCACCATCGCGGAAATTCTGACAGCAGAGAGGAAGAAGTCCCACTCCCACAGAATCAACCAGAATCAGCCGTTGGTCAGACAGCTCTCAACAGCCTGACTGCAAGGACTCCCATTCACCTGTATCTCAGACCGTGACAGCAGGGAGGTGGGACTATGTCTAAAGAGCAACTATTGATACAATGTAGCTCTGCAGCTGAAAGAAGCCAGCATTATCAACAGAAACTTTTTACATACATATGTGTGTTTGTATGTCCTTCTGCTGCAGATAAATTATGGGATGAGAATAAATCTCATTTTATTGAAGATTTCTGTTGGAAATTACACCGAAGAGGTGTAAACTGTGTAGGTGCCTGTGTAAACTGTGAAATTCATGCCCTTAACGAAATTCAAGAGGTATTCACATTGCATGGAATGAAATGTTCACATTTCAAACTTCTGGACTATCCTTTATTAATGAATGCAAATACATGTGATGAATCATATGAGCGACAACAGGTAGAGGTTTTGATAAATTATCTGAATAATGAACAGCCTTTCAGACTATAACTTCAGCCATCGAAGATCAAACTGTGCACCATAAATGCTTTTTCTTGGATGGTCCAAGTGGTGGTGGAAAAACATATCTGTATAAAGTTTTAATACATTATATTAGAGGTCATGGTGGTCCTGTTTTACCACAGCATCTACAGGAATTTCTGCAAATTTACTTCTTGGTGGAAGAACCTTTCATTCCCAATATAAATTACCAATTCCATTAAATGAAACTTCAATTTTTAGACTCGATATAAAGAGTGAAGTTTCTAAAACTATTAAAAATGCCCAAATTCTAATTATTGATGAATGCACCATGGCATCCAGTCATGCTATAAACACCATAGACATATTGCTAAGAGAAATTATGAATTTGAATGTTGCATCTGGTGGGAAAGTTCTCCTTCTTGGAGGGGATTTTCGACAATGTCTCAGTATTGTACCACATGCTATGCAATCGGTCATAATACAAATGAGTTTAAAGTACTGTGATTGTTTGGGGATGTTTCAGAAAGTTGTCTCTTAAAACAAATATGAGATCAGAGGATTCTGATTATAGTGAATGGTTAGTAAATCTTGGAGATGGCAAACTTGATAGCAGTTTTCATTTAGGAATGGATATTATTGAAATCCCCCGTGGAATGATTTGTAATGGATCTATTATTGAAGCTACCTTTGGAAATAGCATATCTATAGATAATATTAAAAATATATCTAAACGTGTGATTCTTTGTCCAAAAAATGAGCATGTTCAAAAATTAAATGAAGAAATTTTGGATATACTCAATGGAGATTTTCACACATATTTGAGTGATGATTCCATTGACTCAACAGATGATGCTGAAAAGGAAATTTTTCCAATTGAATTTCTTAATAGTATTAATCCTTCAGGAATGCGTGTCATAAATTAAAGTTGAAAGTGGGTGCAATAATCATGCTATTGAGAAATCTTAATAGTAAATGTGATGTTTGTAATGGTACTAGATTTATTATCAAAAGATTATGATCTAACATAATTGAAGCTGAAGTATTAACAGGATCTGCAGAGGAAGAGGTTGTTCTGATTCCAAGAATTGATTTGTCCCCACCTGACACTGGCCTCCCATTTAAATTAATTCAACAACAATTTCCCATGATGCCAGCATTTGTGATGACTCTTAATAAATCACAAGGACAAACTCTAGACAGAGTAGGAATATTCCTACCTGAACCCGTTTTTACACATGGTCAGTTATATGTTGCTTCCTCTTAAGTTCGAAGAGCATGTGACGTTAAAGTTAAAGTTGTAAATACTTCATACCAAGGGAAATTAGTCATGCACTCTGAAAGTGTTTTCACTATTAATGTGGTATACAGGGAGATATTAGAATAAGTTTAATCACTTTATCAGTCATTGTTTTCGTCAATGTTGTTTTTATATCATGTTTTTGCTGTTTTTATATCCTGTTTTTGTTTTCATATCATGTGTTCGTTGTTCTTATATCATTTTGTTATTGTTTATTTATTAATAAAATCATGTATTATTTTCATATACATTTTACTCATGTCTTTTCATCTCTCACACTTCTACTATAGAGAAAGGGCAAATAGCAATATTAAAATATTTCCTCCAATTAATTCCCTTTCAATGTGTACGAATTTCATGCACTGGGCCTCTAGTTACTTCATAATTCTGAGGGTTAAATAGATTCACTAACTTGTTCTTACTCAGCAAGAGGTGGCTGAGTCATCTTGAAGGCTTTCTCATTCAGATGTCTTGCAGTTGATGCTGGTTGCTAGTTGAGATCTCAGAAGGAACACCTACAGGTGTCCTCTTCATGTGGGATGGGCTTCATCACAGCATGGTAACTGGGTTTCAATAGCTAAATCTCATAAGAGAGAGAGACAGGAAAAAGCTATTCCCTGTTGTTTGTTTTTTTAACTTACCATGTAAATTGCATAGCACCCCTTCTACCACATTCTATTCTTTAAAAGTAAATAATTAAGTTCAACCCCTAGAAAAAAGGAAGAAAATTAGCCTCCACTTCTTGATGGAACAGTAGCAAAGAAATCGTGGACATGTAAAATTACCACAATAAATATTATAGATAAGCATTTGTTATCCCTTCTTTATCTTCAATCTTCCTATCTCTATTCTCACTGCTCTATTACTTACACAAACATGCTCAATTTTCCTACAAATTCAAATTACGTACCTAACACCATTGAAGCAAAAACTCCTCTCTTGACCCTCTATTTCCATGTAACATTAAATTTCTCCTTCTATGCAAACTTCTTAAAATTTTAATCTTTAAACATTATACTTACATTTTTAAGAAAAATTTAATTCATTTTTAAAGAGAGAAGAAGGGAGAGAGAGAAATATCGATGTGAGAGCAAAACATCAATCAGCTGCATACTCCCTACTGGGGATAGAGCTGGAAACCTGGGCATGTGCCCTGACCCAGAATTTAACTGACATTTCAGTGCATGGGATGACACCCATCCAAGTGAGCCACACCAGTCAGGGCTAAAAGTTATACATACTTTTTAAAAAATCTTTCATTCAGTCCTCAGCCTGGATCAGTCCCACTATACTAAAGCTCTTCTCACTGAAATCACTGTTGATCTTTTCAGCATTTTTCAGGTTTTTTAAAATAAAAGAATCTAATTTTCAATGAAAACTATTGTTTCCAGTTTCTTGAAATTAACTAACTTCTTAACTTCTACATAACATGTGCTTCCCGTTCTCTTTCTCTCTGGCCCCTCTTTTGTCTCCCCAATATTTCATTCAACTCCATTTTAATCTATTCTTCTACACTATAATTATTTATTTGTTTGCATGTTTTATTTTAACAGTGACTGAAATGTTGATAATACTGAGATCAAATTCTTCAGGTCAGGCTTTTCTTAGGCATTTCACAATTATATACAAAAAAAAACTCCATCTGTACAAGTGATAGGTAATTTAAAATCAATTTTCATATGAGTGAAATTTTCCAATACTTTATTCTCTATCACAGTTGATGGCATGTTATTCTCCCATGCATTTAAGCTAGAAACCTGAGAAATTTAATGTTTGTCTTGCTGTCAACTCAATTTCTTTACATGCAGTCAATCAACAAGTATGACCAATTTCATCTTCTAAATATTTTTTTCACATCTATATTATTTTCTCTAATCTTACTACTGCTGCTTTAATTAAGGACCTTATAATTTCTTGTACTGATCAATTGCCTCTGAAATGTACTTTTCCTCTATTTTTGTCTGAATGTATAAGTTATCAATACTGTTCTTGATGACTAGAGTTTCATCTTTGGAAAACCAAAAACTTAGGCTTAAACCTTAGGTCTTCATTGACTATCTGTTTGATCATAGACAAGATATTGTACATCACAAAACCTCAGTTTTTCTCATCTGTAAAAGAGGGGTAATAATCCCTGCTTTTCATTGCTATTGTAAAAATTTAATAAGATGAATTTAATACTTTTAGCTAAATTCCTGGTACAGAGTATGTATTCAATAAATAATAGGTGTTATTTGTAACTTTCTGAACAATTGATTTGATAATTTCATTTTTCTAAAACATAACTTACATAATAATCCAGGTCTTAAACTATTAATTATACTTTGTTAATATGTAATAAACACTCTCCATGGTTTGGTCTCTTCCAACCTTGCCGTTTGCATGGTGTTTTTTTTTATTCTCTCCCAAACATATTATATTCCAACAATACCAAACTGCTGTAGCACTCTGCACATTCCATGCTGCTTTTTGTTCATACTGTTTCTTATGCTTGGGATGTCCTTCTTAATTCTATCTTCCACCCCTCAAACTGAATAAGTTTTCTCACATGTTACAATTCAGCTCAGTCATCACCTTGTATAAATACTTTTCCATGAGACATTCATACCCACCATTCTCCCGCCCTAACAGAATTAGGTAGTTCATTTTCCAGGCTTCTGTAATAGCCAATATGTACCTGCCACTGCATTTTCAATATATATATATATATATATATATATATATATATATATATATATATATGTGCTAACTCTGTGGTGTCATACTTTAGAATATGTAAGAATTACTACCCAGGATGACACATAAAAAAGCCTCTGTACTGAATGAATGATACAATATATATTCAATAGTAATTTTTGCTATTCTAGATTTTCACCTTCCCACTCTCAAAATATTATTATTCAGATATATATTTTTCATTGATATATATTGAGATATGTATATATATATATGTGTATATATATATATGTGTATATATATATACACATATATATATCCCCATCCCCTACTACATTTCCCAAATCACTCTGGCCAATATTACAATATTACCTGTTAATTATTTAAAGCAACAAACATTTTTCAGTTCTTATCTTTACCTCTGTGCTAGAGCTTCCATAACAAAGTAAAAACTTGTGCCTTAAAATAACACAAATTTCTCTCACAGTTTTGGGGGCTAAAATCTGAAGGTTCTAGGAAAATATCCGTCCTTCCCTCTTTCTAGCTTCTAGTATTTGCCAGTAACACTTGGCATCTCTTGCTTCATAGAAACATCACTACAATGTCTGCCTCAGTCTGCACATAGCATTCCCCCTGTATCACTGCATCTGCATGGCCTTCCTATAAAAATACCAGTCATTGGATTTAAGGCCTACCTTAATCTAGTATGACCACATCTTACCTAATTGCATCTGCAAAAGACCCTATTTCCAAATTGCATTCTGATACATACACATGAATAATTCATCACTAGACTACACGCTGAGTGGCCAGATTATTATGATCTCTGAACACATAATAATCTGGCCACTCAGTATATATATTAGAGACCCAGTGCATGAATTTGTGCATGGGTGGTGTCCGGCCAGCCTGGCCAGGGGGCGGGAACATGGGCGGTTGGCCGGCCTGCTGGCTGGTGGAACTCCTGGTCGAGGTGACAATTTGCATATAAGCCTTTTATTATATAAGATATACACTGAGTGGCCAGATTATTATGCATTTAGAGATCATAATAATCTGGCCACTCAGTGTATATCTATATTAGAGGCCCAGTGCATGAAAATTCAGGCACTGGAGTGGGGTCCCTCAGCCTAGCCTGCCCCCTTTCACAGTCTGGGATCCCTCAGGAGGTGACCGAGCGATCAGGGGAAGGTGATGCCTCCATCACACCTCTGCTGCTGCCACTGCCAGCAGTGCAAGCCCCAGCCGTCCCTGGTTACCTGAGCCTCGGGCGGCCCTGGGTGCCTAGAAAGCTGCCATCTGAGGCTTGCCTGCACCTTGGACCAGACCTGGGCAGCTGGGGGACTGAGAGGACTGCGGGACTCTGAAGGCAGGCACACTGAGTGGCCGGACCTGCCTGGGGGCGGGCCCAGCTGTGTTGTGTGCCTGCTGCCCTGGCGTGGCTGAGGGGACTGTGAGCCATTATCTTGTGGCTGTGGGTGCCACCATCTTTGAGGGCATGGCAATCAATTAGCATATTACCCCTTATTGGCTGTGGGCACTGCCATCTTTGTGAGGGTGTGATGGTCAATTAGCATATTCCCTCTTTATTAGATAGGATAATAAAAGCCTAAGTGACCGTTATGGCAGAATGATCAGAACGACCAGTCACTATGATGCACACTAACCACCAGTGGGAAGAAGATCAATGCAGGACCTGCCCCCAGTGTGCTCCCACAGGGGGAGTGGCACTCAGCCAGAAGTTGGGCTCATAGCTGGTGAGTGCAGCAGCAGTGGTGGGAGCCTCTCCCACCTCTGCAGCAGCACTAAGGAGCAATGAATAGGCGGGTGGTAAGGAGCAAGGGGTCCCGGACTGTGAAAGGGGTGTCTGACTGTTTCCTGGAGAGCGGGCCCAAATCGGCAGTTGGACATCACCAAGGGGTCCTGGACTGCAAGGGGGTGCAGGCCGGGCTGAGGGACACCCCCACATTGCACAATTTTTATGCACTAGTGTGTATATATATATATATATATATATATACACACTAGAGGCTTGGTGCACAAAATTCGTGCATGGGGTGTCCTTCAGCCCAGCCTGCACCCTCTCCAATCTGGGACCCCTTGAAAGATGTCCTATTGCCAGTTTACAGTGATCGGGCCTAAAGTGGCAGTCAGACATCCCTCTCACAATCCGGGACTTCTGGCTCCTAACGGCTCACCTGCCTGCCTGCCTGCTTGATTGCCCCTAACCACTCTGCCTGCTGGCCTGCTCACCCCTAATTGCCCCCTGCCGCAGGCCTGCTCACCCCCAAATGCCCCCCACCAGCCTGATCACCCACCCCCAACTGCCCTGTGTGTCAGTGTGCTCGCCCCCAACTGCCTCCCCTGTCAGACTGCTCACCCCCAATTGCCCCCCTGCTGGCCTGATCATTCCAATATGCTGCCCCCGCTGTACTGATCACCTCCAACTGACCCCCACTGATGGGGTGAGGAGCTGAGGGCTGTTTTCAGGTTGGCCACACCCCCTTCAGGGTGGGGGTCCCCACTGGGGTGCCTGGCCAGCCTGGGTGAGGGGCTGATGGCTGTTTGCAGGCTGGCCAAGCCCCCCAGCAGGGACCCACACCCCATGGGAGTGTGGCCAACCTGGGTGAGGAGCTGAGGGCTGTTTTCAGGCTGGCCACACTCCCCAATGATCCAGGCTCCCAGCCCCTCCTTTTTTTCTTTTCTTTCTTTTTTTTCAGCACCTCCTTGAGCAGAATCCAGGGCCAGCTGGAAGCAGGTATCTGGGATTTATTTATCTTCTACAATTGAAACTTTGTAGCATTGAGCGGAGGCCAGGGCCAGCCAGAGCGGGCAGGAAGCTTGGCTTCCTCCATCACTGAGGGCAACCCAAGCCTCCTGCTCACTCCAGCTCTGTGGCCATCGCCATCATAGTTGGGCTAATTTGCATACTCGCTCCTGATTGGCTGTGGGTGTATCGGAGTGATGGTCAATTTTCATGTTTCTCTTTTATTTGTGTAGATATATCACCAGATCCTTTTGGACTGACAAACTACTAGAGGGGAAGTACTAGGTTGTCAGTGTTGTAAGAACAAATCCCATATTACCTCTTCATAGTTAAAACTAGCTAGACAGCCTAAAGAATCTTAGCATTTCTAATTGAGAATTCCTAATGTAAAATTGAAAGTGGTGGTGGAGTAAGTGGATGCTGCATGGACATGCACGCAGGACCAAACTGGAATTACAACTAAAATACAGAAAAAACTCCCTGAATAATCAAAAGAGCACTTGTTAGAGAGAACCCTGATACCTGAGGACTGAAAGTGGAGACCGCATAGAAACTGGTAGGAGGGGCGAAGGGTTTAAAGAGCTGATGGGATCAGACAGCAATTGAAATTCCAGAGAGATATCTCAGCTGTTTTGGGGTTGCCACTGAGAACTTTGAGGTCTAATCCCCAAGCTGGGCACCCCAACAGAGAGCACCAAAACTGAGAAGGGTTCCCACATAACATCTGGATGTGAAAAGCAGCAGTGTTGTTGTCTGCCAGGGAGAGAATGCTGGAAATTCATCACCCTCTTAAAAGGCCAACGCACAAAATATCCTGTGTAGCCATCCACCTTGTACTCCAGCAGAGGAAGGGCAGAGTGGACTGGAGCTGTGTGAGCAGGAGCCAGGATCAAGGGCTCTGGGGTTAGATCTCAGAAGGCCGACACCCTGGTATCCTGTGCTGAGTCATTCCTTCACATTGCCAAGGTCATCTTTCTCATGCAAACATTTGCTATACAGACAACCTTGCCTAGGGGGCAAGACAGTTGATCCATCCTATTGGAAAACACCTTGCCCCATGGTGAAGAGTTGCTCAGGTCCATTAAGAGACTGAGAATAACAATTAACCTCTAGGCAGAAGCAATTGCCCCACTTTGTTGAAAAAAACACAAAACACAACAACACAAAACTCTTGCCACACCTGTGGACAATTGCCTGAGGTAAATTCAAGACAAAATTCTATCAGATTGTAGACAGAGGATGTCTCTGGAGGCTTTGAATCTTTGCCTTATCTAATTAGTCAAAAACAGTGTTTGGCACTGTCCTGCACTAGAGACTGAGGCATAACAGATCTACCTAATACATAATCACAAACCCAAAAAGGCAGCCAAAATGAGGAGATAAGGAAACAACCCCCAAATGGAAGAACAAGATAATGTTCCAGAAGAAGAGATAAATGAAATGGAGATAACAAATGTATCTGATACAGAGTTCATAATTATGATGGAAAAGATGCTCAACAGCATGAGAAAAGATATAGTAACTATGAAAAAGGAAATAAAGAATGACATAGCACAAATAAAGAACACATTGGAAAGACAACATAGCAGATTAAGGAAAGCTGAGGACTGAATCAGTGAATTAGAAGACAGGGTTGAAAAGTCACTCAATCAGAGAACCAAAAAGAAAAAAAAAACACAATTAAAAACAGGAGGGCAGCAAATGGGAACTATGGGACAATGTCAAATGTAACAATATTCGAATACCAAGTGTGCTAGAAGAGGCAGAAAGAGAAAAAGAGGTAGAGAATGTGTTTGAAGACATAATGGCAAAAATCTTCCCTAACCTGGTAAAGGAAAAAGTCACACAAACCCAGCAGGCACAGAGAAGTTCAAGCAAAAAAGAACCCAAACAGACCCACACGCAGACACATCATAAGTAAAATGCCAAATATTAAAGACAAAGAGAGAATCTTAAAGGCAGCAAGAAAAAAGCAAACTGTTACCTATAAAGGAGCTCCCATAAGGCTGACATCTGATTTCTCATCAGAAATCCTTCAGGCTAGAAGGGAATGAAATGAAGTACTCAAGGTAAAAGAAAGCAAGGATGTAAAACCAAGACTACTAAATCCAGCAAGACTATCATTCAAAATAGATGGTCAAATAAAAGCTTCCCAGAGGAAAAAAAAAAAAAGAAGGTAAAGGAGTATATCACCACCAAGCCAGAATCATGAAAACCCTAAAGGGACTGCTGAAATGAGAAGGAGAAATAGAGAGAAAAATCTAGGCATACAGAATTAAAATGGCAATAAATAAGTATCTATCAATAATAACCTTAAATGTAAATGGATTAAATGCTCCAAACAAAAGACATAGGGTAGCTGAATGAATACAAAAACATGACCTAACTATATACTGTCTATAAGAGGCCCACTTTTAAACAAAAGATACACACAGGATGAGAGTGAAGGGATAGAAAAAAAATCCATGCAAACGGAAAAGAAAACAAAACTGGAGTACCAATTCTCATATCTGACAAAATAGACTTTAAAATGAAGGTCATCACAAGAAGCAACAAAGGTCACTACATAATACTAAAGGGATTGATCCAGCAAGAGGATATAATGATGGTAAACATATATGCACCAAATATAAGAGCACCTAAATATCTAAAAAAAACTTCTGGAGAACTTTAAGGGAGAGATTGACAACAATACAGTCATAGTAGGGGACTTTAGCACCACGCTGACTTCACTGGATAGATCTTCCAGACAAAAACTTAACAAGGAAACGGTGACTCTAAAGGAAACACTGGATCAGATTAATTAAATTAAGATGTATAAAATATTTCACCCCAAAGCAGCAGAATATACATTCTTCTCAAATACACATGGATCATCACAAAGACAGATCACATGTTAGGACACAAAACAAATCTCTACAAATTCAAGAAGGTTGAAATCATATCAAACATCTTCTCAGATCACAGTGAAATGAAATTAGAAATAAACTACAGTTAAACACCCAAAAACATTCAAACACATGGAGGCTAAACAGCATGCTATTAAACAACTAAAGGCCCAATGCACAAAATTCATGCAAGAGTAGGCCTTCCTTCCCCTGGCTGCCAGCACTGGCTTCCCTCTGGCACCTGGGACCCGGGATTCCCTTTGGCCACCAGCAGGGACCCTGGAACTGGGCTTCCCTCACAGTCCCAGCTTTGTCTGAAAGGTTGTCTGGAAGGACATCCAGTCTAATTAGCATAATATGCTTTTATTATTATAGATAAATAGATAACCAAAGAGATCAAGAAAGAAATTTAAAAAAAAAACTTCCTAGAAACAAATGAAAATGAATACACAACAACCCCAAATCTCTGGGACACAGCAAAAGCAGCCCTGAGAGGGAAGGTCAAAGTACTATAGGCCTACCTCAAAAAACAAGAAAAATAAAAATTAAACTATATAACCCTACAACTTAAAGAACTAGAAAGAGTACAACAAGAAAAGCCAGAGTAAGTAGAAGGAAGGAAATAATAAAGAGTAGAGCAGAAAAAAAATGATATAGTGACTAAATAAAAATTACAATAAATCAATAAAAGCAAGAGCTGGTTCTTTGAAAGAATAAACAAAACTGATGACCCAGGCTCATCAAGAAACAAAGAGGACTAAAATAAATAAAATCAGAAACAAAAGCGGAGAAGTAACCATTGACATCTCAGACATACAAAGGACTGTAAGGAAATATTATGAACAACTATATGCCAAAATACTGGACAATGTGGGTGAAATGGACAAATTCCTAGACAAATACAAAGCTGAATCAGGAAGAATCAGAAAACCTGAATAGGCCAATAACAACTCATGAAATAGAAGCAGTAATAAAAAAATAATAATAACTCCCAGCAAAAAAAAGCCTGCATCTGGACAGCTTCATGGGGAATTTTACCAAACATTCAAAGAAGAACTAATACGTGTACTTCTCAAACAATTACAAAAAATACAAGTTGAAGAAATACTTCCAAGATTTTTTTATGATGCCAGCATTACCCTAATTCCAAAAACAGATAAAGACACTACAAAGAAAGAGAATTACAGGCCAATATCTTAGATGAACATAGATGCTAAAATCCTCATTAAATAATAGCAAACCGGATCCAGAAATATATTAAAATATATTACACCATGACCAAGTGGGATTTATTCCAGGTATTCAAGGCTGGTAAAGATCAGCAAATCAATAAATGTGATACAACACATAAACAAATTGAAAGACAATAATCACATGATCATAAGCATTCAACAAAATCCAACATCCATTTTTGGTAAAAACTCTCAGCAAGGTGGGACTAGAGGGAGCATATCTCAACATGATAAAGGCCATACATGACAAACCTAGAGCGAACATCATACTAACACCATTTCCCCTAAGAACAGGAATAAGACAGTGATGTCCACTTTTACCACTCTTATTCAACATAGTACTGGAAGTCCTAGCCAAAGCAATCAGACAAGTAGAAGAAATGAAAGTCATCCAAATTGGAAAGGAGGAAGTGAATCTCTCATTATTTGCAGATGACATGATATTGTATATAGAAAACCCTAAATATTCCACCACCACCACCAACAACAACAACAATAGATTTAATAAATGAATTTGACAATGTAGCAGTGTGGGGAAGCATGGGACTTGGTTGGGAAGTCTGTAAGGAGGAATCTCAGAAAGGTCAGAGGCCTCTATGGGGACCTTGCCAAAGGCAGCAGACCCTGCTTTGACTTTTCCAAACAAGTTTGAGCCCTGGGGTTTTTTACTGGAATATTTATGTTTACTCTTCAGACACCCTTGCTTAAAGGACACAGCAGATGCATGTGTTTTCTCAAGGATACTTACCCTGATGATCGTATCTAGAAGTTAATTTTAGTTCAAGCTGTTGCTACAATAAAAGCCTAAGGAGGCAGGTGAACAGGGATGTCTGGTTCCTTTAGCCAGGCAGTCCCTAAGCCCTCTCTTTCACAGAAATGTGTGTCAGAGTAATCATTCATCCATTTCTCAGGGTCTGCTGGTCAGCCCTGGCATAGCAGGGTACAAAATCACCATCCAAAAATCAATGACTTTTTTATATACCAATAATGACTTCTCAGAAAGAGAAACTAGATGAGCAATCCCATTTACCACTGTAACAAAAAAATTAAAATACTTAGTAATAAATTTAACCAAGGAGGCAAAAGACCTATATTCAGAAAACTACAGGATATAGAAAAAAGGATAGAAGAAGATTTAAAAAAGTGGAAGAATATACCGTGTTCATGGATTGGTAGAATCAACATCATTAAAATGTCTATACTACCCATGGCAATCTATAGATTCGATGCCATCCCTATTAAAATACCTATAGATACCTATAGCATATTTCACAGATCTAGAACAAATACTTCCAAAAGTTATATGGAACCAAATAAGACCCCAAATAACCACAGCAATCTTGAGAAAGAAGAACAAAGTTGGAGAAACCAGATTTTCAAGTTATACAGCAAAGCCACCATAATCAAAACAGCCTGGTACTGGCACAAGAACAGTTATATAGATCAATGGGACAGAACAAAGAACCCAGAAATCAACCCAAGGCATTACTCTCAATATTTCACAAAAGAGGCAAGAGCATACAATGGAGTCAAGACAGTCTCTTCAATAATTGGTGTTGGGAAAATTGGACAGATACATGCAAAAAAATGAAACTAGACCACCAACTTATACCAGACACAAGAATAAACTCAAAATGAATAAAAGACTTAAATGTAAGTTGTGAAACCATAAAAATCCTAGAAGAATCCATAGGCAGCAAAATATCAGACATCTCTCATAGCACTATGGTTATGGTTATATCTCCTAGGGCAGTGGTCGGCAAACTGCAGCTCATGAGCCACATGCGGCTCTTTGGCCCCTTGAGTGTGGCTCTTCCACAAAATACCACTTGTGGGCGTGCACGTACAGTGCGATTGAAACTTTGTGGCCCTTGCGCAGAAGTCAGTTTTCGGCTCTCAAAAGAAATTTCAATCATTGTACTGTTGATATTTGGCTTTGTTGACTAATGAGTTTGTCGACCACTGTCCTAGGGCAAAAGAAACTATGGAGAAATAAACAAATGGGACTACATGAAAATAAACTTCTGCATAGCAAAAGAAATCATCAACAAAATGAAAAGGGAACCCACTGTTTGGGAGAACATATTTATCAATGATACATGTGATAAAGGGCTAGTATACAAAATATATAAGGAACTCATACAACTTAACCAAAGGAAGACAAGTAATCAAATCTAAAAGTGGGCAAAGGACATAAATAGACACCTCTCCAAAGGGGACATACACATGGCCAAGAGACATATGAAAAAATGCTCAAAGTCACTTATCATCAGAGAGAAGCAAATTAAAATGACAATGAGGTATTATTTCACACCTGTCAGAATGGCTACTATCAAGAAAACAAATATGACAAGTGTTGGTGAGGATGTGGAGAAAAGGGAATCCTAGTACACTGCTGGTGGGAATGCAGACTGGTGCAGCCATTATGGAAAACAGTATGAAGTTTCCTCAAAAAAATTAAATACAGAATTGCCATTTGACCCAGTGATCCACTTCTAGGAATATATCCTAAGAAACCTGAAACACCAATCAAATAGAATGTATCTACGCCTAAGTTCATATCAGCACAATTTACAATAGCTAAGATCTGGGAGCAGCCCAAGTGCCCATCAGTCAATAAGTGGATAAAGAAACTGTGGTACATTTATACCATGGAATACTATCCTATATAATAAAGCTGTGATATGCAAATTGACCATCACACCCTCACAAGATGGCTGCCTACGATATGGCCATCAGGGGGGTTAGTGAGGGACGACCAAGTGACTGAACAAGCAAGCTGAATGGGGCAACTAGGCTGGCGGGGGTTAGGAGGCAGTTAAGGGCAACCAGGCCCCCAGGGAGGGTGCAGTTGGGGGCAACCTGGCCGGCATTGGGGTCAGTTAGGGACGATCAGGTCAGCACGAAGAGGCAGTGAGGGGTGATCAGGCTGGCAGGGGGCTGGGCAGTTAGGGGCAACCAGGCAGGCAGGCAGATGAGCGATTAGGAGCCAGCAGTCCAGGATTGTGAGAGGGATGTCCTACTGCCAGTTTAGGCCCGATCCGAGGGGTACCGGATTGGAGAGGGTGCAGGCTGGGCTGAGGGGAACCCACCCCATGCATGAATTTTATGCACTGGGCCTCTAGTGCAGCAATAAGAAAAGAAGAATCTCTTACCCTTTGAGACAACATGGAAGGATGCATAGAGTAGCATGCTAAGTGAAATAAGTCAATCTGAGAAAGACAAGTATCACATGATCTCACTCATATGTGGAATATAAGTAACAAAATAAACTGATGAATGTAGTGGACCCAGAGACATGGAAGCATGGAACAGAGTGTGGAATCTCAGATGGAAGATGGGGAAGGGTGGTTGGGTGGGAGGTAACCAACCAAGGACTTTGTATGCATATATGCATGGCCCATGGTCACAGACAATGGGGCTGTGAGGGCCAGGGGTGAGGATTGGGGGAGGTCTGGAGGGGGTCAAGGGGTGGAAAAGGGGGACATATGTAATACTTTCAACAATAAATAATTATTTAAAAAAAAAACTTCCATGTTGGCACCAAGTTTGCAGTGTATACTAGGACAAAATTTATCAGTCTGACAAAGTAATTCTCGGAGCTCTCCCACAACCTATGCTGGAAAATCTACCTGGCTATTTATAAAATTTACCTGACTATGTGATAGTCAGTAAACAATTTTTTTAGGTATAAATTGTACCTATAGAAATCAATTTTTAGCTATTTTACAAAAGCTCTTTGTTTTCTGTTATTCTGAGAAGACTTGTTTTAATTACAACCATTTCCATCTTCACACAGATTACAATGCCTGCTATTGGTCTGAATGTGTTCACCTCAAATTCATATGTTAAAATGTTAATCTGAAAAAAATGATGGTTTTAGGAGGTGGGATATTTGGGAGATCCTTTGTTCATGAGTGTGGAGCCCTTGTGAATGGCATTAATTTATATAAAAGAGACCCCAGAGAGGTCCCCCAACCCTTCCACCAAGATACAATGAAAGTCTGTGACTACAGGAGGACCCTCATCTTACCATGCTCACACCCTCATTTCAGACTTCCAGCCTCCATAATTGTGCAAGATAATTTTGAGTTATTTTTTTTTTATTTTTTTATTTTTTAATTTCTTTATTGATTAAGGTGTCACATATTTGTCCTCATCCCCCCATTCCCATCCCACACCCCTCCCCACGGATGCCCCAACCCCCTGTTGAACTTAACCATTGGTTAGGCTCATATGCATGCACACAAGTCTTTTGGTTGATCTCTCCTCCATCCCCCCACCCTCCCCTATCCTCCCTCTGAGGCCCGATAGTCCGATCGATGCCTCCTTGTTTCTGGTTCTGTTCTTGTTCATCAGTCTATGTTGTTCATCATTTCCCCTAGATGAGCAAGATCATGTGTCACTAGAGATATACTTATAAGAACTGAATGTGAGACGAGCAATAATAGTTATGCTGACAGGCAAATGAATCAGTCTGTAGTGAGTTTCTTTCTGGACCAACAGTTCTTTTGAGACCCAATACCAATGTCCACCAGTTCCTTATGTGTACATGTCGGCACTGACCCCTCAGCTCTGGATGGTAGACAAATGGTGGTAATGCAGGTCTGACACCCTCTGGTTTGGTCTCGGCCAGACCCAGGGGGACGGCTTCACCCGGACTCAGGGGCACGTGGCCTCACCCAGACCCGGGACCCAGCCTCACCCGGATCCAGGGGCACACGGCCTCACCTGGATCCGGGATGCTCCAGCTTCACCTGGACCCAGGGGTGCGTGGCCTCACCTGGACCCAGGGGCGCGTGGCCCCACCTGGACCCAGGGGCGCGCAGCCTCTCCCAGACCCAGGGGCACGCGGCCTCACCCAAACCCAGGGGCGCACGGCCTCACCCGGACCCGGGACCCAGCCTCACCCGGATCCAGGGGCACACGGCCTCACCCGGACCCAGGATCCAGCTTCACCCGGACCCAGGGGCGCGAGGCCTCACCCGGACCCATGGGTGTGTGGCCGCACCTGTTCCCGGGACCCAGCCTCACCCTGACCCAGGGGCGCATGGCCTCACTGGGATCCAGGGGCGCACGGCCTCACCTAGACCCAGGAGCGTGTGACCACACCCGAGCCCAGGGGCATGCAGCCTCGCCCGGACCTGGGACCCAGCCTCTCTCGGACCCAGGGGCATATGGCCTCACCCGGACCTGGGATCCAGCTTCACCCGGACTCAGGGACGCGTGGCCTCACCCGGACCCAGGGGCGTGTGGCCTCACCTGGACCCAGGGGCGCGTGGCCTCACCCGGACCCAGGGGCGCGTGGCCTCACCCAGACCCAGGTGCGCGAGGCCTCACCCGGACACGGGACCCAGCCTCTCCCGGATCCAGGGGCACACGGCCTCACCTGGGCCTGGGATACAGCTTCACCTGGACCCAGGGGCACATGGCCTCACCCGGACCCAGGGGTGCATGGCCCCATCCGGACCCAGGATCCAGCCTCACTCAGACCTAGGGGCGCATAGCCTCACCCGGACCCAGGGGGGTGGCCCCACCCGAACCCGGGACCCAGCCTCACCCGGACCCAGGGGGGTGCGGCCTTACCCGGATTCAGGGGCATGTGGCCTCGCCCGGACCCGGGACCCAGCCCCACCCTGACCCAGTTCCCAGCCTCACCCGGACCCAGGGGCGCGTGGCCTCACCCGGACCCGGGACCCAGCGGGGTTTCGTCTTCTTGATCCCAATTCCTGTTGGTCAATTCCCTCTCAGCAATTCCTTTGGGCATTTTCTCAGAGCTCCAGGGCAGCTGTCGCAGAACTCGTTGGGCTGCGGGCTTGGCGAAGCTCCAGTGTGCCCGGTGCGCGGTGGCAGGCTGGTCCGGGGTCGCTGCGTCAGCCCTTAGGTCTGCAGCGGTGGCCAGTCGCCGAGCGTGCGCACCTGGCCACTTCCGGGGCGTTGATATTCTTGAAGGACTCGGAGGTCAGCAAGCGTGGAGCCTCCCACCCCATGTCTCTCAGGGGCTCGTCTGTCCGTGCTCGGCAGCGAGTGGAGCCGTCCCCTCAGCCGGAGACCACTGGGGGAACTGCGCCAAGCACGTTCCAGGCTGCCATTGTGTCGCCTGAGCCATAGTTCTTAAAGTGTGATCTTTGGGTCACCGGCATCAGCATCATCCCGCGTACCCCTCTCTTTTATTCTAGTTGTAGAGCATCTGCTCAGCCAGCCCTCCGGTGGTTCTGGATGGTGTCTGCTCTGCTCTCCCATCATAATCTCAAAATTGTTGTGGTAGGCAACAATCAGGCTTCCGCCCTATGCCTCCATCTTGGTCCTCCTTTGTATAGTTAAGTCTTGATTGTTGTTGGTGTCACTGGGAGGAATTGTCCTCCTGGCCAATTGTCCATGAGGACCCTCTGTTTCTATAAAGGAAGAGTTGCTGTGCAGGAGACACGTTTATGGGCCGGATCTTGTTGCAGCAAGGCTTTGGTGCTCACTGAGTCTGCCTCTTGAATGTGTCCCTTATGCGAGTGGTTGAAATCTGGTGTCATCTCACACCGACCACTAGATGCCCTCGTTTCTGGGTCTCCAATGGAGTGTAGATCAACGACTGCCTGAGGCCACTCAGCAGGAATTACAGCAAAAACTGCAGTTTCCTCCTCCTGTCTAAGCAGCCCCGGAGCAGTCCGACTAGAACCGCAGTTCATCTGGTCAAGTTGCCACAGGGCAGGCCACCCACATGCAAAAGCTGCTGCTTGGAGCCCAGGTGGGCCTGCAAAACGTGTGGGGCGGGTCTGCAAAACGTGCGGGGCGGGTCCCAGGGCGGGGCGGGTCTCAGGGTGGGGCAGGGTCTCAGGGCACCACCAGGCCATGGCGTGGCAAATCGCAATGGCTGCAAGTCTGCTTTTTCTGCTTTCCATGTTTCTAAGCCCCCTCGTTCCGCACTCCAGCGCAGCAAACACTGATTGCTGGGCGCACCTCCACAAGGAAGTTACTCCCACTCTCCGACATGAAGGCCGAGAGTCCAGCCTCTTCCCACTGGTGTCTGGGTCTCCCACGAGTCCCCAGAAGCTGGATTTCAGGGTCATGGGGAGCTAATCTCCCCTAGGGTTGGAAAAAAAGCCGCATGACCCTTCCCCTGCCACCAGTCCGACCCACGCGCCTCCACACCTTATCCCTTCCGAGTTCGCTCTGTCCTCTTCCCTCTTAGCTGTAAATCCACCCTTCAGCCAGCTCTCCTGTGGTTCTGGGTGGCAGACGCTCTGTCCTCCAGTTGTATTTTTGAAATTGCCATGCGCGGTGCAGTTCATTTGTTTAACTTTGCCGCCTTCTTGGTTCTCCTCTCTAAAAATGGCTAAAGGACTTGAATGTAAGACGGGAAATCATAAAAAATCCTCCAAGTCGGTGACGGCGGCCACCGGGGCCCCGAGGATCTCACTGGGCAGCTTGGCCAGGTCGGTGATGCGGATGAGACCATCCCGCAGAAAGATGGTCTCTTCCTTCACCGAGAGCCACTGCGCCGAGTCCGCAGCCGCTGCTACAGCAGCGGCTGCGGCCGCCCACGAGCTCATGGCCCCAGCTGAGGTGCTGACTGAGAGGAGCAGCCGCCCGGCCTGGGGAGACGCGAGCAGGAGTCGCCGCGCTCACCAGTCCATCTTTTAGTTGTATTTCCGAAACTGCCATGCGAGGCAACAGATCAGCCGTTCAACTCCGCCGCCATCTTGGCTCCTTCTCTATCAATTTTGAGTTATTTATAAGCTATGCAGTCTGTATTATTTTGTTACAGCAGACTGAATGGACTAAGACATTGCCATAAAACATATTTGATCTATTTCAAACTTTTATCTTTACTTCCTTTAATTGGGAGAAATATTTTATTAAAGAGTTATTTGAGTGTTTTTTTATCCCCTAAAAAAGTTCCTAATATAGTGTATTAGAAAAAAATTAGTAAAAATAAAATAATTTATATGAACTTCTTCCTTGTAGGACTTGTTGACTACTGTAAATGAAAAGAGTATTGATGCAAGAGACACCTGCTTTTTATGAGGCACTAATTAAATTTTCCTTTTGTGGGGACAGGTGATGAATATTGAGATTTGTTGTTTTGAATAGACTTTATATATTTTTAGAAAATATTCATAACCTTCTTAAAAACATTAAAAAGTCTTTCACAGCATTGACATTAAATTAAATACCACTGAAACTAAACTAACATAAATTCTGACTGGTTTTATAGAGTAAAATACACCTATGCCTTTCTCCAATCAAATATTTATGGCATTTTTCAGTTTCATAAGTTTGTGTTAACATTTGGTAGTTTTTATTGAGCACTTAGTGTCTATAAAACATTGGGAGGTATTGGTAAAGGTTTTCCAATAGCAAATAAAATGATAATAGCCCACATACTTCAGTGCTCTGCTGCTGCTAAACAGCAGGTCAACTTACCAAAAGGTATTTCCTCAATAACAATTGTCATGTTATTTTCCAATAGTGACTCATCTACTAATCTAATCATGATGTGGGAAAATTCAATTTTAGTATAGTTAGAGGAAGCTTATGTTTGATATCTTTCTGTTTTTGTTTTTGTTTTTAAGATTTGCCTGAAGAGAGTGACTACCTTTATTTGATCATATTCCTTCCACATAATGTCTCTTATCTTGAATTTCTTTGACAGCTAAAATTGAATAAATGGTCTCTGTCTACACTCAGTATCTCCTCACTCCTCATTAACTCTCTGAAAATCTGATTTTGGTCTATCATTCCATATAAATTGCTTTCTCCAAGATCACCAATGACCTCTTTCTAGTCAAATTCAATGACTTCTACCCAAATCCTTTTTGACCTTTTTTGTGTTACTTGACACAATTGATTATCCTATGCTTAAAACTCTTCTTCACCCTTAGATACAGTAACATATTACCTTATTTTCCCTGCCTTTTTGCCATTTTTTTCTTCTTGTTGCTTTTGCCTACAGTTGTTCATTAAACAAATATTTATTGAGCTCTAGACCTTATTCTAGGTAAAGATAGGTAAACATTTGGGAATACAAGATGGGTAGGCCTTTGACTTCAGAAAGGGGTGATGACAGACAAAGTAAAACAAAATAATTTTTACTAATGACCAGTACTATAAAGATAATAAATCTGAATGATACAGAAAAAATTGAAAATAAGTATGGAAGGGATCACAGGCATTGGAGGTGGGGGTAGTCTTCTTTTATTTTTAGTTGCCATGTAACAACAATTTGAGGAGGTGATATTTCAATAGAAACCAAACGTTTAAAAGAAATATGGGTGTGTGAGAATGTGCCAAGCATAGAAAATTGAAATGCCCAAGATGAGAATAACTTGACTCATGATAAAAATTGAATGGCCATTTTGGCCAACTGAAGCAGACAAATGGAAAAATAAGATAAGAGAGGGCGGTAGCATACCAATCATGGCTCCGTAGACTATTGTAATTACTGTTAATTTTTCTATAATGAAAATAATTAGAGGTTTATAAGACATGGAATTATATTATTTTATCCTATCTAATAAAACAGTAATATGCAAATTGACCATACCTCCATTACACCCACAAGCCACTCCCAAAAGCCAATCAGGAGCGAGTATGCAAATTAACCCAACCAATATGGCTGCAGCCACACAGAGAGCAGGAGTCTTGGGTTTCCCTGGCAATGGAGGAAGCCAAGCTTTCTGCTTGCCCTGGCCTGCCTTGGCCTCCGCTTAAGGCTACAAAGTTTCAATTATAGAAGATAAATAAATCTTAACAAAAATGGCAGCAGCAAGGGAGCTGGAGAGAGCAGGAGGCTTAAGTATCCCCCAGCAATGGAGGAAGCCAAGCTCCCACAGCCCTGGCCTGCCTTGGCCTCCGCTTAAGGCTACAAAGTTTCAATTATAGAAGATAAATAAATCCCAGATACCAGGGCCTCCACTTGGGTCACTGGGGGGCGTGGCCAGCCTGCAAACAACCATAGGCCCTTTGCCCAGGCCGCCCAACACCCCAAGGGAACCCCTACCCTGATCCAGGACACCCTTCAGGGCAAACAAGCTGGCCCCCGTGCACCAGGCCTCTATCCTATCTAATAAAAGAGTGATATGTAAATTGACCATAACTCCAACACACAAGATGGCTGCCCCCATGTGTTCAAAGATGGCTGCCCCCATGTGGACACAAGATGGCTGCCTCAAGATGGCCAGCAGAGGAGGGAAGTTGGGAGGGTTGAGGCCTGCAATGGAGGGGCAGTTGGGGGCGATCAAGCCTGCAGGGGAGGGCAGTTATGGGTGACCAGACTGGAAAAGGAGGGAAGTTGGGGGAGACCAGGCCTGCAGGGAAGGCAGTGGGGGGGACCCAGGCCTGCATGGGAGGGCAGTTAGGGGCAAACAGAGTGGCAGGGGAGGGCACTTAGGGGCAAACAGGCTGGCAGGGGAGTGGTTAGGGGGTGATCAGGCTGGCAGGCAGAAGTGGTTAGGGGCAATCAGGAAGGCCGGCAGGCGAGCAGTTGGGAGTCAGCAGTCCTGGATTGTGAGTGGGATGTCTGACGGCCCATTAAGGCCCTATCCCACTGTGATCGGCCCTAAACGGGCAGTTGGACATCCATCGAGGGGTCCCAGATTGGAGAGGGTGTAGGCAGGGCTGAGGGATACACACCCCCATGCATGAATTTCGTACACCAGGCCTCTAGTATAATATAATTCACATAGTAAAAGATCACTCAGGCTGTTGTGTAGAATTATAAGTTGTTAACAGCATCAAGGATAGAAACAACAGGAACAAGACAGGGATGCCCACTCTCATCACTCTTGTTCGACATAGTACTGGAAGTATTAGCCAGTGCAATTAGACAAGAAGAAGAAATAAAAGGCATCCAAATTGGAAAAGAAGAAGTAAAACTGTCCTTAGTTGCAGATGACATGATATTGTACATAAAAAATCCGAAAGACTCCATCAAAAAACTAATAGACTTAATAAATGAATTCGGCAATGTAGCAGGATACAAAATTAACGCCAAGAAATCTATGGCCTTTCTATACACCAATAGTGAAATTACATAAAGAGAGACTAAAAAGGCAATTCCATTTACCATCGCACCAAAAAAATTAAGATACCTAGGAATAAACTTAACTAAGGAGGTAAAAGACCTATATGCGGAAAACTACAGGACACTGAAAAAAGAGATAGAGGAAGACATAAACAGATGGAAGAACATACCATGTTCATGGATTGGTAGAATCAACATCATTAAAATGTCCATACTACCAAAAGCAATCTATAGATTCAATGCACTCCCCATTAAAATACCAATGGCATATTTCACAGACCTAGAAAGAACTCTCTAAAAATTCATCTAGAATAAAAAAAGACCCCAAATAGCTGCAGCAATCCTGAGAAAGAAGAACAAAGTAGGTGGGATCTCAATACCAGATTTCAAGCTGTACTACAAAGCCACTGTTCTCAAAACAGCCTGGTACTGGCACAAAAACAGACACGTAGACCAATGGAATAGAATAGAGAATCCAGATATCGACCAAAACCACTATGCTCAATTAATATTTGACAAAGGAGGCATGAACGTACAATGGAGTCAAGACAGTCTCTTCAATAAATGGTGTTGGGAAAATCGGACAGATACATGCAAAAAAATGAAACTAGATCACCAACTTACACCATACACAAAAATAAACTCAAAATGGATAAAGGACTTAAACATAAGACGGGAAACCATAAAAACACTAGAGGAATCCACAGGCAGAGAAATCTCAGACATATGCCGAAGTAATTTCTTCACTGATACTGCTCCTAGGGCAATGGAAGCTAAAGAGAAAATAAACAAATGGGCCTACATCAAAATAAAAAGCTTTTATACAGCAAAAGAAACCATCAACAAAACAACAAGAAAGCCCAATGTATGGGAGAACATATTTGCAAATGGTATCACTGATAAAGGTTTAATCTCCAAAATCTACAGGGAACTTATACAACTTAATAAAAGGAAGATAAATGATCCAATAAAAAAATGGGCAAGGGACCTAAATAGAATCTTTTTGAAAGAAGACAGAAGGAAGGCCAAGAGACATATGAAAACATGCTCAAAGTCACTAATTATCCAAGAGATGCAAATCAAAACGACAATGCGGTACCATCTCAAACCTGTCAGAATGGCAACCATCAACAAATCAACAAACGACAAGTGCTGGCGAGGATGCAGAGAAAAAGGAACCCTCGTGCACTGCTTTTGGGAATGCAGACTGGTGCAGCCACTGTGGAGAACAGTATTGAGTTTCCTCAAAAAACTAAAAATGGAGCTACCATTTGACCCAGTAATCCCACTTCTAAGATTATATCCCAAGAAAGTAGAAACACCAATAAGAAAGGATATGTGCACCCCAATGTTCATAGCAGCACAATTCACCATAGCTAATATTTGGAAACAGCCTAAATGCCCATCAGCAGATGAGTGGATTAAAAACTGTGGTACATCTACACAATGGAATAGTACGCTGCGGTAAAAAGAAAGAATTCTTACCATTTGCAGCAGCATGGATAGACCTGGACAGCATTCTGTTAAGTGAAATAGGTCAGGCAATGAAAGAAAAATACCACATGATCTCACTCATTTATGGAAAATAAAGAACATTATAACCTGATGAATAAAAAGATAGACACAGAGGCAGAGAAGCACCAAACAGACTGTCAAATTACAGCGGGAAGGCTGGGGAGTGTTGGGGAGGGAGGGAAATAAATCACCCAAACGACTTGTATGCATGCATATAAGCACACCAATGGACACAAGACACTGGGGTGGGTGGGATTAGGGCATACGACAGGGAGTAGGGGAGGCTGGGGGAAGGTCAATGGGGGGGAAAAAAGAAGATATATGTACTAATATATGTAATATTTTAAACAATAAAAAAAATTTTTAAAAGAGTAGAAACAGAACAATTAAGATACTGCAATAGTCTAGGAGAGAGATGATGATAACTTAAATGCACTAGTGATGGAAGGAGATGAATGAATTTTGGATATGTTTTGAAGGTAAAGTTGACAGGTATTGCTGATGGATTATATGTAGTGAAGTTGTGAGAACAATAAAATGATCAAGGATGACTCCTGAACTTTTGGTTTGAGCAAATGGAAGGATGATAGTGCCACAGACTGAGATTTATTGACTTGAAGAGACTGCTAGAGAAACTCTTATGGGAGAAAAGAAAATTAAATTTATATTTCTGATGTCCACAGGATTAATCTTTGGCTTTTTGTTCTTTTTTCTTCACATTCATCTGTTGAGACATTTCATTTTATGTCACAGCTTTTATGTTAACTATTCAAAAATATAAATCATTTACTCTGATTTATACAAATTTTCTCATTTTATATCAAGCTTTCATTGTACAATTGTTTACATGAAAGTGGCATTTAATTGTGAAAAAGAGAATAATAGAATGAGTTGTTAGGCTATTGTTGAAATGATCAATGGTTACTTTAACATGTTCACTGTGATATTTAACTACTGTTTCATACAAAAATATATCAAAGAAAATGGAAGTGTTATACATTCTCTGATAAAGAAAACAGATTGTTTGTAAAACAGCCAAAAAATCTACAGGCGTTTTCTTCTGGAACTGCCATCCAAGTATTGGCAGTATATGACATTTTAAATTTCATTAAATGTTCACTAGTTAACTAATACACCACCAGTAAGCATACATAGTCAAACAAAGTGCCATCACTGATGACTATTAATTTCCTCTTTTTGTTTTCGTTCTCCTATTATAAAAACAGTTAATTTTATATGCTGTATCTCAGTCTTTTTAAAAAATGTTTCATTATTGATTTTAGAGAGAGGAAGAGAGAGGGAGAAAGGGATAGAAACATCAATGAGAGAGAATCATTGATCAGCTGCCTCCTACACACCCCCTACTGAGGATTGAGCCCACAACCTGAGCATGTGCCATGACCAGGAATTGCACTGTGATCCCCTGATTCATAGGTCAACATTCAACCACTGAGCAACACTGGCAGGGCTGTATCTCAGTCTTAAGACTCCTCTATTAACATATGCTTTATTATAGTTTTGGTACTAACCTTTTTAAACAAACAGTAATATAAACAAAAATATAAATAGTGAAATAATTAAAATAACGGTGCTAAAACTGTCATTATCTGTGGATTTGTTCATCTACTTAAGAAAACCATTAAAATGAATAGAAAAATTATTAAAGTAAGAACATTCACAGAGGTTGGTGGATACAAGATTAACTTAACATCAATAGCATTTTACTTCGCAACCAATAACAAACTAGAAATATAAGGTATTCACTTTGGCAATGACAACTATAAAGAATCAAAAATTATATATATGAAATATATAGCCTAAAGAATATATATATTGTGCTGACCAGTGTGATCAATGGCTGGAGCACTGGCCTGAGCACCCAACGGTCATGGGTTTGATTCCAAGTCAAGGTCACATACCTGGGTTGCATGCTCGGGAGGCAACTAGGCAATGTTTCTCTCTCACACTGATGCTTCTCTCGATCTCTCTCTTCCCCTTTCTCCCTCCTTCCCTACCACTCTCTCTGAAAAAGCAATAGGAAAAAATATCTTCAGGTGAGGATTAACAAAAAAAAAAAAAAAAGGAAGAAAGCATATAATATATATATATATATATATATATATATATATATATATATATATGCTTAAAAAAGATTATATATATATATATATAAATATATATATATAATCTTTTTTATTTTAAAATTATTTATTGATTAAAGTATTACATATGTCTCCTTTTTCCCCCATGGACCTCTCCCTGGCCATCCCCACCCCACAGCACATGCCCCTCACCCCCTAGTGTCTGAATTCATTGGTTATGCTTATATGCATGCATACAAGTCCTTTGGTTGATCTATTACCACCCCCACCCCCACCTTCCCCTGCCTTCTATATATAATCCTTATGGAGACAACTTGAAGAGGCAAGACACAGCTAGAACTCTCCCTGGGGAATGAGATACTGGCAGCAGCCATTTTTAATATCTTGTTCTGATGCATTGGCTCTGGCAGAGGGAAGTGTCATTTTGGAAACTTCTCTCTAGCATACTAGAACCAGTGGTCATGCTCTCCTGAAAGAGCCCCACCCACCCCTCAGTAACAAAAGTAGCAACCCTGCCACAACATAAGAATGCATCCAGCCCAAACACCCCAGGAATACCTGGCTGTGATGGCCAGAGGAGATTGCATTGCTGGACCCCACAGAACACTCCTTCATGACTGGAAGACATAGCTGATCTACCTTATACATAGACTCAAACAGAAAATTAGGCAAATGAGGAGATAGAAATACTTTCCAAACAAACAAACAAAAAAACAACACAAGACTAAACAAAATGAACCTAAAGTAGTCCAAAAGAAGACACATTGTAACTAAAATGCCAAATTACAAAGATAAATAATTTTAAAAGTAGCAAGAGAAAAATAGGTAGTACAAGGGAACCCCCATAAGACTAACAGCTAGCTTTTCATCAGAAACTTTCCAGGCCAAAAATAGGTGGAATATATTCAAAGTGTTTAAAAGAAAAAACAAACAAACAAACAAACCCTGCAATCAAAAATAGTGTACTGGCAAGGTTATCAGAGTTGCAAAGGAGATTAAAAAAAAAAAATCCCAGACAAGCAAAAAATAAAAAAAGTGTATTACCACTAAACCAGCTTTACAAGAAATGTTAAAGGGACTTCACTAAGTCATAAGGAAAACACCATAACTACAAATATGAATAAAAAATATCATAGATGAAGGGAAACATTTAATAAAGTTACTAAATCAATTGCTTGTAATGCTAGTATAAGGTTAAAAGACAAAAAAAAGCAAAACTAACTAAAATATATATACCCAAAATAAGAAGACATAAAACATGATTTTAAGAAATATCCAAGATGGCTACAGTGTAAGTGAATGCTACACACACACCCTCCCAGCATCAAATGGATTTACAGCTAAATTACAGAGCAATCAACATGAATGACCAACTGAAGGACAGATGAACAGGCGTATTATATACAAGAATTTATAGAAGAAGCTGCACAGAGACTGGTAATAAGGGTGGAGGCATGGAGAGGGCTGGCCCCTGCACCAAGGTGCAGTGCTGAGAAGCTGGGGGGATATCTTAGCTGCAAAAGTACCCCCTGAGGAACTTGGGGACTCAACACCATGCTGGGACTGACAACCCAAAGCACCAGAGCTAGGAAGAGGAGCCTGCATAGAATCTCTCAGCGAAAATCAATGGAATTTTGTCCACTGGGATAAAGAGGGAGCATGCTAGATTCCCAGGTTCTCTCCTAAAGAGCCAACACACTGGACCATGTTCTAAGGTATTCACCCAGAGCTTTGGTAGAGAGAGGGAAACTCAGGGAATATGGTAGTCAAAAAGAGGATATCTCAGTGGTGTGGCTCCAGAGAGATATCTGGAGGGTCAGCTACTGGAGATCCTGGTCCTGAATGAACATCCCATACCACTCTCAGGCACCATCTCCCAGTGTAGGGTAGGCCTACTCTTACAGCACCAGCTAGGGGAGTGCACTACACTAACCCAGTCTTCCATATACTGGCCACACCACCCTGTGGAGCTCAAGTTCACCAGAAAGGACTGTTGGTTGTACCAAAAAGGGACCTGGGGTGCACTCTTTTTTTCTGGAGAAACTATAGGAAGACACTCAGACAGTTATTGAACTATGTGGCTTTGGAAAGGAATCCAATCTTTCCCACATCCTATGGGTTCAGCAGGTACCACCCCCAACAGAAGAGTTCCTTGGTCAGTTTTCCCAAGTCCTGCTGACCCTGTTCTGTGCTCAGTTCTGTGGGAGGAAGAAAATGCCCCTCAAACATACAAATGGTCAATAGGTATCCTATATAATAGAGGTAATATGCAAATTAACCCTCATGCCCTTGCATAAGATGGCTGCCCCCATGTGGTCAAAGATGGGCAACACAACATGGCTGGCAGGGTAGGGTAGTTGTGGGCGATCAGACCAGCAGGGGAGGGAAGTTAGGAGCGACCGGACCTGCAGGGGAGGGCAGTTAGGGGTGACCAGGCTGGCAGGGGAGGGCAGTTGGGGGTGACCAGGTTGGCAAGGGAAGGCAGTTGGGGGTGACCGGGCCTGCAGGTGAGGGAGGGCAGTTGGGGGGAACCAGGCCTACAGGGGAGGGCAATTGGGGGGACCGGGCCCACAGGGGAGGGCAGTTGGGGGTGACCAGGCCTGCAGGGGCGGGAAGTTAGGGGAGACCAGACCTGCACAGGAGGGCAGTATGGGGCAACTAGGCCGGAAGGGGAGGGCAGTTAGGGGTGACCAGGATGGCAGGGAAGGGCAGTTGGGGGCGACTGGGCTGACAGGGGAGGGAAGTTGGGAGCAATTGGGCCAGCAGGGGAGCAGTTAGGTGTCAATCAGTCTGGAAAGGGAGTGCCACTGCCCTGCTCACCTCCAACTGCCCCCCTGCTGGCCTGCTTACTCCAAATTGCCGCCCCCGCTGTCCTGATCACCTCCAACTGACCCCCACTGATGGAGTGAGGGGCTGAGGGCTGTTTTCAGGCTGGCCACACCCCCTTCACGGTGGGGGTCCTCACTGGGGTGCCTGGCCAGCCTGGGTGAGGGGCTGATGGCTGTTTGCAGGCTGGCCAAGCCCCCCAGCGGGGACCCTCATCCCATGGGTGTGTGGCCAGCCTGGGTAAGGAGCTGAGGGCTGTTTTCAGGCTGGCCACGCCCCCCGGTGATCCAGGCTCCCACCCTCTCCATTTTTTCTTTTCTTTCTTTTTTGTCAGCACCTCCTTGAGCAGAGTCCAGGGCCAGCTGGAAGCAGGTATCTGGGATTTATTTATCTCCTATAATTGAAACTTTGTAGCCTTGAGCGGAGGCCAGGGCCAGCCAGGGCTGGAGGGAAGCTTGGCTTCCTCCATTGCCAGGGGCAACCCAAGCCTCCTGCTCGCTCCAGCTCCATGGCCACCACCATCTTAGTTGGGCTAATTTGAATACTCGCTCCTGATTGGCTGTGGGTGTAGCGGAGTGATGGTCAATTTTCATGTTTCTCTTTTATTAGTGTAGATAGGTACTTGTTTGTTGCAATTTTTATTCTTTATGCCTGTATTCTTCTCTTTCTATTTCTTATTCTTACATCAGTCCCTTTATCATTTCTTGCAGCGCTTGTTTGGTGGTAATAAATTTTCTTAGCCTTTTTTTGACTGTGAAGCTCTTATTTAACCTTCAATTTTTAATTATAGCCTTGCTGGATAGAGTAGTCTTGGGTTTAACCCCTTGGTTTTCATTTCTTTGTTTATTTCATGCCATTCTATGGGGGCCTGAAGTGTTTCTAGTGAGAAATCTGCTGACAATATAATGGGAGCTCCCATACAGGTAATGTTCTGTCTGTCTCTTGCAACCTTCAAGATTCTTTATTTGTCTTTAATGTTTGCCATTTTAATTGTTATGTGCCTAAGTGTGCATCTTTTTGGGGTTCATCTTAACTAAGACTCTGTGTTTCCCAATCTTGAGTGACTTTTTCCTTAACCAAGTTAGGTAAATTTTCTTCCATTATTTCTTCAAACAGGTTATCTATGCCTTCTTTGGATTATTCTCTTCCTGGTACCCCTATGATGCAAATGTTAAGTTTTATTGTTGTCCCAATGCTCCTTTAAAATCTCCTCCTGCTTTTTAATATATATATTTTTTCCATTTGCTGCTCTGAGTGGGTGTATTTTGGTTTTTTTTTCTACCTTGTCATCTAATTCACTGATTCATTTCTCACTTCTAGTCTACTATTGAAACCCTCCAGGGTGTTCTTTATTTTAGTTATGTCATTCTTCATTTCAAATTGATTCTTACTCATTGTTTCAACCTCTTTTTTCATGCTAGTGTAGCATTCATTAAGTTCTTTATAATTCTTATTAAGTTCCTTATAATTCTCATTAAGCTGCTTGTAGTTCTCATGGAATTGTTTGAGCACCCTTATTACCATTATTGTGAATTGTTTATCTGACATATCACTTGGCTCATTTCATTTATTTCCTTTTATCCCAATTACACCTTTTCTTTTATTTGGGGGTTGTTTTTTTGTCTCCCCATTTTTCTATCCCTTTGTATTTGTTTCTATGTATTAGATCAAACTGCTATGCCTACCAGACTTTGTGGGGTGGTCTTATGTAGTAGGTGTTTTGTTGGACCCAGTGATGCATTTTCTTATATATCCTGAGCTGACTGTTCTAAGAAAGTTTCTTGCTTGAGTTATTTGGGTTCTCCTGTTGTAGTTAAGTCTTGAATGTTGTTGTCCCACTTGTGGATGGAGTCTCCACTCAGGCTGGCTGACTATGTGGCTTACCCGAATCATGTCATGCAAGGTGTTGAGGAGGTGCTGACAGAACAGAACAAAATACAACACAACAAAATACAAAACAAAAGTAATAACATAAAATATACAAAAGACCCCGTCAACCAAAAAAAAACTACCAACAGAGAATTAGAAAAAGAGAAAAGAGAGCAAGAATGATAGAAGAATAGAAAGAAAAAACATGAAGAGCACAATAATAAAACAAACCACAAAAAAATCAAAACAACAACAACAAAAAACCCTCCACACAAACAAAGCAAAAAATAAAATGAAAAAGAGGGGGGTGGCAATAAAAAGGAATATAGAGGTTCAGATCTGAAAGAAAGTAAGAATAAAGAATTAGTGGAACAGGGGAAGGAAAATGGTTAAAATAAAGCAGGAAGAAAAGAAAAGCCAAAACAAATTTAAAAACAATAATAGAAGAGAAAGCTGATAGACCAAAACTAAGAAAAGGAAAATGAATAAAAAAGAAAAAAAAAAAGATGAGATAGCAGGGGAAAAGGGAAAGAGAGAAAGAGAAAAAAAATTAGTAGGAAAAGGAATATTAGATATATGAACAAAAGTATAGAGACTAGAATAATAACAAATCAATAAAGCAGATAAAGAAGATAATTTTAAAAAGTCAAAAAAAAAGGAAAGAGGAAAAAAATTAAAAATGGAAAAGAAAAAAAAAAGAGGGGTGAGATAAAGGAATATGAAGGTTCAGATCTGAAATAAAGAATGCAAGAATAAAGAATTAGGGGAACAGTGGAAGGAAAACAGTTTAAAATAAAGGAGGAGGAAAATAAATGCAAATATATATATACAAGAGGCCCGGTGCACAAAATTCATGTACAGGTGTGGCGGGGGGATGTGTCCCTCAGCCCAGCCTGCAACCTTTCCAATCTGGGACCCCTCGAGAGATGTTCAACTGCCCTTTTAGGCCCAGTCACACTGGGATTGGTTCTAAACGGGCAGGCAGACATCCCCCTCACAATCCAGGACTGCTGGCTCCCAACTGCTCACCTGCCTGACAGCCTGATCACCCCTAACCACTCCCCTGCCAGCCTGGTCACCCCTAACTGCCCTCCCTTGCTAGCCTGGTCACCCCCAACTGCCCTCTCCTGCTGGCCTGGTTTCCCCCAACTGCCCTCCTCTCCAGACCTGGTTCCCCCAACTGCCATCCCCTGCAGACTTGGTCACCCCCAACCGCCCTCCTCTGCCAGCCCGGTCACCCCTAAATGCCCTCCTCTGCAGGCCTTATAGCCCCCAACTGCCCTCCCTTGCTGGCCTGGTCCCTCCAAACTGCCCTCCCCTGAAGGCCTTGTCCCCCCCAACTGCCCTCCCTTTCAGGCTTGGTCCCTCCAAAGTGTCCTCCCCTGCTGGCCTGATCACCCACAACTGCCCTCCCCTGCCGGCCATCTTGTGGCAGCCATCTTGTGTCCACGTGGGGGTGGCCATCTTTGACCACATGGGGGCAGCCATCTTGTGTGTTGGAGTGATGGTCAATTTGCATATTACCTCTTTATTATATAGGATATATATTTGAAAATGAAAATAGAGCAGACAGCAGATAGACCCAAAATAAGAAAAAAGGATGAGATAGCAAGGGAAAAGGATAAGAGAGTAAGAGAAAAAAAAAGTTTGAGTATGTAAAGGGAAGAGGGAAATTAGATATATGAATAATAGAGTAGAGTAATAACAAATCAATAAAGCAGATAGATAAAGAAGATAAATTAAAAAAGGAAAAGTCTGGCCAGCACTGCTCAGTGAGTGTCGACCTCTGAACCAGAAGTTCATGGTTCTATTCCCAGTTGTGGCTCATGCCAGGGTTGCAGCCTTGATCCCTGGTGTGTGGCATGCAGGAGGCAGCTGATCAATGATTCTCTCTCATCATAGATGTTTCTACTGAAGCATCCATCTTATATAAAAACTGCTGTTTGAAATTTTAACCCTGCTATTTTGGCTTCTGTAAATGCTTGCTTGCTTAAATAATAAGGAAAATAAGACTACTCCCACTTCGGAGAGGCCATTAAACCTTCCCCAGACGACGTTATCAGTGCTGGCTCCAGGCCAAGCCTTTGGTTGAGGCCTCAAAGCCCCAGCACATAGGGCTCTTTAAGAACTTGCAAAAGGGGCTGGAAACACCCCATATTTGGGAGACAAAGAAGGTAAAAACATATAAACAGGGAAAGTTCCTCCATGTTGGGGCCCAGAATTTGAAATACAGTTTTCTCTCGGCCCGTGCATAATAATAATAAAGTGTAACTCCATCTCTCTAAGCGTTGCTTAGTTCTTCTCCAGTTTTAACACTCTCTCTCTCTCTCCCCCTTGCTCCCTGAAATCAATAAAAAATAATTTAAAAAAAAAGAAAAAAAGAAAGAATAGAGAACAAATTTTAAAAGAGAAAAGAAAAAAGAGAAGAAAAAGAAAGAAAAAGAAGAAAAAAAAAGTAATGTGGCATTCCTTGCAGCTGAACTTAGTGCCTCATGGGAACTCACTTTAGATCCTACTCTTCTGATGACTGTGGCCGACTCTTCTGTCTGTCAATTCTGGGCTTCCAATGTAATATTTAGTTACTGACTACTGTCAGATACTGTACTCCTTTGGCTTTCAGCAACCTGCTTCATGTTCCAAGTGATCCACATTTATTTGTGTCTGTTGAAAGATCAGACAGAGGCCGAAAACCAGGACTGCAGGCTTTATTAGAGGAGAAGGACCTGCTGGGCTGTCTTGCAAGGGGAGAACAGCAACATGTGCAGAGGTGAACACGCCTTTCGAGGGGAGGAATGGGGAGGAATGGGGGCTTAGTGTACTCGGCACGTGCAGATTGGTGGCTTAATGTATGGTCCATATAAGGTACATAGTTAGTCACTCAGGTACTTAGGGACCAGGGCTTAGGGTATTTGGCAACTACTGATTGGTGGTTCAATGTATAGTCCATATAAGGTGCCTGGTTAGGTACTCAGGTATGCCCAGGCCACAGGTGCAGGTTACATCATACTCCGCCCACCAGTTGGGGAAAAGGAGGATCTATCATCTGTCTCCACAGGACTTGGCTTCAATCAGGAGGGGCCAATCTGTCCTCTAAAGCAGTTTTATTAACAGTATGGGGTCCAGGGCTGGTTCACCAAACTTCCCATGGTTCTCTGGGCTCCGCCTCTGCCTGCCTTTGCCTTATACAGCTGGCAATCTCAATCACTCAAAAGTCTGTTTCTGAAAAGGCTTCAGATGAGGGAGGTGCTGATTAGCTTTCATTGAATGTGGTGGGTGTGTTTCCCTGTCCCAGAGCTCATCCTCTGTGAGTGGCTCAAAATATTACTCTGCCCTCGCTGGACAGAGATCCTTATATGGAGACCAGTGGTGTTGGCTGGAAACCTGGAGGTTTTGTGTTTTTTTTTTTTTTTTTTTTATCAGGTCTCTTGTGCAGGGGAAAGTACCAGTCTGGTTCCCAGGATAGTGGGGCAGACAACACCTCCCCCAATCCAATCACTGAGGCTCCTGAGATTGTTCAAACCCATAGGTTTGGCCTGTATTTTTGTTTCCTTTGAAAGGGTCAAAATGCAGGGTGCAGCAGGCAGGGCTCCTGAGGGTGGGACAGGATGTATCACAAAGGGGAGGGTTTTTTCCTTTACCTGCTGGCTACGGGGAGCTTCTAGCTCCTCTCAGGAAAAATTGCCATTTCAGTTTGTCGCTTACAAAGGAATGAATAAATGCAGGATTCCTGGCGACTGCTTTTCCATGTCTTTCTTCACTGCTTCCCACCCCAGCCTCTCTTTAGGCACCTGGAATCCATGCCTCCCTGCTGCAAAGCCTCAGGTGAGTAGCTGCAAATGAGAATTCCTGTGCTCTGGGTTTAGAATTTTTTTAAAAATCAAAATGGAACTTCAGCTTTCTCTCCAACTGGCTCCAGTCTATAGGCTCCAGGAGCCGCTGCAGCTGGTAGCCCTTTCATCTTTCACGGCTGGATGTTACATGGGACCTGAGTCTCAGCTCTGGTGCTCCGGGCTGTGGAGCCCAGCCTGGGTTCTGGGTCTCTGTCTTCTGAGGGAATAACCCCTCCCATAGCCCAGCACTCCCTCCTCACTCTCAGCCCACTGGCCTGCCACCCCTGGGAACTGAGTCAGCTCCTCTCGTGACCTGACCTCACCCTTCCTACTGGTCTGCAGGTGTTTTCTCTCCTTCTTTGGTATATCTATTCCTCAGCTGGACCTCAGTTGGTAATTCCAGGTGAATGTTCTCCAATTCAGTTGTATTTATAGTCCGGCCACTCAGGACAGGAGTGGGAGATCCACAGCCTGTCAAGTCAAGGCCCTAGAGTTCTTCAATCTCATTTTGAACTTCTGAAGAAAGGTGTTTTTATTTATTTTTGTATCCCTAGACTTAGCAAGTTTGGGTACAATAAAGATGCTCAATAGAAATGTATCCAATATACTAGTATGCATTAACTGATAATTAAAGAAAGACGAGAACTATTTAAACATATGGATAATTCAAAAATTTTTTTAAAAACATAGTATATCCAGAAAATTCAGCAAGTTTTAAAACAATTGAATATCTTAAAATTTTTTGCATTTACATATTATACAAAGTTTTAATTTTTTCTTAATTTATTAATTTATGCAATAATAAATGTGTGGCTCTATCCAGGTGAAAGGACATAGAGAGCATCCTATCTAATAAAGAGGGAATATGCTAATTGACCATCACTCTGTCACAAAAAATGGCTGCAACACAGCTGAGGCCAAGTTCCCATAAGGAGCCTTAACGAGCAATCAGCAGGGACCTGAGGCTGTGCCCTCCCCCACCCCCATGGGGCTTGACAGGGGACCTCAGGCCGAGTCCCCCACCCGACAGGGCTTGACAGAGGACCTCAGGCCGCACCTGGCGGGGCTTGATGGGGGACCTCAAGGTGTGCTTCCTGTCCTGGTGCTGGGCTAGGGGACCTCAGGCTGCTCCCCCCGCCCCAGTGCCAGGCCGGGGGACCTCAGGCCATGCCCCCCACCAGGTGGGGCTTGACAGGGGACTTCAGGCCAAGCCTCCCACCCAGAGGGACTTGATGGGGAACCTGAGGCTGGGCCTCCTTCCCAGTGCTGGGCCGGGGGACCTGAGGCTGAGCCCCCCTGCCTGGCGGGGCTTGACAGGGGACCTCAGGCCATGCCCCCCACCCAGCGGGGCTTGACAGAGGATCTCAGGCCCTGTCCCCTACCTGGTGGGGCTTGACAGAGGACCTCAAGGCATGCCCCCTGCCCTGGTCTGGGCTGGGGGATCTCAGGCCATGCCCCCCATCCTGGCACTGGGCCAGGGGATCTGAGGCTATGCCCCCTGCCTGGTGGGGCTTGACAAGGGTGGGACTGGCCAGGTCTGGATATAGCCCAATGGGGGAGCTGGCTGGGTCTGGGTCTCATGCAATTTTGAGGCACATGTGGGTGGGCGGGGACTTGACTCTGGGTCCTGTGGTGAACCCCAGACTCTGACAGAAGGAAGGTTTTCATATACATTTTACTAATTTTCTTTCATCTCTGACACTTCTATTATAGAGAAAGGGCACATAGCAATATTAAATTATTTCCTCTAATTAATCTCCTTTTAATGTGCACGAATTTCGTGCACAGTGCTACTAGTTATCTAAATAATTGAACTGCAGCCCTTTTGACATTTTTTTCTACTTTTTTATTCTTTCTATTGAAGTATAAAAATATACTTTATTAGCTTTTATTGGCCTGGAAATTCAATTTCATACATCTTTTAGTAATATTGAAAGTATTGTCTGACAATTTTTCCAGTCTCTGTTATAATTTAATTCAGTACCCATCCTATCTAATAAAATAGTAATATGCAAATTAACCGTCACTCCATAGCCACAAGATGGCAGCACCCAGTTCCCTCAGCCCCGCCGTTGCCGTTGTTGTGTCTGGGCCTTTCAGCCCGGCCGGGGGTTGCAGGGATCAAGTGGCGAGGCTGGAGTGTCCAGGCCTGTCACTGATAGAGCCTGGACAGCAGGGCATGGGGGCTTCATTCGCAGGGCACGGGGGCTTCCTTAGCGTGGCGGTAGTGGCAGGGAAGCACCCAGACACGGCAGACAGAGCCCAGACAGCAGGGCTTGGGGGCTTCCTTAGTACGGTGGTGGCGGGAACACCCCCAGGTCCAGAAGACAGAGCCTGGACAGCAGGGCTTGGGGGCTTCCTTAGCACGGCATTGGCAGGGAAGCCCCCAGACATGGCAGACAGAGCCCAGACAGCAAGGCATGGGGACTTCCTTAGCACGGTGGTGGTGGTGAAGCCCCCAGGCCCAGCAGACAGAGCCCAAACAGCAGGGCATGGGGGCTTCCTTAGTGCGTCAGCATCGGCAAAGCCCCCAGGCCTGGCAGACAGAGCACACTGCAGGGCATGGGGGCTTTATTCGCAGGGTGATGGCGGGGAAGCCCCAGGCCTGGCAGACAGAGCACCGATGGCAGGGCTTGGGGGCTTCCTTAGTGCAGCAGTGGCGGGGAAGCCCCCAGACGTGGCAGACAGAGCCCAGACAGCAGGGCATGGGGGCTTTGTTCTCAGGGTGATGGCGGGGAAGCCCCCAGGCCCGGCAGACAGAGCCCAAACAGCAGGGCATGGGGGCTTCCTTAGTGCGTCAGCGTTGGCGAAGCCCCCAGGCCTGGCACACAGAGCACACTGCAGGGCATGGGGGCTTCATTCGCAGGGTGATGGCGGGGAAGCCCCAGGCCCAGCAGACAGAGCCCAGACAGCAGGGCTTGGGGGCTTCCTTAGCATGGCAGTGGCGGGAATGCCACCAGGCCTGGCAGACAGAGTCTGGACAGCAGGGCATGGGGGCTTCCTTAGTGCGTCAGCATCGGCAAAGCCCCCAGGCCTGGCAGACAGAGCACACTGCAGGGCATGGGGGCTTTATTCGCAGGGTGGTGGCGCGGAAGCCCCAGGCCCGGCAGACAGAGCACCGATGGCAGGGCTTGGGGGCTTCCTTAGTGCAGCAGTGGTGGGGAAGCCCCCAGATATGGCAGACAGAGCCCAGACAGCAGGGCACAGAGGCTTCCTTAGCATGGCAGTGACAGGGAAGCCCCCAGGTCCAGCAGACAGAGAGCGGACAGCAGGGCATGGGGGCTTCATCTCCATGGCTGCAGCAAAGCCCCTAAAATCCGCAGAGAGCAGAGAACCACAGGGAGTGGGCCTAAGCCATCAGTAGGACATCTCCTGACAGCTCCTGGATTGGAGAGGGTGCAGGATGGGCTGAGGGACCCCCGTGCATGAATTTCGTGCACCAGGCCTCTACTTTACTGAAATTGTGTTCCAAGGTAGTAGTGCAGAAGTGGGGAATGAATGGAATTTAATAAGGCAGATTGTGCTTTTTTTTTTGTCTCCTGATCCTTTTTATTTTTTTTTTAATTTCTTTATTGATCAAGGTATTACATATGTGTCCTTATCCCTCCATTACCCCCCAACCCCCACTCATGCCCTCACCCCCCTGTTGTCTCTGTCCATTGGTTAGGTTTATATGCATGCATACAAGTACTTTGGTTGATCTCTCTCCCTTACCCCCACCCTCCCCTACTTTCCCTCTAAGGTTTGACAGTCTGATCTATGCTTCTCTGTCTCTGGATCTGTTTTTGTTCATCAGTTTATGTTGTTCGTTATATTCCTTAAATGAGTGAGATCATGTGATATTTATCTTTCTCTGAGTAGCTTATTTCACTTAGCATAATGCTCTCCAGTTCCATCCATGTTTTTGCAAATGGTAGAAATTCCTTCTTTTTTACCGCAGCGCAGTATTCCATTGTGTAGATGTACAACAGTTTTTAATCTACTCATCTGCTGATGGGAACTTAGACTGTTTCCAAATCTTAGCTATGGTGAATTGTGCTGCTATGAACATAGGGGTGCATATAGTCTTTCTGATTCGTGTTTCTAGTTTCTTGGGATATGTTCCTAGAAGTGGGATTACTGGGTCAAATGGGAGTTCCATTTTTAGTTTTTTGAGGAAACTCCATACTGTTCTCCACAGTGGCTGCACCAGTCTGCATTCCCACCAGCAGTGCACAAGGGTTCCTTTTTCTCTGTATCCTCACCAGCACTTGTCGTTTGTTGATTTGTTGATGATAGCCATTCTGACAGGTGTGAGATGGTACAGCGTTGTCATTTTGACTTGCATCTCTGGGATGATTAGTGACTTTGAGCATGTTTTCATATGTCTCTTGGCCTTCCTTCTGTCTTATTTCAAAAAGTATCTATTTAAGTCTGCTGCCCATTTTTTGATTGGGTTGTTTATCTTCTTTTTGTTAAGTTGTATGAGTTCCCTGTAAATGTTGGAGATTAAACCCTTGTCGTTGACATCATTGGCAAATATGTTCTCCCATGCAGTGGGCTTTCCTGTTTCGTTGATGGTTTCCTTTGCTGTGCAGAAGCTTTTTATTTTGATGTAGTCCCATTTGTTTATTTTCTCTTTAGTTTCCATTGCCCTAGGAGCTTTATCAGTGAAGAAATTGCTTAGGTATATGTCTGAGATTTTGCTGCTTGTGGATTTTTCTAGTCTTTTTATGGTTTACTGTCTTATGTTTAAGTCCTTTATCCATTTTGAGTTTATTTTTGTGTATGGTGTAAGTTGGTGGTCTACTTTCATTTTTTTGCATGTATCTGTCCAATTTTCCCAACACCATTTATTGAAGAGACTGTCTTGATTCCATTTTATGTTCATGCCTCCTTTGTCAAATATTAATTGAGCATAGTGGTTTGGGTTGAGATTCAATTAAAATATTATTAGACTTAATAAATGAATTCGGCAATGAAGCAAGAGACAAAATTAATGCCAAGAAATCCATGGCATTTATATGCACCAATAATGAACTTACAGAAAGAGAGACTAAAAAAGCAATCCCATTTACCATCGCACCAAAAAAATTAAGATACCTAGGAATAGACTTAACTGAGGTGGTAAAAGACCATACACAGAAAACTACAGGACACTGGAGAAAGAGATACAGGAAGACATAAATAGATGGAAGAACATACTGTGTTCATGGATTGGTAGAATCAACATCCTCAAAATATCCATACTACCCAAAGCAATCTATAGATTCAATGCACTCCCCATTAAAATACCAACGGCATATTTCACAGACCTAGAACGAACTTTCCAAAAATTCATCTGGAATAAAAAAAAAAAAAGACCCCAAATGGCTGCAGCAATCCTGAGAAAGAAGAACAAAGTAGACGGGATCTCAATATCAGATATTAAGCTATATTACAAAGCCACTGTTCTCAAAACAGCCTGGTACTGGCACAAGAACAGACATATAGATCAATGGAATAGAATAGAAAACCCAGTTTGTGCTCTTAAGGGATTTATAATCTAGTGCAGATATGACATGCATATATAGATTACTAGTGATTTTATAATTATAAGGTATAGTAAGTTCTATAAACAGAATATCAACAAATATCTGAGAATGAGTTTGCTAATTCTGCCTGGAACTTTCAATGAAGACCATATTATTGAAGAAAGCCTTAAGGGAAAGTGAGATCTGAATGGAAGAGATATGAGGAAAAAAAAAGTATTTGAAGAACTAAAGAATAAACTTGTAGAATATGTTGGGTCATCTACAACTAATCGTTTTAAAAAGTCATATTGATGAACATAATTGAAAGTGAGAAAAGCAAATTACTGTCAAATTTAGATTTTAAACTCTATATAATAAAGTTCAGATTTTGCATAACCAACAAATATTTTTGAACATAGAAATTTAAAAAACTATTTTATGCTTTAAAAAGTTACCTACAATAAAAATGTGAGTAGAATAAATTGTCTTCAGAATCAGGATCAGAGAGGATTAGGAGGCTGAAGCAATAGTAACTTATCCTTGTTTACCTAGGCCATGATGGGGGGAGAGCAAATATGGTTTGGTGATCAGCTGGGTAATAAGATATTAATTTCCATATTACTGAACCAAATACATTGAATGAATGATGATTATTATTAACTATGAGAATAAATAGTACATTTTATCAAGAAAAATATTCAATATGAAAAAATATATTTTAAAGAAATGATTTCATGGTGCAAGAGCCAATGTTGTATGTCATGTCTTTCACCCATCTCTGCTTAAGCAATAGCATCCATGAATAAACATATAATCTTTAGCTGAAACTGTATAACAATTTTTGGTGAAATGAGTTTGACACCTCTCCGTATTTCCCTGATTTTTCTACTTAGTATAACTCCTTCCCATTCTTTCTTGAACAATTCCTATGTTCTGGATACCATATTTAATCAACTCAAGTAATTTGCCAAATCCAGAGTTCCCTATTCTCTTTATTCCCCTTCAAAATTGACCTCACTCCAAATATTAGCTTGCAAGTGGAGAAACAGGATTGCTCATATAAGGCTGTTGGGATTGTAAAATGTTTTAGTTTCCTGGATAGGTAATCATGTACTTAACATATGATCTATCTATCTCATTCTTGGAACTTTATCCGGGATAAATAATAACTAATGTCCACATAAAACCTGTTCATAGCAGCTTTATTTGTTATATCTGAAAACTGGTATAAAATTCAGATGTCTTTCAGTAAAACTGTAAAACTGTGGTACATCCATAACATGGAATATAATTCAATAACAATAATGAACAAATTGTTGATATATTCAACAATTTGAATGAATCTCCTGGGAATTGTGAAGAGTGAAAACAATCAAATTTCAAAGATCACATACTATATGATTCCATTTCTATAACATTTTTTAGGTTCAGAAGCAAATTTTATATATTAAATTAAAAATATAAAAGTTATCTATTATTCATAGAGTATGTACATATGAGAAATGCACTTATAGACAAAATGAATTGCATTAAACGTTATGAGATGAATAACTTTTGAAATGCAGTTTCATTTGCTTATTCATTTATTCCTTCAACAAATATTTGCTGATTGTCATTATGTGCCAAGTACTATATCAACCAAATCTGCTATTATTCTACTGGAGTATTGCAACAGTTTCCTAACTGATTTTCCTGCTTCAACTCCTTTTTCAATATTTATTTTTCAATTAAAATTGACATTCAACCCTAACTGGTTTGGCTCAGTGGATAGAGCGTCGGCCTGCAGACTCAAGGGTCCCAGGTTCGATTCCGGTCAAGGGCATGTACCTTGGTTGCAGGCACATACCCACAAGCACATGTACCTTCGTTGTGAGCACATACCCAGTAGGGAGTGTGCAGGAGGCAGCTGATCGATGTTTCTCTCTCATCGATGTTTCTAACTATCTATACCTCTCCCTTCCTCTCTGTAAAAAATCAATAAAATATATTAAATAAATAAATAAATAAATAAATAAATAAATAAAATTGACATTCAATATTATTTTATATTAACTTCAGGTTTCCAGCGTAGTGGTTAGACATTTATATAATTTACAGAGTGATTTTACCCAATGAGTCTAGTAACCACCTGTCACTATATATTTAATACAATATTATTGACTATATTTCCTATGCTGTATTTTACATCCCCATGACTATTTTTTAATTACCAATTTGTACTTCTTAATCTTTTTACTCTTTTCATCCAGCCCTCTAACACCCTTTCCATCATGAAAGCATCAATTTTTTATTTGTATCTATGAGTCCATTTCTGTTTTGTTTGTTCATTTATTTTGTTCTTTAGATTACACATATAAGTAAAATCATATGGTATTCATCTTTCTCTGACTCATTTCACTTAGCATAACACCCTCTAGGTACACCACCCATGTCATCACAAATGATAAGATTTCATTCTTTTTGTGGCCAAGTAATATTCCATTGTATATATGCACCACCTCTTTTTTTTTGTCATCTTTATTGTTCAGATTATTACAGATGTTCCTCTTTTTTCCCCCCATAGGTCCCCTCCATCCGGTTCCCACCCCACCCCAGGCCCTCGCCCTCACACTGTCCTCGTCCATCGGTATAAACTCATTGTCCAATCTCTTTCCACACCCCCCATACCCCTTTTCCCCCGAGAATTGTCAGTCCACTCCCTTTCCATGCCCCTGATTCTATTATATTCACCAGTTTGTTCTGTTCTTTAGATTTCTTATTCATTTGATTTTTAGATTCACTTGTTGATAGATATGTATTGTTGTCACTTTGTTGTTCATAAATTTTTATCTTTACCTTTTCCTTCTTCTTGCTCTTCTTAAAGAATACCCTTTAGCATTTCATATAATACTGGTTTGGTGGTGATGAACTCCTTTAGCTTCTTCTTGTCTGTGAAACTCTTTATCTGACCTTCAATTCTAAATGATAGCTTTGCTGGGTAGAGTAATCTTGATTGTAGGTTCTTGCTATTCATCACTTTGAATATTTCTTGCCACTCCCTTCTGGCCTGCATAGTTTCTGTTGAGAAATCATCTGACAGTTGTATGGATATTACCTTGTAGGTAACTAACTGTTTTTCTCTTACTGATTTTAAGATTCTCTCTTTATCTTTTGCCCTTGGCATTTTAATTATGATGTGTCTTGGTGTGGTCCTCTTTGGATTCCTCTTGTTTGGGGTTCTCTGCGCTTCCTGGACTTGTAAGTCTATTTCTTTCACCAGATAGGGGAAGTTTTCTGTCATTATTTCTTCAAATAAGTTTTCAATATCTTGCCCACTCTCTTCTTCTGGCACCCCCATAATTCGGATGTTGGTGTGCTTCAAGTTGTCCCAGAGGCTCCTTACACTATCTTAATATTTTTGGATTCTTTTTTTTAATTTTTGCTCTGATGATTGGGTGTTTTTTGCTTCTTCCTATTCCAAATTGTTGATTTGATTCTCAGAATCATCTATTATACTGTTGAATCTCTCTATGTTATTCTTTATTTCAGTCAGTGTATGTTTAGTTTCTGACTGGTCCTTTTCCATATTTTTGGTATTATCACTAAGATCCTTGAAGGTCTCACTAAGTTCCTCAGAGGTTTCTAGAAGATTCTTGAGTAGACTTATAACTTTGATTTTGAACTCTATATCCAGTATTTTGCTTTCATCCATTTCTTTCATTTGTGACATGTTTCTTTGTCTCTGCATTTTGGCTGCTTCCCTGTGTTATTTTCTATGTATTGGGTAGCTGCTAAGTCTCCTTGAGTTGATAAAGTGGCCTTGTGTGGTAGGTGTCTTATAAGGTGCAGTGGCTCAGCCTCCCCAGTGACCTGAGGTGGACACTCTTAATGCACCCCTTTGTGGGCAGTGTGTACAGTCTTATTGTAGTTAAGCCTTGATTGCTGTTGGTATCACTGAGAGGAATTGGCCTCCAGGCCAATTGGCTGTGAGGACCAACTGTGTCTACAATAGAAGAGCTGCTGTGCAGGAGATACCCTTATGGGGCAGGACTTGCTTCAGTGGGGCTTTGGTGCTCACTGAGTCTGCCCCTTGAGTCTGTCACTTATGGATGTGAAGAGTTGTAATCTGGTATGTTCTCACAATGACCACTGAATACATTGGCTCTTGGATTTCTAAGGAGGTGCAAAGTCAGCCACTGCCTGGGATTGCCCAGCAGGAGTTACAGAGATCTGCATATTCCTCCTCTTTGTATGGGGTTTGGAAGTGCCCAGATGAGGCCCAGCCGTGTAGCAAGGCAGGCTGCTGCTGCTGGGTTGATTGCTTTGGGGCTCCCTGACCCAGCTGCTGCCTGTTTGACAGGTTTTAGGTTGAGAAAGGACAAGCCATTCATATGTAAAACCCACTGCTCACAGCTTGGGTGGGTTTATCAATTGGGTGGGGCAGGATCTCAGAGAATCACCAGGGTGGAGCAAACAATAATGGCTGCCAGTCAGCCCTGCACTGGAGAGGTCCCCTTGTCCCTGCATCCCTGCACAGGAACAATGATTGCTGCGAGCTCCTCCGTCTGAAAGAAAGTCGCTCTTACGTTCCTGTCCCAATGCCAGTCAGTACAGTTTCTCCCTGTATGTGTCTGGGTCCCCCTGAGTCTCACCCAGAACTGGAGTTCAGAGCAAGAGGGAGTTTGTATCTTCCTCCCAATTAAAAAAACAGTGCACCTGGGTGCCAGCCTGTTCCATGCCTCCGTACCTCCTACCAGTGTCAATGTACTTTCTTCTTTACCTCTTTAGTTATAGAACTTCCACTCAGCCAGCTTTCCTGTGGTTCTGGATGATAGTTGTTCTGTCTTTTAGTTGCAATTTTGATGTGGTTGTGAGAGGCAGCAAGTACAGGTGTTTACCTATGTCGCCATCTTGGTTCCTTCGCCTGTACCATCTCTTCTTTATCCAATTGTCTATTGATGGGTGGTTAGGTTACTTCTATATCTTGGCTATTGTAAATAATGCTACAATGAACATAGGAGTGCATGTATCTTTTGGAATTAGTGTTTTGGATTTCTTTGGATAGATACCCAGAAGTGGAATTGCTGGGTCATAAGGTAGTTCTATTTTTAAATTTTTGAGAAAGCTCCATAATGTTTCTATAATAGTTGCACCAATTTGTAAACCCACCAACAATTCAGGAGGGTTCACTTTTCTCCACATCTTAACCACTTAAGCATTTGTTTGATTTATTGATTATAGTCATACTGACAGGTCTGAGGTGATATCTCATTGTGGTTGTAATGTATATTTCTTTGATGATTAGTGAAGTTGAACATGTTTTCATAAGTATATTGATCATCTTTATGTCCTTTTTGGAGAACTGTCTATTCAGGTCATTTGCCCATTTTTTTAACTGAGATAAAACATTATTGAAAAATACAGGCATGAAGAACAAATTAGTAGTTTCCAAGAGTTAGGGATGGTGGTGAGCAGGGAGGAAAATATTACTGTAATCCAAGAAATAATAAAATAAAGTAGTTGTTATAATAAAGTAGTTTTATATTTTGACTGTGGCAGTAGTTATTTGAATCTACACATGGAATAAATGGCATATAACTCTACACATATATTTTACCAAAGTTAATTTCCTGGGTTTGATGATCTATAATTCTAAAAGATCTAATTGTTGGGGAAAACTGTGTGAAGAGTACATAGGACCTCTCTGCACTATTTTGCAGTTCACTATGAAGCTATAATTATTTACACATAAAATATTTAAAAAGTTGTCAAGCCTCCTATCTTCACCCCTCGGACTGACTTCATGGGCATGCAATGTGTGTATACACACAGGGCCTCACAATCAGAAGGACCCTAAGCGTGCTTTAACTCTGTGTTGTGCATGTTGAAACTCTTAACTTTTTAACAAGTAACCCCATATATACATTTTACATAGGCCTCTGTAAATTATGGATCTGGTCCTGGTTGCCCTAGTTTGTTCCTGATATTTACTTAATATAGTATCAAACTGTATTTTTCAAGTGAACTATAGGGACCTTAACTCATTATCTGGTAAAATTTTACTATTTTAATAATTATTTAAGACTGAAAATTTCCCATTTATGGTTTTCTACCATGAATATCAAACAAAAGATGCCATTCTCTTAGTGGCCACAGACTAATGTTTTGCAGCTCGTAATTTAAAGGAGAATCTGATTTTTATTTAATTAAACACAAGCCAGATGATAAATATAAAGAAATAACTATAAGGGTATCTTCCCAACATATGTTACTTTTCAGATGGAAAAAATACCCCAGAATATGTAAAGAATACTTAGACAATGTACTTTAAAAAATCTTATTGCATTTATTTCACAACGAATCTTCATGTAACTCAGGATAGTTATCTTTTTTGAGTTAGATCAAGGATACTTCTTTTTAGCACTAGAAGAACCATTTCAAGTTATCTTTGTGGCAAAAACAATGAGAACACCAGGTCAGCACTTAAGATAGTTGTTTCACACGTTTCATAGATATTTTAACTGCTTGTTTTGGTAATGATGATTTTATCTATGTATGAATGCACATTGAAAATCTAGAAAAGAGTAGCTTATCTAGAATTTTAAAATGTTCATCCTATAGCTTTACTACACCAATGCCAGAGACAAGAGGAAGTTGTCCCTTTACTAGTACAAAAGGAAGAAAAAAGGATCAGAATGAGGACTAATGAAGAGACAAGCATTAATTTTTCTTTTGCTGATTTATTTCTTGCTCCAAATTAAGCATGTATCAATCACTCTGCTAATATATCTGCCTTTTTATTACCCTTTCTCTGTTGTATTATTCTCTTGCCCCTACCTTCTCCCATGCTACCACAGAAGGGAAGATTGTGGTTATGTATATTAAGAATAGGAGCGCCAGCTCTGGCTGGTGTGGCTCTGTTGGTAGGAGCATCGTCTCTTACACAGAAAGGTGAGGTCGCAGGTTCTATTCCCTGTCAGAGCACATACCCAGGTTGTGGATTGGATCCCAGGCACGGTGCCAACAGGAGGCAACCGATCTGTTTCTCTCTCACATATGTTTCTCTCTCCTCACTTTCTCTCTAAAATCAACAAAAACGCATCTTTGTATAAGGATTAAAAAACAAAAAAGAAAAGGAGTGCCCTTCAAGCTCATCATCAACACCACCATCAACCTCAAAATTAAGATCCATCAGAGCTAAAATTTTATGCTATGTTGCTTTCTTCACGGGTATCTTATACCCAGGTTCTTTTTCCTTCTCTTCAGTATATTAATTTAAATGTAACCCTGCTTTCTAATTAGAAAGATCAATTAGTATGAAAGCTATAAAAGAAAGAATTTATTGTATATAAAACTATTATATGAATTTGATTTGTAGTTTGTGAGAATGACAGCTTTTATAATAATTTAAATATTTTCCAATTTTTTCTGGTATTTTAGATATGAACTGATTACATGTAAGTATTAAAGGTATTTATTTACAAAGCAATTTCAGACAATGATATAAATGCTGAATAGTGATTTAAATTTCTTATATGTAGGTTAACTGAGGAGAGGGAAATGTTATCATTTTTATTATAATCCAATGTTTTCACAGATTTCCTTAAGAACTAACTAATATCTCAGAAAAACTGCTATAATGAATTCCTGATATTAAAATGTTGAAACATGATAGAGAAAATTTTACAATGGAATTATAAATCTCCATATGTATAATCAGAATTTGAATTTTTGAAAATTATTATTTTTAAGTTTATATTTATTATTGAAAATATTAAAAATGTCCCCTTCCCCCCACCCCCCACTGACTTCCTCCACCCCACACCTGAACCCCACCCTAGGCCTTTACCACACTATTGTCTGTAGGCAGGCAAAATTTCCTCTGAAAATCAAATTTCGGTGTATTTGATTGCAACAAAAAAGTATAATGTTGAGCAGTTCTTCCCATTGATACAAAGAAACAAACAAAACACAAACAGGAAAGAGACACTGTCTAAACTTCCAAGTTTAATGAAGGTGAAATTCTCTATAGACTAAAACTTGTTTTGTTATTGCCATTGTTATTATGCTCAGGAGGATCTGGTTGCAGATGGAATTTCCAACTGGGAACTTTCCCTGATGATAATCTTTGGATAGTTTTATTGGCTTAATCCTCTAGAGACAAGTAAACTCTCCAGCTGATTCCTTAAGCTACAGATAAAGTTGAACTCCTGCAGAGAATTTTTGTAATGAAGACATGGACTAACTGTCTTAGAAGTAAAAATTCTACATATCCCACAAGGAAGGATTCATGCTTTTTATACTTGCTTTTAGTAATATATCCAGGCTCATTATTATGAATCTTAATGTTATAGTATAACATGTCATGGAAAATCACATTGTTGAAGAGGGAGAAAATGGCGGCAGAATAGGCAGACGTGTTCCAAGCCTTGTCCCGGAGCAGAAAGAAAGAACAACTGAGGGTCGCACTGGGAGTGTTTGTTAGCAAGCTAAGGGACAGCTGAACTCCAAGACAAGGTGGGAGACTACTGGACAGGGTTCCCCTGACAGGGCAGCCTCCAGGGCGGCTGGGTCCCCACCCAGAGCTATGGGCTCGAACTGGGAAAAATCGCCATCTTGAAAGGAAGAGTGGATCTTGTCAGAGGCTGGAAAATCCACACTGCGGTGACCACTGAACAGCTGTGAGACCCAGAACACCGGTCCCAGGTGGCGTGAACACTTGGAATCAAAGGAGCTCTTCACTCCACCATGGAAAGGAGAGAGAGAACTATATAACCAGACATCCAGAGAAGAGAGACCATGGGGAAACAAAGAAACAGCCTGCATATGGAAGAAAAGCAGAAATCACCAGAAAAAGAAGTAAATGAATTAGAGGGCAGCAACCTATCAGAGAAAGAATTCAGAGAAATGGTCATAAGGTGGCTGAAAAGAATGGAAGACAAATTCGACAATATGAGTAAGAACCAAGAAGAAATGAAGAAGAACCAAGAAGAAATGAAAAATGACATCGCTGCTGTAAAGAACTCAATAGAAAGCATCAAGAGGAGACTAGACGAAGCAGAAGACCACACCAATGAGCTAGAAGACAAGATGGAAAAAAATAACCAAGTAGAGCAGCTTCTAGAAAAAAATAAAAAATAGAAAGCAGGAGGAAAGCCTAAGGGAACTTTGGGACAACACAAAACAAAACAACATCCGCATAATAGGGGTTCCAGAAGGAAAGGAAACTGAGCAAGGAATAGAAAACCTGTTTGAAGAAATAATGACAGAAAACTTTCCTGATATAGGGAAGAAAAAACCCACACAAATCTAAGAAGCTCACAGAGTCCCAAGCAAAATGAACCCCAAAAGACTGACGCCAAGGCACATTATAATTAAATTGTCAAACACCAACGACAAAGTAAGAATCTTAAAAGTGGCCAGAGAGAGACAGAAAGTAACATACAAAGGAACCCCCATCAGACTAGCAACTGATTTCTCAACAGAAACTCATCAGGCCAGAAGGGAATGGAATGAAATATACAAAGTCATGCAAAGGAAGGGTCTGAATCGAAGAATAGTGTACCCAGCAAGGCTATCAATCAAAATTGAAGGTGAAATCAGGAGCTTCTCAGACAAAAAAGGACTAAGGGAATTTATCACCACCAAACCAGCAATGCAAGAAATGCTAAAGAATCAGCTGTAAAAAAAAAAAAAAAAGAAGAAGAAGAAATAGGAAGCAAAGAAGGAACACAGGAGTATAGAATAAAAATGGCAACAAATAAGTACCTGTCAATAATAACTTTAAATGTAAATGGATTAAATGCCCCAATCAAAAGACATAGAGTAACAGAATGGATAAGAAAACAAGACCCATATATCTGCTATCTACAAGAAACCCACCTCAGAAAAAAGGCGCACACAGACTGAGGGTGAAGGGATGGAAAAAGTTTTCCAGGCGAATGGAAATGAAAAAAAAGCTGGGGTAGCAATACTTATATCTGACAAATTAGATCTCAAAGTGAAGGACATAACAAGAGATAAGGAAGGCCACTTCATAATACTAAAGGGAGCAATCCAAAAAGAAGAAATAACTCTGGTAAACATATACACACCCAATACAGGAGCACTCAAATACATTAAAAAAAAAGAACTCCTGGAGGATATCAAGGGAGAGATTAACAGCAATACAATCATAGTAGGAGACTTTAATACCCCACTATCACCATTGGACAAATCCTCTAATCAAAAAATCAGCAAAGAAACATCAATCCTAAATGACTCACTAGACCAGATGGAATTAATTGACATCTTCAGAACATTTCACTCCAAAGCCAGAGAATATACATCCTTCTCAAGTGCTCATGGGTCATTTTCAAAGATACACCATATGTTGGGACATAGGCAAAGTCTCTCCAAATTCAAAAAGATAGAAATATCAAGCATATTCTCAGATCACAGTGGCATAAAACTGGAAATCAACTACAATAAAAACAATCCAAAGAAATCAAACACATGGAGACTAAAAAGCATGCTATTAAACAATGACTGGGTTACCAGAGAAATCAAGGAGGAAATAAAAAACATCATGGCAACAAATGACAATGAAAACACAACAAGCCAAAATCTATGGGACACAGCCAAAGCAGTCTGGAGAGGGAAGTTCATAGCTCTACAAGCCTACTGCAAAAAACAAGAAACAATGGTAATAAATTACCTAACTCTACAACTCAAAGAGTTAGAAAGAGAGCAACAAGAAAAGCCCAGTGTAAACAGAAGGAAGGAAATAATAAAGATCAGAGCAGAGATAAACGACATAGAGACCAAAGAAACAATACAAAAGATCAACAAAACCAAGAGCTGGTACTTTGAAAGGATAAACAAGATTGATGAACCTCTAGCCAGGCTCACCAAGAAGCAAAGAGAGAAGACACGAATGAACAAAATCAGAAATGAAAGAGGTGAAATAACAACAGACCCCGCTGAAATACAAAGTATGGTTACAAAATACTATGAACAACTCTATTCCAACAAACTGGACAACCTGGAGGAAATGGACATATTCCTAGAAAAATATAACCTTCCAAAACTCAATCAGGAATAATCTCAACAGCTCAATAGGCCAGTAACTATGGACGAAATTGAAGCAGTCATCAAAAATCTTCCAGCAAACAAAAGCCCCGGGCCAGATGGCTTCACAGGAGAGTTTTGCCAAACATTCAAGGAAGAACTAAAACCTATCCTCCTCAGACTATTCCAAAAAATTCAAAAGGAAGGAACACTTCCAAGCTCCTTCTATGAAGCCAGCATCACCCTAATACCAAAACCAGATAAAGACAACACAATGAAAGAGAATTATAGGCCAATATCCCTCGTGAACATAAATACCAAAATCCTCAACAAAATTTTAGCAAATGGAATCCAGCAGTACATCAGAAAGATCATACACCATGACCAAGTAGGATTTATCCCAGGAATGCAAGGATGGTACAACATCCACAAATCAATAAACGTGATGCATCACATAAACAAACTGAGAGATAAAAATCACATAGTCATATCAATTGATGCAGAAAAAGCATTTGACAAAATCCAACACCTTTTCTTGATAAAAACTCTCAACAAAGTGGGAATAGCAGGATCATACCTCAGCATAATAAAAGTTATATATGATAAATCCACAGCAAACATCATACTCAATGGGAAAAACTAAAATCATTTCCCCTAAGAAAAGGAACAAGAAAGGGATGCCCACTCTCACCATTCCTGTTTGACATAGTACTGGAAGTATTAGTAATTGCAATTAGACAAGAAGAAGAAATAAAAGGCATCCAAATTGGAAAAGAAGAAGTAAAGCTGTCCTTAGTTGCAGATGACATGATATTGTACATAAAAACCCCAAAAGACTCCATCAAAAAACTAATAGACTTAATAAATGAATTCGGCAATGTAGCAGGATACAAAATTAATGCCAAGAAATCTATGGCCTTTCTATACACCAATAGTGAACTTACATAAAGAGAGACTAAAAAAGCAATCCCATTTACCATCGCACCAAAAAAATTAAGATACCTAGGAATAAACTTAACTAAGCAGGTAAAAGACCAATATGTGGAAAACTACAGGACACTGAAAAAAGAGATAGAGGAAGACATAATCAGATGGAAGAACATACCATGTTCATGGATTGGTAGAATCAACATCATTAAAATGTCCATACTACCCAAAGCAATTTATAGATTCAATGCACTCCCCATTAAAATACCAATGGCATATTTCACAGACCTAGGAAGAACTCTCCAAAAATTCATCTGGAATAAAAAAAAGATCCCGAATAGCCACAGCAATCCTGAGAAAGAAGAATAAAGTAGGTGGGATATCAATACCAGATTTCAAGCTGTATTACAAAGCCACTGTTCTCAAAACAGCATGGTACTGGCACAAAAACAGACATATTGATCAATGGAATAGAATAGAGAATCCAGATATCAATTCAAACCACTATTCTCAATTGATATTTGATAAAGGAGGCATGAACATACAATGGAGTCAAGACAGTCTCTTCAATAAATGGTGTTGGGAAAATTGGACAGATACTTTCAAAAAAATGAAACTAGATCACCAACTTACACCATACACAAAAATAAACTCAAAATGGATACAGGACTTAAACATAAGATGGGAAGCCATAAAAATACTAGAGGAATCCACAGGCAGCCAAATCTCAGACATATGCCGAAAGAACTTCTTCACCGATACTGCCCCTAGGGCAATGGAAGCTAAAGGGAAAATAAACAAATGGGACTACATCAAAATAAAAAGCTTTTTTACAGCAAAAGAAACTATCAACAAAACAACAAGAAATCCCACTGTATGGGAGAACATATTTGCAAATGTTATCACTGATAAAGGTTTAATCTCCAACACCTACAGGAAGCTTATACAACTTAATAAAAGGAAGATAAATGATCCAATAAAAAAAGTGGGCAACGGACCTAAATAGAATCTTTTCAAAAGAAGACAGAAGGAAGGCCAAGAGACACATAAAAACATGCTCAATGTCACTAATTATCCGAGAGATGCAAATCAAAACGACAATGCGGTACCATCTCACACCTGCCCGAATGGCAATCATCAACAAATCAACAAATGACAAGTGTTGGTGAGGATGCAGAGAAAAAGGAACACTCGTGCACTGCTGGTGGGAATGTAGACTGGTGCTGCCACTGTGGAGAACAGTATGGCATTTCCTCAAAAAACTGAAAATGGAACTCCCATTTGACCCAGTAATCCCACTCCTAGGAATATATCCTAAGAAACTGGAAACTCTAATAAGAAAGGACATATGCACCCCTATATTCATAGCAGCACAATTTACAATAGCTAAGATTTGGAAACAGCCTAGGTGCCCGTCAGCAGATGACTGGATCAGAAAACTATGGTACATCTACACAATGGAATACTATGCTGCCATAAAAAAGGAATTCTTACCATTTGTAGCAACCTGGATGGAATTGGAGAACATTATGCTAAGTGAAATAAGCCAGTCAATGAAAGAAAAATACCACATGATCTCACTCATTTATGGATAATAAAGAAAATTATAAACTGTTGAACAAAAAGATAGATACAGAGATAGTAAAGCATCAAACAGAAGCTCAAATTACAGCGGGAAGGTTAGGGAGAGGTGGGGGAGATAAGAGATCAACCGAAGGGCGTGTATGCGTGCATATAAGCATAACCTATGGACACAAAACTCTGGAGGCTGAGGGTATGTATGGGAGTGAGTTGGGGGCAGGCAATGGTAAGATATGTACACATATAATACCTTAATAAAAGAATGGAAAAAAATAAAAAAAGAAAATACTTAAAAAAAGAAAAAGAAAATCACATTGTTTTAATTATGAATATGTGGTAAGGGAATTATATCAGTGATAGGTTCTTTCTCTGTTCAGCATTTGCATAGTTTCTTAAAACCTGTGACTTTCTGAATAAAATTAAAGTGCAAGACATCTTGTATCACATTGGAAAGTGAAAAGAAAAGTAATTCCTCTTCAAGAAAGCTGGGATTTAAAAATGTGCCACAAAACTGATTAACCAGTCAAAAAAGCAATTTTTTAAAAAATCTTAAGTCTAACATTTTATTGTGTCAGCAAAACTTTGAAGCAATTTAATTTAGCTTCATATAATAAACCAGGAAGTCTCAGTACTTTTAACTTTTCTACATTCACAATTATGTACAAATTTATGGCAAAACATTCATTACTGTTTCATTGACATTCTGGTTGCTATCATATTTAATGTAGCACATTTTTCAGTTCAGTCTAGAAAAGCAGTACATAAAGTAAAAAACATGATTTGAGATATTTTGAAAAACTGACAACTAATTATTTTGAAGTCAGATCATTTAATGGAGAAATATGTATGCAATCAACAGATAATCATATTAATCTATATGATTTGATTTTGACAATAAAGGGAAGGCAGTTGAGGAAAAATAACCTCAATTATAATTATTTCTAAAATGATTGCCTTTGAGTTATTAATTTGTATCAATCTCAGGGCTCTAAAGTTTACCTATTTTGTGATGACATTACCTTTTTGCTGATTCTAGCTTCCTGCAAACGAGGGCAGTGTGTCAACCTTAGAGAAAACAGAAGAAAACTTCCACTCATATAAAATTCTCTGTTTCTAAAATTTAGTCTATAATTACTTTTATTTTATTTTTTACTTTTTCTCTCAATATTGTAAGCATTTTAAAGCTGAAGAAGCTTTCAGAAGAACAATAAACAGGATGAAATCTTAAAGCTACAATTAGGAACTCTTCTTCTAAAGATGAAAGTAGTTAATTTTAAGACAAATGAAAAAGATGGAACTGCTGACAGTAATTTGACATAAACATATTATTTGACATAAACATATTTCCCTCCAAGGAATGAAACAGGGTGAACTAAATTACCAATAAATGTCAATAAGGTATAGAAAATTCATTGACAATAATTCCATGATAAATTATTACAGAAAACTAATTAAATAATAAAGTTTAAATTTTCCTGATTTTAAAAGTATCACTATTTAAATTTTCAAAATTCAGGAAAACACACTGAAGCAAAATACCTAGATATCATCCTGAAAAAAACACACATAATAAATATTGTATGACATTCTTTTGTTTACTTATTTTCTATTTTGTTTCCATTTATCAATACAAATATTGATTGAGAATCTACCATGTGCCTGACACTGTGAAACACGAAGTTTAGCAAAACATATCAGTCCCCTGGGTTCATGAAACTTGTAGTTTAATGGAAGAGACTTGTATTAGTAAAATAATTAAAACAACAACTTTAAAATAGTCGGTACTAGATTAGATATAGGAAAACCAGCTAAGAGGTTGTTGTGACCCTGGTGAGAAATAGGCTTAGTCTGTGGTGGTACATGAATTGGAAAGAGTCTAGGAATTTGTGAGCTATGTGGTCAGTAATTTTTGTATGCATATGCCATTAAGTATCTAAACAATTTGGATCATTTTTATATTACACATATTATATACTGGTTTAAGTAAACATTTTTTCCTCTCTCTAGGAATTTTGTGCAATTATACTAGTGTAGGCAAACTCACAGTAATAAAAGTATTTTAAAATATTTTTACCATGGCCCTGGCCAGTGTTTCTCAGTGGTTAGAGCATTAGCCAACACACCAAACGGTCATGGGTTTAATACCCATTCAAGGGCACATACCTGGTTTGCAGATTCCATCCTGGTCATTGTCATAGTACTGTGGGAGGCAACCAATCGATGTGTCTCTCACATCGATGTTTCTCTCTCTCTCTACCCGTTCCCCTTCCTCCCTCCCTCTCGTCCACTGTCTCTAAAAGATCAGTGGAAAAATATATTCCTGGGTGAGGACTAACTAAAAAATATATGTATTTTTAGCATGAAAAATCATAAATCTTTGCAGATTTCCAACAGACAGAAATAAATTAATTTTTTAAATTCTCAATTTAGAACTTGTTCCTTAAAGATAAGCCTTCTATTCAAAAGGTCTTGGTATGCCTAAATTTAAAAAAAAAAATGAGTCATCAATTTGAAAAACTAGAAATTAAGAATCAAAGTTTATAATTAACATAGTCTATAATATTTTCTTTCAGTTCACAATGCTTTGTAACTGATGAAACATTTCAAAAAACATGTTTGAGTCAGTAAAGCTAACACATGTGGAATAAAATTTCCTTTCCTCTTTATTCTCTTTTTCTTTGACACAAACATTGAATAATTATTTTTCAGGGAATTGTGTCACTAAAAATACATCTTTTTATGATATTCATATGAGGTTTTTCAAAATAGCATATAATTATAAATTAGCAATCATTGAAAAAGGTGTGTTCTTTGTGTTTTATAAAGATACTAGTGGCCCAGTGCATGAAATTCATGCATGGAGAGGGGGTTCCCTCAGCCCAGCCTGCACCCTCTCCAATTGGGGACCCCTTGGGGGACATCCCTCTCGAAATCTGGGACCACTGGCTCCTAACCGCTCACCTGCCTGCCTGCCTGATCTCCCCTAACTGTCTCTGCCTGATCTCCCCTAACTCCTCTGCCTGCCTGCCTGATCGTCCCTAACTGCCCTCCCCTGCTGGCCTGATCTCACCCCCAACTGCCCGCCCCTGCTGGCCCGATCTCACCCCCAACTGCCTGCCCCTGCTGGCCTGATCTTGCCCCCAACTGCCCTCCCCGGTAGGCCTGATCTCGCCACCAACTGCCCTCCTCTGCAGGCCTGATCTCGCCCCCAACTGCCCTCCTCTGCTGGCCAATTTGGTTCTGATTGGTTGGTTTCTATGTCAGTCAGCGTCAAAAGCTCTGCCTTCTGGCCAGCCATTGGCTCTTCACAGTTGACCCAGATTTGGTTCTGATTGGTCAGTTTCTATGCCAGTCAGCGTCAAAAGCTCTGCCTCCGAGGCAGCCATTGGCTCCTCACAGTTGACCCAGATTTGGTTCTGATTGGTCAGTTTCTATGCCAGTCAGTGTCTCTGGGCCTATCAACAGGGCCTGATCAGAAAGGCGGGGCCGATCAGCAGCCCTGGTGGAGTCCTGGAGAGTAATGGAGGTGCAGCTGCTGGCCAGACTGGGAGAGGAAAGAGAGAGGCAAGTGCTGATCAAAAGCTGCCACAGAGGCAATGGATCAGTCCCTTCTTCTCTCTTCAAGCCTCTCTCTGGCCCTGATTCATAGCCCCCTCAGCAGTCAGTGCTGGGGCACTGTGCCTGCAGCAGAAGCAGTTAGTGCTGGGTTGCCACGGCAACCCAGTGCTGACTGCAGGACTGACTTCCGGTTGGTCTAGCCTTGGTTGTTACTGGTCATTACGACCCAGGGTTTTTATATATTAAGATATTTTGAATGATTACATTTAAGAAAATCACTGAATTTTCAAACTTTTTCCTCAATAAAGTTGAAAAATAGATATACTTAAGAGATTACATTTCCACCTAGCTTGTGTGAGTCAGTGGTTGAGCTTGGAACTGTGAACCAGGAGGTCACGGTTTCATTCCCAGTCAGGGCACATGCCAGGGTTGCAGGCTTGATCCCCAGTGTGGGGTATGTAGGAGGCAGCCTATCAATGATTCTCGTTCATCATTGATATTTCTATTCCTCTCTCCCTCTCCCTTCCTCTCTGAAATAAATTAAAAATATTTTAAAATTAGAGGCCCGATGCACGAAATTCGTGCAAGAATAGGCCTTCATTCCCCTGGCTTCCGGCAGTGGCTTCCCTCGTGCACCCGGGACCCGGGCTTCCCTTGCAGCCCTCACTTCATCTAGAAGGTCATCTGGGAAGACATCTGCTATAATTAACATATTATGCTTTTATTATTATAGATAGAGATTAAGTTTCTTAGAATTGTCTCCTAATGTTATATATCTATTATGGTCTCTTTTCCACAAAGATCTAGTTAAACTTACCATTCTAGAGAAATTTCAGAAGATGGCCATATTTTTTAAATTATCTTTATTTATTAAAAATGTTTCTTAAAATAAGTCATCATAAAAAGTATTAATTTCATTGTTTATCTGATAGATATTTTTTCATATGTATGTATTTTAATATTTATTGTTGAATGTATTGCATATGTCTCCCTTTTTCCCCCATTGATTTCTTTTAGCCCACCCACTTCCGCTACCCCAGGCTCCCACCACCCTGTTGTCTGTATCCATGGGTTATGCATATTTTCATACAAGTAATTTGGTTGATCTCTTTCCACCTACCCACCCTCCCTTGCCTTCCCTCTGGGATTCCTCAGTCTGTTGCATGCTTCTATGTCTCTGGATGTATTCTGTTCATCACTTTATGTTGATCATTAGAATCCACATATGAGTGAGATCATGTAATACCTATCTTTCTCTAACTGGCTTATTTGGCATAGCATAATACTTTCCAGGTAAATCCATGCTGTTGCATATGGTAAGAGTCATTTCTTTTTTTACAGCTGTGTAGTATTACATTGTATAAATGCTCCACAATTTTTTTATCTACTCATCTGCTGATGGGCACTTACACTGTTTCCAAATCACAGATATTGTAAATTGTGCTGCTATGAACATAAGGGTGCATATATTCTTTGTGATTGGTATTTCAGGATTCATAGGATATATTCCAAGGAGTGGGATCACTGGGTCAAATGGAAGTTCCATATTTAATTCTTTGAGGAAACTACATTCTGTTTTCCATAATGGCTTCACCAGTCTGCATTCCCACCATCAGTGTACTAGGGTTCTCTTTTCTCCACATCCTTTCCAACACTTGTCATTTGTTGATTTGTTGATGGTAGCCATTCTGACAAGTGTGAGGTGATACCCCACTGTCATTTTAATTTGCATTTCTTGAATGATTAGTGACTTTGAGCATGTTTTCGTACATCTCTTGGCCTTCTGTATGTCCACTTTGGATAAGTGCCTATTTAGGTCCTTAGCCCATATTTCATTTGGATTTTTTGTCCTCCTTTTGTTAAGTTGTATAAATTCCCTATATATTTTGAAAATTAACCCCTTATGGGATGAATCATTGGCAAATATATTCTCCCATGCAGTGTGCTCCTTTTTCATTTTGTTGATGGTTTCTTTTGCTGTGCTGAAGCTTTTTATTTTGTTGTAGTCCCATTTATTTATTTTCTCCTTAGTTTCCATTGCTCTAGGAGATGTATTGGTAAACATATTGCTCTGAGAGATGTCTGATATTTTGCTGCAAATGGTTTCTTCTAAAATTTTTATGCTTTCATAACTTACATTTAAGTCTTTTATCCATTTTGAGTTTATTCTTGTGTATGGTGTAAGTTGATGGACTAGTTTCATTTTTTTTGCATGTACCTGTCCAATTTCCCCAATACCATTTATTAAAAGACTGTCCTTACTCAATTGTATGCTCTTCCCTCCTTTGTCAAATATTAATTGAGCATAATGGCTTGGGTCAATTTCTGGGTTCTCTGTTCTGTTCCATTGGTCTATATGCCTGTTCTTGTGCCAGTACCAGCCAGTTTTGTGTACAACGGCTTTGTAGTATAACTTGATATCTGGTATTGTGATTCCTCCAACTTTGTTATTCTTTCTCAAGATTGCTTCAGCTATTTGTGATCTTTTTTGGTTCCATATACATTTTTGAAGTGTTAGTTCTTGATCTGTGAAATATGCCGTTGGTATTTTAAAAGGGACTGCCTTGAATCCATAGATTGCTTTGGGAAGTATGGACATTTTGATGATGTTGATTCTACCAATCCATGAACACAGTATATTCCTTCACTTTTTATATCTTCCTTTTCTGATAGATATACAATGTCATAAAAAGTATTAATTATGCCCATTATTAATTGACATTTGTCTCCCTCAAGAGAGATTTAAATTATAAATGAGTATTTCATCACTGGTATGAGTTTGATCACAGGCTAAAAGTGAGCACTGAATATCTCCTGGCCATTAAAGACCTATCACAGACCCAAAGTTGTTTAGGGAGGAAAAGTGAAATTCAATAAAAAAAATTTGACTTTGGAAGACTTCTAATTCAATCAAAGATATACTTATTAAAGACTAGTGGCCTGGTGCATGGACTCATGCACATTGAAAGAAAATTAATTAGAAGAAAAATTTTAATATCACTGTTCGCCCTTTCTCTAAAATAGAAGTGTCAGAGATGAAAGAAAATTAGTAAAATGTATAGGAAATAATGTATAAATTGATTAATAAATAAACAATAATAAAATGCTATAACAACAACAAAGACATGATATAAAAACAAACAAAAAAAGATATAAAAACAGCATTAATAAAAACAATGGCTAATAAATTGATTAAACGTATTCTAATACTAGAGGCCCAGTGCACGAATTCATGCATGGATGGGGTCCTTGGGCCTGTCCGGCAATTGGGGCCAATCGGGGCTGTCTCACCCAGTCCAGATTGAGGCTGGCCGGCCAGAGGAGGGGCCACAAAACCACGGGAGGTTGGCTATGGGAGCACACTGACTACCAGGGGAAGCTCCTGCATTGAATGTCTACCCCTGGTAGTCAGTGTGTGTCATAGCTACAGGTCGGTTGTCTGGTCGTCCAGTCATAATGGTCGCTTAGGCTTTTATGTATATAGATCTCCCTGTAAACCACATTAAGAGTAAAAACACTTTCAGAGTGCTTGACTAATTTCCCTTGTGATGAAGTATTTACAACTTTAACTTTAACTTCTCTTCAAACTCAAGAGAAAGTAACATATAACTGACCATGTCCAAAAACGGGTTCAGGTAGGAATATTCCTACTCTGTCTAGAGTTTGTCCTTGTGATTTATTAATAGTCATTGCAAATGCTGGCATCATGGGAAACTGTCTTTGAATTAATTTAAATGGGAGGCCAGTGTCAGAAGGGGACACTGGCTTCTTTCGGCTTCAGAGGTACATTGTGCCAATAGTTGTTCTTCCAGCATATTCTGTCGAAGATGCTGCTTTCTTTTAGTTTCAGAATGTCAACAAAAACAACCAAATTCATGATCGACATGACAGATCAAAACACACGTATGTGATTGACACCAGCGAGAGCTTTATATGTATCGTGCATGCACAAGTCAACGTTTATTTTTAAATTGCCAGTGCACGTCATATGTACCGGCCGGTCGGTTGGTCAGACGGTTGGACGGACATATGGTCAGTCACTTAGCTTTTTATATATATAGATGTTCTCAAGGAAAACATCTAGCAATGTTTTAAAACCAGTTAATGTAGTGTATATGGACATTTACACATCCCATTGGCAATAGCAATGATAGCTCTTTATATTTCTAATTGAAAATTTGGTGGCTGTTGAGAGATTGGCTTCATTTCTGGACTGATCAAAGAGTAAACTCATATTGCTAGGTGTCCCTAGAAAAGACTTGTGGAATTAGAACATTACCTGTAAAAATATTAACTTTAAATTTTATTTTCCTTCAGCTGCTTTCCATCTCAGAGGATTTTTCATGAAATTCCTCTATAATTGTTTGTAAACTATTTGTTTTTTAACTTTAACTTAATGATACCTTTTTAGATTTTTAAAACTGCACCATGTGCCATAAAGCATGTTATTACATAGAACATGTTATTAAATACTGGCAAGGACAGGATTCACATGCAATAAAAACTTGAAATTCCTCTGTAGTTAGATTAAAAAAGATAATTTTAAAAGCTGGTATAAAAAGGGATAGAAACTTAATGAAGTAGGTAATAAAATTGCACAAAGACAAATTTTCTATACTTAATGGGTCTATTGTTTTAAAATAAGCCCAAATATGCAATCTATTTTTTTTTAAATATATTTTATTGATTTTTTACAGAGAGTAAAGGAGAGTGATAGAGAGCTAGAAACATCAATGAGAGAGAAACATCGACCAGCTGCCTCTTGCACACCCCCCACCGGGGATGCGCCCGCAACCCAGGTACATGACCTTGGCCGGAATCGAACCTGGGACCTTTCAGTCCGCAGACCGACGCTCTATCCACTGAGCCAAACCGGTTTTGGCTATGCAATCTATTTTATAGTAGCCTATTTTAAGCTATGATAAATTGAACATTAAATGTACATGCTTCATAAATATAGTTGATTGTAAGTCTGGAAGCCATGTTCGTCTTAATTCTAATTAGAAACCTACAGTGAAAGATTTTAAATCTTGTATGTGATGATATTCCCTTGAGGAAAATGAAATATTACAGCTACCTTAGAATTGGGAATGAGAGGCAAAGGTGCTCAAGTAAAGTGATGGCTTTCTTGTCTCTGCCCTAGTTTTTTTAAAGGTTCAGTTCTTTAGAGTGAATATTCTACTGCAGACTGAAATAAATGACAGATTCTTAACATAAATACATAGGCAACCATTAATGCAGTCCATTGGTGGCATAAATGATTATTGAATATGGACTCGTACTTGCCTTCAATTATCTCCCCTCTTTAGTCTGCTAAATTATTAGAGGTTCCTATATTCTATTTTAGATTAAAGTTCTGTGCTTCTAGCTAGCACCTAATGAAATATATTTATGATACTTTAGTGAGAAAGCACATTTATCCATTGGTAATCATTAATTTATAATCTAGAATGATTAATCAAATTACACTATTTAATGAAGAACTATGTCTAGAGGAAAGGAAGATCAAGACAGGTGGAAAAGGAGAAAAGGAAAACTAAAAAATATTAGCTCAAGCCCTTTTTGAAAACTGTGACTTGAGAACATCTCAAGATGACTGCTCTAGGTGTAGTAAGAATGTGAAAAATCCCACAGGGTAGACTTGAGGAAGATCATAGTCTAATTTTGTTCTTAGAACTGTTCACTGATGAAATTCACAGAAGGTACAGGGAAACTGAGGCTGTGGTGATCACAGGACAGGATACAGGTACCATAAGTTTGGCATTTTAGTTTAGCAAACATTAGTTGTTCAATTTGGTTTAACAATAGAGGTTGGAAGAAACAGTTGGAGCTAAGGTGAAAATTGCTTAGTCTTGCATTACATTTCACAAAGACACATTTGGATAGTGGAGTAAGAAAGCAAGTGGGACTTGTCTATTACATAAGGAGTAGTAAGATGGTAGGTCTGAGAAGAATGAAATGTGACATTTGCAAAGTTAGAATCAGCATGAGAATATTGGATGCCTGAATGATGGTTGTGTAGAAAAAGTGTTGACAGAGAATGACAAAGAGAAACAAGCAAAGAAAGCAAAAGACAGAGACCAAACACAAATTTTGTTGACCACCTTTCACTGTTTAAGCAGTTATTTTATCTTTCTTCTTTTCCATTACTTGTTCTAAAAAATCTATAAATTTTTCTAAATGCACAGCTTCCAATGAGTGTGAGCCTAACACCTCTTGGTCAAATCCAGACTAGAGCCAAAATTAGCTTTTTACAATAGCTTCTTGGCCAGGAGAATGTGCATTTAGGCATGCGCTTTGCTACATTACCCTAAAGCATGTTTCAATTGTCAGTGAAGGGCTTTATCACAACTGCTAGTACTAGACATCATGGAGTTAAGGAAATGGACCTATTCTTTGCTCCGAAGGAAAAAAAAAGATGGGTCTCTAATCTGGCCTTTCTATATCTCAGATACATCAGGGATTTTTTTTTTTAACTTCAGGCTTCTATCACCTATATGACACCAAAGCTCAGCAGAATATTTTTCTTCAATACTTTGAGGTTAAAGCCTGTAGCAATTTTTATTCAGTTGTCACCTTTGCCCTGTTTCTTAGCGTCCTCATTTATTCATCCTTCACTGATTCCTGGAGTGTTTCCTGAATGAAAAAGGTGCTTCAGGGGTATATACTGAAAGATTATTAGGCTATTCTTAACATCCTTTTCTATTTTCCCCTTAATTATTTAACATGTAATAAAGAGAGTTAGATGAGTTAACTGAAGTATTAGTGCAACTCACAATTTACAACAGGCACTGTCCACAGGCTCTATAGTCCCTGTGTTGGCAATGATCATCTGGACAGGTCTTCCCATAAATAATTAAAATTAAATGTATTGTTAAACCTCCATGACTCACTTAATTATGCAGTAATGTTGTGAAATGGCACCTGAAAGGGAGGTCGCTATCCCTTTGTAGTGTTTTAGTCTATTTTACTATACCTATTCACTCAGAACTTGTGTCTTTCTCTTCCAGCTTGTGTAAATTTACTAGAAAATCTAAATTTTTAAACAAATTAGTAACCCTATTACATAAGGAATAGTCTGTATGGATTAGAACAAAAATGTAAATTATGAGTTTATTATAACAACTTTAATGGAGCTAATTTCAAGGTTAAGGAACAAAACAAATTTCATTAATTTATAAATCTTGAAAAATTACTTAATATATATCTACCCAAATAAATGTCTTGCCTTGACCTTTGTTATCGTAAGAAAACATTAAAACCTGTAAGAATTTTTTAGTTTATTTGAGCCACACTGTTGGCACTGGCCAGGAAGCAGAATCAACTAGTTTTATACATTACAATCAAAGGAGACTAAAGTGGGTTACATGAAATCCATTGGTGATAGATTAGGGAGGTGGAAGAAAACAAAGCGGGGGAACGGGGAGGTTTGGATGAAAAGAAGTAAAATGATAGACACATACTTCTTTTACATAGGTGGGTACAGGATAATTAACAGTCCACAATTAACATGTTAAGGATAACAATGAGGGAATTTGTGGTCTCTGCCCTGGTGCTCTGGAGAATTGGTTGTGCCCTGGGGGTTCAGAAAAAGGGAAGTTACAAGTTACCCTGACATTCTACAGATAAGTTATCTTAGATGCAAAAAGACAATAGGCTCAGTAAAGATTGAAGTTGATCTTTGTCAGGAAAGATACTAGCCTAGTTACTAGACTCTTGATTCCAATAATTACAGGCTGTTGTTCCTTGTGATTAAGCCCCTCATGACTACCTACTATAAACTTCTTTTCAGTTAGAGGTTTTAACATCAGACTATCCTTTGTAGTTATTTAAGTAGAAGGCCTTTCCTGAGTTAGTCAGGTTAGAATGTGGCCCCTCTTCATCCACACCTTGTAGCTTCCCAAATGCATTGTTATTAGTAAATTAGGCAGAGATGCTAAATAATAACAAATACAAACTCTTTCCCAAGATGCATCATGCCTCCATGGGGATATCTGGCCTATTTTAAAACTTGTATGTTCACTTTTGAAATAATGCAGTATTGAGCTAGATTGAATGATAGTCTTAAAAATATATAGTTAACAGAGAGGATATATTTTTATTCATTGTAAATCATGGAATATATATTAATCAAAATCAGACTGTGTTATAACTAGAACTATTTCTTCATTAAGTATATCTCTTTTAAAGCATGCATTATACTGTTGTATACATAAAAACACAAACTTTTTTCAGTGTTACTTCCTTAAAAATTATGAAATTGGGAAGATAATGTAACTAGATGATAAGCCACATGACACGTGGTCAATGTAAAGCATGGGCTTAAATCCAGAAATCTGTTACAACCACCAGCCTGTTATCAATATGACGAACAAACTTAGGCAGATTTAAACAGGAAAGCAATGTGGCAGAAAACAACACATTATAGTCACTCACTAGCTGTGAAAGCAAATTTCACTCCTTTCAGGCTCAGTTTTCTTATCTATGAATTGGATATGATGAAATCTATGTTTGAAGTATAGCATTCTCTCAAAGTAAGTATTTTTTTAACTTAGCTGAATAAACCCAATTGATAATCTGCATGGCAAGCATTAGATGTAGCAGAGGCCAGAAAAAAAAGAAAAATGTCTGCTAAGTGGGATGAAACAAAAGCTTAAAGTTAGGAGTAAATATGATATATTCAATACAATTAACTGTAATAAAACCACTGAAAGAGAATGTTCATATTTGGTAACAGTTAAGTGTCAGTCTCATTCTAGGTAATGCTCTAATAACTAATCAATACCAATCAAAGAAAATATAATCAGAGGAACTATGTAGCATAATGGAAAAAATGTATTGTTTGTAGACAATTGGCTTTCTTTCTTATTGAGGAAAGATCTTGTGTGAGCCCTCATGAATCCTGTCCCTTATTATCTATATGTATATAAAAGCCTAAGCAACCAGCCGACCAAGCGACTGGACAGCCAGTAGCTATGACCACGAGGGGGCAGATGCTCAACGCAGGAGCGGAAACCACAAGCATGGAAACATGGAACAGACTGATGAATCTCAGAGGGAAGAGGGGAGAGAAGAGGGTGGGAAGAGATTAACCAAAGATCTTATATGCACACTAGAGGCCCGGTGCATAGATTCATGCACTGGTGGGGTCCCTCAGCCTGGCCTGTGGGGATCAGGCTGAAACCAGCCCGGTGCACGGATTCATGCACTGGTGGGGTCCCTCAGCCTAAACCGGCTCTCTGACATCCCCCAAGGGGTCCTAGATTGTGAGAGGGTGCAGGCAGGTCAAGGGACCCCACTGGTGCACAAATCCGTGCACTGGGCCTCTAGTTTATTTATATTTATTCATATAATAATCTTCCACTTGAATGTGAGTAAGAGTTGTGACTTGCCTCTAACTGATGAATATAGCAAAGGTGATGGGTTGTGATTTTTCTGTCTTCTACGAGATTGTTAACTTCTGTCTTTTTAGAAGACTGTCTCGTTTTCTGTCTTTGATAACACAAGCTGCAATGATCTGCACTACCCTCTGTAAAGACTCGTATGGCAAGGAAATTAGGGCAACCTCTGATCAACAGACAACAAGGAATTGAGGCCCTCGGTTCAACTAGCCACAAGGATATGAATCCTGCCAACAACCATGTGAATTTTGAAATGGATATTTCCCCAGCTGAACTTTGTTATGAGACCACAGCCTTGATTACAGCACTGTGAAGGACCCTGGAGCAGAAGACAAATTAAGCTCTGTCAGTGTCCTGACTCAGAGAAACTATAAGATAATAAAAGTGCACTGCTCTAAGTCGCTAAATTTCTGTTAATTTGTTATGTGGCAATGGATTACTAATGACTAATACACCTATGACCCATAAAAAGTTTTTAAATATCAAAAACAAAATTTTTAAATATTTATGACCTCAAGGTAGGAAACAATTAAATTAAATACAAACGCACAATTCGTAAAGTGCTGATACATTCTGAATGGCAAAATATAACATAAACAAATAAGAAGCACATTCTGGGAGAATACATTTGAAATATATAATAGAACTCCAATATGTTAATAAAAATGTCCTCAAACAAAAAATTGACCAAACACATAACCAAGCAAGTCATATGAGAAGAAATCAAAATAGTCAAGAAATGTATACTCAAAATCATTAATAATGAAATAAATGCAAATTAAAGCAAAATTATATGTATTTTTCACACTCATCAGACTGACAGAAATATTAAAAAGTTAGACGATACTTAGTGCCAAAGACAATATAGAGAATTAGGAAATTTCACTTACTGTTGATGGGAGTGTAATTGATACAATCGTTTTTATATGGATTAGGAAATATCTAGTGAAATTAAAATTGCATGTAACTTTCAAGTAAGTATTTCCATTTCTAGTCATATACATTAGAGAGCCTCATACATGCATAAAAGGAAATATATATAAAATTTTACGTTTTACCAGTTTTTCAAAGAATGAAAAATTATAAAAATTAATACTGTCAAGAAGAGCTCAGCTGAGCCAGAAAAGAGAGCTTGGCTATCAAATATCCAGAATATCCAATTAAAGTAACAAGCCAAAATGGGTCTTTGATTTCGTATTGCAATGGTATAGGCAAAAGACTAAACTGAAAAAAAGTACTGAGTGCTCCTTTTCCATTTCCCTCTAAGGAACTGCATACTCATCCAGAATCAGGTAGATCAGGATGCATATGGGGTCAGAGTCATTTCACTTTTTAGAGAGCCCTTGAACAATAACAGAAAAGGCCTCAGAAGTTTTATGAATCCAAGGCCAGAAGGGAGGAAAAGGGAAGGGATTTAGCAATGGAAAGTACTGTGTACTGAGCTCAGAGTGGAAATATTAAACAAAAAATATATGAGGCCAGAAGTTATCCTTACAGAAAGGGTTTATTGACCCATATGCTAGCCAGGAAAAGGACCAGGTCTTGGGGTATGCAACCTAAACTACCAACAACAGGGTTAGGTGGAAAAGAGAAACATGTTTGCAGTCCTGAGGTTGTTACAGAAAACCGGAGAAGGACCAAGCAATGCTTAGAGAGATGGAGTTACATTTATTATTATTATTATTATTACTACTATTATTATTATGCGCGGGCCCAGAGGAAAATGTCTCTCAAATTCTGGGCGAAGTCACACAGGAAGTTTCCGGTATATATGTTATTACCTTCTTTGTCTCCCAAATAAGGATTTTTCCCATTCCTTTTGCGAGTTCTTAAAGGGCCCTATGTGCTGGGGCTTTGAGACCTCAACCAAAGGCTTGGCCTGGTGCCAGCACTGATAACTTTGTCTGGGGAAGGTTTATGGCCTCTTTGGAACAGGGAGTAGTCTTATTTCCTTATTATTTAAGCAAGCAAGCATTTACAGAAGCCAAAATACCAGGGTTAAAATTTTAAACAGCAGTTTTTATATAAGATGGATGCTTCAAGGTAGACAGGGCTCTTTTATACAATGAGTTTGGCAAAGAAAGATGTAAGTTGTTTTGAAAGAATTTGCATTGGTTATAGATAAAGGGGTCAGGAAAAGGTGAAGTGAGGATAGTTCTGGGATAGGTGCATCGCCCGCCAGGAAGAAGTATTTGCAGTTTCTGGACTGGAAGTGGCAAACATGCCAGAAAGTTCATGTGTAAAGAGGATGTGGTGGTGTATGGTGGTTGGTATTCTTTCTAGATAGAAGCATGCAAGTTGATTCAAAATTTAAACATACATTTAGGAATGTGAGTAATCTTTTGTTGGTTCTGGCCAGCAGCCATTTATTGATTCACCTCCCTTATCTCTCTCCTCCACTTTCTAACCCACTGAATTTAATTTATAACATTTCAGATCATTTTCCTTGTCAGAGAAAAGTGTCTTCAAGTTTTCCCTCTTCTTCCCTAATAAGGAGGCCTTGGCAGAGGTGCCTGAAGGCCTCAGATAAAGAGAGCTAGGAATGAAGGCATGGGACTAGGAATGAAAATATCTGAAGAACATGACTAGCTAAGGGAGCCTGAATCTTTGACTGTGACTCCCCTTAGAGACCTAGATGCCCTGCCTGGGTCCCAAGTTTAGCTTTGGAAAGGTGGCCTTCCCCTTGAGGCCGGCCACGTCAAATTTTTGTAATTGCCTATGAACAGGCCTGAGAAATCACACATTAGTTTTTAACCAAGAACTGAACTCAAACACATGAAGCAGTAAGTATATGGGTCATTTAAAAAATACACTAAAATAATACATTCAATAAAATATAATTCTCTAGATAAATTAAAATTGAATTATAACTGCATATGTTGGCAACAATATGGGCTTTCTCTCAGTTCTTGACTTTTTGCAGGAAATATTTCACAATTTTGAGTCCAGGTGACTTTGAGAATAGGTTTATTAAAGCTAGGGACACTGAAACAAAGGAAAGGTTTAAGATAGAAGAGGCAATATCACAGCAACAGGACTGAGCCTAGAAGGAGCTGTCTTGGCGAACTAGAAAGTCAGAGCCCTAGTCAGTTTGGCTCAGTGAATAGAGTGTCAGCCCATGGACCAAAGGGTCCTGGGTTCTATTCTGGTCAAGGGCAAGTGCCTCAGTTGCAGGCTTAATCAAGGCATGTGTGAGAGACAACCAACTGATGTGTCTCCCTCACATCAATGTTTCTCTCTCTCTGTCTCTCCCCCTCCCTTCCACTCTCTCTAAAAATAAATGGAAAAATATCCTCAAGTGAGAATCACACACACACACACACAAAACAAAGAAAGTCACAGAGGCAGAAGAAGTGAACCAATGGACTACATGGATTCAGGAAACAAGTTACCAAGGCAAAAGAAAAACGCTTGGAGAAAGAAAGCAAAGGTACATGCCTTAGAAAGGAAGCGGGTACAATGTGGGTATGCTCTAGAAAGAGAGACCATGCATTGGGTCCTTTGTCTTAAGGGTTTTCACCTATTTTTTAAAGGCGGGAATTTTAGGGTAGATCTCATGGGCAGATCGCAATAGAATTTATAACAGCTTTTTAGGTATGTCCTTTAAAATGCTGATTAATCAAAGTAAATATATAGGGTCAAGGTCATGAACTCTACTGATAGGTTAGGGTAGGGGGTCATTGGTCATTGCATCAGCTATCTGGATGAAAAGAATTTGAATCAGCTATCTGTCTCAGTTCTTCCACTCCACTTGTTAAGGAATTTTCCTGGCTTCTTACTATCCTGCCTCACATATGTAAAATAGAGTCTTAGCACATAATTTCTGTAAGAACAAATTGTGAAAAAAAAGGATAGCATGATGTCACAATGCAAATTTAAAGTTATAAAACAAACACATGTATATTTAATAAATGTTAATTTATATAGTAAAATTACATTTTTAAAAAGTTTAAAGGAGAATACATACCAATTTCATAATATTTGTTGCTCCTACAGAGGGAATGCGGGAAATAGGACTGGGGATAAACAAAGGCTGTTTCAAGATGATCTGACATTTTGCTTAATATGAAGTAAATATGGCAATAGAAGCATTTGCTAACTCAGGGTGGTAGGTAAATGTTATTGTAAGGAATGGAATGTTGTTATTTTGTTTTCTGCACTTTTTAGTATATTAAAAATGTTTCCAAATGTATCTGGCTGAATGTATGTTTTTGTATACAATATATATGATAAACTATGGGATAAGAAGCCTTTTCTGAAAATGAAACATTGAGATTCTCCACATGGTATACACATAATCACAAAGGTTTGGAGGGGAAAATTAGCCTCACAAAATTATTGGCAGCATAACAGCAGAAGCAGCCTGTTTTTAAATTTAAATCTTGATTATTTTCACTTTCTTTAGGCTTTGGTTTTTAGATGTCTCATTATAATTTAAAAAGAGGATGAAACATGAAAAACATTAAAATCAATTGCAATAAAACACGAGCAATTATTTCATTATATATTGCTATTTTCCAGAGCTTGCTTCCTGAAAGTATCACCTTTATACCTATTGACAAAGCAAAGCTGAATTTATTGTTCCCAGGTTATACTGTATATCACAATCTTGGTAATCTTTACATGAAGTCCTTATCATTAATACTGAATACATTTACATGAAAAAAAATAGAGTCTGTAGTGGGGAGGACAAATTCACAATTTTTATCAAGTGTTAAAGTCTGTTTTGAGATAGTTTCTTTAATGTGTGGGCTTAATTAGAATTGGGTACTGATCATGTTGGAATAATTAAGGATTAGTGACACATCAAGGTGCAGGTTTTGAGGTAAGGGATTAGAAGAATGTACTCAGTAATTTGAGACTACTGGAAAACGAGCATTTTTAAAATGAGTTTGGGAAGTTCTTGAAAGGAAGAATAAAATTATTTGCAACTATTATCATCTTGAACAAGAGTCAAAATAGTGCCTGGCTTGCATGGCTCAGTGGTTGAGTGTCAACCTATGAACCAGGAGGTCAGTTTGATTCCAGGTCAGGCACATGCCCAGGTTGCGGGCTTGATCCTGTGTGGGGCATGCAGGAGGCAGCCAATCAACGATTCTCTCTCATCATTGATGTTTCTATCTCTGTCTTCCTCTCCTTTCCTCTCTAAAATCAATATAAATATATTTACTTTAAAAAAAGAGTTAAAATAGTAAAGTCATGTTAGGGAAGCCAGCCTAGTAGTAGGCTGAATATGTGTAAATGGTTTTGATTCTTACTACAAAAAAGTGGAACTGCTTCAAGTTTCCATCCACTATTCTGTATAATAAAAGCCTAATATGCCAATTGGCCCCTTGGGTGGTCGTTCGACCAGGAGTTCAACTGGGAGACCAGGAGTTTGACCACTCGCTATGACATGTGCTGTCCACCAGGGGGCAGCGCAGAACATGGCTGGTGTTGACTACGTGTCACTGGGTGGAGGGGCTGTGACCTCTTGCTGGCTACCTCGGGGTGGAGGTGACAGGGACGGAAGTACGGTGAGAATGCGGGGTGTCTGTAGAGCTCACTCATTCCCCCTGCAACCTTCCCCTGGGACACCAGAACTCATACACTGGGGAAGCCCCTGCGCTCAGGTATCGGTGCCCATGAGGAGGCTGCCCCACACCCGCACGCCCTGTTCCAGGTGAGCCAGGCCTCAGCTGCCAGGACCGCAGGGTCCGGTTGGGCTCCTCGTGATCTGCGAGGCTGGCCTGGAGAGAGCGCACTTTCCACCCGGCTTCCAAGCAGTGCCGCTGGGTGGCCCAGAGGCCCACGTTGTGCCCTGGCCCGCAACATCTGGCCACGCTTACCACATCTCTGAGTGGGGACTTGGTCACTGTGACTCAGGTGGAGGGGGGCGTGCAGAGGCTTGGGGGCCCAGGTGTTGCCCAGGGCCCAGAGGTCAGCTGAGACCTACCCTTCCACACCATACCTTCATGCTTCTATCACCAGCCAGGCCTAAGGACTGCACCCGTGTACGAATTCCATACACAGGGCCTCTAGTCCTATCTAATAAAAGAGTAATATGCAAATTGACCGTCACTCCAACACACAAGATGGCCACCACAAGATGGCCAGCAGGGGAGGGCAGTTGGGAGGGATCAGGCCTGCAAGGGAGGGCAGTTGGGGGTGATCAAGCCTGCAGGGGAGAGCAGTTAAGGGTGACCAGGCCTGCAGGGGAGAGAAGTTGGGGGGGGACCAGGCCTGCAGGGGAGGGCAGCTGTGGGGACCAAGCCTCCAGGAGAAGGTAGTTAGGGATGACCAGGCCTGCAGGGGAGGGCAGTTGGGGGGACCAGGCCTGCAGGGGAGGGCAGTTTGGGGGGGCCCAGGCCTGCAGGGGAGGACAGTTGGGGGGGGAGGGAACCAGACCAGCAGGGGAGAGCAGTTAGGGGCAATGAGGCCCGCAGGGGAGGGAAGTTAGGGGTGACCAGGCTGGCAGGGGAGGGCAGTTAGGGGCAATCGGGCTGGCAGGGGAGCAGTTAGGCAGCGGATTGGTTAGGGGGTGATCAGGCTGGCAGGCAGAAGTGGTTAGGGGCAATCAGGAAGGCAGGCAGGCAAGCAGTTGGGAGCCAGCAGTCCTGCATTGTGAGAAGGATGTCCGACTGCCTGTTTAGGCCCAATCTTGCTGGGACTGGGCCTAAATGGGAAGTTGGGCATCCCTCGAGGGGTCCCAGATTGGAGAGGGTGCAGGCTGGGCTGAGGGACACACACACACCCCGTGCATGAATTTCATGCACCAGGCCTCTAGTATGTTATAATTAGACTGATTTCTATTAATGGTAATGTAGTTAATTGTGAAGTTTAGATGCCATAATATAAACCTAATGTTTAGATTTTATGTTTCTAAACACTCTGCAATTTTACCTTAAATAAAGGATATTTATTTAACTATCAATAAGAGATGTATGCATCATTTATCTTTATGTTATTTTATATTACCAATGCTTCATAAAGCTCTTTCTATTCTATCGAACTCTTCAAAGGTGTTTGTTAACAAGAAGGACAAAGGAAAAATAAAAATTAATAATTCCACAGGATCAAATGTGTGTTTTTTTTCAATAATTTATTTAAACGTTGAGGAAAATGAATTAAGGATATAGACAAAATTAGAATCACATACATTTAGGGTATATATTCACTTATTTGCTAAATAATAATTTAATGCATTCTCAAGAATAGCTCATTAAGTGGTAGGAAGTCACTTGTGGATTCCAGACTTGGATTTCAATGATCAAGAAAAAAAAACAAGAAAAAAAAATTAAGAGTTTGGGGAAGTTTATTAACCATGTTTCTAGCTTCTGCAATTTTGATGCTTTGACATCTGCTGTACATGTATTCTGGAAAACCCCATAATATGCCTGAGTCACCTTGCCTTGGCCTCCTTGGACAATCCCCATTCCCTTCCACCTCAGAAAACATTTTCCTCCCAAGTTCATGCTTTGCAAATACAGTCAATCTCCGACTTAAATTGTTTTGCCTTATGGTGATGTAGAAGAAATACTAGTACACATAATAAATTACATGAGATAGTCAACATCCTATCTAATAATAGACAAATATGCAAATTGACCATACCTCCAACACACCACAAGCCACGCCCACAAACCATGCCCACCATCCAATCAGAGTGAGTATGCAAATTAACCCAAACCAAGATGGCTACAGCCACAGAGAATAAGGTTTCCTAGGTAACAGAGGAAGCCAAGCTTTCTGCCTGCCCTTGCCAGGCCTAAGCCTCCACTCAAGCTACAAAGTTTCAATTATAGAAGGTAAACAAATTCAAACAAATGGTGGCAGAATGGAGCTTGAGAGAGCAGGCCAGGGTTGCCGCCGGCAACAGGGGAAGCAAAGTTTTCCACACACCCTGGCCGGGCCCACCCACTTAAGGCAACAAAGTTTCAATTATAAACCCAACACAAATGGCTACCGGCCCCCCGGAGGGAGCCCCAGGCTTGGCTCCGCTCCAGGTTACAAAGTTTCAATTGTAGAAGGAAAATAAATTCCAGATACCAGGGCCTCTGCTTGCATTGCCAGGGGGAGTGGCCCGCCTGCAAACCACCACAGGCCCTTTGCTCAGGCCGCCCCACACCCCAAGGGAACCCCCACCTGATCTGGGATGCCCTTCAGGGCAAACCAGCTGGCCCGCACCCCTGTACCAGGCCTCTATCCTATCTAATAAAAGAGTAATATGCAGATTGATCATCACTGCAACACACAATATAGCTGCCCCCATGTGGTCAAAGATCCTGCCCCCATGTGGACACAAGATGGCCACCACAAGATGGCCAGCAGGAGAGGGCAGTTGGGAGGCACCCGGCCTGCAAGGGAGGGCAGTTGAGAAGGACCAGGCCTGCAAGGGAGGGCAATTGGAGGTGATCAACCCTGCAGGAGAGGGCAGTTAGGGGTAACCAGGCCGGCAGAGGAGGGAAGTTGGGGGCAAACAGGCTGGCAGCAGAGTGGTTAGGGGGTGATCAGGCTGGCAGGTAGAAGCAGTTAGGGGCAATCAGGAAGGCAGGCAGGCAAGCAGTTGGGAGCCAGCAGTCCTGGATTGTGGGAGGGATGTCCGACTGCCCGTTTAGGCCCAATGCCACCGGGATCGGGCCTAAACGGGCAGTCGGACATCTCTCGAAGGGTCCCAGATTGGAGAGGGTACAGGCTGGGCTGAGGGACAACCCCCCTCCATGCACGAATTTCGTGCACTGGGCCTCTAGTTTTATTATAAAGCAGACTTTGTGTTAGATGGTTTTGACCAACGGTAGGCTAATGTAATTTTTCCGAGTACATTTAAGATAGGCTCGGTTAAGCTATGATGTTTCTTTACATGAGATGTATTAAATTCATTTTTGACTTATGATATTTGCAATTTATGATGAGTTTATCAGGATGTAACCCTATCCTAAGTCAAGGAGCATCTGTACAAATCAACCAAGAAGACTAGGAAAAATCCTTATACCCCAGAGCCCACTGAAACTATTCAAAGGAGCTAGTCCTAAACTTGTTTACCTTGTGTAACACATTCTTTCCTGTGGCAGCCATAGTAAAGGCTCTTTCACAAAGTTAGTTTTTCTCCTGACTCACCTGTGGACCCAAGTCCCATCACATGAACTCACCTCTTTGGAACTGCAAGTAATAAACTATCTTCTCAATAACATGCACCTCCTAAACCATTGGTCTTACAAATACATCAAATTTTGTATTCATATGTTATGTTTTAAAACAAGGTGATGGCATATATAGTTTTTCCAAGTATGGATATATTTTTTTAACTCTACTTTGTAACGGTGCTATGATTTCTCTCTCTCTCACACACACACACACACACACACACACACGCGCGCGCGCACACACACACACACACTTTAATACTCCAAAAATAGGAAGTACCCAAGTCTAAAGAATAAATGTAAAGTTTTCCATAAGAATAGCTAATATTCAGTATTTATAGTGTACACCATATGGTAATTATTTTACTTAAATTTCACTAAATTAAATGAAATATGGTGATTACTATCACCATTCAATCAAAGAGGGAACTGAGGTTCAGGGAAGTCAAGAGACTTCATCAAGATCACAGAGCTTACAAGTGACAGAACTGGTACTCAGATAGATGGATTATAGTGTCTGCACTATTAACTGTTCATTTTTTTTCCTAACATAATGACAAACAACAAAAATAACAATGATGATAATATATATAATCATTAACATTTACTCTATTAATACTAGGTGGTAGGTACTATGTGGCTAGAAAGTGAAGGAGACAGAGTTCAAACTATGCTGATTTATTTAAGAGCTTGTGCTCTTTTAGGAATCAGTGTTATTTTTATTTTGCTCTAGAAGAGTAAATCCCTCATCACTGACACCATTTTGGAGCCACAATATGAGCAAAAAGAAGTAGATGATGGGCCAATAATATAATTAAATATTATCACCTAAGATTGTAAGAGTTTAAGCACAATAACAAATCTCAGTAAGACAGTATGTCCTTTTCATATTTAATTCTTCAAAGGAAGGTACTAATTCCTGAGCAAGTGAATATCAATTCGGCATGTGGAATCATTTTTATCAACAATAGAAAATTAGAGGTTCTTTTAGAAACAAAAAAACTGAAACTTTGAAGAAGTTACAGATAACAAAAGGATTCAGGTATTTTGCCAAAGTATTTAGTCTTTATACATTAAAATATATTAGTTTTGATTATTTGGTTTGACCACTTTCTAATAGTTTCACTATTTGTTCCAATGTTTTGTTTTGCTTTGTCCTCAAACATTGTCAATTTTTAGTTTCGGAAGATCTACTGAAACTTTGGAATTCATTAGTGCTCTGCTCTCCTCTTTTCATGTTCATCTCATTCTCAATTTTCTATTTACCTCTTTCTATCCTTATCTGTGTAGTACCCCAAATATGCCTCTATCATTAATACAAGAAACCTGAACATAAGGCAAAGACCCAAGTGAAGCTTTTTTGAAATTATTAATATTGTTTATAGTAATTCTTCAGCAAAATACCACACTTTATCCCTTAAATCTCTCTTTTTTTTTAAATATATCTTTTTTATTTCAGAGAGGAAGGGAGAGGGAGAGAGAGAGAGAGACAGAAACATGATGAGAGAGAGAATCATTGATCGGCTGCCTCTTGCACGCCCCCCACTGGGGATTGAGCCTGCAACCTGGGCATGTGCCCTTGGCCAGGAATCAAACCTGGGGCACTTCAGTCTGCAGGCCTATGCTCTACCCACTGAACCAAACCAGCTAGGGCTCCCTTAAATATCTTTAAAATCTCAGATGATAAAAATTTAATTCTACTACTGGCCTCGGTCATCTATTTCTTTTGCTAAATAAGCCTGATTCTTCCTTATTAACATAATCTCTAGTCTCCATCTATCTTTTAAAAAGTATCATGCTAGATTGATAGATTTTACACATATATCTATTGCACATTTGTATAGGCTCTTATTTCATGAAAAGTAGCTTAAAGTACTTGTAATATAGTTAATAAGCCTACACATAGTTTTTGATAGCTTACAAAAGATCAATACACATTTGTGAGAATAAATATCTTCTTAGAGGTACCATCAATTGATAACTTACCGCAATCCCCCAAAATACGTAGGAATCTAATTACTGCTGGAGGCAAGGACAGTAGTTAGCATAATAAATGTGAGAAGTTCATCAGAAGGCTGATGGACCTTGGGTCTTCAGCAGAGCTGAAAATCTGCATATTATTACCTGCTGCTGAACAGCTGTAGGCATTTCCCCTAACCTGATCATCTTTTCCTGTTTACCAAACTTTACCTTGATATGTGTATCTACTTTCCTAAAGGGCCAATGTGTTTTCCAGTAAATAAAAAGCCATGTGTCTGGAGATTTGGGGAGCTTAGTCACTAGAGTTAAGTTTCTGCCTGGCTTTCCCCCATGTCTTCCAAATTTATATTTCTTGTCTAGTCTCTATTCATTTATGTGCAGCCCTTCTCCAGATTCCTGAACCCTTGCTGAGAAAAGATTGTGACAAATTACTTTCAGAGACCTACTTCGAGACAAATGAATATTAGATGCTATAAAACAAAAACAGCCACATACTAAGCAGATTTATCACAAATAAAATAAATGTTTCTGATTATCAAAATTCAAATATTTCTAGTAAGAATCATGAGAATTTCTATAGCCTTGTGACCTGGAGTAAGTCATACATACAAGAGAAGAGAACAAGAGAATAAAAAAGGAACAGAGAACTAAAAAAAAAAAAAAAAAAAAAAAATCAGAAAACAATAAATTGGCAATAACTACATACCTATCAACAATTATCTTAAATATAAATGGATTAAATTCTCCAATCAAAAGATGAGTAGGTAAAGATGATTTGGTATCCTATCTAATAAAAGAGTAATATACAAATTAACCATCACTCCACGACAAAAATGGCAGCCCCCGTAGCCACAAGATGGTGGCGCCCAGTCATCTAAGCCCCACTGGAGTCCTGGCAGAGTAAGTGGCCTGGCAGAATGCTGCCCAGAGACCCTCCTGTCCCTTTATAAAAAAAAAAAAAAATTCACTCCCCACGGAGCAATCCTGTGCCAGCACCAGCTTGGGATCTCAGTCTGGAAGGGGCACCCAGCCCCACAGAGCGATCCCATCCCAGCCCCAGCCTGGGGTCTCAGCCTGGAAGGGGTCCACGGCCCCACGGAGTGATCCTGTCCCAGCCCCAGCCTGGGGTCTCAGCCTGGGAGGGGCCCGTGGCCCCACGGAGTTTGATCCCATCCCAGCCCCAGCCTGGGAGCGATCCCCTCCCAGCCTCAGCCTGGTGTCTCAGCCTGGGAGGGGCATGTGGCCCCAGCCTGAGGTCTCAGCCTGGGAGGGGCATGTGGCCTCACTGAGCGATCCCCTCCCAGCAGCGGCAGCCTGGGGTCTCAACCACTGAGTCACACCAGCCAGGCAGATATGGAGGAAACTTAAAAGTTTCTTTTTTTTAAATATATTTTAATGATTTTTTACAGAAAGGAAGGGAAAGGGATAGAGAGCTAGAAACATCTATGAGAGAGAAATATCAATCAGCTGCCTTCTTCACACTCCCCACTGGGTATGTGCCCCCAACCAAGGTACATGCCCTTGACCGGAATTGAACCTGGGACCCTTGAGTCTGCAGGTCGTCGCTCCATCCACTGAGCCAAACCAGTTAGGCTGTCCAATATGTTAAAGAAAAAACCCTATTTAATAAAGAGGGAATATTCAGGTGAGGGCATTTGGGGGTGACCGGGCTGTCAGGGGAGGGCAGTTGGGGACGACCAGGCTGGCAGGGGAGCAGTTAGGCATTGATCAGGCTGGCAGGGGAGTGGTTAGGGGGTGATCATGCTGGCAGGCAGAAGCGGTTAGGGGCAATCAGGCAGGCAGGCAAGCAGTTGGGAGCCAGCAGTCCCGGATTGTGAAAGGGATGTCCGACTGCCTGTTTAGGCCTGGCAGTTGGACATCCCCCAAGGGGACCCAGATTGGAGAGTGTGCAGGTCAGGCTGAGGGACACACACCCCTGTGCACGAATTTCGTGCACTGGGCCTCTAGGATGCATATATAATGGAATATTACTTGGCCATAAAAAATGAAATGTTACCATTAGTGACAACATAGATGGACCTAGAAGGTATTATGCTAAGTTGAATAAGTCAGACATTCAAAGACAAATACCATTACTTCACTTATATGTGGAATCTAAATAACAAAATGAATGGAACAAAGAAAGCAGAAACAAACTCATAGACAGAGAACAAACTGATGATCACCAGATAAGAGAGTGTTTGGTGGCTGGGTAAAAGAAGTACAAATTGGCAATTACAAAATTGTCACAGAGATGTGGAGTGTGGTTTAGGGAATATGGTAATAATATAGTATTAACTATATATGGTGTCAGTGAGAGTCAAGACTTATCAGGGGGAACACCTTGTAAGTTTTAGAAATGTCTAACCACTACACTGTACACCTGAAAACAATATAATATTGAATGTCAAGTGTAATTAATTGTTTAATTTAAAAATAGTATATAAATACTCCTCAAAAAATAGGTGTTCTCTTCTTTAAATGTTTGGTAAAAGTCTTCAGTAAATCCATCTGGGCCTGGAGTTTTTCTTCAGAAAATTCTAATTATGTATTCAATTTCCTTAAGAGTTACAGAGCTTTCATATTATCCATTTTATCTTGGTTGAGATTTGGTAGTTTGTGTTTTGTCTGAGGTATTGGTCCGTTTCTATTAAGTTGTTAAATTTATGAATTTAAAATTATATAGCTTTATTATCCTTTGAATGACTGAAGAAAATGTAGCCATAGCTCATTTTATTCCTGAAATTGATGATTTGTGTTTCCCCTCTTTTCATTTTTTTATATTGTTAGAGGTTTATTAGCTTTTTAGTTTTTTTAAAAAGAGCCATCTTTTGTTTCTTTAGTTTTTCTCATTTCTTTCTGTTTCAATTGCAGTGCATTTTTTAATTTTTAATTTTTTTCTGATTGCTGTGTGTATATTTTGATCCTTTTTTTCAAGTTTCTTAAGATAGAAGATCTTCATTATGCCTAATGTAAGTATTTGGTGCTATAAATTTCTCTTTCAGAACTGTTTTAGTTGCATTCCCACATTTTGATATTTTGTACATTAATTTTTAGTTAATTCTACACTTTTTAATTTTTAATAATACTTATTTTTTGATTCATGAGGTATTTAGTAGCATGCTGTTTACTTTCCATGTGTTTGTGATTTTCTGCTGTGTTTCTGTTAGTGATTTTCCTATTTGATTTTATTATGTTTGAGGAATATATTTTGCATGATTTCAGTGATTTTACATTTCCTGAGCTGTGTTTTATATAACAGACTAGAGGCCCAGTGTACAAAATTAGTGCATAGGGAGGGAGTCCCTCAGCCCAGCCTGCAGCCTCTTGCAATCAAGGACCCCTCGGGAGATGTCTGACTGCTGGTTTGGGCCTGATCCCACAGGACATCACTCTCACAATCTGGGACCACAGGCTCCTAACTGCTGGCCTGCCTGCCTGTCTGATTGCCCCTAACCACTCACCTGCCTGCCTAATTGCCCCTAACCACCTCTGCCTGCCTGCCTGATTGCCCCTAACCACTCTGCCTGCCTGCCTGATTGACCCTAACCACTCTGCATACCTGCCTGATTGTCCCTAACAACTCTGCCTGCCTGCCTGATGCCCCTAACTGCTCACCTGCCTGCCTGATCACCCTTAACCACCTCTGCTCAGCCCCTGCTGCCACGGCTTCATCAGGAAGGATGTCCAGAATGACATCCGATAGGTCATTCTGATGTCCGGTCTAATTAGCATATTATGCTTTTATTATTATAGATGATACTAGAGCCCTGGTGCATGAAAATTCATGCACTGGAGTGGGGGGTCCCTCAGCCCAGCCTGCCCCCTCTCACAGTCTGGGAGCCCTAAGGGGTGGGAGGCGACCCAGTGATCAGGGGAAGGCGATGCCCCCATCACACCTCTGCTGCTGCCCCTGCTGGCAGCACAAGCTTCAGCCGGCCCTGGTTACCTGAGCCTTGGGTGGCCCTGGGCGGCTGAGCAGCTGCCATCCAAGGCTTGCCTGAACCTCAGGCTGGCCCTGGATGGCTTCGGGACTGAGGGGACTGGGTGCCGCCATCTTGTGACTGTGGGTGCTGCCATCTTTGAGGGCGTGGCAGCCAATTAGCATATTCCCTCCTTATTGACTGTGGGCACTGCCATCTTTGAGGGTGTGGCAGTCAATTAGTTTATTGCCTCCTTATTGGCTGTGGGCGCCGCCGTCTTTGAGGGCATGGCAGTCAATTAGAATATCCCCTCCTTATTGGCTGTGGGTGCTGCCATCTTTGCCATGGCATGAGGGTAAATTAGCATATTCCCTCTTTATTAGATAGGATGGTCTAGCTTGGTGAATGTTCTTTGGCCTCTTGAAAACAATGTCTATTCTGCTGTTGTTGGGGTGGAGGGTTCCAAATATGTCACTTACATATGATTGTTTACTTGTGTTGTTTATTTCTGATATATCTTCACTGATTTTTTTTTTATCTAGTAATTCTGTCAATTGTGAAGTGTTTGATTTTGAAGATAAACTATAATTATAGATTGTTTTATTTCTTCAAATTTAATTGGTTTTTATTTTATGCATTTTGAGACTGTTCTTTGGTATATACACATTTAGGATTACTATCCCCTCTTGAAGTATGGATCTTATTATAATTATTTAATGGCACTCATTGTCTCTAGTAATATGTACTCTAAAGTCTTCTTTATCTGATATTAATGTACCACTTTAAAAGCGTTTCCATGGTATACATTTTTCTATATTTTTTACTTTCTTTTTTTAATTATTAAATTTACTAGGGGACCGGTGCACGAAATTCGTGCACTGGGGAGGGGTCCCTCAGCCCAGCCTGCCCCCTCTCACATACTGGGAGCCTTCAGGGGATGTCCTACTGATGGCTTATGCCCTCTCCCCATTGGGAGTGCACATAAGCCCCAGTCTGGCCTCCCTTTGTGGGAGGCGACCGGGCTGATCAGGGGAAGGCGCCAGCCCCATCACCACACTGCTGCAGCCACTGCCAGCCACCGCAGCCGCCAAGGTATTTTCATCAACATGGACTCCAGTCCCTTAACCATGAAAACATGACAACTTTCTTTAAGCATTTTCAAGATGTGCCTTTCATAGGATATGACATTTCTTTCTCTAATTTTCTTTTTATCCTCACCTGAGGATATGTTTCCATTGATTGTTTTCCCCTTCCCTCCAATCCCAGGCTCAGCCCCTGCCCAAGCCTAAAGCTTCCGCCCCAGGCTTTAGGCTTGGGAAGGGATTTCCTGACACACACCTCCTATTGCAGGCAATTGCAGGCTCGGCCCCTTCCCAAGTCTAAAGCCTCTGCCCCAGGCTTTAGGCTGGGGAAGGGGGACCCCCACCCCTCTGATAGAAGGCTTGGCCCCTTCAAAAGCCTAAAACCTCCACCCCAGGCTTTAGGCTGGGGAAGGGGTTCCCCTCCCCTGGCACCTCCGATCACAGGCTTGGCCCCTTCCCAAGCCTAAAGCCTCTGCCCCAGGCTTTAAGCTTGGGAAGGGGACTCCCTGCCCCTCTGATCACAGGCTTGGCCCCTTCGCAAGCCTAAAGCCTCCGCCCCAGGCTTTAGGTTTGAGAAGGGGCCCCCCTGCCCCTCCTATGACTGGCTGGGGGTGACCTGGGTGACAAGGAGGTTCCTGGGACCCAGGTATGTATGCAAACTAACCGCCAGCTTTGTTGGGTTAATTTGCATATTCACTCTGATTGGCTGTGGGCATATCGGAGGTACGGTCAATTTACATGTTTCTCTATTATTAGGTAAGATTGGGGTGACATTGGTTAGTAAAATTATACAGTTTTTCAGATACTTCTATAATACATCATCTGTATATTTTATTTTGTGGTCAGCACTAAAAGTTAAGCCTCCTTCTGTAACCATATATTTGACCCCTTTTAAGCTTTTCTATTTCTCCTCCATCCCCCTAGCTCCTTTTATTTGCAAATAATCTATGGTCTGATATTTGAAGTGACTTTTTTGCAGAAAATATACAGAGGGTCATGCTTTCTTGTCCATTTTCAAATCTCTGTATTTTTATTGCATTGTGCACTGAGTGGCAAGATTACTATGATCTCTGAACGCATAATAATCTGGCCACTCAGTGTATCCTATCTAATAATAGACAAATATGCAAATTGACCATACCTCCGACACACCCACAAGCCATGTCCACAAGCCATGCCCACCATCCAATCAGAGCGAGTATGCAAATTAACCCAAACCAAGATGGCTACAGCCACAGAGAATAAGGTTTCCTAGGTAACAGAGGAAGCCAAGCTTTCCGCCTGCCCTGGCCAGGCCTAAGCCTCCACTCAAGCTACAAAGTTTCAATTATAGAAGGTAAACAAATTCAAACAAATGGCGGCAGAATGGAGCTTGAAAGAGCAGGCCAGGGTTGCTGCCGGCAACAGGGGAAGCAAAGCTTTCCGCACACCCTGGCTGGGCCCACCCGCTTAAGGCAACAAAGTTTCAATTATAACCCCAACACAAATGGCTACTGGCCTCAGAGGGAGCCCCAGGCTTGGCTCCACTCCAGGCTACAAAGTTTTAATTGTAGAAGGAAAATAAATTACAGATACCAGGGCCTCTGCTTGGGTTGCCAGGGGGCGTAGCCAGCCTGCAAACCACCACAGGCCCTTTGCTCAGGCCGCCTCACGCCCCAAGGGAACCCCCACCTGATCTGGGACGCCCTTCAGGGCAAACCAGCTGGCCCGCACCCCTGTACCAGGCCTCTATCCTATTTAATAAAAGAATAATATGCAGATTGATCATCACTGCAACACACAATATAGCTGCCCCCATGTGGTCAACAATCCTGCCCCCATGTGGACACAAGATGGCCACCACAAGATGGCCAGCAGGAGAGGGCAGTTGGGAGGCACCTGGCCTGCAAGGGGGGGCAGTTGAGAGGGACCAAGCCTGCAAGGGAGGGCAGTTGGAGGTGATCAACCCTGCAGGAGAGGGCAGTTAGGGGTAACCAGACCGGCAGAGGAGGGAAGCTGGGGGCAAACAGGCTGGCAGCAGAGTGGTTAAGGGGTGATCAGGCTGGCAGGCAGAAGCGGTTGGGGGCAATCAGGAAGGCAGGCAGGCAGGCAAGCAGTTGGGAGCCAGCAGTCCTGGATTGTGAGAGGAATGTCTGACTGCCCGTTTAGGCCCGATCCCGGTGGGCCTAAACGGGCAGTCAGACATCCCTCGAGGGGTCCCAGATTGGAGAGGGTACAGGCTGGGCTGAGGGACAACCCCCTCCGTGCACGAATTTCATGCACCAGGCCTCTAGTAACCTATATAATAAAAGGCTAATATGCAAATTGTCCCCTCAGCCAAGAGTTCGATCAGCAGGCAGGCCAGCCAACTGCCCATGTCCCCTCCCCCTGGCCAGGCTGGCCGGACCCCACCCATGCACGAATTCATGCACCAAGCCACTCAGTATATATATATATATACTGAGTGGCCAGATTATTATGCATTCAGAGATCATAATAATCTGGCCACTCAGTGTATAGACCATTTCCACTTAATGTAATTATTGCTAAGTTAAAGTTTAAATATGTCATTTTATTATGTGTGCTGTTTGTTTCTCTTTCTCTGCTTTTTTTCCCCACCTATAGGTTACATGAATATATTTAAATGATTCTATCTTGATTTATTTGTAGTATTTTTAAGCATTTCATTGTGTATCATTTTCTTAGTGGTTCATTTTGTTATTACAATATATATTTAAAACTGGTGTTGATGTTTAACAACTTTGAGTGAAATCTTACCCCTGTTTAGATCCTTATTGCATCCTTACTTTTTAAATACAAGTGACTTTGGTACTTTCTCTACATATATTGAGCAAGATATGTTATGGTATTATATTTTTTGCTTCAACCATAACATATTAATTTATATATTTTTTGGTTAATCCTCAGCCAAGGATTTTTTTTCCATTTTTAAAAATATATATATATATATATATATATATATTTTATTGATTTCAGAGAGGAAGGGAGAGGGAGAGGGCGAGATAGAAATATCAATGATAAGAGGGAATCATTGATTGGCTGCCTCCTGCACACCCACTATGGGGATGGAGCCTGCAACCTGGGCATGTGCCCTTGACTTGAACCAAACCCAGGACCCTTCAGTCTGCAGGCCAATACTTTGTCCACTGAGCCAAACAGGATAGGGCCCGTTGTTTTTTCTAGAAAGAGTGGGAGGGGGAGGAGAGAAAGAGAGAAAAAACATCCATGTGAGAGAGATACATTGATGGGCTTCCTCCTGTACAGGCTTGATTGGGACCAGAGATCAAACCTGTAACCAGGTTACATGCCCTTAACTAGGAATCTAACCCTTAACATTTCAGTGGACAGACCGACACTCTAACCACTGACCCACCCTGGCCAGGGTTTCAACCATAAAATATGATTTAAAAATATAATAAGAATACCATTTTAAATATATATATATTTTTTTTTTCAGAAAACAACTCCAAGACCATGTGGATTCCAGCAACAGAGAGGAATCTATAGGACTACTCTAGCCGTGAAGACAGAAGAGAAGCAGTCCAGAGATGGAAGACACTGATGTGGCCTTCCCACACTAGTAGGTAGCAGCTGTGCATCACTGCAGGTTGCCCAGGACCAAACCAGAGAGAGTCGGACCTGCATTACCACCATTTGTCCACCATCCAGAACTGTAATGTCATTGCTGACATGTACACATAAGGAACTGTTGGACATTGAAATTGGGTCTCAAAAGAACTGTTGGCCCAGAAAGAAACTCACTACAGATTTATTCATTTGCCTGTCACCATAACCATTATTGCTTGTCTCATTTTCGGATCTTATAAGTGTATTTCTAATAGCACATGATCTCACTCATCTAAGGGAAATAATGAACAACATAGACTGATGAACAAGAACAGACTCAGAAACAAGGAGGCATGGATCAGACTGTTGGGCCTCGGAGGGAGGGTAGGGGAGGGTGGGCATATAGGGGAGAGATCAACCAAAGGACTTGTGTGCAAGCATATGAGCCTAACCAGCAGTTAAGGACAACAGGGGTGTGGGGGCATGTGTGGGGAAGGGTGTGGGATGGGAATGGGGAGATGAGGACAAATATGTGATACCTTAATCAATAAAGAAATTAAAAAAAAGAATACCATTTTATATATATATATATTGGACCCCTTTTATTTATTTATTTCTAGAATTTCTGCCGGAAGCAAATTCCAGCAGGTTATAATTATGCAAGAAGTTCATCAGAAGGCTGACGAACCTTGGGGCTTCAACAGGGCTGAAGATCTGCATATATTATTGCCTGCTGCCAGACAGCTGAGGGCATTTCCCCTAACCTGATAATCTTTTACTGTTTATCAAACCTTACCTTTGATATATATATATCTGCTTTGCTATAGGGCAAAATGTGGAAATAAAAAAACAGGGGTCTGGAGATTTGGAGAGCTTAGTGACTAGAACTAAGTTTCTGTCTGGCACCCCAAAATGCCTTCCAAAATCATATTTCTTGTCTAATTTATTAATTTATGTCACAGCCCCTTCTCCAGATTCTTGAACACTAGTAGATGCTGAAAAGACCACAGTATTTATGGCACCCAAAGAGGGACATCTGGAGAAGAAGATTCGCCAGTGGGAAGAAAATAAGTTACTCACCGGTAAAGGTGAGGTCACTGAAAATTCGGTGGGGAGATTCACTGCATGTAAAACCAAGCTTTGGATTTCACGAACCAGAGTGGGCAAAAAGGCTTTTGTTTCAAGCCAGGCCATAATCAGGAAGGATTCGACCAAAAGGCAAAAATATCATTATAAATTTTTAGCTTCCATGCTCAGGATAAAGAAATTAAAATGTTGAAAGTAAATCAGGCTCAAGGAAAAAGAGTGCCATTGTCATATTTAACTATGTGGGGTCTCTTTCAAACTATATTATGCCTAATTTGTATCGGGGATCAAAAATCTGTAATAACTATAAAGGCCCCAGATCCTCAGCTTCTAGCTAGAGAGGGTGGAGCTATCAGCTCTCTCACAGGGAAACTCTCTGATGCTTTGTTTAAAAATTACCATAGGACGCCTTGGTACAGGCAGGTTTTAGTTAAAATAACTTTAAAGGCCAGTCAATGCTATGGAGAGCAAATAGGAAAAGATTCAGGAAAAGAACTGTGATATATTAAGTCTTGTCTTAGTTTCGTGTGTTTATTGTTAATCTATTAAGCATGCCTTTAATTTAACAAGAAAGGAAACCTGAGCAGCCAGGTCAGTTGCTAAATTTCCCCAAAGCAAGCCAGATGTGGGGGTGGAGAGACACGTGGTGATCCTGTAAAATGGATGCCCACTCCCAAGAGTGCTATTAAAAAAGTCTCATTCTCACCATGTTTTTTCCTGGTCTGTCATTTAAAAATTTAGCAGTATTTAGGAATGCATCTGGGATTTCTGTATTCGTAAAGAGAGAAAGCTAGCTTAAAACAAAAAAGTGTGTTCCTTCCAATTTTGGACCGGTTTTAAACTAAGTTTAATCTCTTTATGGATACTGTAAATTAAACCCAAAGCTGTTTTTTCCTCAAAAAGATGGTGGAATGACCCAAGGAAAAAATCCAGGCAGGTTCTAAGCAACAAGATTGGTATTTCAATAATAAAAGGCAGTTTTTGAATAATAATGAACCATGTTCCAAAGTTAACTAAAGTCACTAAAGTCAATAAGTTATCTCTGTTACAGAATTTACCAAAGAAAATGCCTTGGATAATAATAATTGGCTTTAAAATATCAAAATTGTTGAAACATGGATGTAACTAAAATGAAGGATTTGTGGTAAAGCTTTGCAGTTGTAATTATAGGTATATTAATAGTGGGGGTTCTCTCCTTGTTGAAGAAGGGGACTCTGTTGCCCTTCCCCCAGCAGAAAAAATGTGGTAGTTTTACATCAAGTGGCTGGGCCAAACCTGTTTCGCCAGCCTCAAACATAGTTTTCCAAAGTAGTTGGCAACTTAGAACTTTGGAGTTTACTGAATTAAATAATAAAAAAAACTTGTTGAATATCTGGTTGTTTCGAAATGACAAAATACTGAACTGTTAATCTGAGTTTTCCCCATATAAAAAATCTAGAGGATAGATTTGAATCTATTAATTAAATATTTCTTGTATTTTATTTGAAATATATTCTTAAAAATATAAAGATATTATTAATCTGAGAAATGCTAAGTATTTAAGTTGCCAGGTAAATTTTAAGGCTTCTAAAAGTGTAAAGTTCAAATTAAGTGAGGAGAAATCATATAGTTGTAATAACAAGATGCATAAAGTATAGAAGTTTATTTTTTAAAGAATGTTTCTTGAGTTTTCTCTGAAAAAATTAGTAGTAATGTTTCTAACTCTCTATCCCTCTCCCTTCCTCCCTGTAAAAAATCAATAAAATATATATTTTAAAAAAATTTTGCATTCCTGAGATCTCCCATAATCCCTCTATATATGCAAATAAGTACTAGCTGAAAAGAATACTGTTTAAAAGTAAATTTAAGCTTAATAAAAAGAAATTTAAAATTTTTTAAATCTCTTCTGCTAATATTTACAGGGTAAAATGAAGGTTATTATTCAAGCATTAAGTCTGATCATTAGTAGTCACCATAATTAGGAAGAGAGTCACTTAAAATATAGGCATGGCCACATCAGCCAGCATCTAAGAAGCAACCATGTTTGTTGCTTGGTATAAAACAAGGAAAAAGGTTTTTAAAAGAAGCTCTCTCAATGTGGCCTAAAATTACTCTGAGAGGAAATAAAGGGAGGTTTCCTTCAAATGTCTGGGAAACTGTAATTAAAAATCAATATATTAGGCCTCAAAAAGAAAAATAAATAATTTACATTTTAACTAATAGCAGAAATTCAATTAGTATCATTTACTGTCCACAGCCAAGGACGAGTAAAGTTAGAAAATAAGCCTTATTTCAGACTGAATTAAATTGACAAATTGAAATAAGTGAATATTCAGAACTTAGTTGTACTAGGCAGGAGACTATTCCTGGAGCATTAACTAATTTTTTTACTGATGGTTCATCTCATAGTAAAGCTGCTTATAATGCAATGAATTCAGACCAGTCACATTTCTGTGCAAAGAATTGAATTAAAAAGCTGTGAAAGACTGCATTTCAGGGTTTCCAAAAGCCTCTTGATATTATTTAAAACAAAAAAAGGGAGGATAGTGGAGTAAAATCCTGTAAGTAAATTACATCAAGCCTTAATTATTTTAATTTTTTTTTTTTACTTTGAAGTTTTTTCACTTGTAATGCTGATGGCAAGACACACATGGTGTCAGAATAAGCCAAAGGAAAATGATTAGGAAAAAAAAAATCCCGAGTCTAGTTTATAGAAAGGCCCCTTTATTAACCTTTGGTCAAGAATATGCTTATATATTTCCAGAAAACTCCCCCAAGCCCATGTGGATTCCTGCAACAATGGATCCGAGAGGAACTAACCAGACTAATCCAGCCACAGATGGCAGTGGCCCCAAGCAGCACGCTGAGGAGACAGAGGAGAAACAGTCCAGAGAAGGGGGATGGTGAAGATGCCTTTCCATGCTAGCAGTCAGCAGCTGTGCATCACTGAAGGATGCCCAGAACCAAGTCAAAGAAGGTCAGACCTACATTGACATTGCTCACTGTTTCCCCACCATACAAAACTGAAATATCATTGCTGTCATGTCACAGGGGACAGTGACTGGGCAGGGTACCCATAAGAAACTGTTGGACAATGATAGGGAAGGAGACTCAAAGAACTGTTGGCCCAGAAAGGAGCTTACTGCAGAATGATTCCTTTGATGCCTGGAAACAATTTAAAAGGACATGAATGTGATTGATTTTTAAATTTATTAAATCAAGAAGAGGGAGATGTGGAAGCAAATTCCAGCAGGTTATAATTATGCAAGAAGTTCATCAGAAGGCTGATGAACCTTGGGGCTTCAACAGGGCTGAAGATCTGCATATATTATTGCCTGCTGCCAGACAGCTGAGGGCATTTCCCCTAACCTGATAATCTTTTACTGTTTATCAAACCTTACCTTTGATATGTATATCTGCTTTGCTATATGGAAAAATGTGGGAATAAAAAGCCACGGGTCCAGAGATTTGGAGAGCTTAGTGACTAGAACTAAGTTTCTGTCTGGCACCCCAAAATGCCTTCCAAATTCATATTTCTTGTCTAGTTTATTAATTTATGTTGCAGCCCCTTCTCCACATTCCTGAACCCCCGTAGATCTGGAAAAGACCCCAGGAAGTTCCCATCTTTTTTCTGTTATTATTTACTTTCTGGTTGAACAAGTTCTTTTAGTCATTCTTTAAGAGTAAATATACTAACCACCAATTTTTATAGTGTGTTTTTTTTAAAAATATATTTCTTTCCCCTTTATTCTTAAAAGATATTTTCACTCAATACAGATCTCAGGGTTCACAGATCTTTCTATGCAGCACTTGAAAACATTTTGTCACTCCAATAGTTTCATATGAAAATCTTCTGTCATTTAAATTGGTTTTACTCCATGAGTAATGCATCATTTCTCTCTGGTTGCTTTTAAGACATTTTCTTTGACTTTCATTTTTAGGAATTTCAGCATGATGTGCCTTGGCCTGGATTTCTTTGTGTTTATCTTATTTGGGATTTTCTAATTTTTATTTTTTTTAATTTGGGGGTTTATTTCTTTTACCAAGTTTATGTATTTTCAGCCATGATTTCATCAAATACTATTTCAGTCCCACTCTTTCTTTCCTTCTGGAACTAAAAAAAAAAAAAAAAAAAAAAATTGTTTTTCCCCCAGAGATACCTGAGGTTTCATTTTTCTGTCTTTTTGTTCTGTCTATTATGAGATTTATCTTCAGATTTCACTAGTTTATTTTTTTTTAATTTTGAAAATGAAATGTATTTTAATAAACACTGCCTTTATAATTAAAACAAAACAAAACACCTGACTTTGTAATGGTCAGATAGATTTCACTGGTCAGTAATTTCATTTTTATTTATTTTTTTCATTTTATTTATTGTTTAAAGTACTCATATATCTCCTTTTCTCCCCCATTGACCTTCCCCCATCCTCCCCTACCCCTGTCACATTTCTTCCATTACTATGTCGAACAGGAGTGGTGAGAGTGGGCATCCCTGTCTTGTTCCTGTTCTTAGGGAAAATGGTTTTAGTTTTTGTTGCCCATTGAGTATGATGTTGGCTGTTGGTTTATAATATATGGCTTTTATTATGTTGAGGTATGAGCCTTCTATTCCCACCTTGCTGAGAGTTTTTATCAAGAAAGGGTGTTGGATTTTGTCAAATGCTTTTTCTGCATCAATTGATATGACTATGTGATTTTTCTCTCTCAATTTGTTTTATGTGATGTATCACATTTGTTGATTTGCGGATATTGTACCATCCTTGCATCCCTGGGATAAATTCTACTTGGTCATGGTGTATGATCTTTCTGATGTACTGCTGGAGCCGATTTGCTAGAATTTTTGTTGAGGATTTTGGCATCAATGTTCATGAGGGATATTCATCTGTAATTCTCATTCATTGTGTTGTCTTTATCTGGTGTTGGTATTAAGGTGATGCTGGCTTCATGGAATGAGCTTGGAAGTTTTCCTTCCTCTTGAATTTTTTGGAATAGTCTGAGGAGGATAGGTTTTAGTTCTTCCTTGAATGTTTGTTAAAACTCCCATGTGAAGTCATCTGGCCAAGGGCTTTTGTTTGCTAGAAGCTTTTGGATGACTGCTTCATTTTTTTCCATAGTTATTGACCGAGATTCTTCCTGAGTTTTGGAAAGTTGTATTTTTCCAGGAATATGTCAATTTCTTCCAGGTTGTCCAGTTTGTTGGAATAGAGTTGTTCATAGTATTTTTTAACAATCCTTTCTATTTCTGTGGGGTCTGTTGTTATTTCTCCTCTTTCACTTCTGATTTTGTTTATTTGGGTTCTTTCTCTTTGCTTCTTGATGAGCCTGGCTAGAGGTTCATCAATCTTGTTTATCCTTTCAAAGAAACAGTTCTTGGTTTTGTTGATCTTTAGTATCGCTTTTTTGGTCTCTATGTCATTTATCTCCACTCTGATCTTTATTATTTCCTTCCTTCTGCTTACACTTGGCTTTTCTTATTGCTCTCTTTCTAACTCTTTGAGTTGTAGGGTTAGGTAATTTATTACCATTGTTTCTTGTTTTTTGCCGTAGGCTTGTAGAGCTATGAACTTCCCTCTCAAGACTGCTTTGGCTGTGTCCCATAGATTTTTTGGATTGTTGTGTTTTCATTGTCATTTGTTGCCATGGTGTTTTTTATTTCTTCCTTGATTTCTCTGGTAACCCAGTCATTGTTTGATAGCATGCTGTTTAGTCTCCATGTGTTTGATTTCTTTGGATTGTTTTTATTGTAGTTGATTTCCAGTTTTATGCCACTGTGATCTGAGAAGATGCTTGATATGATTTCTATCTTCTTGAATTTGGAGAGACTTTGCCTATGTCCCAACATATAGTCTATCTTTGAAAATGACCCATGTGCTCTTGAGAAGAATGTATATTCTGTGGCTTTGGGGTGAAATGTTCTGAAGAAGTCAGTTAATTCCATCTGACCTAGTGAGTCATTTAGGATTAATGTTTCTTTGCTGTTTCTTGCTGATGTTTCTTTGTTTAGAGGATTTGTCCAATGGTGATAGTGGGGTATTAAAGTCCCCTACTACGATTGTATTGCTGTCAAACTCTCCCTTGATATCCTCCAGAAGGTTTTTTATGTATTTGGGTGCGCCTGTATTGGATGTGTATATATTTACCAGAGTTCTTTCTTTTTTTTGGATTGCTCCCTTTAGTATTATGAAGTGGCCTTCCTTATCTCTTTTTATGTCCTTCACTTTGAGATCTAATTTGTCAGATATAAGTATTGCTATCCCCGCTTTTTTTTTTTTTCATTTCCATTCGCCTGAAAAACCTTTTTCCATCCCTTCACCCTCAGTCTCTGTGTGTCTTTTTTTCTGAGGTTGGTTTCTCCTAGACAGCAGATATATGGGTCATGTTTCCTCATCCAATCCATTACTCGATGTCTTTTGATTGGGGTATTTAATCCATTTACATTTAAAGTTATTATTGATAGGTACTTATTTGTCGCCATTTTTATTCTTTACCTCTGTGTTCCTTCTTTGCTTCCTATTTGTTTTTTTTACAGCAGACCCTTTAGCATTTCTTGCATTGCTGGTTTGGAGGTAATAAACTCCCTTAGTCCTTTCCTTTTTGTGAAGCTCCTGATTTCACCTTCAATTTTGATTGATAGCCTTGCTGGGTACAATATTCTTGTATTCAGACCCTTTCTTTGCATGACTCTGTATGTTTCATTCCATTCCCTTCTGGCCTGATGTGTTTCTGTTGAGAAATCAGTCACTAGTCTGATGAGGGATCCTTTGTAGGTAACTTTCTGTCTCTCTCTGGCTGCTTTTAAGATTCTTATTTTGTTGTTGGTGTTTGCCAATTTAATTATAATGTGCCTTGTCGTCGGTCTTTTGGGGTTTATTTTGCTTGGGACTCTGTGAGCTTCTTGGGTTTGTGTGGGTATTTTATTCCCTATATCAGGGAAGTTCTCTGTCATTATTTCTTCAAACAAGTTTTCTATACCTTGCTCAGTTTCTTCTCCTTCTGGCACCCCTATTATGTGCATGTTGTTTTGTTTTGTGTTGTCCCAAAGTTCCCTTAGGCTCTCCTCCTGCTTTTTATTTATTTTTTTCTAGAAGCTGCTCTGCTTGAGTATTTTTCCTACTTTGTCTTCTAGCTCACTGATGTGGTCCTCTGCTTCTTCTAGTCTACTGTTGATGCTTTCGATTGAGTTCTTTATAGCAGCGATGCCATTTTTCATTTTTTCTTGATTCTTCTTCATTTCCTCTTGGTTCTTACATATATTGTTGAATTTGTCTTCCATTCTTTTCATCCACCTTATGACCATTTCTCTGAATTTTTTTTATGACAGGTTGCTTGCCTCCATTTCGTTTACTTCCTTTTCTGGTGATGCTTGCTTTTCTTTCATATGCAAGCTGTTTCTTTGTCTCCCCATGTTCTCTATTCTTTGCATGTCTGGTTATGTAGTTCTCTTTCCTGCATTGATTTATAGGAACAAAATACAACACAACAAGGCACAACGCACAAGGTACTGATCACAAATGTATTCACAATATCAATAACCCCAAATAAAGGTGACCACCACAGAAAGGCAAATTAGAGGATAAGAAAGAAAGAAGAAGAGAAAAAAAAAGGAGTGTAAAAATAAAATTGGGAAAAGGAAAATAAATAAGAGAGACAAGAGAGAAAATAAGAAAGAAGAGGGGAAAAACTATATATGGGGAGAAAACTCCAATAGAACATCCATTAATCCCAACACATGCCAGCAACAAGTACCTGGAGATGAATGCAAACTACAAACAACAACTAATATCAAGTGAGGTGAGGGAAAACAGAAGCAAAAAGCAAACAAAAACAAAAAAAAAGAAAAAGCGAAACAATCTCACAAAGAAGCATAAAAAATCGATATAATCAACAATCAAGCAAACAACAACAGAAGGACAGAGAGAAAAAAAATGTGGATAGTGAATAAAGAGAAGAGAGAGGTGTGTATGGACTTGGAGCAGGGGGTTGGAAATTAGATATAAAAGTAGGGTGAAATTTTAACGGGGGTAAAATGAAGGAATAGGGAAAATCTAAAGCAGGAATAGGGTAAGAGAAACAGGACAACAAAAGGGGAAAAGTAAGGAAGAGAGTGTTGTCATAATGGTAAAGTTGAGTTAGAGTAAAATGGTGCTAAAGGAAAGATGAAAATAGAATGTAGAACACTAATCCCAAAGTAAAATAAAGAGAAAATAAAATGACACTTTAAAAAAAAAGGTAAAATAGTAGTAGTAATAATACTGATTGAAAATAAAAATGTAATAATTAAAAAGGTAAAATTGATTGAGGAAAAAAGAAAAAATAATAATTTCTTAAGTAAAAGATGAAAAAAAATAAAAATAAAAATGTTCAGTAGTGAAAGTCATTCACTTCCTCTACTGTTCTGTTCAGCATGCCTGTTTCCTAATCAGGGCAGTATTGAAGTTCCCTGTGTTCCACTGCTCCTCAGTTTTGTAAGCCAGTCCTGATTTTTCTTCAGGCAGTTTATTTGTGTTTACACAAGAGTCAATTTGTGATTCAACCCCTGGGTGGCAGTGTTTCTGGATTGACCCCCGGGTCTATAGGTCCTCTCTAGCTAGTGTTTAGAATTTGTTTTCCCTATGGCACTTAATACCGGTTTGGGGGAATGGGTTGCCCCAGAGCTGTTTCTCTGATGGTTATTCCCCACTCTGATCCCCAGGTTCCAGAAAAACAACTTTTTCTTACAGTCTCTTAGAGTGTCCCCAATTGGGTGATCCTATGTATTGGGCTTAGTAATCAGAAGCAAGGATTTAAAGAGGAAAAAAAAAAAAAGAGCCAGAGTTAAGTGTGCGAACTCCAGGGCTGTGCGCCTGTCTGTGCATTTTTTTCCCCCTTGGGTCTAAGCAGCTGGCACACTTTTAAAATTTTTAGGCTGTCCTTTTGCTTCCAGATCAAAATGGGTTGCTTTTTAGAGTTCCCTTCTGTTAGCAGCTCTGCGGACCCCCTTCCACATTCACAGATTATACCAGCCCCAACAGCCACGGATTTTTCTAGGCGCAGACTTCCCCAGGTCTCCAGTTCCCAAGTGCGTGTTTCTCTCTCCTGCCAGGACCACAGACCTCACTATCCCAGGTGAAATCTGACCTTTCCCTGGAGGAGTGTAGAGCTCCTCTGAATCAGCATGCTTGTGCCAAATGGGGACTGGTGTTCTCGGGTTCGCAGCTGTTCAGTGGGTGCCGTAGCTGTAGATTCCCCAGGCTTTTCAGGAGTCCGATAACATCCACTTTTCCTTCAGGATGGCGAGGTCTCCACGTCCGACCAGGTCGCTCCAGGAGGGAACCCAGCAGCAGTGGGGGCTGCCTGGTCAGGAGAGCCCCATCCAGCAGTCCCCCACAGTCTCCTGGAGTATACTTGTCCCTCAACTCACCAACAAACACTCCCCGTGCGACCACACACTCTCCCTTTGTTTTCTCACTCACACAGTATCTTGCAGTATGCGTTCCAGTCGGCAGCCATCTTCGTTTTCTCCTTCACTAGTTTTTTTTTTCCCTTTATCATCTCCATTTCACTATTGGTTTCTCCAACATTTTTTAAAATGTCAATTATTCTATTTTTTCAGCTTTATTCTATTTAATCTTTGTTATATCTTCTATTTGTTTTTGGTGAGATTTATTTTTTTTCACTGTGTTTTGTAATCATGGTTGATGCATTTTTATAATGACTAATTTAAAATCCTTTTCAATAATTCTAACGTCTGATTCATCTTGAAATTGCCTCATGTTGGTTTTCAATTCTAATTAAAGTTCTTCTGGCATGATGGTTCTGGCATGATGAGAGAATTTCATTGTATCCTAGACACTTTTTTTTCTGTCCCCTCTTCCACCACCCCACAACCTTCCCTGCCTTCCCTCTGAGGTTTGATGGTTTGTTTGATGTTTCTGTCTCTGGATCTATTTTTTTTCATCCATTTATGTTGTTCATTATATTCCACAAATGAGTGACATCATGTGATATGTATATTTATCTGACTGGCTTATTTGTTTTAGCATAATGCTCTCCAGGACCATCCATGCTGTTGCAAATGGTAAGAGTTCTCTCTTTTTTATAGCGACATAGTATTCCTTTGTGTAGATGTACCACAGTTTTTTAATCCACTCATCTCCTAATGGGCATTTAGGCTGTTTCCAAATCTTAGCTATTGTAAATTTTGCTGCTATGAACATAGGGGTGCATATATCATTTCTGATTAATGTTTCTGATTTCTTGGGATATATTCTTAGAAGTGGGATTACTGAGTCAAATGAGAGTTCCATTTTTAATTTTTGAGGAACACTTTTAATATTATGTTAAGGGAGAACTCTGGGCACTATTTAAATATTCTCTTTTAGCTGGCAGTCATCTTGTTTAAAGTTAGCTTCTTCATTTTTGAACATCAATTTCAATGACAATTTAGCTATTGGTGCTTTTTCTGTGTTCTCTTGATATACTTGTTTTATTAAGTGCCATTAGAGCTGCCTGTGATCTCTGATGCTGTTTCTCACAGGTGCACAACTACAGTAAAGGTAATTTTATTGGCTGGGTTGCCTCTTACCTCTAGGTAGGTGATAGGAGACTCTGGACCAAACGGACAGTGTGCGTCTATGGGCCACTTCTTATCCTCAGAATTTATAGTCAGTACCCCCTTTTAGAGCTACTGATATACCTAGTGTCTCTCGATTGCTAAAGGGACTTCCATACTATAGTCATTCCATCAAGCCATTTGTTTTCAGAGAAATTGTTTTTCCTGCTGTTTCCAGGTGAAAGAAGGGATACTCTAGCCCAGTGGTTGGCAAACTCATTAGTCAACAGAACCAAATATCAACAGTACAACAATTGAAATTTCTTTTGAGAGCCCAATTTTTTAAACTTCAACTTCTTCTAGCACCACTTCTTCAAAATTGACTTGCCCAGGCCGTGGTATTTTGTGGAAGAGCCACACTCAAGGGGCCAAAGAGCCGCATGTGGCTTGCGAGCTGCAGCAGTTTGCCGACCACTGCTCTAGCCCACAGGATCTAGAGCACTTCAGAAGGCTGAGCCAGGCTTCTAGTGTTTTCACATGTGTGAAAGAAATCTCTGGCCCTTCGGCAACAATCTTAGACTTCCCAGTCTCCAGAATTCTGAGAAATAAGTGGTCATTGTTTAAGCCAAAAAAAAAAAAAAAAAGAAGACACTTCTTTGATCTGAGCCATTTGTTGTTAGCAGAATCACCCCTGCTAGTGCCAAGTGGACAGCCTAGTGTTGCTGCTGGGATTCCATTGAGATCCAGAAGAGGTATTTCTGACCTGATGGCTCTTCTGATGTTATGTTGGGCTACACCAGGACAGGGTTACTTTCTTCTGATGCATGGGGTATCATAAGGCTCTGGACCACTGTTAACATAAAAAAACATTCAAACCTGTTAGGAATTTGTGTGAGTTTATTTGAGCCAAACTGTCAACAATTGCTGGGAAGCAGTACCTCAAAGGGTTGAAATAATGCTCCAGAGAATGGAGGGTTACATCTATATTTATACATTGCAATTAAAGGAAGGGACATAGGTGGGTTACCTGAAATTCATTGGTGATAGACTAGAGAGGTGGGAGAAAGCAAAGTGGGGAAACTCCTGAGATTGGATAATAGGTAAAATGATAAGCACATACTTAGGTGGGTGCAAGAACAATTAACATGATAACAATGAAGGAATGTGTGGTTCCTGTTCTGTTGCCCAGGCACATAAGGGGTCCAGAAAAAGGGAAGTTACAAGTTATTCAGACATTTCAAGGGTATGTGCTTATCGATACAAAAAGACAGGCTCAGTTAAGGTAAAGGCTGACCTTGTCAGTGAAGATGCCAGCCTAGGATGTAACTACCCACCATAACTGCTTTTAGTTAAAGTTTAATTTCAGACTATCCTTTGTGGTTACTTTAGATCTCTGAGTTTGCAAGACTGCCATGTAGGCCTCCCCTGAGCTTGTCAAGTTAGCATGTGGCCCCTTTCGTCCACACCACTGTGTTCTTACTTTAGTGCTGGTTTCTGTTGCATTATTTTTAGGATTTATAGTTGTATTTACCAGGAAAGAGCAATGAAAGGTTAATCTACATCATCTCTTCTGGACCTTAAGTTCTAAAGTATTTTTGAAATGGTTTTTGGGTAGTTTCTGGTGGTTAATATTTTCTGTAGTCATAGCTGGGGGAGGGGGGGCATTAAAGAAGTTTGTGTCCAGAGAAACTTCTTACACAAACATCTACTCATGATTAAAGCTAACCAGAATCAGGGGGAACCAACCTGAAAGATATGCAAAGCATCAAAATAACAAAGTGCACTTGAGAATATTTTAATCACAGGGGGGAAAATGACATAATTTTGAAGCATCCATCTTATATAAAAACTGCTGTTTGAAATTTTAACCCTGCTATTTGGCTTCTGTAAATGCTTACTTGCTTAAATAATAAGGAAAATAAGACTACTCCCACTTCAAAGAGGCCATTATACCTTCCCCAGATGAAATTATCAGTGCTGGCACCAGGCCAGACCTTTTGTTGAGGTGTCAAGGCCCCAACACATAGGGGGTCTTTAAGAACTTGCAAAGGGGGCCAGAAACACCCCATATTTGGGAGACAAAGAAGATAAAAACATATAAATAGGGAAAGTTCCTCCATGTTGGGGCCCAGAATTTGAGAGACATTTCCTCTGGACCCATGCGTAATAAATGTAACTCCATCTCTCTAAGTATTGCTTGGTTATTCTCCAGTTTCTGTAACATCAATGGTTCCCTGCTCCAGGGAACAACTGTGCGGCCTTTTGGCCTCTGATGAATGGGCCAGATTTGGGGCCCAGGGGAGCCAGATAGGCCTCCAGGAGGCACCGCTCTGCTGATTTAGCAGAATTGAACTGGGGGACTCCGGGCACTCCAGGACTTCAGCCCAGGACCCGGCCGGCATCTGGAGAGAGTGGATGGACACTTTTGGACCTGTCGACAGAATTGGCAATGTAGGAGCCCCAGTTGGTTAGGCCCACTTCGAGTGAGTGGAAGGGGGAGCTTGATCACCTCCCTGGAAGTCAAGGACTTCCTCGGGGACTAGCTGAGATCCGGTTGGATTAGGAGGAGAATATTTGTTATATCTTTCTATTGTTTAATTTGTTTAAAGATAGGGCACACCCGCTGTGATGGAATGCAAGCCTCTAGCAGCTGTGAGATTTCTTTTTCTCAGAGTCTTTTGCTCTTTGTCAGAGAGGGAATCAGCCCACTTAGCTAATAAAAATTTCTTTCTATGTTTGTATAAGTAAGGGTTTCAGTTTGCTCTGATTTGTGAATTTGCTATATTAAATTGAAATTTTGAAGCCCTAGGATTAATTTAAAGGTATAAGTTTGTGAAATTTCAAAGAACAAAGAACTTTTATTTATGGCTTTCTTATCTCTTTTGGTGGTCAGAGACTTCCAGGGGCAGGGCTTACAGCTCCGCAGGGCAGAGAGATTTACAGGCCCTGTCCCTTCCTGTGACATCATAGTCCAATGTGAGCCACCTGAGGCAGACTAAGGATGAAGTTATTATTAACTGTCTATGGATCCCCGTTAACCCTGATTGTGTGTCATGTGCAGTCTGTTGTCTTTGTGCTTGTGTGTTTTGTTTGACTTGCTGTTTTCAGTTATTAGGATCCTCATAGAGGACATAACCTGATCTTTCCCTTCCTCCCTCATCCTGATTCTGATAGTATCTGTAAATGGATTAAAGATCTTTCCTTTCAGGAGGCCCTCCAGGCTTTCAGTCTGCAAGAAATCTCCCTACACACCCTTATCCTCATCCGCTATCTTTCCAGGCTGACTAAGAATCATTTTTCTCCACGGGTCGGACCTCAGCCTTCTGGAGGGAGGACTACTACAGTGGTAGCCTGTAGTTTTCTCTGAAACTCCCACTGTTTCTCTTTTTCCCTTCTGTAGGAATTGTCTTCCTCTGACTCACAATAAGAAAGGGAGACAAGCAACTGGACTGGGGAACAGGAATGGTCGGAGAAATCAAGAGTGGTAAAGGAGGAGGATTTAAGATCCTCTAGGGGCTTAGAGTAAAGAGGAAAAATCTATGAGGGAAAACAACTGCTACAGAAAGAAAAAAGTAACCTTAAATGTAAAAAGCCTAAATATACAGGATCTCAGACCATTCGCCTTGTTTCAGGACAGAGTAAATGGTTAATGCAGAAAAGAGGGGGTGGTGTTGGCAGTTAATTATGAAGCAGGGAGAGATAGGTTTTTGTTGATTTTTACTGGCTGCAGACCGGTCTGCTGGTGTAGGAGTCTGGTCCAGCTGTCTTATCAGAACTTCACTAGATTCAAGGTCGCAAGTTTTCTGCAAGTACTATTAATCTTTCTCTGCTCCAGCTTATTCTTTTTTAACCCTTTCCAATACTAAATTAGACCAATACAATATACTTAAAATTGCATAAGGAAAAATATAGCAGTTTTTACTAGACTAATTTACCTGTTCTTAGTTTTATCACAGAAGGTCTAGATATATTTTCTTGAAAGTAAAAGTACATTTTAAATATGTTCATAAATACTAATCTAAAAATGCTAACTGTTCACTTTTGATAATCATTAAAGGATTGAGGTTTCTAAGAATAAAGAATTCTAATACATTAAAAAACAAAGAAAACAACAACAACAACAACAAAAACTAAACTCCCACGAGCCAAGCGGAGGAGAAACAGAGCTGAAGTCCGCAGCCGCCCTGGTGATTTAACACTGGTTGCTAGGCCGACTCAGCCCCCAAGAACCAGGTGAAAGAAGGGAGTGAGGGGGGGGTTTGGATGCCGGAGCTGCCTGCAGTGGCCCTGGAAGAAGCCGCAGCAGAGAGAAAAGTGGGGACAGTAGACATTTACCTGACACTAGAGCTGCCCCGCTGCTGTCCAGTGAGTAATGAGTGTTTTACAACAAGCAATACAAGACTTAGGCCTTTGGCTTTCTGGCTACAGCAGTTAAACCAGAAGTCAGTGACTGCTACTGGCCTTCCAGCAGCCCCAGGAATAGAGCAGCAGGCCAGGGATCTATAAAAGCAGCAGATAGAGCTAGTGAAAGCTCCCTGTTTGCAAATGTACTGAAAGGGTTCAGTACCTGTTGTTGCTGGAAGAGGAGGGGCTGAGATCCCCTTCCAGTGCACTCCCTTGGGAGAGGCCTGGGCTCTGCTCTGCCACAAAAGGGACTGGCAGGAAGACAAGGAGCCTAATACCCAAGCCACTGCCACAGAAGTGCTTTGCAATATGCAAAGCTGTTTCTAACTGCAACTCTGGCTGTTTTGGACTGGCAGCTTAAAGTCAAAGGGCAAAGGAAAGGCACTCTCCCTGGACAGGGGAGCCTTCAGGACTTTGAGATTCTTCAAGAGAGGAGGAGTCTGACTGAGGGATGGCAGAGACTCGGTTGGGTTGGAAGGACCTAAGGCTGCATGTTAAACATAAATTATGGCCTTCTAGGCAGATGTCTAAGCCCAGTTATGTAGGGGTTAAGCTGCCTGTTTACAGCAAAACAACTTTCTCCCGTGTCAGAATACATTTTAAGGAAATTAGACAGACTGTGTTTGTGGCTAGAAAGAACAGGCCACTATGCACAGCCCTGACAGTGGCCTGCAGAAAACTGTATAATAGACTTAGATGATGCCTGTGTCTTCATGGACATGGCTCCAGAGAGACAAGGAGAATTTTGCTTTGTGTAGGAAGGTCAAGAATAGACTTTAAGATATTTGTATAGCCCTACCATGTGTCATATATGGTAGCAGAATATTTGGCTACCTAAGGTGACCACAGTGCCAATATTATACTTCATTGTGTTAATAATATTGCATTAACCTTACAGATTTGAATGCAGTTGCCAAAAGAGCAGGTGCCCAAATGGGCAAGGAAAATACCCATTTGGTTTTGGTCTTTATTGAGAGATAGTTGGCAGCCTGTATACTGTCTTGCAGGCCTGTGTGACCATGCCCATGTCAAGTGTGGCACAAACCTCAACTTTAGGAAACTGGGGAAGGCCTGTGTAGAAGAGGGAAGTTGGTGAGTATCAGCCCTCTGTTACAGGAATTACAGACCCCGTGAGGTCCTGTGACATGTGAGACCCTGTAAAGGAATAAAGCTCCCTTAGTCTTTTCTGAGAGGATGTGTCACCCCTCCCAGAGACCATATGAAATTTTAAGGACAAATCAAGTAGGGGGAACCCTACTACAGGGACAGCTGTAACTGTCTATTTGAATATAGACACATTTTGAATTTCTTCTGGCCATTTGAAGACAGTTATATTACTCTGAAGAATCCATAGAAAGGACTGACAAGGAAAATCAGAAGATTTTAAAGCAGGTCAGTATATTTTTCTCCTTATATAATTCCTCTGAAATTTGGCAATGCTTAATAAATTATGGCAATACATTTCTTTGCATAAATTCAATAAGACCAGTTTCTAATAGTGGTTTTATTGACTGAAAACTTTGACTGGAATATCATGTTTTAAAGAGCCCTGTCTGAACTCTGAAGACTTGAAGCCAATAAGAGTGCCAAGGAAAAGCCTGATATCCTGCTTGGGAGCCCTGATAATGGCTGGCACTGGAGCATCAGGCCCATGCCCTACCATCACTGGCTGTTGGTCAGAGTAGAAGGGGAGCAATAAGGATGCCTTTGCATCCCTGCAGAACCCCCACGCACTCTAGGCCACAACAAGTTGGAGGGCTACTGAGATGGGCCTTAAAACCTAGGGCGTGGACCCAGGTGGAGTTGCTGCAGGTGAGGGATTCACCTAACTCAGCAGATACTTCAGGCAGGCCTGACAGCAGCTGGATGGCTTAGCTTCCTGGCCCTATAGGACACACAAAGATTCAATTCCAAATTGAATCAATTGATTCAATTCCAAAATTCCAGCAAAGGTAGTCAGTTACCATTCTTGTTGTGTTTATGCAAACAGTCAGGCCAAATTAAATACAATAGATAAATTGGTCTTGATCTGGCTCTTTTGATAAACATAGAGATAATTTTGAGGAGAAAAATTCTATTTCAATAGAGGTTATTAAAACTGAAATGTTTTCTTTTCCTTCCACCAGACCATTTGTTACAGTTTGTCTCTGCCAGGTCACAACCCCACCTCCTTCTGTGCCCAGGCCTCATCGTCCCTCTGAGAGACAGCAAGGATCTCTTGGCTCTGAGGGGAAACTTTGTCCCTCCTCAGCACGAAGCAGCTACAGAATAAATTCAATGTCCATTTTCCCTAAAAGAATTCAGAGCCAGGATCCTTGAGGTAATATATTAGGCAGTTAGACAGACATGAGCAGAGAAAGGATGATGGCCAACTAGCGCTACCAGATGTAACTAAGTCTTTCCACCTCTACGTATGTGAGACAAGGGGCATAGCCAAAGAGGTATTCACCCAAAGTCTCAGCCCCTAGAAAAGGCTGATAGCCTATTTGTCCAAAAGACTTGACCCCTTTGCATTTGGGTGACCTACTTGCCTCCAGACGGTAGCAGCCACAGTTATGCCTATAGAAAAAGCAAATAAGTTAACCCTAGGGCAGGAACTAATCCTAACTGCCCACATAAGGTTGAGGCTTTACTCTGGAACACACTAGAGTGCTGGATGTCAAACACTCGAGTCACCCAGTTTCAGGCGCTCTGGTGGACAAAAGAAAAATCAGTAACAATTTATACTGATAGCAGATACGCATTTACAATGGATCACGTACATAGTGCTATTTACAAGGTTAGGGTTCTCCACAGAAGCAAGAGGGAACTGGGCCACAGATGAAGCTGCCCAAGAGGCTTCCATAAAACCAGTGGGGCCTCTGCAGATTCTAGTGACTCTTCCAGACCCTGACCTACCCAATCTAGAAAAGCTGAAATCCATAACCAGTCTTTACTCAAGTTCTTACAGGCTTTATAGTCTACCCAGGAAGCAATCCAGAAGCACATCTGAGATGCTCTGCCTGTACCAACTTCTGATCCGGTTCATCCCTTCCACCCTAGTGACTATGTTTGGGTAAAGAAATTTGCCACCCAAGGACTGGCTCCGACCTGGAAAGGACCACCTCCACAGCAGTCAAGGTCGACAGAATCCCAACATGGCTTCATTACACCTGGCTTGAGACAGCCCAGGCAAAATTGAAAATCCAGGACTCTTTGGACTCTCTAAAGATTACTCCTGGCCCTCATTCTGGGATCTTATCTTATAAGCAGGCCCACTAACTTTATTAGGCAGAAAATTCAGAGGTAAATATTACTCCCTTCCTGACAATGACTAAGAGTCAATGATTTGACTCATGTACATAAAACCAGTGGGGAATGAAGCACCCATCTTATATAAAAACTGCTGTTTGAAATTTTAACCCTGCTATTTGGCTTCTGTAAATGCTTGCTTGCTTAAATAATAAGGAAAATAAGACTACTCCCACTTCAGAGAGGCCATTATACCTTCCCTGGATGAAATTATCAGTGCTGGCCCCAGGCCAGGCCTTTGGTTGAGGTCTCAAGGCCCCAACACATAGGGGGTCTTTAAGAACTAACAAAGGGGGCTGGAAACACCCCATATTTGGGAGACAAAGAAAGTAAAAACATATAAATAGGGAAAGTTCCTCCATGTTGGGGCCCAGAATTTGAGAGACATTTTCCTCTGCACCCACGCGTAATAAATGTAACTCCATCTCTCTAAATATTGCTTGGTTCTTCTCCGGTTTTCTGTAACAATTTAAAGGAGGTTGGTGATAGCAAATGTCTGAAGAAATAGCCCTGAAAAACCTTAAATCTTATTAAGGCATAAAGGGAATTAATACTGTTTTAATGTTGAATCTCCTGTAGAAGATATTAGGCAAAGAATGAGATTCCCAGGAAAGATGTGTCTGTCCTAGAGTCAAAATCCATATGAATATGTTTCTTAATTTATATATATTATTACTAGTTAACATTTGTTATAAATGAAAGATCACATAATATTTAATGACACAAGACAGAGCCTAAATTGAGGAAGTTATTAGACAGGAAATATTAAATGTAACTTTTATAAATTCTATGTGAAAAGAGTGACAATGAAATATGAAAGTAGCTTAATCTTCATGTATCATAAACATTATCTTTTTAAGACAGATTTCTTACTCTATTTATTTATGTATTAATTATTTAATATTATTTATCACTGCACTGCTAAGCAGTGAATGAATAAAATGTGAAAATCTTTTTATATGTGGTTAAATCATTCTAAATAGTACTATTATATTGCAAATCAATGACCTGGACAAGACGCCTAATGAGCCAATTAGCTAGGAATCATCTTTATTGCTCGCAGGTTCAGAGCAGATTACCTCTGTCAAATTCTGAACTAACACAGGAGGGAGTATTTCCTTTTATATCCTTCTAGTTCTTTGCGTAAGACAGCTTGTAACCTTAAATACATATTATATCTAATCAAACACCTGTAATATCTATACAGACAACTTGTAACTTTGAGTACATATTATATCTAATCAAATACCTGTAACCTTGGATGAACAAACACTTGGCAGAATATGTGAATTATATAGTGTATCAGCATCTTTAAATGGCTAGCTTTGCAAGGTCAGACAGTTAAGTTTATCTTTTCTATTATTCAAGCTAAAAAACAAAGTTATATTTTATAGAATAAGAGACTATCTAAAAACAACAGAGTAGTTCAAACAGCAGTTTTAAACAGCAGTTTTCCAAAGGAGCGACCACCATGCTTCGGTACATGTCCTGAGGAGGAATATAGGGGGCAATCTGGGGAGGGGGGGTAGCGAGCTGAATCTGTGCCAGTGACAGGTGTCCTAGGGCACAGTCTTGTTAGACTATAATTAAGTCACTGCCCCTTCCTTAGGCAATAGTCTGTTTTCCTGGGTGCTCCCAGTTTTCAGGGGCCACAGGCTGGGAATTTGGCAGCTTGGCCGGAGTGAGGGGGGGTCACTGGTGCCACCCAGGCCAGACATTTATATACAATCTAACTGACTCAGGAAGGGTGGGAAAGCCCACCACAAAAGCCTGGATAGGAAACAAAGAAACTTAGGAATATATATATAAGAAATAATCTCATTGTATAAGGAGTTCAGACTTTGGATCTTCGAATCCCCTGAGCCAGCAGTGCTGCTTTAAATAAAGGGTTTTTCCTGAATCTCCGGGTACTCGTGTATTTTCCAGTTGCCTGGTAAATTCTGCAACAGTCCAACAAGGAATACTTTTTTTTTTTTTTAATTGATTTCAGAGAGAGGAAGGGAGAGGGCGAGAGAGATAGAAACCTCAATGATGAAAGAGAATAATTGATCAGCTGCCTCCAGCATACCCCCTATTGGGGATCAAGCCTGCAACCCAGGCATGTGCCCTGACCAAGAATCGAATTGCAATCTCCTGGTTCATAGGATGATGCTCAACCACTGAGCCACGCCAGCCAAGTGAGAAATAATAGGTACTTTTATAACTATGTTCGAAAGTTGACTTCTTTCATCAAAATGATCCAGAATACAACTAGTTGGACTCTAACACTAAAGAATGGTATTGTAACCAGACAATCAATGGGTCTGTGCTGCCTGTCACTACTTGAGCCAATTAAGCAGAGACAGGGTCAAATCATATATGAGCATTTATTCCAATACTGAAGGCAATATGGGAGAGCAGCAGGTCATCCACAAAAGTCTGCTCCGCAACCCTCCATAAACCAGCTGCTTATATAGGGTAGGACAAAGATTACATGGGGAAATAGCCAAAGGGTAGGCCAAATGGGCAGTTAACAAGTAAGCAGGCTGGAGATTTGCAAAGGCCTGCAGGTATGCAAAAGAACTAGGGATCTTCAAAGGGCTGGTGATATGCAAGGGCTGGGGTCTTTAAAGGGCTGGCAGCTCTGGTTTCTGCAACAAAGTAGTTAATCTTTCCATGATGATAAGCAGCTCCAAATGGGGAGGATAGGCTACATTTCCAGGTGAGCTCCCAGGTTCCACATGTAACTGCCAGCCAGGTTAGAATGTGTCTTCTTTAATAAGAATAAAACAATCATGATTAACAAAGCATGATTAATGTTTCTTACAATTCTAGCTGGTTCCCCAATGTTCTATTTCTGCCCCTATCAGTATGGCAATCTAAACCAGACTATTGGCTCTATTTAGGCTGTTTGCAGTGTACACACAAGAGAGCTGCTTGTGGGAGAGTATGTAGACTGTAATCTTAACATATATTTTTAAACTGAAGAATAGAAATTGATAGGATGCCTAACAAAGAATGGTAAGAAATTATGATTTCTACCACTTTTTTATATTAAAAGTATAATTGAAATTTTTCTTATAACCAATTCATGAGAAACACCTGCTTCTCTAACCTTGATGCCACCATCTAATAATCCTATACCAGCCTTGTTCAACAAACATCAGCTATGCCTATCTTGAGTTCATTATTTTTTTAAAAATATATATTTTTACTAGAGGCCCGGTGCACAAAATTCGTTCACGGTGTGTGTGTCCCTCAGCCCAGCCTGCACCCTCTCTAATCTGGGACCCCTCGAGGGATGTCCGACTGCCCGTTTAGGCCCGATCCCAATAGGATTGGGCCTCAACGGGCAGCCAGACATCCCTCTCACAATCCAGGACTGCTGGCTCCCAACTGCTCGCTTGCCTGCCTTCCTGATTGCCCCTAACCGCTTCTGCCTGCCAGCCTGATCACCCCCTAACCACTCCCCTGCCAGCCTGATTGATGCCTAACTGCTCCCCTGCCAGCCTGATTGGCCATAACTGCCCTCCCCTGCAGGCCTGGTCACCCCTAACTGCCTGCCCCTGCAGGCCTGGTCACCCCTAAGTGCCCTCCCCTGAGGCCTGGTACCCCCCAACTGCTCTGCCCTGCAGGCTGGGTCACCCCTAACTGCCCTCCCCTGCAGGCTTGATCGCCCCCAACTGCCCTCCCTTGCAGGCCTGGTCCCTCCTAACTGCCTCACCTGCTGGCCATCTTGTGGTGGCCATCTTGTGTCCACATGGGGACAGCCATCTTTGACCACATGGGGGAAGCCATCTTGTGTGTTGGCGTGATGGTCAATTTGCATATTGCTCTTTTATTAGACAGGGTAGAGGCTGGGTGCACAGGTGGGGGCTGGCTGGTTTGCCCTGAAGAGTGTCCTGGATCAGGGTGGGGATTCCCTTGGGGCATAGGGCTGCCTGGGCAAGGGGCCTGCAGTGGTTTGCAGGCCAGCCCCATCCCCCAGTGACCCAAGAGGAGGCCCTAGGATCTGGGATTTATTCATCTTCTATAATTGAAACTTTGTAGCCTTGAGCAGAGGCCTGGGCCAGCCAGGGTGTGCAGGAAGCTTGGCTTCCTCCATTGCCAGGGAAACCCAAGCTTCCTGCTCACTCCGTGGCTGCAGCCATCTTGGTTGGGTTAATTTGCATACTCGCTCCTGATTGGCTGATGGGCGTGGCTTGTTGGTATAGTAGAGGTATGGTCAATTTGCATATTACTCTTTTATTAGATAGGATTGTTTAGAGCATTATAGATATCTCCCATCCCCTCCTGTACCCACCTCTTCCCAGCCTCTACCCACCCCTCCAGGTCTTCATACCCTATTGCCCATGTCCATGAGCTTATCATGTAAGTATATAATAAGTTCTTTAATTTATCTCTTCTCATCCACCCAACCGCACATCAAGGTATTTCAATCTGTCCCACATTGAGGTATGTCAGTTTATTTATTCCATGCATGCTTTGGGTCTTACTTTGTTGGTCAATTCATTTTGTTCATTAGATTCCACAAATATGTGAAATCATGTGATATTTGTCTTTATCAGATTGGCTTATTTCACTTAGCATAATATTTTCCAGGTCACTCCATGCTATAACAAAGGCTAAGTGATCCCTCTTTTTTACAGCTGCATAGTATTCCATGTGTAAATGCCCCATAGCTTTTTTATCTATTCATCTACTGATGGACACTTGGGCTGTTTTCAAATATTAACTATTGGAAATAACGCTGCTATGAGCATAGGAGCGCATATATTCTTTCTGATTGGTATCTTGGGGTTTTAGGACATATTCCCAAGTGGGATAACTGGGTCAAATATAAGTTCCATTTTTAATTTTTTTAGGAAACTCCATACTGTTTTCCATAGTGACAGCACCAGTCTGCATTCCTACCAGCAATGAACTGGGCCGGCCAGGGTGTGCAGGAAGCTTGGCTTCCTCCATTGCCAGGAAAACCCAAGCCTCCTGCTCGCTCCCTGGCTGCAGCCATCTTGGTTGGGTTAATTTGCATACTTGCTCCTGATTGGCTGATGGGCGTGACTTGTTGGTGTAGCGGAGGTATGGTGTTCCCTTTTCTCGAGATCCTGGCCAGCACTTGTTATTTGTTGATTTGTTGATGATAGCCATTCTGACACGTGTGAGGTGATATCTCATTGTTGTTTGAATTTCCGTTTCTCTGATGATTAGTGACTTTGAGCACTTTTTCATATATCTCTTGGCCATTTGTATGTCCTCTTTGGCAAAATGTCTATTCAGATCTTCTGCCCATTTTTAAATTGGATTGTCTTCCTTTTGTTGAATTGTATGAGTACTTCATATATTTTGGATATAAACCCCTTATCAGATGTATCATTGGCAAATATGTTTTCCCTTTTCATTTTTATGGTGGTTTCTTTTACTGTGCAGAAGCTTTTTTATTTTATGCAGTCCCATTTATATTCTTCTTAGTTTCCTTTGTCCTAGGAGATGTATCCATAAACATATTGCTACGTGAGATGACTGAGATTTGATTGCCTATGTTCTCCTCTAAGATTTTTATGGTTGAAACTAAATATAAAATCAGAATGACATATTAATAACTATGATCTGAGTGAAAAGTCCAGCTGAGTGGAAATGATATACTCATTAACTTTTTCTCCTAGGACAGAAACTGACCTATTGGAAATGCCATAAGATCACTGGGTAGTTATACTTTTGATAGTATGAGCATATGTGTTCTTAAACCCACATACCAAAACATTTTCATGTGTTCTAAAATCTAAGTCTCATTGACTCTCAACAGAAGATCTCTGTCTAGCGTTGGATTAATGTTCAATCTGTTTGGGCTGACATCCAGGGCTGTGCTGTGACAATAACAAAACCAGATGCAGCTACAGTAACCACTGATTATTTCTATACTATTCTGTGTCTTTGTTTTATTGGGAATTAGAAAACAGGTCACTAGTAAGCATTCTCATTTATCCTTTATCTTATTAGTATACTTTAATTGAGCTGGATTAACCATAGAGATAACTTAGTATCTAAAGACACACAATACCAGCAAACATTCAAATATACGCATGTTCTATCTATATGATGTGAAAAATTGGCTTAAGTAAAGCCATTTTAAAATACACATCAACAGCCATTCCAGAGGAACTGATTTCACATCTTGCTCCTTGAACTTTTAAGTTTTTAAATGGGCAAAATAACATTTGAACTGGGTCAAATCAACCTTATCTTACAAATAATTGTTTGTAAAATTAGTGGAAAGGTAGACATCCTGACCACAAGAACTCTTGATTAGGGACATTCTTTCTAAGAACAGAATCAATAACCATCCATGCATAGCTACAGAGTAACTTATTTGTTAACACCAATAGAAATTTCTTTCTTCTATTCATATAATTATTTTTTTCTCATAAAACCCCTTGTCTTTACCTTGTAATCCAGATATAATTTGGGTTTCTGCCTGAATCTCTGCCCCAGAATTGCAGTTCTGTGATTTCAAATAAATACTTTTTGTCTCTCCTTTTGGCCTTTTATTTTTAGGTTAACACAAAAATGTAAATCTTTAAACAAGTTAGAAAATTGCTGTTTATTATCTATTCCTTACACTTTGCTCACTATTTTATAAATAAAATGAATTTATTTGTGATATATTAACTTTAGAAAAGTTTATCTCTCCAGTTAATAAACATTACATTATAGTCTCCTCCACTTCTAAATTGCATTCCTTATTTAATTAAACAGGTTATCTCATTGCATTAAAGAACCTTATACCTCATTGAACTTCCAATGACTACATGTTTTCTCTAACACCCAACTCAATGTCCAGCTCCTATATGAAGCAGTCTGTGACTTGGTGGGTTAACCATTCTCTGAATTAATATATTAGTAGTATTTAGTTTATATAAATCAATTTAATACTTATATATTATAAAATTTATTATTTTATAATAAAATCAGAATTCATTGTCTTTAAAGTAAGCTGTGTAATAAGTTCAAGTAAAAAGCAGTGATTGAACAACTACCTAAATGTCTAATATTCTTAGGTAGACCTGGAGTTTTTAGCAAACTTCATTAATAAGTAGAAAACATCAGATTAGTTGCCCAATACTTTGGAATCTGTTGTTGTTCCCCAGGAAATAAATCAATTCAATTTGAAAGAGTTTATTTGAAAGAATGTAAGGCTTTGTTAGAAGGAAAGTGAATAAAATAAGTAACTCCCCTTAAGAAGATGCTTTCAATATCAATAGTTAAGTAAACAAAGGATTTGAGATCATCATGTAGAAAACTCAATGAGAGAACAATATATTCTTTGTTTTCTAAAGCATGAATATCCTCATTCTTCATGTTTTTCCCAGTTATTTTCCTGGGGAAACATTTACAATAAAGAATTAAAATACAAATTTATAGCTAATAAAAACAATCATATTAATAATATTAAAAGCTTAGATCATTTTGATAGTTGTTTGTTTTCCATACTCCTAAATATTAAAATTTGTTCTAGTTGAATAATTTTTTATAATTTGGAGTTAAGAATATTTTAAAAGTTAAATTTATGATGACAAGAGACATCATTCATGTACCAGATATCAAAACTGTGATAATAAAACAAAATTGTACTTTTCTTTATATTAAAATGTATACTGTAAGGTAACATATTTTACTTGCACAATATAGTAAATGGTATAGGTCACAATTTTTCTTTTATTTTTATTGAAGCATCATTTTATATAAAAATTGCTGTATGAAATTTTAACCCTGCTTTTTTGTCTTCTGTAAACGCTTGCTTGCTTAAATAATAAGAAAAATAAGACTACTCCCATTCCAGAGAGGCCATAAACCTTCACCAAAGTTATCAGTGCTGGCGCCAGGCCAGGCCTTTGGTTGAAGTCTCAAAGCCCCAGGACATAGGGCTCTTTAAGAACTTGCAAAGGGGACCGGAAAAACCCTTATTTGGGAGACAAAGAGCTAGAAAAAGTATAAATAGAGAAGCTTCCTCCATGTTTCTTTGCCCAGAATTTGAAAGGCATTTTTCTCTGAGCCCGTGCATAACAATAATAAAATGTGACTCCATTTCTCTAAGAGTGGCTTGGTTTTTCTCCAGTTTTCTGCAACATTATGGCCTATTGTGTAAAGGAAGTTTAGTTTTCATTAATGTTATATGAATAAAGAATTACTGTAAATAAAGGCACAGAAAAAATAACCTTTGCTGGGAAAACTTTGTTTTTTAACAAGTTACTTAGCCTTTTATGTCCTTCCTAAAGTGTGTGGTTTTTAAATAGACAATGTAAACAACTTAAAAGCTGAGGTCAAAAGGCCTTTATGAGTTATGCCATCATCATGAAAGAACATTTTTCAGAAACAATTTGAAGCTTTATGGTTTTCTGGTTAAAGATATTATTGAAATGAAGAAGTTCAGTAAAAAGTTACAACTTGATACAAACGAAAATACAGTTTGGTCAAAACATTCATTTGAACCACCCTTTCCTCAGAATGAAAGTGCTATTTTTCATTTCATTTAAAAAGTAATCATATTTTGAAAATGACAATAGTAAAGAAAGAACATCTCAGTTTTAAACAATGTCTCACAGAAAACTTAAAAAATGCCAACAAAATTGAACACAAAATGTGTGTATTGTCAACTTTATAAATTAACGTCAAGAAGCAGTAAAAGGGGTGGAAAAGGCTTCATCTCCATGGGAAGAAACAATTAAGATATTGATATTCTGAAAGCCTGTCACACAAAAAAGGAAGAGAAAGAAAATAAAACAAAAAGAAAGAAATATCCTCCTGTATGGCAAATCTCTTATCTTTACAAAAATATTAAATTTTATCCAAAGAATAGGCTCGATATCTTCTGCAGCTAATGGGTTGGATTTAATTGAACTGAAAAGGTGTTTTATAATAAGGTTTTGTTAGTTTATTTATAATAAGGTTTTCAAAAATATATTGATATAATTGAAAAAACGGTTTTAGAACTATATACCAGATTGTAAGGTGTTTGATCAAAGACAAAAGGGAAAATGCCAAGGTAGAAGAAACACTTTGGAGGCTATGTCAGTCATTCATTTGTGAAATAAAGTAAATAGGTGAAAGGGTGATCTACACTAATAAAAGAGAAAGATGCAAATTGACCGTACCTCCATGATGACCACCAGCCAATCAGGAGTGATTATGCAAATTAACCCAACAAAGATGGTGAGTTAATTTGCATACACAGGCACCAAGCAGCCAGGGGCAGGGTGGAGCCAAGCAGCCTGGGTCCAAGACAGGCTCCAGGCCCCACCTGCAGGGTCCCAAGACCATTGGCGGCCCAGGGAGGCAGCCCAGGCAGTGCCAGGCCCTGCCCACAGGGTCCCAGAGCCATCGCTGCAGGGTGAGAGCAGAGTGGGCAGCTTGGAGTTGCAGAGTGGGAGGCCGCCAGAACAGAGCAGAGCGAGAGAGCTGGTGGCTTGGAATTAATTCATAGAAGAAAAAAAAAAAAAGACCATGGAAAAGAAATAGGTGTGACCTGTTTAGATTAAAGTAATCAGGTACACCTTCTTGGTGATTGTGATGGTGATGGTAACATGTGAGATAGAGTGTGAAACTGCCTGGGGTCAGAAGCAGCATGTGGCCTCCAAGGGTGTGAAGAGTCCAGTGAGTGATAGCAGGCAGGGAGTGGGACATGGGCGGGAAATTAGGTTAAAGAGGGAGCAGAGGCCAGATGTCCACCATGGTTTATTCAGATAAATCTTAAAATAATTACCTTGGCATGCTCAGCCTGAATGGCTCAGTGATTGAGCATGGACCTATATACAAGGAGATCGAGGTTCAATTCACTGTCAGGGCACATGCACGGGTTGCGGGCTTGATCCCTGGTAGGAGGCATGTGCAGGAGGCAGCCAATCAATGATTCTCTCTCATCATTGATGTTTCCAGCTCTCTCTCCCTCTCCCTTCCTCTCTGAAATCAATAAAAAAAAAAATGTTTAAAAAATTACCTTGCAGCCTGAGTTTTCCCTAAGTCATGTTTAGTTATGTTAACCATCATCATCCCAGGATTAAGAGGTGTCTGTGAATGGGTTTAACCAGCATTCCCCCCAGGTGAGCACTGTAATTTGGTGATAAGAATGTAGTTACAATAGGTCATAGTAATCTACATGACCCTTGATGTTGGCTAAGGTATGTCAGAACATTGTATTAGGGCTAAACAGTGTACTTTTCACTTAAAAAGAAAGTGTTTTCATAATATTTTTTCAGAAAAATAATGTTTATTAATGTAAGTTGTGCATTTAATAATCCTATATTTTGTTGTCTACGTATAAACACACATACATACATCAAATTGTTATGTGGGCATAAATGAGTTGATAGAAGATAAATTAAGATTACATATGTCATTACCTAGCCCAGTCCTGGACTTATATTTAGTAAATATTGGTTTGTTTCCTTCATCTTTTACACGTCAGGCACTGGATTAGACACTTTATTTGTATCTTACATAAGACAGTAAATGTATTTTATTTTGCCTTCATCCACATAAGAATGGGGAATATAAAATTATTTTCAAGTCTCACAAGTATCATTATTTTATACTATAAAGGGAAGTGTCTAAAATACCCTAGAAATGTAAGCTAAAATGAAATACATAGCAAGAAGATTTTATAACTTTCTGTAGGAACACTATGAACAAATGTATGCCAGTAATTTAGATGACTTCCACAATTGGTGTAAATTATTATACACAGTGGGGCAAAACTAGGCTTACAGTGGTTCATATGGAAAAAGACATGCAGGTTATGATTATTACAATAGCTTTATTAACTCTGTTTTGCATATTCACAACCATAAATCTACTTTTGCCCCACCCTATACATAGGAGGTTTTTACAACAGCCTGGTAACACAGCCAGTTTTTCCCTACCTACAACCTCTTGCCTATCACCTAAGGCAAGGGTGCTCAACTTTGGCTGCTTCTGAGAATCACCCAGAGAGCTCTTAAAGTCTCCCTGACCAGGCCTAATCTGAGATCAAACAAACTCTAATCTCAGGGGCAGGGGCCTGGCATGTCTGCCTTGAAAGCTCCCTGGGTGGTTTTAGTTGGGCAGGCAAAGTTGAGAATCACTGTGCCAGGGTCCTCTGTGTAGCAATGGAGGGCTATCTTCAAAAATGCATGCACTTGTCTTTTCAAAAAATGTCTGTCCCTTTTCAAATCCTACTCTGCTTTCAAGTCTTCAAAGAATTGGCAGTTGCATTGTGAAGCCTTCCCATTTGACACAGCCTTTGATTATCAATCTGCTCTGTGTATAGCTTTATCATAGCTCACACAGAAATAGTCATTCCTAATGGGAGGAAAAATAAAATATTAAACTGAAGGCAAGTTCCTTGAGGGCAGGGAGACAGAAGGATGGATGATAGATAGGTAGACAGACAGATAGAGGTATCCTATATAAGAAAACCCTAATATGCAAATCAACCAAACAACAGAATGACCGTTCATTATGAGCGGGGCCTAAGCTGGAAGACGGAAATCTCCTGTGGGGTCCTGGACTGTGAGAGGGTGCAGGCCAGGCTGAGGGACCTCTCCCCATCCCCAGTGAACAGGTGTTGTGCACCAGGCCTCTAGTAATATATATCCTATAACAAGTGAAGAAAATGGGAAATATGCCAATGGAAGTGACTGTGTATGGGAAAAAGGAAAAACAAACAAACATACTCTGGGTCAAAATAGAAAATATAGTTTTTTAAAAATATTTTATATTGACCATACTTGTACTTTAAACCAAATCATTCTAATTTTCCTTTAGAAATTTCATCCTCTCTTTTGAATGGCAGGGAGAATATTGGTGCCATTGATAAAATATTCTTGTTCTGATTAAGTTTCTGAAATGACCCAGTTGTTCTCAAACCCATCTTAACATTATAACTAAAGGCCCGGTGCACGAAATTCGTGCACGGGGGGGGGGGGGGGGGGGCGGGGAATGTGTATCCCTCAGCCCAGCCTACACCATCTCCAATCTGGGACCCCTCGAGGGATGCCCAACTGCCCGTTTAGGCCTGATCACTGTGGGATAGGGCCTAAATGGGCAGTTGACCATCCCTCTCACAATCCAGGACTGCTGGCTCCCAACTGCTCGCCTGCCTGCCTGCCTGATTGCCCCTAACTGCTTCTGCCTGCCAGCCTGATCACCCCCTAACCACTCCCCTGCCAGTCTGATCGACGCCTAACTGCTCCCCTGCCAGCCCGATTGCCCCTAACTGCCCTCCACTGCCAGCCTGGTCACCCCTAACTGCCCTCCCTTGCCAACCTGGTTGCCCCTAACTGCCCTCCCCTGCAGGCCTGGTACCTCCCAACTGCCTTCCCCTGCATGCCTGTTCCCCCCCAAATGCCCTCCCCTGCAGGCCTTGTCCTTCCCAACTGTCCTCCCCTACAGGCCTGGACCCCTCAACTGCCATTCCTTGCTGGTCTGGTCACCCCCAACTGCCCTCCTCTGCGGGGCCAGTCACCCCTAACTGCCCTCCCCTGCAGGCCATCTTGTGGCGGCCATATTGTGTCCACATGGAGGCAGCCATCTTTGACCACATGGGGGCAGCCATCTTGTGTGTTGGAGTGATGATCAATTTGCATATTATCCTTTTATTAGGTAGGATTACCCCAGATGCTTCTGTAGGAAAACAGATTTTCAGGTCTCAAGTCAGAAATGCGAGAAAGCAATGTATTTTGTACTACTCCATAGAGAAGCGTGATATGTACAAACTTTGTGAATCACTGGTCTAAGGATTGTAATTATGTATAGACTTCAGAGCTTAACAATTGTAATACTTCTGGGGTTCAGATTCCTGTTTTTTCACTTTGTGTAACCCCTGGAAAGGGACTCAAATTCTGTGTTTTTCAGGGTTTTTTTTCTTTTTTGTTCGTTTGTGTGTGTGTGTGTGTGTGTGTGTGTGTGTCTGTGTGTGTGTGTGTGCATGTCTATGTTTTTTTTCTTTTGTTTGTTTTTTACACAAAATAACTCACAACCTTGTGTAGCATCTGCCTTTGTAAATTTCACTTGCAGTGACTTTCTTGCATAAATCCAGGGCTTAAACAAAAATTAAGCATAGACCTTACATTACTTCAATAAATACTTGTGAAATTAAGATTAAAATGACTCTTGCAACCTGAGTGGTTTCTGTCTAATACAGACAATCAGAAGTGCAGAAAATTGGCTATTATATTATTCTCCAATTAACCTTGAGGTGAACTATAGAAGGTTTAGTAGATATATTTAATGTTCCTCCAAAAGTTTGTTATTGGAAGAGCAAGAAACATAATAGAAGTTTATTTTTTTTATTTCTTTATTGATTAAGGTATCACATATTTGTCCTCATTCCCCCATTCTTATCCCACACCCCTCCCCACACATCCCCCCACCCCCCTGTTGTCCTTAACCACTGGTTAGGCTCATATGCATGCACACAAGTCCTTTGGTTGATCTCTCCCCTATATCCCTACCCTCCCCTACCCTCCCTCTGAGGCCCGACAGTCTGATCCATGCCTCCTTGTTTCTGGGTCTGTTCTTGTTCATCAGTCTATGTTGTTCATCATTTCCCCTAGATGAGTGAGATCATGTGCTACCAGAAATACACTTATAAGAACCAAAAATGAGACAAGCAATAATGGTTATGCTGAAAGGCAAATGAATCAGTCTGTAGTGAGTTTCTTTCTGGGCCAACAGTTCTTTTGAGACCCAATTTAAATGTCAAACAGTTCCTTATGTGCACATGTCAGCAATGATATTTCAGTTCTGGACGGTGGCCAAATGGTGGTAATGCAGGTCCAACCCTCTCTGGTTTGGTCCTGGGCAACCAGAGTGACGCACAGCTGCTGACTGCTAGTATGGCAAGGCGACGTCAGCGTCTTCCATCTCTGGACTGCTTCTCTTCTGTATTCATGGCTGGAGTAGTCCTGTTGATTCCTCTCTGTTGCCAGAATCCACATGGTCTCAGAGTTGTTTTCTGAAAATATACAAACATATTCTCGACCAAAAGTTAATAAAGGAGTATTTTCTATAAATTTGACTTGGGATCCTTTTTCATTTTTTTCCCAAATGATTTTCCTCTGGCTTGTTTTGGCACCATGTGTGTTTTTCATGGGTGTCTTGCTTTTAGCATTACAATTAATTTTCTAAAGTACAAATTTTCTAGATGTAATTTACTTACAGGATATTTTTCCTTACATGATATTCTTCTACTATCCCCCCCTTTTTGATTTAAATATTAGGAGGCTTTTGAAAATTTTATAATGCAGTCTTGATAGCTTTTAAATTTTAATTTTTTTGCACTATAATATGACTACTTTAGGTTTATTACATGTTATGCAATTTTATCATGAGATGAACTACCAATATAAATTTTAGTTAACACTTTAGGAACTGCTTTTTGTCCAGTACTATTAATTTTTCTAGAATATTCGCTTGTTTCAATTAGCCAATTTAAATTAGCCTGAAAACTGACTACTATTTTACTGTCAAATTTATTACTCTAACAACAATCTTATTTTACCCTGTAAATATTAGTGGAAAGGATTATTTGCCTTCTTGAATAGGCCCTGAGCATTCCTGGTGGTAGGCTGGATTTATATATCAAAAACCCACTTCCCCACACCATGGGTTCAAGACAACTCAAACAATTCTTGTTGGAGTGAGAGGGAAGCTGCTGTCAGCCAGGTCTCTGACTGTTACCTGGGTCCCGATTTGAGCTCGGCATGGGAAGTTAAGCAGCCATGGGGGCAGGAGACTTCCTTCAGAAGGGGTGAGGGTTCAGGCCCCTGCAAAGTTAGGGGAGTGAGGGTCTGTGCCCCACCTCTGTTGACCCCCAAGTTCTCTCCTGATGGCCTCTCTGCGACTGTGCCTGTCTTAGGTTGTTCCTTCCCTGAGGAATCTTACCTGTCTCTGGCTAACCAGTCATCCTCCGGGTCCAAGCAGGGTGATGTGTGGTTCAGTTCTGTCTCCTTGGTATCCTATGCCCCCGTGGCCTCCATGCCCAACACCTGCCTTGGGATCCTCTCGCCTGCTGGCGGGGCCCCAGCACTGATCACATATCTTGGGAAACCTGGGTTTCTTCTCCAGGGAGGGCCCAGCTTGCCCCACTGGGCAAGAGACAGATCCATGGTACCAGTCGTCACGAGGCTTCAACCTTGACATGAACAGAAAGCTCAGGCAACAGCTGTGAGCAATTGGATTGTGAGAAGAGGGTCCAATATAGAATGTTCAGGTGCCTTCCCGGGAGACCCTCTACACAATGGAAGGGATTAAATCCTTACATGTCCTTTTTAAATTGCTGCCAGACTTTGAAAGAATTAGTTTCTAAGTTTGCTTCGGATAATTGTGTATTATGCTGTTGTAACTCTAAAATATCAAGAGATGTGTTACCTTTGTCTCCAAGCACCAAAAATATGATTTTTTTATTGATCCCCAAGGGTGCAAGGTACTATTATAAGTAATGGGGGTAATCCAAATCTGGGAAGAATTTTAATGACATTGTAGAATAATATTATGTAAGGATATTCTTTGCTGTAGGCCATGGCAATTCCCTTTCAAACTGACTGTCCATCATAATAGAAGTTTTACTGCACACATATCTTTACAAATTAAATGCCTTTTTGAAACATATGAAATATCCTATCTAATAAAAGAGTAATATGCAAATTAACCATCACTCTGCTACACCCACCAGCCACGCCCACCAGCCAATCAGGAGCAAATATGCAAATAAACCCAACCAAGATGGCTGGGGCCACAGAGAGAGCAGGAGGGAGGCTTGAGTTTCCCTGGCGATAGAGGAAGCCAAGCTTTCCGCACACCCTGGCTGGCCCAGGCCTCCGCTTAAGGCTACAAAGTTTCAATTATAGAAGTTACATAAATCACAACAGAAATGGCTGCCACCATGGAGTGAGCAGAAGGCTTGCCTCTGCTCCAGGCTACAAAGTTTCAATTGTAGAAGATAAATAAATTCCAGATACCAGGGCCTCTGCTTGGGTTGCCAGGGGGTGTGGCCGGCCTGCAAACCACCAAAGGCCCCTCACCCAGGCTGCCTCAAACCCCAAGGGAACCCTGACCCAGGACCCTTCAGGGCAAACCAGCTGGCCCCCACCCATGCACCAGGCCTCTATCCTATCTAATAAAAGAGTAATATGCAGATTAACCATCACTCCAACACACAAGATGGCTGCCCCCATGTGGTCAAAGATCCTGCTCCCATGTGGAAACAAGATGGCCACCACAAGATGGCCAGTAGGGGAGGGCAGTTGGGAGGGACCAGGCCTGCAAGGGAGGGCAGTTGGGGGTGATCAAGCCTGCAGGGGAGGGCAGTTAGACTTGACCAGGCTCGCAGAGGAGGGAAGTTGGGGGCAAACAGGCTGGTAGGGGAGCAGTTATATATCAATCAGGATGGCAGAGGAGTGTTTAGGGGGTGATCAGGCTGGCAGGCAGAAGTGTTTAGTGGCAATCAGGAAGGTAGGCAGGCAAGTGGTTGGGAGCCAGCAGTCCTGGATTGTGAGAGGGATGTCCCACTGCCCGTTTAGGCCCAATCCCGGTGAGATCGGGCCTAAACGGGCATTCTGACATCCCTTGAGGGCTCCCAGATTGGAGAGGGTGCAGGCTGGGCTGAGGGACACCCCCACCCCATGCACGAATTTCGTGCACCGGGCCTCTAGTATTAAATAATGATCTAAGACTACTTTGAGCAAAATTTGTGAAGAATAAATTAATTTTGAAAATAGAATTAATTGGTGCTTACAAGATTTAAATATACAGGTACTGTTGATTGTACCTTTGTGGAATAAAATATAATACTACTCCAAAGGAAACTTATGTTCTACTGGATGTGCTTTTCTCTTTTTCTCTCTTTCTTTAACTAAGTTGAACTTAGAAAGTAGGAAGCATTTAGTTGTCAGAATGCATGGCACACCTATTTGTTTTTATTGAATTATTGGGGTGACATTTGGTTAATAAAATTATATACGGTTCAGGTGTACAATTCTACCATACATCATCTGTATATCATATTGCATATGCACCAAAAACTTCAAGTCTCCTTCCATCAACATTTATCCTCCCTTTACCTTCATCTACTTCCCCCACTCTTCATTATGGCAATCATCATACTCTTGTCTATGTCCGCGAGTCTTTCTTTTCTTTTTCTTTGCTAAATCCCTTCACCCTTCTCACTCAGCCCCCAACCTGCTCCCCTCTGACAGCTGTCAGTCTGTTCTCTGTATCTATGAGTCTGTTTCCATGTTGTTTGCTAGTTTATTTTATTAGATTCCATGTACAAGGGAAATCATATGGTACTTGTCTTTCTCTGACTGACTAATTTTACCTAGCATAATACTCTCCAGGTCCATCTATGCTATCACAAAAGTTAATATTTCCTTATATTTCTGGCTGAGCGTATCCCATTGTGTAAATGTACCACAGGTTTTTTTTATCCACTCATCTACTGATAGACACTTGGGCTGCTTCCATATCTTGGATATTGTAAATAACACTGCTATGAATATAGGAGTGCATATATTCTTTTAAATTAATGTTCTGGTTTTCTTTGGATATAGTCTCAAAAGTTGACTTGGTGGGTCATAAGGCAGTTCCATTTTTAATTTTTTGAGAAAACTTCATACTGATTTCTACAGTGGCTGCACCAATCTACATTCCCACCAACAGTACACAAGGGTTCTCTTTTCTCCACATCCCGGTCAACACTCGTTGTTTGTTAACTTATTGATGATAGTCATTATGACAGGTGTGAGGTGATATCTCATTGAGGTTTTAATTTCTCTTATGATTACTGACATAAAGCTTCATTTCATGTCTATTGGCAATCTGTATATCCTCTAAAAGTCCTAGAAGAAAACATAGGTGGTAAAGTCTCAAACATCTATCATAGCAATACATTTTTCTGATATATCACCTTGAGCAAGGGAAACAAAATTAAAAAAAAAATAAAATATGAGACTACATCAAACTAGAAAGGTTTTGCACAACAAAGGAAACCATTAAAAAATGAAGAGACAACCCCCTGAATGGGAGAATATAGTCACAAATACATCTGATAAGGGCTCAATATCCAAATTTTATAAGGAAAATATAAGGCTAGTACCATATATGCAAATCAATAATAATGATACATTACATCAAAAATTGAAAGACAGAAATCACATGATCATATCAATAGACCCAGAGAAAGCATTTTACAAAATCCAACTACCATTTTTTATATAAACTCTCAGCAAAGTGGGAATAGAGGTATCATACCTCAAAATACGGTAATAAATGCCATATATGGTAAACATACAGCAAACATCATATTCAATGGGCAAAAACTAAAACCACTTCCCCTAAGAACAGAAACAAGACAGGGATGTCTGCTTTCACCACCACTCTTATTCAACATAGTACTGGAAATCCTAGCCACAGAAATCAGACAAGAAAACATAAAGGCATCAAATTGGAAAGGAAGAAGTAAAACTCTCATTATTCGTAGATGACATAATATTGTACATAAAAAATGCTAAAGACTTCACCAAAGAACTACTAGATTTAATAAATGAATTTGGCAATGTAGCAGGATAAAAAAATCAACACCCCAAAATTGATGTTTTTTTATATACCAATAATGAATTATCAGAAAGAGAAACCAAACAAACAATCCAATTTATCATTACAACAACAACCAAAAATTAAGATATTTAAGAATAAACTTAACCAAGGAGACAAAAGACCTGTACTCAGAAAACTACAGGACATTGAAAAAATGATAAGGAAGATATAAACAAGTGGAAGAATATAACATGTTCATGGATTGATAAAATTAATATAATTAAAATGTCCGTACTACCCAAGGCAATCTACAGCTTCAATACAATTCCTATTAAAATGCCAACAGCATATTTCACAGATCTAGAACAAATACTCCAAAAATTTATATGGAACCAAGAAAGACCCCAAATAACCACAGCAATCTTGAGAAAGAAGAACAAAATTGGAAGAATCTTAATACCAGATATCAAGTATACTACAAAGCCACCGTAATTAAAACAGTCTGGTTCTGACACAAGAACAGATATATAGGCTAATGGAATAGAAAAGAGACCCCATAAATTGACCTAAGCCATTATTCTCAATTAATATTTGACAAAGGAGGCAAGAACATACAATGGATTCAAGATAGTCTTTTCAATAAATGGTGTTGGGAAAATTGGACAGATATTTGCAGAAAAATGAAACTAGACCACCAACTGACACTATACACAAGAATAAACTCAAAGTGAATAAAGATGTAAATGTAAGTCTTGAAACCATAAAAGTCCTAGGAGAAACCATAGGCAGCAAAATCTCAGATATCTCTAGTAGCAATATGTTTATGGATACATCTCCTAGGGCCATGGTCGGCAAACTGCGGCTCGCGAGCCACATGCAGCTCTTTGGCCCCTTGAGTGTGGCTTTTCCACAAAATACCATGGCCTGGGCGAGTCTATTTTGAAGAAGTGACGTTAGAAGAAGTTGAAGTTTAAAAAATTTGGCTCTCAAAAGAAATTTCAATCGTTGCACTGTTGATATTTGGCTCTGTTGACTAATGAGTTTGCCGACCACTGTCCTAGGGCAAAGGGAACTAAGGAGGAAATAAATAGGACTACATCAAAATAAAAACTTCTGCACAGCAAAAGAAACCATCATCAAAACAAAAAAGGGAGCCCACTGTATGGGAGAACATATTTTGCATTGATATATCTGATAAGTGGTTAATATCCAAAATATAGAAGGAACACTCAATGTAGACAAGCAATCCAATAAAAAAAAATTGGCAAAGAACCTAAATACATAGACACTTCTCCAAATTGGACATACATATGGCCAAAAGATATATGAAAAAATGCTCAAAGTCACTGATCATCAGAGAGATGCAAATTAAAACGACAATGAGGTATCACCTAACACTGGTCAGAATGGTTACCATTAGCAAGTCAACAAATGACAAGTGCTGGCAAGGATGTAGAGAAAAGGGAACCTTAGTACACTGCTGGTGGGTATGCAGACTGGTGCCACCATTATGGAAAACAGTATGGAGTTACCTCAAAAATTTAAATATGAAACTTCCATTTGACCCAGTGATCCCACTTCTAGGAATATATCCTAAGAAACCCGAAACACCAGTCAGAAAGAATGTATGCCCCCCTATGTTCATAGCAGCACAATTTACAATAACTAAGATCTGGAAACAGCCCAAGTACCCATCCATAGAGGAGTGGATAAAAAAGCTGTACATTTAAGCCATAGAACACTATGCAACAGTAAAAAAGAAGGATCTCTTACCCTTTGAGACAGCATGGAGTGTCCTGGAGAGTATTATGCTAAGCAAAATAAGCCAGTCAGAGAAAGACTAGTATCACATCATCTCACTCATATGTGGAATCTAATGAACAAAATAAACTGATCAACAAAATTGATCCAGAGACATAGAAGTATAGAACTCAATGCCTAATCTCAGAGTGAAGGCAGGGGAGGGTGGGTGGGTATAAAGTGATCAACCAAAGAACTTGTATGTATATAACCCATGGACATAATGCATGGACACAGTAAGTTGGTGAAGGCCTGGGGCAGGGGGCAGTGGCGGGCTAGAAGGGGTCAATGGGGGAAAATTGGAACATATGTAATACTTTCAACCATGTTATACATTAGAACATCAAATTTTATTCACCTTATAACCAAAAATGTATATCCTTTTACCCACCTCTTCCTATTTCCCCCAGTCCCCAGCCCCTAGAAATACTTTTCCACTTTCTGTTTATATAACTGGGCCTTTTATGTTTTGCTTTGCTTTGTTTTGTTTTTGTTTATCGGGGGTGGAGTTTTCCATATATCAGAGATACCATGTGTTATTTGTCTTTACCTGGCTTATTTCACTTAGCATTATCTTCCATGTTCATTCATATTGTAACACATGACAGTTTAAGGACGAATAATATTCCATTATATATACGTACCACATTTTCTTTATCCATTCATCCATTGATAGACAGGAGTTGATACCATACCTTGGCTATTGTGAATAATGCTGCTAAGAAATGAAAATGAAAACATAGTTATATATATATATCCACAAGTGGGACTGCTGGATAATATGGTAGGTAGTTCTATTTTTAATTTCCCGAGGAGCCTCTATACTGCATTACATAGTGGTTGCACTAGTCTACATTGCCACCAACAGTGCAGAAGCTTTTTATGTTGATGTAGTCCCATTTGTTCATTTTCTCCTTAGTTTCCTTTATCCTAGGAGATGCAGCAGTACACATATTTCTACAAGAGATGTCTGCGATTTTGCTGCATAGGTTTCATCTAGTATGTTTATGGTTTTATGACTTACATTTAAGTTGTTTATCCATATTGAGTATATTCTTGTGTATGGTGTAAGTTGGAGGTCTAGTTTCACATTTTTGCATGTATCTGTCCAGTATTTTTAGCACCATTTATTAAAGAGACAATCTTTATTCCATTGTATACTCCTACCTCCTTTGTCAAATATTAATTGAATTTAATGGCTTGGGTCAATTTCTGGAGTCTCTGTTCTAGTCCATTGATCTATATGCCTATACCCCCAAATACCAGGAAGTATCACCAAAACTTAGGATCAAAGGAGCTTATTTGCATTCTTGAGTAGGCCGGAGCATTCCTGGTGCTTGACTGGATTTACATATCTAAGCCCGCTACTGAGACACCAGGGCTGATATAAAAGCCAAGCTGATAACACTTTCTGCCTTCTTGGGGAATGTGTATCCAAACACGGCTCTGCCAGTCACCTGGGACTCAGCTGAAAACAATTAAAGAAATGCCCATGTGCCTTCCCAGGCGCTGTCTACACTTCCATATTCCCAATTTTAAGGGGAAAGCATCAAACTTTAACCTTTAAATGTGATGTTAGCTGTAGGTTCTCTGTAGTAGATTATTTTTATCAGGTTAAAGAAATCTTCTCTTTCTCACTTGCTGAAAATGTTTAACATTCAAACTTGTTGGATTTTGCCAAGCGCTTTTCCTGTATAACTTGATACATTCATATATTTGTTAGATTCTTAATATGGTGCATTACATTGACTATTTTTCCAAATTTGAAATAATCCTATATTCTATGGTTAATTTTCTGTTTATCACAGTGTATTATTTTTTAAACATTACTTGATTTAATTTGACAATATTTTCTTGTGTTTTTTTTTTTTGCTGTATATTTATAATTTGTTTCCTGGACTCCTTTTCTATGGTTTTAATATCAGAAAAATGTCCTGGCCTGTGTGGCATAGTTTATTGGGCATCATTCTATGCACCAAGAAGTTGCCAGTTCGAATCCCAGTCAGGGTACATACCTGGGTTGCAGGCTTGATCCTCAATAGGTTGTGTACAGGAGGCAGTTGATGGATGTTTCCCTCTCTCCCTCCCTCTCCTTTCTTCTCTCTGTAAAACTCAATTTAAAAAAGATATTTTACAAATTGAGCTTAGTCCCCCTATCTCTTTATTTACATAAATAGTTTAGGTATAATTGATATTATTTATTTTTTAAATGTTTAATTGGTTTATATGTAAAGTGATCAGGATTTAAATTTTTCTTTTTCAGAAAAATTTAACTACTAATTCATTTCTATTTCTGTTGTCTATTTAATATTTCTGTAAGCATACAGAATCTCCATTTCTTTAACATGACCTTTTCTCCTTTCTTTCCTTTTGATTCAAACTGGCCTCATCCAGAACCCTGACTCACCTGCCTCCTCCCTTGCATATCACTCCATTTAATCATTAAGCCCTCAGGGCAATGAAGTTCTAGTCAGCATCAAATAATCTTAGAATCAAAGTCTCAAATCTGTTCACCCCAGAATCAGAGTTTCTGTCAAACTAGACATAACATTTAGGCCTCAGTTTTTTTTCGCTCTAGGCCCAGGAAAATAGCAGAACTGGATGAAGTGATGTCTTGGCTGACATCAGGACCAGATGCACTGATAAACTACCCCCTACCCTAGCACCAACCAATCAGTAAAGACCATGACCCTGACCATGACCTTAACTCCCTTAGTCACCATGAGTAATGATTTTTCCTCTATATAACCCATCCCCTGGAAGCAATCAGGGAGCCAGGTTTTTGAGCATTAGTTCACCTGTCTCAGCCTGTTTCTTTGCTACAAACTCCTGTTTGTTTGTGTCTTACTGGACTCGGACGAGTGGAGGCAAAGTAACCAGTCAGTCTAGTAACATTTCTAGTTTTTGGTTTGGAATCTAATGAACAAACTAATAAAATAGAAACAAAGTCATAGATACATAAAACAGACTGACAGTTGTGAAAGAGGATGGGGGTTAGGGATGGGTGAAAAAGATGAATGAATTAAGAAAAAAAGAAAATGAAAAAGAAAGACATAGACAACAGTATGATGATTTCCAGAGGGAAGAGAAAGGGGGATGGGAGGAGGTGGAAGAGGGCAAAGCGACTATAAGTAGTAGCAGAAAGAGACTTGACGTAGGTTGGTGAATGCACTGTGCAATATGCGGATGATGTGTTATAGTGTTATACACTTGAAACCTGTATGCTTTTATTAACCAATGTCATCCCAATAAATTCAAATTTTAAAAATAAATTGGTCTATTCTAGCTATGTAGTCAAATTAGTGTACTCAGTTTTTTTAGAGAATTCATTTATCTTTTTAATGTCTGTGGGCTCTGTTTTACTCATGATATTAGTAATTTTTGTCTTCTCTCATTTATTTGTTTGTCTGTCTTGCTATAGGTTGTCAATTTAATTGATCTTTCAAAGAACCAGTTTTAGTTACATATTCTCCATTTTTCCTATTTCAATTTAATTTGGTTTTGTATGATTTTTATCATTCTCACTGTTTGGTTTGCTTTGGGTCTAGTTTCTTAAGTTGAAGTGTATATTAGTGGTCTGACTTTATTTTCTTTCTTAATGAAGTATCTATATTAATAAAAGTGTAATATGCTAATTAGATTGACAAAGCCACGGTGGTGGGGGCCAAGGCAGAGGCAGTTAGGGAATCAAGCTAGCAGGTGAGCAGGTAGGGGGTAGCCAGGCTGGCAGATGGGCAGTTAGGGGACAGCCAGGCCAGAAGGGGGGCAGGTGAGGGTGGCCAGGCTGGCAGGGGGGCAGTTAGGGGACGGCCAGGCTGGCAGGGGACCAGATAGGGGAATCAGGCCAGTAAGAAGAGGCAGTTAGGGGCAATGAGACAGGCATGTAGAGTGGTTAGGGGCAATCAGGCAGGCAGGCAAGTGGTTAGGAGCCAGTGGTCCCAGATTGCAAAAGGGTGCAGGCCAGGATGAGGGAATCCCTCCCGTGCATGAATTTCATGCCCTGGGCCTCTAGTTAAATGCTATAACTTTCCATTTAACCACTGTTTTAGCTGCATTTCACAAATTTTGATATATTTTTAATTTTGGTCAGTTCTAAATCCTATCTAATAATAGACAAATATGCAAATTGACCATACCTCTGACACACCCACAAGCCACGCCCACCATCCAATCAGAGCGAGTATGCAAATTAACCCAAACCAAGATGGCTACAGCCACAGAGAGCAAGGTTTCCTAGGTAACAGAGGAAGCCAAGCTTTCCGCCTGCCCTGGCCAGGCCTAAGCCTCCACTCAAGCTACAAAGTTTCAATTATAGAAGGTAAACAAATTCAAACAAATGGCGGCAGAATGGAGCTTGAGAGAGCAGGCCAGGGTTGCCGCCAGCAACAGGGGAAGCAAAGCTTTCCACACACCCTGGCCGGGCCCACCAGCTTAAGGCAACAAAGTTTCAATTATAACCCCAACACAAATGGCTACCGGCCTCGGAGGGAGCCCCAGGCTTGGCTCCACTCCAGGCTACAAAGTTTCAATTGTAGAAGGTAAATAAATTCCAGATACCAGGGCCTCCGCTTGCATTGCCAGGGGGCGTGGCCCGCCTGCAAACCACCACAGGCCCTCCGCTCAGGCCACCCCACACCCCAAGGGAACCCCCACTTGATCCAGGACACCCTTTAGGGCAAACCAGCTGGCCCCCACCCCTGTACCAGGCCTCTATCCTATGTAATAAAAGAGTAATATGCAGATTGATCATCACTGCAACACACAATATAGCTGTCCCCATGTGGTCAACAATCCTGCCTCCATGTGGACACAAGATGGCCACCACAAGATGGCCAGCAGGAGAGGGCAGTTGGGAGGCACCCGGCTTGCAAGGGAGGGCAGTTGAGAAGGACCAGGCCTGCAAGGGAGGGCAGTTGGAGGTGATCAACCCTGCAGGAGAGGGCAGTTAGGGGTAACCAGGCCGGCAGAGAAGGGAAGTTGGGGGCAAACAGGCTGGCAGCAGAGTGGTTAGGGGGTGATCAGGCTGGCAGGCAGAAGCAGTTAAGGACAATCAGGAAGGCAGGCAGGCAGGCAAGCAGTTGGGAGCCAGCAGTCCTGGATTGTGAGAGGGATCCCATATTGGAGAGGGTACAGGCTGGGCTGAGGGACAACCCCCCCTCTGTGCACGAATTTCGTGCACTGGGCCTCTAGTATTAAATACTTTTATGTGACTTTGTGATGAATGGATTATACTTATCCTTAGATTAAGGAGCACCCAGACATCGCAGCATGATCTTATCTTGAGATCCTTAACTTGATTATATCGGCAATGGCTCTTTTTCCATATAAGGTCACATTTACCTAAATGGACATATCTTTTGAGAAGCTACCTTTATGAGTAAATATACTACAAATATTATATATACACACAGATACTATATGTACAAGCAATAAAAACATGCTTAAGTTACCACTAGGTAAGTTTTTTCACACTTTGTATTTCTGAGATTATATGTAAACTGGGGGCTCTGTGCACGAATTTGTGCACCTTGAAAGGAACTGTGGGCCGTGAGGCTGCAGTAGGCACAGGGGCGGTCTTGGCTCCTCCTGCCATGGCCCCTGGTCATCTGTCCACCAGCAGCCCCTCTCCCGCCACTGCCACTCCCATGCGCTGACTACGCCAGCCCTGCTCACACCTGCTGAAGGCATGAAGCAATTGGGACCGGTGCCAGCAGCAGGTGTGAGCAGGACCAGTGCCGTCAGTGGTTGCGAGCGGCAGCTGCTGCCCCTATCTCACCTCAGGAGCAGGGGGAGGTGGAGCAGCCCTCAGGGGCGATCAGGGCTGGCAGCTGCCACTCACACCCACTGATGGCGCTGAGAGATTGAGACTGGGGCAGGGAACTGACAGTGGATGTGAGTGGTGGCTCTGGCTCCTACTGTGGGTGCGAGTGGAGCCAGCGCTAGCAGTGGGTGTGAGCGGGGCCGTCGTCGGCAACCGGTGCGAGAGGCAGCTGCCAGCCCTGATCTCCCATCAGGAGCAGGGAGAGGTGGAGAAGCCCTAAGGCAGTGATGGGCAACCTTTTGAGCTTGGTGTGTCAAACTTCGCCAAAAAACTGAGCATAACTCGGGTAGTGTGTCACTTTGAGGAAAAAACATTATTTCACGTTATTTATAGTTTAAATAACATAAATGTATAACTGTTATATATAATTGTATTTAATAAACCAAAAACTAAATATTTAACTTACCTGCTTAGTGACTTCTTTGTTCATCCATTAGTCAGTTTCTTTGTTGGTCTTGATATTATTCAGCTTGTGTGGGGTGCCGTGAACTAAGATAAGTGAGGGGGACGGGGGATTCTTTAACTAACCTGCCTATTAGTGACTTTTTTGTTGCTGAATTTCATTGGCTAAATCTTCAATTGAAGGTTGGTATTTTGTACACCTCAGGCCCAAGCAAGCGCTACTAACTTTATCTGTCAATCTGTTTCTTTTGTTGGTTTTGATATTATTTAATGCTGAGAATAAGGTCTCACAAAAGTATGTAGAAGGAAAAACTGTGAGTAAAGCCACTGCTATATTTTTCAGGGTGCTAAAAGTGTCTGGTAGTCGGTTCCAGGCACTCCAAATTTCCTGTTTGTAGTGGCACTCCTCGTGATTCTCCAAGCGGCACCTTTCCAGATTCTCAAGCTTTGACCTCAAGTCGACAAACACCTGAGCCCAGATACTGTCTTGAAATTCTGCAAGTTGCATCTCCAAATCATCAATTTGCATCCATTGGAAACCATTTAATTCCAAACTACTGTAGACTACTACATCAGGATACTTAATTATTTTCATGGTCTGTTCTAGACTTCTAAATTGACTAAATCTATCACTAAACTGGTCAAGTAACGAGTCTAAAACATGCTGGTACTTCATATGCAAGAGTTCCATTTCATTTTGTACAGCTGCACTGGCCTTCTCAAAATACTTTGTTACTCGAGGAAAATACTTATAAGTTTTAGTTTCTACATCTCGCTTGAAAATTTTAACCTAACTTTCAAAAGCTTTTATGTATCCAAACATAACTTCAATACTTTTGCCAAAACCTTGTAACTTTAAGTTCAGTTCATTAATATGACCAGAAAGATCTGTAAAAAACATCAGGGTGTTGACCCACTTATCATCATTAAGCTGAGGAAAGTTTCCCAGATCCTTATCGTCAAAAAATACCTTAATTTCTTCAAACACTCTACAAAGCGCTCAAGAAGTTTGCCTCGGCTCAGCCATCTTACATTATTGTACATCAGCAGTCCACTTAGGTGGAATCAACCTCCAGTAAAAGTGCCGAAAATTCTCACTTGTGAAGGGGGCGAGCAGCTATTAAATTAACTATTTTTGTAACAACTGACATTAAGTTGTTTAAGTTGGTGAATCCTGCCTTGGCACCTAAAGCCTTCTGGTGGATAATACAATGAAAAGGCACAATCGGATGTCCAATAGCTTCTGTAAACAATTTGACAAATCTGACTTTTTCCCCCACCATATTTGGTGCCCCATTTGTCGTCACTGACACAACTTTAGAGATATCAATGCTTAGGTCACAAAATGTTTGTATAACAACCTTAAATATTTCGCTTCCTGATTTACTTGTTGACAATGATACTAACTTTATCAACTCTTCTCTCATTGTGAGACTATCATAATATTGACCAATAATGGCCAACTGAGCATGTGATGTGACATCAGTAGTTTCATCAAGAGAGATCGAAAAATATTTACACTTCCTTATGTCTCTCTTTAATTGATGTTGTACATTTGTGTTCAGTCTCATTATTCGGTCTTTTATGATATTTCTACTGAGTGGTAACTCAGATATTCTCTTAATAATTGCATCTTTATTCTGCATATCATGAAATAGAACTGGTGCACATCTTAGGAGAATTTCTTTAATAAATTCTCCCTCACTGAGCGCTTTTCCATGCTGAGCTATAGAATGAGCAATGCTCAAACCTGCAGATGTTAAATTTGTAGAGCCTTTCATAAATTTGAGGATGGCATTAGATTGGCTCTTATAAACGTGTAGCTGCCTGGAAATGTATTCCTTCCTTTCATCCTCACTTTTTTCAAAGAGCTGGGAATGATTTGTTTCAAAATGTCTATTTATATTCCACATTCTGCTTACTACCGTTTCAGTACATAGAATGCAAAATGATTTGCCATTTTTTTCTATAAAGCCATACATCTCGGTCCATGTCTCTTGAAAGGGTCGGCCACTGCTACTACCACTTCCTTTACTTAACCTTAGTTTTTTTATTTTTTGGGTTCTCCATCAGGGGGGCCTTGACAGAAGATAGAATTATAGATAGCTTGTTAGGCCTGCAGGCAATTAGGGGTTAACTAGCCTAACTAACCACAAAATGGTGTATATAACTGTCTTTTAGGAAAGGGCAGGGTTAATAAGCAGAAATAGTGGTTATTAAGGATGCACAGCAGTGATAGTGGTGAAATGGAGTCTGCACTATGGAGCAAGATGGTGTTCTTTATGTGAATTAAAATGGCTGCCGCTATTTCTAATGGCGGGAAACGGCACCCATAGCACGCCACAAACCTTCGCCTCTCCCAGCCTTCCTCTCACTTATCTCAGTAATGATGGATTAGAAATCCATGACACCCCAGAACAGTAGATAATGGTTGCTGTGGTTAACTGTTATTTGGTTACTGGTAATGGCAGGGCCCCCAGAGATGCGCCCCCCAATGTGTTCCGCAGCTCCCTGCTCTGCCTGCGGAAGTGAGGGCAAAGATCCCGGCTTAACCGGAAGTCCCAGAACTAGACACTCTGTGCTGGACTTCTGTTGTTTTGGCCTACAGACCTCTGGCACAGAGTGTCTAATAGGGGAGGATGAAACTAACTCCAAGACTCTAGTCGCAAATGTTTCATCCTCAGGAGCAGCAAATGTTTCATCCTCGGCATGCGGCCGCCTTAGCGGCTGCGTGTCATCAGAAATGACTACGCGTGTCAGTGTTGACACGTGTGTCATAGGTTCGCCATCACTGCCCTAAGGGGTGATTGGGTCCAATAGCAGGTGCAAGCACCGGGTGAGACCATGGTGTGCGGGAGCATAGAATTTTCAGTAACCAGCAGAGGCTTGCCATGATGACAACTCCTGGTGCCCCGCCTTGGTCTGGCATACCTGCTCACCTGCTCCACCATCCCACTGAGGCCAACACTGCCATGTTCCTCACACGCTCCCTGGTGGTCAGCACACATCATAGCAACCACTTGTTCGGTTGTTCAGTTGTACCAGTTGTTCCGCCGTTCGGTCTATTTGCATATTAGCCTTTTATTATATACTAGAGGCCCAGCCCCTTAGCCTAGCCTACACCCTCTCCAATGTGGGAACCTCAAGGGATGTCCAACTCCCCTAAATGGGCAGTCGGACATCCCTTTCACAGTCCAGGACTGCTGGCTCCCAATTGCTCGCTTGCCTGCCTTCCTGATTGCCCCTAACCGCTTCTGCCTGCCAGCCTGATCACCCCCTAACCACTCCCCTGCCAGACTGACTGATGCCTAACTTCTCCCCTGTCAGCCTGATTGCCCTTAACTGCCTTCCCCTGCAGGCCTGGTCACCCCCACCTGCCCTCCCCTGAAGGCCTGGTCCCTCCCAACTGCCCTCCCCTTCTGGCCTGATTGCCTACAACTGCCCTCCCTTGCAGGCCTGGTCATCTTGGTGGCCATCTTGTATCCACATGGGGGCAGCCATCTTGTGTGTTGGAGTGATGGTCAATTTACATATTACTCTTTTATTAGATAGGACTAGTAGGATAGCTAACAAGTAAGGAAGAAAAATACTTGTGTTCTGATTCATGGGCTCTGCAATTTATTCCCTGGTTCCATTTTTTTTTTTTCATTTCAGATATTAGTCCCAAACAACAAAATTTATCCCTTAAAGATGTGAAATTCGGTGTTTTTTTCATATTTCTTATCAAATTTTGCAACTGTCAACTTTATATCATTTGAGAAGATTTTCATCACCCCAAAAAGTAACCCCATACTCATTAGCAGGATTTCCCCATTTCATTGCTTCGAATACACTAGCAATCACTAAGTTACTTTTTTCTTTATGGATTTAACTCTTCTGGATATTTCACATAAAAAATAATTATACACTATGTACCTACTGTGAATGATTACTTTAACACAGTATAATATCTTCACGGTGCATTCATGTTATAGGACACATCAATACTTCATTCATTTTTATTAATGAACTAGTGACCCAGTGCATGAAATTTGTGCATGGTGGGGGATTCCCTCAGCCCATCCTGCACCCTCTCAGAGACTGGGAGACCTCAGGAGATGTCCTACTGATGGCTGAGGCCCACTCCGCAGTCCGTCCACCCTCTGTGGGAGGTGACTGGGCTGATCAAGGGAAGGCACCAACCCCATTACCCCACTGCTGCAGCCACTGCCAGCCACTGCAGCTGCCAAAGTGTTTTCATCAACACGGACTCTAGTCCCTTCACTGTGAAAAAATGACAACTTTCTTTAGGCATTTTTAAGATGTGTCTTTCATAGGATATGACATTTTTCTTTTTTTTTATCCTCATCTGAGGATATGTTTCCATTAATTTTTAGAGTGTGGAAGAGAGAGGGAGAGACAGAGAGAAACATCAATGTGAGAGGGACACTTTGATTGGTTTCCTCCTGCATGAGCCCTGACCTGGGTCCCAGCCAGGGAGCAGCCTGTAACCTAGGGACATGCCCTTGATCAGAATCAAACCCGGACCCTGCAGTCAGCAGGCCAAGGCTCTATCCACTGTGCCAAAACAGCTAGGGCAGGATATGACATTTCTTAGCCCTTCCAGCAGCGGACATTCTTTTTTTCCTCCAGGAGTGTGGTGGAAAAACTCTAGATCACCTTCTTGGATTCTTATAACCCAAGTTACCAAGAAAACTGCAAGTAGTGGCGTACAGGGAGCTTAGCCAATGAGTGGTCAGAAGAGGTGTTTATGCTGGAACTAGTTTGGCACAGTGGATAGACCACGGGCCTGCAGACTGAAGGGCCCCAGGTTTGATTCCTGTTAAGGGCATGTACCTTTGTTGGAGGCCCATCCCCAATGGGGAGTGTGCAGGAGGCAGCTAATCGATGTTTTTCTCTCATTGATGTTTCCAACTGTCTATCCCTCTCCCCTCTTCTCTGTAAAAAAATCAATAAAATATATATTATTTTAAAAAATGGTGTTTCCTCTGCAGCTCATGCAGCCCCCACGGTGCATCCACTGGGCTAGGGGGGTTTCCCTGCCACCCGGTGGTGGCCACCGGGGTCTCTGCATACCCCAGAGACTGGCAGCCAGACCCCCATCATGGGCACTGGGCTGGGGGGCATGCGGGGACCCCCGGGCTGTGTGCATCAGCAGCCGCCAGGGTCTCTGCATGCCCCACAGGCCAGCAGCCAGCCTCCCCATCGTGGGCGCTAGGCTGGGGGCGTGGACCCGAACTGCAGCTTGGTGCCTGAGCACTCTCAAGCAGCTGGGGGCAGGGTGGGAACATCCCTGTCTCTGAATGCCTGAAGGCCAGCAGCTAGCCTGGGCTGGGGCGTGGACCCGAACCGCCTTTGGTGCTGGGCTGGAACAGCCTCGTTTCTGAATGCCCCGGAGGCCAGCAGCCAGCTCCCTGTCGTGGGCGCCTGGCTGGGGGCGTGGACCCGAACCGACGCTTCACGCCGGAACACACTCAAGCGGCTGGGGGCGGGGATGTTCCTGCCCCACCCCCAGCCGCTTGGCTGCTGCACCCACAGCCCTGGAGTGGCCAGGGGTGTTCTGGGACCCCTGCTGCTCAGGGCCTAAGTGCGGGCCTACAGGCTAGGAGCGGCCTGGGTCCCAAGTATGTTCCTGGGACCCAGGCCGCTCGGCGCCTGCATATGCAAATTAACCACCATATTTGTTGGGTTAATTTGCATACTTGCTCCTGATTGGCTGGTGGGAGTGGCTGATGGGCGTAGTGGAGGTACGGTCAATTTGCATGTTTCTCTTTTATTAGATAGGATAATATTCCATTATATAAATATATGATATTTTGTTGATCTTTCATAAGTTGATGGACATTTGAGTAGTTTCTACTTTTTGGCTATTATAAATATACTACTATAAACATTTGTGTATATGGTTTTTGTGTGGACATATGTGTTCAGTTCTCTTAGGTATAGAAATAACAGTGAGATGGCTGGGATATACAGTAGATCTAGGTTAAATTTTTGAGGTTCTACCAGATTTTTTCCAAAATAGTTTCATCAGGGCTCCAAGTTTTTGTTTCATGTCCTTGCTAACACATCATTTTCTGTATTTTTTATATAGCTATCTAAGTGGGTGTGAAATGGTATCTGACTGTGGTTTTGATTTGCATTTCCCCAATGACCAATAATGTTGATCATCTTTTCATGGGCTTATTGCCTTTAAACTTTGCATATATTCATTGAAGAAAATATCTATTCAAATTTCTTGCACATTTTTAGTATTGAGTTGTAATAACCTTTATATATATTATGGATATATGTGTCTTTCAGTTATATGATTTACAATCATTTTCTCGAATTCTGTGGGATGTTTTTTTCACTTTCTTGATGGTATTTAATGAAGCGCAAAGTATTTCAGGTTTGACCAAGTTTAAATTTTCTATTATTTGTCACTTGTGCTTTTCATGTCCTATCTAAGAAAGCATTGTCAAACTCAATGGCATGAAGATTCACACCTGTGTTTCATGTTTTATTTCTTACTTTAGTTATTTTACCCATTTTAACTTAATATGCATTTCTATGTGATGTGAGGTAGGCCCCAATTTTATTATTATTATTAATATTAATATTATTATTATTATTTTATTGACTTGTAGAGAGAGAATAAGGGAGAGGGAGAGAGAGAAAGAGAGAAAGATCAATGTGAGGGAAACATTCATTGGCTATCTCCTGAATGCCTCCTACTGGTAATCAACCCCTAAACCTGGGCATGTGCCCCAACTGGAAATCAAACCAGAGAACTCTCAGTGCATGGCACAATGCTCAACCAACTGAGTCACACCAACTAGAGCCCACTATTATTATTTTGCATTTGGATTTTCTATTGTCTAAATTCTAAAATAGTATTCTCACTAAATTGTGTTATCATGCTTATCAAAATTAATTGACTATAAATGGAGGTTTATTTCTAGACTCTCAATGCTACCTATTGATTTGGATGTCTACCTTTTTGCCAGAATCACACTGTTTTGATTACTGAAGCATCCTAGTAAGCTTTGAAATCAGAAACTGTATGTATTTCAACTTTCCTATTCCATTTCAGGATTTTTAGGCTCCCCTGTGTCTTTGATTTTCCATGTAAATTTTAGGATAAGTGTCAATTAAAAAAAAAAAAACAACAGCTGAGACTTTCTAGAGATAATGGAATTTGTATATGTCTGTTAAGTCCAATTGGTTAATAGTGTTTAGGTCATAGCATAAATAATTTTATGTTTTATTTTAACTAAAACAGATAGTTTATATTTCTTTATTTCTACAGAATTTTCTTAAAGTGCCATATATATTTTGTGCCTGAAATATTTTTCTTATCATTCAATCATTCTCTGTAAGAAACAGAAATTAATTTTTAAAATTAAGAGCAATTACAATTATTCAGAATTTAAAGCAATACAGATAGGTTACAATTTATGATAATGATTATATATAAACTATGTTTTTAGAAATAAATGCCATTAATTAAATAAGTAGAAACTTCTTATATTACTTTTGTTAAAATAGATTTTTATTGTTATTATTACAGATATTTCCCATTCCCTCCTTCTTTCCTCTTCTTATAGTATTTTTTTGTACTTATGGATATATCCTGCTATTTGTTAGAAATATCTGTCACTTATTACTACAATATGGCTGCATTAACACTTTGCACTCGCTTGCTTTTTTCTTTTCTTTTCTTTTTTTTTAATATATTTTATTGATTTTTTACAGAGAGGAAGAGAGAGGGATAGAGAGTTAGAAACATCAATCAGCTGCCTCCTGCACACCCCCCACTGGGGATGTGCCCACAACCAAGGTACATGCCCTTGACCGTAATCGAACCCGGGACCCTTGAGTCCGCAGGCCGACGCTCTATCCACTGAGCCAAACCGGTTTTGGCTCGCTTGCTTTTTTCTTGATTCCTTTATTCTACTCGGGATTTAATTTTTTAAATACCCCAGATTTTACAAAGCGTGGCAGTAGGATAAAAAACTGGAGTTTCTTTTCATACAAACTTATTTATTTGGACTTTTTAATATTTCAAATTATTGATACATTCAATACAATTTGACATACGAGCTGCTACCGATGCTAACCGTGTCGAGTCACACTCGACATCCGAGTGCAAAAGGTTAAAACCAGCAGCATACAAAATGATCATATATCTTTACTCACAAGTATGAGAGTTGATGCTTATTCAATAAAATCCTACCTAATAAAATGGTAATATGTAAATTACCATCACTCCGCTATGCCCACGATTGGGCCAGCGGGAGTTGCAGGGGGCAGGACTCAGGGTGGCCGGGGTAGCCGATTGGGCCAGCGGGACGCTGAGCTGCGGAACAAAAGGGGCCTCTGGGGCAGCGAGCTCATGTCCAGCTGCGGACCATCAAAAGCAGGGGAGCTTCCGAAAGGCCTGATGCACCAGCAGACAGGCACCCAGCTCCACCGTAATCGAAAGTGAAAGCGTGTAGGGGACCCTACACATGCATGATTCAATCATGCACTGGGCCTCTAGTAACACAATAAAATTTCATTTAATTTCACTTCATTTAAAATAATTACACTCTAAGCTTATAAAGAAAAACAGTTTCATTTAGTTGTTTGGTGTGAGGTGCTTACTTAGTTTAAACAAATTATAGGTGAGTTGGAGATGTAGTCCTGCCTAATAAAAAATTATATATATATTAGGGGCCCGGTGCATGAATTCGTGCATGGGTGGGGTCCGGCCAGCCTGGCCAGGAGGAGGGGACATGGGCAGTTGGCTGGCCTGCCTGCTGGCCGATCTCCTGGTCGAGGGGACAATTTGCATATTAGCCTTTTATTATATAGGATATACACTGAGTGGCCAGATTATTATGTGTTCAGAGATCATAATAACCTGGCCACTCAGTTTGTGTGTGTGTGTGTATATATAATTGACTTTTTAAAAAACAAGTGTGTGTATCATGTGGGGAAGCATGGGACTTGGTTGGAAAGTCTGTAAGGGGGATTCTCCAAAAGGTCAGAAGCCTCTGGGGTACCTTGCCAAAGGTGGCAGATGCTGCCTTGACTTTTCCAAAGAAGTCTTAGCCCCCAGGTGTTTTACTAGAATCTTTATGTTTAGACTTAAAAATGTCCTTGTTTAAAAGACACTACAGATGCAGGTGTTTTCTCAAGGATGCTTATCCTGCTGATTGTATCTAGAGGTTAATTTTAGTTCAAGCTGTTGTTACAATAAAAGCCTAAGGAGGCATGCGAACAGGGTTGTTTGCTCCTTAGCCTTCTCTTTCACAGAAACATGTGTCAGAGTAATCATTCATCCATCATTCAGGGTCTGCTGGTCAGCCCTGGCATGTACATGTGATGGACATGACAAATTTGTATATAGATTACAAAAGAGGTATTATTAAAATGCATATTGTTGAAGTGGTTACTGAGTTGTAAGTTATCATTCATTAACATAATGTATATTTGTATTTTATTTAAAATGTTATTTCAACTGCACTGTTCTAAATGATATTGAAAAACCATGGTATTTAATTCAAACAGTTGCAAGGATGCCAATTCTTAATTGCATAAAGAAGTGGGGTTGTCATCACTTCAGCTGATATTCTTACATATGAGATTTGTCTTTGAAGCTTATACTTATGGGACTTATTCACCAATTTTAACTATACCTCTAAGTAAAAATCACTTCTTAAAAGTATTATTCTCCTTCAGTAGCAATATTTTTTATAAATATGTTTTTACTAGAGGCCTGGTGCATAAAATTCGTGCATGGGGGGCGGTTTCCCTCAGACCAGCCTGCACCTTCTCCAATCTGGGACCCATTGGGGGATGTCCGACTGCCAGTTTAGGCTTGATCCCGGGGATCAGACCTAAACCAGCAGTCGGACATCTCTCTCAGAATCCTGGACTGCTGGCTCCTAATCACTTACCTGCCTACCTGCCTGGTCACCCTTAACTGCCCCCCAACCAGCCTGGTTGCCCCCAACTGCCCCCCCCACTGGCCTAGTTGCCCCTCACTGTCCCCCTGCCAGCCTAATTGTCCCCAACTTCCCCCCCCCGCTGGCCTGGTCACCTCTTACTGCCCCCTTTGTTGGCCTGGTTGTCCCCAACTGCCCCCCTGCCAGCCTGGTCACCTCTCACGGCCCCCCTGCCTGCCTGGTTGCCCCACACGGCCTGCTGATAAGTTGTTTGGTCATCCTCACTAACCGCCCTGCCAACCAGGTCACCCCACACAGCCTGCTTGTTCAGTCATTTGCTCGTCCCTCACTAACACCTCTGCTGTCCTGGTCATAAACTGCCATATTGTGAGGGTGTGATGGTCAATTTGCATATTGCCTCTTTATTATATAGGATTTATTTTTTTAGAGAGAGTGAGGGAGAGTGATAGAAAGATAGAAACATGGGTGTGAGAGAACATCAATTGGCTGCCTCCTGCACACCCCTACTGGGGATCAAGCCTGCAACCAGGGCATGTGCCTTGACTGGGAATCGAACCAGTGACCTCTTGGTTCATGGGTCTATAGTCAATCACTGAGCCACATTGGCTGAGCACTAGCAATCTTATCCAGACACCATAATCAAACAAAATTTGTCATAGAAAATTTAATGTACTTTTTTATTTTAAAGGAAATGCAATATTTCATACTTATGCTTTCTTAATTGGTGCATTATGGGGATCATTATAATATCAGATTTGATGACAATGTACAGGAATCTGTCCTCTGCTATATTAATTGCTGAAGAAAAATATTTATTTTCAAAATGATAGCTTTTATTTAAAGAAAAAAGAAGAGAGAGAGCAAATATTTGCAATAAGAGAAAATATTTGTAATAAGAAATGATTCTTAAGAAATTATTTTGGATAAATAATGCTCTGATACATTACACCATAGAATACTATGCAGCTATAAAAAAGAAGGATCCTTTACCTTTTGAGACAGCATGGAGGTACCTAGAGAGTATTATGCTAATTGAAAAAAACCAGTCAGAGAAAGACGAATATCACAAGATCTCACTCCTATGTGGAATCTAATGAACAAAATAAACTGATGAACAAAATAGATCCAGGCACATAGAAGCATGGAACAGAGTGTCAAATCTCAGAGGGAAGGTAGGGGTGGGTGGATGAGTGGGAAGAGATCAACCAAAGAACTTGTATGCATATATGCATAAGCCATTACACAAACAATAGGGTGGTAAAAGCCTGGAATGGGAGGTGGGATGGGCTAGAAGGGTCAATGAGAGAAAAAAGGGAGACATACATAATACTTTCAACAATAAAGATAATTAAATAAAAAAAGAAATAATGCTCTCAAAGGACTTTATCTACTCTAATCAGGTTTCTCCAACCCTAAGCTATCAGAATTCTCTTACTTTCACAGACTATTTGAAAATCCAAACATATGTACTCATTTTGTTTTCTTCTTTATTTTATCTCTATTTTTCTTTGCCTCTTTATATCCTCTTCTCTTTGCTTCATTCATATATCAATCAATTTTTATTCCTTGTGTTGCTTGTAAAAGATCATTGTATTGTTACAAATTTATAGACTCAATTCAAAACACTAACAATATTAACTTACTAACTTTATGAATTTAGTACTACTTAATTTGCTTTTTAAATCTAATTTTCCACATTTTAAAAAAAAGTATAGATAATAATATATGCTTCACAAGTTTTTTAGTAAGGGCTAAAGGAGATAATGGGTGGAAAATGGCACAGTACTTTACACAATGTTAATCTTACCTAATAATAGACAAATATGTAAATTGACCATACCTTCGCTATGCCCACAGCCAATCAGAGTGAGTGAGTATGCAAATTAACCCACCAAAGATGGCAGTTAATTTGCATACGAAGGCAGGGCGGGCAGCACCATGGCCTGCTTCCAGGGGTATGTGTTCATTGGGGGTGGAGCACCAGACACCGCTCACAAGGTACCAGTCCATGGCCAGGGAGGCGGTGGGGTGGGCAGCGCCAGACGGCACAGGAGGGGTCCGGGTTCATCGCAGGCCCCAGAAGGGGCAGCGGCCTGCCTAGCCACTCCGGGGAGTCCCTGGGAACATCGCCAACCCGGGGAGGCAGGGGAAAGTCCTGACCTGCCTAGCTGCTCCCATGTGGCTTTGGGAACATTGCCGCCCCGGGGAGGCGAGGCCGGGCCTGCCTAGACGCTCCCAGGGGTTCCTGGGAAGATCACCACCCCAAGGAGGTGGAGGCAAGGCCTGACCTGTTTAGCTGCTCCTGGGGGTCCCTGGGAACATCGCCGCCCCAGGGAGGCGAGGCCGGACCCGCCTAGCTGCTCCCCGGGGGTCCCTGGGAACATTGCAGGCATGGGGTTACTGAGACCAAGACCTGGCCTCTGGCCACAGATTCATAGCTTCACGGAGACCGAGGGCAGGGATCTGCCTCATCTGCAGAGAGACAGAGGTTCTGCAGTGGCCCCAAGATGCGGGTGGGCCCAGCCAGGGATCAAGGGGTATGGAAGGACTCCCGGGCAGAGGGGCAAGAACCCTTACCCCTGAGGCGGGGGTTGAAGGGTGGTGCCCCCTCAGTGCAGGGGTGCTGCACTGCAGGGTACTGGACTGACTGATGTGATTCAGAGAAGCTCCCAGTGCTAATGGGCCTCACTCAGGCAGCCTTCACACTTCAGAGGCAGTGACTCCTGCTCCTGCCTTGACCCAAAAGCAAGCCTGTGGTGCCCTGCCCCATGACAGAGCATGCCTAGGCAGTGAGTGCGAAGTGTTCCACCTGCTCTGGAGAAGCGGAGGCAGTAAAGAATGGGCGTTAGGGGATGGGGAGAGGAAAGAATGTGGAGCATCCGCAATGAAGAGGTGCTCAAGAAAGAGGCTCGGAAGCCTGACTGGAAGGTTTGTTCTGTTTGCCAGGCGGCTGCCCCTTAGGAAGCGTAAAGAGCATGGCTTTGAGGGCTTCCTGTGTACTGAGTCAAGTTCCACAGCCAACTGGAATTGGCCTCAGTTTCCTGGTCTGTAAAATGGATGAAGCGTGTCCCAGTGCCTTCACTGAGCTTTGATGGCCAATTGAGATACTATATAAAGAAAATGAGGGAAGAAGTGAAAAAGAAAAGGAAGGACGAGCAACACAAAAGAAAGACTGAAAGGAACCTGTAAACCCATTGTCACTTAAATAGGGAATATAGTCAATAGTGTTGTAATGATGGTATGATGCCAGGTGGGTACTAGAAATATCAGGGAACACTTTGTAAAGTATATGATTGTCTAACCACTATTCTGTAACTAATATCAAACCTGAAACCAATACAAAATAATATTGAATGTAAAGAAATGAAAATTGGAGTGAAATTTTTATAAATTTCAAAGTTTAAATAAAAGCTGTAAAGGAAGGAAGGGGAGAATAAAAATAGTGTTTTTCATTTTACCACCTCATTAAAGAGACAGTTGTCTTTATGTGGTGCTTTTATACTTTTATACTTTTCTAAGTCATTATCTCATTTTAATTTCCGGGCAACTTAAAGACAAGATAATTATTCCCTCCACTATTCAAAGAAAGGAAATCTTGGTGTGTGGTCCTAATAATTCAATCGTCAAGCCCTTATTGTACAGCAGGGTTAGTAAAATTTTCTATGCAGGGTCATATCTATACTAATAAAAGCCTTGGGGGTGATCAGGTCAGCAGGGGAAGGTATTTGGGGGCAATCAGGCCCACAGAGGAGCAGTTAGGTGTCAATCAGGCCAGCAAGGGAGCAATTAGGGGGCAATCAGGCAGGCAGGTGAGCGGTTAGGAGCCAGTGGTCCCAGATTGTGAGAGGGATGTCCAACTGCAGGTTTAGGCCCGATTCCACAGGGATCGGGCCTAAACCTGCAGTTGGACATCCCCTGAGGGGTGCCATATTGGATAGAGTGCAGGCTGGGCTGAGGGACACCCTACCCAGTGTACGAATTTTGTGCACTGGGCCTCTAGTATTTAATAAATATTAATTTAACTTCTACGATAAATAAAATTACCTCCTAACCCGATGATGTCTATGTACCAAAGACGATAATATGTAAATATGTTACCTGATATGGCAAAAAGGACTTTGCAGATATCAAGTTAAAGATTTTGAGATGGGAACATTCTTCTGGAATATTCCAATGGGTCCACTATAAATTACATGAGTTCCTGAAACTGAAGAATTGTTTTGATTGAAGAGAGAGAGTTACTGCAGGAAAGGAAATCAAGTGAAATGAGGTGTAACAAGAATTATCTGTGCCTTTGTTGACTTTGAAGATAAATAGGGCCTTGCTTTATGGAATTTCGATCGCCTCTAGAAGCTAAGAACAACCTCTGGCTGGCAACTGGCAAAATAACAGGCACTCCAGGACTACACTGCATGGAACCAAATGCAGCAAACAATCCACATGAACCTAAATACAAATTTTTCCCTGAAACCTCCAGCAACAAATGCTGCTCTACTGACACCTTAATTTTAGCCCCTTGAGACGATGTCAGACTTTCGATCTATAGAGCTGTGAGATAATACAAGTAGGTTTTCTAAGTTGTCAAATGTCTGGTAATTTAGGAAATGTATAGTTTCCCTCTTTATTTAGCATTTTCTTTTGTACTCTTCTATTTTATTTGTAATAGTATATCACCTATTATTTTGCTGAAGTCCAAGATATGGTTAGATATTTAAAAGTTATTTAAAAGTATGAACTTAACTTCTTATAAAAATAAAACTTTTCTTAGCATTTACGACTTTGAGTAATCATAGGTAAGAAGTAAAGTTTAGAGAAATTTAACTTTTTAATTTTCTTTGATATTTTATCAGTTTAACATTGTTGCATAATAAAAAACTACCCCTATACTTAATAGTCAAAGTTAACAATACTTTATCACTATCCTATAGGTCATGATTTAAGATATACTCAACTGCAATGTCCTTTTGACTCTCATCTATCTGTGAGACACTTTGGGTCAGCCAGGTATCAATCCTTGCTCCTGGATATTTGTTGGATGGCGCAATGCTGCATTGACTATTCTTCACATGTCCAGTCATCCTCTAGCAGGCTAGCCTGGGCTTGTTTTCAAGGTAGCAGTGTTTTAAGATAGAGGAAAGAGGGAAAGACTCTTGAGTCCCAGGGTTAGAATTTATAAAAGTCTCTCCTCCTGCATTCTTTTCCTTGAATAAATCATAAGGCCAGATGATATACAAAGTTTGGTGAAATAGACTCTATCCCTTGATGGGGAGGACCTCAAAGTCTAATTTCAAAAGCTATGGATAAAGAAACAAGTGAATAATTTCTGTTATCCATCTACCATAAATACAAGCCATGAATTTTGCTATTACCATATTAATAAAAATACAGTAATTCCTTAATATAACAGAACAAATAGATCTCTCTCATTTATCATTCTGGAGAAGTATATTTTACCTGAATGTATCTGTTATTTGGAATAGTAATCATAAAAAATATTTGAAGTAAATAATAATCTACTTCATATGGGATGGCATTATATACTCAATTCCTTTATTACAAAAAATTTATTCAAATCCTTATATTCTTTGTAGGAAACATCTTTAAATAAATGTCATCAAGTAGTCATGAAGAATTTTTAAAATTATATTTCATGGGATGATCCGAGTTAATTATGTTATTTTTTTCTAAAAAAGAGAAGAAAGTTTTACCATGCTTGAAAAGTTAATTTAAAAGAATCAAACATTGAAGTTAAAATAGGTCACCCTGTATTAGTATGAAATTTAAACAAATCGAATATCTAAATGTTAAGTCAGAATTTCAATATAATTGTCATTTTTTACTTTGTGTTATGAAAATGTCTATCATAAAAATAGAATAGTATGACTAACATTAACATACTCATTTTTCATGCTCAGCAATTACTGATTCTTTGTCAGCCTTATTTTCTGTGTACTGGACATTCCATTTATTTTGAAGTAAATCCCACACATTATTATCATACTAGAGGCCCAGTGCATGAAATTCATGCACGGGGGTGGTGGGGTGTCCCTCAGCCCAGCTTACACCCTCTCCAATTTGGGATCGGGCCTAAACCACCAGTCGGATATCCTTCTCACAATCTGAAACTGTAGACTCCTAACCACTCACCTGCCTGCCAGGCTGATTGCACCCTAAATGCTCTGCCTGCCAGCGTGATAGCCCCCTAACCACTCCCCTGCCAGCCGGATTGATGCCTAACTGCTCCCCTGCCAGCATGATCGTCCCCAACTGCCCTCCCCTGCAGCCCAATCACTTACAACTGCCTTCCCCTGTGGGGCTGAAGGGACTGGGGGACTGAGGCTGGATGAGGCTGGATGCTGCGGGGAATGGGTCAGGTGGGGCTGAGGGGACTGGGGACTACAGCTGGATTGTTACAAAAGACTGGAGAAAAACCAAGCCACATTTAGAGAAAGGGAGTTACATTTTATTATTAAACTAGAGACCCAGTGCATTTAAATTCATGCACTGGAGGGGGGTCCCTCAGCCCGGCCTGCCCCCTCTCACACTCTGGGAGCCCTCAGGGGTGGGAGGTGACCCAGCAATCAGGGGAAGGCAATGCCCCCATCACACCTCTGCTGCTGCCACTGCCAGCAGCACAAGCCTAGGCCGGCCCTCAGTACCTGAGCTTCGGGCAGCCCTGGGCAGCTGGGTAGCTACCATCCTAGGCTTGACTGTGCCTTGAGCCATCCCTGGGTTGCTGGGGGGGGCTGAGGGGACTGAGGGACTCCAGAGGCAGGTGCCCCGGCAGGGCTGAGAAGACTGGGCACTGCCATCTTGTGGCTGTGGGCACTGCAATATTTGAGAGTGGGGCAGTCAATTAGCATAGTCTCTCCTTATTGGCTGTGGGTGCTGCCATCTTTGAAATGGCATGAGGGTCAATTAGCATATTCCCTCTTTATTAGATAGGATTCTGCACAAGCCCAGAGAAAAATGTGTCTTTCAAATTCTGAGCCCCCCAATATGGAGGAAACTAGCCTATCTAATAAAATAGTAATATGCAAATTGACCATACCTCTGCCACACCCACAAGCCACACCCACAAGCCAATCAGGAGTGAATATGCAAATAAACCCAACCAAAATCGTTACGGCCACGGAGAGCAAGAAGGAAGCTTGGGTTTCCTCAGCGATGGAAGAAGCCAAGCTTTCGGCCTGCCCTTGCTGGCCTAGGCCTCCACTCAATGCTACAAAGTTTCAATGATAGAATATAAATAAATCCAAAGAAAAATGGTGGCAACCACGGAGCTGGAGAGAGCAGGAGGCTAGGGTTGCCACCGGCGTTGGAAGAAGCCAAACTTCTGCAGCCCTGGCCAGCCTAGACCTCCGCTTAAGGCTACAAAGTTTCAATTATACAAGATAAATAAATCCCAACAGAAATGGCTGCCACCATGGAGCGAGCAGAAGGCTTGGCTCCACTCCAGGCTACAAAGTTTCAATTGTAGAAGATAAATAAGTCCTAGATACCAGGGCCTCCACTTGGGTCACCGGGGGGCATGGCTAGCCTGCAAACCACCACAGGCCCCTGGCCCTGGCCACCCCACACCCCAAGGGAACCCCCACCCTGATCTGGGACACCCTTCTGGGAAAACCAGCTGGCCCCCACCCATGCACCAGGCCACTATTCTATCTAATAATCTAATAAAAGAGTAATATGCAGATTGACCATCATTCCAACACACAAGATGTCTGCCACCATGTGGTCAAAGATCCTGTCCCCATGTGGACACAAGATGGCCACCACAAGATGGCCAGCAGGGAAGGGCAGTTGGGAGAGACCAGGCCTGCAAGGGAGGGCAGTTGGGGGTGATCAAGCATGCAGCGGAGGGCAGTTAGGGGTGACCAGGCCGGCAAAGGAGGGAAGTTGGGGGCAAACAGGCTGGCAAGGGAGCAGTTAGACATCAATCAGGCTGGCAAGGGAGTGTTTAGGGGGTGATCAGGCTGACAAGCAGAAGCAATTAGTGGCAATCAGGAAGGCAGGCAGGTGAGCAGTTGGGAGCCAGCAGTCCTGGATTGTGAGAGGGATGTCCGACTGCCCATTTAGACCCGATCCCAGTGGGCAGTCGGACATCCCTCGAGGGGTCCCAGATTTGAGATGGTGCAGGCTGGGCTGAGGGACCCCCCCACTCCGTGCACGAATTTTGTGCACCGGGCCTCTAGTTTCTATTTATTCTTTTTCTATCTCTTTGGTCTCCCAAATTTGGAATGAGACTTCCGGGCCTTCTGAGAAAGAAGGCTTGCATGCTGGGAAGGGGCCATGAGACCATATCTCAAGGCCTGGCCTGGTGCCAGCACTGACAACTCTGTCTGGGGCATAGTTTATGGCCTCTCTGGAATAGGAGTTTTATTTCCCTTATTATTTAAGCAAGCAAGCGTTTACAGAAGCCAAATAGCAGGGATAAAATTTCAAATAGCAGTTTTTATGTAAGATGGATGCTTCATTCTGCACTGGTTTTATGTACATGAGTCAAATAATTGACTCTTTTGGGTCATTGTTGGGGAGGGAGTTATATTGACCCCTGAGGACTATAAGCTTGATAGAATTAATTCTCTGCCGAATAAAGTCAGTGGGCCTGTTTATAAGACAATGGCCTGGAATGAGAGCCAGGAGTAATCTTTACAGGGTCCAAAGAGTCCTGGACTCTTTATTTTGCCTGTGCTATCTTAAGCTGGGTGTGATGAAGCCACATTGGGATCCCGTTGACCTTGACTGCTGCGGGGGTGGTCTTTTCCAGGTAGGAGTCAGTCCTTGGGTGGCAAATTTCTTTACCCAAACAGAGTTATCTGGTTAGAAGGGATGAACCGGATCAGAAGTTGGTACAGGCAGAGCACCTCAGAGGTGCTTCTGGTCTGCTTTATGGGTGGACTGTAAAACCTGTAAGGACTTGAGTAAAGATTGGTTATGGATTTCAGCTTTTCTAGATTGGGTTTCTGTGTAAGCTGGTGAGGTGGGTAGGTCAGGGTCAGGAAGAGTCACTAGAATCTGTAGAACCTCACTGGTTTTATGGCAGCTTCCCGGGCTTCTTCAACTGCAGCCTAGTTCCCTCTTGCTTCTGGGGAGGCCCCTTGTCTCACATACGTAGAGGTGGAAAGACTTAAGTTACATTTGGTAGTGATAGTTGGCCCATTGTTCTTGCTCTGCTCATGTCCGCCTTACTGCCTAATATGTTACCTCAAGGATCCTGGCTCTGAATTCTCTCAGGGAAAATGGATGTTGGACTTCTTCTGTAATTACTTCCTGCTGAGGTGGGTCAGTGTTTCTCTCAGAACCAAGAGATCCTTCCTGTCTGTCAGAGGGACGATGAGGCCTGGGCACAGAAGGAGGTGGGCTTGTGACCTGGCAGAGACAAACTGTAACAAATGGTCTGGTGGGAGGAAAAGAAAACATTGATAACTTCTGTTGAAATAGAATTTTTCTCCTCAAAATTACCTCCATGTTTATCAAAAGAGCCAAATCAAGACCAATGTATCTATTGTGTTCAATTTGGACTGATTGTTTGCATAAACACAACAAGAATGGTAACTGACTACCTTTGGCGGAATTTCATGATTGAATCTTAATGGGCCCCGTAGGGCCAGGTAGCCAAGCCATCTAGCTTGCTGTCAGTCCTGCCTGCAGTATCTGCTCAGTTAGGTGAATTCCTCACCTGTAGTGGCTCTTCCTGGGCCCACACCCTAGGCTTCAAGGCCTATCTCAGCAGCCCTCCTACTCATGGCCCAGAGTGTGTGGGGGTTCTGCATGGATGCAGAGGGGCCCTTATTGCTCCCCTTCTTCTCTAACCAACTGCCAGTGATGGTAGGGTATGGGCCTGATGCTCCAGCGCCAGCTATTTTCAGGGCTACCAAGCAGGATACCAGGCTTTCTCCATGGCACGCTTATTGGCTTCAAGTCTTCAGTGTCTAGACAGGGCTCTTTAAAACATGATACTCCAGTCAAAGTTTTCAGTTAATAAAACCACTATTGGAAACTGGTTTTATTGAATTTTTGCAAAGAAATGTATTGCCATGATTTATACATTAAGTATTGCCAAATTTCGGAGGAATTGTATAAGGAGAAAAATATACTGACCTGCTCTAAGATCTTCTGATTTTCCTTGCCATTCCTTTTTATGGACTCTCTAGAGTAATATTGTATAAAGTAACAAAACAATACCTGTTGGATTTCTTTTTTCAGTCCCCCCTATGTACTTTGGCATAACTATTTACCCTCTGTTTAGGGAGGCAGAATGTAAATTATTTACTCTTCCTGGCTTACTGGCCCGTATTAGTTAATTTTCTTTTAACATTTATCTTCTCTTTCACCACTTCTAATCTTTCCAACCATCCCCCTCTCCCCTAGCTCAGGGCTCCTCCATCCCAGCAGGCTGAGAGTGATTTCCACCGCCTCTACCCTTTCTCACACCTGTTCCAGAGTAGTTTTAGGCTCTATTCCTCCCCCAGTCAGAGACCCACTGTAAATCTATCAGGAAGGGTAGGCAGGTTGCAGTTCTTGGGACCACATGATTCTCTGTTTGCTAGCAGGGCTGAAAAAGGTAGCCCACAAAGCAGTTCACCCAGGAAAGCCATAAAAATCCAGTAGTCTTTCTCTGTCACCCTACACAGGCCATGAGAAAACATACTAATCTTAACCCAACAAGCCTTTGTTTAAACTTCTCTGGGTTGCAACCTTCACAAATTTTATACCTTTAAATTAACCCTAGAATTCTAACATTTTAAACTAATACAGCAAAATTATGAATCAGGGGAAAGCAATTAAAAGTTCTCTACTGTCTTCCCCCTAATGCAGGGTTTTTCCTATCTTTAAAGAAATTAAACAACAGAAAAGATAACAAATACTTTCATGTGTACGGCTAGATGGCACAAAGTAGATTTCACTTCACACAGACTCTCACACATGCATACACTAGACAGTCCAAGTTTTTGACTTCTACCAGATATTTAATCACTAGAGGCCCGGTGCACGAAATTCGTGCATGGAGGGGGGTTGTCCCTCAGCCCGGCATGTACCCTCTCCAATCTGGGATCCCTCTCACAATCCAGGACTGCTGGCTCCCAACTGCTTGCCTGCCTGCCTTCCTGATTGCCCCTAACCGCTTCTGCCTGCCAGCCTGATCACCCCCTAACCACTCTGCTGCCAGCCTGTTTGCCCCCAACTTCCCTCCTCTGCCAGCCTGGTTACCCCTAACTGCCCTCTCCTGCAGGGTTGATCACCTCCAACTGCCTTCCCTTGCAGGCCAGGTGCCTCCCAATTGCCCTCTCCTGCTGGCCATCTTGTGGTGGCCATCTTGTGTCCACATAGGGGCAGGATCTTTGACCACATGGGGGCAGCTATATTGTGTGTTGCAGTGATGATAAATCTGCATATTACTCTTTTATTAGATAGAATAGAGGCCTGGTACAGGGGTGGGAGCCAGCTGATTTGCCCTGAAGGGCGTCCCAGATCAGGTGGGGGTTCCCTTGGGGTGTGGGGCAGCCTGAGCGAGGGGCCTGTGGTGGTTTGCAGGCAGGCCATACCCCCTGGCAATGCAAGCGGAGGCCCTGGTATCTGGAATTTATTTTCCTTCTACAATTGAAACTTTGTAGCCTGGAGTGGAGCCAAGCCTGGGGCTCCCTCCGAGGCCGGCAGCCATTTGAGTTGGTGTTATAATTGAAACTTTGTTGCCTTAAGCGGGTGGGCCCGGCCAGGGTGTGCGGAAAGCTTTGCTTCCCCTGTTGCCGACAGCAACCCTGGCCTGCTCTCTCAAGCTCCATTCTGCCACCATTTGTTTGAATTTGTTTACCTTCTATAATTGAAACTTTGTAGCTTGAGTGGAGGCTTAGGCCCCTTGAGTAGTGGCAAGGGCAGGAGGAAAGGTTGGCTTCCTCTGTTACCTAGGAAACCTTGCTCTCTGTGGCTGTAGCCATCTTGGTTTGGGTTAATTTGCATACTCGCTCTGATTGGATGGTGGGTGTGGCTTGTGGGTGTGTTGGAGGTATGGTCAATTTGCATATTTGTCTATTATTAGATAGGATAGTTTAAACAGTCCACCCGATTCCTGATTAATCTGCCTGAGGAAGTAGTATGACTTCTGGGTAGGTGATCAAGCTCCCCCTTCCACTCACTCAGAGTAGGCCTGACTGATAGGGGCCCTTACCTTACGGTTTCTGTTGACAGGTTTCCAGAAGTGTCCATCCACTCTCTCCAGATGCTGGCCAGGTCCTAGGCTGAGGTCCAGGAGCACCCAGAGGCTCCCATTTCAATTCTGCTAAATAAGTAGAGCAGTGCCTCCCAGAGGCATATCCAGCTCCCCCGGGCCTCAAACCCGGTCCACTCACCAGAGGCCAAAGAAAAGCCAGCATGTTTGGAATTCTTCCTGTTCAGGGAACATTAATGTTATAGAATACAGGAGAAAAACCAAGCCACGTTTAGAGAAAGGTAGTTACATTTTATTTATAAATTCTGCGCAGGCCCAGAGAAAAATGTGTCTTTCAAATTCTGGGATCCCCAACATGGAGGAAACTATTTCTATTTATACTTTTCCTAGCTCTTATGTCTCCCAAATTTGGAATGAGACTTCTGGGCCTTCTGAGAAAGAAGGCTTGCGTGCTGGGAAGGGGCCATGAGACCATATCTCAAGGTCTGGCCTGTTGCCAGCACTGACAACTCTGCCATAGTTTATGGCCACTCTGGAATGGGAGTAGTCTTATTTTCCTTATCATTTAAGCAAGCAAGCCAAATAGCAGGGTTAAAGATTCAAACAGCTGTTTTTACGTTAGATGGATGCTTCAGAATGAGGTGGGTCTGAGAGGACTGGGGGACTGTGGTTGGATGAGGCTGGGCTGAGGGGACTGGGGGACTCTGACTGGATAAGGCAGGGCTGAGGGGACTGGGCACTGCCATCTTGTGGCTGTGGGGGCCGCCATCTTGTGAGGGTGTGGCAGTCAATTAGCATATTTACTCTATTAGATAGGATCATCTATAATTATTTCAATGTATATCTTTAAAAGACAAAAATTCTTCAGGAGGTAGGGGCAGGAAATCAACATCCTCTCTAGTTGCAATACCAGAAAAGACCAAGCAAAGAGCCCCCTCTCTACCCAGCAACAAGAGAAAGGCCTAAGGAAACACATTCCTTTCCACCAGAAGTAGTTTGTAGAGGACAAGCAATATCATTTTTGATCCCTTTACCTTCAGGCAGCAGGTGACTCAGGGCAGAATTCCCCTTCTTCATTACCTTGTCAATGGAGGTGGAGAGGAAAATCTGGACTCCCACAACAGCCCAGAAGTAGCAGTCAGTATCCCTCACCCTTTCAAGTAGAGTGGGGGAGAAGAATGGAAAGGAAAAGGTACTTGAAGAAAGGAATTCTTTAAAACCAGCATAGGACATTTTGGTTAAACATCCGAAAAACACAAATATGAAACTGACCAAATTCAAAGTGCCAAAAGGTTGAAAAACAAACTACATTGTGGAATTTGACCCATATTTTTAGGGGACTATAAGTAAGACATATATGAAACAGACCTACATACTGCCACAAGAACTCTGAAAACTAAAGTGTCATTGAAACAGCCCACAGGCATGACTTATGGCTTTCAGTTTAAATGTAAACAGGATGATTGATTAATAAAATAGAATATTAAAATAGGATTCAAAATCTCCTAAAATAATATCCAAAAATGTCCAGGATACAATTGAAAACCATTAATTTTACCAAAAATTAGTATATTCGCAAATTGAGTGTAAAATGACAATCAAAACATGCCAACACTAAAATGATTGAGATGGCAGAATTGACTGAAAATGATTAAAATATAACCATCAAAAAAGCTTTAAGAATTAATTATAAATTTTATTGAAACTAAAGAAAATATAGAAAATAAAGCAAATAAATAGAAATTATAGAAAGAACCAAATGGAAAGTATATAACAGAAAAATACAATGATATAAATTATAAAAACTCACTGATGGGTTTAATAGAAAAGTGGAGATAACAGAAGATAGAGTCAGTGAACTTGAAGAAAAATCAATATAATTTACCTAATCTGAGCAACTGAGAGGAAAAATACTGTAGAAAAAAAGAATAGCACTCTGGAGATTTAAGGGATGATAGTGAATCATCAGCATCCTAAAAGTTCTCACTGAAAAAGTCTACTAAGCAGGCAAAGAAATACTAACATACATTCTACACATTTTTTTTTCTAGAAAATAGAAAGAAAGAAAACATTTCCCAACTCATTTTATGAGGCCATTATACCCTGATAACAAAATCAGATACACAACATTAAAAAAAGAACAACAAGAAAAACTACAGACCAATATCTCTCATGAACCTTGACACAAAAATCTTCAACAAAATATTAGCAACTAGAATCCAGCCACATATAAAAAAAGTATACACTATAACCACGTGTATTTATTCAAGGGATATAAGTGTGGTTCAATGCTGGGGTTCTTTTGCCCAGCCTTACAAAGGGTTCAGCATTCTGGAGAAAGGGGTGCGTGTAGATGATTAAGAAGGAGTCTGTGGACAAAAGATATTTTTGAAAGGTATTGGGGGTCAGAAGAGCTTCCAGCTTAAGGAGCTAGAAGACTCTACCCTTGACCAAGGACCCGTGCTTTTATTAAACACAATTTGTCCCAAGGCAAGGTGGAAATATACACTTCAAAGGGTATGGTATCAAAGGGTTTACAGACATTGTCAGTTTCGGGAATAGCCTCCAGCTGTTCAGGTGTTTGGCCAACAGGAGGCAATAAAACGCCCTGAGCTGTCTGGCAGTTAACAATCCTATTCAGGTTTGAGGTTTGGGGGAAGTGCTTTTTAGGAGTTTCCTACAGGTAAACTACATGTGACTCAACCCTATTGAGCTCCCCAAGCTTCACCAACCTTTTGCTAAAACTCCTGCAATTATTACATGCTGGAATTGGTTCTCGGCATCTCACCCTTTTTGATTTTTTAAAATTTAACAAGAATTTCTGTTTTGAGATTTTTAAATTCAACGGAAAGGACAGAGTTCTATAAAGTCCCTTTAAATTGCTGTCAGGCATTAAAGGAATTATCCTGCAGTCAGTTTCTATCTGGGCCAACAGTTCTTTGAGTCCCAATTTCAATGTCCAACAGTTACTTATGTGTACATGTCAGCAATGATATTTCAGTTCTGGATGGTGGACAAACGGTGGCAACACAGGTCTGACCCTCTCTGGTTTGGTCCTGGGCAACGTGCAGCGACACACAGCTGCTGACTGCTAGCATGGCAAGGCGTTTTCACTATCTTCATTTTCTGGACTGTTTCTCCTCTGTTCTTGGGAGCCATTGCTATTTCTGTGGCTGGAGCAGTCCTGTCAGTTCCTCTCTGGGATTCGTTGTTGCAGGAATCCACATGGGCTTGTAGTTTTCTGGAAATATACAAACATATTTTCGACCAAAAGGTTAATAAAGAATTTTTTTCTATAAATTAGACTTGGATCCCTTTCATTTTTGCCCAAACAATTTTCCTTTGGCTTATTTTGACACCATGTGATTTTTCATGGGTATATTGCTATTATCATTACAAATGAAAATTAATTTTCAAAGTAAAAAATTTCTTGATGTAATTTACTTACAGGATATTTCTCCACATATCATATTTTTCCACAATCCCCCCCTTTTTTGATTTAAATAGTAGGAGGCTTTTAAAAATTTTACAATGCAGTCTTGACAACTTTTAATTTAATTTTTGTAAAGAATTATGACTGCTTTGGATTCATTGTATGTTTGGAAATTTTACTATGAGATGAATTACCAATAAAAATTTTTGTTAATATTTCAGGAACAGTTTTTTGTCCAGTAAATTTGAGTTTTCATGAATATTCACTTATTTCAATTAGCCAATTTAAATTAATCTGAAATAAGGTTTATTTTTTAACTTTACTTGTCCTAGGTTATGGACAATAAATGACATTAATTAAGTCCTTGCAATTAGTCTTTGAGTAACTTAACATAAACTTTGCCAGGGAAGCAAAAACATAAATTATTTACTTTAGTTTAAGAGGCCAAATATATTGACTTTCAATTACAGTTCTTCAGATGTTTGAAGAAAACCTCTCTTTATTTCCTTCCAAAATAATTTTCAGGGTACAGAGAGTTTCATTTAAAAACCTTTGTCTTTCTTTACCAAGCAAACTACAGGGCTGCTGCTTAATCTTGGTTTATATTGCCAGGCCATGTCACATGAAACAACTTCCTTTAAGGTTATGGTGACTACTAGTACAGATCAGATTTAATATTTTAATAACAATCTTAGTTTACACAGTAAATATCAGTGAAAGAGATTTCAAAATTTTAAAATTTCTCCTTTTTATTAAACTAGAATTTTATATTTAAAGAGTATCCCCTTAGGCTAATTTGCATATATAGAGGGATCATGGGAGGCCTTCAGTAACTTTCTTAGAAGACTTAATCAAATTGCTTACAAAGATGCTGTTTCAAGATGGCGGCCCCCAGGGGAGCAGCAAGCCATGTGGCCATCATGGCAGCTGCCTAAACTGTTCTTTGATAGAAAAGATGGTTTGTTTATTCTCACAATACACAAGGGAAGAGCAAACCAAAATCCCTACAGACAAACAGAAATCTCACTAGCTTTTTCTGGTCTTTATCAGAATTTAATTGTTTATAACTTAAGTAGGTATCTTGAATTAAAAAGCAAAGCAAATTTAGTAAATATTTACATCTGATTCACAAGGGGCAAAAGTGGCCCCACCTCTGGCCTAATTAAAAATGCAGGCGGCTATAGACTTTTTGTCATTTTAAATTCTGCTATTGGATTTTAAGAAATATTTAGTTACTTATTTTATCCTTCTGAGAGGCCAAAACCTTCATAATATTTAAAATATAGTTATTAATTTTTATTTGATAAAGCTTTCCATGCAATTTCAAGTATATTAGATTGGTTAAATTTAAAATATTTCCCTCGGTTACAGCCTTGAAATTTAACTTGGAAAAAACCATCAAATATATATCTATATATAATTTAAAGATTATAATACTTTTTATAATTATCTTAAGATATCAAATTTAAACTTTTAGAGCTGGCCAGTCAAATATTTAGCATTTTGTCATTTCAAAATATCTAAACCTTTAACTTTATTATTTATATAATTAAGCAAACTTCTAAAATTTTAAGCCGCCTTTCTGGATGGCAAAATAGGTTTGGTCTTTTCAAATGTAAATTACCACATTCCCTCATAGGAAAAGGATACTTTAAGTTAGCATACTGGGAGAGTGGGCTTCCATATTGGAGAGTCGCCACGTGTCTCCCTTCCCCCACATCCTGCTTGCTCTGGGGGAAATAGTCAGTAACAGATCTGGCCACGTATCTTTTCATGCTCAAAAGATAAAGACAGATCTTAATTTTTTTTTCTTTTTCGCTTTCCGAAGTAATTACTAGCACCCAAGGTTATTTTTGCCAAAATTTGCATTTCCCAGAGAGTTCTTATATAATTTTTAAACAAAACTTTGAGTAATCTCCTGGGGAGAGAGCTGATGGCCTTAATCTCTCTAGCAGCCCAGTTTCTCTTCTCCAGGGGCAGAGGATCTGGTGGCTTTTTAGAAATTACAGATTTTTGATCCTCAAAACAAACCAGGTTTTTCATGATGTGAACAAGAAACCATATTAAAGATGACCACGGTACTCTTTTTTTTAGCCTGATTTAAATAAGTACCTTTTGATATTCCAATTTCTTTATAATTTTGCCTATTTGACAAATTCTTCCCCAATAATAATCTGACTGAAACACAAAGTATCACTCACGCACTTGCAGATCTGCAGCATTCCGAAGCTGACATGATCTCTACGCACAATGAATCTTCCACCACCAGGTCCGGTGATATTTTCCATTTTTTTCCAGAAGCTTGCCATTGATGTTGTTACTTCCAGGGTTAGGTCCCTGTTCGGGTGCCAACTGCCGGGGTTCTTTTTCCCAGACTTACAAAGGGTTCAGAATTCTGGAGAAAGGGCTGCACATAGATAATTAAGAAGGAGTCTGTGGCCATGGAAGAAAGATATTTTTGAGAGGCATTGAGGGTCAGAGGAGCTTCCAGCTGAAGGAGCTAGAAGACTCTACCCTTGACCAAGGACCTGTGCTTTTATTAAACACAATTTGTCTCAAGGCAAGGTGGAAATATACACTCAAAGGGTATGGTATCAAAGGGTTTACAGAGATTGTCAGTTTCGGGAATAGCCTCCAGCTGTTCAGGTGTTTGGCCAACAGGAGGCAATAAAATGCCCTGAGCTGTCTGGCAGTTAACAATCCTATTCAGGTTTGAGGTTTGGGGGAAGTGCCTTTTAGCTGTTTCCAACAGGTAAACTACATGTGACTCAACCCTGTTGAGCGCCCCAAGCTTCACCAACCTTTTGCTAAAACTCCTGCAATTATTACATGCTGGAATTGGTTCTCGGCATTTCAACATTTAATAATAAATCAGTATAAGTCATCACATCAATGGGCTAAACCCTACAACTAATATATTTAACGTTGAAAAAAAACTTTATACTTTTCTTCTAAGACTGAATAAAAGCAAACATACCTGCTACAGCCAGTCATATTAAGCAGTACTATAAGTCCTAGCCCATGGAACAAGGCAAAAAAAGAAAAAGGCATGCATATTCGAGAAGAAATAATTGTGTTTTTTTTCTATTTGATAATAGCATGGCTATTTACATAGAATAGCCTAAATAATCTTTTAAACATATTATCTTTCTTGGCTGGCATGGCACAGCAGTTGAGCGTCAACCTAAGAATCAGGAGGTCACAGTTCAATTCCATGCACAGGTTGTGTACTCAATCCCAAATGTGGGGTGTGCAGGAGGCAGCTGATCAATGATTGACTCTCATCATTGATGTTTCCATCTCTCTCTCCCTCTTCCTTCTGTGAAATCAATAAAATATACTTTTTAAAAATACCCTCTTAACACTAATCCTATATAATAAAAGGCTAATATGCAAATTGACCAAACAGTGGAACGACCGGCCACTGTGATGTACACTGACCACCAGGGGGCAGATGCTCAATGTCAGGAGCTGAACCTGGTGGTCAGTTTGCTCCCACAGGGGGAGCGCCACTCAGCCAGAAGCCCTGAGTCAGGCTCACTGCTGGTGAGCAAAGCGGTGGTGGCAGGAGTCTTTCCCACCTCCGTGTCAGTGCTAAGGATGTCCGACTGCTGGCCCCCCGCCGAGTGCACAAATTTAGTGCACTGGGCCTCTAGTAAGTGAATAAAAATGTTGTGGGACACAAGGTTAACATCAAAATCAATAAAAATTTTAAATACTAGCAACAAACACATAAAAATAAAAAACACACCAGTTGCAATCAATCCCCAGAAATTAAATATCTAAGGGAAAATATAGTGAAATAGTATCGGCATGATGAAAATTACAAAATGTTAATTAATTAATAAGAGGAAATCTAAATAAATGGAGAGATATACTGTATTTCATAGATTGGATGATTCAACATAGTAAAAGTATCAATTCTCTAGAAGTAGACCTATAGGTTTAAGACAATTCCTAACAAAATCTCATCAAGACTTTTATAGATATGCAGACAAATATAGAGAAGCTGATTTAAAAATATATAATAGTGTGATGAAGGCCTGGGGCAGGGGTAAGGTGCGGGGTGGTGGGTGTCAATGGGAAACAGGGAAACATCCTATATAATAAAGAGGTAATATGCAAATTGACCATCACATCCTCACAATATGGCTGCCTATGACCATGCTGGCAGGGGGGTTAGTGAGGGATGACCAAATGACTGCACAAGCAGGCTACGTGTGGCAACCAGGCCAGCAGGGGGCCATGAGGGGTGACCAGGCTGGCGGGGTGGCCGTGAGGGGTGACAAGGCTGGTGGAGGACAGTTGGGAGCAAACAGAACAGCAGGGGGGGCAGTTGGGGGAGACCAGGCCAACAGGGGTGGCAGTAAGAGGCAACCAGGCAGGCAGGGAAGGCAGTTAGGGGCAACCAGGCCTGCAGGGGGATTAGTGAGGGATGACCAACGACTGAATAGCAGGCTGCATGGGGTGACTAGACCGGTGGGGGGTCTGTGAGGGGTGACCAGGCTGGCAGGAGGGGCAGTTAGGGGCGACCAGGCAGACAGGCAGGTGAGCGATTAGGACCTCGTGGTCCAGGATTGTGAGAGTGATGTCCAAATGCTAGTTTAGACCCAATCCCGGGATTGGGCCAAAACTGGCAGTCAGACATCCCCCAAGGGATCCCAGATTGGAGAGGGTGCAGGCTGGGCTGAAGGGACTCCCCTCTGTGCACGAGTTTTTTGCACTGGGCCTCTAGTATGTAATAAAGATTATATATGTGTGTGTGTATATATATATATATGTATATATATATATATATACATATATATATATATATATATATATATATAGAGAGAGAGAGAGAGAGAGAGAGAGAGAGAGAGAGAGTATTTAAAAGAATTGATAAAATAATGTAGAAGAAAATGGGAAAAATCACACTACCTGATATTAAGATGTATAAAATATTACCAGCAGTGTAGTATTAATAGGAGGGATAGACACTTAAATTAATGGAATAGAATAATAAGTATACTAAATTGACTCATAAACACTGCCAATAATGTGCCAAAGGCACAAAAGCTATTCAGTAGAGGAAGGATGGTCTTTCAATAATTACTGTTAGAAATATTGAACATTGATATGCAAAATAATTAACATTGACTTGAGCCTCACATACTATACAAAGATTAACTCAAAATGGGGCATAAATCTAAGTTAAAAAATGTAAAGTTTAGTCCTTTTAGAATAAATTATAGATTAAAACCTTTGAGGTCCATAGGCTAGCAAATATTTTTTGGACATGACAACAAAGCAATGAACTACAAAAGAAAACAAATGATAAATGGCACTTCACCAAAACTTAAAATATCTGCTCTAAGAAATATCCTGGCAACAGAATGAAAAATTAAGCTTATATGCTAGAAGAAAATAATTGCACAACACATCTGAAAAGGACTTGTATCTAGAATATGTAGAGAAATCTCAAAACTTAATAGTAAAACAAAAGAATCCAACTTGAAATTGGGTAAAAACATGAACAGACATTTTACCCAAGAAGATATATATATAATTTTAGAAAATAAGGGAGAAGGAGAGAGATAGGAACATCAACAATGAGAGAAAAATAATTGATTGGCTGCCTCCTGCACACCCCCTATTGGGGATTGAGCCTATAAACTGGGTATGTGCTCTGACTGGGAATTGAACTGCCTTCCTGGTTCATAGGTCTATGCTCAACCACTGAGCCACACCTGCTAGGCTGCCCAAGAAGTTTTAACAGATAGCAAATTAAGTACATGGAAACATGTTTAACATCACTAGCCATCAAAGAAATTCAAATTAAAACCACAATATCATTACATACCTATTAGATTGCCTAAAAATTAACAACAAAAAATTGACAACACTAAATGCAGGTGAGGATGCAGAGAAATTGGATTATTTTATATGCTTATGGTGGGAATGTATAATGGTGCACACAGTCTGTCAGAACATCATTCATTCAGTAGTTAATTTTTAAATTAAACATGCAAGTACCATATAACCCAGAACTTATATGCTTGGGCATTTACCACAGAGATTAAAATTTATGTTTACACAAAAACCTGTGTATAAAAGTTTATAGCATCTTTATCCCTAATAGCCCAAAGCCAGAAGCAATGTAGATGTTCTTCAGTGGATGAATGTTTAAACAAATTGTGGTACAAACATACATATCATGCAATACTACTTAACAATAAAAAAGAACAAGCTGTGGGTGCATGCAGTTTAAATGAACCTCAGGGGCAGAAAAAATGGTGGTGGAATAGGCAGATCTGTCTTGAACCTCATCCCAGGGTCAGATTGGAAATACAACTAAATTGGGGAATACTCACCTAGAATTACCAACTGAAGTCCAGCTGAGGAAGAGACTTATATCAAGAAAGAATAGAAAACACCTGGAGACTTGTAGGAAGGGTGAGGTTGCAAGAGGAGCTGACCTAGCTCCTAGGGGCAGCAGGCCAGCAGGCCAAGAGGGAGGAGGGAGCCCCTGGCTACTGGAGGTTCTGTTCCCTCAGAAGATAGAGGCCCAGAACCCAGGCTGGGCTCCACAGCCCCGAGCACCAGAGCTGAGACCCTTAGCCCACATAACATCCAGCTATGAAAGGAAACAGGGCTGCTGGCTATAGTGGAGTCTGGAGTTGGTAGACCTCAGCTGGTCAGAGAGAAAGCCACTGTTTTGTGTTTTTTGTTTATTTGTGAAACGTGGGGTTTGGGGTGCAGACTTCTTTCATGGGTTCTTGCCCTACGAAGTTTGAAGAATAAACTTGAGGATAAAAAGGCTTCTTAATAAAAAATGTAGTTTATTGGAAGCTGATACAAACTCCATCTGGGCAGGGTTGTCCCCAAAGGGCACCCACTGCGTAGGGGCCCCCAAATGTGGGAAACCTGCGCTCTCTCTCTCTCTCTCTCTAATGGGAAAATCAATCTAAGAAAAATGTGTCTCATGTCCCTTTGTCTTCGGTTTATTTATGCTTCAGTTCTTTGTATGAACCTGACCCTTTCTAATTGGATCCTTCCTTGATTTAGGACCCCCATGCTTTCCCCATTGGTCATTCTGCTACATGGTATTAGTTTCAAAGCTCAAAGCCCACGTGGTGCCCATCTCTTTCTCTTCCCTTATCTTGCAACATTACTTTATCCTCTGTACAAGTAAAGTAAACATATTGGTGTCTCCAAGCCACCATCTACGCATTCCTCTCCCATGGACCCTCTTCCAGTTGTCCTGGCCAGATATGTTTTATTAGGTCAGGACTGCTTTTAATTGCTCAAGCCAGAAATGCCTACATCCTTCTTGGACCCCCCCTCCCCTTCCTGTATTAAGCTAGCTAGTTAACTCTTTTCATTTTTTTAAATTTTATTCTAAATACAGAGCATAGGAGTTTCCATTTGCAGTACTCACCAGAGGCTTTGCTGCAGGGAAGGAGACACAGACACAAGTTGCCTAAAGAGAGGCTGGGGTGGAAAGCATTGCAGCGATATGTGGAAAAGCAGCAGCCAGGAGCAGTTGGTCATAGGCCTCCAAATTGAAATGGCCATTTTTCCTGAGAAGGGCTAGTCAATCCCAGTAGCCTCAGGGCAGGAAAAGGAAAAAAAAAAACACCCTAGGTGATACAGACTGCCCCATGCTCAGAAGCCATGCCTACCACACCCTGCATTTTTAACTTTTCAGAGGAAACAAAAGCAGAGGCCAAGCTTACAGGTTTGAACTGTCTCATGAGCATCATTGTCTGGAACGGAACGAGACCATCCGCTCCACTATCCTGGGAACCAGACGGGTACACTCCCCACAGGGGAGAGCTGTAAAAACTCCAGGCTTCCAGCCAACACCACCAGTCTCCATACAAGGATCTCTGTCCAGCCAGCCAAAGGCAGAGTAATATTTTGGGCCACTCGAAAAGGTGTAGCTCTGGGACAGGAAAACACACCGACCACATTCCCTGAAAGCTAAACAGCACCTCCCTCATTTGAAGCCTTTTCAGAAGCAGACTTTTGAGTGACTAAGATTGCCAGCTGTCTATCAGGCAAAGGCAGGCAGAGGCAGAGCCTAGAGAACCAGGGAAAGTTTGCGGAACCAGCCCTGGACCCCATAATACTAACAAACCTACTTTATAGGACAGATTGCCCTCTTCTCCTTGCAGCCAAGGCCTGTGGAAACAGACAAAAATGGTGGATCAGTGGATTGCTTGAAGATTCAAGCAGGTTTGTGAAAGCAAAAGGAGGACAGCTCCTGACAGTGGTTAGCAACAAGTACCTCACAGGGAGCCCAGAATTGGCAGACAGAACAGAAAAGTACAATCCAAAGGGAGTCCCCCTAGGGCACTAAACTCTACTGAAATGAAAATCACTTTACTTCTTTTCTTTGTTTTTCTCCTTTTTCTTCCCTTCTTTTCTTTTTTTAAAATTTTTCTCTTTCCTTTCCTTTGTCCTTTTTTATATTTATCATCTTTATCCATTGCTTTATTGATTTGTTATTTTTCTAGTCTCTGTTGTTTTTCATATATAATTTTTATATTTGCTTTTCCTAGTCATTTTTTTTTCTGGAAACAAATAAAATGAACACAAAACAACACAAAATCTATAAGAAACAGTGAAAGCAGTATTGAAAAGGAAGTTCATAGCATTATAGGCCTCCCTCAAAAACAAGAAAAACTCTTAATAAGCTATTTAACCCTAACACTTCAAGAATTAAAAAGAGAACAACTAGAAAAGCCCAGAGTGAGTAGAAAGAAGTGAATAATAAAGATAGTAGCTGAAATAAATGACATGACTTAAAAAATACAAAAGATCCATAAAACCAAGAGCTAGTTCTTTGAAAAGATAAAAAAGATTTATGAACCTCTGAACAGACTCATCAAGAAACTAAAAGAGAGGAACCAAATAAATAAAATCAGAAATGAAAGAGCTAAAGTAACAACTGACCCTACAGAAATACAAAGGATTAAAAAAAAAAAATACTATGAATGACTATATTCCAGCAAACTGGACAACCTGGATGAAATGAATATATTCCTAGACAAATACAATCTTCCAAAACTCAATCAGGAAGAATAAGAAAACCTGAATAGGTGATAACCACTGATGAAATTGAAGCAATAATAAAAATTCTCCCAGAAAATGAAAACTCTGATCCAGACAGCTTTACAGGGGAGTTTTACCAAACATTCAAAGAAGAACTAACACCTATACTCCTCAAACTATTCCAAAAAATCCAAGAGGAAGGACTAATCCCAAGCCCTTTTTATGATGCCAGCATTATCCTAATTCCAAAACCAGATAAAGACACTACAGAGAAAGAGAATTACAGGTCAACATCCCTGATGAACATAGGTGCTAAAATCCTCAACAAAATATTAACAAATCAGATCCAGCAATACATTAAAATGGTCATACATCATGACCAGGAGGAATTTATTCCAGAGATACAAGGCTGGTAAAGTATTTGCAAATTAATAAGTGTGACCTATCATATAAACAGATTGCAAGACAAAAATCACAGAATCATATCAATTGATGTAGAAAAAGGATTTGACAAAATCCAACACCCTTTCCAGATAAAAATTCTCAGCAAGGTGGGAATAGAGGGATCATACCTCAACATATTAAAAGCCATGTTTGACAAACCTACAGCCTTACATCATATTTAATGGGCAAAATCAAAAGCATCACCCCTAAGAACAGGAACAAGATAGAGATGCCCTCTCAACATAGTTCTGGAAGCCCTAGCCACAGTGATCAGACAAGAAAAAATAAAGGCATCCAAATTGGAATTGAGGAAGTAAATCTCTCATTATTAAAAAATGACATGATATTGTACATAAAAAATCTCTAAAGACTATCAATAAACTTCTAGATTTAATAAATAAATTTGGCAACGTAGCAGTATAAAAACTTAACACCCAGAAATTGATGGCATTTTTATATACCAATAATGAACTCTCAGAAAGAAAAATGAAAAAAAATCACTTTTACCATTGCAACAAAAAAACTAAGATACTTAGGAATAAACTTAAGCAAGGAGATAAAAGACCTGTACTCGGGTACTCGGAAAAGTACAGGATGTTGAAAAAAGAGATAGAGGAACATATAATTAAGTGGAAGAATATACGTGCCCATGGATTGGTATAATCAATATCATTAAAGTGTCCATACTATCCAAATCAATCTATAGATTTAATAGAGTACCTTTTAAAATACCAACAGCATATTTCACTGATCAAAAACACACACTACAAAATTTTATATGGAACCAAAAAAAGACCTCATATAACAGCAGCCATCTTGAGAAAGAAGAACAAAGTTGGAGGGACCACAATACCAGATATCAAGTTACACTACAAAGCCACTGTACTCAAAATAGCCTGGTACTGGCACATGAACAGACATATAGGTCAATGGAACAGAACAGAGAACCTGGGAATCAACTCAAGGCATTAGGCTCAATTAATATTTGACAAAGGAGGCAAGAACATACAATGAAGTCAAGACAGTCTCTTCAAGAAATGGTGTTGGAAAAATTAGACAGGTACATGCAAAAAAATGGAACTAGACCACCAACTTACACCATACACAAGAATAAATGCAAAATGGAAAAAAGACTTAAATGTATGTCAAAAACCATAACAATCTTACAAAAAACCATAGGCAACAAAATCTTAAATATCTCTTGTAGCAATATGTTTATGGATACATCTCCTAGGGCCGTGGTCGGCAAACTGCGGCTCTTTGGCCCCTTGAGTATGGCTCTTCCACAAAATACCACGGCCTGGGTGAGTCTATTTTGAAGAAGTGGCATTAGAAGAAGTTGAAGTTTAAAAAATTTGGCTCTCAAAAGAAATTTCAATCATTGTACTATTGATATTTGGCTCTGTTGACTAATGAGTTTGCCGACCACTGTCCTAGGGCAAAGGAAACTAAGGAGAAAAGAAACAAATGAGACTACATCAAAATAAAAAGCATATTCACAGCAAAAGAAACCATCACCAAATTTAAAAGACAGCCCACTGCATGGGAGAACATATTTGCCAATGTTACTTCTGTAAAGGGGTTAATTTCCAAAATATATAAGGAACCCAGACAACTTAACAAAAGGAAGACAAACAACCCAATTAAAAAATGGGCAAAAGACCTAAATAGATACGTCTCCAAAGTGGACATACAGAAAGAAATGAGACATATAAAAAAATGTTCAGTCACTAATCATCAGAGAGATACAAATTAAAACAACAATGAGGTATCACCTCACAGCTGCCAGGATGGCTATCATCAACCAATCACCAAAAACAAGTATTTGGGAGGATGTGGAAAAAAGCTTAACCTTGGTGCACTGATGATGGGAATGCAGACTTGTATAGCCACTACTAGTATGTAAAAAAGTATGGCATTTCCTCAAAAATTTAAAAATTGAACTGCCATTTGACCCAGTGATCCCCCTTTGAGGAATATATCCCAAGAAACTAGAAACACCAATCTGAAAGAATGCATGCACCACTATATTCATAGCAGTGTAATTTACAATAGCTAAGATTTGGGAACAGCCTAAGTGCTCATCAGCAGACAAGCGGATAAAAAAGCTGTGGTACATATACACATTGGAATACTATGCAGCAGTGAGAAAGAAAAACTCTTAAAATTTGCAACAGCATGGATGGACCTGGAGAGCATTATGTTAAGTGAAATAAGCCAGTCAGAGAAAGATAAATATCACATGATCTCACTCATATGTAGAATCTCATGAATAAAATAAACTGATTAACAAAATGGATCTAGAGACAGAAGCATGGAACAGACTGACATATTTCAGAGAGAATGTGGGGTGAGAAGATGGGTAAGGAGGGATTTACTGGGGAACTTATATGAATATATGCATAGTCCATGTACACAGACAATAGAGTGGTGAAGGCCTGAGAGGTATGGGTGGAGGGTGGAGAGGTCAATGTAAAAAAACAAAGAAACAAAGGGAGATCTGTGATACTTTCAACAATAAAGATAAATTTAAAAAAAAAAAGAATCCTAAAGGACTTATAATGAATGGAAAAAAACAATTCCAAAAGTTTAAAAATTATGTAATTATATTGTTATAACATTCTTGAAATGAAAAATTATAGAGATGCAAGACACACTTTTTATTAGAAAGAGGGAAAGGAAGAAAATGGCTTTAATTATAAAAGAGCAGTAGGGAAGATCCTTGAGATATTAGAAATGCTCTGTATCTTGTCTACTGTTGTGATCACACAACTATATGTCTGTAATGAAACTACATAGAATTTAATACACATGCACACAAATGCACACACAAACATGCACACACCCATGCATGAGTGTATAAAAACTAGTGACATGTGAATAAGGCTGGTGGATTAGACCAATGTCAATTTCCTGGTTTTGATAATTTACTAGTTATTTAAGATGTTACCAGAATGAAACTAATGGGTACATGAAAATTCTTTGTGCTATTTTTGCAATTTCCTGTGAAACTATAATTATTTCAAAACAAAAGTTAAGAAAGAAATTGAAGTTTTTTAAAAATCATAACCACAAAACCGTTTTCACACCTAAAAATTGACAGAATGTCCTTACTCTCATCAAATATCCAGCCAGTGTTCAAATTTCCATCCTCTCACTCTTTCTCACCACACACAATGTAGTATGTAGTAGTATTTTTAGTCATTATCAAAAGCATATAGAAGCAATGCCATTTGTTTTATATATCTCTTAAAATCTATTTTGATCCATAGATTTTCCATTCATCTTTATTCCATTACACTTGATTTGTTAAAGAATAAATATCATGTATGTAGTAGAGTTTCCCATGGTCTGAATTTGGTTGATCACATCAGTGGTGTTGTTTAATGTTTTTCTCTGTACTCTGTAGTGCCTATAAATTGGTAGTTGGATTCAGAGGCTTGATCAGATTTAGATTCCATTTTGAGAACAGAATGGATAAGAAGATGCCATGGATTTTGTTGTCAACAGAAAGAACTGATTTCTGGTTGGTTGTCTTTCTTTCTGTGATACTAGCACATATGAGCCAATTTCAAAGTCCATTCACTCACTGGAAAATTAAGCACAATTTGATTTCAAGATTTAAAATTAATCTGTGCACATGGTAAATATGTTTGCTTATACAAACTCACTATTTTTCCAGAATACATCCATTGTATGCCTCATTTGCTTTCAGACAATTACAAGAGTATCATATCTGGATGCCTAATTCCCAATTACCTAGTTATCTGCAATAGGCTATTAATGTGGAAAAAAAAAAGTGGAGAATTAGAGGTAAGTTCCCAAAAAGCTAGGTGATATTTGTAATTCTTATAATTAGCACTCAACAAACACACAAAAGTGCTCAGAATTTATCATTCCCTCTCAGGATTCTATTTAATTGGTTGAGATATTTTACACATATTATGTGGGTACAAATGGAAATATAGTAGGCAGTTAGACAGACATGAGTAGAGCAAAGATGATGGCCTAGATACAGAAGGTCAACAGGGTGGAAAACCCTGCATGCCTAGCAATGGACAATTGTAGGGTGGGACCTCATCCCCAGGATGATCTTTCCTCCCTAGCATATCACTAGTAATTCAGTTTGGACCCGAATATTGCTGGCCACTCAGTTTAGAACCCCTGACCTTTCTTACCTAAAGGTAATATCTGGACCTCTTTTGTATTTCAACCTCAGGCCCAGAAAAGCAGCAAAACTAGACAAGTGACACCACAGCTACCTCATGACCAGGTGCATTTAATAATGGCCCCCTGCCCTGGCAATAACCAATCAATCAGTGGATACCCAGGACTCTGAAAAGACACACATGGAAAACTGATGAATATTCTATTGAGATCCTCCCCTGGGACCTCCCCTAAAATCCACACTTAAAACCCTTAGGAGGATGGATAACTGCAAGATAGCTTGTTAGAGAACAAAAGGAGAGTGTGTGGGTGTGCAGGTAGTGTATGTATTTGTGAGTGAGGGATAGCTATATTCCAAGGAATTGTTGGGGACTGCCAGATCAGGCTCCGCTGTCTGGGCAGCCTCTACTGCTGCTGAAATCTTACCCAGAGCAGCCACCTCTGCCACAGAGACTGCGCCATCTTGAAGGGGAGAGTGACGGTGATCTGAAGCCCAGCCTTACCTTTAACTGGGGATACCCTCAGATACCTATGGGGACCTTACAACCACAAACCCCAGGGACCAGCTACCACAGCTGCAAACCCAGGAATTCCAAGACTCCAGCCTCTCTGACCGTGGGGGCCTAGAAAGTCTGTCTAAGAGGAGACAAAGCAGCATGAGTATGCAGATGACCCCTCTGCCTTCTTACAGAGCAGAGAGAAGGAACAGCTGAATCGATTAATACCCACTCGGAATTGGCAAATTAAACATAGCTGGTGAGAAATCTGTGGATGGTGAGGAAATCCATGGATAGAAAGTTCAGCTATCACCTAGGAAGAGTCAATGCAGGAGAGAGAGAGCTACATAACCAGACATCCAGAGAGAAGTGATCATGGGGAGACAAAGAGACAACCTGCATATGAAAGAAAAGGAGGCATCAACAGAAAAGAAAGTAAATGAAATGGAGGCAAGCAAAATTTCAGAGAAAGAATTCAGAGAAATTGTCATAAGGTCACTAAAAAGGATAGAAGACAAATTCAATAATATGTATAAGAACCAATAGGAAATGAAGAAGAACCAAGAAGAAATGAAAAATGACATCGCTGCAATAAAGAACTCAATAGAAAGCATCAACAGTACACTGGAAGAAGCAGAAGACTGCATCAGTGAGCTACAAGACAAGGTAGGAAAAAATACCAAAGCAAAGCAGCATCTAGAAAAAAAACTTAAAAAACAGGAGGAGAGCCTAAGCAAACATTGGGAAAACACGAAATGAAACAACATGAGCATAATAAGGGTGTCAGGAGTTTCACAGACAAAAAAGGACTAAGGGAGTTTATTACCAAACTGAGCAAGGAATAGAAAAACTGTTTGAAGAAATAATGACAAAAAACTTCCCTGACATAGGGAAGAAAAAACTCACACAAGTCCAAGAAGCTCACAGAGTCCCAAACAAGATGAACCCCAAAAGACCAACACCAAGACACATTATAATTAAATTGGCAAATACCAATGACAAAAAATCTTAAAGGCTTCCAGAGAGAGACAGAAAGATAACTACAGAGGATCCCCCATCAGACAAGCGACTGATTTCTCAACAGAAACACATCATACCAGAAGGGAATGGAATGAAATTTACAAAGTCATGCAAAGGAAGGGTCTTAATCCAAGAATACTGTACCCAGCTAGGCTATCAATAAAAGTTGAGGGTGAAATCAGGAGCTTTACAGACAAAAAAGGACTAAGGGAGTTTATTACCACCAAACAAGCAATGCAAGAAATGCTAAGGGGTCTGCAGTAAAAAGAAGAAATAGGAAGGGAAGAAGAAACACAGGCATAAAGAATAAAAATGGTGACAAACAAGTACCTATCAATAATAACTTTAAATGTAAATGGATTAAATGCCCCAATCAAAAGATATAGGGTAAGTGAGGGATAAGAAAACATTACCCATATATCTATTGTCTACAGGAAACCCACCTCAGAACAAAGGACTCACACAGACTCATGGTGAAGGGATGGAAAAAGGTTTTTCAGGCAAATGTAAAGGAAAAAAAGTTGGGGCAGCAATACTTACATCTGACAGATTAGACCTCAAAGTGAAGGCCATAACAACAGATAAGGAAGGCCCCTTCATAATACTAAAGGGAGCAATTCAACAAGAAGATATAACTCTGGTAAACATATATGCAACCAAAACAGGAGCACCCAAATACATAAAAAAAAAATCTTCTGGAGGATATCAAGGGTGAGTTTGACAGCAATACAGTCATAGCAGGGGAATTTAATACCCCCTAACATCAGTGGACAAATCCTCTAAACAAAAAATCAGCAAAGAAACAGTAATCCTAAATGACTCACTAGATCAGATGGAATTAATTGACATCTTCAGAACATTTCACCCCAAAGCCAGAGAATATACATTCTTCTCAAGTGCACATGGGTAATTCTCAAAGATGGACCATATATTGGGACACAGGCAAAGTCTCTTTCAAAATCAAGAAGATAGAAATCATATCAAGCATCTTCTCAGATCACAATGGCATAAAACTAGAAATCAACCACAATAAAAACAATAAAAAAATCAAACACCTGGAGGCTAAATAGCATGCTATTAAACAATGACTGGGTTACCAAAGAAATCAAAGAAGAAATAAAAAACATCATGGCAAGAAACGACAATGAAAACACAACAATCCAAAATCTATGGGACACAGTGAAAGCAGCCTTAAGAGAGACGTTCATAGCTCTACAGGCCTATCTCAAAAAAACAAGAAACAATGGTAATGAATTATTTAACCCTACAACTCAAAGAGTTAGAAAGAGAGCAACAACAACAAAAAAAGCCCAGTGTAACTAGAAGGAAGTAAAAAATAAAGATCAGAGCAGAGATAAACGACATAGAGACCAAAAAAACAATACAAACGATCAACAAAACCAAGAGCTGGTTCTTTGAAAGGATAAACAAGATTGATGAACCTCTAGCCAGGTTCACCAAGAAGCAAAGCGAAAGGACCCAAGTAAACAAAATCAGAAATGAAAGAGGTGAAGTAACAACCAATCCCACAGAAATAGAAATGATTATGAAAAAAATACTATGAACAACTCTATTCTAACAAAATGGACAACCTAGACGAAATGGACATACTCTTAGAAAAATACAAGTTCCCAAAACTAAATCAAGAAGAATAAAAAAACCTGAGTAGGTGGATAACTACTGAAGAAATTGAAGTAGCTATCAAAAATCTTCCAGCAAACAAAAGCCCTGGTCCGGATGGCTTTACAGGGGAGTTCTACCAAGCATTCAAAGAAGAACTAAAACCTATCCTCCTCAGACTATTAAAAAAATTCAAGAGAAAGGCACACTTCCATGCTCTTTCTATGAAACTAGCATTACTCTAATCCCCACACCAGATAAAGACACCACAAAAAAAAGACAACTACAGGCCAATATCCTTGATGAACATAGATGCTAAACAAAGAAATAAACAAATGAAAAAATATATTGTGCTCAAGGATTGGTAGAATCAACATCATTAAAATGTTGATACTACCCAAAACAATCTACAGATTCAATGCAATCCCCATTAAAATACCAACAGCATATTTCAAAGATCTAGAAGAAACTTTCCAAAAATTCATCTGGAATAAAAAAAGACCCAAAATAGCCACAGCAATCCTGAGAAAGAAGAGCAAAATTGGAGGGATCACATTATCAGATATCAAGCTATATTACCAAGCCATGCTTCTCAAAACTGCCTGGTACTGGCACAAGAGCAGACATATAGACCAATGGAACAGAACAGAGAACCCAGAAATCGATGCAAGCCGTTATGCTCAATTAATATTTGACAAAGGAGGCAAGAGCATACAATGGAGTCAAAATAGTCTCTTCAATAAATTGTGCTGGGCAATTTGGACAGATACATGCAACAAAATGAATCTAGACCACCAACTTACACCATACACAAAAACAAACTCAAAATGGCTAAAGGATTTGAATGTAAGACGGGAAACCATAAAAATCCCACAAGACTACATAGGCAGCAAAATAGCAGACATATGTCGTAGCAATATCTTTACAGACACAGCCCCTAGGGCAATGGAGACTAAGGAGAAAATAAACAAATGGGACTACATCAAAATAAAAAGTTTCTGCACAGCAAAAGAAAACATCTACAAAACAACAAGAAAGCCCACTGCATGGGAAAACATATTTGCCAATGCTATTTTAGATAAGAGTTTAATCTCCAAAATTTACAGAGAACTCATACAACTTAACAAAAGGAATATAAAGGATCCAATAAAAAAATGGTCAAAGGATCTAAATAGACACATTTTGAAAGAGGACATGTACAAGACCCAGAGACATAGGAAAACATGCTTAAAGTCACTAATCATCTGAGAGATGCAAGTCAAAACAACAATGAGGTAACATCTCACACTTGTCAGAACGGCTGTCAACAAATCAACAAATGACAAGTGCTGGCGAGGATGTGGAGAAAGAGGAGTCCTCGTGCACTGCTGGTGGGAATGCAGACTGGTGCAGACACTGTGGAGAACAGTATGGAGTTTCCTGAAAAGGTTAAAAATGGAATTCCCATTTGACCCAGTAATCCCACTTCTAGGACTATATCCCAAGAAACCAGAAACACCAATCAGAAAGGATATATGCACCCCTATGTTCTTAGCAGCACAATTTACAATAGCTAAGATTTGGAAACAGCCTAAGTGCCCATCAGCAGATGAGTGTATTAAAAAAACTGTGGTACATCTACACAATGGAATACTATGCCACTATTAAAAAGAAGGAACTTTTACCATTTGCAATAGCATGGATGGACCTGGAGAGCACTATGCTAAGCGAAATAAGCCAGTTGGAGAAAGATAAATATTACATGATTTCACTCATATGTGGGATATAATGATCAACATAAATTGATGAACAAGAATAGATAGATCTAGATACAAATGGTAGGGGAGGGGTTAGAGAGCAACCAAAAGATTTATATGCATGCATATTAGCATAACCAATGGACACAGACACTGGGGCAGTGGGGGCTTGCCAGGGCTGGGAAGGGATGGGGGAGGGGGTCAATTGGGGAAAAAGGAGACATATGTCAAACTTTAGACATTAAAAAAACAACAACAAACCCTTAGGACAGAGAACCCAGTGCACTCTCCCTCTCTGGTGCATGCACATGCCTTTCCCCTACCCCTCTTCTCCCCAGGTGTGTTTCCTTTACCCTTCCCTAACCTAAGCTCCAAGGGCCCCTTCTTTTGCCTCTGTATCTTGTTTCAAAAACCTATTTCTTCTACCACTCATTTCTTCCACTTCTGTAATTTTCTAAATAAACTTTCTTTTTCTTATAGTCTGAGTCTTGGCTCTGAATTCTTTCCTAGCCAGAACTCAAGTACTGAGGTTGCTGAACCAAGGCCCATCTGGTCTGACCCCACCCACCTAACATCTGATGCCATTCCCACCGCCACCAACAGAAACTAAATTTAGGGCTATGTTTATTAAACTATTGCACCAAGGATCCAATGACTCACTATTAAATTGGAAAAACCTTTCTTCTGTTTGTTTCTTAGAATGACACATTGGAGAAGGTTGTTGTATAACAATTTCATTTAGAGGCATGTCTTACTTGCTGTTATTATTTTCCTAATATTATTCATAAATAAAGAGAACTTGGAATTTTATTAAAATAATTTGAGATTGGTGGCTGGTATGAAATTACTGATAACTTGAGTGTCAAAGGACAGCCAGTTTATTGAACTGGAATTTTTGGTTAATACCCTGTAAAGAGACCAAAGAAAAAAAGGGATTCCTTATTTGTGTCATCTTAATTCAAGAGAAAGAGAACAATGAAGGGGTAATTCAGAGTAAAATAATTCAGAAATTCAATGCCTACATATTTTAAGCTATTTAGGATATCAAGAGAAAGTCTTCAGTCTGATGAATTCATCTTTGTCCTCTGCCTAACTCCTACTCACACTTTCCATTTTAGCAAATTTGAGCTCTCTGTTTTACCCTGAAGCACTCATGCCCTTCCCTATCCTCACTGTCTTTTCACTTGTCAATCCCTAGGATTGCAACAGGCCATATTTTTTCTTTGCTAGAAAAACAAACGTTGTCTTCAAAATCTATATCTTCAACAAAAATCTTCCCTTACCACCCCTCCCCCAACTTACTGAATCATGTTTCTTTTTTATTTTACATATCTCTCCATTTCTTGTACATATCTGAATTATCATATGAATCACAGTGTACAGTACTTATGTTTTACTTGACTGTCTTTCATTAAAAAATATGAGATCCTCCAGGGAAGTAAATATTTTTCAGTCATTTTGGTATCCAGTTTATAGAGCCTGGCACATGAAAACACTTATTGGACTCTTGCTAAGTTGTTCTAAAGCTGAACTTAAACTAAAGAAAGTAAAGAAGTTGCCTGGCCAGTTTTGCTTAGTGGTTGAGCGTTGACCTGTGAACTAGGAGTTCAAGGTTTGATTCCCACTCAGGGCACATGCCTGGGTTGCAGGCTTGATCCCCAGTAGGGGGCCTGAGCCAATCAATGATTGTCTCTCATCATTGATGTTTCTCTCTCTCCCTCTCCCTCTCTTTTCCTCTCTGAAATCAATAAAAATAGATATTTTTTAAAAAGGTAAAGGAGTATCAATGACCATTACATACAAAATATAAGAAAAATATTTTGTATGTGGCTGAAATTAAATAGAATAGCAAAACAGAAACATGTTAATGGTCTTAAAGAACTGTATTAGATTTTTCTACAAAGGAAACCTTTAAAACAGTTTACTCTCCAGGAAATGAAGTGTTTCCTGTTAAAACTTAATTAGAAACGCAAGGTTTTCATACATTGCTACCTTTCACTTATTCAACATCAAGTATAATTTCAGCATTCTAACAACCTTATAAAACAAACACAGGACTGACATTAACTTGCCAGTTCTATTTGTTGGATCTGTCCTATCTGTCTATTGCTGGGGATTCAGTTTTGACTAATCTGAATAAAACAATTCAAATTAACTTCACATTGGTGCTGTTGTGTGAAAGATGGACACAAATGTGGCACTATTCTTAGATAAATACTGCCTCCTTAAACCATAAATTTAAATTTATAATTTTCTTCTCTTATAAACCTAAAGTAAATTACCCATTCTCTTTTGGGAAATAAATTTTAAGGCAGATCCTTAGCTTCAAAATGTACGTAGCAAACATTTCTTTTTCGAAACAAACTAGAAAAAAACAGCTGTTAGGAGACCAGTGAGAATAGTCAAAGAGGTAATGTCAAGGCTAATTACCTTCCCATCTCAGATAATTTCAATCTCATTCAGTCCTTTCATGATTATAAAATGAATGCCAAGTATCTTCAATGAGTTTTGCATACAGCTGTGTGGATAGTTGTACAACTTGGGATTAATTAGCACTTCGTCATACCTCATGGGAGTTATACCATTGCAAATGTAGCTCTACTAGTAAACCAATTAGCATTTCTTTTCTCTGGGTTACACAGTCATTGAAATAATGCTTCTCATCTATGATCACTTTTCTTTTCTGATCTTCAAATTGCTTTGTAAGCCCTAACTACTTTTTTTTTTTTTCCAGAAAAAGTGTGCTGTAAGTATCAAGGATAATTATTAAGGAAAAGAGTCTTAGGAAAAATTCACAATTCAGATGAAATGTAATGAGCTTGAATGTGGTATTTTTATGTAGTAAAAAGAAATAGTTGATACTAATAATAGAAGGAAAAGAAGTATATCAAAATTGAGTGACATAATTTAGATATGGGTTTAATTACTGGTAATCATAGTTTCTGTTTTTATAACTTTATGAATAAAATCACAACACATCCCAATTACATTTAGTAAAATAAACTTATGAGTATCACAGAAAATGAATGAAACTGAATGGCCTTATATATGAGGCTTCAGAAGTTGATATTGAAATCTGTTCGATACTGTAGTCAATAAAGTAAAATCAACCTTATGATTTAATGATATTTTACTTTATTATTTGACCTATGGCCAGAATTAGAAAGAATACTTTTTAAAAGCTTAACTTTTTCATCCGTGAAAGAAGATCTTTACTTTTCATTTTCTTTTGTGTATTTTTATTTTCCTTTAGCTGCTAAAGCAGCTAACTAATCTGGTAATAATATTTTTAAAAGTATCTTCAGCTGAGGGATAGCATCAATAAATTTTAATGGTGAGGAAATTCCTAAATGATAAAAAAGTGTCAAAATTGTTTTCTATTCACAAGAGTAACATATTGTGAAACCTCAAGTGACTGATTTGTGACTATCATCACATAAAAATAGAATATAATTCTATTCAATGGAGAGTAATATCATGGCACTGATTTGGCTGTAGTGGTTATTGAAAGTGCATCTGAGAGGTGATATTTGAGACCTGAATGATGGGAAGGAAGCAGCCAAGCAAAGGTATTCCAAGAAGGCTTAGTAATAAGTATCTTGATGTGAGATTGAGCTTGGTGTGTTTTAAGGGCAGAAAAAAGCCAGTGAGTATGAATGTGATGACTGGTGGCAAGAATGGAGGGAGGTGAAGCAAGGGAGATATTCAGGGGCCTTGTAGATTATAATAGACTCATTAATATTCCAGTTACTATGGGAAGCCAATAGAGTTTAATCAAGAGTTTGATACAATTTCATTTATCCTTAAGAATATTTATTGTCCTTTTTGTGTGGAAAAGGTTCTAACTACAAAAAAAAAAGCAATAAAGGCAAGGAGACAATGTATTTTCAGTAATCCAGACAAGAAATTATGATAGTTTGAACTAAGTAGTAGTAGAAGAATTATTAAGAAACATTTGGATTTTATAGTTTCTTAGATGTGGAGCCTATAGAATGTGCTAGTAGATTGTGCTTATAATGTAAGTAAACAGAGGAATCAACAGTGTTTCTTGATTTGGGGACTGAAGAATTAGGTGAAAGGTGGTACCATTTATTGAAATGGGGAAGCCTTGGAGGAAGCAGATTGAGTGGGCAATTATTTTAATGTGATTCTGTTAGATTGGAAATTGCTATTAGAGATTCAGGTTGAAATTTCTAGTCAGTGGTTGAATATTGATGATGTTTAATTTATGGTATTATATAAAATTATTTAAGAAAAAGTATATTTTGGAAACAAGAGAAAACAAAAGAGTTTGCTTTCAATATTTAAATGATAAGTGATATAGGAGAAAAATAAAGTATTACAGAAGCTTAGAGAATAAATTTATTTCTAGAATGAATGTTTAGTTGTATTAAATATTGAGACAATAAGAAGAAAACAAAGATTTAACAGTCACTTTAACAAATGTATGCCATTGGTAATCTTGAAAGACTGGTGTGAGTAGAAGCCTACTTGAAGAAAGAATGATTGAAGACTTAAAGGAGAAAAAAGAGAATAATTCTGAGAAGTTTTATTATGAAGGATAGTAATATAATTAGCTGATAGATTATAGATATAGATATATAGATATAGATATAGATATAGATATAGATATCCTATCTAATAATAGACAAATATGCAAATTGACCATACCTCCAACAAAACCCACAAGGCATGCCCACCATCCAATCAGAGCAAGTATGCAAATTAACCCAAACCAAGATGGCTACAGCCACAGAGAGCAAGGTTTCCTAGGTAACAGAGGAAGCCAAGCTTTCCGCCTGCCCTGGCCAGGCCTAAGCCTCCACTCAAGCTGCAAAGTTTTAATTATAGAAGGTAAACAAATTCAAACAAATGGCGGCAGAATGGAGCTTGAGAGAGCAGGCCAGGGTTGCTGCCGGCAACAGGGGAAGCAAAGCTTTCTGCACACCCTGGCCGGGCCCACCCGCTTAAGGCAACAAAGTTTCAATTATAACCCCAAAACAAATGGCTGCCAGCGGAGGGAGCCCCAGGCTTGGCTCCACTCCAGGCTACAAAGTTTCAATTGTAGAAGGAAAATAAATTCCAGATACCAGGGCCTCTGCTTGGGTTGCCAGGGGGTGTGGCCGGCCTGCAAACCACCACAGGCCCCTTGCTCAGGCCGCCCCACACCCCAAGGGAACCCCCACTTGATCCGGGACGCCCTTCAGGGAAAACCAGCTGGCCCCCACCCCTGTACCAGGCCTCTATCCTATCTAATGAAAGAGTAATATGCAGATTGATCATCACTGCAACACACAATATGCCTGCCCCTATGTGGTCAAAGATCCTGCCCCCATGTGGACACAAGATGGCCACCACAAGATGGCCAGCAGGAGAGGGCAGTTGGGAGGCACCCGGCCTGCAAGGGAGGGCAGTTGAGAGGGACCAAGCCTGCAAGGGAGGGCAGTTGGAGGTGATCAACCCTGCAGGAGAGGGCAGTTAGGGGTAACCAGGCCGGTAGAGGAGGGAAGCTGGGGGCAAACAGGCTGGCAGCAGAGTGGTTAGGGGGTGATCAGGCTGGCAGGCAGAAGCAGTTAGGGGCAATCAGGAAGGCAGGCAGGCAAGCAGTTGGGAGCCAGCAGTCCTGGATTGTGAGAGGGATCCCAGATTGGAGAGGGTACAGGCTGGGCTGAGGGCCAACCCCTCTCCGTGCATGAATTTTGTGCACCGGGCCTCTAGTAGATATAGATAAAAAGGAATAAAAGTACTTGTAGGAACAAAGTAATATCCCATTCTTTATAACAACTTTGAGGATTCCTTCAATTTGCCACTGTCAGGGACACAATAGCTGTTAGGAGGCTGGAAATCCAATTTTATTTACCTCACAACTACTAGTCAGATTATCATTTCTAGGTCAACAGATAACTAGATTGAAAACCATATAAATTTTCCCTTCACATTTTAAATATGTTTTTTATTGATTTTTTTTTTTTAGAGAAAGAGATATAGAAACAGATGAGACGAAAAAGCATTGGCTACCTTCTGCATGCCCCCTACCGGGGATCGAACCTGCAACCCAGGCATGTGCCCTGACTGAAAATCCAACCAGCAAGCTTTTGGTTCAATGGGGCGATGCTCAACCACTGAGAACACTGGCTGGGTGTCCTTCATGTTTTAATACTAACATCACAACAGCACTATAATAATATCAATATGTTATTCCTTATTAAAAATATAATTAAAGCATTGTATTCATTCAACAATAAATTTGCTTATTTAAGAACTCCCAAAACTAGCAAATGAAAACTCAAATTCTTACATATAAAATTTCAACAAATGTTGGAATAGTTAATACTCAATTTCTTTTGTTTTAAATTCATTTATTTATTTTAGAGAGAGAGACAAACATCAATTTGTTGTTTCACTTATTTATGCACTCATTGGTTGATTTTTGCATATGCCCTGACTGTGGATTGAACCCCAAACCTTGGTGTATCCAACTGAGATACTGGGCCAGGGCTTATTGCTCAATTTCTAAAAATGTTTTTATTAACAAATATCTGTATACATATATATAGATATACCTAGGAGGGTGGTTTGGACTACATTTTTCACACACACATGTGTCTATATACTCTGTCGTCTGACTTATGTTATTCCAAATTATATGCTTACTAATAAGTTATTTTTATATAGATATTTGCATTAAAATATTCTAAAGGCTCTAAATTGACTTAACTAGAGTAATGCAAGTAGAAGAGGATCATCATAGGACACAGGTGACAGATTTGCAAGCTAGACATTTTTCCAACCCCAGAGATATGAGGTTTTACTCAGACTCAATACCTTGCTCTTTGGGGTAAAATCTGTTTCATTCATGCTCAGTGAAATTCTGACAGTGGGTATCTGTGTCCACAGCACTCAGTATACATGCCCCCTTGTACGTATCTTGAACAATATAACAATGATTAGAAATCTCTATATAGTAGCAATGCCTTTAAAAGTTACATTTTTTAAATTTGTATGAAAGGCCTTAAGCCTTTGACACATATGTACACACACATATTCAGAACACAATGCTTTGTAGGATGACTCAAGGGAAGTGACAAATCTGGTTGTATTTATTAAGCTGCTATCAATCCAATTTGCTGGATGAAACAACCATTTTATTATTTTAAGCCAAATAACAACATATTTTGTCCAATCAAGAACTAATTTGACTTCATTTTTTAAATTTAGTAGCCCAACCTGATACAAATTTTATGTTTTTGTATTTCCCTGTTAGTGCTTTATAGCACATGCTGATCTGCTCCTGTCTCTCATTTATAAAGCAATATGTTCTTTAAAAAATATATAATAGGAGAATCTTTGTCTTTTATTTTCTTTCCTATTCACAGAAATCCTTTATTGGAAGAACATATCCATAATTATTACTATTCAGCTATTCATGGTTTTATTTTCATTATCAGAAGAAAAATGGTACTTTATAAATTGTAGCAATTGCAAAGGAAAACAAAAAAATGAGAGAATTGATACAGTATATTTTTTACATGAATGGACACAGTTCAAAATCAGAGCAAAAATAAATGGAAGTGGCCTAAGGGGTTAGTGTGAATAGACTAAACCTACGAAAGAGACACTAAAGAGCAGCATTTTGAATTCTAACTTGTTTATTGAAGAGACTTCTAGTAACAGCTGAATGAAGCAATATCAATAAAACAAAAGAAAAACTATAGAAATAGTTCAAAGAGAAATATAATTCATAAAACAGGTATAGGAAAGTGAGTTATTAATGATACTGACAAGTACTATATTATGCACCTTAGTCATGCTATAAAATAGTCACCTTGTTAACACAATTTAAGGAAATAAAAGAAATGCTTTTGATAGTACCTCACCTTGTTGATTAGAACAGAAAAAATATCTTTCTATAATAGTACTTTTAATAAGAAAAATCAGAGCAATTAGGCAAGAAATGGAGTAACTAAAATACTAATGAATGTAATAGTGATGTCTTAAAATCATTATCATCAAGTTACTTAAGCAAAAGGGGAAATAACTCATTAACTTTCTGGGATTCAACTTTATAGTTTATTTTAAGTAAAATACTATTGCTCCTGAACTGACATGGAACTACTTTGCAATGCAAACTAATTCAACGTCTGTTATAAAGATCTAAGAAAAGAGAGCAAGTTATTATTTAACTAATAAAACCGAAAACAATGACAGTATACTGAAATACAGAATAAGATACAAAATATTCAATTCAATAATCTCTAGATGTTAATGTCTATATATCATGTTTGTCACAGATAAAGATGTTTAGAGATACTTGATATTCTGATCTATTAACCATATTTGAAAGACTTATCTAAACACACTGTCCTTGGGAAATACTTTTCTTCTTCTATCACTTTTTATTCTAGAGCAAATAAACTTCTTAGAACTACATAGTAGATATTCTCTGGGACATACTAGAATTACTGTTGTGCAATGAATTTTGCAACTTTTGATTTTTACATTCTGAGTAGATCAAAACAAGAGACTGCTATATTTCTAATCTCAAACATTTCTCATGTTTTGGGGAAAATGTTTTCCTTTCCCTCTTGATTTAGATGTTTGGTTACAACAAAAATAATTCCTACTTCTAAAATAACATGACCTACTGTTTATATATTACCTACTTAAAACTATAAGCATACAATTTACATTATTATTTTTCATCTCTGGTTATTTTTTGTTATTTTTTTGCCTATGTTCTTTAATGACCCATCAATTTAACCATTTCTCTCAATTTCCAAAATGGGTTACTTTACTGAAAACATTTATCAGTTCTAGTTATTTTCTTTGGCAAAATCTTTATGGTTCTCTATATACAGTAACATGTCATCTGCAAATAATGACAGTTTTACTTCTTCCTTTCCAATTTGAATATATATTTTTTTCTTTTTATCTGATTACTGTGTCTAGGATTTCCAGTACTATGTTGAATAAGAGTGATGAAAGTGGACATCCCTTTCTTATTCCTTTTCTTAAGGGAAACATTTTTAGATTTTGCCCATTGAGTGTGATGTTGCCTGTGGGTTTGTCATATATGGCTTTTATTATGTTGAGATATGTTCACTTATTCCCACTTTGCTGAGAGTTTTTATTATAAACTAGAGGCCCAATGCACAAAATTCGTGTGTGGGTGTGGTGTCCCTCAGCTCACCTGCGCCCTCTCGCAATACGGGACCCCTCGCCCCTAACCCACCTGCCTGTTCACTCCTTATTGCTTGGCTCGCTTCTCCTTAGCACTGCCTTGGAGGTGAGAGAGGCTCCCAACACTGCTGCTGCGCTGGCTGAGCAGCGCTCTAGATGTGGGAGTGCACTGACCGCCAGAGGGCAGCTCCTGCATTGAGTGTCTGCCCCCTGGTGATCAGTGTGCATCATAGTGACCAGTCATTCTGGTCATTCTTCCATAATGGTCACTGGGCTTTTATTATATAGATGTGTGCTGGAATTTAGTAAATGCTTTTTCTGTGTCTATTGATATAACCATTGTTTTTTATCCTTCTTTTTTGTTATGTACTGTACCACATTTATTGATTTGCGGATATTGTACCAACCTTGTATCTCCAGAATAAATCCCACTGGATCACGATGTATGATCTTTTTAATGTATTGTCAGCAGTAAAATCTCGAACATTTCTCATAGTAATATTTTTTTCTGCTATATCACATTGGGCAAGGGAAACAGAAGGAAAAAATGTAACTATACCAATTTAAAAAGCTTTTGCACAGCAAGGTAAACCATCAACAAAATAGGAAGACAAAGCAATGAATGAAAGAACATATTCACTGGTAACATCTGATAAGGGCTTAATATCCAAAATTTATAAAGAACTTTCAGAAATCAACACCAAAACCACAAACCAATTAAGAAATGGGCAACGGACCTGAATAGGCCTGGGGGGGTTGGGTACAGTGTGGAGGGGGTTAATGGGGGAAAAAACAAACAAGCAAAGGGGACATCTGTAATACTTTCAACAATAAAGATTTTTTTAAAAGAAAAAAACCTATTATATAACTTAGGGAGAAATCATTTCGGCATAACTAAGCTGCAAGAAAGCAGCATTGAGTCTTTATCAAGTATTCTTAATTTAACATAGTGCCACATAATTAAAATTGTCAACCAAGCTTATCCAAGAGAAAAATAATATGTATCTATTATAATGTATATCTATGGAGTCTTTTGTGTATACAAGCTTTTACATTTGAATTGTATTATATTAACCAATTGTGGAAACTATATTCAACATTTAAATACCCTTGTTTTGATTATGTATAAATAATCAGTAGGAATAATATCAGATAGTATGGCCGGTGTTGATCCATGAACCAAGAGGTCACTGGTTTGATTCCCAGTCAGGGCACATGCTCAGGTTGTGGGATCAATCCCCAGTGTGGGGTGTGCAAGAGGCAGCCTATTGATGTTTCTTTCTCATTGATGTTTCTATCTATCCCTCTCCTTTCCTCTCTCTTAAAAAAAATCAATAAAATATTTTTAAAAATTAAGAATTCAAAAAATGATTGTTAACAAAAGAGAATAATATCTAAGTATCATGTAAATGGCACTGGGTCATGTGTTGGATTTAAGAAAATTAACGTATCTGCAATAAAGGTAATAGATCTTTTTAATTTTTACCCCACTTTTTTTAGGAATATCTTCTCTTGAAGGAAAATGTTCAGTTTCCTCTATAGACAAAATAAAATACAGTAACAAGGTAATTATTTTTAAATTTAGCTAGCTTTTTCTAAATCTGTTAATTGTCTTCATGTTTATTTGCCTTTATTACGTGATTTGTTGAGAGGAGTATGTGGGGTTTTCAAAAAGAGTTGCCTCAATGACATTTATAACTGCCTCAATCAATCATTACTGAATATTTGTATTTGCTGGTTGTTTCAAAAGGGAACTGGAAATGTGTAACTAATACATTTTCTACTTTATATGACTTGCTTTCTTTTTAGACACATATTTCACTATAAAACAAAGAACACACATGCAATATCATAAGCCAAAATCTAGGTTTGAATATTCCCATCATACTGGGCAACACTTTAATAAAAAGTAAACCTATTCTCATATTATATAGCCCAGTAAGATGGTTTTATTCCTCTTTACATGTAATATCTTTTCATATAAAAGTTTATTCTCTTTAGATGTGTCAATTTACACATTTTATTTTAAATAAATTCTTTAGAGTAAGACACAAAATTGATGTGTCTTAAAGCACAACACTTAACTTTATAGGCTTCAAATATTCTAATCCTATCTAATAAAAAAGTAATATGCAAATTGAACGTCACTCCAACATACAAGATGGCTGCCCCCATGTGTTCAAAGATGGCCATCCCCATGTGAACACAAGATGGCCCCCACAAGATGGCCAGCAAGGGAGGGCAGTTGTGGGCGATCAGGCCAGCAGAGGAGGGCAGTTGGGAGAACCAGTCCTTCAGGGGAGGGCAGTTAAGGGTGATCGGGCCTGCAGGGGAGGGCAGTTGGGAGGGACAAGGCCTGCAGGGGAGGGCAGTTGAGGGAGACCAGACCTGCAGGGGAGGGCAGTTGGGGGTGGTCAGGCCTGCAGGGGAGGGCACTTGGGGGGGACCAGGCCTGCAGGGGAGGGTAGTTGGGGGGAACAGGCCTGCAGAGGAGGGAAGTTGGGGCGGAACCAGGCCTGCAGGGGAGGGCAGTTAGGAGTTACCGGGCCAGCAGGGGAGGGAAGTTGGGGGTGACCTGGCCTGCAGGGGAGGACAGTTAGGGGCGACCAGGCTAGCAGGGGAGGGCAGTTAGGGGCGACCAGGCTAGCAGGGGAGGGCAGTTAAGGGTGACCAGGCCAGCAGGGGAGGGCAGTTAGGGGCCATCGGACTGGCAGGGGAGCAGTTAGGCATCAATCAGGCTGGCAGGGGAGTGGTTAGGGGGTGATAAGGATGACAGGCAGAAGCAGTTAGGGGCAATCAGGCAGGCAGGCAGATGAGCAGTTGGGAGCCAGCAGTCCTGGAATGTGAGAGGGATGTCCAACTGCCCGTTTAGGCCCTATCCCAAATGTGCAGTCGGACATCCATTGAGGGGTCCCAGATTGGAAAGGGTGCAGGCTTGGCTGAGGGACACACACCCCTTCGCCGTGCACGAATTTCGTGTACTGGGCCTCTAGTATATTGATATTTTCTATACCATATTACAGTTTACTTCTTTATAATGAGATCATTACAAGATTTGTTACTTTATTCTGCTTCCTAAATTAATTAAGCCAGAAATATACAATATGCAATAAAGACTACTATTGCTCCTACTGTGCTGCTGTTTATAATGACTTCTCATTGGTATTTACAAATTTTATAAACAATGTCACAGAAGTTTAGTGTAATTTCCAAAGGTTATTTTAATATGAGTTTTTAAAATATTGTGATTCTAACCCTGGCTGGTGTGGCTCAGATGGTTGAGCGTTGCCCCATGCACTGAAAGGTTGTTGGTTGGATTATGGGTCTGGGCACATACCCAGGTGGCAGGCTCAATCCCCAGTAAGAAGCATGAAGGAGGCAGCTAATCAATGTTTCTCTCTCCCCTTCTTCCTTCCTCTCTCTAAAATCAATTTAAAAACACATATTAAAATATTGTGATTCCAGCACAATTCTCAAACCACATTAAAACATGAGAAATAAACATGTATCAAATTGATGGAATCTAGTAGCACTGCTTGCCATAATACCTTATTTTCATTTCTTTTTAGAGTGGTGCCATGTACAATGTGACTCCTCCTTCTTTTATTGTGAATGAAGTTAATAACACATAAACTAATATTTCTTTTCACACCCATAGCCTGGATGTCATGTACAATCTAGACCCATGAGTGTATCAGTCCTTGACCTGCTACTGCCCAACTCTTTCTAATTTTTGTACATTACAATACTTCTTTTCCTTAAACATCAATGACCATTTATGTAGCACATCTTATTTTTATAAATATCAAACACATTTATGAATAATTATATTATACACCTACAAACCGAGTACAAAGTTACATCTACACTAATGAAAGAGTAAGATACAAATTGACAGTACCTTCGAGACGTCCACAAACCAATCAGGAGTGAGTATGCAAATTAACCAAACAAATATGGAGGGTTAATTTGCATATGCAGGTGCTGAATGGCCGGGAGCGGGTCAGGACGCTTGTGTTGTCACCATGATGACGACGTAGGCGTTCTGCACCACCCCAGCAGATCCAGGCCTCTGGGCAGCATGGGAAGGCAGAGAGGCAGCTCCAGGCTGGAGCAAAGGCAGAAAAGTGGCTCTCGGCCGGAGCAAAGGCAGTGTTGGCAGCCAGGGGAAGGAAGGCCCATTCTTGCATGAATCTTCGTGCATCGGGCCTCTAGTATATATATACTTGGATTAAATCTAGATTTATGCCTTTATGCCTTACCATTTCTTTAGAGATTTGCTCTTTTTTTCTGTGAAGTGTACCTTTCCCCTGTGCAATGTAAAACTTTTAACATCAAATGCATTTGCATGTCTTTTCTCCTGTTAATCTACATTTTGCCAGTCTAATTTACAGGGCCCCAGCCAGATAATCTAAGAGGGAAGGTTTTTCCAATCCTACTCATATCACTATTGATATTAACCTTCATTGTCTAGCTGAGGTATCTTTTGCCACATTTCTCCACTGTAAGGTTACTACCTCCCTCCTTCCATATTGTACTCTTTGGATTTATTTATATCAATATAGACTCATGAATATTATATTTGTCCTTTGGATTAGAATGCAATAATACTTTTATACTTGTATTTTGTTTCAAATATTGTTCCAGAATTTCTATAACGACATATTAATGGAATGATACAATGTTAACCTTGTGAGTCTGACTTCTTTCACTTAGGAAAAGTAATGTCAAGATTTGAATCAGTAGCTTATTTATTTATTTGTTTATTTATTAATTGTTTTTAATGTATCTTTATTGTTGAAAGTATTACAGATGTCCCCCCTTTTTTTTCCCCATTGACCCTCTCCACCCTGTACCCGCCCCTCCCAGGCCTTCATCACACTATTGTCTGTGCCCAGGGGCTATGCATATATGGATATTAATCCTCCGGTTAATCACTACCCCACCCATCGCCCAACCCTTGCCTTCCCTCTGAGATTGTCAGTCTGTTCCATGCTCGTATGTCTCTGGATCTATTTTGTTCATTGGTTTATTTTGCTCATTAGATTCCACATATGAGTGAGATCATTGAAAGGTTAAAGTAGGTGGTGCACAGGCAGGCTAAATAACGATCTCAGATGGTGATTTATTTAAGGAAAAGGGGATGGGAGATGGGGATATCCAAAAGGAAGGGCTATACAGAGAAAAGGGGCCTTCAAGACAGGTTCAGGTGGTAAGCTCAGGTTGAGCTGCCACTGCCCTTTGCTCCCCTGGTTGCAAGTCTCATGGGGAGCCTCAGAGGTTAGTGGACAAGTGCCTGTAGGGGAATGACAAGGGCATGCTTCTTGGTGGGAGCGTATGCACTGGGTCCTTTGTCCTGAGCATATTTATCTCTCTCTTACAGGTGGAAATCTTAGGGGAGATCTCAGAGGGTCCTTTTTTTTTTTTAACATAGGAAGTTAATTTTAATCAAAAGTGTGATGTCAACAACCCTGTTAGTAGCTACAACTTCTTTTATATATAAATTAGTAATTTATTTTATCTTTTTATTTCTTTATTGATTAAGGTATTGCATATGTGTCCTTATTCCTGCATTCCTCCCCACCTCCCATTCAAACCCCCAACCCCCTGTTGTCTGTGTCCATTGATTAGGCTTATATGCATGCATATAAGTCCTTTGGTTAATCTCTCCCCCTTATTCCCACTGTCCCCTACCTTCCCTGAGGTTTGACGTTCTGATTGATGTTTCTCTGTTTCTGGATCTATTTTTGTTGATCAGTTTATGTTGTTCATTATATTCCACAAATGAGTGAGATCATGTGATATTTATCTTTGTCTGCCTGACTTATTTCACTTAGCATAATGCTCTCCATCTCCATGCATGTTGTTGCAAATGGTAAGAACTCCTTCTTTTTTAATGCAGCGTAGTATTCCATTGTGTAGATGTACCACAGTTTTTTAATCCACTCATCTGATGATGGGCACTTAGGCTGTTTCCAAATCTTAGCTATGGTGAATTGTGCTGCTATGAACATAGGGGTATATATGTACTTTCTGATTCGTGTTTCTAGTTTCTTGGGATATAATCCTAGAAATGGGATCACTGGTCAAATGGGAGTTCCATTTTTAGTTTTTTGAGGAAACTCTATACTGTTCTCCACAGTGTCTGCACCAGTCTGCATTCCCACCAGCAATGCACGAGGGTTCCTTTTTCTCCACATCCTCGCCAGCACTTGCCATTTGTTGACTTGATAATAGCCATTCTGACAGGTGTGAGATGGTACCGCATTGTTGTTTTGATTTGCATCTCTCTGATGATTAGTGACTTTGAGCAGGTTTTCATATGTCTCTTGGCCTTCCTTCTGTCTTCTTTCAAAAAGTGTCTATTTAGATCAGTTGCCCATTTTCTGATTGGGTTGTTTATCTTCTTTTTGTTAAGCTGCATGAGTTCCCTGTAAATGTTGGAGATTAAACCTATCATTGATATCATTGGCAAATATGTTCTCCCATGCAGTGGGCTTTCTTGTTGTTTTATTGATGGTTTCCTTTGCTGTGCAAAAGCTTTTTATTTTGATGTAGTCTCATTTGTTTATTTTCTCTTTAGTTTCCATTGCCCTAGGAGCAGTATCAGTGAAGAAATTGTTTTGGCATATGTCAGAGAATTTTCTGCTTATGGATTTCTGTCTGTTCTTGTGCCAGTACCAGGCTGTTTTGAGAACAGTGGCTTTGTAATACAGCTTGATATCTTGTATTGAGATCCCACCTACTTTGTTTTTCTTTCTTAGGATTGCTGTAGCTATTCGGGGTCTTTTTTTATTCCAGATGAATTTTTGGAAAGTTTGTTCTAGGTCTGTGAAATATGCCGTTGCTATTTTAATGGGAAGTGCATTGAATTTATAGATTGCTTTGGGTAGTATGGACATTTTGATAATGTTGATTCTACCAATCCATGAACATGGTATGTTCTTCCATCTGTTTACGTCTTCCTCTATCTCTTTTTTCAGTGTCGTGTAGTTTTCCACATATAGGTCTTTTACCTCCTTAGTTAAGTTTATTCCTAGGTATCTTAATTTTTTTGGTGCGATGCTAAATGGGATTGCCTTTTTAGTTTCTCTTTCTGTGAGTTCATTGGTGTATAGAAATGCCATAGATTTCTTGGCATTAATTTTGTATCCTGCTCCATTGCCAAATTCATTTATTATGTCTAATCATTTTTTGATGGAGTCTTTAGGGTTTTCTATGTACAGTATCATGTCATCTGCAAATAAGGACAGTTTTACTCCTTCTTTTCCAATTTGGATGCCTTTTATTTCTTCTTCTTGCCAGATTGAATGGCTAGTACTTCCAGCACTATGTTGAACAGGAGTGGTGAGAGTGGGCATCCCTGTCTTCTTTCAGAGGGTCTTAATAGAATATTCATCAGCTTTCCATGAGTGCTCTTTCAGGATTGTGGTCTCCACTGATTGGTCGGTGAAAGAGCAGGGGGTCATTAGTCAATGTAGCTTGTCCTGAGGCACAGCATCATTTGTCTGGTTTTGCTGTTTTTGTGGGTCTGGAGCTGAAATACAACTGAGGCCTGGTTGTTACCTTTAAGGAGGAAAAGGTAGAGACTCTAAACCACTGGACTAGTGATATGAAAGATCTGGGATCCAAACTGCATAACCAGTGATATGGTAGGGGAGTATAGGTTACCCTGGGTGCGAGGCTCTTGTTTTCCCAGTGTTTACCCTTGTTAGGCATCTGGGCTTCCTGCCCTGGTGAGTTTCTGTACCTGGCCCATCATCCTTGCTCTGCTTATGTCTAACAACCATGTGATACTTATCAACCCAACATAACGTATTATAATTTTTTTCTTGACAGATATATTTTTTTATCCTTTAAGTGATGAAAAACTTTTTTTTTCAATCATAGTTTACATTCAGTATTATTCTGTATTAGTTTCAGGTGTACAGCATAGTGGTTACACAATCATATACTTTACCAAGTAGTCTCCCCAATATTTCAAGTAACCATCTGGCCTCTTATATAGTTATTACAAATATTATTGACTTTATTCCTTATGCTGCAGTTTACATCTCTGTGACTATTCTGTAGCTACCAATTTGTACTTCTTAATACCTTCATCTTTTTCACCCAGTTCTTGAGCCCTCCTCCCCTCTGGCAACCATCAGTCTGTTCTCTGTATCTATAAGGGTGACAGAGAAAGACAAAAGCTATATGATTTCACTTATATGTGTAATCTAAAGAACACAATAAACAAACAAAATAGAAACATACTCACATGTTTTCAAATAATTAATAAAATCAAGTACTTGGATTAATATTACCTGATATCTACAGTAATAAAAGAGAAAAATGCAAATTGACTGTACCTCCACAACGCCCGCCAGCTAATCAGGAGTGAGTATGCAAATTAACCCAACAAAATAGCTGGTTAATTTGCATATGCAGGCACGGAGCGAAGACTGAAGACTGAAGGCTCCGCTTCAGGCAGAGCCAAGCCTGAAGGCTGAAGGCTGAAGGCTTGGCTCTGCTGCAGCCTGGGTCCTGGGTGCCAGAGGAAAACCGATGCCAGCAGCCAGGGGAAGGAAGGCCTATTGCACAAATCCTCGTGCAATGGGCCTCTAGTTTAAAATAATGTTTAAGGCCATATTTCACAACCCATAAACACAGTAGAAGTTTTTTCCCAATTCCAAATTTAATGTTTCTATGAAAAAACTTTAGTACATTTTTATTTACTATAGGCCCGGTACATGAACCCGTGCATGGGTGGGGTCCATTGGCCTGGCCGGCAATCAGAGCCAATAGGGGCCTGTCTCACTCAGTCCTGATCAGGCTGATTGGGGCCGGGAGATAGGCTGGCTAGGGGGAGGGACCATGGAATGTTGGCCAGCAGTGGGAGGTTGGCTTGGGAGTGCACTTGACCACCAGGGGGCAACTCCTGCATTGAGCGTCTGCCTCATGGTGGTCAGTGCACATCATAGCTACTGGTTGGTCATCTGGTTGTCGGGTCTTAACAGTTGCTTAAGCTTTTATATATATATATATATATATATATATATATATATATATATATATATATATATATATATAAATGAATTGCTGAATTTTTTTCCAATTTTTTTTATTAAGGTATTCTATGTGTACATATCTTACCATTTCCCCCCCCCCACCCCACTCCCATATATGCCCTCAACCCCCAGAGTTTTGTGTCCATTGGTTATGCTTATATGCATGCATACAAGTCCTTCGGTTGATCTCTTATCTCCCCCACCTCTCCCTAACCTTCCTGCTGTAATTTGACAGTCTGTTTGATGCTTTACTGCCTCTGTATCTATCTTTTTGTTCAAGGTTTTAATGTTCTTTATTATCCATAAATGAGTGAGATCATGTGGTATTTTTCTTTCATTGACTGGCTTATTTCACTCAGCATAATGTTCTCCAAATCCATCCAGGTTGCTGCAAATGGTAAGAATTCCTTATTTTTTTATAGCAGCATAGTAGTCCATTGTGTAGATGTACCATAGTTTTCTGATCCAGTCATCTGCTGATGGGCACCTAGGCTGTTTCCAGATCTTAGCTATTGTAAATTGTGCTGCTACGAACATAGGGGTGCATATATCCTTTCTTATTGGTGTTCCCAGTTTCTTAGGATATATTCCTAGGAGTGGGATTACTGGATCAAATGGGAGTTCCATTTTCAGTTTTTTGAGGAAACTCCATACTGTTCTCCACAGTGGCTGCACCAGTCTGCATTCCCACCAGCAGTGCACGAGGGTTCCTTTTTCTCCACATCCTCGCCAACACTTGTTGTTTGTTGATTTGTTGATGATAGCCATTCTGACAGGTGTGAGATGGTACTGCATTGTTGTTTTGATTTGCATCTCTCAGATAATTAGTGACGTTGAGCATGTTTTCATGTGTCTCTTGGCCTTCCTTCTGTCTTCTTTGGAAAAGATTCTATTTAGGTCCGTTGCCCGTTTTTTTATTGGATCATTTATCTTCCTTTTATTAAGTTGTATAAGCTGCCTGTAGATGTTGGAGATTAAACCTTTATCAGTGATGCCATTTGCAAATATGTTCTCCCATGCAATGGGCTTTCTTGTTGTTTTGTTGATAGTTTCTTTTGCTGTGCAAAAGCTTTTTATTTTGATGTAGTCCCATTTGTTTAGTTTCTCTTTAGCTTCCATTGCCCTAAGGGCAGTATCGGTGAAGAAGTTCTTTTGGCATATGTCTAAGATTTTGCTGCCTGTGGATTCCTCTAGTATTTTTATGGTTTCCCATCTTATGTTTAAGTCCTGTATCCATTTTGAGTTTATTTTTCTGTATGGTTTAAGTTGGTGATCTAGCTTCATTTTTTTGCATGTATCTGTCCAATTTTCCCAACACCATTTATTGAAGAGACTGTCTTTATTCCATTGTATGTTCATGCCTCCTTTGTCAAATATTAATTGAGCATAGTGGTTTGGGTCAATATCTGTATTCTCTATTCTGTTCCATTGATCTATATGTCTGTTCTTGTGCCAATACCAGGCTGTTTTGAGAATAGTGGCTTTGTAATATAGATTGAAATCTGGTATTGAGATCCCACCTACTTTATTCTTCTTTCTCAGGATTGCTGTGGCTATTCGGGGTCTTTTTTTATTCCAGATGAATTTTTGGAGAGTTCTTTCAAGGTCTGTGAAATATGCCGTTGATATTTTAATGGGGAGTGCATTGAATCTATAGATTGCTTTGGGTAGTATGGACATTTTAATGATGTTGATTCTACCAATCCATTAACATAGTATGTTCTTCCATCTGTTTACGTCTTCTTCTATCTCTTTTTTCAGTGTCCTGTAGTTTTCCGTGTATAGGTCTTTTACCTCCTTCTTTAAGTTTATTCCTAGGTATCTTAATTTTTTGGTGCGATGGTAAATGGGATTGCCTTTTTAGTCTCTCTGTCTGTAAGTTCACTAGTGGTGTATAGAAAGGCCATAGATTTCTTGGCATTAATTTTGTATCCTGCTACATTGCCAAATTCATTTATTAAGTCTATTAGTTTTTTGATGGAGTCTTTCAGATTTTTTATGTACAATATCATGTCATCTGCAAATAAGGACAGCTTTACTTGTTCTTTTCCAATTTGGATGCCTTTTATTTCTTCTTCTTGTCTGATCGCAATGGCTAATACTTCCAGTACTATGTCAAACAGGAGTGGTGAGAGTGGGCTTCCCAGTCTTGTTCCTGTTCTTAGGGGAAATGGTTTTAGTTTTTTCCCATTGAGTATGATGTTGGCTTTGGGTTTATCATATATAGCTTTTATTATGTTGAGGTATGAGCCTTCTATTCCCACCTTGTTGAGAGTTTTTATCAAGAAAGGATGTTGGATTTTGTCAAATGCTTTTTCTACATCAATTGATATGACTGTGATTTTTATCTCTCAGTTTGTTTATGTGATGTATCACGTTTATTGATTTGTGGATGTTGTACCATCCTTGCATTCCTGGGATAAATCGTAATTGGTCATGGTGTATGATCTTTTTGATGAGGATTTTGGCATCTATGTTCATGAGGGATATTGGTCTGTAATTCTCTTTCATTGTGTTGTCTTTATCTGGTTTTGGTATTAGGGTGATGCTGGCTTCATAGAAGGAGCTTGGAAGTGTTTCTTCTTCTTGAATTTTTTGGAATAGTCTGAGGAGGATAGGTTTTAGTTCTTCCTTGAATGTTAGGTAAAACTCTCCTGTGAAGCTGTCAGGCCCCGGGCTTTTGTTTGCCAGAAGCTTTTTGATGACTGCTTCAATTTCGTCCATAGTTACTGTCCTATTGAGCTGTTTAGATTCTTCTTGATTGATTTTTGGAAGGTTATATTTTTCTAGGAATATGTCCATTTCCTCCAGGTTGTCCAGTTTGTTGGAATAGAGCTGTTCATAGTATTTTGTAACAACCCTATGTATCTCATCAGGGTCCGTTGTTATTTCACCTCTTTCATTTCTGATTTTGTTTATTTGGGTCCTCTCTCTTTTCTTCTTGGTGAGCCTGGCTAGAGGTTCATCAATTTTGTTTATCCTTTCAAAGAACCAGCTCTTGGTTTTGTGGATCTTTTGTATTGTTTCTTTGGTCTCTATGTCATTTATCTCCGCTCTGATCTTTGTTATTTCCTTTCTTCTGGTTACACTAGGCTTTTATTGCTGCTCTTTTCTAACTCTTTGAGTTGTAGGGTTAGGTAATTTATTACCATTGTTTCTTGTTTTTTGCAATAGGCTTGTAGAGCTATGAACTTCCCTCTCAAGACTGCTTTCGCTGTGTCCCATAGATTTTGGATTGTTGTGTTTTCATTGTCATTTGTTGCCATGATGTTTTTTATTTCTTCCTTGATCTCTCTGGTAACCCAGTCCTTGTTTAATAGCATGCTGTTTAGTCTCCATGTGTTTGATTTCTTTGGATTGTATTTATTGTAGTTGATTTCCAGTTTTATGGCACTGTGATCTGAGAAGATGCTTGATATGATTTCTATCTTCTTGAATTTGGAGAGACTTTGCCTGTGACCCAGCATATGGTCTATCTTTGAAAATGACCCATGTGCTCTTGAGAAGAATGTATATTCTGTGGCTTTGGGGTGAAATGTTCTGAAGAAGTCAGTTAATTCCATCTGACCTAGTGTGTCATTTAGGATTGCTATTTCTTTGCTGATTTTTTGTTTAGAGGATTTGTCCAATGGTGATAGTGGGGTATTAAAGTCTCCTACTATGATTGTATTGGTATTAATCTCTCCCTTGGTATCCTCCAGGAGTTTTTTTTATCTATTTGGGTGCTCCTATATTGGATGCGTATATGTTTACCAGAATTTTTTCTTCTTGGATTTCTCCCTTTAGTATTATGAAGTGGCCTTCCTTATCTCTTGTTACGGCATTTACTTTGAGGTCTATTTTGTCAGATATAAGTATTGCTACCCCAGCTTTTTTTTTCATTTCCATTTGCCTGAAAGATATTTTTCCATCCCTTCACTTTCCAAATTCCCTGAAGTGGAGCTGCGTCCTGTGTGTGCTCTCTCTACTGAGCCAAACTGGCTAGGGCTTCGCACACTCTCAAATTCTTGAAGGTGAGCTGCCTCCGTGCACTCTCCCAGATTCCCCAAAGGGGGCGGAGTCCGTCCTGTGCGCCAAATTCCCCAAAGGGGAGCCCCTCTGTGCACACTCTAAGATTCCCCGAATGGGGGCTGTGACCCGCAAGCCAAATTACCCCCAATTCCCTGAACGGGAGCCCTCTGTGTGCGCTGTCAGATTTCCCCGAAAGGGAGCTGCTTCTGTCCCGTGCGCCAAATTCCTTAAGGGGGGGCGTGTCTATCAATTACTATGGTGCTATCCGCGCACGCCTGCGGGGAGGGGGATAGGCTCTTTGACTCACGGAAATCTGCTGGGAAGTCTGGATTCTTGTTGTTTGTTGGTCTGAAGCTGTGATAGCAGTTTTCTGTCCCCAGTGGCTGCAGGGTCCTGGGTTGTTTCTGAAGCCAGGATCCTAGTCTCAGGCAGCTCTGTTTCTCAAGATGGCGTGGTCTACGCATCTGCACCAGCAGCCGAGAAGTGTCCCCTTTGTGCACGGAGCTCCACCATCTAGGACTGCCCGGTTAGGCAGCCCCTTGGAAGACCTGCAGAATCTAACTGACCCTAGCTCATACACACACACACACCACACACGTCTACACTCTCCTCTATGGGTTCCTCACTCACACTCTCTCTCTCCCTACCTTCCTGCCCGTCGCCATCTTTTTCCTCCAGTGAATTGCTGAATTTTTGCAGAATAATCAAATCTTCTCATTATACAAAACACGAACTTACTTATATAAATGGGATCTTGGGATATAACAAAATCATTTGTAAGAAACAGCAATTTCTTATTAAAAATGTGTTATACCTAATGGAATGTTGTATCCTTACTACAGTTGTCATTGAAGAGTTTTATCATGTTTGTAGTAAATATATTTCTAAGACATGCAATAATAAGACAGAGTAAATAGACAATAGTTTTTACTTTAATCCACATTTAATGTTATTTCCTATTAAATACAGTTCATTCAATCAACATCCAACAAACATTTATATATCTATATATATAAAAGCCTAAGCTACTAAACAACCAGTCAACTGCTGGTAGCTATGATGCGCACTGACCACCAGGGGGCAGACGCTCAATGCAGCAACTGCTGCCTGGTGGTTAGTGTGCTCCCACAGTGGGAGCGTTGCTCAGCTGACTGATGGGCACTAGACGCTGGGCTGATGGCTGGTGAGTGCAGCTGTTGCAACATAAGCCTCTCCCATGGACACTCACCCTATGGCAGGTGCAGCAGGGCCGGGATGAGCGGGAGTGGCACGGTCCTTGGGGGATGTCAGACTGCCTCCAGATTGGGCCAAAACCAGCAGTCCAAAATCCCCTAAGGACTCCCGGATTGTGAGAGGGTGCAAGCCAGGCTGAGGGATGTCAATCCACATCACTAAATTGAGACTTCACACCTAACCTAATTGCAGTTTCAATATTCCTCAGGAATGTATTTCTAATCAGTCAGTCTGGAATTTTCTGGTCAGCACCAATGAGGTTATCTGGAACACAGGCTCCTTCCATCCCATAAGGAAAATGAGGTAATCTGTTCTTTCCTTATTCCTTCCCCCTTCTGCCTCTGTGCACCGGGTCTCTAGTTTATTACATAAATGATATAGCAGTTTTTAATTAAAATATTATATTATTCAAAATCAATAAAAGGCAGCCATATAGCCTTTTAAAAATTGTTCTCTATTTTCAAATATTTTAGAGTTTTTTCAAAAGATACTATCGAAATGTATTTTATGACATTTTAACCTTTTGCACTCAGGTGTTGAGATTAAAATTACTCTTTGAATGTATCAATAATTTGAAATATAAAAAAATCCAAATAAATAAGTTTGTATGAAAAGAAACTCCAGTTTTTTATTCTACTGCCACGCTTTGTAAAATCTGGGGTATTTAAAAATTTAAATCCATAGTAGAATAAAGGAATCGAGAAAAAAGCAAGCAAGTGCAAAGGGTTAATGAGCTCTTTTAGGTTGATATTTTCTTTCTTTTTATTTTCAAAATTAAGATTTTATTCTTCTTTTGTTTTTCTTATTAAAAAAATAAACTAAGCCCTGGTCAGTGTGATTCTGTGGTTAGAGAATCAGCCCATGTGCCTAAGGATTGAGGGTTTGATTCCCAGTCAAGGGCATTTACCTCAATTGAGGGTTCACTCCCTGCCCCCTGGTTGGGGTGCTTGTGGGAGGCAACCAGTCTCTGTATCTCTCTCACATCGATGTCTCTCTCTCTCTTTCTCTCCCTCTCTCTTTCTTTCCCACTCCTTTCCTCCCTCCCTTCCATTCTCTCTGAAAAGCAATGGAAAAAATGTCCTCTGGTGAGAATTAACAACAACAACCAAAAGAAAATAGAGAGAGAGGAAGAGAGAGAGAGAAGAAACATTGTTTTGTTGTTTCATTTATTTATGCATTTATTTGTTGATTCTTTTATGTACCCTATCCTGGAATCAAACCTGCAACCTTCGCATATCAGGACCACATTTTAACAAAGTGAACTACACAGCCAGGGCTAAAAATGATCAGGATTTTTAAAAATAGTTTTTAAGATAACAAAAGTTTGTTCCATGAATTAATGAGTGTTTTTATGAACAAATCTTTAGGCAGTCAAAAAAATGAATGGGAATTCATATTAGAAAAATAAAGTTTCTAGACTTGTTTCAATCAAGCTATTTCCTGGGCTTTTCTACTCACTGTGAAAATAGGCTGCTTTGCCTCAAAATCTCACTTTGACTATCTTAAATGAAGCATCTTAGAGAAGAGGTGTGTAAGATATTTAGAAAATTGCAAGTAAGGACTGAAGGCATTTGTCAGGGTTTTTTTTTTTTTTAAGAGTTTTATTTAAAAACATTCTAGCAAAAATTTTATGTATGAAAAAGTTATAGAAATAGATTCACTTTTAAAGGATACCATATGTATTTTTAGCTGTGAGAAAGGGTCATCTTTTGTGATCAATAAAGAAAACTCTCAAATACATTATAGAAAATTTAAAAATAGTGTTGCCAGTTTTGCCTATAAATGTCCTTCTTAAATCAATAATGGTGTTTCTTAATTGGTACAAATTTCTTTTCAGAGCAATGAAACATGGGTAACACTTTTCATTTACAGGAGAACCTTTCATCTTAATAACCTCAGCTACATTTTTACAACCAACTTTAACAAATACACTTTACTGTAAACCTATAATTGCCTAATAGTGTGCAGTTCAGAGAATTTTGTATCATTATTCTTGATATTATAATGGCTTGTCTTCTTTTGTTCAACATGAGGAAATGATATGGGGTAAGTGCTTAGAGCTGAAGATCTCATTATGCTCCACTAAGGACACAATAATACATTAATTACATTTACTACATTCTTAATAGAACTAATGGAAAAAAGATATATGGGACTTCGCTATTACCCATTAAAAGAAAGAAAATAAAATTCAACTGAGTAAATTTGAAGATCTAGCTGACTTTATTGAACAATTTATTGCTCGAGGCAGGATTCCATCTAGCAAACAGAAAGGAACTCTAAGGAGCTCTACAAAATGAAAGGCTTTCCTAGGCAGAAGGTGGAAGGAATAAGGAAAGAACAGATTACCTCATGTTCCTTATGGGATGGAAGGAGCCTATGTTCCAGATAACCTCATTGGTGCTGACCAGAAAATTCCAGACTGACTGATTAGAAATACATTCCTGGGGAATATTGAAACTGCAATTAGGTTAGGTATGAAGTCTCAATTAAGTGATGTGGATTGAGCACAAGTGAGTCCAATTTGGGCCTTTCTTTCTTTTTTAACATACCTACCACTTAGATAACATGAAATGATATACATATATATTAAAATATAAATTTATAAATATTCATTTATATTTACAAGTTCACAAATATTAGTACTGTAGTTCTGTTTCTGCACTGCTTAGGTTCTCACATTTAGTAATGTTACTGACAATTTTTGTGGCCCCAATTTTTCCTACTCTAAAAGTAAGGCCCATCCTATCTAATAAAAGAGTAATATGCAAATGACCATCACTCCAACACACAAGATGGCTGCCCCCATGTGGTCAAAGATGGCTGCCCCCATGTGGACACAAGATGGCCACCACAAGATGGCCAGCAGGGGAGGGCAGTTGGGAGGGATCAGGTCTGCAAGAGAGGGAGGTTGGGGCAATAAAGCCTGCAGGGGAGGGCAGTTAGGGCTGACCAGGCCAGCAGAGGAGGGAAGTTGGGGGTGACCGGGCCTGCAGGGAAAGGCAGTTGTGGGGGAGCCAGGCCTGTAGGGGAGAGCAGTTGGGGGGAGCCAGGCCTGCACGGGAGCAGTTAGGCATCAATCAGGCTGGCAGGGGAGTGGTTAGGGGGTGATCAGGCTGGCAGGCAGAAGCAGTTAGGGGCAATCAGGAAGGCAGGCAGGTGAGCAGTTGGGAGCCAGCAGTCCTGGATTGTGAGAGGGATGTCCAACTGCCCGTTTAGGCCCGATCCTACCAGGCTGGAGAGGGTGCAGGCTGGGGTGAGGGACACACTCCCCTGTGCACGAATTTCGTGCACTGGGCCTCTAGTTTCTTTTATAAAATGTTATAATTTACAGTAAGCAATTTTTAATAAAATATGAATGGACTATAATTTGGGATTTTTCTTTAACTTTCAAATCATTCTCTCCATTCAGTTGTTTGCTATCACTTTATAGGTTTTAAATTTGCAAAACAAGTCTTTAAAAAACTAAGTATTTCTTATTAAATTATTTTTTCTGAATTTTAAGTGGTTGTCACAAACTGCTTACTAAATTTGTGATTTTCAATACTTATCATAACTTTTTCTAGATAAGAGACCAGGATGGCCAGGATTATCACATTAAGTTGTTCTATATATTTTTTAAATTAAAATACTGTATTTTGAAATGTGAATTCAAACTCAGGGGGAAAGAAGATAAAAGACATATGTACTCCTTGGATAAAAGTTAGCTTTAACTATATTTTAAGTATTAATTATCATAGTCTCATTACACCTGTTTTTTCTTGGAGATTGACTCTTTTCAGTTATGGGGGAAAGGTTTCCGGATACCTATCTTAAATCTTAATTTACAATACCAACTGGCCTCTAATATTTTTCTCAATGAATATGATTCTTCAGAATTCACTGTGTTGAAATTAATAGAACCTCCATTGATTTTATACCCAAACAATTGATAAATTTAGATTAAATAGAAAATAAAAGGTTCTCATTCAATTTTAGAGGTCTAAATTTATATTTAGTGTTCTTTACAAACAGGTACAGTCAAAAAATAATGCATTAGCTTAATTCATATTTGGTCTTGTAATAGAAATTTTAATAAAAAAATTAAGCTGAAGCCGAAACCGGTTTGGCTCAGTGGATAGAGCGTCAGACTGTGGACTGAGGGGTCCCAGGTTCGATTCCGGTCAAGGGCATGTACCTTGGTTGCGGGCACATCCCCAGTATGGGTTGTGCAAGAGGCAGCTGATTGATGTTTCTCTATCATCGATATTTCTAACTCTCTATCCCTCTCTCTTCCTCTCTGTAAAAAATCAATAAAACAGATTAAAAAAAAATTAAGCTGAAGTTTTAAGTAAAACAAAGCCAAAGGAAAAAATACAATTTTTTTTAAACTTTCAAAATAGGAGAAATAATAAAATTTGTTATCTGCCTAGAAAAACATGCATTTCTAAAATAAATTTATTTTTTTAATAATAGTTAGAATTAACTTGCAATTATAAAATACAATAGGACCACATACTCCAAAAATAATTTTCAACAAAATTGAGAGTTTTGCATTTTAAGTTAATGGAAAATAAACTTACATTGAGGGACATATTATGTACATTTCTTATAAAATTCAAATTTTCTACAGATTAAAATCACAGAGATAGAGCACTTCAAATATTTCCTAAGAGACATTTTCTAAGTAATTGCAATTTAAATTTAAAAGGTAGTAAAATCACTTCACCCATTTAGTTGGTAAAAAGATTTTTTTTTGTTCTTGCTGTGAGTACAAATCTTAGCTCTAATGTTTCATTATAATTAAAACACATTTCAAAGTAATTTTGAAATCTTTTTCTTATGTTTGAACATTTAAAAATTTGTTGTCCAATTGTCAGGACAGCACAGACTCTTCCTAGCATCCACCTGCGACTTCTGGTTTTGCTATGCAAATTACAGTCAGTTGTCTAAATGTAATTGGTAACCAGTAATGATTTATGTTTTCCTTATCTATAATGGTGGAATTTTATCAAAAGAAGGGAAGTGCTTTGGATCTTGATGGTGTGAGCTTACCATTCCAAACTTGTCTTGAAGATATGTAAATGTAAAACAGACATATTTGATTAGTGAGGAAAATAAAATTAAAACATTTTTATCTTTTGCATTTCATAGTATTTTATTTATTTATGTTTTATTGTATTTATTGGGGTGCCATTGGTTAATAAAATTATATAGGTTTTAGGTACATAGTTCTAGAATACATAATCTATATATGGTATTGTGTGTTTACCACCCCAAGTCAAGACACTTCCATCACCATTCATCACCCTCTTCTAACTCCCTACCCCCTCTTCCCTCTGGCAATTACTATACTATTGTCTGTGCCCACCAGTCTTTTTTTTTTTCTATGTCTTTGCTTAATCCCATATTATTTTCAATGTATTTTAATTATTCGGCATCATAATGACTTCTACCTCAAGAAAAATTTAACCTGAAGTTTTGAGTGACATGGCTTTTTTCTTTAAAAAATATTATGTTTTTGCTCCAAATTTAAATTGATGATGTATGCTACTATTGATCTGCATATTAAAACATCATTGAGAGAATAGTAAAAAATAACTTTTATACCTCACTGCTCTTAACACTCAAACTTCATGGAAAGACTGATCTTATAGCCACTGGAATTATTCATTTTGAGCTCCAGGGAAAAGTTACAGCAATCCTATTAACATTGATCACATTCAAAGAAACTTAAAACATAATACATTATTATCTGTGCTTACTTTTTAAAAATATTTTTAAATTGATTTCAGAGAGGAAGGGAGAGGGAGAGAGAGAAACATCAACGATGAGATAGAATCATTGATCTGCCGCCTCCTGCATGCCCCCCGCTGGGGATCAAGCCCACAACCTGAGCATGTGCCCTTGACCAGAATCGAACCCAGGGCCCTTCAGTCCGCAGGCCAACGCTCTATCCATTGAGCCAAACCAGCCAGGGCTGTGCTTATATTTTTAATGAAGCCTTTATTACCATAAAGAAAATAATCACAGGCCAGGTTATATCTACAGAACAGAGTAATTCCATTTATATTCTAAATATCACAAATAGCTGACAATGTATAAATGTATTGCTTAAAATAATCATAGGTACAAATTTATAAAAGGTGACTAGAAAAGGAAATAGTGTGTTTGCCAGTGAATCTTCTATCATTATAACTGGTTTCTTATCATTAAATAACTTATACTTGCAATAATAAATCTATTGAACACTGGCATGCAATTGTTACTACCTTAAGTCCATATTATATTTCTTTTATCATAATAAAGTTCCATATTAAGAAAACTCTTACAGACATGCAAATTTACACATATTTTTAAGTAGGTCAGTTTTTACAGAACACTTCTTTCAAAAAATTAATTTTCTTTCAGTTAAAACTACTCTCTTTTCCACCCCAGATGTTTAAATATAACTTTATCTTGAAAAATTTGACATAAAATATTTCTGGGCTATTTCTGTAGCATAATATGTTATACCTCTATCCAGAAAATGGTTTGACTACTACATGCTGAAGGTATCTATTGAGGTCAAACCATTTTGCCAGCTCTAAATGACTTTAGAAAGATTATATTAGATACTAGAGGCCCAGTGCACTAAATTCGTGCACAGGGGAGTGTGTCCCTCACCCCAGCCTGCACCCTCTCCAGCCTGGTAGGATCGGGCCTAAACGGGCAGTTGGACATCCCTCTCACAATCCAGGACTGCTGGCTCCCAACTGCTCACCTGCCTGCCTTCCTGATTGCCCCTAACCGCTTCTGCCTGCCAGCCTGATCACCCCCTAACCACTCCCCTGCCAGCCTGATTGATGCCTAACTGCTCCCGTGCAGGCCTGGCTCCCCCCAACTGCTCTCCCCTACAGGCCTGGCTCCCCCACAACTGCCTTTCCCTGCAGGCCCGGTCACCCCCAACTTCCCTCCTCTGCTGGCCTGGTCAGCCCTAACTGCCCTCCCCTGCAGGCTTTATTGCCCCAACCTCCCTCTCTTGCAGACCTGATCCCTCCCAACTGCCCTCCCCTGCTGGCCATCTTGTGGTGGCCATCTTGTGTCCACATGGGGGCAGCCATCTTTGACCACATGGGGGCAGCCATCTTGTGTGTTGGAGTGATGGTCATTTGCATATTACTCTTTTATTAGATAGGATAGAGGCCTGGTGCACGGGTGGGGGCCAGCTGGTTTGCCCTGAAGGGTGTCCCGGATCAGGGTGGGGGTTCCCTTGGGGCTTGGGGAAGCCTGGGCGAGGGGCCTGTGGTGGTTTGCAGGCTGGCCATGCCCCCCGAAGACCCAAGTGGAGGCCCTGGTGTCTGGGATTTATTTATCTTCTATAATTCAAACTTTGTAGCCTTGAGCAGAGCCAAGCCTCCTGCTTGCTCCGTGGCTGCAGCCATTTTTTTGGGGATTTATTTATCTTCTATAATTGAAACTTTGTAGCCTTGAGTGGAGGCCTGGGCCTGCCAGGGTGTGCGGAAAACTTGGCTTCCTCCATTGTCAGGGGCAACTCAAGCTTTCTGCTCTCCCCAGCTCCGCAGCTGCTGCCATTTTTGTTGGGATTTATTTATCTTCTACAATTGAAACTTTGTAGCCTTGAGTGGAGGCCTGGGCCTGCCAGGGTGTGCAGAAAGCTTGACTTCCTCCATTGCCAGGGAAACCCAAGCCTTCTGCTCTCTCCCCCAGGGCAGCTGCTGCCTCCATTTTTTGTTGGGATTTATTTATCTTCTACAATTGAAACTTTGTAGCCTTGAGTGGAGGCCTGGGCCTGCCAGGGTGTGCAGACTCAAGCTCTTCCGCACTGCTGCCATTTTTGTTGGGATTTATTTATCTTCTACAATTGAAACTTTGTAGCCTTGAGTGGAGGCCTGGGCCTGCCAGGGTGTGCAGAAAGCTTGACTTCCTCCATTGCCAGGGAAACCCAAGCCTTCTGCTCTCTCCAGGGCCACAGCCATCTTGGTTGGGTTAATTTGGATACTCACTCCTGATTGGCTGGTGGGCATGGCTTCTGAGTGTAGTGGATTTATGGTTAATTTGAATCTTACTCTTTTATTAGATAGGATAGGTGAATTAGTTACTAGTAGATATATATAAAGGTACAACATTCAACGTATAGAGTAATAAAAATAGTATTGGATTTGGGGTCAAGGAAGTCTAAGTTTGAGACACCATATCACCCTTTGTAAGTAGAGTGAAATTATGCAAATAGTTTACCTTTGTCTCATTTTCTGGTTAATCTTATATAAAATATGCTGCCTAATTTAGAAGATGGTTTAGTTTTAAAGTTGGTAAAATATCTGAAACTGCCTAGCACAGAATCTGAAAAACAGTAGAAACTCAGATACTTAAAAAATCTGAGTGTAAATTGTAGTCTTATAAAGAATGTACTAGTAAAGTATAGTCTTATAAAAAATTCAATGAAGTTTGGTAACATTATAGGCAGCTTATAAAATGCTAATACTGAATTAATATCTCACAAAATATTAGGCTGTTTTATAAAAAAAAAACATTACAACATATGTCTGCTATTACAAGTTGTGACATGTATAATCTGCTATTTTTGTTACATTACCATTAATCAATTGAAACTTATAAATTCAAGATGTTACAAATTTATAAATAAAATATAAAGTATTCTTCAATTCTCTTGGTGAAAGGAAGGTGTTGTATACATAATTAGGCATTGAACTTAAGAAGTTTTTTACAAATATTCAAGGATTCATTAAGGTTATACACTTGGAAATGTGAGAATTAATGGGAAAGTCATTGATCCTTTTGGGATACTTAGTTATAAATATTTAGAGTATGCATTATAAATTAAAATAAATAATTTGACTGTCATATTACTGGAAGAACTTTTCCAGTCATAATTCTCTAAAGGCATGAATTATGTCATATTTATGTGTGTATCCTCAGCACATAGTATAATTTCTGTTGTGAAATTGGACTCAATAAGTGCCTATTGATTGACTGAGATAATAGAGCATCTCATCATAACAAGGTGACACTTGTTAGGGTTTTTTTGGGCTGGTGACTGAAGCTGTGAAAGAATTCACAACTAAAACAAGAGATAGATGCAGAAAGTTTATTTTTACTTTCCCCAAAGGGAAAGGGCCAGTGCATTGCTAATCAATACAAGGGCAAGAAATAAACAGCTGCCTGCTCTTTTAAAGCCTTGGCTGCTGTTGCTAGGTGGCAAGGAAAGGAGGGGAATTTGGAAGCTGAAACAGCAGAAATCAGGGGTGTTGTAGTTTGTTAGTTCTTTAAGGGACAATACAGGTAGATGTCCTAGGGAGGTGTCTTATCAGTATGTTTCCAAATCTTGTATAACATTCTTAGAGCAAAAGTTATGAAGAATTCGAATGAGGCCTGTTTGAAGGGGAAGGAGAGAAGAAAACCTTCTGCTAATTATTCCTGAGTTGTAAAAACAGCAGGGAGGAAGGGTATGTATGCAAGAATGTAGTCTTGAGAATAACTTGCCTTGAAGTTTGAACATAGGGGCTGTTTGAATCAGAGGAGCTAACAGGGGGTTTAATTACCAGGTGTTCCTCATAACTTGTGAAAGGCTACAGCAAAGAAAAAGAAATGTCTTTTTTTCTGTCCTTACAACAATAACTTAGCTTGCCCAGACACTATCCTATCTAATAAAGAGGGGATATGCTAATTGATCATCACTCCACCACAAAGATGGCTGCACCCACAGCTGAGGCCAAGTTCCCAAAAGGAGCCTTAACGAGCAATCAGCAGGGACCTGAGGCTACGTCCTCCCCTGCCCCTGTGAGGTTTGACAGGGGACCTCAGGCCGCATCCCCCAACTGCAGGGCTTGACAGGGGACCTCAGGCCATGCCCCCCACCCGGCGGGGCTTGACGGGGGACCTCGAGGTGCACTTCCCATCTTGGTGCTGGGCTAGGGAACCTCAGGCTGCTCCTCCCACCCCAGTGCCAGGCTGGGTAACCTCTGGTCATGCCCCCCACCAGGTGGGGCTTGACAGAGGACTTCAGGCCATGCCCCCCACCCTGGCACCAGGCAGGGGGACCTCAGACTGCACCCCCTGCCTGGAGGGGATTGATGGGGGACCTCAGGCCCTGCCCCCCACCCAGCGGGGCTTGACAGGGGACCTCAAGGTGCACCCCCAGTGCTGGGTCAGGGGAACTCAGGCCATGCCCACCACCAGGTGGGGCTTGACAGGGGACTTCAGGCCACGCCCCCACCCCAGCACCAGGCCAGGGGACCTCAGTCTTCACCCCCTGCCTGTGGGGGCTTGACAGGGGACTTCAGGCCATGACCCCTGCCACAGCACTGAGCCATGGGACCCAAGTCTGCGCCCCACCTGCCTGGCTGGGCTTGACAGGGGACCTCAGGCCATGCCCCCCACCCAGCAGGGCTTGATGGGGGACCTCAAAGCACTTCCCCTGTCCTGGTATGGGCTGGGGGACCTCAGGCCATGCCCCCCATCCTGGTGCCAAGCCAGGGGGCCTGAGGCTATGCCCTCTTCCCAGCGGGGCTTGACAAGGGTGAGACTGGCCAGGTCTGGATCTAGCCCAATGCAAGGGGGGTGGCGGGGCGGCTAGGTCTGGGTCTCACACGATTTTGATGCGCATGTGGTGGGACAGGGACTTGACTCTGGGTCCTGTGGTGTGCCCCAGACTCTGACAGGAGAAAGGTTTTCATATATATTTTAGTAATTTTCTTTCATCTCTGACACTTCTATTATAGAGAAAGGGCAAAAAGCAATAGTAAATTATTTCCTCTAATTAATTCCCTTTTAATGTGCATGAATTTTGTGCACCGGGCCACTAGTTAGAAATAAAACTACACTAGTATTATGATGAATTTCTCAAAAGAATGTAGTCAGGGAGGTTGTTGATGAGTGTGTGTGAGTGTGTGTGTGTGTGTGTGTGTGTGTGTGTGTGTGTGTGTGTTCTATGTGTATAATAAAAAGAGTTGGAAAAGGAAAAGAGAGATATGTAGAATTGTATATTAGAAGGCAATTCAGAAGAGATTTTGAGAATGGAATGGAATTTTCCAGTAGTTACAACCCAAGAAAATGGGTACAATAAAAGAATTGTTTTTTTCTGTTTGTTGGGAGATTGCTTTTGAACTGCTAAATGTATATAACTGACATGTCAATTAGCCCAAAAGTAATTGGGTTTTTTTTTTCGTTATTATATATCATTGCCTAAATTTGAAATATTAAAACAAATAAACTTAATGCATTAATTAGTTAGGACTATACAAATTTATTTATATTCAAGACACATAAAGCTATCTTCAGAAGAATTCTTTTACATTTTATTTAGAAATTTCAAAGGTTAAAACTGTATTTTGAAAATTTTCATGACAAAATGTTAGAAATTATAAAAATATTTTCTTCAATTTTTTTATTGCAATGATGATAATAGGAGAAATATTTAAGGAATACATAGAATTTTAGAGTATGGTTGAAGAATTTCAACCTTGCAGCATAAGTTCAATCATTTTACTGTTTTACTCAAATCTATATAAAATTTCAATAATTCTGGAATTCCCCCTTCTTCCTCCACTATGTTATACAGTCATAATAGATTTTAAAGTGTCTGAAAATATTCTCCCTGAATGTATCAAACTACCTTAAAAAAATAGTCAGCTTATGAAAGAAAGAGAGATATGAAAGAATTTCCTCAAAGGAATTTCTAGCATGTGGTTTATAAGCAGAGGCTTTGTAATCAGGCTGGCTGCCTGAGCTCAAATGCCAGTTGTTATAAACTAACTGACCTTAGTCTCAATTTCCTTGTCTGTAAAATCAGGTGTAATAATAGGTTTGCTGTATTAAATGAATGAGTAAACTACCTAACGTTTTATAAGCAATTTATGTGTTACCTATTAATGGTAGTGTTAGAGCAGAGTAACCTAGAGACGGAAAGACAGACCACCAAGAACTCGAAGGATGCAGAAATTCACCTTGATGCAAGAACACCGGTGCTGGCTCAGGGGAATCAGTTTCCCAAAGCTGAGCCCCTTAGTTCTGCTAAACCCAATCTTATATAGCCCTAAGTTCTGTTCCTGCTTCCAGGTCTTTGTGTGGCTTTTCTAAAAGCTATTTTGCTGAAAAGTAGGTTGTAACAGGCCCCTGGCTGCTGGAGGCTAAGAACAGTAGTTAGCATAATAAATGCGAGAAGTTTGTCAGAAGGCTGATGGACATCTTCATCAGGGTTGAAGATCTGCATATTATTACCTGCTGCCAAACAGTTGAGGGCATTTCCCCTAACCTTATAATCTTTTCCTGGTTACCAAACTTTACCTTTGATATGCCTGTTTGCATTCCTAAAGGGAAAATGTGTTTTCCAGGAAATAAAAAGCCGTGGGTCTGGAGATCAGGGAAGCCACCCCACTAGAGGGTGAAGCCTCCAGCTGGTTCCGCCAAATGCCTTCCAAATTATATTTCTTGTCTAGTTTCTATTCATTTATGTACAGCCCTTCTCCAGATTCCTGAACCCTAGCTACAGAAAGACCAGGCTGATACCAGCTGCTAACACTTGGGGCCTTGGCTTAGGTTCAAAGCCTCTACAAACTTATTGTTCTAGGATGTGGGTCTGCGCTATACAGCAAGCGGGGGTTAGGCTGATTATACGGTATGTATTAGAGGCCCGGTGCATGAATTCGTGCATGGGTGGGGTCCGGCCAGCCTGGCCAGGGGGAGGGGACATGGGTGGTTGACCGGTCTGCCTGCTGGTCAAACTCCTGGTCAAGGGGACAATTTGCAATATTAGCCTTTTATTATATAGGATATACACTGAGTGGCCAGATTATTATGCGTTCAGAGATCATAATAATCTGGCCACTCAGTGTAAGTAAGCAAATATCCTGTATCTGCACAGGTTGGGTTAAGCTGCCCTTATAGTAAGAATATTATATACATTCAGTATTAATGCCCTAAATTTCCATAAAATTATTTCTGTTAATTACTACCATACAAAACTCATGAATTAATTAATTGCTGATTTTAATTCTCTTTCTAATGTAAAAAATGAATTATTATTTGAGATTATTTTGGATATTTGGTAGTTAAAATTATAGAACACTGTTCCCTTTAAACTTCTGTCAGGAAATGGGAGACTTTTCCCTTTTTACACTTCTTCTATTCTTATCGCTGTACTAATAAAATTGACACAAGACTAAATTAACAGGAGAAATAAACAATACATGCACATAGGAGAATCACAATATGATGCCCATAAAATTGGGCCACCAAATGATTAAATAGATACTTTCTTATACTTTTAGGACAAATAAACTAATTTCTGATAATTTAACAAGACAAAGAAAGGTAGTACTCATTAGAAAGGAATTTAAGCAATGTTTGGGATTAGGTAATCATTTATAATAAAAGCCCAGTGACCAAATGGTCAACCAGTTGCTATGACGTGCACTGACCACCAGAGGGCAGACACTCAACGCAGGAGCCTCCCACTGGTGGTCAGCGCACTCCCACAGTGGGAGCTCCGTGCAGTTGACCAGGATGAATGGTGCTCCCACAGCGGGCTGATCCCCGCAGGCAATGCCCCCCACCAGTGCACAAATCCCATGCACAGGGCCTCTACTAAATTAATGAAGACCAAAGTTTATTTACACGGGCTTTATCAAGTCTGAATTTTGTAACTCATGATGAAGTTGTCTCTCTGCCTTCAGGAGCAGGAAAGACACATATTGATATAGTAGGTGGTTAGACCTGAGCAGAGTAGAAATGAAAGACCAGGTACATAAAGCCTCCAGGGCAGAAAGCCCCACATGCTTAAGCAATGAGCAAAACTGAGAAACAAGTAGTATAGGGTGGGACCTTGCCCCCTGCGTGACCTTTCCTTCCCTAACATATTGCTGGTCATGCAGTTTAGATACCCTGACATTTCATATCACTGTTCATGGGATTCAGACTTTCCCCTGACCTTTCTGCCTATGGCATGCTGCTAGTCATGTGGCAGATCCCCTTAGAGGAGGAATTAGAGGGCTCCCATACAATCCTTTTCATGACCACTGCCTTAAGCATTAAACCCCCAGGACAATGAGGTTCTGCCCCCCATTAGATAATCTTAGAAACAAAGCTTTGGATTTATTTGACTACAGACACAGAGTTTTGGTCAAACTAGAGGTAACATCTAGGCCTCAGTAGTTTTTCAGCATTAGGCCCATAAAATCAGCAAAACCAGAAGAAGCAACACCAAGGCTGACATGCAGACCAGCTGTAATGACTAATGACCCCCTACTCTAGCATTGACCAATCAGTCAATACCATGACCATAAAAGGACATACCTAGAAAGCTGATGAAGTCTATTGAGATCCTCTCCTGAAACCTCCCCTAAAATCTCTGCCTTTAGAAAAGCAGATAAAAATCCTCAAGACAAATAAACCAGTACAATCTCCCCACCACTCCCTCTCTCTCTCATGCCCACACCTTTTCCCAATCCCTTCTTTCCTCAGGCAACTTTCTCTCTCTAGAGCATGTCTGAACCTTTCCTACCCCCTTTCTTCCTCCTTCAAGTCACATATCTTTGCTTTTTTTCTCCTAAGTACCAAGGGCCCTTCTTTTGCCTATGTAATTTGTTTCCTGAGCCCATGCAGCCCAGCTGGCTCACTTATACCTCTGTGACTTTTTTCTTTTTTTGATGTATTGATTTTGGAGAGATTGGAAAGGGGAGAGAGAGGAAAAAAATGATTTGTTGTTACATTATTTATGCATTCCTTGCAATCAATCTTATATGTGCTCTGACTAGGGATCAGACCCACAACCTTGGCTTATAAGGACAATGCTTTAACAAACTGAACTACCCAACCAGAGATACCCCTGTAACTTTCTAAATAAACTGTTTGCATTAGAGAGTTCTTGGCTCTGAATTCCTTTTTAGCCGAACGCAAGGACTAAAGTCTAACTTCTAACATCTGGGGCAGAGGAGCATCAGAGAGATCTTCCTATTCTTGCTGCTTCTGAAATTATTTTAATTGGAAATAATCAATATGGTATTGTGGAATATCTTGAGGTGGCCTGCCCTAGGACCCAATACTTCTCATAACTTTAAGGAAATTTCATTCTATTAATGTGATCATTAGAAGTTACTTTATCACTTTATAAAGGGATGACTCTACCATACTCATTTGTCTACCGATCTAAAATATTAGCCCCTTTAACCTGGGCCTCTAATTAAATCAAATACCAACCTGTTTTATAGGCTTTCTTTCTAGTGCTTAGAACAACTATTCTACTGAAATATGGAGTCTTAAGAGAAACTGCTAATTTTTCTATATTTTACAGAAAGTGAAGCAGTGTAATGGAGTACCTATATCTTTACGGGTAATTAGGAAAATGTAAATCAAAGTAACACATTTGGCACTGGCTGGTGTGGCTCAGTTGGTTGAGCATTGTCCCATGCACCGAAAGGTTTCTTGTCAGGGCACTTGCTTTCGTTGTGGGCTGGAATCCCGATGGGGATGTGTGCAGGAGGCAGCTAATAGAGGTTTCTCATTCACATGAATGTTTTCCTCTCTCTCCCTCTTCCTTCCTCTCTAAAAAAAAATTAATAAAAACATTTTAAAAATTTGTAATACTAATTGTTGGCAAAGATGTGGAGAAAGCAGAAACTTTTATATTCTTTTGATAATACTATAAATGAGTTACAACCACTTTGGATTATAATTTGTCATTACTATTTCTAAATGTGTATTGTAAAAATCATCTTTCATATATGTATAGAGCTAGACAATGATCATTATTGTAGCATTTTTTATAATAGCAAATACTGAAAAATAATATAAATGAACATTAATATGGATTTTAAAATGAAAGTAAATTCATAAAATGTAATAAAATTAATAAGAAATGAAATGAATCTGTCTATACATTATCAGTATGGATTGTCTAAAAAATGGTTAAAAAAAGGAGTTGCTTGAAAATTTCTACAGACTGTACAGTCAACAAACAAGTATCTACATGAATTTCTGGCTTTAGGTACCTTCTGGAGGTAAAAGACAAAGTGCTCTTTTGAATGTGGTAGTTTTTAATTTTACAAAAGTATATGTGAGACAGATTTTAAAACTAGATGTAAAAAAATACATATAAACTTAAAAAAATTCTTTATTATTGAAAGTATTACATATGTCCCCTCTTCCCCCATTGTCCTCTCCCAGCCTACCTCAATCCCTGGGCTTCACCCCCTCACATTGTCTGTGTCCACTGGTTATGCTTATATTCATACAAATACTTCAGTTGATCTCTTGTTCCTCCCCCTGCCATCCCCCCAAAAAACCTCTTTTGCCTTCACTCTGAGGTTTGTTGGTCTATTCAATAATTCTGTGTCTCTGGATCTATTTTTGTTCATCAGTTTATAGTAAGTTGTTTATTATATTCCACCATTGAGTGAGATCATGTGATACTTATCTTTCTTTGACTGGCTTATTTCGCTTAGCATAATGCTCTCCAGGTCTCTCCATGCTGTTGCAAATGGTAAGAGTTCCTTCTTTTTTACAGCAGCATAGTATTCCATTATGTAGATGTACCACAGTTTTTTAATCCACTCATCTGCTGATGGGCCCTTAGGTGTTTCCAAATCGTAGCTATTGTAAATTGTGCTGCTATGAACATAGGGGTGCATATATCCTTTCTGATTGGTGTTTCTGATTTCTTGGGATATAGTTCTAGGAGTGGAATCACTGGGTAAAATGGGAGTTCTATTTTTAACTTTTTGAGGAAACTCCATACTGTTTTCCACAGTGGCTGCACCAGTCTGCATTCCCACCAGCAGTGCAGGAGGGTGCCTTTTTCTCCACATCCTCACCAGCACTTGTCATTTGTTGATTTGTTGATGAGAGCCATTCTGACAGGGGTGAGATGGTATCTCATTGACGTTTTGATTTGCATCTCTTGGATGATTAGTGACTTTGAGCATTTTTTCATGTCTCTTGGACTTCTGTATGTCCACTTTCAAAAAATATCTATTTAGGTACTTTGCCCATTTTTTATTGTTGTTGTTGTTTTTTATCTTCCTTTTGTAAAGTTGTATGAGTTCCCTATAAATTTTGGAGATTAAATCCTTATCAGGCGTCCTGGAGACATGCATGGGATGCCGGAACAGACGCGTGCCATTGCTTCTCCCACCACCTTAAACACCACCCGTCTTCAGAGCAGCTCAGAGGTGCCTCTTGGGTGTGGCATGAACACTCCCTGCCAGCTCGACAGGAGTGAGAACGCTTGTGTCCAAGGTGACTTAGCGGGTGATGGCGAGAACTGTAAGCAGCATTGACTGTTGTCCTTGTTGCTGTGGGACTGGATCCAGGAGATGGAAAGCTGGAGACCTTAATTCCAAAGCCTTGGACGTGCAGTTGCGAGGCCTCCTCCAGGGTTCCCATATATTTCTATTTTACTTATTATCATAGCGTAGATTTAAAATGTATTCATTAAAAATAGTCTTTTTTTATATTTTAGGCAACATAGAAATTTGTTAAGTATGTAGTTATTACTTTATGTACCTTTGTTTTCCTTTTAATTTTTACCCTCCCCCCATGTCATATGTCTTTTTATTTTTCAATTAGATTGCATTCAATATTATTTTGTATTAGTTTCAGGTATACTGAAAAGTAACGTGTCCCCTTAATGTTTCTGGTACCCACCAGCCCCATATATACTCATCACAGTACAAATGACTGTACTCCCTAGGCTATCATCTACTTATAGAGTTAGTGTGCACCCTTTTGGTGGTGCTCAGACATTGTAGGCAAGTAGTGCTTTAGGCGCTTACACTGACCACGCATTTTCTCTGCATTAAACACGCTTTTATATCATTCCTTTTGAATTTATTCAACTAACTTGTTGAAAAAAATTCCAATGAATTGGAATTGCTCTGGCTATAAATACTCAATTTATATATAGACTGAAGCTAGCTTTCCCCTCATTCTAGGTCCTTCTCATTAATCTGCCTCCCGCTGTTCGAGAGTTCAAACTGCACCACACTGTTCAAAGCTGTAAACTATTAGGTGTCAGTGTCTTTATTTTGCTCATTGACACTGCAGAAAAGCTATTCTCCATCACTGCTCAGCAAAATCACATATGCTCACTGATTCATCATCAACTGTACCTTTTCATTTTATTTTTCCAGTTTCCTTGCATTATTATAGTGTCACTGGTTTTTAAGAGCTTGTTTATGTTAACCATTTCTCATGCATTGCAAATGAAATATGTTTTTGTTACTATTTTACTCTGGTGTTTTACTTTTTTATTGTATCAAACTTGTGTATTAAATATAATCATATGCTGTTTTTTTTTTTTTTTTTAAAGTCCTTATCAGATGTCACATTGGCAAATATGTTGTCCCATGTCATGGGTTTCCTTGTTGTTTTGTTGATAGTTTCTTTCGCTGTGCAGAAGCTTTTTATTTTGATGTAGTCCCATTTGTTTATTTTCTCCTTAGTTTCCATTGTCTTAGGGGATGTGTCAGTAAACATATTGCTATGAGACATGTCTGATATTTTGCTGCCTATGGATTCTTCTAAGATTTTTATGGTTTCCTGTCTTATGTTTAAGTCTTTTAAACATTTTGAGTAAAAAAAAAAATTCTTCAAATTGTTTCTATCTTCCGCTATCTCTTTTTTTTTTTCAATGTCCTGTAGTTTTCTGAGTATAGGTCTTTTACCTCCTTATTTAAGTTTATTCCTAGATATCTTTTAATATATTTTATTGATTTTTTACAGAGAGGAAGAGAGAGGGATAGAGAGTTAGAAACATCGATGAGAGAGAAACATCGATCAGCTGCCTCTTGCACACCCCCTACTGGGGATGTGCCCGCAACCAAGGTACATACCCTTGACCGGAATCGAACCTGGGACCCTTGAGTCCGCAGGCCGACGCTCTATCCACTGAGCCAAACCGGTTTCGGCTATTCCTAGATATCTTAATTTTTTGTTGCAATGGTAAATGGCATTGTTGTTTTAGTTTCTCTTTGTGTGAGTTCATTATTGGTGTATAAAAATGCCATGATTTCTGGATGTTAATTTTATATCCTGCTATATTGCTAAATTCATCTATTATATCTAGTTGTTTTTTGTTGTTGTTTTGTTTTTAATGGAGTCTTTAGGGTTGTCTATGTACAAAATCATGTCATCTGTGAATAATGACAGTTTTACTTCTTTCCAATTCAGATGCCTATTATTTCTTCTTGTATGATCCCTATGGCTAGCACTTTCAGTACTATGTCGAACAGGAGTGGTAATAGTAGGCATCCCTGTCTTATTCCTAAACTTAAGGGGAATGGTTTTAGTTTTTGCCCACTGAGTATGATGTTGGCGGTAGGTTTGTCATATAAGGCTTTATTATGTTGAGGTCTATTCCCAATTGCTGAGAGTTTTTACAAGAAAGGGTGTTGGATTGTGTTGAATGCTTTTTCTGCATCAATTGATATGATTATGTAATTTTTGTCTCTCAATTTGTTTATGTGATGTATCATGATAATTGATTTGTGGATATTGTAGTACCACCCTTGCATCCCAGGGATAAATCCCACTTGGTCATGGTGTATGATCTTTCTAATGTAATACTGGATTCTGATTTGCTAAAATTTTGTTGAGTATTTTAACATCTATGTTCATCAGGGATATTGGCCTATAATTCTCTTTTTTATTAGTCTTTTATCTGGTTTTGGGATTAAGATAATACTGGCTTCATGGAAAGACCTTGCAAGTCTAACTTCCTCTTGAATTTTTGTAATAGTTTGAGGAGGGTAGGTATTAAGTCTTCTTTGAATGTTTGGTGAAACTACCCTGTGAAGCATCTGGACCAGGGCTTTGGTTTGCTGGAAATTATTCTTTTCTTTTTTTTTTTTTTTTTGCTTCCTTTTAACTTTTATAGGGAAATTCTTTATTATTATTATTATTATTATTATTATTATTATCTAAAATTTTACATATGTCTCCCTTTTCCCCAATTGACTCCCCCCCCCCAGCCATTCACACCCCAGGCAAGCTCCCACTGCCCCAGTGTCTGTGTCCATTGGTTATGCTAATATGCATGCATACAAGTCCTTTGGTTGCTCTCTAACCTCCCACCCCTGCCATTTGTCTCTGGATCTACACTTGTTCATCAAAATATGTTGATCATTATATCCCACATATGAGTGAGGTCATGTGATATTTATCTTTCTCAGACTGGCTTATTTTGCTTAGCATAATGCTGTCCAGTTCCATCCATGCTGTTGCAAATGGTAAAAGTTCCTTCTTTTTAATAGTAGCATAGTATTCCATTGTGTAGATGTACCACAGTTTTTTAAACCACTCATCTGCTGATGGGCACTTAGGTGTTTCCAAATCTTAGCCATTATAAATTGTGCTGCTATGAACATAGAGGTGCATATATCCTTTCTGATTGGCGTTTCTGGTTTCTTGGGATATAGTTCTAGAAGTGGTATTACGGGTCAAATGAGAGTTCCATTTTTAACTTTTTGAGGAAACTCCATACTGTCTTCCACAGTGGCTGCACCAGTCTGCATTCCCACCAGCCATGCAGGAGAGTTCCTTTTTCTCCACATCCTTGCCAGCACTTGTCTTTTGCTGATTTCTTGATGATAGCCATTCTGACAGGTTTGAGATGGTACCTCATTGTTGTTTTGATTTGCATCTCTCAGATGATTACTGATTTTGAGCTTATTTTCATATGTCTCTCAGCTTTCTGTATGTACTCTTTCGAAAAGTGTCTACTTAGGTCCTTTGCCCATTTTTTGATTGGATCCTTTATCCTCCTTTTGTTAAGTTGAATCAGTTCTCTGTAAATTTTGGAGATTAAACCCTTATCTGAAATAGCATTGGCAAATATGTTCTCCCATGCAGTGGGCTTTCTTGTTGTTTTGTTGATAGTTTCTTTTGCTGCACAAAAGCTTTTTATTTTGATGTAGTTCCATATGTTTATTTTCTCCTTAGTCTCCATTGCCCCAGGAGCTGGGTCAATAAAGATATTGCTACGACATATGTCAGCTATTTTGCTGCTTGTGGAGTCTTGTAGGATTTTTATAGTTTCCTGTTTTACATTTAAGTCCTTTAACCATTTTGAGTTTATTTTTGTGTATATTGTAAGTTGGTGATCTAGTTTCATTTTTTTTTGCCTGTATCTTACCAATTTCCCAGCACAATTTATCAAAGAGACTGTCTTTACTCCATTGTATGCTGTTGCCTCCTTTGTCAAATATTAATTGAGCATAATGGCTTGGGACAATTTCTGGGTTCTCTGTTCTGTTTCAATGGTCTATATGTCTGTTCTTGTGCTAGTACCATGCAGATTTGAGAACCGTGGCTTGGTAATATAGCCTGATATCTAGTATTGTGATCCCTCCAACTTTGTTCTTCTTTCTCACTCTTGCTGTGGCAATTGGGGTCTTTTTATATTCCAGATGAATTTTTGGAGAGTTTGTTCTAGATCTTTGAAATATGCCATTGGTATTTTAATGGGGATTGCATTGAATCTGTAGATTGCTTTGGGTAGTATGGACATTTTAATGATGTTGATTCTACCAATCCATGAACATAGTATGTTCTTCCACTTGTTTAAGTCTTCCTCTATTTCTTTTTTCAATGAGCTGTAGTTTTCTAAGTACAGTTCTTTTTCCTCCTTAGTTAAGTTTATTCCTAGGTATCTTAAATGGGATTTTTTTTGTTTTTTGTTTGTTTTAGGTTTTTTTCTGTGAGTTTGTTATCCTACCTAATAAAAGAGTAATATGCAAATTGACCGTCACTCCAACACACAAGATGGCCGCCCCCATGTGGTCAAAGATGGCTGCCCCCATGTGGACACAAGATGGCCACCACAAGATGGCCTGCAGGGGAGGGCAGTTGGGGGGAACCAGGCCTACAGGGGAGGGCAGTTGGGGGTGACCAAGACTGCAAGGGAGGGTAGTTGGGGGGAACCAGGCCAGCAGGGGAGGGCAGTTGAGGGGGGACCAGGCTGGCAGAGGAGGGTAGTTGGGGGCAACCAGGCTTGCAAGGGAGGGCAGTTAGGGGTGACTGGGCCAGCAGGGGAGGGCAGTTAGGGGCAATCGGGCTGGCAGGGGAGGGCAGTTAGGGGCAATCGGGCTGACAGGGAAGCGGTTAGGCATCAATCAGGCTGGCAGGGGAGTGGTTAGGGGGTGATCAGGCTGGCAAACAGAAGCGGTTAGGGGTAATCAGGCAAGCAGGCAGGCGAGCGGTTGGGAGCCAGCAGTCCTGGATTGTGAGAGGGATGTCCAACTGCCCGTTTAGGCCCCATCCCACCTAAATGGGCAGTCAAACATCCCTCGAGGGTCCCAGATTGGAGAGGGTACAGGCTGGGCTGAGAGACACCCCCCTCCCGTGCACAAATTTCATGCACTGGGCCTCTAGTTGGTGTATAAAAAGGCCATAGATTTCTGGGTTTCAATTTTGTATCCTGCTACATTGCCTAATTCATTTATTAGGTTTAGTAGTATTTTCATGGAGTCTTTGGGGTTTTCTATGTACATTTTCATGTCATCTGCAAAGAATAAGTTTTACTTCTCCTTTTCCAATTTGGATTCCTTTTATTTTTTCTTCTTGTCTGATCACTATGGCTAGCACTTCTAGTACTATATCAAACAGGAGCAGAAAATAATCTAAATGAACATTAATATGGACTTAAAAATGAAAGTAAATTCATAAAATGTAAGGAAAGTGGCCATCCCTGTCTTGTTCCTGTTCTTAGGGGAAATGATTTTAGTTTTTGCCCATTGAATATGATATTGGTAGTAGGTTTGTCATATAAGGCTTTTATTATGAAGAGGTGATCCCTCTATTCCCACTTTGCTGAGTGTTTTTATCACAAAAGAGTATTGGATTTTGTCAAATGCTTTTCTGCATTGATTGATATGATTATGTGATTTTTGCCTCTCAATTTGTTTATGTGATGTATCACATTTATTAATTTGTGGATATTGTACCATCCTTGCATCCCTGGATTAGATCCCACTTGGTCATGTTGTATTATCTTTCTAATGTAATGCTAGATCCAATTTGCTAGAATTTTGTTAAGGATTTTAGCATCTAAGTTCATCAAGGATATTGGTCTGTAGTTCTCTTTTTTTGTGGTGTCTTTATCTGGTTTTGGAATTAGGGTAATGTTGACTTTATAGAAAGAGCTTGGGAGTGTGCCTGCCTCTTGAATTTTTTGGAATAGTCTGAGGAGGATAGGTTTTAGTTTTTCTTTGAATGCTTGGTAGAACTCCTCTATGAAGCCATCCAGACAAGGGCTTTTGTTTTCTGGATGATTTTTTATCACTGTTTCAATTTCTTCAGTGGTTATCAGCCTATTCAGTTTTTTTTTTTATCCTTCCTATTTGAGTTTTGGGAGCTTGTATTTTTCTAAGACTATGTCCATTTAGTCTAGGTAATCCATTTTGTTGGAATAGAGTTGTTCATAGTATTTTTTCATAATCTTTTGTATTTCTATGGGATTGGTTGTTACTTTACCTCTTTCATTTCTGATTTTGTTTATTTGCATCCTCCCTCTTTGCTTTTTGGTGAGCCTGGTTAGAGGTTCATAAATCATGTTTATCCTTTCAAGGAAACAGCTCTTGGTTTTGTTGATCTTTTGTATTGCTTTTGGTCTCTATGTCAATTATCTCCACTCTGATCTTTATTATTTCCTTCCTTCTCCTTATACTGGGCTTTTCTTGTTGCTCTCTTTCTAACTCTTTGAGTTGTAGGGTTAAGTAATTTATTACCATTGTTTCTTCTTTTTTGAGGTAGGCTTATAGAGCTATGAACTTCCCTCTCAAGACTACTTTTACTGTGTTCCATAGATTTTGAATTATTGTGTTTTCATTTTCCTTTGTTGTCATGATGCTTTTTATTTATTTTTTAACTCTTTGGTAACTCAAACATTGTTTAATAGTATGCTATTTGGCCTCCAGGTGTTTGCTTTTTTTTTCATTGTTTTTATTGTATTTGATTTCTAATTTTATGCCATTGGGATCTGAGAAGATGCTTGATATGATTTATATCTTCTTGAATTTGAAGAGACTTTTCTTGTGCCCCAAAATGTGGTCTATCTTTGAAAATGACCCATGTGCACTTGAGAAGAATGTATATTCTTTGGATTTGGGGTGAAATGTTCTGTAGATGACAATTAATTCCACCTAATCTAGTGAGTCATTTCAGATTGATGTTTCTTTGCTTATTGTTTCTTTAGAGGATTTATCTAGTAGTGTTACTGTGGTTTTAAAATCCCCTAGTATGACTGTATTGCTTTTAATATCTCCTTTGATATCTTAAAGAAGATTTTTTTATGTACTTGGGTGCTCCTATATTGGGTGCATATGTGTTTACCAGATTTATATTTTTTTGTTGAATTGCTCCCTTTAGCATTATGAAGTGGCCTTCCTTATCTCTTGTTATGGCCTTCACTTTGAGGTCTACTTTGTCAGATATATGTATTGCTACCCCAGCTTTTTTTTTTTCATTTCCATTCACTTGAAAAACCTTTTTCCATCCCTTCAGCATCAGTCTGTGTGACTCCTTTGTTCTGAGGTTGGTCTCCTTAGACAGCAGGTATATGGATAATGTTTTCTTATCCATTGAGCTAGCCTTTGTCTTTTGATTGAGGCATTTAATCCATTGACATTTAAAGTTATTATTGATAGGTACTTGTTTATTGCCATGTTTATTCTTTATGCCTGTGTTCCTTCTTCCCTTCCTATTTCTTCTTTTGACAGCAGACCCTTTAACATTTCTTGCATTGCTCATTTGGTGGTAATAAACTCCTTAGTCCATTTTTGTCTGTGAAGCTCCTTATTTCACCCTCAACTTTGATTGATAGCCTTGCTCGATACAGTATTCTTGGATTCAAACCCTTGCTTTGCATGATTTTGTGTATTTCATTCTATCCCCTTCTGGTCTGAAGTGTCTATGTTGAGAAATCAGTTGATAGTCTGATGGGAGATCCCTTGTAAGTAACTTTCTGTCTCTCTTTGGCAGCCTTTAAGATTCTCACTTTGTCATTGGTGTTTGCCGATTTAATTATAATGTGCCCTGGTGTCGGTCTTTTGGGGTTCATCTTGTTTTGGACTCTGAGAGCTTCTTGCACTTGTGTTAGTATTTTCTTCCCATTATCAGGGAAGTTTTCTGTCATTATTTCTTCAAACAGGTTTCCTATTTCTTGCTCAGTTTCCTCTCTTTCTGGCACCCTTTTTATGTGGATATTGTTTCATTTCATGTTGTCCCAAAGTTCCCTTAGGCTCTCCTCCTGTTTTGTAAGGTTTTTGTTTTTGTTTTCTTTTTTTTTTTTTTTTTTTTTTTTTTTTTTTTTACCAATTGCTGCTCTGCTTGGGTATTTTTTCCTACCTTGTCTTCTAGCTCACTGATGGAGTCCTCTTGTTCTTGTAGTCTACTGTGGTTGCTTTCTATTGGGTTCTTTATTGCAACAATGTCATTCTTCATTTCTTCTTGGTTCTTCTGCATTTCCTCTTGGTTTTGACACATAGTGTTGAATTTGTCTTCCATCATTTCAGCATCCTTATGACCATTGCTATGAATTCTTTCTCTGACAAATTTCTTGCCTCCATTTCATTTACTTCCTTTCCTGGTGATTCATCCTTTTCTTTCATATGGGGGCTGTTTCTTTGTCTCCCCATGTTTGCCCCTCTCATGGTGTCTTGTTATGTAGCTTTCTCTTTCCTGCGTGGACTTAAAGGCACAAAATACAACACAACAAGACACAAAAACACAGGGTACCAAACACAAATGTATTCATGATACCAATAACCCCAAATAAAAGTGGCCACCAGAGAAAAGAGAATTAGGGGAGAGAAAAGAGTTCAAAAAAGATATTTAGAAAAGTAAAGAATGTAAGAGAGAAAAGAAAGAGCAGATAAAAGAAGGGAAATATATATGTATATGAGGAAAAATTCCAAAAAACCAACAAGTAATCCAAAAAAATGCAAAAAACAAACACCAAGAGAAGAATGCAAACAAAAAAGAACAACTAATCCAAAAAATACAAACAACAAACACCCAGATGAATCTGAAGAAGCAGAGTTTATTTCTAGAAGGTAAGATCAAGGAATTGAATGAATGGTTAAGTGGCCACCATTAAGTATAGAGGAAGTAGAAAGAGAATGAGTGAATAAGAAAAGTAACAAAATATTAAAAAGTAGAAAAAATATATAAATATATATATTAATATATCAACTACTTTATTAAAATATATACATATAGCAAAAATGTATATGTATATAAAATTACTTTCCCTTTCTTTAGTCTATCTATCTATGCATTCATCTATTTTTTGGAAAATAGAATAGAAAATATATAGGCCTGCATTGGTTATTTAAACTAATTAAGCTACTAGTAGAAGAAGAGAACAAGTGAGGAGAGAAAAACAAAAGCAAAAAAAAAAAAACAAAAACAGAAAAATAACTAACAAACAATCAAACAAACAACAAGAAGACAGAAAGAAAGAAAAGGGAAGAAAAAAAAGGACTGAAAAACAATTTGGCTAGGGAAGAAAGATAAGAGAGAAGTGTGCATGGACTTGGAGAAGGGGAGAGGAAATTAGATATATGAGTAAGATCAAATTTTTACAGGGAGTCCAAATAAAGGATAGAGAAAAACTAAAGCAGGAACAGGATAAGAGAAGCAGGACTAAAAAGGGGAAAAAAGAGGAAGAGAGTGTTGACATAAAGGAAAAATTGAGGTAGAGTAAAATATTGCTAAAATAAAAATAAAAACAGAATTTAGAACATTAACCCAAAAATAAAATAGAATAAAATAAAATAAAGAAAAAAATACAATAAAACTTTAAAAAGGTAAAATAATAGTAATAATAATAACAATTAAAAATAAAAATCTATAATAATAAAAGCGTGACATTCTAATTAGACCAGACAGCCAAATGACCTTCCAGATGTCATTCCTGATGTACTTCCAGACGAAGCCGCGGTGGCTAGGGCCAAGGCAGAGGTGGTTAGGGACTATCAGGCTGGCAGGCGAGCAGTTAGGGGTGATCAGGTAGGCAGGCGAGCTGTTAGTCGTGATCAGGCAGGCAGGTGAGCAGTTAGGGTCAATCAGGCAAGCAGGTAAAGTGGTTAGGGGCAATGAGACAGGCAGGTGAGGGGTTAGGGTTAATGAGGCAGTCAGGCAAGTGGTTAGGATCCAGCAGTCACGGGATCGGACCTAAACTGGCAGTCGGACATTCCCTGAGGTGATCTAGATTGCAAGAGGGTGCAGGCTGTTCTGACGGATGCCCCCTCCCCCCGCTGTGCACAAATTTTGTGCACTGGGCCTCTACTATAACAATAAAAACAGTAAAATAAAGTGAGAAAAAATTAGTTTCTTAAGTAAAAGATAAAAAAGAAAAAAGTGAAGTAGTGAAGGTTGTTCACTTCAGCAGGGCTTCAATGACCCATTGGGGCTGGTTTAAGACCTGTCTTTACTGTTCATCCTGGCATGTCTCTTTCCTGCCAGGTAGTCAGCACTGTGTTGAAGTTCCTTGTGATCCACTGCTCCTCTGTGTCATAAGCCACAACCTTGTTTTCAAGCAGGCGGGATCTCTCTGCTCACTTTGTTTCTCTGCCTGCCTTCAGTTGTATTTACACAAGAGCCAATTTCTGACACAACCCCTGGGTGGTGGTGTTTTTGTATTAGTTTCTGGGACCAAATGGCCCCTCAACTCAGTGTTTAGATTCTTCTTTCCTTGCTGCACTTAATACTGGGGTGGTGGGATGGACTGATCCAGAGCTGGTTTCCTGTTCATCTCTCCTTATTCTGATCCCCTGTTTCCACAAAAATAACTTTCCCCTGCAGTCTTGTTGAGTGTTTTTAATTGGAAGATCCTATGTACTGGACTTAGTAAGCAAAAGCAAGGAAGTAAAAAAAAAAAAAAAATGCGCTGACTCATGTCTTTCTCCCCAGGCACACGTGGCCAGTATAGAACTTCAGGCTGCCTTTATGGGCACAGTCTTCCATGGCTGTGGGGTTAGATCTAGAGTCCCCCTCTGCCAGCAGCCCTGTGGACCCTCTTCCACATTCAAGGGATAAACTGACCCCAAAGGCCACGGATTTGGTGGAGTGCAGTCTCCCTCTGAGACTCTAGTCTGCACTGCACATGTTTCTCCCTCCAGCCTGGATCCCAGATCCCACCTCTCTCTAGGCAATCTCTGACCTTTCTATCCATGGATTGCCTTACCAGCTGTGTTTAATTCACCAATTCCAGGTGGGTGTTATTCAATTCAGTGGGTGTTCCTTCTATCTGATCTGTGAGAAGGTGCAGGACCCGTCTATGTATTTGGCTGCCACCTTGTCTCCCCCTGGACAAACTTTTTAGGTGTCCATGGCCAGGGATGCTGGAGTCTTGGTGTTTGTGGATTCGCAGCTGAGGCAGCTGGTTCCTGGGCATTGTGGTTTTAGGGTCCCAGGAGGTATTCCACGTCTCTCCAGTTGAAGGTAAGGCTAGGCTTCCATTCACAGCCACTCTCCCCTTCAAGACGTCATGGTATCTGTGACAGACCCGGCTGCTCCAGGAGAGATTTCAGCAGTAGTAGAGGCTGCCCTGCTAGGGTAGCCTGATTCACCAGTCTCCAACAGTACTGTGGAATATAACTGTCCCTCATCCACAAATACAGACACACCCCACATGTCCACACATTTTCCTTTCACTTTCCCACTCACACACTCTCTTTCAGCTTGCTGTCCTGTTGGACGCCATCTTGGATATCTGTTGTCATTAATTTTTACAATGTGTCTTGGTGTGGGTCTTTTGGGTTTCATCTTGTTTAAGACTCTCTGTGCTTGTGTGACTTTCCCCCCAAAGTCAGGGAAGTTTTCTGTCATTATTTATTTAATTATGTGTTCTAATCCTTTCTTCTCTTCTAGTCCATCTGGCACCCCTATTATATTGATGTTGCTTTGTTTCATGTTGTCCCAAAGCTCCCTTAAACTCTCCTCCTGCTTTCTAATAATTTTTTTTTTCCAATTGTTGTTAAGATTGTGTGTTTTTTACTACCCTGTCTTCTAACTCACTGATTTGGTCCTCTGCTTCTTCTAGTCCAGGGGCCTCCAACTGGTCTGCAGACCACTGGTGGTTCATAAGGTCCAAAAGGTAGGCAACCACTGTAATCTAGTCTACTGTTGAAACCTTCCATTGTGTTCTTTATTGCAGCTATATCATTCTTCATTTCCTCTTGATTCTTTCATATTTTGGTGAATTTCTCATCAAGATGGTTTATCATCTTTATAATCATTACTCTGAATTCTTTTTCTGACATATTGACATATTCCTTGCCTCCATTTCATTTAGTTCCTTTTCTGGTGATTCCTCCTTTTCTGTCCTTTGGAGATTGGTCCTTTGTATCTCCATTCTTGTTTTCTCTTTGTGGCCCTGGGAACCCTCCTTGGAATCTGAGAGTTTGAAGTCCCTAGCAGTCCAATGGTCTGGGACTCACTAGTCTGAAGGCTGGTTCTGCCTTGAGTTTCACACGTTTATTGTCTCTGCTCTGAATTGTACCCCCTTCTCCCATTGATCTGGTTCCTCAGTTGTCTGCTTCAGATACTTGAGGTCAGTGGTGACACGTGCACAGTTCCTCTGGTGTGTGACTCCCTGTGAGGTCCCAGAGCCCTCTGTCATGAAATTCACTGTGTGGCCCCAGCACCCAAGGCAGGATGACACTCTAAGTCCCTCTCATAGTGCACTTCCAGCCTGGTCTTATGACCTATGGCTGGGTGAACCAGGTTGCAGTGGCAGATCTGTCCTGGGTCAGTGGTAGTACATGCACTGGACAATGGCTCTGTCTGGGCTGTGGGTGGAGAGAGTGCCAGGCTGTGGCTCTGTACTAGGACTGCGGTTGGCACGAGGCAGGGGTACCTCTGGCTTATACTCACAATGCGGGGACCTGAAGTGCAGGATCCTGGGACAGTGGGTCTGGACACTGGCAAGAAGGCACAGCTTGGGAAGTCTGGTAATCCACAGCACTGTACTGCACTGTTCACTGATGGGGCATGGTGGTGGTCCCATGCAAGTTATGGCTGGCAAGCAGCTCCCTACGCAGGTCCGGGGGTGGTGTCCCAGGTCAGTTTGGTGTGACTGCACTCCTGGCCTCCACTCCTCCCTGCATATCAACTTTATAGTCATGGTTTTCTTTGGTAGTAGAAGAGATACAGCAGTGGCTTGAAGAATAATAATTGGGCAACTTCAACTGTATCACTAATCTTTTATTTCTTTAAATTCATAATTGATGTTAATATTTCTATTATTTTTGTCTGATGAGTATGGGTGTTTGCTATTATTTTCTTTAATTATCTATACCTCTTTAATAGAAAATAAAATAAAAATAGAGCAAATCAAAGAAGAAAGAAAATGTAAAATACAGAATGTATAGCTGATATTTTAAAACCTTAAAAGTAGCAAAGATTCTTTGGCCTTTAAAAAAATTTCTGAAATAATAACAATGCTTATTGACTTGCTAATATATTTCTGATTTCCTTTACAAGCTGCTGTAATATTATCAGATAAATATATTCAATTGACCTCAATTATTTTTAAAGTGTTGCCTACTTCACTTTCACATAATGAAATCTGCTTTTGTTGTCTGTGCATTCTGGGAGCCAAATTCATGGTTACTAATGTTATTGTGGTGTACTAAGTGCAAATATTATCACTTAGTATTTGAGAAGCTTATTAGTGCTTCAGCTTAGTAGTCTTTAGGATATGGTATCATCAGCATCATATAACATGTAAAGAATAATTAGAGAAAGGGATTGGTATGGCCAGGGTTTATTAAGAAATTTTACCAGAGAGTAATGAGGAAGGTCCAAAGGAGTCAAGATAAAATAGCATAATTAGGGATCAAATTATTATACTCAGCTTCAGGCCTGTGATTAATGGGGATGACAGTTGCAACCCTGGACACTCAAAGGGTATTCCTCAGGGGGACAAAAGTGAGGAAAATGGGGGACATCTGTAATACTGTCAACAATTTTAAAAAAGAAAGAAACAGTCATGGAGAGAAGAATTGGGTGATGTTGAAAGTGATGGAATAACAGTACCCATCAGCTGGTCAGGGTACTTGGAACCTACATTTAAGTTGATGGTGGAGAATAGCAAGGAGAGTCTGCTTATTCAAGAAATAAATATAGAAGGTACCCAACTAGTTTGCCTGAACTCCCTTTGGAATATGTAGATATGTATTCAGGATCATCAGTTATATCCTTAAAGACCCTTAAAAGGTGTTTTATAATCCCTAGTGATATTCAGGAGAATTATTGATTCACAGAATTTCTTTTTTCATTGATTTTAGAAAATGAATATGGCAACATGCAAATAACTGCATAACTGTTAAGAATAGGGCTGGAGAAGGAAATGACATTTATAACTATTGGTAATATTTGAAAAGGGAATTAATCAAGAATAATTCAACTATCTAAGGAATGACTTTTAAAATTTTCTAAATTGTAGATGCATATATATATATATATATATATATATATATATATATATATATATATATATATACTAGAAGCCTGGTGCACGAAATTCGTGCACGGAGGGGGGTTGTCCCTCAGCCCAGCCTGTACCCTCTCCAATCTGGGACTCCTGGAGGGATGTCTGACTGCCCATTTAAACGGGCAGTCGGACATCCCTCTCACAATCCAGGACTGCTGGCTCCCAAATGCTTGCCTGCCTGCCTTCCTGATTGCCCCTAACCGCTTCTGCCTGCCAGCCTGATCACCCCTAACCACTCTGCTGTCAGCCTGGTTGATGCTTAACTGCTCCCCTGCCAGCCTGTTTGCCCCCAACTTCCCTCCTCTGCCGGCCTGGTCACCCCTAACTGCCCTCTCCTGCAGGGTTGATCACCTCCAACTGCCCTCCCTTGCAAGCCTGGTCCCTCTCAACTGCCCTCCCTTGCAGGCCTGGTCCCTCACAACTGCCCTCCCTTGCAGGCCGGGTGCCTCCCAACTGCCCTCTCCTGCTGGCAATCTTGAGGTGGCCATCTTGTGTCCACATGGGGGCAGGATCTTTGACCACATGGCGGCAGGCATATTGTGTGTTGCAGTGATGGTCAATATGCATATTACTCTTTTATTATATAGGATAGAGGCCTGGTGCACGGGTGGGGGCCAGCTGGTTTGCCCTGAAGGGTGTCCCGGATCAGGGTGGGGTTCCCTTGGGGCGTGGGGTGGCCTGAGCGAGGGGCCTGCGGTGGTTTGCAGGCCAGCCACACCCCCTGGCGACCCAAGCGGAGGCCCTGGTATCTGGAATTTATTTTCCTTCTACAATTGAAACTTTGTAGCCTGGAGCGGAGCCAAGCCTGATGCTCTCTCCAGCGGCAGCCATTTCTGTGGCAGTTAATTCACCTTCTACAATTGAAACTTTGTAGCCTTAAGAGGGTGAGCCAGGCCAGGGTGTGCAGAAAGCTTTCCTTCCCCTGTTGCCGCTGGCAACCCTGGCCTGCTCTCTCAAGCTCCATTCTGCTGCCATTTGTTTGAATTTGTTTACATTCTATAATTGAAACTTTGTAGCTTGAGTGGAGGCTTAGGCCTGCAACGGCTATGGAAAGCTTGGCTTGCTTTGTTACCTGGGAAACCTTGCTCTCTGTGGATGTAGCCATCTTGGCTAGGGTTAATTTGCATACTCGCCCTGATTGGCTGGTGGGCATGGCTTATGTAGAGGAGTGATGGTTAATTTGCATATTACCATTTTATTAGAGAGGATATGTTTGTGGGATACATGCTATACATATAGGCCTAAGTAAAATATACATTGGTAATGTGAGATTCTGATACCTCCTCAGTACATACTGATGAAAATTATAGGTTATTTAGATTAGTGCCTGCTCTACATTCTAAGTAATTTTATTCAACAATCATTTTGCTCTGTAATCATTGTTCCTGCATATCAACCTATTTTCACAAAGGTACCCATAGTTACATGTTCTTGTATCAGATCTGATATGAAAATTAAGAGTTTTGATTTTCTATGTATCCAGTGATATATTTTATCAACTATACTTTTTATAGATTTTTCTTACTTGTTATAGCTTAAATCTGTGCAGTCCCAGATTCTGCTTTTCTTCTCTTCTATGAATAATATTTGCTATCCTAATATATAAAAAGTCAGGGGCCGTCACCACCAAAACAACCAGATGGACAACCAAACACAGGCTGTGTGGGATAACAAGGCTGGCAGGGGGGTTAGTGAGGGATGACCAAACAACTGAACAGCAGGCTGCGTGGGGCAACCAGGCCAGCAGGGGGATTAGTGAGGGATGACCAAATGACTGAACAGCAGGCTGCATGGGGGTGACCAGGCTGGCAGCGGGGGAAGTTGGGGGCAACCAGGCTGGCAGAGAGTGGCAGTTGGGGGTGACCAGGCTTAGCAGGGGGGCAGTAAGGGGTGACCAGACTGGCAGGGGGGGGCAGTTAGGGGCGACCAGGCTGGCATGGGGGAAGTTAGGGGTGATCAGGCTGGCAGGCAGAGGTGGTTAGGGGTGATCAGAATGGCAGGGGGCAGTTAGGGGCACTCAGGAAGGCAGGCAGGCGAGCAGCTAGGAGCCAGCGGTCCTGGAGGTGAGAGGGATGTCTGACTGGTGTTTTAGGCCCAATCCCCAGTAATAGGCCTAAACTGGCAGTCAGACATCCCCTAAGGGGTCCTGTATTGGAGAAGGAGCAGGCTGGACTGAGAGGACCCCCCTCCATATATGAATTTCGTGAACCAGGCCTCTAGTTTTATAATAAAATTCAACCTTTTCTAATGTTATTTTTTAAATAGTTGTTTTTCTAAATAGTTCTTTGATTTTGCTCCCAAAATTAATGGTTTCCAGTTTAAAAGTTGCCTTGGCAATCATTACAAAGTTTATAATTAATATAAAATATGTTGGTTCATTGAGTGTGATACTATAAGTATGTATTGCAGGTTAAGCCTACACTCAGCACGTTGTGGGACTGGTCAGCTAATATACTAATAAAGTATGTGTATTAGAGACATGTTCCACTAGTAGTACATGAAAAGGAGGTATGCCCTACAAACGATTGCTGGCATACCTTCTGAATCGAAGTCTCCATATATTTCAATCAACAACAATTCTTTGCTCATTAGCATAGTTTCAGATGAATTTTTTGGTGAAAAATAGTAAACAGTAGCCTCTAATAGTCTCATGATAAATGTTACTTATCTTTTCTCATTGGTGAAATTAAAGTTACTTATGACAACATGTTCAGCTACAATATTTGAAGTCACTCTTTACCCTTTTGTGAAATAGGACATAAGAACCTGTAAGAGAGAAAAAAAAAGATGGCGACCGGCAGGAAGGTAGGGAGAGAGAGAGTGTGAGTGAGGAAGCCATAGAGGAGAGTGTAGACATGTGTGGTGTGTGTGTGTGTATGAGCTAGGGTCAGTTAGATTCTGCAGGTCTTCCAAGGGGCTGCCTAACCAGGCAGTCCTAGACGGAGGAGCCCCGCGCACAAAGCGGACACTTCTCGGCAGCTGGTGCGGACGCGGAGACCACGCCATCCTGAGAAACAGAGCTGCCTGAGACTTGCATCCTGGCTTCTGACACAAAACAGGACCCTGCAGCCACTGGGGACAGAGAACTGCTATCACAGCTTCAGACCAACAAACAACAAGAATCCAGAATTCCCAGCAGATTTCCGTGAGTCAAAGAGCCTATACCCCTCCCCGCAGGAGCGCGGATAGCGCCAAAGTAACTGATAGACCCGCCCCTCGCCCAAGCTGCAGAGCTCTGCGCAGGGATGCGCTCCCGCTTAGGGAATTTGGTGCACGGGACAGAAGCAGCTCACCTTCGGGGAAATCTCTCAGTGCTCACAGAGGGCTCCCCTTCAGGGAAATTGGGGGAATTTGGCTTGCGGGTGACAGCTCCCCTTCGGGGAATCTTAAAGCGTGCACAGAGGGGCTTCCCTTTGGGGAATTTGGCATGCAGGACGGACTCTGCCCCCCTTCGGGGAATTTGGGAGAGTGCACGGAGGCAGCTCACCTTCAGGGATTTGAGAGTGTGCACCCTAGCCGGTTTGGCTCAGTAGAGAGAGCACACACAGGACGCAGCTCCACGTCAGGGAATTTGGCACACCGGATACAGCTGCCTGGGATCCCTGACTCACAGCGCATTCACACTAAGAGCCAGCGACCCCAATTGTTGGTGCATGCACACACAGGGACCCTGACTCTCAATGAGAAACCACACAAGGCAACAGAGAATCTGACACTTGATTCTTTGTGCAGACACAGGGAAACTCTGACTCCTGGCACATGCTAAGGATCTCACTTTTGGCACATAAAAAACAGTGTGGTGCAGACAGGGCCCCTGATTCTAAGTGTGCACACGAGACCACACGGAACACTGGGGAAACTGACCCTGGGCAAGTCTGGTTCCAACCAACCAAAGGCAGCCACACGTCCTAGTGTCAGAGCACTTCAGTGAAACTCGGGTGGAGCGAAGTACCCACAGCACACGGCCCAGGTCCACGCAAACGGAAGCCTGAGCTTTCTGGTGATAGCCAGAATGGGGAAACGAAACAACTCACAGAGGAAAGAAAATGTGGAGTCGCCAAGAAAGGAAATTAGTGAAACTGAAGCTTGCAACATGACTGAAAAGGAGTTCAGAGTAATGGTCATGGAATTTATACATCGGATGGATGAGAAAATCAACAACTTATGCAAGAATCAGGAAGAAATGAAAAGTGATATAGCTACAATCAAAAACACCATGGAAAGTTCCAACAGTAGACTACAAGAAGCAGAGGACCGAATTAGTGAGTTAGAAGATCAGGTACAGAAACAAGCTCAATCTGAACAGCAATTGGAGAAAAAATTTAAAAAGCAGGAGGAAAGCCTAAGGGAGCTTCGGGACAACATGAAATGAAGTAACATGCGTATAATAGGGCTGCCAGAAGGACAAGAAGAGCAGCAGGGATTAGAAAATCTATTTGAAGAAATAATGACAGAAAACTTCCCGGATATGGGAAAGATAAAGGTTACGCAAGTACAGAGAGTCCCAAGCAGGATCAACCCCAAAAGATGCATACCAAGACATGTCATAATTTCAATGGCAAATATAAATGATAAAGAGAGAATCTTAAAGGCGGCAAGAGAGAGACAGAGAGTTACCTACAAAGGAACACCCATCAGATTGTCAAATGATTACTCAACAGAAACACAACAAGCTAGAAGTGAATGGAAGGAGGTATACAAAGTGTTGCAAAGCAAAGGACTGAATCCAAGAATACTATATCCAGCAAGACTATCAATCAAAATTGAAGGGGAAATCAGGAGCTTCGCAGACAAAAAAAGACTCAGGGAGTTTATCACCACCAAACCAGCAATGCAAGAATTGCTAAAGGGAATACTGTAAAAAGAAGAAATAAACAGGTAAGATGGAATACAGACACAAAAATAGATATGACTACAAACAAATACCTTTCAGTAATAACTTTAAATATAAATGGACTAAATGCTCCAATCAAAAGACATCGAGTGGCTGAATGGATAAAAAAACATGACCCATATATATGCTGTCTACAAGAGACCCATCTCAGAACAAGAGACTAACACAGATTGAAAGTGAAGGGATGGAAAAATATCTTTCAGGCAAATGGAAATGAAAAAAAAGCTGGGGTAGCAATACTTACATCTGACAAGTTAGACCTCAATGTAAATGCCATAACAAGAGATAAGGAAAGCCACTTCATAATACTAAAGGGAGAAATCCAACAAGAAGAAATAATTCTGGTAAACATATATGCTCCCAATATAGGAGCACCCAAATACATAAAAAAACTCCTGGAGGATATCAAGGGAGAGATTAATAGCAGTACAATCATAGTAGGAGACTTTAATACCCCACTATCACCATTGGACAAATCCTCTAAACAAAAAATCAGCAAAGAAACATCAATCCTAAATGACTCACTAGACCAGATGGAATTAATTGACATCTTCAGAACATTTCACCCCAAAGCCACAGAATATACATTCTTCTCAAGTGCACATGGGTCATTTTCAAAGATAGACCATATACTGGGTCACAGGCAAAGTCTCTTCAAATTCAAGAAGATAGAAATTACATCAAGCATCTTCTTAGATCACAGTGCCATAAAACTGGAAATCAACTACAATAAATACAATCCAAAGAAATCAAACACATGGAGACTAAACAGCATGCTATTAAACAAGTACTGGGTCACCAGAGAGATCAAGGAAGAAATAAAAAACATCATGGTAACAAATGACAATGAAAACACAACAATCCAAAATCTATGGGACACAGCGAAAGCAGTCTTGAGAGGGAAGTTCATAGCTCTACAAGCCTATTGCAAAAAACAAGAAACAATGGTAATAAATTACCTAACCTACAACTCAAAGAGCGAGAAAAAGAGGAGCAAGAAAAGCCCAGTGTAACCAGAAGGAAGGAAATAACAAAGATCAGAGCGGAGATAAATGACATAGAGACCAAAGAAACAATACAAAATATCAACAAAACCAAGAGCTGGTTCTTTGAAAGGATAAACAAGATTGATGGACCTCTAGCCAGGCTCACCAAGAAGCAAAGAGAGAGGACCCAAATAAACAAAATCAGAAATGAAAGAGGTGAAATAACAACAGACCCCGCTGAGATACAAAGGATTGTTACAAAATACTACGAACAAATCTATTCCAACAAACTGGACAACCTGGAGGAAATGGACATATTCCTAGAAAAACACAACCTTCCAAAAATCAATCAAGAAGAATCTCAACAGCTCAATTGGCCAATAACTATGGAAAAAATTGAAGCAGTCATCAAAAAGCTTCTGGCAAACAAACGCCCGGGGCCTGACGCCTTCACAGGAGAGTTTTACCAAACATTCAAGGAAGAACTAAAACCTATCCACCTCAGACTATTCCAAAAAATTCAAGAGGAAGGAACACTTCCAAGCTCCTTCTATGAAGCCAGCATCACCCTAATACCAAAACCAGATAAAGACAACACAATGAAAGAGAATTACAGACCAATATCCCTCATGAACATAGATGCCAAAATCCTCAACAAAATTCTAGCAAATCGGCTCCAGCAGTACATCAGAAAGATCATACACCATGACCAAGTACGATTTATCCCAGGAATGCAAGGATGGTACAATATCCACAAATCAATAAACGTGATGCAACACATAAACAAACTGAGAGATAAAAATCACATAGTCATATCAATTGATGCAGAAAAAGCATTTGGCAAAATCCAACACCCTTTCTTGATAAAAACTCTCAACAAGGTGGGAATAGAAGGCTCATACCTCAACATAATAAAAGCTATATATGATAAACCCACAGCAAACATCATACTCAATGGACAAAAACTAAAAACATTTCCCCTAAGAACAGGAACAAGACAGGGATGCCCACTCTCACCACTCCTGTTTGACATAGTACTGGAAGTATTAGCCATTGCAATTAGACAAGAAGAAGAAATAAAAGGCATCCAAATTGTAAAAGAACAAGTAAAGCTGTCTTTATTTGCAGACGACATGATATTGTACATAAAAAATCCGAAAGACTCCGTCAAAAAATTAATAGACTTAATAAATGAATTCGGCAATGTAGCAGGATACAAAATTAATGCCAAGAAATCTATGGCCTTTCTATACACCAATAGTGAACTTACAGACAGAGAGTCTAAAAAGGCAATTCCATTTTCCATTGCACCAAAAAAATTAAGATACCTAGGAATAAACTTAACTAAGGAGGTAAAAGACCTATACACGGAAAAGTACAGGACACTGAAAAAAGAGATAGAGGAAGACGTAAACAGATGGAAGAACATACCATGTTCATGGATTGGTAGAATCAACATCATTAAAATGTCCATACTACCCAAAGCAATCTATAGATTCAATGCACTCCCCATTAAAATACCAACAGCATATTTCACAGACCTTGAAAGAACTCTCCAAAAATTCATCTGGAATAAAAAAAGACCCCGAATAGCCACAGCAATCCTGAGAAAGAAGAATAAAGTAGGAGGGATCTCAATACCAGATTTCAAGCTATATTACAAAGCCACTATTCTCAAAACAGCCTGGTACTGGCACAAGAACAGACACATAGATCAATGGAACAGAATAGAGAATCCAGATATTGACCCAAACCACTATGCTCAATTAATATTTGACAAAGGAGACATGAACATACAGTGGAATAAAGACAGTCTCTTCAATAAATGGTGTTGGGAATATCGGACAGATACATGCAAAAAAATGAAACTAGATCACCAACTTACGCCATACACAAAAATAAACTCAAAATGGATACAGGACTTAAACATAAGATGGGAAACCATAAAAATACTAGAGGAATCCACAGGCAGCAAAATCTCAGACATATGCCAAAAGAACTTCTTCACTGATACTGCCCCTAGGGCAATGGAAGCTAAAGAGAAAATAAACAAATGGGACTACATCAAAATAAAAAGCTTTTTTACAGCAAAAGAAACTATCAACAAAACAACAAGAAAGCCCACTGCATGTTAGAACATATTTGCAAATGGCATCACTGATAAAGTTTAATCTCCAACATCTACAGGCAGCTTATACAACTTAATAAAAGGAAGATAAATGATCCAATAAAAAAACGGGCAACGGACCTAAATAGAATCTTTTCTAAAGAAGACAGAAGGAAGGCCAAGAGACACATGAAAACATGCTCAACATCACTAATTATCCGAGAGATGCAAATCAAAACAACAATGCGGTACCATCTCACACCTGTCAGAATGGCTATCATCAACAAATCAACAAATGACAAGTGTTGGCGAGGATGCGGAGAAAAAGGAACCCTCGTGCACTGCTGGTGGGAATGCAGACTGGTGCAGCCACTGTGGAGAACAGTATGGAGTTTCCTCAAAAAACTGAAAATGGAACTCCCTTTTGACCCAGTAATCCCACTCCTAGGAATATATCCTAAGAAACTGGGAACACCAATAAGAAAGGATATATGCACCCCTATGTTCATAGCAGCACAATTTACAATAGCTAAGATCTGGAAACAGCCTAGGTTCCCATCAGCAGATGACTGGATCAGAAAACTGTGGTACATCTACACAATGGAATATTATGCTGCCATAAAAAAGAAGGAATTCTTACCATTTGCAGCAACCTGGATGGAATTGGAGAACATTATGTTAAGTGAAATAAGCCAGTCAATGAAAGAAAAATACCACATGATCTCACTCATTTATGGATAATAAAGAACATTAAAAACTTGAACAAAAAGATAGATACAGAGGCAGTAAAGCATCAAACAGTCTGTCAAATTACAGCAGGAAGTTAGGGAGAGGTGGGGAAGATTAAAGATCAATCAAAGGAGTTGTATGCATGCATATAAGCATAACCAATGGACACAAATCTCTGGGGGGTGAGGGCATATATGGGAGTGGGGTGGGGGGGGAAATGGTAAGATATGTACACATAGAATACCTTAATAAAAAAAATTGGGAAAAAAAAAAAGAACCTGTAAGAATCAATTGCTTATGAATGGTGCTCTAGTCTATGTTACTAAGTGTTTCTATGGCCAGTGATGAATGTTGGATTCTGTTTGCTTGCTGTCAGGTATGTGGATGATAGAATATAGTTTCAGAAATCTTAGTGATTGCCTTAAAGTAACTTCATACAAAAAGTGGTAGTAGTGGTAAAGACTAAAAATAGGTTGTTGAAATTGGTTCTTTAATACAACTAAAAGTAATTAGTTGTTAAATGTTCATGTTTGTAATATGTACGTGTATAAGAATTTTATCTGAGACTTGTTGGAATTATAACACTCTCCAATTCAAATATTTATTGGCTACTTTTAACTACCTGAAAAAATCTGAGTTGCTCATAACCAAATACTTAATCCATTACTTTGAAGGTAGTAACTCAGTGTCAAAGGATGTGTGTGAATACTGCATACAAAAATAATTTTCAGTTATGGTGCCTAATTTTAGTTAATGTGTGCAACTGATTATTTAAATTGCTGTCAGAATATTGAGTTGAATGAATGAATGGGTCTCCTTGTGGTACACAGCCAGATAGACTTCCTGCAAATGAAAGGTAAGAGGTATAGTTTACCATCAAATCTGGCTAGGATTATTCATTTTCTATACCTATAGAATTTCATAATCAAAAAACATTATAGATATCTCCAGTCTAATGCAGAGCTCATTTGTATTGTAGATTTTTTGTTTGGTTGTTTTTTCTTTCTTTCTTTTTTTTTTTTGTATTGTAGTTTTAAATATAGATAAAAGGTTGGTTCAAATACTTCCAATGATGGAGTTAAGTACTTTGTTCAGTGCCACTTTTTGTTGTTAGGAACTTCTTATACTGAAAGAAAAACCTCCTTATAACATACATCAATTTGTTTTTATTTTCCCTCTAAATCTGTATATAGTATCTACTATCTCTTTCACAAATCTTCCACACACTTTAAGATATATATCATGTCTATTGTCTAATCTTTAAGTTATTGTTTGAATATATATATATATATATATATATATATATATATATATATATATAGCATGTCTATTGTCTAATCTTTATGTTATTGTTTGAATTAAATATAATAATATTTTAAAAGTGTTTTTTTTTAAAGATCAAGCTCTTTATTTTTTTATTATTATTATTATTTTTAATATATTTTATTGATTTTTCACAGAGAGAAAGGGAGAGGGATAGAGAGCTAGAAACATCAATGAGAGAGATACATCGACCAGCTGCCTCCTGCGCACCCCCCACCGGGGATGTGCCCGCAACCAATGTACATGCCCTTGACCGGAATCGAACCTGGGACCTTTCAGTCCGCAGACCGACGCTCTATCCACTGAGCCAAACTGGCTTCGGCTAAAAGTGTTGAATTAAAAAAAATTACTCCATCATTTACATTTTTGTTAAATGTGTCTTTTATATATTCATCTAAGTTATTAATAAAATAGTAGGCAGGAAAACACAAATAAATAAACCATGTAAATTACCTATATGAATTTTTCTCTGTTGTTTGACAGAGCTTTATTTTTAACTTATTTAATCAATCACGTTATATGTTCTGACATACAATCCATATTTTCTCACATATTACAAAACGTTTTTACACCTGGCTACAGACTTCCCTTTTTATAATTACTTAATAATCTGTAAGAAAATAAAGTTAGACTACCTTGACAAACACAATAACAACTATATTGACTTTGGACAGATATGTAGTGTCAACATAAGATAACTTTAAAGGTGTAAAGAATTTTCATGAGTTTATTTGAGCCAAACTGACAATAGTTGGGAAGCAAAATCTCAACAGATTGATGAAATTTTTCAGAGAAGGGCAGTTTTCCATTTTATTTTATACATTACAATAAAAAGAGGAGGCATAAAGGGTTTACAGGAAATCAATTGCTGATAGATTAAGAAGGCAGGAGAAAGCAAAGTGAGGAAATCTTTGGGATTAGATCAAAAGTAGCATGAATAGACACATAATTCTTTTAAATTTGTGAGTATAAAATAGCAGTTAACAACACAATAACAATGAGGGTTTTTGTGTTCTCTGCTGAGGCATAAAGAGGGGTGTGAATGGGGGAAAATTATCCTGACATTCCAAAGGCATGTTGTTATAGATGGAAAAAAACAAACAAACAGGCTCAGTTAAGTTGAAGATTGACCTTTGTCAGGGAAGATACCAGCCTAGGACATGACTACCCGCCATGACTTGCTTTTAGCTAAAATGTTTTAATTTTAGACCATCCTATTTGGTAATGTTGGTGGTGGTGGGAAAAGCACCAGGTGTTATACTGGTAGGGTCAGACAGGACTTGGGTTCAGCAACCCTGGTACTTGAATTCTGGCTAGGAAAGAATTCAGAGCCAAGACTTAAACTATAAGATAACATCCTAATATATAAAACCCTGGGTCCCTCACAACTGGAGGCTAGAGCAATCGGAAGTCAGTCCTGCAGTCAGCTGACTGTTACAGCTGCAGGTGCAGTGACCCAGCACTGACTGCTGAGGGGGCTGCAAATCACGCTCGGAGAGAGGTCTGAAGAGAGAAGCAGGGACTGATCTGTAGCCTGTGTGGCAGCTGTTGATCAGCACTTGCCTCTCTCTTTCTCTCCAGGCTGGGCCAGCAGCCGTGCCTCCATTTCTCTCTAGGCCTCCACCTGGGATGCTGATCAGCCCTGCCTTTCTGATCAGGCCCCATTGATAGGCCCAGTGATGCTGACTGGCATAGAAACTGACCAATCAGAACCAAATCTAAGTGAAGTGTGAAGAGCCAATGGCTGCCTAAGAGGCAGAGCTTTTGACGCTGACTGGAATAGAAACTGACCAATCAGAACCAAATCTGGGTCAACTGTGAGGAGCCAATGGCTGCCTAGGAGGCAGAGCTTTTGACACTGACTGGCTTAGAAACCGACCAATCAGAACCAAATTGGCCGGCAGAGGAGGGCAGTTGTGGGTGAGATCAGGCCGGCAGGGGAGGGCAGTTAGAGGTGATCAGGCAGACAGGCAGAGGCAGTTAGGGGCGATCAGGCAGACAGAGGGGTTAGGGGCAATAAGGCAGGCAGGCAGGTGAGCAGTTAGGTCCCCGATTGTGAGATCAGGCCTAAACCAGCAGTCAGACATCTCCCAAGGGGTCCCCAATTGGAGAGGGTGCAGGCTGGGCTGAGGGAATACCTCCTCTGTGCACGAATTTTGTGCACCGGGCCACTAGTCCTATATAATAAAAACTTAATATGCTAAGTGTCCGAACATTCCTCGACCGTTCGACCAGTGCTATGATGGGCACTGACCACCAGGGGCAGACACTCCAACCAGCAGGTTAGCTTGCTGCTAGGGTCCAGCCAATCGGGACTGGGTGAGATTGGCCGGACACAACCTGGAGCCCTCCAGCGGGCCCTCCCTGGTCCTGATCATGCACCGGTGGGGTCCCCCAGCCTGGCCTGCACCCTCTCACAATCCAGGACCCTTCGGTGGATGTTGAAGAGCCCGTTTTCGTTTTGGCCTGATCCCCACAGGCCAGGTTGAGGGACCCCTCCAGTGCAGGAATCTGTGTACTGGGCCTCTAGTTTATTTATAAAATAACAAAGGTGGAAGAAGTAATTTCTAGAGGAAATGAGCTTAGGAAACAGTTACAGAGGCAAAGGAAGGGCCCTTGGAGCTTAGAAGTGAGGAAAGTACAGGTGACACATCTGGGGGGAGCAGGAGGGGAAGGAGGAGGGTAAAGGCATGGGCGTGCTCTTGGGAGGGAGGGCACACTGGGGCTTCAGTTCTAATGATTTTAAGGGTAGAGATTTTATGGGAGATCCCAGGAAAATCTCAATAGAATAGTCATCAGCTTTCCAGATGTTTCCTCTCAGGGTCCAAGTCTCCACTGATTAATTGGCCTGCACCAGGGCAGGGGGTCATTACTCAATGCAGCTATACTTAAGGTCAGCTGTGGTTTGACATTACTTGTTTGATTTTGTTGGTTTTCTGGGCCTGGAGCTGAAATATAAATGAGACCTAGATGCTATCTCTAGAAAGGAAATGTTATGGGGTCCAAACATATGGCAGGCAATATGCTAAGGGAGGAAAGGTCACCCTGGAGATAAGATCCCACCCTATGATTGTCTTTGGATAGACACCCAGGACTGTTCGCCTTGGTGATCTTCTGTACCTGGCCCATAATCCTTACTCTGCTCACATCCATCTTTATACCACAGTTACTTTAGGTGTCTGAGTTTGTAAGACCCATTATGGAAACCTTTTCTGAACTTGACAGGTTTAGTATGTTGCCCCTATTTTTCTGTTTTATTTTTCTTTCTCCGTAGTTGTTTGGCCTTGGGGACTTAGATGAGATCAGGCTTTCTCCCTCTATTTGTCCTATGATTCTGTGTGTGGATTCATCCAGGTTTCCCTGAAGTCTTTTTTTTCCCCACATAGTAAAAAATATTTCTGCCCTTATTCATGTAAACTCACATTGTATAGTTTTAACTACTTAAGGAAAGATTATTTGACTCTCTTGTTCATGAGTCTAAAATTCCCAGATAAACATTTCATTTTGTTATATTGATTCAACTTTATCCTTAATAAAATCCATATGTGTGAAAACAATATAATGTTTGTACTAATCATGGAAGCTTCTAGGATAAACATGTAAATGAAGAAAATATCACTACTTTCAAATGGTGCTATATCCCTGAGGATATAGTTCTAAACATACCCATTCTAGTGGTATTTGTTGAAAACAATAACATAAGATATTCTTAACTAACATTAAAACTACAATGTTTTTCAATCTACAATGGTTGACTGATAATTGGATTTTTTAAATAAATCATTTATTTAATAATTTTAGATATCTCCCAGGAATTAATATTAAACTCACTGTATTGTCATTTCTAAAATTCAATTGTATCTTTTTTGAAAATTAGGACAACACTACAATTTACTCTGTATAACTCTCTAATTTTTAGGATTTCTCAAGGATTAATGCCAAAGATCTGCCAAGTCATTTTCATAAACAGGTTTAAAGAAAAGGACATTTTGGGGTTGATTTCCCTTTGTCATTTGTTAAAGGTTAAAACATTATGACTATCTCTTGTTTCTTTTTGATGGAGTGGAATATATAAAAATTATTAGTTAACATTTACTAGGTGCTAGAGGCTGTTCTGTGTCTGTATATAAGTTATTTCATTTAATACCTCCCATAAATGATTTGACAAACATATCTACTCATTCAAGTGTCACAAATGAAAACTATGAGGCAGAGAAGCAAAACTACTGCTCAAGATGTCATAGCTAATAAATGCTGGAATCAAGATTTTATTCAGAAGTTTACATTTTAAGTACTATGTATGCTACCTCTTAAGAACCTTCATTTTCCCTTTAACATTTTTTCATAGATATTCTTTAAACTTTTAAAAATTTTTAAATGTATTTTTTATTGTTGATAGAATTACAGATATCTCCCATTCCTCCCCTCCCCATTCCTCCCTCCTCCCAGCACCTACCCAACCCCCAGGTCTTTACTATCCTATTGCTTGTGTCCATGGGCTATGTATATCCTATATAATAAGGAGGGGATATGCTAGCTGACCCTCATGCCATTGCAAATATGTCCACGCCCACAGCCAATAAGGAGGGAATATGCTAATTGACTGCCACACTCTCAAAGATGGCGGCACCCATAGACCCAAGATGGTGGCTCCCAGTCCCCTCAGCCCTGCCAGGGCTTCAGATGCGCAGCAAGGCTGGGCCCGCCCCCAGGTGGGCCAGGCTGCTCAGTGGGCCTTCCTCAAGAGTCCCCCAGTCTTCTCAGCCTCCCAGCCACCCAGGGCCGGCCTGAGGTGCAGGCAAGCCTCAGATGGCAGATGCCCAGATGACGCCCAATGCATAGGTAATCCTCACATGTTGGCTGCCCAGCAGCCCAGGGCCAGCCCGAGGAGCAGGCAACCAGGGCTGGCCGAGGCTTGCACTGCTGGCAGTGGCAGCAGCAGAGGTGTGATGGGGCATCACCTTCCCATGATCACTGGGTTGCCTCCCGCTCCTCAGGGCTCCCAGACTGTGAGAGGGGGAAGGCCAGGGTGAGGGACACCCCCTCCAGTGCATGAATTTTCATGAACCAGGCCTCTAGTAAGAATACAAGTTCTTTGATTTATCTATTCTCATCCCCCAAACCCCACATCAAGGTATGCCAGTCTGTTCCACACCTCCCTGCTTTGGGTCAATTTTGTTGGTCAATTCATTTTGTTCATTAGATTCCACAAATAAGTGAGATCATGTGATATTTATTTTTCTCAATTTGGCTTATTTCACTTAGCATAATATTTTCCAGGTCCATTCATGCTGTACCAAAGGGTAAGAGATCCATCTTTTTTGCCAAAACCGGTTTGGCTCAGTGGATAGAGCATTGGCCTGCAGACTGAAGGGTCCTGGGTTCAATTCCGGTCAAGGGCATGTACCTTGGTTGCGGGCACACCCCCAGTGGGGGTGTGCAGGAGGCAGCTGATCGATGTTTCTATCTCATCAATGTTTCTAACTCTCTATCCCTCTCCCTTCCTCTCTGTAAAAAATCAATAAAATTTATTTTAAAAAAAAGAAAAAAGAAAAAAAAGAGATCCATCTTTTTAAAAGTTGAATAGTATTCCATAGTGTAAATATCCCACAGCTTTTCTATCCTTTCATCTACTGACTAGTGGCCCAGTGCACGAAATTCATGCACATTAAAAGGGAATTAATTAGAGGAAATATTTTAATATTGCTATTCACGTCCCTGGCCCGGTGCTGGGCAGGGAGGCAGCCTCATGTTCCCAGCCAAGCGCCAGGCTAGGAGGCAGCTTCATGTCCCAGGCCAGTGCAAGTCCCCGTTCACGGATGCTGCAAGTCCCCGTGCCCCTCCCATCCTCCCACCTGCCTCGCACGCAGCCTCCTACTCTTTGGTCCTTACAGTGTCATGGTGTGCTGACCATTTGCATATTAGCCTTTAATTATTATGACTAGTGTCCCGCTGCATGAAATTTGTTCATGGGGGGGGAGGGTGTCCCTTAGCCCGGCCTGCAGCCTCTCCAATCTGAGACCCCTTGGAGGGTGTTCGACTGCCAGTTTACACCCAATAGTGCCTAAACTGACAGTCAGATATCCCTTTCGCAACCCGGGAATGCTGGCTTCTAACTGCTTACCTGCCTGATTGTCCCTAACCACTCTGCCTGCTGACCTGATCACCCCCAACTGCCCCCCCACTGGCCTGCTTGCCCCCAACTGCTCCCCCGCTGGCCTGATCACCCCCAACTGCCCCTCCTGCCAGCCTGTTCGCTCCCACCTGCCCTCCCCGCTGGACTCCTTGCCACCAACTGTCCCCCGGCTGGCCTGCTTACCCCCAACTACCCACCCCCACTGGCCTGACTGCCCCCAACTGACCCCCACTGACAGCCTGCTCACCCCCAACTGGCCACCCTGCCAGCCTGCTCACCCCCAACTGCCCCCCCCCCCGCCAGTCTGATCACTCCCAACAGCCCCCCCCCACTGGCCTGATCACCCACAACTGCCATCCCATCCTGGCTTGATCACCCACAACTACCCTCCCCTCTTGGCCCCTAACTTCCTCTACCTTGGCCCCGCCACCATGGCTTTGTCCAGAAGAACATCCGGAAGGTCTCCTGGAAGGTCTCCCAGTCTAATTAGCATATTACTCTTTTATTAGTATAGATAGAGGCCTGGTGCATGGGTGGGGGCCTGCTGGTTTGCCCTAAAGGGTGTCCCAGATCAGGGTGGGGATTCCCTAGGGGGAAGGGTGGCCTGGGAAAGGGGCCTGTGGTAGTTTGCTGGCTGGCCACATGCCCATTGGGGTAGGGGTCCCCACTGGAGATGGTGCTGGCCTGGGCAAGGGGCTGGGGCAGTTTGCAGGCCAGCCATGCCCCCTTGGGGTGAGGGTCCCCACTGGGGGGTACATGGCCAGCCTGGGTGAGGAGCTGATGGCTGTTTGTAGTCTGGTCACACCCCCTATCGGGGACCCTCACCTCATGGGGGTGTGGCCAGCCTGGGTGAGGGGCTGAGAACCGTTTGAAGGCCCCTGCCTCGGCAGCTGGCCTGGCTGACCCAAGCCTCTTGGGCACTCAGGCTGGCTCCGTGGCCGCCTTCCACAGGCCCCTCCTTCAGCGGCTGGCTTGGGTCGCCCCTGGTGATGGAGGAAGCCAAGCTTCGTCGCCGCGGGCAACTCAAGCCTCCCACTCGCTTTGGCCTGCTCCATGGCCACCACCCACAGGCCCCTCCTTCGGCAGCCAGCCTAGGCAGGTGAGAAGCTTGGCTTCCTCCATCGCCGGGGGCAACCAAAGCCTCCCACCCACATTGGCTGGCTCTGTGGCCGTGGCCATCTTTGTTCAACTAATTTGCATATTCCCTCCTGATTGGCTGTGGGCGTCACGGAGTGATGGTCAATTACCATATTACTCTTTTATTAGATAGGACTAGAGGCCTGATGCACTAAGATTCATGCAAGAATGGGCCTTCCTTCCCCTGGCTGCCAGCACCACCTTCACTCGGGCTGGAGCTGCCTTTGCACCTTTGCTCCAGCCTAGAACCACCTTTCTGCCTTGGCTCTGGCCCAGAGCTGCCTTTCTGCCTTTCCGTGCTGCCCAGAGGCCTGGGGCTGGGACGGTGCAGAACACCTGCATCGTCACCATGGCGACGACGCAAGCATCCCGCCCCACCTCAGGTTGCTTGGCGCCTGTGTACACAAATTGAGCTGTCATCTTTGTTGGGTTAATTTGCATACTCACTCCTGATTGGCTGGTGGGTGTCATGAAGGTATGGTTAATTTGCATCTCTCTCTTTTATTAGTGTAGATGATATCTGGCCCAACTTTTTTATTATTATGTGTGATAAATTCCTGAAAATATAATGACCCAACCCAGGAGCCTGAATATTTGCCACATCCTGTCAAACTGTCTCCAGAAATTTTGTCTCCTATACTCCGGAGCAGTGTTATCAAGTGTCTGTTTCATCACACCCTCTCCAGTACTGAATATTGTGATTTTATAAAAGTTCCAGGTATCTTTCCTTTGCAATTACTTGATTACCTTTGAAGTTAACTTTTCTCATGTATATTAGTTACTTTATTTCTTCTTTAGTTCAAGGTCTTTGCTCAGACATATTCTTCTTTGAGTAATCCTATTTCATTTGAGTTCACAGGAAGCAATAGCAGCTTCCATGGAGGAAGGTGGGGGGCTTGAGTGGGGAGAGTGGTACTGGACCAGGTGTGGTTGGCAATGGCTCCTGTTAAAGGTTATATCGGAGGTGAGGGGGTTAAGGGAAGTGTTAAGTTCTGAGACTGAAATGTTAGAGTGAGGGCACACAGTCAAAGGTCACCATTTTGGAGGTTGGGCCCCTGGGGTCTGGTGGGGAGGATGAGCGTCAGACCCGGGTTTGGTGAGTGATACAGGAGGGGAGTGGTCTAGCTGGAAAGCTCCATGGATCTGGGAAGCTCCCCGGATTCAGGCACCCAGCACACGCCACTAGTGCCGGGGCCATCACATTGTCCAGGCCCCGCGACAGCTAGACGGACCAGCAGCTTCAGCTCCGGCCACACTGCAGGGGCTGCAGGAGGTTGTGTGGTGCCCAAGCCTGTACCTCCTCACTTCTGACCTGGGCGTGTGCCCCTCTTCAGGGAAACCACCTGAGCGCCCCCTCTAAGTGACATCACCTGGCGATGCCATCAGCTGGGCATGCCACACAGCCTGATGCTGTGCAGGCTGGGGGAGACTTTATGGGAGGATATCCTCTGTCCCCTAACCCCACCACTGCAGGCCCAGAGCCCTCATCCCTGTGCACGTGGTCATCTATAACAGGCACGCAGAGGCCAGGGTGAGGGCAGGGGGTTCCCATGGCATTGGACACCACTCGTTCCAAGGGTCCTACAGTCTCAGTGTTGCCACATGACTGCATGGCCTCGGTGTTATGCCACAACTTTCTGAGTCCAGTTTTGCACCTTAAACTCTGAAATTAACCACAATAACAGCTTTCCTCTTTGCCCTCCTGGGACTCACAGTTCTGTTGCATACGCTCCTTTCAAAGGCCGGTTTCTAGTTCTTGGCCATGTGGGGTGTTGCTGACTCTTCATTCTAGGTTTGCACGTGGGGCATCCTGAATTCTGTGAGTATGGTGACTGTGTCTGTTCTATAGCAAGCCTGTGAGCAAATTAATATGATCCCCATTTTACATCTACTCTCTGACTGTAGTAACATTTCCCCAAGTGGGACTGGATCCTATAAACCAATTCCCATGCTCCACTACACTGAATAAGAATGAGGATCTAAGCTCACCTTTCACATGAAGAGCCATTGATGCTGCCTCACGTCCTGGGCCAGGTGCTGGGCTGGGAGGCAGCCTCATGTTCAGGTTGCACAAGACCCCACCTCTTTCCCTGCCCACCAGCTCCTGTTATGTGCACAGCCTGTTGAACGGTCATTACTGTGACGGAGTAACAACAATTTGCGTATTACCTCTTTATATATATATAGATGGGCACTTGGGCTGTTTCTAAATCTTAGCTATTGTAAATAATGCTTCATAGGGGTGCATATATTCTTTCTGATTTGTTTATTGGGGTTTTTAGGATATATTCCCAGAAGTGGGATTGCTGGGTCAAACAATGCCAGAAACCGACCATTGTTACTAATAGAAAAATGTGAAAAGGTAATCCTGAAGGCTGGTCAACCTTAATTGCTCTGAATGGTTGGAGTTAATCACTCATTGTTTAGTTGAGACCTTGGTAGTTAAAGCAACCTCCACCTGTTAATCATATGTAAATTCTTGCTGATTGTCTATTATTGGAATTTCCTGCCTAAAGGATATGGGTGTTTCCCATAGCCTCAATAAAAGGGATAGCAAGGCCAGAGCAGTGGTAGTCCTCCCCCTAGAGGTGGACTCCCACCTGGCCCCCATTTCCCAAATTAACTTTTTTATAGCCTCTCTTCATTTTGCATGCGGCCTTCTCCAGAACCCGGAAACTTGAACAGGATCCCTGAACCATGCAGGATGTGAAAGGGGCTCCCACATCTGGTGCCTTCAACGCGGGACTTCTGGAGGAGATGATATTTTTCGTCTAGAGTGAAGGAGGAAAAATACACCGAGAAAAGGTGTGGAAAATTCACAGAAAAAAAGGTGAGGGAGGTTCACTGCACTCAAAAGCCCACGGACCAGCTGCAGAAACCAGATCTGTAAGTAGGGTGGGAATGCCTTTTTCAGCCAGGCTAATGGGGAAGAATTAGGCTATAAAATAATGTGGTTTCTTGTTCAAATTGGAATCTTGATTGGTATTTGGAGTCTAAAATCTGTAATAAGAAATGAAACTCCACTGCTGAAACTGCCCCTGGTGCGGAGAAATTCAAAAGTGGCAGAAGAGGGCAAGGCTATCTGCTTGCCCACAATGATATTACTCAATGCTTTGTTTAAAAATTATAAGAGAACTCGCAGAGAAGTTCAAATCTTGGCCAAATTGGGTATTAGTTATTACTTCAGAAAGCAAAAGAGAAAGAAAAAATTTGAGATCTGTCTTTATCTTTTAAGCGTGAAAAAATGTGTGGCCAGATCTCTTGCTGAAACTTCCCCTGAAGTAAGTAGGATGTGGGGGAAGGGAGACACGTGGAGATCCAATATGGAAGCCCACTCTCCCAGTATGCTAAGGAATGTGGTAATTTACATTCAAATAAACCAAACCTGGCTTTCCAGAGCCACTGGCAAATAAAAAGTAAAGTTTAAATTTGCCTCATAAAAAACCTAGAGGACAGAATTGAAGCTCTTAATAGATTATGTCTTGTATTTTTCTTAGAAATGTAAAGTGTTATTAATCTAGGACATGCAAAATATATTTGACTTGCCAGCTTTAAAAATTCAAAGTACAAATTAAATTAGGAGAAATTATATAGTTGTGGTAATTAAATGTCAAAAGTATAAGAACTTATTTTTGAGAAAATAAAATGTTGTGTTTTCTCTGAAAATAATTAGGAATTCAAAATAAGTTGCTTATTATTGGTCTAATTAAAAAAGAGGATTAATTCTGTGATCTCAACCAAAATTTTTCTATGCAAAAACTAGTCTAAATCTAATTGATATCTTAAGATAACTATAAAAAATATTATAATCTTTAAATCATATATGAATATATATATATATATATATATATATATATATATATATATATATATATATATTTGATCGTTTTTTTTCCATGTTAAAATTTCAAGGTCTTAACAGATGATTCTTGGAAAGCTCCAAGGGCCCGGAGTAATACAAGAAATTTATTCTCTCTCCTTAAAGGAAATCTTTTTAAAACAGATCTAATATACTTGAAATTGCATGGAAAGCCTTATCAAATAAAAATTAATAAATATACTTGAAATATTTTAGAAGGTTTACAGGCATGTATTGTTACTGGCAAAGGAAAGCAGTTAATAACTCAGATAGGATATCAACCTTTTTAGGAGCGGTCACTGATCAGTCTCCTCACCCTCATGCTGATCCTATACAATGGAAAGATGATAGACCTGTATGGGTGGATTAGTGGCCATTAACCAAGGAGAAATTAAATCATATTCATGAATTAATACAAGAACAAATAGAAGCTGGCCACATAGAACCTTCCAATAGTCATTGGAATGTGCTTATATTTACAATCCCTAAAAAGGCGACAGGAAAATGGCAATTGTTACATGATCTTAGAGCAGTTAATGCTACTATGCATACCATGGGAGCTTTACAACCTGGACTCCCAGCGCCTTCACAAATCCCTTTCAATTGGTCTCTCATAGTAGTAGATCTTAAAGATTATTTTTTCACCATTCCCTTGGCACCTCAAGATAAACAGAGATTTGCATTTTCAGTGCCATCTATTAATAATATAGAATCCATGAAAAGATATCAATGAAAGGTTTTACCTCAAGGAATGGCCAATAGCCCTACTTTGTGTCAAAAATATGTGGCTCAAGCTGTTCAGCCTTTAAGGGACAAATACTCCCAATGTTACATTATTCATTACATGGATGACTTGCTCTTAGCAAGCCCACTGGAAGAGCAGACTTTGGCCATGTTTTCCCAATTAGAAGAGGAACTCCCTAAATGGGGCTTAAGAATTGCTCCAGAAAAGGTACAGAAAGAAATGCCTTTCCAATATCTGGGAACCATAATTGAAAACCAATGCATTAGGCCTCAGAAGGTGGAGATAAGAAAAGATTGTCTTAAAACTTTAAATGACTTTCAGAAATTATTAGGGGACATTAACTGGGTAAGACCTTATCTGAAGATCTCTACAGGAGAAATGACAAATTTATTTAGCTTACTTAGAGGTGACTCTAATCTTTCCTCTCCCTGAACTTTAACAGATGTAGCTAGGAATGAGTTGCTAAGGGTTGAGCAGGCAATATCCTTAGCCCAAGTAGCACAGGTCCAGCCCAAATTACGTTTATTGGGAAAAATTAACCCTACTGCAAATAGTCCCACTGGAGTCATCTTTCAAAATAAAAATTCTCCTGCCATTATTGAATGGGTCCACCTAGGACATCAATCCTCTAAAAGTGCAGTTACATATGTAGAACTATTGGCCCAATTATTATTTCAAATTAGAAAACGTTGTAAACAGCTTAGAGGGGAAGAGCCCCAGTGTATCTACCGCCCCCCTCACTGGGAAGCAATTAGAAATGTTATTTCAGACTGATATAAATTGGAAAATTGGGTTAAGTGGATATTCAGGGGAACTTAGCTGTCACCTATTAAAAGATAAATTACTACAATTTTTATACAATACCTCCATCATTATACCAAAAAATACTAGGCAGGAAACTATTCCAGGAGCTTTAACTGTTTTTACTGATGGATTATTAACTTGGAAAGCTGCCTATCATACAATAAATTCAGACCGAGTCATACTGACCAGTCATACTTCTGTACAAAGAATTGAGCTAGAAGCTATTAAGGTTGCATTGCAGGATTTCCAAGAGCCTCTTAATATCATCTCTGATTCCTTTTATGCTGCAAAGTTAGTGAATAGAATTGAAACTGCCCAGTTGAAATGGCTTAGTGACCAAAGTTTATTTTTACTATTCAAACAAGTTCAGCAGATTGTACAACAGAGACAATATCCTTTTTATATCACTCACATCAGGGCTCATAGTGTCTTACCTGGTCCTTTAACAAAAGGAAATTCACAGGCTGATCAATTGGTTGCTTTATTAAAAGAAGCCTTAGAATCTCATCAGCTTTTACATCAGCCTGCCAAAATGCTGTCTAAACAATTCTCAATCACTCGACAACAGGCAAAACAGATTATTAAGGAATGTCCAACTTGCATGTTACATCCACCTCAAGGGCCTAATACAGAAGTCAACCCCAGGGGTTTGCTAAGAGATCATATCTGGCAAATGGATGCAACGCATTATAATTCCTTTGGATACCTTGGGGCATTACGTGTCTCTGTAGGTACCTTTTCAAAAGTCCTATGGGCTACTGCATCTACAGAAGAAATGTCAAAACAGGTTATTAATCACTGCCTAGCTGCTTTTGCCATCATGGGAGTTCCAAAAATTATTAAAACTGATAATGGGCCTGCTTACACAAGCTGTCAATTCCAGGAATTTTGTAAAAGGTGGAAAATTCATCACATTACAGGAATACCATATAATTCCCAAGGATAGGCCATTATTGAATGACAGCATCAGCGGCTAAAATCCCAACTTGAAAACCAAAAAGGGAGGATGATGGAGAAATCACCTGCAGGTAGGCTGCACCAAGCCTTAATTACTTTAAATTTTTTCACTTGTGATGCTGATGGAAGACACCCATGGAGCTACATTGGTGTGAGAATAAAACAAAAGAAAATGGTCTAGTTAAATGGAAGGATCCCGAATCTGGTGTATGGAAGGGACCTGATCCATTATTAACCTTTGGCAGAGGGTATGCTTGTATATTCCCAGAGAATTTTTCCAAACCCGTGTGGATTCCTGCTAGAAATATTAAACTACAACAGGGATCCAAGAGAGAAACTAGCCAGACTAATGAGGACCTTGTGCCTGGAGCCACACCATGCAGCTGCGGACAATCAGCTACCTCAGCCACAGAGAGCAGCGACTCCAAGCAGTCCACTGAAGATGAGGAGCAGGAGAAGGACGAGCCAGACAACAAACAGCCCGGAGGTCTCCTGGGGCATGGTAAAGAAGACGGTACAGATGCCTGATGCCTGAGAACGTCTTTCTTGCCATGCCAGCAGTGATCATCTGTACGGTAATATTACCTGGGCCAAATGTGGAAGTATTTCAGACTTATGCTCCTGACCTTCATGGGTAAGAACCCGTATATGGGCTGATTCCCTGCCTAATGTAGTATCCGGGAGGAACATGGATGGGGCAAGGAAGTAGGGGACTATTACTACTTGCTCATGGGAGAGGTGCAGAAAAACGTAACTAAGACTTTGTCTATACAAAAAGAAATTGACAGCCAGTTTAAAATTGAATTGCCATGGCCTAGAGCAAACAATATCCTTACATGATATTATTTTACAATGTCATTATAATATTTGATATTTTACAACAGCGTATTGTACAATTTTCCCAAACAAACTTAAAAACTTATTCTTTGAACGTTTGGCAGCAATTTAAAAAGCACATGAAAGGATTTAATCCCTTCCACTGTGTGGAAGGCCCCCTGGGAAGGCACTTGAGCATTCTATATTGGCCCTTATTGCCCTTTTTGCCAAGAAGGACCCTCTTCTCACAATCCAATTGCCCAAAGCTGTTGCCTGAGCTCTCTGTTCATGCTGAGGTTGAAGCCTAATGGGGGCTGGTACCATGGATCTGTCTCTCGCCCAATGGCGTGAGCTGGGCCCTCACTGGAGAAGAAACCTGGGTTCCCCAAGATAAGTGATCAATGCTGGGGGCCCACCAGCAGGCAAGGGGATCCCAAGGCAGGTGCTGGGCATGGAGGCCTCAGGGGCATAGGTTACCAAGGAGATATAAGTGAACCTCACATCACCCTGCTTGGCCCTGGAGGATGGCTGGTTAGCCAGAGATGGGTAAGATTCCTCAGGGAAGGAATAACCTAAGACAGGCACAGTCGCAGAGGGGCCATCAGGAGAGAACTTGGGGATCAACAGAGGTGGGGCACAGATCCTCACCCCCACAACATTGCAGGGGCTTGAACCTTTGCCCCTTCTGAGGGAGGTCTCCTGCCCCCATGGCTGCTTCACGCTTCCCATGCCCAGCTCAGATCAGGACCCAGGCAACAAACAGAGACTTGGCCCAGCTCAGATCGGGACCCAGGCAACAGAGACGTGGCTGACAGCAGCTGCCCTATATCTAAATCCAGCCTAGCACCAGGAATGCTCAAGGCTTTCTCAAGGATGCAAATAATACTTTCCATTAATATTTACAGGGTAAACTAATATTGTTGTTAGAGTATTAAATTTGACAGTAAAATAATAGTCAAGTTTTCAGATTAATTTAAATTGGGTAAATGAAATAAGTGAATATTCAAGAAAATTTAATTGTACAAAAAGCTGTTCCTAAAGTATTAACCAAAATTTCTACTGGTAGTTCATTTCATGGTAAAATTGCTTAACATGCAATGAACCCTAAAGCAGTCATATTTTTGTGCAAAAAATTAAAATGTAAAGTTATCAAAACTGCATTATAAAAATTTTCCAAAAGCCTCCTAATAATTAAATTTAAAAAAGGGGGATAGTGGAAAAATACCATGTAAGGAAAAAATATCCTATAAGTAAATTACATCTAGACAAAAATTTTTACTTTGAAAATTAATTTTCATTTGTAATGCTAACAGCAAGACACCCATGAAAAACACACATGGTGTCAAAATAGGCCAAAGGAAAATTGTTTGGGCAAAAAATAAAAAGGATCCCAAGTAAAATTTATGGAAAAGATTCCTTTATTAACTTTTAGTCGAGAATATGTTTGTATATTTTCAGAAAACAACTCCAAGACTATGTGGATTCCTGCAACAGAGAGGAATTAACAAGAATGCTCCAGCCATGAAGACAAGAGGAGAAACAGTCCAGAGATGGAAGATGCTGATGACGCCTTGTCATGCTAGCAGTCAGCAGCTGTATGTCACTGCAGGTTGCCCAGGACCAAACCAGAGGTCAGACCTGCATTGCCACCATTTGTCCACCTTCCAGATATCATTGCTGACATGTACACGTAAGGAACTGTTGGACATTGAAACTTGGACTCAGAACTGTTTGACGTTGAAACTTGGACTCAGGAACTGTTGGACATTGAAATTGGGACTCAAATATTTTTTGTTCTTATATGTTTATTTCTGGTCTGCAGATGCAAGATTTTTTAAAAGAAAGAAATGGGGGGAGAGGCCAGAAACCGACCATTGTCACTAATAGAAAAATGTGAAAAGGAAATCCGGAAGGCTGGTCAACCTTAATTGCTCTGAATGGTCAGAGCTAATCACTCATTGTTTAGTTGAGACATTGGTAGTTAAAGCAACGTCCACCTGTTAATCATATGTAAATTCTTGCTGATTGTCTATTATTGGAATTTCCTGCCTAAAGGATATGGGTGTTTCCCATAGCCTCAATAAAAGGGATAGCAAGGCCAGAGCAGTGGTAGTCCTCCCCCTAGAGGTGGACTCCCGCCTGGCCCCCCATTTCCCAAATTAACTCTTTTATAGCCTCTCTTCATTTTGCGTGTGGCCTTCTCTAGAACCCGGAACCCTGAACAGAAACCCTGAACCACGTGGGACGTGAAAGGGGCTTCCACAAAACAGATGTTCCATTTTTAAGTTTTTGAGAAAACTCCATACTGTTTTCCATAGTAGTTGCACCAATCTGCATTCCCACCAGCAGTGAACTAGGGTTCCCTTTTCTCCACATCCTTACCAGCACTTGCTCTTTGTTAATTTTTTTAAATTTCTTTATTGATTAAGGTATTACACATGTTTCCTTATTCCCCCATTACTCCCCACCCCCCATTCATGCCCTTACCCCCCTGTTCCCCCTGTTGTCTGTGTCCATTGGTTAGGCTTATATGCATGCATATAAGTCCTTTGGTTGATCTCTCCCTCTTACCCCCACCCTCCCCTACCTTCCCTGAGGTTTGACGTTCTGATTGATGTTTTTCTGTCTCTGGATCTGTTTTTGTTCATCAGCTTATGTTGTTCATCACATTCCATAAATGAGTGAGATCATGTGATATATATATCTTTCTCTGTCTGGCTTATTTCACTTAGCATAATGCTCTCCAGCTCCATCCATGTTGTTGCAAATGGTAAGAACTCCTTTTTTACTGCAGCGTAGTATTCCATTATGTAGATGTACCACAGTTTTTTAATCCACTCATCTGATGATGGGCACTTAGGCTGTTTCCAAATCTCAGCTATGGTGATTTGTGCTGCTATGAACATAGGGGTGTATATATCCTTTCTGATTCGTGTTTGTAGTTTCTTGGGATATATTCCTAGAAGTTGCATCACTAGGTCAAATGGGAGTTCCATTTTTAGTTTTTTGAGGAAACTCCATACTGTTCACAGTTCCTGCACCAGTCTGCATTCCCACCAGCAGTGCACCAGGGTTCCTTTTTTTTCGCATCCTCGCTAGCACTTGTCTTTTGTTGATTTGTTGATGATTGCCATTCTGATAGGTGTGAGATGGTACTGAATTGTCATTTTCATTTGCATCTCTCGGATAATTAGTGACTTTGAGCATGTTTTCATATGCCTCTTGGCCTTCCTTCTGTCTTCTTTCGAAAAGATTCTATTTAGGTCCATTGCCCATTTTTTTTTTATTGGATCATTTAACTTCTTTTTATTAAGTTGTATAAGTTACCTATAGATGTTGGAGATTAAACCTTTATCAGTGATAACATTTGCAAATATGTTCTCCCATACAGTGGGCATTCTTGTTGTTTTGTTGATGGTTTCTTTTGCTGTGCAAAAGCTTTTTATTTTGATATAGTCCCATTTGTTTATTTTCTCTTTAGTTTCTATTGCCCTAGGAGTAGTGCATAATACATTGTTAAATGAATGAAGAATACATAGTTTTAAAAGGAAAAATAAAGAATCAAGTGTGGTCCAGACCAAAACCTGGCTTTAGAAGACCTTGATAATGTTTCTATGGAAACCCCACTATCCTTCACCACCAGAGGCAACAAATCCTAAAAAGTTTCTTAAAACCTTGGTCACACACTCTTTAGGTCTAGGACAGAGTCATGTTGGCCAAGGTTTTGTACTGTATTCAGATATTGACAACACCAAAGCAGTGAGAGAGAGAAAAATAAGGTTGAAGGAGCCTTACACAGAAGAAAGGCAGGTTCATCCAATGGAAGAGAGACAATCCTTTTCTGTCTACTGTGATTTAATAACTATAGGTGCTCTAGGGCTCTGTGGGCTTTAATATATAACTGTTTTCACTTGAGATAGTATTTAATTGGGTAAAATATATTAATGAACATAAGATTCTAGAAATAGTCTACATTTTTACCACTACAGAGTTATGTAGAAACAGTCAAGCAGTGTCTCTTAAAATCTTCCTCTTTGATTTTTAAGTACAACTATATAATTCTTAATGCATACCCATAAGAATTTTCTAATTTCAGAACTGACAGTGTGAACATTAGTGACTTTGAACAGGTTTTCATATGTCTCTTGGCCTTCCTTCTGTCTTCTTTCGAAAAGTATCTATTTAGGTCAGTTGCCCATTTTTTGATTGGGTTGTTTATCTTCCTTTTGTTGAGTTGTATGAGTTCCCTGTAAATGTTGGAGATTAAACCCTTATCGTTGATATCATTGGCAAATATGTTCTCCCATGCAGTGGGCTTTCTTGTTTTTTTATTGATGGTTTCCTTTGCTGTGCAAAAGTTTTTTATTTTGATGTAGATTTTTTGATGGTAGCCATTCTGACAGGTGTGAGGTGATACCTCATTGCGATTTTAATTTGAACTTCCCTGATGATTAGTGACTTTGAGCATTTTTTCAATTGTCTCTTGGCCATGTGTATGTCCCCTTTGGAGAAATTCCTATTCAGGTCTTCTGCCAATTTTTTTATTGGATTATTGTCTTCCTTTTGTTGAGTTGTATGAGTACTTTATATTTTGGATATTAACACCTTATTAGATGTATCATTGGCAAATATGTTCTCCCATTCAGTGGGTTTCCTTTTCAATTTGATGGCAGCTTCTTTTGCTCTGCAGAAGCCTTTTATTTGGATGAAGTCCCATTTGTTTATATTCTCCTTAGTTTCCTTTGACCTAGAGGATGTATCACGTAAGTTGTCTGAGATTTTACTGCCTATGTTTTCTTCTAAGATTGTTATGGTTTTATGCCTTACATTTAAGTCTTCTCTTCATCTTGAGTTTATTCTTGTGTTTGGTGTAAGGTAATGGTCTATTTTAATCTTTTTGAATATGTCTGTCCAGTTTTCTCAGCACCATTTGTTGACGAGTCTGTCTTTACCCATTCTATGCTCTTGTTTCTTTTGTCAAATGTTAATTGACCTTAGTGGTGTGGGTCAATTTCTGGGGTCTCTGTTCTGATCCATTGGTCTATATGCATGTTCTTGTGCCAATACCAGGCTGTTTCAGTTATAATGGCTTTGTAGTATAGCTTGAAATCTGGTACTATTAACCCCGCTACTTCACTCTTCTTTCTCAATATTGCTGCAGCTACATGGGCTCTTTTATGGTTCCATATACATTTTTGGAGTATTTCTCTCAACACTTTAAAGTATGCCAATGGTATTTTAATAGGGAATATGTAGATTGCTTTGGGTAGTATAGACATTTTTATAATGTTAATTCTTCCAATCCATCAACATGGTAGACACTTCCATTTGTTCGTATCTTCCTCTCTTTATTTTTTCAATGTTCTATAGTTTTTCAAGTACAGCTCTTCTAAATCCTTGGTTAGTTTATTCCTAGACCTTTCCTTTTTGTTGTTGTTGCAATGGGAATGCTTTTAGTTTCTCTTTCTGAAAGTTCATTATTGGTGTATAAAAATGACATTGATTTGTAGATGTTGATTTTGTATCCTGCTATTTTGACAAATTCATTTATTAAGTCTAGTAATTTTCTGGTGGAGTCTTTAGGGTTTTCTATGTACAATATCACGTCATCTGCAAATAATTACAGTTTTACTTCCTCCTTTCCAATTTGGATGCCTTTTAACTCTTTTTTATTTATTTATTTATTTTTTTTATTGCTGTGGCTAGGACTTCCAGTATTATGTTGAATAGGAGTGGGGAAAGTGGGCATTCTTGTCTTATTCTTGTTCTTAAGGGAAATGGATTTAGTTTTTGCCCAGGGATTATTATGTTGACTGTAGGTTTGGCATATATGGCCTTTATTATTTTAAGGTAGGATATCTCTATTCCCACTTTACTGTGAGCTTTATCCAAATAAGGTATTGTATTTTTTCAAATGCTTTTCTGCATATGTTTATATGATCATGTGGTTTTCATCTTTCAATTTGTTTATGTGATGTATCACATTTATTGATTTTTAAATTTTATACCAGCCTTTTTTGATCATAGTGCATGATTTTTAATATATTGCTAGATCTGATTTGCTAATATTTTTTGAGAATTTTAGCATCTGTGTTCATCAGGCATATTGGCCTATAATTCTCTTCCTTTGTAGTGTCTTTATCTGGTTTTGGAATTAAGATAATACTGCTTTTTAAAAAGAGCTTGGAAGTGTTCCTTACTCTTGAATTTTTTGGAATTGTTGGAGGAGGATAGGTGTTAGTTTTTTTTTTTTTTTTTTTTTTTTTTTTGACTGTTTGGTAAAATTTGCCTGTAAATCTATCTGGTCCAGGACATTTGTTTGCTGGAAGTTTTTAAATTACTGCTTCAATTTTTATCAGTTGTTATTTTCCTAATTAGATTTTCTGATTCTTACTAATTGAGTTTTGGAAAATTGTATGTTTCTAAGAATTTGTCCATTTTACCCAGGTTGTCCAGTTTTTTTGGCATATAGTTTTTCATAGTATTTGCTTACAATCCTTTGTATTTCTGTGGTGTCCATTGGTATATCACCTTTTTCATCTCTGATTTTATTTCTTTGGGTCCCCTCTCTTTGTTTCTTGGTTAGTCTCACTAGAGGTTAATCTTGTTTTTCTTTTCAAAGAAATAGCTCTTGAATTTACTAATATTTTGTACTCTATTTTTAGTCTCTATGTCATATTTCCTCTCTGAATTTCATTATGTCCGTCCTTCTGCTTCCTCTGGGCTTTTCTTGCTATTCTCTTTCTAATTCATTTAGTTGTAGGGTTAGTTTATTAGTCTTTTTTCTTGCTTCTTGAGGTAGGCCTCCAGTGCTATGAAATTCCCTCTCAGGATTTTTTGCCGTAGGTTTTGGGTGGTTGTGTTCATTTTCATTTGTTTCCAGGAAGTTTATAATTTTTTGCTTGATCTCATTGGTAACCATTCATTGTTTAATAGCATGCTATTTAGTCTCTATGTATTGGAATATTTTTGAGGTGTTTTTTGTTTGTGTGTTTGTTATTGTAGTTGATTTCTAACTTCATGCCATTGTGATCTGATAAGATGCTTGGTATTATATCAATCTTTTTCAATTTTTATAGACTTGTTTTGTGCACTAACATGTGGTCTATCTTTGATAATGTTCCTTGTACACTTGAGAAGAATGTATATTCTGTTGCTTTGGGGTTAAATGTTCTGTAAATATCGGTTAGTGTGCCATCTAATCTAATATGTCATTTAAGGCTTCTGTCTCCTTGTTAATTTACTGTCAGGAAAATCTATCCAGTGCTGTCAGTGATGTATTACAGTCCCCCACTATGACTGTATTGCTGTCAATCTCTCCCTTAAGATCTATAGAGTTTTTTAATGGACTTCAGTGCTTCTATATTGGGTGCATATATGTTTACAAGGGTTATATTTTCTTGTTGAATTATTCCCTTTAATATTATGAAGTGACCTTCTTTGTCTCTTTTATGCCTTTGTTTGAAGTCTATTTTGTCTGATATTAGTATTGTTACTCCAGCTTTTTTTTTTCCTTTCAATTTGCATGGAATATATTTTTCTATCACTTAATTCTCAGTCTGTGTGTATCTTTTGTTCTGAGGTGGGTCTCTTGTAGATGACTTATATATAGGTCATACTTTCTTATTTATTCAGTCACCCTATGTCTTTTGACTAGAGCATTTAATCTATTTACATTAAGGTTATTATTGATAGGTATTTGTTTATTGCCATTTTTATTTTCTTTATGCCTATGATCCTCTCTCCATTTCTTCTTCTTAAACTCACCCCTTTAACACTTTTTTCAGTTCTGGTTTGATGGTAATGTACTACTTTAACTTCTTTTTGCCAGGAAAGCTTTTTATTTCACCTTCAATTTTAAATGATAGCCTCACTGGATACAGTAGTCTTGGATTTAGGCCCTTGATTTTCATTACTTCAAGTACTTCATGCCACACCCTACTGGCCTGAAGTGTTCCTCTTGAGAAGTCAGTTGACATTCTTTTTTTAAAAAAAAATATTCTGATTTATTTCAGAGAAGAAGGAAGAGGAAGAGAGAGATAGAAACATCAATGATAAGAGAGAATAATTGATTAGCTGCCTCCTGCATGCCCTCTACTGAGGATTGAGCCCACAACCCAGGCATGTGCCCTTGACTATAATATAACCCTGGATCCTTCAGTCCACAGGCCGACACTCTATCTACTGAGCCAAACCAGCTAGGGCAGTCAGTTGACATTCTAATGGAAACTCTTTTGTATGTAATTTTCTCTTTTTCTTGCTGCTTTTAAGATCCTTTCTTTTTCTTTAATAGTTGCCATTTTAATTATGATGTGTCTAAGTTTGGGTCTCTCTGGGTTCATCTTGATTGGGACTCTCTGTGCCTCCTGGACTTGAATGACATTTTCCTTTACCAGGTTGGGGAAGTTTTCTACCATTATTTATTTAAACAGGTTCTCTGTTCATTGCTCATCATCTTCCCCTTCTGGTATTCCTGTAATGTGGACGTTGTTTTGTTTCATTTTGTCCCAGAGCTCCCTTAAGTTATCTTCCTGCTTTTTAATTCTTTTTTTTTCTATTTTTTCTCTAATTAGGTGTTTATTTATACCTTGTCTTCTAAATTGCTGATTTGGTCCTCTGCTTCATCCAATCTACTTTTAATCCCTTCCAGTTTTTCATGTCAAATATATTGTTCTTCATTTCTGTCTGATTCTTGTTAATGGCTTCTATTTCCCTTCTCATGCTGTTGTAATTTACACTAAGTTCTTTAAGCAGCTTTATAACCATTGCTTTGAACTTTATTTCTGATAGGTTGCTTGCCTCCATCTCATTTAGTTATTTTTTCTGGAGATTCCTTCTTTGCTCTCATTGGGGGATTATTTCCTTGTCTTACCATTTTAGCTGTCTCTTTGTATTTGCTTCTATGTATTAGATAGAACTAATCCCAGTCTTTGTGGCATGGCCTTATGTAGAAGATACCTGAGGGGTCCAGTGGTATAATTTTTTTGTTCAACTGAGCTGGATGTTCTAGGAATGCCCCTTGTGTGCATTGTTTGGGCTCTCCTGCTATAATTGGGACTTGATTTTCAATGTCCATTTGTGGGAGGTATCCCCTGTTTGATTTGCTTCCAGTTAAATTTCACCCCAATATCTTTGTGCCAGCTGTCCAGTGTTTGGGGACTCCTTAACTCAGAGACTGGGTCTACCTTGAGTCTCACAACTTGATTGACCCTGTTCTGGGATATGCTTCCCCCACGGAGCTGGTCCCACAAGTCACTTGGGGTCCTGTTGGAGTCCTCAGTGAGCAGTCCGGGATGGTGTCTGTGGCAGTACCCAAACTGATGTTTCTGGCTAATTAGATCAGGCAAAGACTCAAATCCTCCAGAGAATTTCCTCTGCCTGCAGACTGACTGGATTCAGTTTGGGGTGTCCTCAAGCAATAGTCCACAGGTGGCATAAGAGGTTTTCCAAGAGGGTGGGACAATTGCCTCTTCCTGTAGGCTAATTGTTATTATCAGTCCTTTAATGGGCCCCAGAAACTCCACAGGGTGGGGCAGGGGATTTTCCAATAGGGTGGGTCAACTTTCTTCCCCTGAGACAAAAATGGCAGGATAGCACAGGTTTGCCTGAGAAAGATGACCTCTGCAGCATGAGGGAATGACTCAGTATATGAAACCAGGGTGTCTGCCTTCTAAGCTCTGTCCTTGGATTCCCCAACCCTGGATTATGTTTATACATATCCTTTTCACTCTGCCCTCCCTCTGCCAGGGCACAAGGTCAATAGTTGCATAAGAAATTTTGTGCATTGGCCCTTTCAGAGGGTGCCTGTATTTCTAGCCATCTCTCCCTGGCAGTCAGCAACCCTGCTGATTTTCACAGCCAGATATTATGTGAGCACCTTTTTCAGTTCTGGTGCTCTCTGAGAGGGGCCCCAGCTTGGGGATTGGACCCCAGAGTTCTCAGTGGCAACCCCCCATAGCTGAGATATCTCTCCAGTACTTCAGCTGCTGTTTGTGGGAGACCGGCCAGCCCTTTCACACTTCTGCCCTTCCTACCAGTTACTATATGGTCACCACTTTTCATCCTTGGTTATCAGGGTTCTCTCTAGCTTCTCCTCAGTTAATTTTTCAGGGTGGCTCTTCTGTATTTTAGTTGTAATTCCAGCTTGGTCCTGGGATCATGTTTGTGAGCTTCCACTTACTCTGCTGCCATTTTTAATCTCTCCTACTTTAAATTTCTTGTTGTTGTAGCTATTATTCCCCAAATAGTTGACTATAAACTCCACCTGGGAGAGGGTTAGTGTATCATCATATAATACCTGGTGTATCATTGTCATACAGCTGATAATTTCCAGCCAATATAATCCTTTTTCATTGTTTGGATGACAAACTTTTGATTCTATTTCTGTCTTATCAAAATACAGAGCTCTTGCCACCTGGGACTAATATTTATAAACTCTCATTTAATGCATTAACTAAAAATATGTTTCATTAATGCTGACTTTTACCTTTTGGGGTGAGATGCTCTGTAGCTTCACAGAAATTTCAGATCACTCTTTAAATACTTTGAGTAATTTTAGGTTGGATCATGCTTATTAGCCTAGTCTTGTCATTGCCATCTGTACAAATGACACACTCTGATCAATTTATTATTTGAGTGGAATTAACCTTTAGCAATGGCCATATCCTTTTTTTTAGTAGTGATAAAAATACTTATCTTATTGTTTAAAGTATTATATATGTCTCCTTTTTCCCCCATCAACCCCTCCCCAGACACTCCCACTTCCTAGGACATGCTCCCACTGCTCCAGTGTCTATGTCCATTGGTTAGGCTTATATACCTGCATACAAGTCCTTTGGTTAATCTCTTACCCCTCCCCCTCCACCCTCCCCTCCCTTCCCTCTGAGGTTTGACAGTTTGTTTGATGCTTCTCTGTCTCTGGATATATTTTTTGTTGATCAGTTTATGTTGTTCTTTATATTCCACAAATGACTGAGATCATGTGATATTTATCTTTCACTGATTGGCTTATTTCGCTTAGCATAATGCTCTCTATGTCCATTCATGCTATTTCAAATGGTAAGAGTTCTTTGTTTTTTACATCTTTTAAGTTAATTGAATTATCAGCGATATTTAATCCCACCAACAACCACTGCTCAAATAAACACAACTGCTAATTTTAATTAAAAAGGGGAAAACAATCTCGATTTTCTAACCAGTGTGTTGTTCAGGTACAACCTAGCATAGTGACTTTTTATTTGTTTATTGGAAGGTTAACCAATATATAATAAAACACTGACTAGAATATTTTTATTTTGCAGAATCAGTGGGGTTAAAATAAAAATTAAAAATGTAAAATTGAGCTTGAATTTTAATTAGAATATGACTGGAAATATTTTATTCTCTCTCCTTTGAGTACCCCCAAATTATTTCATTATTGATGAAACTAGAGGCCTGGTGCACAAAATTCATGCATGAGGAGGGGGGTGCCCCTCAGCCCAGCCTGCACCCTCTCCAATCTGGGACCCCTCGAGGGATGTCCAACTGCCTGTTTAGGCCTGATCCTGGTGGCAGTCGGACATCCCTCTCACAATCCAGACTGCTGGCTCCCAACCGCTCACCTGCCTGCCTTCCTGATTGCCCCTAACTGCTTCTGCCTGCCAGCCTGATCACCCCCTAACCACTCCCCTGCCAGTATGATTGTCCCTAACTGCCCTTCCCTGCTGGCCTGGTCACCCCTAACTGTCCTCCCCTGCGTGCCCAGTTGCCCCCCAACTGCCCTCCCCTACTGGCCCAGTCACCCCTAACTGCCCTCCCTTGCCAGCCTGGTCACCCATAACTGTGCTCCCCTGCAGGACTGGTCACCCCCAACTGCCCTCCCCTGCAGGCCTGGTCGCCCCCAACTGCCCTCCCCTTCTGGCCATCTTGTGGTGGCCATCTTGTGTCCACATGGGGGTGGCCATCTTTGACCACATGGGGGTGGCCATCTTGTGTGTTGGAGTGATGGTCAATTTGTATATTACCTCTTTATCATATAGGCTACTTGGTAGATTGATGCTGATGACAATTTTCCTGTGTGTGTAAATGACTATTTGTGTACCTGTTTTTGACACTTGTCATCTGACTGTTAAATGGGATTAAACTAAGGGTTTGCAGGACTCCAGTGGGGTACTGAAATAATATTTGCTAGGAAACATTTGATCTACATTCATACTCTTGTCTCTCTTTCAGTTTGTGAGGATGGTATAGAGAACTTGGGAAATTCCATTCTCAATGGTCTTGGAGGTCTACAGACTTTGCATTGATTAAGGGCAAAAATCAACATTGGTTTCTCAGGTATGTCTAAAGCTATATTTGAATTATTTGAATGAATTATTTCTACTTCACTGAAAATTATAACAGTTGTTTGACAATCTTATAGTATCCAATTATATTTTATAAGCATGTATTAAAACCGACTACCCACAAATTGTTTTGCTAAGAGCTTGAGAAGACACATAATTTATTCATATATTATCCTTATATTCATTTACTGAAATAACTATAATATAATACTATACCCAGAGTACTATATATGTACTTTATTATACATGGCAGTGTGCTGTAGCAACATATATATATATATATATATATATATATATATATATATATACACATACACACATATATATATATATATATACACACACATATATATATATATACACATATATATATATATATATATACCTTGTTTTCAGACAACCTGAATGAGTTTCCTCACTTTATCATTTATTAGTGGTTAAACCAAAGGACAAGTTACTTACACTGTATTTTTTTGTCAAGAATAGTGAAGAGACTATTATGGTCAGTGATTCCACTTCTGGGAATTTGTGCAAAGAAACCTAATACACTAATTCAAAAGAATATATGCACCCTTATGTTCATTGCCACGTTATTTATAATAGCCAAGATTTGGAAGCAGTTCAAGTGCCCAACAGCAGATGTATGGATAGAAAAGCTGTTGTACGTTAACACAATGAAATACTACTCAGTCATTAAGAAGAAGGAAATATTACATTTTGCTACAGGATGATTGGGCCTAGACAGCATTTTGCTAAGTGAAATAAGCCAGTCAGAGAAAGACAACTACCATATGATTTTACTCATATGTGGAATCTAATGAACAAAATGAGCTAACATGCAAAATAGAGACAAACTTATAGATAGAGATCAAGCTGACAGTTGTCAGTGAGAAGCTGGGTGGGTGATAGAGGGACTGAGCAAAAAGGAAAAAAAGAAAAAAAAATCTCAGGGACACAAACAACATAATGGTTATTACTAGAGAGAAAGCAGGGTGTGGGGAGGTGGAAGAGGTTATAGGGAGAATCAATTGTGATAGAAGGAGACTTGACTGGGGGTGGTGAATACACAATACATTGTACAGAAGATGTCTTGTGAAATTGTGCACCTGAAACTTGTATAATTTTGTTAACCAGTGTCACCCCAATAAATTCAATAAAAAGTTTTAAAAAAGAATAGTCAAATGTCTTATATTTTACTTTTTTTTTACAAGATAACAAACTAGCCACCAGAGTTTCTTAATAGCTGAAGGAAGACATGGTATTCCAGCATCAGATACAAATTACTTAATTACTCAAAGCAGAACAAGCAGCATGAATATGAGCATATGAGGGTCAGCTTTTATTGCCTCAAAATCCTATGGGTTTAATGTAATATGGTCCAGGTGGATGCCATTCATGCAATGATTTTGAATTACAGCTGAAATACATTGAGCGTACTCATATTATTAACTAGAGGCCCAATGCACAAAAATTCATGCAAGAGTAGGCCTTCCTTCCCCCAGCTGCTGGAACCTGCTTCCCTCTGGCACCTGGGGCCCCGGGCTGCTTTCCTCCAGCCACCGCCTCTAGGCACCTGGCACCCAGACTTCGCTCCGTCCCTGGCTTCATCCGGAAGGACGTACGGAATGATGACTGGAAGGACATTCAGTCTAATTAGCATATTACTCTTTTATTATTATAGATAATGTGTAGTTAGTATGCCTGACATTGTATTAAGTTGTCCAAAAAGCATAAGCATAACTTCACTTTGTTACATAAGAAGACACCACCTCTATATTTCAAAGCTGCTTTCTATACATATGTCCTTGAAAAGATAGGCTGAAGCAAAGGACAGTTGATGTCATTCTCAAAAGATGTACAGACATGATAGATCTAAGGAGAATTGTTTCCTGACAATTTTTTATCTTTAAAGTGGACAAATAATTTCTGTTCAAAGAAATTTTAAGAAAGTGAAACATGCTATTTTTGTAAGGGACCTAATACAGTAACTGGCACAGTGAATGGTCTCAATGGAAATGTATGTCTTCTTATTACCACCCTCTTCACTTTTATAAAAATTAATGAAATCAATATAAATATTGATGGACCTAATTATTACCAAATCTACAAAGCCCTATTGGGTATTTTGGCTCATCAGAATATGAGCCACATATTAACTGCAGATTTGGGTTGTTGTAGGTGAAATTTAACTGGGAGATAAAGTTACTTATTCTAAACATGTAAACTTTGAATAGCTTATTCAAGTTGCTACCAAAACTGGAATACTTTTCTGTGTCTTAACATGTTATAATAGTACTGACACAGATTGGTGCTTAACATCTACTTATTCAATGCATGGATTAATGAATAACAGGTGTGCAGTCTTTGGTCAATGCATAATAAACTATGAACTCAACACTTTGAATGTTTAAATGTACCATAGTTAAGAACAATCCATGGCAAATGGCTCTGCTAAAAAAGCCATTTACAAGTATTTTGCAGTATATACACAATTTTAGATACATATCTATCATAAACAATATTTAACAAAACTTTGTCGATGAAGGAGTTAATGTACAGCAAATGTATATTTACATAAGTATTAAGAAAGATAATTCCAATATTCACTAAATTAAAATGACTTTGCAACAAGAAAAGAAGCTTTTTTACATCATATTTGGATCTAAAATCCATTATGGAAAATTTTCTATGAGCTAATAGATGAGGAACTTATTCACTGCTACAAGATACATTATAGTGTCTGACTAGACCATCTGTAAAAATTATGATCAAAGTTAATTTAGCAAGAATGGAATTTAGATTAACTGGACCACTTAAATGGCAAATCATTTTCTGAAAGCATAATGTGATATTTTGCCAACATGGGTAACTTTATCTATTAGGATCTATCCAAATCTTTGTTATTCTGTATTATCTTAATGGAAACTCCAATAATGGGAAAATACAAAACAAAATGTAAAGAGCCTGAATGTGATAATAGCAATCTTTACTCAAATGTAACACACACAAAAAAATTAGCTAGTGGCTAACATCCAGAGTATTAAATACCATGAAATTAATAATATTTCTGATAATTTTGAAAATCTATAATTTACTTGCATTTATATTCTTTTTAAAAATTTCTTTATTGATTAAGGTGTTATATATGCGTCCTTATTTCCCCATTACTCCCCCTATCTCCCCACTCATGCCCTCATCCCCTTGTTGTCTGTGTCCATTGGTTAGGCTCATATGCATGCATACAAGTCCTTTGGTTGATCTCCCCCTTACCCCCACCTTCCCCTCCATACTTTAATAACATTACTAATACTTATCTTTTTTTTAAAAAAAATAAACACATTGATAGAATTAGAAGAAAGGAATGGATGGTAACTGATAAAAATGTATTATCATAAAATTAAATTTTTGAAACTTTTATCAATGTATGAATTTGATATATGGTTTTATAAATTTGGTTCCTAAGTTTTCATTACTGAGCCAGAGTAGTGTTTAGGAAAAGGGAATTGGGTTTACAATGTCATAGCTTTGGATTTTTAAGACCATCACTGCACAACTCATCAACTAAAAATTCTTAACAAAATAAAAGAAGTGACAGTAGATGGTTATTAAGCAGATCCAGGAGACCTTGGATTTATTTTTTTCTTTCTCCATTCCTTCCTTCCCCTTTCATTATTTTCTTACTTCCTTTTCTAGATGTGTTTTAAAATATGTTTTGTTTTGATTCCAAAATGGTGGCAGAGTAAGTGGAAGCTACACTAACTCTTTCCCAGGACCAAACTGGAAATACAACTAAAATACAGAAGAACCACACTGAAAAGTCAACAGAAGACTAGCTGAAGAGAACCCTGATAACCAAGTATGGAAAGTGGAGACCCCATAGAGACAGGTAGAAAGTGTGGAGGCAAGAGATGGCTAGCCAGGCTCCCACAGACAGCAGCTGAAGTTCCACAAGGAGATCTCAGCTGTGCAGGTTTCCCACGTAGAACTCTGAGGTCTTAATCCCCATGCTGGGATCCCCAGCCCAGAGCACCAGAATTGAGAAAGGTTCCCACATAACATCCGGCAATGATAAGCTGCAGGGTTATTGTCTGCCATGGAGAGACTGTTGGAAATGCAGGCATATCTTAAAGGGCCAACACACAAAATTTCAGATGCAGCCACTCACCTAGGGCTCTGGAAGAGGGAGGACAAAGTGGACTGGACCTATGAGAGCAGAAGCCAGGGTTGGGGGCTCTGGGGAGCTGTGCAGGGAATCTTTCCCTAGAGACAGAACTTTGCTACTCAGGTGTTTTGTGTGTTTTTTTCCTATGGTGGAAGGCAGTTGCCTCACCCTGTTAGAATACCTCTTGCCCCAACCTGTGGTTAATAGCCTGAGGCTAATCAAGTCTGAGTGTCAATGGAATTGCAGGCAAAGGAATGTCTCTGGAGGCTTTCAGTCTTTGCCTAACCCAGTGATGGGCAACCTTTTGAGCTTGGTGTGTCAAACTTCGCCAAAAAACTGAGCATAACTCAGGTGGTGTGTCACTTTGAGGAAAAAACATTATTTCGCAATATTTATAGTTTAAATAACATAAATGTATAATTGTTATATATAACTAGGGGCCCGTTGCAGGAAGATTCCTGCAAAAACAGGGCTTCCGGCAGGCTTCCCTCCTGCCACTGCCACCTCTCCCGCCCCCCCAGGCTTTCACTGCCACCTCTGCCCCCACCCCCCACCCCACGCTTCCTCCTGCTGCCGCAGCCCGTCCCGCCTGCCGCTGCTGCTGCTGCCTGCCCCGCCCGCACTTTCCCTCCCGCAGCCCCCTTGGTTTCTGCTTTCCCTCCCTCTTCCTTCTATGCTGTCTTCAGTCTTCACTCCTCCCTCCCTCAGCGTATGCAAATTAACCGCCATCTTTGTTGGGTTAATTTGCGTACTTGCTCTGATTGGCTATGGGTGTAGCGAAGGTACAGTCAATTAGCATTTTTCTCTTTTATTAGTGTAGATTGTATTTAATAAACCAAAACCTAAATATTTAACTTACCTGCTTAGTGACTTCTTTGTTCATCCGTCAGTCGGTTTCTTTTGTTGGTCTTGATATTATTTAGCTTGTGTGGGGTGCCGTGAACTAAGATAAGTGAGGGGGAGGGGGGATTCTTTAACTAACCTACCTATTAGTGATTTTTTTGTTGCTGAATTTCATTGGCTAAATCTTCAATTGAAGGTTGGTATTTTGTACACTTCAGGCCCAAGCAAGTGCTACTAACTTCATCTGTCAATCTGTTTCTTTTGTTGGTTTTGATATTATTTAACGCTGAGAATAAGGCCTCACAAAAGTATGTAGAGGGAAAAATTGTGAGTAAAGCCATTGCTATATTTTTCAGGGTGCTAAAAGTGTCTGGTAGTCGGTTCCAGGCACTCCAAATTTCCTGTTTGTAGTGGCACTCCTCTTGATTCTCCAAGCGGCACCTTTCCAGATTCTCAAGCTTTGACCTCAAGTCGACAAACACCTGAGCCCAGATACTGTCTTGAAATTCTGCAAGTTGCATCTCCAAATCATCAATTTGCAACCATTGGAAACCATTTAATTCCAAACTACTGTAGACTACTACATCCAGATTCTTAATTATTTTCATGGTCCGTTCTGGAATTCTAAATTGACTAAATCTATCACTGAACTGGTCAAGTAATGAGTCTAAAATATGCTGGTACTTCATATGCAAGAGTTCCATTTCATTTTGTACAGCTGCACTGGCCTTCTCAAAATACTTTGTTACTCAAGGAAAATACTTATAAGTTTTAGTTTCTACATCTCACTTGAAAATTTTAACTTTACTTTCAAAAGCTTTTATGTATCCAAACATAACGTCAATACTTTTGCCAAAACCTTGTAACTTTAATTTCAGCTCATTAATACGAACAGAGAGATCTTTAAAAAACAACAGGGTGTTGACCCACTTATCATCATTAAGCTGAGGAAAGTTTCCCAGATCCATATCGTCAAGAAATACCTTAATTTGCCGAAACCAGTTTGGCTCAGTGGATAGAGCATCGGCCTGTGGACTCAAGGGTCCCAGGTTCGATTCTGGTCAAAGGTATGTACCTTGGTTGTGGGCACATCCCCAGTAGGGGGTGTGCAAGAGGCAGCTGACCGATGTTTCTTTCTCATCGATGTTTCTAACTCTCTATCCCTCTCTCTTCCTCTCTGTAAAAAATAAAAAAATATATATTTTTAAAAATAAAATAAAATAATTAAAAAAAAGAAATACCTTAATTTCTTCAAAGTACTCCACAAAGTGCTCAAGAACTTTTCCTCAGCTCATCCATCTTACATTATTTTACATCAGCAATCCACTGTAGGTGGAATCAACCTCCAGTAAAAGTGCCAAAAATCCTCGCTTGTAAAGGGGGTGAGCAGGTATTAAATTAACTATTTTTGTAACAATTGACATTAAGTTGTTTAAGTCGGTGAATCCTGCCTTGGCACATAAAGCCTCCTGATGGATAATACAATGAAAAGGCACAATCAGATGTCCAATAGCTTCTGTAAACAATTTGACAAATCCGACTTTTTCCCCCACCATATTTGGTGCCCCATCTGTCATCACTGACACAACTTTAGAGATATCAAGGCTTAGGACACGAAATGTTTGTATAACAACCTTACATATTTCGCTTCCTGATTTACTTGTTGACACTGATACTAACTTTATCAACTCTTCTCTCATTGTGAGACCATCAGAATATCGACCAATAATGGCTAACTGAGCATGTGATGTGACATCATTAGTTTCATCAAGAGAGATCAAAAAATATTTACACTTCCTTATGTCTCTCTTTAATTGATGTTGTACGTTTGTGTTCAGTCTCATTATTCGGTCTTTTATGATATTTCTACTGAGTGGTAACTCAGACATTCTCTTAATAATTGCATTTTTATTCTGCATATCGTGAAATAGAACTGGTGCACATCTTAGGAGAGTTTCTTTAATAAATTTTCCCTCACTGAGCGCTTTTCCATGCTGAGCTGTAGTGTGAGCAATGCTCAAACTTGCAGATGTTAAATTTGTAGAGCCTTTCATAAGTTTAAGGATGGAATTAGATTGGCTCTTATAAAGGTGTAGCTGCCTGGAAATGTATTCCTTCCTTTCATCCTCACTTTTATCCAAGAGCTGGGAATGATTAGTTTCAAAATGTCTATTTATATTCCACGTTCTGCTTACTACCGTTTCAGTACATAGAACGCAACACGATCTGCCATTTTTTTCTGTAAAGCCGTACATCTCGGTCCATGTCTCTTGAAAGGGTCGGCCACTGCTACTATCACTTCCTTTACTTAACCTTAGTTTTTTATTTTTTGGGTTCTCCATTGGGGGGCAGTGACAGAAGATAGAATTATAGATAGCTTGTTAGGCCTGCAGGCAATTAGGGGTTAACTAGCCTAACTAACCACAAAATGGTGCATATAACTGTCTTTTAGGAAAGGGCAGGGTTAATAAGCAGAAATAGGGGTTAATAAGGATGCACAACAGTAATAGTGGTGAAATGGAATCTGCACTATGGAGCAAGATGGTGTTCCTTATGTGAATTAAAATGGCTGCCGCTATTTCTAATGGCGGGAAATGGCACCCATTGCATGCCACAAACCCTCGCCTCTCAGCCTCCCCCTCACTTATCTCAGTAATGATGGATTAGAAATCCATGACACCCCAGAACAGTAGATAATGGTTGCTGTGGTTAACTGTTATTTGGTTACTGGTAATGGCAGAGCCCCCAGAGATGCATCCCCCACTGCGTTCTGCTGCTTCCTGCTCTGCCGGCAGAAGTGAGGGCAAAGATCCCGGCTTAACCAGAAGTCCCAGAACTAGGCGCTCTGTGCCGGACTTCTGTTATTTTGGCCTACAGACCTCCGGCACAAAGTGTCTAATAAGGGAGGATGAAACATTTGCGACTAGAGTCTTGGAGTTAGAGTCTAACTCAGGAGCAGCAAATGTTTCATCCTCGGCATGCGGCCGCCTCAGCGGCCGCGTGTCATAAGAAATGGCTACGTGTGTCAGTGCTGACATGTGTGTCATAGGTTCGCCATCACTGGCCTAACCTAATCCTAGGCCCAGGGCTAGGAAAAGCAGACCCTATGCACATCTTGGTCTTTTAAAAGGCACCAGACCCAGCAGAGGGAGCCACAAACTGTGGATTGCTGATAGTTCCACACAGGGTACTCAAGGCCAGTCATAAACAACATCTGACATTTTCCTGCATTAGAGGTTGGGAGTTATAGCAGATCTACCTAATACACAGACACAAACCAAAACAGGCAGCCAAAATAGAGAGACAATAAAAGCAAGCTTCAAATGAAAGAAGAAGATAATTCTCCAGAAGAGGAGATCAATGAAATGGAGGTAAGAAATTTATCAGACATAGAGTTCAGAATAATGATGATAAAAATACTCAACAGCATAAGATATAGTAACTATGAAGGATGCCATAGCACTAATAAAGAACACAGTGGAAGAAATACACAGCAGATTAGGGGAAGCCAAGGATTGGATCAGTGAATTAAAGATAGGGTAGGAAAAAATCACACAATCAGAGAACCAAAAAGAAAAAAAACAATTTAAAAAAAGTAGGATAGATTATGGGAGCTGTGGGACAATATGAAATGTAACATATTTGCATCATATGAGTACCAGAAAGTCAAGAAATTGAGCAAGCAATAGAGAACCTGCTTGAAGAAATAATGGCAGAAAACTTCCCTAACCTGATGAGGGAAAAAGTCACACAATTTTAGGAGGCACAGAGAGTATCAAGCAAGAAGAACCCAAGCAGGCCCATGCCTAGACACATCATAATTTAAATGCCAAATACTAAAGACAAAGAGAGAATCTTAAAGGCAGCAACAAAAAAATCAATTTGTTACCTACAAAGGAGCTCCCATTAGGCTGTCAGAAGATGATTTCTCATTAGAAACTCTACAGGCCATAAGGAAATGACATGAAGTATTCAAGATAATGAAAACCAAGGATCTGAAAGCAAGACTATTATATCCATCAAGGTTATCATTCAAAATAGATGGTGAAATAAAAGAACTTCCCAGACCAAAAATAATTAAATAAATAAAAAGTTAAAGGGATTTATCACCTCCAAAACAACACTGCAAAAAATGCTAAAGGGGCTGCTGAAATGAAAAGAAGAAATAGAGAGACAGAGAAATAAGCTTAAAGAATTAAACTGGCAATAAATAAGTACCTATCCATAATAGCCTTAAGTGTAAATGGATTAAATGCTCCAATCAAAAGACATAGGGTAGCTGAATGTATACAAAACATGACACAGCTGCAGGCTGTCTATAAGAGACTCATCTCAGAATAAAATACACACATAGGATAAGAGTGAAGGGATTGAAAAAAAAATTCCATGCAAATGTAAATGAAAACAAAGCTTTGGTAGCAATGCTCACATCTAACAAAAATAAACTTCAAAATGAAAGCCCTCACAAGAGACAATAATGCCACTATGTAATACTAGAGGATTGATCCAACAGGAGGATATAACTCTGATAAACATATATGCACCCAATATAGGAGCACCTAAATATATAAAAAATATGGAGGACTTTAAGGGAGATATCAACAGCAATACAGTCAGAGTAGGGGACTGTCACACCCTACTGACTTCACTGGATAGATATTTCAGACTAAAAATCAATAAGGAAACAGTGACTTTAAATCACACACTGGATCAGGTGGATTTAATTGATATTTATAGAACATTTCACCCCAAAACTGCAGAATATGCATTCTTCTCAAGTGTCATTCACAAAGATAAACCACATGTTAGGAAACAAAACAAGTCTCTACAAGTTCAAGAAGATTGAAATCAAATCAAGAATATTCTCAGATCACAGTGGGATGAAATTAGAAATCAACTACAGTAAAAACACCACAAAACATTAAAACACATGGAGGCTAAATAGCATGTTATTAAACAATGAATGGATAACCAATGAGATCAATAAAGAAATCAAAACGTTCCTGGAAACAAATAAAAATAAACACACAATAACCCAAATTCTCTAGGACATAGCAAAAACAGTCCTGAGAGGGAAGTTCATAGCACTACAGGCCTATGTAAAAAAGCAAGAAAAATTAATAATAAATTATTTAACACTGTAACTTAGAGAATTGGAAAGAGGACAACTAGAAAAGCTCACATTAAGTAGAAGTAAGGAAATAATAAAGATTAGAGCAGAAATAAATGACATAAAGGCTGAAAAACAATGCAAAAATCAATGAAACCAAGAGCTGTTCTTTCAAAAGATAAACAAGATCGATGAACCTTTAGCCAGACTCATCAAGAAACAAAAAGAGAGGACACAAATAAGTAAAATCAGAAATGAAAGTGGTAAAGTAACAACTGACACCACAGAAATACAAAGGTATGTAAGAAAATACTATGAACAACTACATTTGAACAATCTGGACAATGTGGATGAAATGGACAAATTCCTAGAAATATACAATCTTCCAAAACTGAGTCAGGAAGAATCAGAAAACGTGAATAGGCCAGTAACAACTGATGTAATTGAAGCAGCAATAAATAATTTCCCAGCAAACAAAAGGCCTCATCCAGACTCATTTACCGAGGAGATTCACCAAATACTCAAAGAAGAATTAACACCCATCCTTCTTAAAATATACCAAAAAAATCCAACAGTAAGGAATACTTCAAAGCTCTTTTTATAAAGCCAACATTATCCTAATTCCAAAACTAGATAATGGCACTACAAAGAAAGAGAATTACAGGCCAATAGCCATGATGAACATAGATGCTAAAATCCTTAACAAAATGTTAGCAAATCAAACCCAGCAATATATTAAAAAGATCACATACCATGACCAAGTAGGATTTATTCCAGGGATACAATATTTTCAAATCAATAAATGTGATATATCACACAAATAAATTGAAAGACAAAAACTACATGATCATATCAATATATCCAGAAATAAGCATTAGAAAAATTCAACACCCATTTTTTTTTAATATATTTTATTGATTTTTTACAGAGAGGAAGAGAGAGGGAGAGTCAGAAACATCGATGAGAGAGAAACATTGATCAGCTGCCTCTTGCACACCCCCTACTGGGATGTGCCCACAACCAAGGTACATGCCCTTGACAGGAATCGAACCTGGGACCCTTGAGTCCGCAGGCCGACGCTCTATCCACTGAGCCAAACCGGTTTCGGCACAACACCCATTTTTGATAAGATCTCTCAGCAAAATGGGAAGAAAGGGACCATACCTCAATATAATAAAGGCCAGAAGAAAAAGATGGCGACCGGCAAGAAGGTAGGGAGAGAGAGAGTGTGAGTGTGGAACCCATAGAGGAGAGTGTAGACGTGTAGACGTGTGTGGTGTGTGTGTGTGTATGAGCTAGGGTCAGTTAGATTCTGCAGGTCTTCCAAGGGGCTGCCTAACCAGGCAGTCCTAGAAGGCGGAGCCCTGTGCACAAAGCAGACACTTCTTGGCGGCTGGTGCGGACGCGGAGACTACGCCATCTTGAGAAACAGAGCTGCCTGAGACTCGGATCCTGGCTTCTGACACAAACCAGGACCCTGCAGCCACTGGGGACAGAGAACTGCTATCGCAGCTTCAGACGAAGAAACAACAAGAATCCAGACTTCCCGGCAGATTCCCGTGAGTCAAAGAGCCTATCCCCCTCCCCGCAGGCGTGCGCGGATAGCGCCATAGTAACTGATAGACACGCCCTCGCACAAGCTGCAGAGCTTTGCGCAGGGACGCGCTCCCCCTTAGGGAATTTGGCGCGCAGGACAGAAGCAGCTCACCTTTGGGGAAATCTGTCAGTGCGCACAGAAGGCTCCCCTTCGGGTAATTGGGGGGAATTTGGCTTGCGGGTCACAGCTCCCCTTCGGGGAATCTTAGAGTGTGCACAGAGGGGCTTCCCTTTGGGGAATTTGGCGCACAGGATGCACTCCACCCCTCTTCGGGGATTCTGGGAGAGTGCAAGGAGGCAGCTCACCTTCAGGGATTTGAGACTGTGAGCCCTAGCTGGTTTGGCTCAGTAGAGAGAGCACACACAGGACGCAGCTCCACTTCAGGGAATTTGGCACGCTGGACACAGCTGCCTGGGATCCCTGACTCACAGCGCATTCACACTAAGAGCCAACGACCCCAATTGTTGATGCATGCACACACAGGGACCCTGATTCTCAACGAGAAACCACACAAGGCAACAGAGACTCTGACACTTGATTCTTGGTGCAGACACAGGGAAACTCTGACTCCTGGCACATGCTAAGAATCTCATTTTTGGCACATACCAACAGTGTGGTGCAGACAGGGCCCCTGAATCTAAGTGTGCACACGAGACCACACGGAACACTAGGGACACTGACCCTGGGCAAGTCTGGTTCCCACCAACCAAAGGCAGCCACACGTCCTAGTGTCAGAGCACTTCAGTGAAACTCGGGTGGAGCGAAGTACCCAAAGCACACGGCCCAGGTCCACGCAAACGGAAGCCTGAGCTTTCTGGTGATAGCCAGAATGGGGAAACAAAATAACTTACAGAGGAAAGAAAATGTGGAGTCGCCAAGAAAGGAAATTAGTGAAACTGAAGCTTGCAACATGACCGAAAAGGAGTTCAGAGTAATGGTCATGGAATTTATACATCGGATGGATGAGAAAATCAACAACTTATGCAAGAATCAGGAAGAAATGAAAAGTGATATAGCTACAATCAAAAACACCATGGAAAGTTTCAACAGTAGACTACAAGAAGCAGAGGACCGAATTGGTGAGTTAGAAGATCAGGTACAGAAACAAGCTCAATCTGAACAGCAATTGAAGAAAAAAATTAAAAAGCATGAGGAAAGCCTAAGGGAGCTTCGGGACAACATGAAATGAAGTAACATGCGTATAATAGGGCTGCCAGAAGGACAAGAAGAGCAGCAGGGATTAGAAAATCTATTTGAAGAAATAATGACAGAAAACTTCCCGGATATGGGAAAGATAAAGGTTACGCAAGTACAGAGAGTCCCAAGCAGGATCAACCCCAAAAGACCCACACCAAAACATGTCATAATTTCAATGGCAAATATAAATGATAAAGAGAGAATCTTAAAGGCGGCAAGAGAGAGACAGAGAGTTACCTACAAAGGAACACCCATCAGATTGTCAAATGATTACTCAACAGTAACACAACAAGCTAGAAGTGAATGGAAGGAGGTATACAAAGTGTTGCAAAGCAAAGGACTGAATCCAAGAATACTATATCCAGCAAGACTATCAATCAAAATTGAAGGGGAAATCAGGAGCTTCGCAGACAAAAAAAGACTCAGGGAGTTTATCACCACCAAACCAGCAATGCAAGAATTGCTAAAGGGAATACTGTAAAAAGAAGAAATAAACAGGTAAGATGGAATACAGACACAAAAATAGATATGACTACAAAAAATACCTTTCAGTAATAACTTTAAATGTAAACGGACTAAATGCTCCTATCAAAAGACATTGAGTGGCTGAATGGATAAAAAAACATGACCCATATATATGCTGTCTACAAGAGACCCACCTCAGAACAAGAGACTCACACAGATTGAAAGTGAAGGGATGGAAAAATATCTTTCAGGCAAATGGAAATGAAAAAAAAGCTGGGGTAGCAATACTTATATCTGACAAATTAGACCTCAAAGTAAATGCCATAACAAGAGATAAAGAAGGCCACTTCATAATACTAAAGGGAGAAATCCAACAAGAAGAAATAATTCTGGTAAACATATATGCTCCCAATATAGGAGCACCCAAATACATAAAAAACCTCCTGGAGGATATCAAGGGAGAGATTAATAGCAATACAATCATAGTAGGAGACTTTAATACCCCACTATCACCATTGGACAAATCCTCTAAACAAAAAATCAGCAAAGAAACAGCAATCCTAAATGACTCACTAGACCAGATGGAATTAATTGACATCTTCAGAACATTTCACCCCAAAGCCACAGAATATACATTCTTCTCAAGTGCACATGGGTCATTTTCAAAGATAGACCATATGCTGGGTCAAAGGCAAAGTCTCTTCAAATTCAAGAAGATAGAAATTATATCAAGCATCTTCTCAGATCACAGTGCCATAAAACTGGAAATCAACTACAATAAATACAATCCAAAGAAATCAAACACATGGAGACTAAACAGCATGCTATTAAACAAGGACTGGGTTACCAGAGAGATCAAGGAAGAAATAAAAACACCATGGCAACAAATGACAATGAAAACACAACAATCCAAAATCTATGGGACACAGCGAAAGCAGTCTTGCGAGGGAAGTTCATAACTCTACAAGCCTATTGCAAAAAAACAAGAAACAATGGTAATAAATTACCTAACCTACAACTCAAAGAGCTAGAAAAAGAGCAGCAAGAAAAGTCCAGTGTAACCAGAAGGAAGGAAATAACAAAGATCAGAGCAGAGATAAATGACATAGAGACCAAAGAAACAATACAAAATATCAACAAAACCAAGAGCTGGTTCTTTGAAAGGATAAACAAGATTGATGGACCTCTAGCCAGGCTCACCAAGAAGCAAAGAGAGAGGACCCAAATAAACAAAATCAGAAATGAAAGAGGTGAAATAACAACAGACCCCGCTGAGATACAAAGGATTGTTACAAAATACTACGAACAGCTCTATTCCAACAAACGGGACAACATGGAGGAAATGGACATATTCCTAGAAAAATACAACCTTCCAAAAATCAATCAAGAAGAATCTCAACAGCTCAATAGGCCAATAACTATGGACGAAATTGAAGCAGTCATCAAAAAGCTTCTGGCAAACAAAAGCCCGGGGCCTGACGGCTTCACAGAAGAGTTTTACCAAACATTCAAGGAAGAACTAAAACCTATCCTCCTCAGACTATTCCAAAAAATTCAAGAGGAAGGAACACTTCCAAGCTCCTTCTATGAAGCCAGCATCACCCTAATACCAAAACCAGATAAAGACAACACAATGAAAGAGAATTACAGACCAATATCCCTCATGAACATAGATGCCAAAATCCTCAACTAAATTCTAGCAAATCGGCTCCAGCAGTACATCAGAAAGATCATACACTATGAGCAAGTAGGATTTATCCCAGGAATGCAAGGATGGTACAATATCCACGAATCAATAAACGTGATACATCACATAAACAAATTGAGAGTTAAAAATCACATAGTCATATAAATTGATGCAGAAAAAGCATTTGACAAAATCCAACACCCTTTCTTGATAAAAACTCTCAACAAGGTGGGAATAGAAGGCTCATACCTCAACATAACAAAAGTCATATATGACAAACCCACAGCCAACTTCAAACTGAATGGACAAAAACTAAAACCATTTCCCATAAGAACAGGGCCAAAAGAGGGATGCCCACTCTCACCACTCCTGTTTGACATACTACTGGAAGCACTAGCCATTGTGATCAGACAAGAAGAGGAAATAAAAGGCATCCAAATTGGAAAAGAACAAGTAAAGCTGTCTTTATTTGCAGACGACATGATATTGTACATAAAAATCCGAAAGACTCCGTCAAAAAACTAATAGACTTAATAAATGAATTCGGCAATGTAGCAGGATACAAAATTAATGCCAAGAAATCTATGGCCTTTCTATACACCAATAGTGAACTTATAGACAGAGAGACTAAAAAGGCAATCCCATTTACCATCGCACCAAAAAAATTAAGATACCTAGGAATAAACTTAACTAAGGAGGTAAAAGACCTATACATGGAAAACTACAGGACACTGAAAAAAGAGATAGAGGAAGACGTAAACAGATGGAAGAACATACCATGTTCATGGATTGGTAGAATCAACATCATTAAAATGTCCATACTACCCAAAGCAATCTATAGATTCAATGCACTCCCCATTAAAATACCAACGTTATATTTCACAGACCTTGAAAGAACTCTCCAAAAATTCATCTGGAATAAAAAAAGACCCCGCATAGCCACAGCAATCCTGAGAAAGAAGAATAAAGTAGGAGGGATTTCGATACCAGATTTCAAGCTGTATTACAAAGCCACTGTTCTCAAAACAGCCTGGTACTGGCACAAGAACAGACATATAGATCAATGGAACAGAATAGAGAATCCAGATATTGATCCAAACCACTATGCTCAATTAATATTTGACAAAGGAGGCATGAACATACAATGGAATAAAGACAGTCTCTTCAATAAATAGTGTTGGGAAAATTGGACAGACACATGCAAAAAAATGAAGCTAGATCACCAACTTATGCCATACTCAAAAATAAACTCAAAATGGATACAGGACTTAAACATAAAACAGGAAACCATAAAAATACTAGAGTTATTGACAGGCAGCAAAATCTCAGACATATGTCAAAAGAACTTCTTCACCGACACTGCCCCTAGGGCAATGGAAGCTACAGAGAAAATAAACAAATGGGCCTACATCAAAATAAAAAGCTTTTTTACAGCAAAAGAAACTATCAACAAAACAACAAGAAAGCCCACTGCATAATGGTTTAATCTCCAACATTTACAGGGAACTCAACAACTTAACAAAAGGAAGATAAACAATCCAATGAAAAAATGGGCAAAGGACCTAAATAGATACTTTTCGAAAGAAGAAAGAAGGAAGGCCAAGAGACATATGAAAACATGCTCAACATCACTAATTATAAGAGAGATGAAAATCAAAACAACAATTCGGTATCATCTCACACCTGTGAGAATTTCTATCATCAACAAATCAGCAATTGACAAGTGTTGGCAAGGATGTGAAGAAAAATGAACCCTTTTGCACTGCTGGTCGGAATGCAGACTGGTGCAGCCCCTGTGGAGAACAGTTTGGAGTTTCCTCAAAAAACGAAAAATGGAACTCCCATTTGACCCTGGGATCCCACTTCTAGGAATATATCCCAAGAAGCTAGAAACACCAATTTGAAAGGATATATGCACCCCTATGTTCATAGCAGCACAATTCACCATAGCTAAGAATTGGAAACAGCCTAAGTGCCCATCAGCAGATGAGTGGATTAAATAACTGTGGTACATCTACACAATGGAATACTATGCTGCTATAAAAAAGAAGGAATTCTTACCATTTGCAACAACATGGATGGAACTGGAAAGCATTATGCTAAGTGAAATAAGCCAGTCAGAGAAAGATAAATACCACATGATCTCACTCATTTATGGAATATAATGAACAAGATAAGCTGATGAACAAAAACAGATTCAGAGACAGAGAAGCAGCGATCAGACTGTCAAACCTCCGAGGGAAGATAGGGGACGGTGGGGGTAAGGGGGAGAGATCATCCAAGGGACTTGTATGCATGCATATAAGCCCAACCAATGGACACAGACAACAGGGGGGTGAGGGCATGAGTGGGGGGCTTGGGGTTTAATGGGGAGATGAGAACACATAAGTAATACCTTAATCAATAAAGAAATTAAAGATTGAATAAATAAATATAGTGAGGATATTATGTAGATTTTTTGCCTAATTTTATTAATGTTGTATAATACATTATTTACTGATTTAAATCAAACTCACAATCTCAAGATACATTTAAATTATTTTAGTTTCTATTCCTTTTTTATATGCTGCTGGATTTCGATTGCTAATTTTTTTTCTGGGAATTTTTCTCTATATTTATGCAGCATATTTGTATGTAGATGTTTTTGTCTTTTAAGTAGTTTTTATTTCTTTTGTAACAAAATACATTTTGCATTTCTCCCAAGAAGATATACAGATAACCAACAGATATATGAAAAGATGCTCATTATCACTAGTCATCAGGGCAATACTGATCTTATACTAAAAAAATAGTGAGTGTTCCTTTCTACCATATTTTTTGGAGTATATAATGGTTTAGTAGCATTTCTTATTTAGGTGTGTGAAAATGACCATGTTAAAACCATATTGAGGTATTGTGCTCTTCTTTGTGGGAAGATTTGTAATTACTCGTTCTTTTTTTTACTTGGTATATGTATTTTCAGATTTTCCCTCCCTTTCTTTCTTCCTTCCTTCCTTCCTTCCTTCCTTCCTTCCTTCCTTCCTTCCTTCCTCCCTCCCTCCCTCCCTCCCTCTCTCTCTCTCTCTCTCTCTCTCTCTTTCTTTCTTTCTTTCTTTCTTTCTTTCTTTCTTTCTTTCTTTCTTTCTTTCTTTCTTTCTTTTTTTTGTTAATCCCCACAGGATATTTTCCCATTGATTTCCAAGAGAGTGGAAGGGAGAGGTAGAGACAGAGATAGAGAAACATCAATGTGAAAGCCACACATTGATTGATTGCCTCTCACATGCACCCCAACCAGGGCCGGGAATCGAGCTTGCAACCGAGGCACATGCCCATGACTGAAATCGAACCCAGAACCCTTCAGTCTGCAGGCCAATGCTCTATCCACTGAGCAAAACCAGCTAGGGTTCCATTTCTTTTCAATGTATATTTTATAATTTGTGTCTTTGTAGGAATTTGCTGATTTTATCTAATTTGTTTAGTTCATTGGTTTAATGGCTTTTTGTCAAATTTGTGAGGTTTCTGGGATTATATCTTCAAATATTCTTTCTGCCTGTTTTTCTCTATTCTCTTCTGAGACTCTCATTAAGTGCAAGTTGAAATGCAGGAAAGTTTCCCATGGGTTTCTGAGCCATTTTTCTTCATCTTCCTTCCTTCCTTCCTTCCTTCCTTCCTTCCTTCCTTCCTTCCTTCCTTCCTTCCTTCCTTCCTTCCTTCCTTCCTTCCTTCCTTCCTTCCTCTCTCTCTCTCTTTCTCTCTCTCTCTCTCTCTCTCTCTTTCTTCCTTTCCCTTCCTTACTTCCCTTCTTTTTTTTCTTTCTTCTCCTCAGACTAGATCATCTCAATTTATTTTCAAAGTCATTGATTCTTTCTTCTATCTGATCAAATACTCTGTTGAACCACTTTAGTGAAATTTTAATTTCCATTATTGTACTTTCATCTCCAGAGTCTCTATTTATTTTTTTAATATTCTCTTTATAAATATTCTTTATTTGGTTAAAAACAATTCCCATACTTTCTTTCAGTTATGTATATTTTAGCTATTTGAAAATATTTGAAGTAGTTGATTTAAAGCCTGTGAAGGAGAGATTGTTTTATGACATGACTGCCTCTGATCCATAAGCTGGACCTATGCCAGAAAAGAGATTGCTTTTTCTGTTACTGATTTTTTGAAATGATTCTTTAAATTCTTTATTCTTTGACACACATGGCCATGGAAATCTCTACTTAGGTTGGTGGTCATGCAATGATTGCACAGATTTCCTTACACATTATAAATCGATAAGTCCATTAACTCCTATTACAGGCTCTGTGTATATACAGAACAATGCCCACAACATTTAGCCAGGCAAGGGCAAATCTGCCTTAATCTTAATATCTATTTGTGCAGCGCATCGAATTCAGCAAGAAGTAAGAGTTCAGGTGCTTCTTAGGTCTCTCCTAAGTTGCTCACAGGTGTGGACATGAGCACAGCCCTGTGCATGTAAGTAGCCTTTTAGATTCTTAGAAATATATCAGGGTTTTTCTTTTTTTATCCATTTTTTATTGTTTAAAGTATTACATATAGTAGTACACTTATCTCACTTTTTCCCCATTGACCTTCCCCCAGCCTACCCTACCCTCTGTTGCATGCCCTCATCTCACCCCCACAGTGTCTTGTGTCCATTGGTTGTGCTTATATGCATGCATACAAGTCCTTCAGTTGATCTCTTTCCCCGCCTCCCCAACACTCCCCAACCTTCCCGCTGTGATTTGACAGTCTGTTGGATGCTTTACTGCCTCTGTATCTATCTTTTTGTTCATCAAGTTATAATATTCTTATTTTCCATAAATGAGTGAGATCATGTGGTATTTTTCTTTCATTGCCTGGCTTATTTCACTTAACATAATGCTCTCCAGTTCCATCCATGCTGCTGCAAATGGTAAGAATTCCTTCTTTTTTATGGCAGCACAGTATTCCACTGTGTAAATGTACCATACTTATCGAATCCATTCATCTGCTGATGGGCATTTAGGCTGTTGCCAAATCTTAGCTATGGTGAATTGTGCTGCTATGAACATAGGGGTGCATATATCCTTTCAAATTGGTGTTTCCAGTTTTTTGGAATATATTCCTAGAAGTGGGATTACTGGGTCAAATGGGAGTTCCATTTTTCGTTTTTTGAGGAAACTCCATACTGTTCTCCACAGTGGCTGCACCAGTCTGCATTCTCACCAGCAGTGCACGAGGGTTCCTTTCTCTCTGCATCCTCGCCAGCACTTGTCATTTGTTGATTTGTTGATGATAGCCTTTCTGACAGGTGTGAGATGGTACCACATTGTTGTTTTCATTTGCATCTCTCAGATAATTAGTGATTTTGAGCATAATTTCATATGTCTCTTGGCTTTCCTTCTGTCTTCTTTCGAAAAGTTTCTACTTAGGTCAGTTGCCCATTTTTTTATTGGATCATCTATCTTCCTTTTATTAAGTTGTATGAGTTCCCTGTAAATGTTGGAGATTAAACCTTTATCGGAGATACCATTTGAAATATATTCTCCCATACAGTGGGCTTTCTTGTTGTTTTGTTGATGGTTTCTTTTGCTGTGCAAAAGCTTTTTATTTTCATGTAGTCCCATTTGTTTATTTTTCTCTTTCGTTTCCATTGCCCTAGGAGTGGTATTGGTGAAGAAATTGCTTCAGCATAAGTCTGAGATTTCTCTGCCTGTGTATTCCTCTAATATTTGTATGGTTTCCTGTGTTATGTTTAAGTCCTTTATCCATTTTGAATTTATTTTTGTGCATGGTGTAAGTTGGTGGTCTAGTTTCATTTTTTTGCAAGTATCTGTCCAATTTTCCCAACACCATTTATTGAAGAGACTGTCTTGACTCCATTGTATGTTCATGTCTCCTTTGTCAAATATTAATTGAGCATAGTGGTTGGGGTCGATATTTGGGTTCTCTATTCTATTCCATTGGTCTATATGTCTGTTCTTGTGCAAGTACCAGGCTGTTTTGAGAACTGTGGTTTTGTAATAGAGCTTGAAATCTGGTATTGAGATCCCACCTAATTTGTTCTTCTTTCTCAGGATTGCTGTGGTTATTCGGGGTCTTTTTTTTATTCCAGATGAATTTTTGGAGAGTTTTTTCTAGGTTTGTGAAATATGCCCATTGGTATTTTAATGGGGAGTGCATTGAATCTATAGATTGTTTGGGTAGTATGGACATTTTAATGATGGTGATTCTGCCAATCCATGAACATGGTATGTTCTTCCATCTGTTTATGTCTTCCTCTATCTCTTTCTTCAGTGTCCTGTAGTTTTTCGCACATAGGTCTTTTACTCCTTACTTAAGTTTATTCCTAGGTATCTTAATTTTTTGGGTGCAATGGTAAATGGGATTGCTTTTTTAGTCTCTCTTTCTGTAAGTTCACTATTGGTATATAGAAATGCCATAGATTTCTTGGTGTTAATTTTGTATCCTGCTACATTGCCGAATTCATTAAGTCTAATCATTTTTTGATGGGGTCTTTATGGTTTTCTATACACAGTATCGTGTCATCTGCGAATAAGAACAGTTTTACTTCTTCTTTTCCAATTTGGATGCCTCTTATTTCTTCTTCTTGTCTGATCACAATGGCTAGTACTTCTAGTACTATGTCGAACAGGAGTGGTGAGAGTGGGCATCCCTGTCTTGTTCCTTTAGTTTTTGCTCATTGAGAATGATGTTGGCTGTGGGTTTGTCATATATGGCTTTTATTATGTTGAGGTATGATCCTTCTATTTCCACCTTGCTGAGAGTTTTTATGAAAAATGGGTGTTAGATTTTGTCAAATGCTTTTTCTCCATCAATTGTTTCTGTTTTTTTTTATCTCTCAAATTGTTTATGTAATATATCACATTTATTGAATAGCAGATATTGTACCATCCTTGAATCCTTCGGATAAATCCTACTTGGTCATGGTGTATGATCTTTCTGATGTACTACTGAATCTAATTTCCTAGAATTTTGTTGAGGATTTTGGCATCTAAGTTTATGAGGGATATTGGCCTATAATTCTCTTTCATTGTGTTTTCTTTATCTGGTTTTGGTATTAGGGTGATGCTGGCTTCAGAGAATGAGCTTGGAGGTGTGCATTCCTCTTGAATTTTTTTGAATAATCTGAGGAGGATAGGTTTAAAACTTCCTTGAATGTTTGGTAAAACTCCCCTGTGAAACCGTTTGGTCCCGGGCTTTCGTTTGGTGGAAGCTTTTTGATGACTGCTTCAATTTTTTCCATAGTTATTGGCCTATTGAAATCTTCCTGATTGAGTTTTGGAAGGTTTTATTTTTCTAGGGATATGTCCATTTCCTCCAGGTCTTCCAGATTTTTGGAGTAGACTTGTTCATAGTATTTTTTAACACTCTTTTGTATTTCTGTGGTGTCTGTTGTTATTTTTCCTCTTTCATTTCTGATTTTGTTTATTTGGGTCCTCTCTCTTTCCTTCTTGGTGAGCCTGGTTAGAGGATCATCAATTTTGTTTATCCTTTCAAAGAACCAGTTCTTGGTTTTGTTGATCTTTTTTATTGTTTTTTATTTTTTTTATTTTTTTTGGTCTCTATGTCGTTTATCACCGCTCTGATCTTTATTATTTCCTTTCTTCTGCTTACACTGGGCTTTTCTTTATCTATTTTTTTTTTAAATATATTTTATTGATTTTTTTACAGAGAGGAAGAGAGAGGGATAGAGAGTTAGAAACATCGATGAGAGAGAAACATCGACCAGCTGCCTCTTGCACGCCCCCTACTGGGGATGTGCCCGCAACCAAGGTACATGCCCTTGACCGGAATCGAACCTGGGACCCTTGAGTCCGCAGGCCAACGCTCTATCCACTGAGCCAAACCGGTTTCGGCGCACTGGGCTTTTCTTGTTGATCTATTTGTAACTCTACGTTGTCGGGTTAGAGTAATTTATTACCATTGTTTTATGTTTTTTTTGAAGTAGACTTGTAGAACTATGAACTTCCCTCTCAAGTTTGTTTTCACTGTGTCTCATGATTTTGGATTGTTGTGTTTTCATTGTCGTTTGTTACCATGATGTTTTTTATTTCTTCTTTGATTTCTCTGGTAACCCAATCATTGCTTAATATCATGCTATTTAGTCTCTAGGTGTTTGATTTTTTTGGATTGTTTTAATTGTAGTTAATATCCAGTTTTATGCCATTGTGATCTGATAAGATGATTGATATGATTTCTATCTTCTTGAATTTCAAGAGACTTTTCCTGTGACCCAATATATGGTCTATCTTTGAAAATGACCCATGTACACTTGAGAAGAATCTATATTCTGTGGCTTTGGGGTGAAATGTTTTGAAGATGTCAATTAATTTCATCTGGTCTAGTGAGTCATTTAGGATTGATGTTTCCTTGCTGATTTTTTGTTTAGAGGATTTGTCCAATGGTGATAGTGAGGTATTAAAATCCCCTATTATGATTATGTTGTTATCAGTCTCTCCCTTGATATCCTCCAGGAGTTTATGCATTTGGGTGCTCTTGTATTGGGTGTGTATATGTTTACCAGAGTTATTTCTTCTTTTTGGATTGTTCACTTTAGTATTATGAAGTGGCCTTCCTTATCTCTTTTTATGTTCTTCATTTTGAGATCTAATTTGTCAGGTATAAATATTGCTACCCCAGCTTTTTTTTTCATTTCCATTCACCTGAAAAACCTTTTCCATATCTTCACCCTCAGTCTGTGTGTGTCTTTTTTTCTGAGGTGGTTTTCTTGTAGACAACAGATATATGGGTCATGTTTTCTTATCCAATCCGTTACCCTATGTCTTTTGATTGGGGCATTTAATCCTTTTACATTTAAAGTTATTATTGATAAGTACTTGTTTTTTACCATTATTATTCTTTACCCCTGTGTTCCTTCTTCGCTTCCTATTTCTTCTTTTTACAGCAGACCCTTCAGCATTTCTTGCATTGCTGGTTTGGTGGTAATAAACTCCCTTAGTCCTTTTTTGTATATGAAGCTCCTGATTTCCCCCTCAATTTTGATTGATAGCCTTCCTGGGTACAGTATTCTTGGGTTCAGACCCTTCCTTTTCATGACATTGTATATTTCATTCCATTCCTTTCTGATAAGATGTGTTTATGTTGAGAAATCAGTTGCTAGCCTGATGGTGGATCCTTTGTAGGTAACATTTTGTCTCTCTCTGGCCACTTTTAAGATTCTTGCTTTGTCATTGGTGTTTGCCAATTTAATTATAATGTGCCTTGGCATTGGTCTTTTGTGTTTCATTTTATTTGGGACTCTGTGAGCTTCTTGGACTAATGTGAGTTTTTTCTTCCCTATATCAGGGAAGTTTTCTGTCATTATTTCTTCAAACAGGTTTTCTATTTCTTGTTCAGTTTCCTCTCCTTCTGGAACCGCTATTATGCAGATGTTGTTTCCTTTCTTGTTGTCCCAAAGTTCCGGTATGCTTCTCCTGCTTTTTAATTTTTTTTTTTTAGAAGCTGCTGTACCTGGGTATTTTTTCCTACCTTTTCTTCTAACTCACTGATGCAGTCCTCTGCTTCTTCTAGTGTACTGTTGATGCTTTCTATTGAGTTCTTTGTAGCAGCGATGTCATTTTTTCATTTCTTCTTCATTTCTTCTTGCTTCTTACACATATTGTTGAATTTGTCTTCCATTCTTTTCATACACCTGATGACCATTTCTCTGAATTCTTTCTCTGACCGGTTGCTTGCCTCCATTTCATTTACTTCTTTTTCTGGTTATGCCTCCTTTTCTTTCATATGTGGGCTGTTTCTTTGTCTCCCCATGATCTCTCTTTTCCAGGTTTTTGGTTATGTAGTTTTCTCTCTCCTGCGTTGGTTTAAAGGCACAAAATACAACACAACAAGGCACAATGCACAAGGCACTGAACACAAATATATTCATGATACTAATAATCCCAAATAAAGGTGACCACCAGAGAAAAAAGCAGTACAGAATAAGAAAGAAAGAAGAAAAAAAGGAGTGCAAAAATGAAATCGAGACAAGAAAAAAAAAATAAGTGAGAAAAGAAAGAGAATAACAATGAAGAGGGGAAAAACCAATTAATATGGGGAGAAAACTCCAATAGAACAGCCACTAATGCCAACAAATGCAAGCAACAAATACCTAGAGATGAATGCAAACTACAAACAACAACTAATATCAAGTGAGGCGAGGAAAAAAAAAAAGCAAAAAACAAACATAAATAAAACAAAAAGACAAAAAGAAAAGTGAAACAATCTCACAAACAAGCATAAAATAACCTATATAATCAAAAATCAAGCAAACAACAACAAAAGGACAGAGAGAAACAAAATTTGGATAGTGAGGAAAGAAAGAGAGAGGTTTGTATGGACTTAGAGCAGGGGATTGGAAATTAGATATATAAGTAGGATGAATTTTTAACAGGGGGTAAAAATAAGGAATAGGGGAAATCTAAAGCAGGAATAGGGTAAGAGAAACCAGACAACAAAAAGGGGAAAAGTGAGTAATATAGTGTTGGCATAAAGGTAAATTGAGATAGAGGAAAATGATGCTAAAGGGAAGATGAAAATAGAATGTAGAACACTAATCCCAAAATAAAATAAATAGAAAATAAAATGACACTTTAAAAAAAAGGTAAAATAGTAATAATACTGATTAAAAATAAAAATGTGATAATTAAAAAGGTAAAATCAAGTGAGGAAATAAGAAAAAAAATTAGTGTCTTAAATAAAAGATGAAAAAAATAAAAAAATAAAAATGTGCAGTAGTGAAGGTCATTCACTTCCTCTACTATTCTGTTTGGCATGCCTGTTTCGTAGTCAGGACAGTATTGAAGTTCCCTGCATTCCACTGCTCCTCAGTGTTGTAAGCCACAGTCCTGATTTTCAAGCAGGCAGTACTTCTTTGTTTCTTATACTCCTTTATTTGTGTTTATACAAGAGTCAATTTGTGATTCAACCCCTGGGTGGCAGTGTTTCTGGATTGACCTCTGTGTCTATAAGTCCTCTCTAGCTAATGTTTAGAATTTATTTTCCCTGTTACTCTTAATACTGGTTTGGGAGAATGGGATGCCCCAGAGTGGGGTCTCTGATTGTTATTCCCCGTTCTGATCCCCAGGTTCCACAAAAATAACTTTTCCCTGCATACCCTTAGAGTGTCCCAATTGGGTGATCCTATGATCTGGGCTTTGTAATCAAAAGCAAGGATTTAAAGAGTAAAAATAAAATAAAAAAGAGGCAGAATAAGTGTGCGAACTTGGGACTTTTACCCCCCAGTGCTGCATGCAAGTCTGTGCAGTCTTTTTCACCCCTGGCTCTAAGCAGCCAGCACACTGTTAAAATTTTTAGGCTGTCCTTTTGTTCCCAGTTCAGCTATGGGTTGATTTTTAGATTTCTCTTCTGTTAGTAGCTCTGTGTATCCCCTTCCTCATTCACGGATCACGCAAGCCCCAAAGGCTGAGGATTTTTCTGGGCGCAGACTTCCCTGTGTCTTGCAGCTCCTGCAGTGAGTGTTTCTCTCTCCTGCCAGGACCACAGACCTCACCGTGAAATCTGACCTTTCTGTGAAGGGCACAGAGCTCCTCCAAATCAGCTTGCTAGCGCCACTTGGGGACCAGTGTTCTAGGGTTTGCAGCTAATAGTTGGGTGCCTTAGTTGTACATTCCCGGGATTTTCAGGCTTTTGACAACATTCACTCTCCCATTCTAGATGGCGCAGTCTCTGTGTCAGAGCTGGTCGCTCCAGTAGGGATCCCAGCAGCAGTGGAGGCTGCTTGGTCAGGGGAACCCCCACAGTCTCCTGGAGTATAGCTGTCCCTCAGCTCACCAACAATCACTCCCCATGCAACCACACACTCTCCCTTTGTTCTCTCACTCATGCACTATCTTGCAGTTTGCCTTCCCATAGGCAGCCATCTTCTGACCCCTATCAGGGTTTTACAAAGTCCCTGTATATATCTCATTTATCAGAATTTTCATTTAAGCATTTTTGTTTGTATAAGCTTACCCTAACTCTTCGGCATCATCTCAGGTACTGCAGTAGTATAATACTTGCTTGTGATTGTTTTGAACAAGTGACCCATGGGCAAAAGATATTTTACACTGGGAGAGTTATGAGTCGCTTTAAATATAGAGCCCTGAAAGTGGGTTTTTGATGGAACTCCATAAAATTAATTACAAGTTATTGAGAATGAGTCTTTAAAAGAGCTGCAGCTTTGTTCTGCTCCCTCCTGTTGAAGAGACAGAGGGAAGCTAGGTAAACAGGGACTGTGGTCATGGGGGCGGGGGAGAGAAAATAGAACCAGGGTACCCAACTTGGCAGAATTACTAAGACTCCCCAACTGAGCAGGGAAGGAAGGGCATACTCAAGAGTCATGAACTTTAAAATGTATGAATAATGATTAAAAATGACAGTGGAATAATGGTTTGTACACAGACACACTGCAAGGAACAAACTAGAATTATAACTAAAATACAAAAATAACACCCTGAATAATCAACTAAATACTAGATAAATAGAACCCTGATAACCCAGGACAGAAAGTGGATACTGAATAGAGACTGGTAGGAAGGGTGGAAGCTCAAAAGGGCTGGCTAGGCTCCTGCAGACAGTAGCTGAAGTTCCAGAGAGATATCTCAGCTGTAGGGGGTTGCAACTGAGAACTCTGGGGTCTAATCTCCAAACTGTTCCCCCCAACACAGCAGAGAGCACCAGAACTGAGAAGGGTACTCACATAACATCTAGCTGTGAAAAGCAGCAGGGTTGCTGTCTGCTAGGGAGACAGGGATGGAAATACAGGCACTCTCTTAAAGGGCCAACACAAAATATAGTGTGCAGCCACTTACCTTGGGCTCTGGAAGAGGGAGGGCAGAGTGGACTGGAAATGTGTGAGCAAAAGACAGGATTGGGGGCTCTGGTGCTGGAGCTAGGAAGACAGCCACCCAGGTTTCCTGTGCTGAAACCTTACCTCACTGCAGAGGTCATCTTTCTCAGACAAACCTTTGCTATCCAGGCTGTTTTGCCTGGGGGAAAAAGTTTACCTACCCTATTGGAAAACCCCTAACCCCAGGGTGTGGAGGTTCCTCAAAAAATAAAACACAGAACTGCCATTTGACCCAGTGATCCCACTTCTAGGAATATATCCTAAGAAACCAGAAACGCCAATCAGAAAGAATGTATGCACACCTATGTTCTTAGCAGCACAATTTACAATAGCTAAGATCTGAAAACAGCCCAAGTGTCCATCAGTAGATGAATGGATAAAATATCTGTGGTATATTTATATCATGGAATACTATGTAGCAGTAAAAAAGAAAGATCTCATACCCTTTGAGACAGCATGGAGGGACCTGGAGAGTATGATGATAAGTGAAATAAGCCAGTCAATGAAAGACAAGTAGCATATGATTTCACTCATATGTGGCATCTAATGAACTAAATAAACAGATGAATGGAATAGATCCAGATAAAAAAATAAAATAAAATCTATGGATATTACTAAAACAGCAGCATGCAGATAAACAACCACAAGTCAGTGAGGCATATAAAACAATGCCAATGATGTTAGTAAGGCAGAATTCCTTGACATGACCAATCAGTAGCTAGCAACGCTGTCTCCACCCCCTACATTAAAAAGCTCGAGCTTTCTCTCACCCTCAATTTCTCCCCAGCATGCAGTGGGTTCCTGATGTTACTGTTTCAGGGGAACACATCCACAGTGCCCAAGTGGCTCCACATATGGACTAATAGATTTTAATTTGCATGGATGTTCTCAATAAACTTCAGTTCCACTAATTGTTTTTGTCTCTGACTTCATTCTTCGATATCATGAGACAATGAACTGGGACTCAACACCCAACGTGTCAGTTTCACTGTGACTTCCAGGCTACTAGAGGAATGTAGTCTATTAATTTTCAAGGCTGGAGCATGAGATGGAAGTAAGACAAGTTAAAGTTGCACAAAGTTTACTGCTTCTACTGAGTCAGCTTTTTGTGTTAGAGAGAGAGAGAGAGAGAGAGAAAGAGAGAGAGAGAGAGAGAGAAAGAGAGAGAGAGAGAGAGAGAGAATAACATTGATATGAGAAACATTTATTGGCTGCCTCTCCCACACACCCTACTGGGTACAGAACACAAAACCTAGGTATGTGCCCTGACTTTGAATTGAACCCATGACCTTTTGGTGCATGAGACAATGCTCCAACTAACTGAGCAATAGTCAAGGACAACCTTTTTTAATTATATATATTTTTATATCCATGCTCTCTGTCTTCCTCTAAACCTTTGGGTAGTTTCCAGAGTATAGAGAAAATCGATTCTGATAATTTTTGCCAAGGTTTTTGTTTGTTTGTTTGCATTTTTTGTTGTTTGATAGAAAAGAGAATTTTCATAGAGCCTTAATTTGCCAGTTTTTCTGACAATAACTTTATGGTTCTGATAGGGGAAGGGCACACAATATGAATAAGACAACAGTAGTTTAATGATTATTCACCTCATTAACTATAGATAAGAGGTTTTCCTACAGACCTTAGGAAGTTGAATGATGTGCTACAAGAAGAAAAACAGCTGTAAAAAGATAAGGGGTACCTTGGGGACTCCATGGGTACATTGCTCAAAAAAAGAAAATACATTTTGAGAAGAGACAAAAGACAGGATATTCTTTGATTTGCTTGCTATGCCTGGAATCTGACCCCCTCTTGGAGTTTTTCTCAGGAATGCCGACCATTCTCCAGTCTCAAGAATGGGTAAAACAACTTTCAACATCATAGAAAATTACCTTGTTATAAGACTTCAAGGTCCTGGAAGGAGACACATGGACCACAGACCATGTAGTCATCCCCCGACCCCCACAACTACCCACTTTTCCGTTCCAGGCAGCCTTTCTTCTTTATCCCTATACTAGTAGCCCGATGCACGAATGAAGATTTTTGCAAGAATGGGTCTTTGCTCTGGCCAGAGCCACCTTTCTGCCTTCCCATGCTGCCCATAGGCCCCAAGCGGCTGGGGTGGTGCAAATGCCTGCATCTTTGCCATGGAAATGACACAAGTGTCCTGCCTTATCCTGGCCGCTCAGTGCCTGTGTATGCAAATTAATCCACCATCTTTGTTGGGTTAATTTGCATACTCACTCCTGATTAGCTGATAGGTGTTGAGAAGGTACAGTCGATTAGCATGTTACTCTTTTATTAGATAGACTAAGGGCCCAGTGCATGAAATTCGTGCACTGGGGAGGGGTCCCTCAGCCCAGCCTGACCCCTCTCACATACTGGGAGCCCTCAGGGGATGTCTTACTGATGGCTTAAGCCTGCTCCCGGTTGGGAGCGGACCTAAGCCCCAGTCTGGCCTCCCTTTGTGGGAGGTGACAGGGCTGACCAGGGGAAGGCGCCACCCCCATCACCCCACTGCTGCAGCCACTGGCAGTCACTGCAGCCACCAAGGTATTTTCATCAACATGGACTCCAGTCCCTTCACCATGAAAAAAATGACAACTTTCTTTAGGGATTTTCAAGATGTGTCTTTCATAGGCTATGACATTTCTTTATTTTTCTTTTTATCCTCACCTGAGGATATGTTTCCATTGATTTTTTTTCCCCTTCCCTCCGATCCCAGGCCTGGCCCCTGCCCAAACCTAAAGTCTCCACCCCAGGCTTTTGGCTTGGGCAGAGCCCGACCCCCCACCCCTCTGATCGCCAGCTCAGGCCTTTCAGGCTTTAGGCTTGGGCAGGAGCCCCCATCCCTCCCATCACCAGCTCGGCCCCTTCCCAAGCCTAAAGCCTCTGCCCGAGGCTTTAGGCTTGGGCAGGGCCCCCCCGCACCCCTCCAATCATGGGCTCAGGCTGCCCAGGATTTAGGCTTTAGGCTTGGGCAGGGGGCCCTTCTGATCGCAGGCTCAGCCCCTACCAAAGCCTGAAGCCTAGGGCAGAGGCTTTAGACTTGGGAAGGGGGCCCCCCACCCCTCCGATGGCCAGCTGGGAGTGACCTGGTTGCCAAGGAGGCTCCTGGGACCCAGATATGTATGCAAATTAACTGCCATCTTTGTTGGGTTAATTTGCATACTCACTCTGATTGGCTGTGGGTGTAGCAGAAGCATGGTCAATTTACATGTTTCTCTATTATTAGATAAGACTAGAGGCTCGGTGCATGAAATTCATGCACTGGGTGGGGGGGTGGTCCTTCAGCCCAGCCCACACTCTCTAGCAGTCTGGGACCCCTCGGGGGATGTCCACCTGCCAGCTTAGGCCAGCTCCCAGGGATTAGGCCTAAATTGGCAGTTGGATATCCTTCTTGCAGTCCAGGACCCCTTGTTCCTTACTGCTTTCCTGCTCGCTGCTCCTTACCACTCAAATTGCTGCTCCTTAGGGCAGTTCCTTAGAGAATCCCACCACGGCCACTGTGCTCGCCAGCTGTGAGCCCATTTTCTAGCTGAGGGAGCACACTGACCACACGGGGACAGCTCCTGTGTTGAACATATGCCCCCTAGTGGTCAGTGCACATCATAGCAACCAGTCGTTCTGGTTGTTCTGCCATAACGGTCACTTAGGCTTTTATTATATAGATAATCAGCCAGCTGGTAGAAGGTGTTAGAGCAGAATTTACAGAATAAACTGCTGCTCTCCCCATATTACCAGCATTGTTGCAATAAATGTTCATATATAATTCAACCCTGTCTCTGATTAATTTGCCTCAAGTAGAGACAGGCATCCTCAGCCTCATTATGTCCAGTTTCAGTTCTCTATTGCTCTATTTTCAATTGACAAGTTCAGTCTATTTTTCTGATGTATTTATACCTTCCCTTTTAATTGATTAATAATATGGTTGTATTTACATTTACCATCTTGTTAGGTATTTCCTATTTATTACAGCTGGTCATTGTTTTCTCTCATATGTTGATATTTTTGTGATTCCTATTCATCTCAGTTGTCAGATAATTTTTACTTTTCTTTTTTTAATAATTTTTATTTTTATTTTTATTTTTATTTTTTTAATTATTCTAAGGAATTAAGTGATACTTTTTGTGTGTTTTTTTTTCTTTTTTCTTTTTTTTTTAATTTCTTTATTGATTGAGGTATCACATATTTGTCCTCATCCCCCCATTCCCATCCCTCACCCCTCCCCACACATGCCCCCACCCCCTTGTTGTCCTTAACCGCTGGTTAGGCTCATATGCTTGCACACAAGTCCTTTGGTTGATCTCTCCCCTTTGCCTCCACCCTTCCCTACTCTCCCCCTGAGGCCCGACAGTCTGATCCATGCCTCGTTGTTTCTGGGTCTGTTCTTGTTCATCAGTCTATGTTGTTCATTATTTCCCCTAGATGAGTGAGATCATGTGCTATTAGAAATACACTTATAAGAACCGAAAATGAGACAAGCAATAATGGTTATGGTGACAGGCAAATGAATCAGTGTGTAGTGAGTTTCTTTCTGGGTCAACAGTTCTTTTGAGACCCAATTTCAATGTCCAACAGTTCCTTATGTGTACATGTCAGCAATGACATTTCAGTTCTGGATGGTGGACAAATGGTGGTAATGCAGGTCCGACTCTGTCTGGTTTGGTCCTGGGCAACCTGCAGTGATGCACAGCTGTTAACTGCTAGTATGGGAAGGCCACATCAGTGTCTTCCGTCTCTGGACTGCTTCTCTTCTGTCTTCATGGCTGGAGTAGTCCTGTCGATTCCTCTCTGTTGCTGGAATCCACATGGTCTCAGAGTTATTTTCTGAAAATATTCTCGACCAAGAGTTAATAAAGGAATATTTTCTATAAATTTGACTGGGGATCCTTTATCATTTTTTGCCCAAATGATTTTCCTCTGGCTTGTTTTGTCACCTTGTGTGTTTTTCATGGGTGTCTTGCTTTTAGCCTTACAATTAATTTTCTAAAGTATTAATTTTCTAGATGTAATTTACTTACAGGATATTTTTCCTTACATGATATTCCTCTACTACCCCTCCTTTTTGATTTAAATGGTAGGAGGCTTTTGAAAATTTTATAATGTAGTATTGATGGCTTTTAAATTTTAATTTTTTGCACTATAATATTACTGTTTTAGGTTCATTAGATGGTGCACAATTTTATCATGAGATGAAGTACCAATAAAGATTTTAGTTAACACTTTAGGAACACCTTTTAGTCCAGTACAATTAATTTTTCTAGAATATTCGCTTGTTTCAACTAGCCAATTTAAATTTGCCTGAAAACTTGACTACTGTTTTACTATGAAATTTATTACTCTAACAACAATCTTATTTTACCCTGTAAATATTGGTGGAAGGGATTATTTGCCTTCTTGAGTAGGTCCTGAGCATACCTGGTGGTAGGCTGGATTTAGATATCGTAAACCCACTTCCCTGCACCATGGGTACAAGACAACTCAAACAATTCTTGTTGGAGTGAGAGGGCAGCTGTTGTTGGCCCAGTCTCTGTCGGTCATCAGGGTCCTAATCTGAGCTGTGCATGGGAAGCACGAAGCAGCCATGGGGGCAGGAGACCTCCCTCAGAAGGGCCTATGATTCAGGCACCTGAAATGTTGGGGGGGTGAGGGTCTGTGCCCCACCTCTGTTGATCCCCAAATTCTCTCCTGATGGCCCCTCTGCAACTGTGCCTGTCTTAGGTTGTTCCTTCCTTGAGGAATCGTACCCGTCTCTGGCTAACCAGCCATCCTCTGGTGCCAAGCAGGGTGACGTGAGGTTCAGTTTTGTCTCCTTGGTAGCCTATGCCCCCATGGTCTCCATGCCCAGCACCTGCCATGGGATCCCCTCGCCTGCTGGCGGGGCCCCAGCACTGATCACATATCTTTTGGAACCTGGGTTTCTTCTCCAGGGAGGGCTCAGTTTGCCCCACTGGGTGAGAGACAGATCCATGGCACCAGTCATCACGAGACTTCAACCTCGACATGAACAGAGAGCGCATGCAACAGCTGTGAGCAATTGAATTGTGAGAAGAGGGTCTCTCTTGTCCTAAAGGGTAAGAGGACCAATATAGAATGCTCAGGTGCCTTCCCAGGAGGCCCTCTACACAATGAAAAGGATTAAATCCTTACATGTCCTTTTTAAATTGCTGCCAGACATTCAAAGAATTAGTTTGTACATTTTCTTGGGATAATTGTATATTATGCGGTAGTAATTCTAAAGTATCAAGAGATGTGTTAAGTTTGTCTCCAAGCACCAAACAGATGACTTGGCTTTTTTTTTTTTTATCCCCAAGGGTGCGAGGAACTATTACAAGTATGCGGGTGATCCAAATCTGGGAAAAATTTTAATGATAGTGTAGAATAATATCATGCAAAGATATTCTTTGTTCTTGTCCATGGGAATTCCCTTTCAAACTGGCTGTCCATTTCTTTTTATATAGACAAGGTCTTAGTTACATTTTCTGCACCCTACCGGGGGCACGTAGTGATAATAGTGACACCCTTTCTTTAGTGTCCACGCAAGCCAGAAACCTCTCTTTAATTGTACACACAAAGGGGCATTATTTTGATTTCATGTCATACAAAAGGGAAGATGGGTGGAGACCCCTGTGTATTTATACTTTCTTGCCCCACCCATGGACCTCCTGGATGTCCAGGGTGTTTGGTAATATTGGTAACTACATTAGTCAGGGGATCAGCCCATGCAAGGGGTCTTACCCATGAAGGGTCAGGAACATCAGACCAAAATACTTACCCTCTTGTCCCAGGTAAAATTACTGTACATCTGATGATTGCTAGCATGGCTAGAAAGGTGTTCTCAGGCATTCTTGGGTTTCAGGTTACCTCACAATTTCTTCCCTGAGGTTTGATGTTCTGATTGATGTTTCTCTGTTTCTGGATCTACTTTTCCCCCCATCAGTTTATGTTGTTCATTATATTCCACAAATGAGTGAAATCATGTGATATTTATCTTTCTCTGCCTGGGTTATTTCACTAAGCATAATATTCTCCATCTCCATCCATATTGTTGCAAATGGTAAGAGCTCCTTCTTTTTTACCGCAGCGTAGTATTCCATTGTGTAGATGTACCAAAGTTTTTTAATCCACTCATCTGCTGATGGGCACTTAGGCTGTTTCCAAATCTTAGCTATGGTGAATTGTGCTGCTATGAACATAGGGGTGCATAAATCCTTTCTGATTGATGTTTCCAGTTTCTTGGGATATATTCCTAGAAGTGGGATCACTGGGTCAAATGGGAGTTCTATTTTTAGTTTTTTAAGGAAACTCCATACTGTTCTCCACAGTGGCTGCACCAGTCTGCATTCCCACCAGCAGTGCACGAGGGTTCCTTTTTCTCCACATCCTCACCAGCACTTGTCATTTGTTGACTTGTTGATAATGGCCATTCTGACGGGTGTGAGATGGTAGCGCATTGTTGTTTTGATTTGCATCTCTCTAATGATTAGTGATTTAGAGCAGGTTATCATATGTCTCTTGGCCTTCCTTCTGTCTTCTTTCGAAAAGTGTCTATTTAGATCAGTTGCCCATTTTTTGATTGGGTTGTTTATCTTCTTTTTGTTAAGCTGCATGAGTTCCCTGTAAATGTTGGAGATTAAACCCTTATCGTTGACATCATTGGCAAATATGTTCTCCCATGTAGTGGGCTTTCTTGTTGTTTTATTGATGGTTTCCTTTGCTGTGAAAAAGCTTTTTATTTTGATGTAGTCCCATTTGTTTATTTTCTCTTTAGCTTCCATTGCCCTAGGAGCAGTATCAGCGAAGAAGTTCTTTTGGCATATGTCAGAAATTTTTCTGCCTGTAAATTCCTCTAGTATTTTTATGGTTTCCTGTCTTATGTTTAAGTCCTTGATCCATTTTGAGTTTATTTTTGTGTATGGTGTAAGTTGGTGGTCTAGTTTCATTTTTTTGCATGTATCTGTCCAATTTTCCCAACACCATTTGTTGAAGAAACTGTCTTGACTCCATTGTATGTTCATGCCACCTTTGTGAAATATTAATTGAGCATAGTGATTTGGATCGATTTCTGGGTTTTCTATTCTATTCCATTGATCTATATGTCTGTTCTTGTGCCAATCCCAGGCTGTTTTTAGAACAGTTGCTTTGTAATACAGCTTGAAATCTGGTATGGAGATCCCACCTACTTTATTCTTCTTTCTCAGGATTGCTGTGGCTATTCGGGGTCTTTTTTTATTCCAGATGAATTTTTGGAAATTTCGTTTTAGGTCTGTTGGTATTTTAATGGGAAGTGCATTGAAATTATAGATTGCTTTGGGTAGTATGGACATTTTGATGATGTTGATTCTACCAATCCATGAACATGGTATATTCTTCCATCTGTTTATGTCTTCCTCTATCTCTTTTTTCAGTGTTGTGTAGTTTTCCGCGTATAGGTCTTTTACCTCCTTAGTTAAGTTTATTCTTAGGTATCTTAATTTTTTTGGTGTGATGGTAAATGGGATTGCATTTTTAGTCTCTCTTTCTGTAAGTTCATTATTGGTATATAGAAATGCCATAGATTTCTTAGCATTTATTTTGTATCCTGCTACTCTGCCGAATTCATTTATTAAGTCTAGTTATTTTTTGATGGAGTCTTTAGGGTTTTCTAAGTACAGTATCATGTCATCTGCAAATAAGGACAACTTTACTTCTTCTTTTCCAATTTGGATGCCTTTAATTTCTTCTTCTTGTCTGATTGCAATGGCTAGTATTTCCAACACTATGTTGAACAGGAGTGGTGAGAGTGGGCATCTCTGTCTTGTTCCTGTTCTTAGTGGAAATGGTTTTAGTTTTTGCCCATTGAGTATGATGTTGGCTGTGGGTTTGTCATATATGGCTTTTATTATGTTGAGGTATGATCCTTCTATTCCCAGCTTGCTGAGAGTTTTTATCAAGAAAGGGTGTTGGATTTTGTCAAATGCTTTTTCTGCATCAATTGATATGACTATATGGTTTTTATGTCTCAATTTGTTTATGTGATGTATCACGTTTATTGTTTTGTGGATATTGTACCATCCTTTCATCCCCAGGATAAATACTACTTGGTCATGGTGTATGATCTTTATGAAGTAATGCTGAATTCAATTTGCTAGAATTTTGTTGAGGATTTTGGCATCTATGTTCATGAGGGATATTGGCCTGTAATTCTCTTTCATTGTGTTATCTTTATCTGGTTTTGGTATTAGGGTGATGTTGGCTTCATAGAAGGAGCTTGGAAGTGTTCCTTCTTCTTGAATTTTCTGGAATAGTCTGAGGAGGATAGGTTTTAGCTCTTCCTTGAATGTTTTATAAAACTCCCCTGTGAAGCCATCTGGCCCCGGGCTTTTGTTTGCTGGAAGCTTTTTGATAACTGCTTCAATTTCTTCCATAGTTATCAGCCTATTGAGATTTTTAGTCTCTTCCTGTGTAAGTTTTGGAAGGTTGTGTTTTTCTAGGAATGTATCCATTTCCTCCAGGTTGTCTAGTTTGTTGGAGTAGAGTTGTTCATCGTATTTTTTCACAATCCTTTGTATTTCTGTGGGGTCTGTTGTTATTTCACCTCTTTCATTTCTGATTTTGTTTATTTGGGTCCTCTCTCTTTGCTTCTTGGTGAGCCTGGCTAGAGGTTCCTCAATCTTGTTTATTCTTTCAAAGAACCAGCTCTTGGTTTTGTTGATCTTGTGTATTTTTTTTTTTTTTTGGTCTCTATGTCATTCATTTCTGCTCTGATCTTTATTGTTTCCTTTCTTCTGCTCACTGTGGGCTTTTCTTGTTGCTCCCTTTCTAATTTTTTTGAGTTGTTGAGTTAGATGATCTATTACCATTTTTTCTTGTTTTTTGAGGTAGGCCTGTAGAGCTATACATTTCCCTCTCAGTACTGCTTTCATTGTGTCCCATAGGATTTGCAGTGTTGTGTTTTTATTGTCATTAGTTTCCAGAATGTTTTTAATTTCTTCTTTGATATCATTGATAACCCAATCATTGTTTAGTAGCATGCTATTCAGTTTCCAAGTGTTTGAATTTTATGGAGTGTTTTTATTGTAGTTTATTTCTAATATTATGCCATTGTGGTCTGAGAAAATGCTTGATATGATTTCAATCTTTTTGAATTTGGGGAGACTTTGCTTGTTACCCAATATATGGTCTATTTTTGAGAATGTCCCATGTGCACTTGAGAAGAATGTATATTCCATGGCTTTGGGGTGAAATACTCTGAAGATGTCAATTAGGTCCATCTGATCTAATGTGTCATTTAGAATCACTGTTTCTTTGCTGATTTTTTGTCCAGAGTATTTATCCATTGGTGTCAGTGGTGTATTGAAGTCCCCTACTATGATTGTATTGATGTCGATCTCTCCCTTGATATCTTCCAGCAGATTTTTATGTATTTGGGCGCTCCCGCGTTGGGTGCATATACGTTTACCAGAGTTATATCTTCTTGCTGGATTGCTCCCTTTAGTATTATGTAGTGGCCTTCCTTATATCTTATTAAAGCCTTTACTTTGAGGTCTATTTTATCTGATATAAGTATCACAACCCCAGCTTTTTTCTCATTTCCATTTGCCTGAAAAATATTTTTCCATCCCTTCACTCTCAGTCTGTGTGAGTCTTTTGCTCTAAGGTGGGTCTCTTGTAGACAGCAAATATATGGGTCATGTTTTCTTATCCATTCAGCTACCCTATGTCTTTTGATTGGTGCATTTAATCCATTTACGTTTACTGTTATTATTGATAAGTACCTGTTTGTTGACATATTTTTCCTTAGTGTTTGTTTTTCTTCTTGCCTTTCTCTTCTTTTTACAGCAGCCCCTTTAGCATTTCTTGCATTGCTGGTTTGGTAGTGATGAACTCTCTTAGCCCTTTTTTGTCTGTGAAGCTTCTGATTCCACCTTCAATTTTGAATGATAGCCTTGCTGGGTATAGTATTCTTGGATTCAGTCCCTTGTTTTGCATCACTTTGAATATTTCATTCCATTCCCTTCTGGACTGTTGTGTTTCTGTTGAGAAATCAGTTGATGTTCTTATAGGAGATCCCTTGTAGGTAACTTTCTGTTTCTCTCTGGCAGCCTTTAAGATTCTTGCTTTGCCGTTGGTGTTCGTCAATTTAATTATGATGTATCTTGGTGTTGGTCTTTTGGGGTTCAACTTGTTTGGGACTCTGTGTACTTCTTGGACTTGAATAGTTTTTTTCTTGCCAATATCAGGGAAGTTTTCTGTCATTATTTCTTCTAACAGGTTTTCTATTCCTTGCTTCTCTTCCTCTCCTTCTTTTATCCCTATTATTCGAAAGTTGTTTCGTTTTGTGTTGTCCTGAAGCTCCCTTAGGCTCTCCTCTTGCTTTTTAAGTCTTCTTTCCAGTTGCTGCTGTGTTTGTGTGTTTTTTCCTACGTTGTCTTCTAATTCGCTGTTGCGGTCCTCAGCCTCTTCTACTCTCGTCTTTAAGCCTTCCATTGTGTTCTTTATTGCAGCTATGTAGTTCTTCATCTCCTCTTGGTTTCTTTTCATGTTGGTGACATTTTCATTCAGCTCCTTATAATTCTCATTGAGTTGTGTGTATTTGTCATCCATCCGTTTAAACATCCTTATAAGGAATACTCTGAATTCTTTCTCTGTTAAGCTGCTAGCCTCAAGTTCATTTAACTCCCTTTCTGGTGATTCCTCTTTTTCCTCCCTTTGGGAATTTCCTTTTTTTCTCCCCATGTTTTCCTGTAATGTTTTAATTGTAGGTCCACTTGCTTTGCTACCCAGGTTCTTTTGGGGATGGTGCTACTGGTGTAATCTCTCAGTTCTCCTGGGCTTGGTAATCTAGTGTAGCTCCCTACTTGAGCTACTTGGGTTCTCTTGATGTAGGCCTGCAAGCTTGAGAGGCACAATTGTGGTGTCTAAAATTCAGCAGCTATGGAGTGTCCCAGTTTTTGCTGTCTTGCTCCCTTAGTTGAGATCGCGCTTGTCCAGTGGGAACTCACAGTGGCACCCAGGAACCGTCTGTTGGGAGACCTCCCAGTGGCTCCCACTAGCACCCTGTGTGTAGATAGGCTCAGGGTGCCTGCTTGTTGTAAATTCGCTTCTGTGGAGGTGTGTTTGCAGGGTCACAGCTCTGACGCCCTTTGAGAGACTCTGGCACTGAAGTTAAACAGCTAGGGTGTATGTGGGAAGTTATTCAGGAGAAAGGAATTCAGAGTTTCTGCTGTGGGGCAGCGCGTCCTTGGCTGTACAGAATCACACCCAGCAGGGGCTCAAAGCAGCTCCCCAGAGGACCCTGTGGATATATGGGCTCAGGGTGCCTTCCCTTGCTGTGGCCATGAGTTTGCCTGCCCTTGATTGTGCGCGAACCAGTGGCACACCCACAGGCGCAAAGGTCTGATGCACCCTGGCCCTGAAGTTGCACCACAGGGGTGTCCGTGGGCAGTTATTTAGGAAGAGGCAGTTCAGAGATTCTACTGCAGGGCCGCGCACCGTTGACTGTGCAGAATCACCCCCTCGGGGTCTCTCAGTGGTTCCCAAGCACTGCCTGGGTAGTGGAGTGCCTGGGTGCCTATGGGCTGGGGACGCGGCGAATCCTGAGTTCAGGCACTGTGGAGGGGGAGGTTGTACTTACTGCTTTCAGCGGCACACTTTTGGAGGTGGAGGTCTCAGGGTTCACGCATCTGCAGCTGGGGTGGCAGGTCTTCTACTAGAGTGGCTGTAGTGACCAGGTTTGCTTCTGAGACCAGACTGGTTGGTGGTAAGTTTAGGATTCTAGTCTCTAGCAGTTCCGTTCTTAAAGATGGCAGGGTCTTTACTTACTCTTTTTTGGGTTTTTTTTTTTTGTTGTTACATGAAGATTTTCATTATATAATTTTTAAGTAATTGAAATATTCTAGTAAATAATATTTTACAATATTTGGTGTACTGTAAGGATGTAAAAACAGTATGCTCATAATACCTACCTAATATTCTTTGTATTATTTATTGTCACTAATTTTTCTATTACATGTGGTTAAAGCACAATATATATATATATATATATATATATATATATATATATATATATATTCTTTTTGATTTACACAATGAGTGTATGTGTGTGTGTTAATTCACATTTCCTTTTTTTGTCTTTATCAAATGTGCTTTTATTTCTTTAATTTTTCCTATTTTTTTAATGTTTAAAGTATTACAAATAGTAGTACATATGTTTTCTTTTTTTCCCCATTGATTTTCCCCAGGCCTCCCCTACACAGTGGCACATGCCTTCACTCCCCCCCACCCCCCCAGTATCTTGCATCCATTGGTTATGCTTATATGCATGCATACAAGTCCTTTGGTTGATCTCTTACCTCCCCCCATCCCCAGACTTCCCACTATAATTTGACAGTCTGTTAGATGCTCCTCTGCCTCTGTATCTTCCTTTTTGTTCATCGGGTTATAATGTTCTTTATTATACAAAAATGAGTGAGATCATGTGGTAATTTTCTTTTTGGCTTATTTCACTTAGCATAATGCTCTCCAGTTCCATCCATGCTGTTGCAAATGGAAAGAATTTCTTCTTTTTTATAGCAGCGTAGTATTCCATTATGTAGATGTACCACAGTTTTCTAATCCATGCATCTGCGGATAGGCATTTAGGCTGTTTCCAAATCTTAGCTATTGTAAATTGTGCTACTATGAACATAGGGGTGCATATATCCTTTCTGATTGGTGTTTCTGTTTTCTTAGGATACACTCCTAGAAGTGGTATTACTGGGTCAAATGGCAGTTCCATTTTTAAATTTTTGAGGAAACACCATATTGTTTTCCAAAATGGCTGCACCAGTCTGCATTCCCAACAGCAGTGAAGAAGGGCTCCTTTTTCTCCACATCCTCTCCAGCACTTGTCCTTTGTTGATTTGTTAATGATAGCCATTCTGAAAAGTGTGAGGTGGTACCTCATTGTTGTTTTGATTTGCACCTCTCAAATGATTAGTGACTTTGAGCATGTTTTCATATGTCTCTTGGCTTTCCAAATGTCATCTTTCAAAAGTGTCTATTTAGATCCTTTGCCCATTGTTAGATTGGATTGTTTATCTTCCTGTTGTTAAGTTGTATGAGTTCCCTGTAAATGTTGGAGATTAAAACCTTAATGGAGAAAACATTGGCAAATATGTTCTCCATGCAGTGGGCTTTCTTGTTGTTTTGTTGATTATTTCTTTTTATTTTTATGTAGTCCCATTTGTTTATTTTCTCCTTAGTCTCTCTTGCCCTAAGATCTGTGTCTGTAAAGATATTGCTACAACATAAGTCTGCAATTTTGCTGCCTATGTCGACTTATAGAATTTTTATGGTTTCCCATCTTACATTCAAGTTCTTTAGCTATTTTGAGGTTTTTTTTTGTGTGTGTATGGTGTAAGTTTGTGATCTAGTTTCATTTTTTTGCATGTATCTGACCAAATTTCCCAGAACCTTTTATTAAAGAGACTGTTTTGACTGCATTGTATGCTCTTGCCTCCTTTATCAAATATTAATTGAGTATTATGGCTTGGATCAACTTCTGGGTTCTCTATTCTGTTCCATTGGTCTATATGTCTGTTCTTGTGCCAGTAGCAGGCAGTTTTGAGAACCATGGCTTGGTATTCTAGCTTGATGTCTGATATTATGATCCCTCCAACTTTTTTCTTCTTTCTCAGGATTGCAGAGGCAATTCCGGGTCTTTTTTTATTCCAGGTGGATTTTTGGAGAGTTTGTTCTAGATCTTCGAAATATGCCATTGGTATTTTAATAGATACTGCATTGAATCTATAGATTGCTTTAGGTAGTATGGACATTTTAATGATATTGATTCTACCAATCCATGAACATGGTATGTTCTTCCATTTGTATATGTCTTCTTCTATCTCTTTCTTCAATGTCCTGTAGTTTTCTGAGTACAGGTCTTTTACATCCTTAGTTAACTTTATTCCTATGTATCTTAATTTCTTTGGTGTAATGGTAAATGGGATTGTTTTTTTCACTTCTCTTTCTGTGAGTTCATTATTGGTGTATAAAAAGGCTATAGATTTCTGAGTTTTAATTTTGTATCCTGCTACATTGCTAAATTCATTTATTAAGTCTAGTCATTTTTTTGATGGAGTCTTTAGGGTTTTCTATGTATAGCATCATGTGATGTGTGAAAAAGACCATTTTGCTTCTTTTCCAGTTTGGATGCCTTTTATTCCTTCTTCTTGTCTGATTGCTGTGGCTAGTACTTCTAGTACTATGTCGAACAGGAGTGGTGAAAGTGGGCATCCTTGTCATGTTCCTGTTCTTAGGCGAAATGAGTTTAGTTTTTGCCCATTGTGTATGATGATGGCTGTAGATTTGTCATTTAGGACTTATTATGTTGAGGTATGATCCTTCTATTCCCACTTTGCTGAGAGTTTTTATGAAGAAAGGGTGTTGTATGTTGTGAACTGCTTTTGCTGCATCAAATTGATATGATTATGTGATTTTTGTCTCTCAGTTTGTTTGTGTGATGTATCACATTTGTAGATTTGCAGATATTCTACCACCCTTGCATCCCCAGAATAAATCCCACTTTGTCATCGTGTATGATCTTTCTAATGTATTGCTGAATCTGATTTGCTAGATTTTTGTTGAGGATTTTAGCATCTATGTTCATCAAGGATATTGGTCTGTAGTTCTCTTTTTTTGTGGTGTCGTTATCTGTTTTTGGGATTAGGGTAATGCTGGCTTCATAGAAAGAGCGTGGAATTATGCTTTCCTCTTGAAATTTTTTGGAAGTGTCTGAGGAGGATAGGTTTTAGTTTTTCTTTTAATGCTTGGTAGAACTCCCCTGTAAAGCCATTTGGACCAGGGATTTTGTTTGCGGGAACATTTTTTTTTATCTCTGTTTCAATTTCTTTAGTAGGTATTGGCCTATTCATGTTTTTAATTTTTCTTGGTTGAGTTTTGGGATCTTGTATTTTTCTACGAATATGTCCATTTCATCTAAGCTGTCTATTTTGTTGGAATAGAGTTTTCATAATATTTTTTCATAATCGTTTGTATTTCTGTAGGATCAGTTGTTACTTCACCTCTTTCATTTCTGACTTTGTTTATTTGAGTCCTCTATCCTTGCTTCTTGGTGAAACTGGCTAGGGGTTCATGAATCTTGTTTATCCTCTCAAAGAACCATCTCTTGGCTTTGTTTATCTTTTGTATTTTGTTTTGTCTCTATGTAGTTTATTTCTGCTCTGACCTTTATTATTTTTTACCTTCTCCTTTGCAGGGCTTTTCTAGTTGCTCTCTTTCTAACTCTTTGAGTTGTAGGGTTAGATAATATATTACCATTGTTTCTTGTTTTTTGAGGTAGGCCTGTAGAGCTATGATCTTCCTTCACAAGACTGCTTTCACTGAGTCCCATAGATTTTTGATTGTTGTGTTTTCATTGTCATTTGTTACCAGGATGCTTTTTATTTCTTCTTTGATCTCTCTGGTAACCCAGTCATTGTTTAATAGCATGCTATTTAGCCTCCGGGTGTTTGATTATTTTTTATTGTTTTTATTGTAGTTGATTTCTAGTTTTATGCCATTGTGATTTGAGAAGATGCTTGACATGATTTCTATCTTCTTGATTTTGAAAAAACTTTGCCTGTGTCCAAACATATGGTCTATCTTTGAAAATGGCCTATGTGCACTTGAAAAGAATGTATACTCTGTGGTTTTGGTGTGAAATGTTCTGAAGATTTCAATTAATTCCATCTAATCTAGTGTGTCATTTAGAATTGATATTTTTTTGCTGAATTTTTGTTTAGAGGATTTGTCCAGTGGTGTCAATGGGGTTTTAAAGTCCCCTACTATGACTGTATTGCTGTCAATCTCTCCCTTGATATCCTCCAGAAGATTTTTTGTTTTTGTTTTTGTTTTGTGTGTGTGTGTGTGTGTGTGTGTGTATTTGGGTATTCCTGTATTGGGTGCATATATGTTTACCAGAGTTATATCTTCTTGCTGGATTACTCTCTTTAGTATTATGAAGTGGCTTACCTTATCTCTGACAGATTAGACCTCAAAGTGAAGGACATAACAAGAGATAAGGTAAGCCACTTCATAATACCTTTTTCCATCCTTTCACCATCAGTCTCTGTGAGTCCTTTTGTCTGAGGTTGGTTTCCTGTAGACAGCAAATTTATGGATAATGTTTTCTTATCCACTCAGCTACCCTGTTTCGTTTGGTTGGGGTATTTAATCCATTTACATTTAAAGTTATTATTGATAGGTATTTCTTTGTTGCCATTTTTGTTTTTTACACTGTGTTCCTTCTTCGCTTCCTATTTCTTCTTTTTATAGCAGACCTTTTAGCATTACTTGCATTGCTGGTTTGGTGGTGATAAACTCCCTTAGTCCTTTTTTGTCTGTGAACCTCCTGATTTCACCCTCCATTTTGATTGATAGCCTTGCTGGGTACAGTATTCTTGGATTCAGATCCTTCCTTTGCATGACTTTGTATATTGCATTCCATTCCCTTCTTGTCTGATATGATTCTCTTTAGAAATCAGTCACTAGTCTGAAGAAGCATCCTTTGTAGGTAACTTTTTGTCTCTCTTTAGTCACTTTTAAGATTCTTGCTTTGTCGTTGGTGTTTGCCAATATAATTATAATGTGCCTTGACCTTGGTCTTTTGGGACTCATTTTATTTGGGACTCTGTGAGCTTCTTTGACTTCTGTGAGTTTTTACTTCCCAATATCAGGGACGTTTTCTGTCATTATTTCTTCAAACACTTTTGCTATTCCTTGCTCACTTTCCTCTCCTTCTGGCACCCCAATTATGCGAATATTGTTTCATTACCTGTTGTCCCAAAGTAAGCTTAGGCTCTCCTCCTGTTTTTTACTTTTTTATTTATTTTTATTTTTTAAATTTCTTTATTGATTAAAGTGTTATATATGTATCCTTATTGTCACATTACCTCCCATCCCACCCTACTCATGACCTCAACCTCCTCTTGTCTGTATCCATTGGTTAGGCTTATATGCATGCATACAAATCCTTTAGCTGTTTTCTCTCCCTTACCCCCACCCTCCCCTTCATTCCCTCAGAGGTTTGATGGTCTGATCAATGTTTCTTTGTCTGTGGATCAGCTTTTGTTCATCAGTTTATGTTGTTCATTACAATCCATAAAAAAGAAAAATCATGTGATATTTATCTTTCTCTGTATGGCTTATTTCACTTAGCTTAATCCTCTCCAGTTCCATCCATGCTGTTGCAAATGGCAAGAACTCCTTCTTTTTGCCACAGCGTAGTACTCCATTGTGTAGATGTACCACAGTTTTTTAATCCACTCATCTGTTGATGGGCAATTATGCTGTTTCCAAATCTTAGCTATGGTGAATTGTGCTGCTATGAATATTGAGGTGCAAATAGCCTTTCTAATTAGTGTTTCTAATTTCTTGGGATATATTCCTAGAAGTGGGATCACTGGGTCAAATGGGAGTTCCTTTTTTAGTTTTTTGAGGAAACTCCATACTGTTATCCACAGTGGTTGCACTAGTCCACATTCCCACCAGCAATACACAAGGGTTCTGTTTTCTCTGCTTCCTCATCAGCAATTGTCATTCGTTGATGATAACCATTCTGACAGGTGTGAGAGGGTACCACATTGTCATTTTGATTTGCAACTCTCTCATGATTAGTGACTTTGAGCATGTTTTCATATTCCTCTTGGACTTCCTTCTGTATTTTTTGGAAAAGTATCTATTTAGGTCCTTTACTGATTTTTTTATTGGATTGTTTATCTTCTTTTTGTTAAGTTGTGTGAGTTCCTGTAAATGTTGGAGAGTAAACCCTTATTGGTGATAACATTGGCAAATATGTACTCCCATGCAGTGGGCTTTCTTGTTGTTTGGTTGATGGTTTCTTTTGCTGTGCAAAAGCTTTTTATTTTGATGTAGTCCCATTTGTTTATTTTCTCTTTAGTTTCCATTGTCCTAGGAGCTGTATCGGTGAAGATATTGCTTCAGCATATGTCTGAGATTTTGCTGCCTGTGGATTCCTCTAGTATTTTTATGGTTTCCCGTGTTATGTTTAAGTCCTTTATACATTTTGAGTTTATTTTTGTGTATGGTGTAAGTTGGTGGTCTAGTTTCATTTTTTTGCATGTGTCTGTCCAATTTTCCCAACATCATTTATTGAAGAGACTGTCTTGACTCCATTGTATGTTCATGCCTCCTTTGTTGAATATTAATTGAGCATAGTGGTTTGGGTCGATTTTTGGATTCTCTAATCTATTCCATTGATCTATATGTCTGTTCTTGTGCCAGTACCAGGCAGTTTTGAGAACAGTGGCATTGTAATACTGTTTGATATCTGGTATTGAGATACCACCTACTTTGTTCTTCTTTCTCAGGATTGCTGTGGCTATTCGAGGTCTTTTTTTTTATTCCAGATGAATTTTTGGAACGTTCCCTCCAGGTCTGTGAAATATGCCATTGGTATTTTAATGGGGAGTGCATTGAATCTATAGATTGCTTTGGGTAGTATGAACATTTTGATGATGTTGAATCTTCCAATCCATGGACACAGTATGTTCTTCCTCTATCTCTTTTTTCAGTGTCCTACAGTTTTCCACGTACAGGTCTTATCTTCTTAGTTAAGTTTATTCCTAGGTATCCTAATTTTTTTGGTGCAATGGTAAATGGGATTGCTTTTTTAGTCTCTCTTTCTGTAAGTTCATTATTGGTGTATAGAAATGTCAAGATTTCTTGGCATTAATTTTGTATCCTGCTACATTTCTGAATTCATTTATTAAGTCTAATAATTTTTATGGAGTCTTTAGGGTTTTCTATGTACAGTATCATATCATCCCGTAATAAAGATAGTTTTCCTTCTTCTTTTCCAACTTGGATACTTTTTACTTATCCTCTAGTCTGATCGCAATGGCTTGTACTTCCAGTACTATGTTGAACAGGGGTGGAGAGAGTGGGCATCCCAGTCTTGTTCCTGTTTTTAGGGGAAATGGTTTTAGTTTTTGCCCATTGAGTATGAAGTTGGCAGTGGGTTTGTCATATATGGCTTTTATTATGTTGAGGTATGATCCTTCTATTCCCACCTTGCTGAGAGCTTTTATCAAGAAAAGGTGTTGGATTTTGTCAAATGCCTTTTTTGTGCCAATTTTTATGACTTTGTGATTTTTTGTCTCTCAATTTGTTTATATATTTTTCCATCCCTTCACTTTCAGTCTGTGTGAGTCCCTTGCTCTGAGGTGGGTCTCTTGTAGAAAGCATATACACTGAGTGGCCAAATTATTATGATCTCTGAAAGCATAATAATCTGGCCACTCAGTGTAAATGGGTCATGTTTTTTTATTCACTCACTCTATGTCTTTTGATTGGAGCATTTAGTCAATTTATGTTTAAAGTTATTATAGAAAGGTATTTGTTTGTGGACATTTTTATTTTTTGTGCCTGCATTCTTTCTTACCTTTTTATTTCTTCTTTTTACACCACTCCCTTTAGCATTTCTTGAATTGCTGGCGTGGTAGTCATACACTCCCTTAGCCTTTTTTTTTTTTTTTTTTTTTTTTTTTTTTTTTTTTTTTGTCTGTGAAGCTCCTGATTTCCCCTTTCAATTTTGAATGATAACCTTGCTGGATAGAGTATTCTTGGATTGAGTCCCTTGCTTTGTATCACTTTGTAAATTTCCTTCCATTCTTTTCTTGCCTGATGTGTTTCTGTTGAGAAATCATTTGATAATCTAATGGGAGCTCCCTTATATGTAATTATGTCTCTCTCTCTTGCAGCCTTTAAGATTCTCTTTTGGTGCTGAACATTTGCCATCATAATTATGATGTGTCTTGGTGTGGGTCTTTTTGGTTTCATCTTGTTAAGAACTGTCTGTGCTTGTGTGACTTTTTTCTTTCCCACATCAGGGAAGTTTTATGACATTATTTCTTCAAATAGGTTTTCTAACCCTTGTTCCCCTTCCTGTTTTCTGGAACCCCTATTATTCATATGTTGCTTCCTTTCATGTTCTCCCATAGCTTCTGTAGGCTTTCCTCCTCTCTTTTAATTTTTTTCTCCAATTGCAGTTCAATTTGGGTGTGTTTTGCTTCCCTGTCTTCTAGTTCACTGATTCAGTCCTCCACTTCTCCTAGTCTACTGTTGAAACTTTGCATGGTGTTTTTTATTGCAGCTATATCACTCTTACTTGCTTCTTGATTCTTACATAAGTTATTGATTTTTTCATCCATTTCTTATTGATTCTTATATAAGTTGTTGATTTTTTCCTCCATCCAGTTTATGAATTGTATGACCCTTATTCTGAATTCTTTTTGTGACATATTTCATGCCTCTGTTGTACTTAACTGCTTTTCTGGCTACAATTTTGCCTCCTCCTCTTAATAAAAGGCAATCTATGAGTTGGCTGGCTGGGTTCTAGTTCTCAGCCCCAGGTTCAGCTGATCTCAGATGGGCTTGCTCATGCATCTGCACTTAGCTGGCAGATGGACAGGTCTCGGAGGTTCTTGAGTGGGAAGACTCAGCTTGCACCACTTGGCCAGCAGGCCATTGTTGGCAGGGTGAGGGGTCTCTCTTCCAGTTTTATAAGTTTATTTTCTAGATGCTGCTCTCCTTGGGTATTTATTCCTACGTTGTCTTCTAGCTCACTGATGTGGTCCTCCACTTCTTCTAGTCTACTGTTGATGATTTCTATTGAGTTCTTTGTTGCAGTGATGTCATTTTTCATTTCTTCTTGGTTCTTCTTCATTTCCTCTTGGTTCTTACACATATTGTTGAATTTGTCTTCCAACATTTTCAGCAACAGTGTGACCATTTCTCTGAATTCTTTCTCTGACATATTCCTTGCCTCCATTTCGTTTAGTTCCTTTTCTGGTGATGCCTCCTTTTCTTTTGTATGCGGGCTGTTTCTTTGTACCCCCATGATCTCTCCTCTCCAGGTGTCTTGTTATGTAGCTCTCTCTCTCCTGCATTGACTTAAAGGCACAAAATACAACACAACAAGGCACAACACACAAGGCAGTGGACACAAATGTATTCACGATACTAAAAACCCCAAATAAATGTGACCACCAGAGAAAAGAGAATTTAGGGATTAAAAAAAAGAGTGAAAAAATGATATTGAGAATAGGAAAAAAAGTAAGAGAGGAAAGAAAGAGAATAAAAAAGAAGGGGAAAATTATTTATATGGGTAGAAAACTCCAATAGAACAGCTCTTCCAAAAAAAATGCAAACAACTAACACCCAGATATGCATGCAAACAACAGCTAAAACAAGTGAGAGAGGAAAAACAGAAGCAAAAAAGAGAAAAAAATCATACAAATAAACAAACAAAAAATCCAATCTAATCAACAACCAAACTAACAACAACAATAAGACAGAGAGAAATAAGGGTAAAACAAAATAAAACAACAACAAAAAACAAACAAAAAAAGGGAAGAGAGAAAAAAATAGGATAGTGAAGAAAGAGAAGAGAGAAGTGTGTATGGACTTGGAGCAGGGGATCGGAAATTAAATATATAAGTAACATGAATTTTTAACAGGGGGTAAAAATAAGGAAGAGGTAAAATCTAAAGCTGAATAGGATAAGAGAAACAGGATGACAAAAGGGGAAAAGTGAGGAAGAGAGTGTTGGCATAAAGGTAAAGTTGAGATAGAGTAAAATGATGTTAAAGGAAAAATGAAAATGGAATGTAGAACACTAATTCCAAAATAAAATAAAATAAAGAGAAAATAAAATGAAACTTTAAAAAAAGGTAAAATAGCAGTAGTAATAATACTGATTAATAAAAATATAATAATTAACAAAGTAAAATCAAGTGAGGAAAAAAGGAAGAAAAATAGTTTCTTAAGTAAAAATAAAAAGGTGCAGTTGTGAAGGTCCTTCACTTCCTATACTGTTCTCTTTGGCACACCTGTTTCCTGACAAGTAGTCAGGACAGTACTGTAGTTCCCTGCATTCCACAGCTCCTCTGTGTTGCAAGCCACATTCTTGTTTTCAAGCAGGCAGTAATTCTTTGTTACTCAGCCTGCCTGTGGTTTTATTTACACAAGAGTCAGTTTGTGATTCAACCCCTGGGTGGCAGTGTTTCTGTATTGAAATCAGGGGCTATTAGTCCTCTTTACCCATTATTTAGAATTTGTTTTCCTTGTAGCACTTAATACTGGTTTGGTGGTATGGACTGCCCCAGAGCTGGTTTTCTGATGTTTTCTCCCCATTCTGATCCTCAGTTTCCACAAAAACAACTTTCCCCTGCAGTCTCTGAGTGTTTTTAATTGGGTGATCCTATGTACTGGACTTAGTAATCAAAAGCAAGGATTTAAAGAGAAAAAAGAGCCAGAGTAAGTGCACAAACTTGTGACTTTTTCGCCCCGGCACTGCACACGACTCTGTACACGTCTTTTTTCCCTGGCACAGCACAGCTGGTTTACTGGTAAAGCTTCAGGCTGCCTTTCTGTGCCCAGCCCAGCTATGGGTTGATTTCTAGAGTTCCCTTCTGTCAGTGTACCTCTGGACTCCCTTCCACATTCGCAGACTATGCTGGCCCCAAAGTCCGTGGGTTTTATGGGGTGCAAACTTCCTTTGAAACTCTAGAGCCCACTGCGTGCATTTCTCCCTTCAGCCTGGATCACAGACCTCATCTTTCTCTGGGCAAAATCTGACCTTTCCATGAGAAGGTGCAGAGCTAGTCCTAGTTGATGTATTCATGCTGCTTGAGACCCAGAGTTTGTGGGTTCGCTGCTGGTCCCTGGGTGTAGTGGTTGTAGGGTCCTGGGGGGTATCTGATTCTTCCTGTTTGAAGGTAAGGCTAGGCTTCGAATCACAGCCACTCTCCCCTTCAAGATGGCATGGTCTCTGTGACAGAGCCGGTCACTCTGAGAGAGATTTCAGCATTAATGGAGGCTGCCCAGTCAGGGGAGCCTGGTCTGGCAGTCCCCAACAGTCCCTTGGAATATAGTTGTCCCTCACTCAGAAATAGACACTCCCCGTCTGTCCACACAATCTCCTTTTGTATTCTCACTCACACACTATCTTGCAGCCTGCCTTCCCATAGGCAGCCATCTTCCTATCTCCTGATTCAAATTACAGCAGAATGGCTGATGGGCACTTAGGCTGTTTAAAAATCTTAGCTATTTCTTATTCTGCATGATACATTTTCTGTTTATTTTTTTTAATTTGTTTTATACCTTTACTAGAGGCCCGATGCACAAAGATTGATGCAAGAATGTGTCTTCCCCTGCTGCCAGCACTGCCTTCGCTCCTGCCTGAGCTGCCTTTCTGTTGGGTTAATTTGCATACTCACTCCTGAAAGGCTGGTGGGCATGGTGAAGGTACAGTCAACTTGTATCTTACTCTTTTATTAGTGTACATTATTAAGAGTATTGCAGATGTCCCCTATTTTGTGCCCCCTTTTTCCCCTCCACCCAGTTTCCACCCCATTCCAGGCCTTTCCCACCCTATTATCTGAGTCCATAGGTAATGCATATATGCATATAACATCTTTGGTTAATTTCTTCCTGCCCTGTTACCCCCCTTCCTTCTGAGAATCATCAGTCTATTCCATTTCCATGCCTCTAATTCTGTTATTAACCAGTTTATTCTATTCATTAGATTTCTTATTCATTTATTTTGATTTTTAGATTCAAATGTTGATAGACATGTATTTATTGCCATTTTATTGTTCATATTTTTTATCTTTTTCTTCTTTCTCTTCTTAAAGAATGCTCTTCAACATTTCATGTAATACTGGTTTGGTGATGATGAACTCCTTTAGTTTTTTTCTTGTCTGGGAAGTTTTTTTTTCTTCATTTTTTTATTGATTAAGGTATTACATGTGTCCATATCCCTCCATTACCCCACCACCCCACTCCCATACATGCCTTCACCCCCAGTGTCTTGCATCCATTGGTTATGCTTATATGTATCCATACACGTCCTTTGGTTGATCTCTTACCTCCTTCCCCACTCCCCAGCCTTCGTGCTGTAATTTGACAATCTGTTCAATGCTTCTCTGCCTCTGTAGCTACCTTTTTATTCATCAGGTTATAATGTTCTTTATTTTCCATAAATGAGTGAGATCATGTGGTATTTCTCTTTCACTGACTGGCTTATTTCGCTTAGCATAATGCTCTCCAGTTCCATCCACGCTGCTGCAAATGTTAAGAATTCCTTCTTCTTTAAAACAGTGTAGTATTCCATTGTGTAGATGTACCATAATTTTCTAATCCACTTATCTGCTGATGGGCACTTAGGCTGTTTCCAAATCTTAGCTATGGTGAATTGTGCTGCTATGAACATAGGGGTGCATATATCCTTTCTGATTGGTGTTTCTAATTTCTTGGGATATATTCCTAGAAGTGGGATCGCTGGATCAAATGGGAGTTCCATTTTTTGTTTTTTGAGGAAACTCCATACTGTTCTCCACAGTGGCTGCACCAGTCTGCATTCCCACCAGCAGTGCAAAAGAGTTCCTTTCTCTCCACATCCTCGCCAGCACTTGTCATTTGTTGATGATAGCCATTCTGACAGGTGTGAGATGGTACCTCATTGTTGTTTTGATTTGCATCTCTTGGATGATTAGTGACTTTGAGCATGTTTTCATATTCTCTTGGCCTTCCTTATGTCCTCTTTGGAACAGTGTCTATTTAAGTCCTTTGTCCATTTTTTTGTTGAATAATTTATCTTCCTTTTGTTAAGTTGTATGAGTTCCCTGTAAATGTTGGAGATTAAACCCTTATCAGAGATAACATTGGTAAATATGTTCTCCCATGCAGTAGGATTTCTTGTTGTTTTGTTGATGGTTTCTTTTGCTGAGCAGAAGCTTTTTATTTTGATGTAGTCCCATTTTTTCATTTTCTCTTTAGTTTCCATTGCCCTAGGAGCTGTATCGGTGAAGAAGTTGCTTTGGCATATCTGAGATTTTGCTGCCTGTGGATTCCTCTAATATTTTTATGGTTTCCCATCTTACATTTAAGTCCTTTATCCATTTTGAGTTTATTTTTGTGTATGGTGTAAGTTGGTGGTGTAGTTTCATTGTTTTGTATGTGTCTATCCAATTTTCCCAACACCATTTATTGAAGAGACTGTCTTGACTCCATTGTACGTTCATGCCTCCTTTGTCAAATATTAATTGAGCATAGTATTTTGGGTCAATTTCTGGGTTCTCTATTCTATTCCATTCGCCTATATATCTGTTCTTATGCCAGTACCAGGCAGTTTTGAGAACAGTGGCTTTGTAATACAGCTTGATATCTGGTATTGTGATCCCTGCAACATCGCTCTTCTTTCTCAGGATTGCTGAAGCTATTCAAGGTCTTTTTTTATTCCAGATAAATTTTTGGAGAGTTCATTCCAGGTCTGTGAAGTATGCCATTGGTATTTTAATGGGTAGTGCATTAAATATATTGATTGCTTTGGGTAGTATGGACATTTTAATGATGTTGATTCTACCAGTCCATGAACACGGTATGCTCTTCCATTTATTTACGTCTTCCTCTCTCTTTTTTCAATGTCCTTTAGTTTTCTGAGTAGAGGTCTTTTATCTACTTCGTTAAGTTTATTCCTAGGTATCTTCATTTTTTTTTTTTTTTTGGTGCGATAGTAAATGGGATTGTTTTCTTAGTCTCTCTTTCTGTAAGTTCACTATTGGTGTATAGAAATGCCATAGATTTCTTGGCGTTAATTTTGTATCCTGCTACATTGTCAAATTCATTTATTAAGTCTACTAATTTTTTGATGAAGTCTTTAGGGTTTTCTATGTACAGTATCATGTCATCTGTGAATAATGACAATTTTACTTCTTCTTTTCCAATTTGAATGCCCTTTATTTCTTCTTCTTGTCTGATTGCTGTGGCTAGCACTTTCAGTACTATGTTGAACAGGAGTGGTGAAAGCGTGCATCCCTGTCTTCTTCCTTTTCATAGTGGAAATGATTTACATTTTGTCCATTGAGTATGATTCTGGCTGTATGTTTGTCATATAAGGCTTTTATTATGTTGAGGTATGATCCCTCTAATCCCACATTGCTGAGCGTTTTTATCAGAAAAAGGGCGTTGGATTTTTTGTCAAATGCCTTTTCTGCATCAATTTATATGATTATGTGATTTTTGTCTCTCACTTTGTTTATGTGACGTATCACATTTATTGATTTGTGGATATTGTACCAGCCTTGCATTCCTGGGATAAATCCCACTTGGTCATGGTGTATGATCTTTCTAATGTAATGCTGGATCCAGTTTGCTAGAATTCTGTTGAGGATTTTAGCATCCATGTTCATGAGGGATATTGGCCTGTAATTCTCTTTCTTTGTGATGTATTTATCTCATTTTGGGATTAGGGTAATGCTGGCTTCATAGAAAGAGTTTGGAAGTATGCATTCTTCTTGAATTTTTTGTAATAGTCTGAGAAGGATTGCTTTTAGTTCTTCTTTGAATGTTCGGTAAATCTCCCCTGTTAAGCCATCTAGTCCAGGGCTTTTGTTTGCTGGAAGCTTTTTGATTACTGTTTCAATTTCATCAGTAGTTATTGGCCTATTCAGGCGTTTTGAATCTTCCTGATTGAGTTTTGGAGGCTTGTATTTTTCTAGGAATGTGTCCATTTAGTTGAGGTTGCCCAATTTGTTGGAGAAGAGTTGTTCATAGTATTTTTTTATAATCCTTTGTATATCTGTGGAGTCAGTTGTTACATCACCTCTTTCATTTCTGATTTTTTTTATTTGCAACCTCTCTGTTTCTTGGTGAGCCTGGTCTAGAAGTTCATCAATCTTATTTATCCTTTCAAAGAACCAGCTTTTGGTTTCATTGACCTTATGTGGTTTTTTTTTTTTGGTCTCTATGTTATTTATTTCTGCTCTGATCATTATTATCTCCTTCCTTCTGGTTACCGTGGGCTTTTCTTGTTGCTCTCTTTCTAGTTCTTTAAGTTACAAGGTTAGATAATTTATTACCATTTTTTCTTGTTTTTTTGAGGTAGGCCTGTAGAGCTATGAACATCCCTCTCAGGACTGCTTTCATTGTGTCCCATAGATTTTGAATTGTTGTATTGTCATTGTCATTTTTTTCCAGGATGCTTTAAATTTCTTCCTTGATATCTTTGGTAAGCCAATCATTGTTTATTGGCATGCTATTTAACCTCTAAATGTTTGATTTTTTTCATTGTTTTTATTTTAGTTGATTTCTAGTTTTATGTCATCACTAGAGGCCCGGTGCACGAAATTTGTGCACTGGCGGGGGGGGTGTCCCTCAGCCCAACCTGCACCCTCTCCAATCTGGGACCCCTCGGGAGATGTCTGATTGCATGTTTAGGGATCGGGCCTAAACAGGCAGTCGGACATCCCTTTCATAATTCAGGACTACTGGCTCCCAACTGCTTGCCTGACTGCCTGATTTCCCCTATCCACTCCCCTGCCAGCATGATTGATGCCTAACTATTCCCCTGCCGGCCCAATCGTCCCCAACTGCCCTCTCCTGACAGCCCGGTCACCCCCAAATGCCCTCCCCTGCATATTCCCTCTTTATTAGATAGAGATTTTTTCTTTAACATATGGACAGTGTACCTGCCATGGTCTTGACAAATCAGTAAAAATGTAAACCCAAACTAAAAGTGTCATAAAATAAACTCCTTAAACAGGAATTTCATGAGACCTTGGAAAGGTGATAACATGTGGTTTTTTCTTCCTTTCTTCCTTCTCTTTCTTTTTCTTGATGTTTCATATTTTGTCCTTTCTTTCTTTTCTTCTTTTATTCCTTTTCTGTCTTCTCTTCTCTTAACTTTTCCGTTGGTAGAATCGTCAGTACTTGAATCTGTCTCGCTTCCAGAAGACAAAGAAGAGGGAAACACACCGTCATCTGAAGAAAAAGATGATCTATATTGGGTTCTGTGGTGTTTCTGGTTTTGCTCTTTTCCCGGTTTGTTTGTCATTTCTGCTGCCCCGGCAACTTCAGGACTTGTGTGTGGACACTTCTTATTCATGTCTACAAAACCTCCCTGCCTTGGTGAAAACTGTAGGGGAAAAGGCCTTCCTGGGTGGGCTCAAGCCCTGCCCAAGGTGCGGAGCACCCGCCACTGCCCTTGCAGAGCCAACCTCCAGATCTCCGGGTACTCTCCAGTAATGTAACTGCAATTTCCCTGTTTGCCTTCACAAATTAGTTGTAAGTTACTTTCGATGTGAAACCCTACCTCAGACATTTCCTTTGCGGTTTCTGAAGATTTTAAACAAAACCCATTTACCTCCCTAACCTGGTCAGAAGTTTCTACCCAATGGGAGACGTTTGCTGTGCAGCATCATCCAGATATCCCGCCCCCATCTCCAATCACTTGGCTGGGGGCAAGGGAAGTTCTGAGGCTATAGTTATGTGTGGGGGGGGATCACTCCATGGGGGCGCAGGCCCTTTGGAGGCTGACACCCTAGGCTGCTGCTGGGAGGGGATCGATCTGGGTGGTGTGGCTGACTCCCAGGCCTACACCCCTGCTGCAGCTGGGAGCTGATTGATGGGCGGGGGGGGAGGGCGCAGCACAGATGCCTCCCAGGTCCACAGCCCTGGACAGGCCAAGAGGTGCATGGGCTCCTCCCAGCTGACAGGCCTCTGCCCTGGAGGCGGCTGAAAGTGGAGCAGGCAGAGATGGGCGCAGCTGCCTCCCAGGCCCACAGTCCTGGCCACGGCTGAAAGCCAAATGAGCTGAGAAGGGTGCAGGCGCCTCCCAGATGACAGGCCTCAGCCCTGGCAGTGGCTGAAAGCAGAGCACATGGAGAGGTGCACAGGCGTCTCCCAGCCATCAGGCCTATACCCTCCTCCACTTTCCCTTACCTCTCTCCCCTTACAATCATCACACTGTTATCAGTGTCCATTAGTTTTTTTCTCTTTTTTCTATTATGCTCAATCCTTCCACCCGCCCTGCAGTCCCCAAATCCTCCCATTGGCAGCTGTCAGCCTGCTCTCTATCTATGAGTCTGTCTCTATTTTGCTTGTTATTTCCTTTTGTTCATTAGATTTCACATATGAGTGAAATCATATGATACTTGTTCTGCTCTGACAGGCTTATTTCACTTAGCATAATGCACTCCAGGTCTATCCATGCTGTCCCAAAGTGTGAGATTCCCTACCATTTTATGGCCAAGTAGTATTTCATTGTGTGTTTTTTATCCACTCATCTGCAGATGGACACTTTGGCTGTTTCCAGACCTTGGAATTTTTAAATAATGCTGCAATGAACATAAGGACATTGACCCTGAGGTCAGATCCTCCCCCTGATCTTTTCTCCCTTGGCATGTAGCTAGTCATGAGGTAGACTATCCCCCACACTTAGAGAACAAAGGGGCTAGATAAAAGCCTCATCTGACTTATATATAAGGAAGAGACAAGAGGACAGGCCACAATTGGTCAGCTCAAAGAAGAAAACAGCTAACCCCCTCCAAGGGATTTAAAAGGAGCCCTGAGGCCAACAAATCAGTGGAAACCATGACCCTGAAAGGACATACCTGGAAAACTGATGAATATTTCTTGGGATTTTTTCCTGAGATCTCTGGATAAATATCCTCAAGACAAGGACCTAGGGTAGTTTTCTTTATGAAGCACACCGGAATCTTTCCCCACCCTCTTTTCCCAGGTGTATTTTATTTGCCATTCTCTTTCTCCTAAGCTCCAAGGGCCCTTCTTTTGCCTCAGTAACTGTTAGGGGCAGAAATAGAATATTGGGGACTAGCTATAATTATAAGAAATATTAGTCTTGCTCTGTTAACTGATTGTTTTGTTCTGATTAAAGAAATGCATTGCAACCTGGTTAGAAGTTGCATGTGGGATCTGGGAGCTCACCTGGAAATTCAGCCCATCCTCCACATCTGAGAGATGCCTATTATCATGGAAAAATTGACAAAATTGTGGCAGAAAGCAGAGGTGCCAGCCCTTTGAAAAAAACCCCAGGCTTTTGCATACCTGCAGGCCTTTGAAAACCCCAGCCTGCATTGTCTGTAAACTGCCCATTTTGCATACCCATTCTTATCCCTTTTGCCTACTTCCCCTGTTACAGAAGACCAGAGAAAAACCAAGCAACACTTAGAGAAATGGAGTTACACTTTATTACGCGAGGGCCCAGAGAAAAATGTTTTTCAAATTCTGAGCCTCAACATGGAAGAAGTTGTCCCTTGTTATATCTTTTACAGTTCTTTGTCTCCAAAATATAGGGTGTTTCCGGTCCCCTTTGCAAGTTTTTAAAGAGCCCTATGTGCTGGGGCTTTGAGACCTCAACCAAAGGCCTGGCCTGGTGCCAGCACTGATAACTTCATCTGGAGAAGGTTTATGGCTTCTCTAAAATGAGAGTAAACAGGTCTTGCAGGACCAGACAAAGGGGCAGTGACTAGATTCAGATTTCTAGCCCCCCCAAATGTCTCTTTTTCCCCATCATTTCCCCCCTTTGATCCTCAAGCTGATTTTCAGCCTTGGGGATTCAATAGAAGACTTAAAGCTAGGAAGTAGGGTGTTTAGCAGGTTAAGTTTCTTTTTTAATTATTATTACCTAAGGGATTGTGATGGTAGTCTAGAAATCTGGTCTGGAGTAACATCTCGAGCTTACTAAATTTATTTATTAGTTGTTCTAAACCTGTTGACTCTCTTAGAGGAAGGGAGAGGGAATCTACACAGGTTTCCTTATTTCTGGCTTCAGAGCAGTTGGAGTGGTGTGAAGCACGTTTCAGAGATCCATCTCTTCCTTTCATTAGTTGGACCATCGTCCTTGCTCTGCTCATGTCTGTCTTATTGCCTAATATATCCCCTCAAGGATCCTGGCTCTGAATTTTTTAGGAAAAATGGATGTCGGTGGAGCTCCTCTGGCTACTTCCATGCTGAAGAGTGGTGGAGTTTTTTTCAGAGCCAAGAGATCCTTACTGTCTGTCAGAGGGAGGATGAGGCCTGGCACAGAAGGAGGTGGGCTTGTGACCTGGCAGAGACAAACTAACAAATGGTCTGGTGGAAGGGAAAGAAATATTTCAGTTTTAATAATCTCTATTGAAATAGAATTTTTCTCCTTTAAATTATCCCTTTGTTTATTAAAAGATCTAAATTAAGACCAATTTATCTATTGTATTCAATTTGGCCTGATTGTTTGCATAAACACAACAAAATGGTAACTGACTAACTTTGCCAGAATTTCATGATTGAATCTTAGTGTGCCCTGTAGGGGCAGGAAGCCAAGCCATCCAGCTGCTGTCAGGCCTGCCTGCATTATCTGTTGAGTTAGGTGAATTCCTCACCTGTAGCGACACTACCCAGGCCCGCATCCTAGGCTTCAAGGCCCATCTCAGCAGCTCTCCTACTCGTCTTAGCCTAGAGTGTGTGAGGGTTCCACAGGGACACAGAAGCACCTTTATTGCTCCCCTTCTACTCTGACTAACCACCAGTGATGGTAGGGTATGGGACTGATGCTCCAGTGCCATCTATTTTCAGGGCTACCAAGCAGGATACCAGGCTTTCTCCATGGTACTCTTTTTGGCTTCAAATCTTCAGAGTTCAGACAGGGCTCTTTAAAACATGATACTCCAGTCAAAGTTTTCGGTCAATAAAACCACTATTGGAAACCAGTCTTATTGAATTTATGCAAAGAAATGTATTGCCAAATTTTGGAGGAATTATATAAGGAGAAAAATATACTGACCTGCTTTAAGATTTTCTGATTTTCCTTGCCAGTCCTTTCTATGGATTCTTTAGAGTAATATTTTTCTAAATGTATTATAATAAAATAGTAACTGTCTTTAAATGACAAGAAAAAATTAAAATGTGTCTATACTCAAATAGACAGTTAAAGCTGTAGGGTTCCCCCTACCTGACTCTTCCTTAAACTGTATATGGTCTCTGCAGGGGCAGGGGGGATGCCCTCTCAGAACGGACTAAGGGAGTAGCTCCTCTATATGAGTGTTATTCCTTTACAGGGTCTTATATGTCACAGGATCTCTTTTGAGGACTAGTACTCACCGCTTCCCTCTGTTCTAAACAGACCTTCCCCACTTTCCCAAAGTTAAGGTTTGTGCTACCCCTGTTATGGGCATGGTCACACAGGCCTGCAAGGCAGTGCACAGGCTGCCAACTATCTCTCAATAAGAGAGCATCAGCTCCTAGTTTTCTTTCATAACTGAGACAAAAACCTGATGGGTATTTTTCCTTGCCCATTTGGGCACCTGCCCTCTTGGCAGCTAAGTACCCTTTACTTTTTGGGGGGTTTAACCCTATATAACCCCCTTCCAGGACAGCTAATATATGGCTATAGCAATGATGCTTAGTGTGGGAAACTGGACATTTCCCAGTTATTCCCAAAGACTGCTAAAGCCTGTAGACCAACATAGGTCTATAGTAATTGGTGGCAGCTGTATTCAAATCTGGAAGAGAATTAAAGGTTAATACAATATTATTAACACTAGAGGCCCAGTGCACGAAATTCGTGCATGGCGGGGGGGGGGGGTAGTGGGGAGTGTTGTCTCTCAGCCCATCCTGCAGTCTCTCCAATCTGGGACCCCTCAAGGGACCTTCATTTTTCCTTCAAGAGTGTGGTGGAAAAACCCTAGATTACCTTCTTGGATTCTTATAACCCAAATTACCAAGAACACTGCAATTGGTGGCCTACAGGGAGCTTAGCCAATGAGTTGTCAGAAAAGGTATTTACTCTCAAAATGGTTTGGCTCAGTGGATAGATCATGGGCCTGCAGACTGAAGGGTCCCAGGTTTGATTCCTGTTAAGGGCATGTACCTTGGTTGGAGGCATATCCCCAGTGGGGCAGCCCCTGGGTTGTCTTCACTGGGCTAGAGGCATGTCCCTGCCACCTGGTGGTGGCTGCCGGGGTCTCCGCACACCCCAGAGGCCAGCAGCCATCCCCCTGTGGAGGGCGCTAGGCTGGGGGCATGGACACAATCTGCCACTTGGTGCTAAAGCTTGGAAAGCCTCTGGGGTGGGGCGGGAACATCCCCGTCTCAAAACGCCCCAAGGCCAGCAGCCAGCCCCACCATGGGCCCCAGGCTCGAGGCTTGCAGGGACCCTGGGCAGCACGGAGCTGTGGCCGCCAGGGTCTCGGCACACCCAGGAGGCCAGCAGCAGTCCCTGGTCCTGCGCGCCTGGCTGGGGGCGTGGCCCCAAACTGCCGCTTTGTGCAGGAGCCTTTGCAAGCGGCTTGGGGAGGCCAGCAGCCAGCCTGACCTTGGGCCTCAGGCTCGGGGCTTGCAGGGACCCCTGGCAGCATACAGCAGTGGCTGCCAGGGTCTCGGCACACCCCAGAGGCCAGCGGCAGCCCCCGGTCCTGGGTGCCCGGCTGGGGGCATGGCCCTAAACCACCGCTTTGTGCAGGAACCTTTGCAAGCCGCTGGGGGCGGGGCGGAACATCCCCATGTTGCTATATGTTCCTGCCTGCCAGGTTGCTTGTCGCCTACACCCATAGGCTCTGAGTGGCCAGGGGGTGTTCTGGGACCCCTGCCGCTCAGGACCTAAGCACAGGCCTACAGGCTAGGAGTGGTCTGGGTCCGGAGGATGTTTCCTGGACCCAGGCCGCTCAGCGCCTGCATATGCAAATTAACCGCCATCTTTTTCGCTCTGATTGGCTGTAGGCATAGCGGAGGTGCGATCAATTTGCATGTTTCTCTATTATAAGGTAGGATAATGAAGCAAAATATTGGCACTGTGGCCGCCACAGGCAGCCACATCCCTTGCCATTAAACATGACACATGATAAAGCTATGCAAAACACCTCTGAGGGAGGGCGACTAAAGTTCACTGTCGAACCTTTTATGTAAAAGTAAACTGTCCTTGACTCTCTGGAGTCATGTCCATGGAGAAGGCACCAATTAACTTTATCATACAGTTTTCTGTAAGTCACAGTTATCTATTAAGTGCCATTGGCTCCTCTTCACTGGTCACACTGGACATCTGTAGGGCTGTGTGCCGGGGACCATCCTTCTTCACTCTAGCTGTAAACAGTCTGTCCAAGTTCCCTAGAATGTATTCTGGGACGGGAGAAAGTTGTTTGCTGCATACAGGCAGCTTAACCCCTACACAACTGGGCTTGCACCTCTGCCCAGCAAATTGCAATCTATAAGTTCAACATGCAGCCTCTGATCCTCCTAACCCAATGGGGTCTCCGCCAGTCCCTCAGTCAGACTCCTCCTCTCTGGGAGAGTCTGAAAGTCCTGAGCTGCTATTAGCTCTCTTGTTCAGGGAGAATGCCTCCCCTCCTGTTTACCAGTTACAGGGCCTTGCCATCCCTGTCTCTCACCACTGCTTGGCTCATAGTGGTGAGCCAAACACAGCCAGGGCTGCAGGGAGAGACAGTTTGCACATAGCAAAGTGCTCCTGCAGTGGTGGCTTGGGCTTCAGGCCCTTCTATGCTGCCTGTCCTCCTTCCTGGCAGCGACTGCGGCCTCTCCTGTGGTCCCTTGTAGGAATGTGGCATCTAGCCCCCCCTAAACAGGTGTCTTGGCCCACCCCTTGGTCTAAGAGGTTAACTCTCCCTACTTCTCCTGGAGAGTTCAAAGTCCTGAGCCCTCCAACTCAAAAGAGTGTCTTCTCTCCTGTTAACTCCTTGCTGTACCAGAAGCTGCTGCTGAAGTCTTAACCCTTTTAGCACAGTTGCAAATGGGAAACTTTACCAGCTTCATCCCTGGCCATTTTTACAGATCCCAGGGCCCGTTGCTTGTCTCCCTTTAACCAGCAAACCAAATGCTTAAATCTTTCATTGCATGTTGTAAAACACTTATAAATCACTGGGAAGCAACTTGGGTGTCGGGTCACTGGCATCCCCGGCTTCTTGCTGTAGCTTCTGCTTCTCCAGGTGGCTTGGGTGTGGATAACAAATGACCTTGATTGGATTTCTCCTATTAGTCTTTCTCAGTGCCTTGATGTAAGTTATTTACCCTTTGTTTAGGGAGGCAAAATGCAAATTATTTACTTTTCCTGGCTTACTGGCCTATATTATTTAATTAATTTCCTTTTAATATTTCTCCTCTTCTGATTACATACATAACCTTTACAAATTATATATTTCTAAATTAACCTTGAAACCTTCTTTCTATATCCTTTAAAAATGCATAACCATGCCTCAGACCTTCCATTAAGTATTTTTACTTTAATATTCTTTCTTTTTTTTTGCTATATCTTCAGTAACTTGTACTGGCCTTTTCTTTCTTTTTTCTTTAAAATGTATTAGAATTCCTTATTCTTAGAAACCTCCATCCTTCAATGATTACCAAAAAGTAAACAGTCAGCATTTCTTAGATTAACATTTATGAACACAGTTTAAATATATTTTTGCTTTCAAGAAAATATACCTTCAACAAAGTACAAGAGACCTTCTGTGGTAAAACTAAGAGTAGGTAAATTAAAACTTGTCTAGTAAAATCTGCTGCATTCTTCCTTATGTAATTTCAAGTATATTGTATTGGTCTAATTTATTTCAAAAATATTGAGAGAGAGATATTTTTGTGTGACCTCAGGACCCTTGAGATGCCACAAAACTGTCTTTCAGTTAAATTCTTGAAATATTATATTTGGAAAAGCTGTTAAATATATTTAATTTAAAGATTATTAAAACTTAAACCAGTTGTAACATTAAAGATTTGGTCTTGACTATAGAATTAATTCTTTTCTAGTCAGGCCAATAATATATTATATCTTAAAGTTCCTTTGCTGAACATTCTGACGTAGCCCAAGAAGCACCCAGTAACCCTGCCCTGCCAGGCTCAGAGATAGAAACCTTTTTAATCTGGCTGGACAATGAGATTTTCTCTATGTGTATTGGAAGGGTTAAAGAGAATTAAATGGGGCAGAGGAAGATTTATTGTGCTTTGCAGAAAGCTTGTGGCCTTGATTCCAGCATAGCTCAGATAAGACACCTGGAAAGAAACCAAAGATGAACTAGACTCCCATGCCAGCAGAGCAGTTTGCAGCCAGCAAAAATAAACAAAAATTTATCTCTCCCTTCTATCCCCACTGACACCCCCTCTTTTCTGCATTAACCATTTACTCTGTCCATAGCAGGAGAAACAAGGCAAGTGGTCTGAGATCCTGTATATCCAGGCTTTTTACACTTAAGGACACATCCTTCTCTCTGCAACAGCTGCTCTCCCAGATTTTTCCTACTTTACTCTAAGCCCCCAGAGGATCTCAAATCCTCCTCTTCCTTTACCACTTTTGATCTCTCCAACCATCTCCCTGTCCCCCAGCCTAGGGCTCCTCCACCTCAGCAGGCTGAGCCTACCACCCTGCCCAGCAAATCCCACCACCACTACCCCATCTCACACCTGCTCAAGAGCAGTTTTTGCCTCTCTTCCTCCCCCAGTCAGAGAAGATGCTGTCCCTAACAGAGACCCACTATAAATCTATCAGGAAGGGCAGGCAGGTTGCAGGTCTTGAGACCACATGATTCTCTGCTTGCTATAAGGGCTGAAAAAGGCAGCCTACAAAGCAGTTAATTATGAAAAGTTAGCAGAAATCACCCAGGAAAGTCATAAAAATCTGGCAGTCTTTCTCTCTCTCCTTACACAGGCTATGAGAAAATGTACTAATCTTAACCCAATAAGACTTAGCAGAGGAGAAAAGGATAGTGGGGTCTAGCCTTCGTTTAAACTTCTCTGGGTTGCAACCTTTACAAATTTTATACCTTTAAATTAACCTTAGAATTTAAAAAAAATTTAACCCAACATAACAAAATCATAAACCAGGGAAGAGCAAATTAAAGTCTCTACTATAAAAACATAGACAGAAATTTCATTAGCTAAGCGGGCTAATTCCCTCCATGATAGAGAGCAAGAATGACCTTTAGAAAAGAATTCTTAGCAGTTGCTTGGGACAGCTGCAGACTGTCACAGCATTCAACCTCACCATACACAATTAGGCTTCTCCCTAAAGTTGGGTTTGCCCTATCTTTAAACAAATTAAACAACAGAAAGAGATAACAAATACTCTCATGTGTACAGCCCGACAGTACAAAGTAGCTTTTGCTTCACACAGGCTCTCACACTTACATTCATACACCAGACAGTCCAAGTTTTCTACTTCTACCATATATTTACTCAGAGTTTAAACAGTCCACCTGATTCCTAATTAATTGCCCGAGGAAGCCATATGACTTCCAGGGAGGTGATCAAGCTCCCACTTCCACTCACTCGGAGTGGGCCTGACTGATAGGGGCCCCTACCTTACCGATTCTGTCAACAGGTCCAGAAGTGTCCGTCCACTTTCTCCAGTTGCCAGAGTGTCCTAGGCTGAGGTCCAGAAGTCCCCTTGTTCAATTATGCTCAATCAGTAGATCAGCGCCTCCCAGAGGCCTATGTGGCGCTCCTGGGCCCTAAACCTGGGCCACTCACTGGAGTCCAAAAAGGCCAACGCAGTTGGTTCCTGGGCAGGGGACCAATAATGTTACAGAAGACTGGAGAAAAACCAAGCAACGCTTGGAGAAAAACCAAGCAACACTTAGAGAAATGGAGTTACACTTTATTATGTGTGGGCCCAGAGAAAAATGTCTTTCAAATTCTGAGCCCCAACATGGAGGAAGTTGTCCCTTGTTATATCTTTTTTGGTTCTTTGTCTCCCAAAAATGGGGTTTTCTGGTACCCTTTTCAAGTTCTTAAAGAGCCCTGTGTGCTGGGGCTTTGAGACCTCAACCAAAGGCCTGGCCTGGTGCCAGCACTGATAACTTTGTCTGGGGAAGGTTTATGGCCTCTCTAAAATGGGAGTAAACAGGTCTTGCAGGACCAGACAAAGGGGCAGTGACTAGATTCAGATTGCTAGCCCCCCAAAATGTCTCTTTTCCCCATCACCCTCATGTAATTTTGGTCTTTCTACCAAATATAAGCAGCTGGCTTATGGTGAGGGGCAGAGCAGATTTTTGTGGATGACCTGCTGCTCTCCCATACTTCAGGCAGTATTGGAATAAATGCTCATGTATGATTCAACCCTGTCTGCTGAATTGGTTCAAGTAGTGACAGGCAGCCCAGACCCATTGATTGTCCAGTTACATAACTTGTTTCCAGAGCTCATGTCTTCTATAGCTCACTTCTTCTGCATCAGTGACATTCTAAATAAAATTTATCTTATAGCTTGAGTCTTAGCTCTGAATTATTTCTTAGCCAGAACTCAAGTGCCGAGGTTGCTGAACGGAGTTCTGGTGTGACTCCACTGGACTAACACCTGATGCCATTTCAACACCAACACGTTCATTTTGTACAACTGCTAGGAACATTTTTCTGATTACTAGATGGGATGCTGCCCAATTAATGAAATATTTAATAAAACCAATTGGCTCTTTATATTTCCTCAGTTTATTTTAGTATTTTGCAAAGAGACACAAACATTCAGACCATAGCCTTTGGGTTTAGGTTAAGCATGATTTTCCAGAGAGTTTGGTTCAATGTCTGTGCCACCCTTAGTGGTTTTTGCTTACTTGCTTGTTTGTTTTTTAATCCTCATCTAAGGACATGCTTAGAGAGAGGAAGGAGAGAGAGAGAGAGAGAGAGAGAGAGAGAGAGAGAGAGAGAGAGAGAGATTGATATGAGAAATATCTACCAGTTGCCTTACACACACACACAGACTGGGAATTGAACCCTGGTGAAAGGGGTAGCTAGCTAGCTTAATTAGACAGGCTTAGGATGTTTTAGGAATGAAAATGGTCCATGGAAAGGAATACATAATGGAGACTTGAAGGCACCAGGATATTTATCTTACTTGTACAGAAAGTAAAGAAATGTCACAGGCAAATAGAAATATATCTGGCATGTGCAATTAAGACAGCCATAAACAGGGGTATCACTGACATAGTGATGTTGATGGCTTTTATAGTGAGGTCCATATTATTTGAGTAATTAATTAGTTAAGTAGGGATATAATCATATATTTTATGAAACAGAAGAATATAAAACATGAAGGTTAATGTATATAGTAAATCATAAATTAGTTGAGAAAATTTTTAGATGTAAGGCTTTTGCCAGAATGAAATCATATAGTGACAATTTGATAGATTGTAGTTAGAATATTTCTGGTGATGTCATTAGGTGCTGAGGTCTGTATGGCATATATACAAATAATTTTAAAATAAAATTTTGAAGACAGTTAATTATACTGGAGTTTATTAGTCATAATTGGGTATTATGGTTTTTATTAAAATATATTTTTTAAGATTATTTTTATTTTTATTAAAGAGTTAAATTAAGACTAATCTATTTATTGTATTAAGATGACTTTTAGTTTGGCCTGATTATTTGTGTAAGTATAATAAGAATGGCAATTGATTACATAGGCTTTTTAAATTTGCTTTGTTGTAATTTTATAAGAAAGTTCATTCTTAGGGCAAAGAAGTTCAAGCCACACAGTTGCCATTAGATCTTGACTGTAATATTTATAAGCTTGGGTAGATTTCTTAAGTTTTTGAGGTCTTTATAGGTGTTTTGAGGGTTTTTTCTTGTTATTTTTTAGGAAAGTAATTTTTTTTTTTGAAAGATTGTCATGAATCATGTGACTAAGTAAGGCACCAGGCTATTTGTTTAAGGGGCTTATTGGCTTTAATTTTTATTTTTTAGAGTTTTCTGGTGACATTCAGAGTCCTGGGATATCTCTTTTAGACATGACATTTCAGCAAAGTGTTGGTTAATAAAATTTTAATTTGAAATTGGCTTATGCCCTGTTATGAATAAAGTAGATTTTTATTGGGTTTATGTAAATAAATATATTGTCATGAGAATAATAATATTTATTTATTAAGAATTTTTAAATTAAGTAGGGAGAAAAATATAAATGTCTTAATATTGTTTGTGAAAGTATAATTTATTAATTTTTTTAAGAACAGAAATAATTTTTTATGTCTGGAAAATAATAAGATTAAAAATTAGTAATATTTTCAAAAATTATAATTATTTTTAGTTTATTTAGTCCTATAGTCAAAATTTCTTTTAGTTTTCTTGTTAGTATTTATAGAAATTCAGATATTTTATAGAGTTTTAATAATTTTTATTTAGTTTGAGGGGTTGATTTGAAAGTTTATTTTTTGAGATATGTAGTTTAAAATAAATCAGTCTTTTTCATTGATTTTTCAGAAGATGTAACATTTTTGCAAATGCATCAGAGTAAAACGACTGTCTGTAAATGGCAAAAAACAATTTTAAATGACATAGTTATAGATTTAATTATAATGTAATTTATATGGTATTTTTAATAGACTGGCAAAGAATTAAACAAATTCTGTATTAGTTTATTTTAGATGTATTTATTTAATAAGATTTATTTAGTATATTTATAATTTTTGAAAGATTTTATATGATTTTTCTATGACTTTTATAAACTTTTGTATTCATTCAGAAATAATCAGTTTTAGAATAATTTCGTTTTTTCCTTTAAAATGTATTTTTATACTTTATGTCTCTTATTATTAAAATTATATAATTTCTTTTTAATTATTTAGAATTTTTAAAAATAATTTTTAGGCAACAAGTAATTAACATTTATTAGATTAGTAATATATTCATATTTTTAAGAGATATATTTCAAAAAAAGTAAGACATATTCATTAATATATTTAAATTTATTTTCCAGTTTCTTCACAATGAGAAGCCCAAAGTAGGCAATTTTAGATTAATTAATATTTTACTATTTTGTTATTTTAAAATATTTAGCTATTTAATAATTATTTTATTATTTAATTTAGTAAGACTTCAAAGTTTTAAGTTATTAAAGACTTTAGAAAACTATGTTTTGATAAATATAATTATATTATAAAATTTTATTTTAATTTTTCATATTACTTATATTTATTTATTATCCTATATAATAAATAGGTAAAATGCAAATTGACTCTCACACCCTCACAAGATGGCTGCTTACAACCAGGCCGGTAGTGGGACAAGTAAGGGACGACCAAACAACTGAACAGCAGGCTGTGTGGGGTGACCAGGCCAGCAGGGGGGGGGGCCATGGGGGGTGACCAGGCCAGCAGGGGCGGCAGTTGGGGGTGACCAGGCTGGCAGGAGGGGTGCAGTTGAGGGAGACCAGGCCAACAGGCTGGGGCAGTTAGGGGTGACCAAGCCAGTTCGGGGGTCATTTAGGAGTGACCAGGCCCACAGGGAGGGGGAAGTTGGGGGCAATCAGGCTGGCACACAGAGGCAGTGAGGAGCTATCAGACCAGCAGGGGGGACAGTTAGGGGTGACCACTCAGGCAGGCAAGTGAGCAATTAGGAGTGAGCGGTCCAGGATTGAGAGAGGGATATCTGACTGCCAGTTTAGGCCTGGTCTAAACCGGTAGTGGGACATCCCCCGAGAGGTCCCGGATTGGAGAGGATGCAGGTTGGGCTGAGGGGACCACCCCCTGTGCACGAATTGTGTGCACTGGGCCTCCAGTTTCTTAATAATTGTATGTGATTTTAAAGTTAATTATTATTCAAGGCAGTTTTTGGCAAATTTTATCATAGGGGTAATATGACCGTGACATATTTTAGGATGCTAGAGAAAAGGCTAGTGGGGTGGGTGGGGGGGTAAAAGATTTATTTCTTATATATACAGTGCATATATTTTTTTTTCTCAGTATAATTCTTATGATGTAATAACATGATACTTTGTATATAAGGAGAGATTTTATTATTCTTTAAAATAGAAGTAAAAACAACCTCTAAAGTAAATAAATGAGTACTTTTAAAAGAAAGGACTGGGTCATTAGTCTTAGATTTTTTTCTTATTAATCTGTATAGTACCAGTAAATGGCCTTCATAAGGTCTGAGTGGCACAAACTCCAAACAGCAGAGACAGGATTTCTAATGTTTATAAAATAGTGAAGTACAAATAAAGTCCCCAAAAGATAAGAAAGAAAGTAATCAATGTTATATAACAGAAAGACAAGAACTCTTAATAGTTAAGTGTTATGGGTGGCCGATGCCTTGAGAGGGAGAGCAGGAAGGGTCCCTGAGATAAAGAACTCTTGGCAGATGCTGGGAAGTTTCTGCTATCCCTGCCATGGGTTCAGCAGCTGGAGCCCACAATCAAGTGGGATGTGCCCCATCTTTAAATTAAGCTAAATGACAAAGAGACACTAAGTAACAATTAACAGAGACATTCTATGTAAAATATTTTCAGGCGCCACAACCACAGACAAGATCTTCAGACCATATTCCTTGTCTGTCCAGCCACAGAAACCTCAAAATGTTCTGCGTAAAAAAATAAAAGCAAACAAACAAACAAACAAACAACCCCCCCCCCCACAGAAGCAGAGCAGCAGAGTAATGTTTCTAGTCCTAGAGTGGGACTTGGGGACCAGACAAGGATCACTGGAGGTCTCTTGCCACCAGTACCTACACATCACCCAATAAATGCATGCCTTGTGCTGTATATGTTTCCTTATAAAGAAGCCCAGACAAGAAGTAGCAATGTTTCGTGTGCCATATACTAGTAAACATGCTTGATTCCTCCTCCTGTCATATAAAAAGGCTTGATTCAATTTAGGTGGAAGGACGGGGATTGCTGGAGCTGAGAATGGACTTCACAGGAAAATTTTTGCTAGTGCTGCAAGTTAAAAAAAAAAAAAAAAAAAAAAAAAAAAAAGGTCCCGGTTTCAGATCCAGGAGCCCCCAGTCCCTGCAACTAGCGGGGTCTCTGGTGCTTACCTAGGAAGAAATCCCACTGGGGGTCCCAGCGGAGTCCCCAAGTTTTGTAACTGGACAACCAAAGGGTCCGGGCTGCCTGTCATCACTTGAGCCAATTAAGCAAAGACAGGGTTGAATCATATATGAGCATTTATCCCAATAATGCAGTCAGTATGGGAGAGCAGTTGGTCACCCACAAAAATCTGCTCTCACCCTACTTGTCAGTTGGCTGGTTATATACACGCAAGGGAGAAGAAAGCTACATGCAGCTGCAAGCTGCAAGTGTAAGATGGAAAGGGGATGGTAGAGTCTGCAGTATGGCCTTCAGGAGCTCAAAGTCTGATAACAAGGTGGCTAATAATGATACTAGGGGCCTGGTGCATGAAATTCATGCACTGGGGAGGGGTCCCTCAGTCCAGCCTGCCACCTCTCACATACTGGGAGCCCTCAGGGGATGTCTTACAGATAGCTTAAGCCCACACCCCATTGGGAGCAGACTTAAGCCACAGTCTGGCCTCCCTTTGCTTGAGGCATCTGGGCTGATCAGGGTAAGGCGCCAGCCCCACCACCCTGCTGCTACCAAGGTATTTTCATCAACACAAACTCCAGTCCCTTCACCATGAAAAAATGACAACTTTCTTTAAGCATTTTCAAGATATGTCTTTCATAAGCTATGACATTTCTTTCTTTATTTTTTTTTATCCTCACCTGAGGATATCTTTCCATTGATATTTTCCCCTTCCCTCCGATCCCAAGCTCAGCCCCTTCCCAAGCCAAAAGCCTCCTCCCCAGGTTTAGGCATGGGAAGGGGTTCTCCCCAGCACCTCCCCAAGCTTAAAGCCTCCACCCTAGGTTTAGGCTTGAGAAGGGCCCCACCACCACCTCACCTCCAATTGCAGGCTCAGCTGCTTCCCAAGCCTAAAGCCTCCACCCAGGCTTTAGGCTTGGGAAGAGATTTCCCCCCACCCCACCTCCAATTGTATGCTTGGCCCCTTCCTAAGCCTAAAGCCTAAAGCCTCCACCCCAGGTTTAGGCTTGGGAAGGGGACCCCCGCCCCTCAGATCGCAGGCTCGACCCCTTCCCACGCCTAAAGCCTCCGTCCCAGGTTTAGGCTTAGGAAGAGGACCCCCGCCCCTTCCCAAGCCTAAAGCCTCCACCCCAGGCTTTAGGCTTGAGAAGGGTTCCCCACCCCAGAACCTCCAATCACAGGTTCGGCACCTCCCCAAGCCTAAAGCCTCTGCCCCAGGTTTAGGCTTGGGAAGGGGTTCCCCCAGGACCTTCCCAGGCCTAAAGCCTCCGCCCCAGGTTTAGGCTTGGGAAGGGGACCCCCACCCCTCCGATGGCAGGCTCGGCCCCTTCCCAGCCTAAAGCCTCCGCCCCAGGTTTAGGCTTGGGAAGGGGTTCCCCCCAGGACCTCCCCAAGTCTAAAGCCTCCGCCCCAGGTTTAGGCTTGGGAAGGGGACCCCGCCCCTCCGATGGCAGGCTCAGCCCCTTCCCAGGCCTCAAGCCTCTGCCCCAGGTTTAGGCTTGGGAAGGGGACCCCGCCCCTCCGATGGCAGGCTCAGCCCCTTCCCAGGCCTCAAGCCTCTGCCCCAGGTTTAGGCTTAGGAAGGGAACCCCCGCCCCTCTGATCGCAGGCTCTGCCCCTTCCCATACCTCAAGCCTCTGCCCCAGGTTTAGGCTTGGGAAGGGGACCCCCGCCCCTCTGAAGGCAGGCTCGGCCCCTTCCTAAACCTAAAGCCTCCGCCTGATGGCCGGCTGGGTGTGACCTGGGTGCCTAGGAGGTTCCCCAGACCCACGTATGTATGCAAATTAAATGCCATCTTGATTGGGTTAATTTGCATACTCACTCTGATTAGCTGTGGGCATAGTGAAGGTACGGTCAATTTACATCTTTCTCTATTATTGGGTAAGATTACAAATAGCTCAGACCATTCCTGGGTCCGAAGAATGGTCAGAATTCCTGAGAAATACTCCAGGAGGGGGTCAGGGTCCAGGTGCAGCAACCATATCAAAGCGTGTCCTGTCCTTGGTCTGTTCTCAAAATGCATTTCTTTTCTGAGTAATGGACCCATTGAGGCATCTTATCTTTTTAAAGCCCTGTTTCATCCTCCAGTTTCCCATGGTCTGTAAGAAAACTTCTTATCTATAGTTAGTAAGGTGAATAATTAGGCAACTGTGGCTCTACTAGTATTCTCATTACATGTCCTTCCCCACTCTCAATACCTCAGTCTTAGGCATGCTCTGTGTCTTTGAATCTCATGATATGGACCTCCTTAGTGAATCTGTAAAATATCTCTAATGGCCATTAGATATATGTAATACATCCCCTCACCTTCAAATAGAGGTGTGTTTTCATTTTCTATTGCCTTTTTCAAGATTGAATTCATCTGTATTTTAATGACAAATCTCATTGTTTTCCTTTGCCAAACTGTTTAAAGCTTTTAGTTTCATAAGAGAGATGGCAAGGAAGACTCTGGGTGGCACTCAATGTCTTTTTTTATTTATTTACTTGTATTTGTATTTTTTTAAAATATATTTTTATTGATTTTAGAGAAAAAGGGAGAGGGAGAGAGATAGAAACATCAATGATGAGAATCATTGATAGGCTGCCTCCTGCATGCCCCCTACTGGGGATCGAACCTGCAACCAAGGCATGTGCCCTTGACCAGAATTGTATCAGAGACCCTTCAGTCCACAGGCCAACGCTCTATCCATTGAGTCAAACAGGCTAGGGTGGGGCTCAATGTCTTTTATTCAGCAATTAATCTTCCCTTCAAGTCGCTCTGCAACATGAAAGAAGCTTTTTCAGAAAGTTAAAACTGCTTCCAGTCCCTTTGTAACCACAGAACCAGCTCAAAACAGCCCTATCCTGTTTAACAAGACACAGATTTGCATTGCAGAAAAAACAGACCAAGACTGCAAGTCATGTAGCCATGGCATATGCAGAGGAGAGAACTTTGGCTTCTAGTTGCACTGGAATGAAAGGACACCCCAACCCTAACCAAAGGACCAGAACATAACCAAAATTTGAATACCAGGACTCTTTCAGAAGCCAAGGATCCATTGTCCAGGAAGATCTGGTGTTAAAGCCCCTTATTAAAAACTAGAGGCCAGATGCATGAAATTCGTGCAAGTGTAGGCCTTCCTTCCCTCTGGCACCCGGGACCCGGGCTGTCTTCCCTCCAGCCCCAGCTTCGTCAGGAAGTTTGTCCAGAAGATGTCCAGTCTAATTAGCCAGTCTAATATTATCCTTTTATTATTATAGACTAGAGGCCCTATACACAAAGATTTGCTCAAGAATGGGCCTTCCTTACCCTGGCTGCCGGCACCACCTTCGCTCTGGCCCGGAGTCGCCTTTCCACCTTCCCATGCTACCCAGAGGCCCAGAGCAGCTGGGGTGGTGCCGCCTCCCGCCGCTCTGTGTCTGCATATGCAAATTAACCCACCATCTTTGTTGGATTAATTTGCATACTCACTCCTGATTGGCTGGTGAGCATCATGAAGGTACAGTCAATTAGCATGTTATTCTTTTACTAGAAGCCCGTTGCACGAAGATTTGTGCAATAGACCTTCATTCACCTGGCCGCCAGCACCAGGAACCCAGGCCTTGGCTCTGGCCACCACCTTCCACATTCTTTCAGGGTCAGGGCTTGGACCCGGGTGCCGCCACTGCCAGCCATGATCTGGGCACCTCCCGCTGGCCTGGGTCCATCAGCGGCCATCAATCTGAGCAGCGGGAGGCACAGGACAGGACTCAGCGAGACTCACCCCGTGCCTCCTGCCAGCCCGGGTCCATCAGCGGCTCAGTGATCAGAGCAGCAGGAGGCCCCACGCCTCCCGTCAGACGCTCAGCGATTAGAGCGGTGGGAGGTGCGGGGTGGGATTCGCCTCCTGGGGGCCTGGGTCCCTTAGTGGCTCAGCGATGGGGGGCAGGCAGCGCGTGGGGGCCGCCATCTTTACTGGGTTAATTTGCATAGTGCCTGATTGGCTGTGGGCATAGCGAAGATACGGTCAGTTAGCATATTACTCTTTTATTAGGTAGGATTAGTGTAGATGGCCAAGTTACAAGGTCCTCCAATGAAAACTTGTTCCCCAAGCACTTCTGCATACCTATTCCCTCAGCCCTTTATAAACCCTAAACCTAGTCCACCAAGCAAGATGTATGTGAAACACCATTAATTCTTCAATCTTCTCACTCGGTACCATCTTGATTAATAAATATGTGTTTTTTTGCTTGAAACTCAGGTTTTGAGTTTTGGCTTTTTGAAGCATCAGGCACATACACTTTAGATCAATAATACCTTTAACAAACACTTGGTGAGATCCAAGGTGAAACATTTGTGAGTGAGAGCAAATTACTTTTATGTCTACAGCTCTCAGATTGCATTTTAAAATGCTAGCCTACACTCAACCAGTAACAACCCAGTGAAATGAAACAGAATTTTTCTATCTTGTATGATGTTCATTTTCCAGTGTTTTCCCCATCTCTATAATCGAGTGTTGCAATTTATTTCTCATGGAATATGCCTAGGTTTTCCTAGATTTTGGATTAGTTGGTTGCCCTAAACCTCAACTCTCTGATGGGTCCATAATTTTCTAGCACTTTGTTGTTTTTTTGTCTTGCCCTCTCTTTTTAGCTTTTTTTTTTTTTATTCCAGAGAGAAAGGAAGAGGGAGTGAGATAGAAACATCAATGATGAGAGAGAATCATTGATAGACTGCCTATTGCACACTCCCCTATTGGGGACTGAGCACACAACCTGGGCACATGTCCTTATCAGGAATTGAACCATAATCCCCTGGTTCATGGGTTGATGTTCAACCACTGAACCACACCAGCTGGGCTCTTTTTAGCTTTCTAGATCCTAAGTGGAAACTGGAACACTGTATATATAGTTTGAATGGTTGTGAAGAGTAGCAGAATATGCTACCCCAAAATATGCTTCTTTGGCATAAGGATTATTTTGAGTCGATTATTTTGAGAAACAGAAGTCAGGAGTAGTTCTGAAAACAGAATAGAAGTTAACATTTTGTAAGGAAAATTTACATTTATAAAGGAAATCTCCATTTGTAAAGCTATTTCCCTCTTTGAACCAATAAGAGAAGGCTGACTGTAGATCACAAGAGACTCTTAGCAATGGAAAAGAAAAGGATTCAATCTGCCTGACAAAACTTACACTTGTTCACATTGCTTTTCCTGATATTGTCCTCCCCAAACACCTTTCTTTTCTTGTTTTGTTTTGTTTTTGGTTTTTGTTTTTGTTTTGGTCTTTACTTGAAGATGGCATTAAATCTTGTGGTTTAAGTTACTAATTTTTTCCTGGGTATGTACCATATATATGAAACTTATTGAAAATTATAACAGACTACAACAGACAAAAAAAAGGACCACATACTAAACATTACAAGCTCAGATGAGGGCTGCATAATGGGCTTTACAAACGTGGAGATATAAAGTATCCACATAGGATGGTCTGAAATTAAAAATGTCTAACTAAAAGCAAGTCATAGTATATAGTCATATTCTAGGACGGTAACTTAACTGAGCCCGTCTACTGTCTTTTTGTATCTATGATAACATACCTTTGGAATGTCAGAGTAATCCTATTTTTTCTAGATACTCCAGGGTACAGTCTACCATGAGAACATGAGACCACAATACCCTTCATTGTTATTTTATTTTCTCACATACTGATGTTGTAGGCCGTTAGACAGACATGAACAGATTAAAGACGATGAGCCAGGTACAGAAGATCACCACGATGGAACACACCGGACACCTAGTAATGAGAAAGAGCTGGTAGAGTAGATATTGGAGATATTCAATTCAAGACCTCTCTCCCCTAGGACCTCTCTCTAACCTAGAATGGCAGATATTGCTCCTAGCAACTCTCTCTATCCTAGAATGCCTCCAGTCATGCAGGTGGGATTCTCCTTACCTTTTCTCCTCTAGCATGTGGTTAGTCATGTGGTAGATTCCCACCCATAGAGGAGAACAAGAGGAGAATTGTTGGAGGAAAGCCCCATCTAACTTCCATGCAAAGACAGAAGACCACAGGGCAGTCCCTATAGGTCAGTTTGAATAAGAAAGCAGTTAATTCCCCTCCAAGGGTTTAAAAGGGACCCTAGCCCACTCCCCAAGGCAACTCTTTGAGCCGTCTGCTCAAAATTTCTCTTCAAGTGTACTTTATCTTTGCTTGCTCAAATAAATGTTCTCTAGCAAGTTGGGGTCTTGGATCTTAATTCTTTTCTTAGCCAGAACTCAAGTACCGAGGTTGATGAACCCAGGTTTGGTCTGACCCCACCAGTCAGACAACTGGTACCATTTCCACCTTCTATAACACCACTCTATGTGTTGTAAATGTTACTTGTTAATTACCCTGTACCCACCAATGTAAAGGAAGTATATGTTTCTCCATTTTACTTTTTAAAAAAAATATATATTTTATTGATTTTTTTATAAAGAGGAAGGGAGAAGGATAGAGAGTTAGAAACATCAATGAGAGAGAAACATTGATCAGCTGCCTCCTGTACACCCCCTACTCGGGATGTGCGTGCAACCAAGGTACATGCCCTTGACTGGAATCAAACCTGGGACCCTTCAGTCAGTAAGCTGACGCTCTATCCATTGAACCAAACTCGTCAGAGCTCCATTTTACTTGTTATTCAATCTCAGAGATTTCCCCACTTTGCTTTCTCCCCCTCCATAATCTAGCACCAATGGATTTTATGTAACCTATTTATGTCTTTCCTTTTGATGCTGCTATATAAAATAAGTGGTAAAACCGCTATTTTTTGGAGCATTTTTTCAACCTGTTGATATTTTACTTCCTGGCAATTGTTGTTGTAAGGGCATAAAGATAAGGCTTTTCCTTTTCTGTGCTATGGCCTTCCACAATTTATGAGAAGCACCTGGTAATTAAACCCTAAGATTGATAGCTCCTCTGATTTAAACAGCCACTATGTTCAAACTACAAGACCAGATAAGTTACTCCCAAGGCTACATTCTTGCATTTCCCCTCTATTACCCTTTAAAAGGGTAAATCACCTTTTTTTCTTTTCTTGCCCTTGTATTGTTTAGCAATGCACTGACCCTTTAGCTTCATGGAAAGTAAAATAAACTTTCTCCTTGGATCTTTTCTTTTAATTGTGAATGCTTGCACAGCCTGAGTTACTGGCCAAACCCTAAAAGTGGTCAGTTTGGCTCAAATAAACTCATAAAATTTCTGTACAGATTTGGACATTTCCTACATTGACACTAAATATACAAGAATTTAGCTTTTAGTTAAAATTATTAAATTAGCCATCTTGAGAATCATAGCTACACTGGAATATAATCAGGCTCTGGGGCCTGTGACCTGCCTGTAAAGAAAGTTTCAGAAGGTATACTCTGCTTAATATACTAGTAACAGAAGACTATCGTCTATTAAACATGTATAGCTCAGTTCTTTTAATTTAAAAAAAAATCTTTATTGTATTACAGATGTCCCCCTCCCACTGCCCATGATACCTGGTTCCATCCCTGCCCCAGGACTTCATCACCCTATTGTCTTTGTCCATAGGTAATAATACATATGTGTATTCTTTGGTTAATCTCTTACTATCACCCCCTCCCACCTTCTGAAATCTGTCACTGTGTTCCACGTTTCCATTCCTCTGGACCTATTTTAGTCATTTCTCTATTTTGTTCATTATATTTCTTATTTGTTTATTTTGATTTTTAGGTTCAGTTGTTGATAGATATGTATTTATTATCTTTTCTCCTCCTCCTCCTCTTTGTTGTTGTTGTTGTTGTTTTTGTTGTTGTTGTTGTTGTTCTTCTTCTTCTTCTCCTTCTTCTTCAGGTAATACTAGTTTGATGGTGATGAATACCTTTAGTTTTTCTTGTCATTGAAGCTCTTAATCTGACCTTCAATTCTAAATGATAGCTTTGCTGGGTAGAGTAATATTGGTTGTATGTCCTTGTAACTCATCACTTTATTTTTATATATATATTTTTAATTTCTTTATTGATTAAGGTGTCACATATTTGTCCTCATCCCCCCATTCCCATCCCACACCCCTTCCCACGGATGCCCCAACCCCCTGTTGAACTTAACCATTGGTTAGGCTCATATGCATGCACACAAGTCCTTTGGTTGGTCTCTCACCCCCCCACCCTCCCCTATCTTCCCTCTGAAGCCCGATAGTCCGATCAATGCCTCCTTGTTTCTGGTTCTGTTCGTGTTCATCAGTCTATGTTGTTCATCATTACCCCTAGATGAGCAAGATCATGTGTCATTAGAGATATACTTATAAGAACTGAAAGTGAGATGAGCAATAATAGTTATGCTGACAGGCAAATGAATCAGTCTGTAGTGAGTTTCCTTCTGGACCAACAGTTCTTTTGAGACCCAATATCAATGTCCACCAGTTCCTTATGTGTACATGTCAGTACTGACCCCTCAGCTCTGGATGGTGGACAAATGGTGGTAATGCAGGTCTGACACCCTCTGTTTTGGTTTTGGCCGGACCCAGGGGCACGACTTCACCCAGACTCAGGGGCACGTGGCCTCACCCGGACCCAGGGGGTGCGTGGCCTCACCTGGACCCAGGTGCGTGCGGCCTCACCCAGACCCGGGACCCAGCCTCACCCAGATCCAGGGGCACACGACCTCACCCGGACACGGGATGATCCAGCTTCACCCAGACCCAGGGGGCGCGTGGCCTCACCTGGAACCAGGTGCGCGGCCTCACCTGGACCCGGGACCCAGCCTCACCCGGATCCCGGGGCACACGGCCTCACCCGGACCCGGGATGCTCCAGCTTCACCCGGACCCAGGGGCACATGGCCTCACCCAGACCCAGGGGTGCGTGGCTTCACCCAGACCCAGGGGCGCGTGGCCCCACCCGGACCCAGGGGGCCGTGGCCTGACCCGGACCCAGGGGCACATGGCCTCACCCGGACCCGGGATCCAGCTTCACCCGGACCCAGGGGCGCATGGCCTCACCTGGACCCAGGGGCGTGTGGCCTCTCCCAGACCCAGGGGTGCGTGGCCTCACCCGGACCCAGGGGCGCGTGGCCTCTCCCAGACACATGGTTGCGTGGCCTCACCCAGATCCAGAGGTGCACGGCCTCACCCGGACCCAGGGGCGTGAGGCCTCAACTAGACCTAGGGGTGTGTGACCACACCCGAGCCCAGGGGCATGCAGCCCTGCCCGGACCCGGGACCCAGCCTCTCCCAGACCCAGGGGTGCTTGGCCTCACCCGGACCCAGGGGTGCGTGGCCTCACCCGGACCCTGGGGCGTGTGGCCTCACCCAGACCCAGGGGCACGTGGCGTCTCCCAGACCCGGGACCCAGCCTCTCCCGGATCCAGGGGCACACGGCCTCACCCGGGCCCGGGATACAGCTTCACCCAGACCCAGGGGCGCGTGGCCTCTCCCAGACCCAGGGTCGCGTGACCTCACCCAGACCTAGGGGCGCGCGGCCTCACCCGGACCCGGGACCCAGCAGGGTTTCGTTTTCTTGATCCCAATTCCTGTTGGTCAATTCCCTCTCAGCAATTCCTTCAGCCATTTTCTCAGAGCTCTGGGGCGGCTGCCACAGAACTCGTTGGGCTGCGGGCTCAGCGAAGCTCCGGTGTGCCCGGTGCGTGGTGGCGGGCTGGTCCGGGGTCGCTGCATTGGCCCTTGGGTCTGCAGCGGTGGCCAGTCGCCGAGCGTGCGCACCTGGCCGCTTCCGGGGCATTGAGATTCTTGAAGGACTCAGAGGTCAGCAAGCGCAGAGTCTCCCACCCCGTGTCTCTCAGGGGCTCGTCTGTCTGTGCTTGGCAGTGAGTGGAGCCGTCCCCTCAGCCATGCAAGGCTTCAATAGTAGACTAAAAGAGGCAGAGGACTGAATTAATGAGTTAGAAGATAAGATAGAGAAACAAGCCCAATCTGAACAGAAACTGGAGAAAAAAATTAAACAGCAAGAGGAGAGCTTAAGGGAGCAGTGGGACAAAACAAAATGAAGTAACATATGTATAATAGGGATTCCAGAAGGACAAGAAGAGCAGCAGATATTAGAGAATTTATTTGAAGAAATAATGACAGAAAACTTCCCTGATATGGGGAAGAAAAAAGTTACACAAGTACAGAAAGTTCCAAGCAAGAGGAATCCCAAAAGACCCACACCAAGACACATCATATTTACAATGGCAAATGTTAATGACAAAGAGAGGATCTGAAAGGCTGCAAGTGAGAAACAGTTACCTACAAAGGATCCCCCATCAGATTATCAAATGATTTATCAACAACAACACAACAACCTAGAAGGGAATGGAATGAAGTATACAAAATGATGCAAAGCAAGGGACTGAATCCAAGAATACTATATCCAGCAAGACTAACAGTCAAAATTGCAGGGGAAGTCAGGAGCTTCACAGACAAAAAAAGGCTAAGGGAGTTTATCACTACTAAGCCAGCGATGCAAGAAATGCTAAAGGGAATGCTGTACAAGGAAGAAACAGAGAGGAAGGAACACAGGCATAAAGGAACACAGAAGTTGCTACAAACAAGTACCTATCAATAATAACATTAAATGTAAATGGATTAAATGCTCCAAACATAAGACATTGAGTGATTGAATGGATAAGAAAACATGACCCATATATATGCTGTCTATAGGAGAACCACCTCAAAACAAGGGACTCACACAGAGTGAAAGTGAAGGGATGGAAAAATATCTACCAGGCAAATGGAAATGAAAAAAAAAATCTGGGATAGCAATACTTATAGATGACAAAATGACCTCAAAGTGAAGACCATAACAAGAGACAAAGAAGGACACATCATAATTCTAAAGATATCAATACAACAAGAGGATATAACTATGGTAAACATTTATGCATCCAATGAAGTAACACCCAAATACATAAAAAAACTTCTGGAAGATATCAGGGGAGAGATTGACAGCAACACAATCATAGTAAGGTAATTTAATTCCCATTAACATCACTGGATAAATCCTGTAGACAAAAAAATTAGCAAAGAATCTTCAATCCTAAATGACTCACAAGAGCAGAAGGACTTAATCAACATCTTCAGAACATTCTGCCCCAAAACTAAAGAATATACATTCTATTAAACCACACATGGGATGTTTTCAAAGATAGACCACATATTGGCACATAGGCAAAGTCTCTGCAAATTCAAGAGGATTGAAATCATATCAAGCATCTTCTCAGATCATAATGGAATAAAATTAGAAATCAAGTACAGTAAAGACAATCACAAAAATTCAAACACTTAGAGGCTGAATAGCATACTATTAAACAATGAGTGGGTCACCAAATAGATCAAAGAACAAATAAAACATATCCTGGAAACAAATGACAATGAAAACACAACAATCCAAAATCTTTCGGACACAGTGAAAGCAGTCCTGAGAGGGAAATTCATAGCATTACAGACCTACCTCAAAAAAACTAAGAAAAACTGGTAATAAACCATCTAACTCTGCAACTTGAAGAATTAGAAAGAGAACAACAAGAAAAGTCCAGTATGAGCAGAAGGAAGGACATAATAAAGATCAGAGTGGAAATAAATGACATAGAGACCAAAATATATATCAATGAAACTAAGAGCTAGTTCTCTGAAAGGATAAACAAGATTGTTGAACCTCTAGCCAGGCTCACCAAGAAGCAAAGTGAGAGGACCCAAATATACCAAAGAGGTGAAATAACAACAGACCCCACAGAAATATGAAGAATAAAGAAAATACTATGAGAAACTCTACTCCAATAAACTGGTCAACCTAGAAGAAATGGACATATTCCTAGAAAAATACGGCCTTCCAAAACTCACCAGGAGGAATAAAAAATCTGAAGAGGCAGATAACTATGAAGGAAATTGAAGCAGTATTCAAAAAACTTCCAACAAACAAAAGCTCTGGACTAGACAGCTTCACAGAGGAGTTTTATCAAACATTCAAAGAAGAAATAAAACCTTTCTTCCTCAGACTATTCCAAAAAATTCAAGAAGAAGGAGCATTTCCAAGCTCTTTCTATGGAAACAGCATTACGCTAATCCCAAACCCAGATAAAGACAATACAAAGAAAGAGAATAACAGACCAATATCTCTCATGAACATAGACGCCGGAATTCTCAACAAAATTCTAGCAAATAGGATCCAGCATTACATTAGAAAGATCATACACCATGAGCAAGTGGGATTTATTCCAGGGATGCAAGGATGGTACAATATCCACAAATCAATAAACTTGATACCCCACATAAACAAAGCGAGAGATAAAAACCATATAATCATATCCATTGATGGAGAAAAAGCATTTGACAAAATCCAACACTCTTTATTGATAAAAACCCTCAGCAAGGTGAGAATAGAAGGATCATACCTCAACGTAATAAAACCCATATGGGACAAACCCATAGCCAACATCATACTCAATGGGCAAAAACTAAAACCATTTCCCCTATGAACAGGAACAAGACAGGGATGCCCACTCTCACCACTCCTATTTGACATAGTACTGGAAATACTAGCCATTGAGATCAGACAAGAAGAAGAAATAAAATGCATCCAAATTGGAAAAGAAGAAGTAAAACTGTTTTTATTGGCAGATTACATGATATTGTACATAGAAAACCACAAAAACTCCATCCAAAAACTACTAGACTTAGTAATGAATGAATTAGGCAATATAGCAGGATACAAAATTAATACCCAGAAGTCTATTGCTGTTTCATACACCAATAATGAACTCACAGAAAGAGCGATTATAAAAGCAATCCCATTTACCATTGCAACAAGAAAATTAAGATACATAGAAATAAAGTTAACCAAGAAGATAAAGTGCCTGTACTCAGAAATTTTCAGAATTTTGAAAAAAGAGATAGAGGAAGACTTGAACAAGTGGAAGGATATACCATGTTCAAGGATTGGTTGAATCAACATCATTAAAATGTCCATAATACCAAAGCAATGTATAAATTCAATGCAATCCCCATTAAAATACCAAAGGCATACTTCAAAGACCTAGAAAAATTCTCCAAAAATTCATCTGGAATAAAAAAAGAACCCAAATAGTTGTAGCAATCTTGAGAAAGAATAACAATGTTGGAGGGATCAAAATACTAGATATCAAGCCATACTACAAAGCCACTCTTCTCAAAACTGCCTGGTACTAGCAGAAGAACAGACATATAGACCAGTGGAACAGAAAATAGAACCCAGAAGTCAACACAAGCCATTATGCCCAATTAATATTTGACAAAGGAGGCAAGAGCAGTCTCTTCCATAAATGGTGTTGGGAAAACTGGACAGATACATGCAAAAAAAATGAAACTAGACCACCAACTTACACCATACACAAAAACAAACTCAAAATGGATAAAGGACTTAAATGTAAGATTGGAAACCATAAGAATCTTAGAAGAAGACATAGGCAGCAAAATAGCAGACATTTGTTGTAGCTGTATATTTACTTATACAGCTCCTAGAGCAATGGAAACTAAAGAGCAAATAAACAAATGGGGCTACATCAAAATAAAAAGCTTCTGCACAGCAAAAGAAAACAAGAAGAAAGCCCACTACATGGGAGAACATATTTGCCAATGTTATCTCTGATAAGGGTTTAATCTCCAAAATTTACTGTGAACTCATACAACTTAACAAAAGGAAGATAAATAACCTAATAAAAAAATAGGCAAAGGACCCAAACAGACACTTTTTGAAAGAGGACATTCAGAAAGCCAAGGGACATATAAAAACATGTTCAAAGTCACGAATCATCTGAGAGATGCAAATGAAAACAACAATGAGGTACCACCTCACACCTGTCAGAATGGCTATTATCAACAAATCAACAAACAACAAACACTGGAGAGGATGCTGAGAAAAAGGAACCCTCCTTCACTGCTGGTGAGAATGCAGACTGGTGCAGCCACTGTGGAAGTGTGGTGTTTCCTCAAAAAATTAAAAATAGAACTGCCATTTGATCCAGTAATACCATTTCTAGGAATATATCCCAAGAAAACTGAAACACCATTTAGAAAGTATATATGCACCCCTATGTTCATAGCAGCACAATTTACAATAGCTAAGATTTGGAAACTGTCTAAATGCCCATCAGCAGATGAGTGGATTAAAAAATGGTGGTACATCTACACAATGGAATACTATGCTGCTATAAAAAAGAAGGAATTCTTACCATTTGCAACAGCATGGATGGTATTGGAGAGCATCATGCTAAGTGAAATAAGTCAGTCAGTGATTGAAAAATACCACATGATCTCACTCATTTATGGATAATAAAGAACATTATAAACTGATGAACAAAAATAGATACAAAGGCAGAGAAGCATCAAACAGACTGTCAAACTACAGTGGGAAGGCTGGGGAGAGTTGAGGGGGGAGGTATGAGATCAACGGAAGGACTTTTATGCTTGCATATAAGCATATCCAATGGATGCAATACACTGGGAGTGGTATTATGTGAGGGCATGTGCCACGGGAGGGGAGGCCAGGGGAAGGTCAATGGGTAAAAAAAGGAGACATATGTACTACTATTTGTAATACTTTAAGCAATAAAAATATAAATATTCCTTGCCACTTCCTTGTGGCCTGCATAGTTTCTGTTGAGAAATCAGATTTCAGTCATATGGGTGCTCCCTTTTTGGTAACTAACTGCTTTTCTATTGCTGCTTTTAAGATTCTCTCTTTGGCCCTAGCTGGTTTGGCTCAGTGAATATAGCACTGAAGGGTCACAGGTTCAATTCCTGTGAAGGGCATGTACCACGATTGCAGGATCCTCCCCGGCCCGGACCCTGATGTGTTTCTTTTACATCAATGTTTCTCTCTCTCTTTCCCTCTCTCTTCTACTCTCTCTAAAAATCAATGGAAAAATATCCTCTTCTGATGATTAAAAAAAAAGATTCTTTGTCTTTAACCTTTGGCATTTTAATTTTGATGTGTCTGGTGTGGGCCTCTTTGGCTTCCTCTTGTTCGGGACTCTCTGTGCTTCCTGAACTTGTAAGTCTATTTCTTTCACCAGGTAGGGGAAGTTTTCTCTTATTATTTCTTCAAATAAGTTTTCAATATCTTGATCTCTTCTCCTTCTGGCAACCCCATGATACGAATGTTGGTACACTTGAAATTGTCCCAGAGACTTCTTACACTATCTTCATATTTTTAGATTATTTTTTTCTTTTTGCTCTTCTGATTCTATGTTTTTTGCTACCTCATCTTCCAAATCACTGATTTGATTCTTGGAATCATCTATTCTACTGTTGATTCCCTGTAAGTTATTCTTCATTTTAGTTCATCTATCTTTCATTTCTGACTGGTTCTGTTCATGTCTTTGACATTCTCACTAAGTTCTTTGAAATTCTCACAAAGTCACTTGAAGCTCTTTTTAAGATCCTTGAGCATCCTTATAACCATTGTTTTGAACTCTGTATCTAATAGTTTACTTCACTGAGGTGTTTTTATGGAGATTTCTTCTGTTCTTTCATTTGTCACAGGTTTCTTTGTCTCTGCATGTTGGCTACTTCCCTGTGTTTGTTCCTATGTATTAGGTAGAGCTGCTATGTCTTTGAAAATTGCTAGAGTGGCATTGTGTAGGGTCTGGTAGCTCAGCCTTCCCAGTCAACTGAGCTGGGCACTCTAGGTGCTCCCCTGTGTCGGCTGTGTGTACTGTCTTGTTGTAGTTGAGCCTTGATTACTGTTGGTGTTATTGGGAGGAATTGACCCTCCAGGTTGTGAGGACAAGCTGCAACCTCAGTGGAAGAGCGGCCATGCAGGATATACCTCTATGGAGCAGGACTTGCTTCAGTGAGGCTTTGGTGCTCACAGTCTGCCCCTTGAGTATGTTACTTGTGAATGTGTAGAGCTGTAATTTGGAGTATTTTGAAGTTGTCCACTGGGTGCATTAGCTTTGGGGCCTCCTGGAAGGTACAAAGTCAGTCACTGCTTGGGGCCACCCAGCAGGAGCTACAGAATTAACTACAGATGGCTGCTACTTGTGTTGTGTTTGGAAGTGCCAAGTTATGAATCAAGGCAGGCTCCTGCTAGTGTCAGTCTTGGGGCCACTTATTGAGAGGTATGCAGCACCCTGATGCCAACTGCTGCTTGTTTGAGAGACTTTAGGAATGTCTGAAGCCTGAGCCAGGACAGGTCATTGATATGGAAAAGCAGCTGCAAATAGCTTGGGTGGGGCTGCAAATTGGGTGAGGTGGGGTCTCAGGGAATCACCACAGTAGAGCAAACAGTGTGAGCCAAGTTCATGGACTCAGATACAGTGCCTGCCAATCAGCTCTGTAATGGGGAGGTCTCAGCATAGGAACAATCACCCCTGCGAGCACCTCTGTCTGGGAGAAAGCCGCTGCTGAGTTCTTACTCTGATGCCAGACAACTTATTCCTTCCTATATGTCCCTGGATCCTTTCAAGCTGCTCCCCCAGCACTGGGGCTCAGAGGGAGTGAGTCTGAGTAAGTCACTTTAAGAGGAAGTGCCTTTGTCTTCCTCTCACTCAGCCACAATACCAGCTGGTTTTTACAGCCCAAAGTTCCAGGGGATTCTCTTTCCAGAACTGGAATCCTTGGTTGAAGGGTCTGGTGTGGGTAGAACTCCTTGCTCCTCAAGAGAGGCCTCCTCAGTTTAGATATTCATCCTAATTTTACAAACGCCACATGTGCATGTTGACCAGCCCTTTCTGCACTCTGTCCCTCCTACCAGTCTAGATGTGCTTTCTTCTTTACATCTCTAGTTGTAGGACTTCCATTCAGTAAGATTTCAGGTGGTTCTGAATGATGGTTGTTCTGTGTTTTATTTGTAATTTTGATGTGGTTATGAGAGGAGACGAGTAGTACCTCACTATCTTGGTTCCTCTTCTAGATCTTTTTTTTTTCTTTTCACTCTTAAGATCATGTCCCTGACTCACAAATCTCAAGGTGCTCTCTTTCTGTTTGAGACCCCCTGGTCATAGTCATGTGGACACAGATAAAATACCAGGAGCTGAATAAATTAGATTGCTGAAACTTGCATAAGAATTCACTAGTCAACATAGCCCATGACCCTAAACACTTTACTCATAGTTACTCATGATTTGGGGCCTTAAAAGTCCAAGCTAAGCCATTGACAAGTTTTGGTTTTAAATGATACAGCTTTCCATTGTCCTTGCTTAATGCTCTGCAAGTAAAATGACTCTAACTCAGTGTTCAGTGTTTGACTATACTGTGCTCTTAAAAGGGGTGTTTAGGCAGTAAGACAGACATGAGCAGATCAAGGACGATGGACCAGGTACAGAACCTCACCAGAGCAGAAAGCCCAGATGCCTAGAAAGGGGCAAAACTGGGAAAACAGGGATCTTGCCTCCAGAGTAACCTTTCCTCCCTAGAATATCATGGGTCATGTGGTTTGGACCCTTAAACTTTCATATTGCTGGTCATGTGGTTTAGACCCTATGAACTTTTCTTACTTAAAGATAACATCTAGGCCTCAGTTTTATTTTAGCTCCAGTCCCAGAAAAGCTGCACAACCAGACAAATGATGCTGTGGCTGCCTCAGGACTAGCTAAATTGACTAATGACTCCATGTTCTGGCACTGACCAATCAGTGGAGACCACAAGCCTGAGAAAGCACATCTGGAGAGCTGATGAATATTCTATTAATCCTCTTCCCTGAGACCTCCCCTAATATTTCCACCTTCAAGAGAGAGGTAAATACATTCAGGATGAAGGACTCAGTGTTTGCTCTCCCCCTGTGGAGCATGACTATGCCATTCCCTTCCCCTTCTTTTCTCCAAGGGACCCCATGGGACATACAACCAGGGGAGCAATGGGCAGCAGCAATTTGTCCAGGGCCAAACCTCTGAACCTGTATCCAAAACCCCCTTTTCTATGACTTTTCAGTGAACCAAAGCAGTCCAGCCTAGGCTCTCCTATTACTTCTTCTATGCCTGTCCTTGTTTCACTATCAGTCCACAGGCCAACACTCTAACAAATTTTATTTTCCTTGCTCATCTTCTTCCCTTTCTATTATACCTGTAATGAGGATGCTGTTACATTTTATGTTGTCTCAGAGATCCCTTAAGCTGTCTTGCTGCTTTTAAATTCTTTTTTCTATTTGCTACTATAATTGGTTATTTATTGCTACCTTATCTTCCAAATCGCTGATTTGGTCTTCTGCTTCATCCAATCTACTTTTAATCCCTTCCAGTGTGTTTTTCACGTCAGATATATCATTCTTCATTTAAGTTTGGTTCTTGTTAATGGCCTCTATTTCCCTTTTCATGCTGTTTTATTTATTTTTATTTTTTAAAAATATATTTCACTGACCCTTCACAGAGAGGAAGGGAGAAGGACAGAGAGCCAGAAACATCAATGAGAGAGAAGCATCAATCAGCTGCCTCCTGCACACCCCCACTGGGGATGTGTCTGCAACCAAGGTACATGCCCTTGACCAGAATCGAACCTGGGACCCTTCAGTCTGCAGACCGACGCTCTATCCACTGAGCCAAACCGGTTAGGGTGATGTTGTTTTAATTTGCTCTAAGTTCCTTAAGCATCTTTGTAACCATTGCTTTGAACTCTACTTCTGACTAGAGGCCCAGTGCATGAAATTCGTACACTTGTGTGGGGGGGTCCCTCAGCCTGGCCTGCACCCTCTCACAGTCCAGGAGCCTTGGGGGGATGTCTGACTGATGGCTTAGTGGGCCTAAGCCATCAGTCGGACATCCTTAGCATTGCCACAGAGGCGGGAGAGGCTCCCACCACTGCTGCTGTGCTCGCCAGCCCTGATCCAGGCTTCTGGCTGAGCAGCGTTCCCCCTGTGGGAACACACTGACCAGCAGGAGGCAGCTCCTGTGTTGAGTGTCTGTCCCCTGGTGGTCAGCATGCATGATAGTGACCAGTCATTCCACCATTCAGTCATTTGCATATTAGCCTTTTATTATGTAGGATACGATGTAGATGAGGCCCCCTACAACCATAAGAAATGCAAAAAATTCACTGTTAACTCATTCTCGAATTGCCCCCACTTAAAATCAAATTGCTCTCCCTGTGGGGCAGGCATGTGTTGCACCTTGGGAACCACTTGGCTTGACACTTTTCCTCTCTGAGCTTCATTTCTGAACTCATAAGCATATACAATGGGAATTGTAATCTCTTCTCGCCTACCTCACTGGGTTATCATGTGGAGGTTCTGAGCTAATAAACCTAGAAATGTTTCATCAAGTAAGTGATTTCTAAATGGGAAGGGATTGTTATTTTTAAGCTCATGGGTACCCTCACAGGTAGCAGGTGTTGATTAGGGGAGGAGGGCATGATTGTTTCCTGGGACTGTAGCTATGGAAGCTTTGCAGAGGGTTCTGCAAGCCTAGGAGGGGCGGGCTCTGGCCAGCAGCCCTGTAGCGGTGGTCATCCCTGGAGGCGCTGGTGGGGGGAATGGCATTAGAGGGGCGCAGGGGGGCGGGCAGCGAGGCCAAAGGGGGAGTAACAGTCAAACCTTCCAGCTTGGTGCCATTCTTTAAATTGTACATGGCTGTTTCGCAGCTGTACCTGCTCAGGGCGGGGCTCCAATCCACTGGAGCTGGGTGGGGGCTGGGCCAGGGCGGAGCCAGGTGGGCTAGGAGGGTGGGTTTAGCCATGCCCCCAGCGAGGTTCAGTGCACTTCCACTGTGGAGATGGCACTGCTGCTGTCAGGGGGAAAGGGTCTGACCCTGGGGTGCCGCTCAGTCCTGCCTCCACCCGGATCTGGAGTTGCAGGGAGGAGAGACATGCCCAGCCCCAGTGGAGGGGGCCTGGCAGCGGCGGGCCGTGGGCTCCAGGTGCCTCGGGGGCGCCGACGGGTGGTCGCCTGCATGCTATTGTAGTGGGCGCCCCTGGTGGGGGTGGCGGGGGAAGAGATTGGGAGTTGGAGGTGCAGGCTGCAGCTACCCCTGAGGCTGGGTCTTCTCCCTGTCTGGTCAGCCTCCCCGGGGGTGCAGGGGCTGGGGTAGGGTGTCAGTCCATCCCCCCAGGGGTGCGGGAGCTGGGGTAGAGTGTCCATGCAGGGGGATTGGAAGAGCTCTCCATGGCCACTTTCTCTTCCTTCTTTGCAGTCTGAGCTCTTGTCAGGCGCTCTCCTCAGACCCCCAGGAACTTGGATCCAGCCACCCACCCCCTGCTGCTCGCGCATCAATAAGCAAATTGCTCATTAGGGGAACACTGTAATGGCAATTAGCATATTACCTCTTTATATGTATAGATAGGTTGCTTGCCTCCATCTCATTTAGTTATTTTTCTGGAGATTCCTTCTTTTCTTTCATTTAGGAGTTGTGTCTTTGTCTCCTCATTTTAGCTGTCTCTTTGTATTTTCTTCTATGTATTAGGTTGAACTGCCATGCGTCCCAGTCTTTGTGGGATGGCCTTATGTAGAAGGTATCTTGAGGGGTCCAGTGGTGTAGTCTCTTTGTTAACCTAAATTGGATGCTCTAGGAATTCCCCTTGTGTGTATTTTTGGGCTCTCTTGTTGTAATTGGGAATTAAATATTGATGTCCCATGTGTGCAAGAACTTGCTGCCAGTTAGGTTCAACCCCAATGTCATCTTGCCAACTGTCCTCAATCAGGGACTCCTTAGCCCAGAGGCTGGGTCTACCTTGAGTCTCACACATTGATTGACCCTGTTCTGAGCTATACTTCCTTCACCCACAGAACTGGTGTCAGCTGCAGGTACTTGGGGTCCCACTGGCTTTTGCCTCACTGAGCAGTTTTTGCAGGGACCAAAACTGCTATTTCTGACTAATTAGATTAGGCTAAAAGCCTTCAGAGAACTGCCTCTTCCTGTAGACTGACTGGATCAGTTTGGTGTGTCCTCAAGACATAGTCCACAAATGGGTTGTGAGGCTATTCTACAGGGTGGGACAATTGCTTCTGACTGCAGGCTAATTGTTATTCTCAGTCTCTTAATGGACCTTAGAAATTCCATAGGGTGGGGCAAGGGATTTTAAAATAGGGTGGGTCAGCTGTCTTTCTCCTAGTCAAAAATGGCAGGATAGCAAATGTCTGCCTGAGAAAAGATACCCTCTGCAGCATGAGGGAATGATTTACCACAGGAAATTGGGGTTTCTGCTTTCTAAGCTCTAACCCCAGATCCCCCAACTCTGGCTTCTGCTCACACAGCTCCAGTCTAATCTGCACTCCCTCTGCTAGAGCCCAATGTGAATGGCTGCACACTAAATTTTGTGTGTTGGCCCTTTAAGAGAGTGCCTGCATTTTCAGCCATCTCTCCCTAGCAGTCAGCAACCCTGCTGATTTTCACAGCCAGATGTTATGTGGGCATGTTTTTCCGTTCTGGTGCTCTCTGCTGGGGAGCTCATTCTGGGGATTAGTCCCCAGAGTTCTCAGTGGCAGCCCTCCATAGCTTAGATATATCTTCAGAACTTCAGCTTCTGTCTGTGGGAACCCAGCCAGCACTTTGGCACCTTGGCCCTTCCTACCAGTCTCTAGGCAGTCTCCACTTTCTGTACTTGGTTATCAGAGTTCTCTCCACCTAGTTTTCAGTTGATTATTCAGGGTGGTTTTTTTTGTGGTTTTTTTTTGTATTTTAGTTTTAATTCAGATTTGGTCCTGGGATCATGCCTGTGTAGCATCCTCTTACTCTGCCACAATTTTTTTTCCTCTTTTTTTTTTTTTTGAAGTTTTTTCTCTCTGTTATTTTAAATTCCCTAATGAACAAATAAGGAAAATCATCATTTTAACTTTCACCCTTTCTCTACTTATTTTTATTATATATATTGTTTTATACTCCATTCTACACTTGACCAAATCAATGTTTTTTTTCATTCAAGATAAGAACCAAACCTCTCCAGCTTTGTGATCACAGCCTTTCCTTTTCTAACTCATTTATACTATAATAATGCAAGGGATACAATTTAATATTACTTATATTTTCTCTGTCTGAATTTGCCTATTGTTAAATGGTAAACAGGCTTATTGACAATTTCATGTTTTACTTGAGCACAAAGAAATTCATATAGGCAGCATCCAATTTAGCAGATAGAAAGGATCTCTGAGGAGCTATAAAAAATGAAAGACTTTTAGAGAAAGAAGGAAGCAGCAACAAGAAAGTTATGCTGGGCAAAAATATGGGTTGGTTATTTCAAAGTTACTTTCCTTTAGGGGATGGAAATGGTCTATCAGGCAGATTACTTCAGTAGTGTTGATCAGGCAATTCCTAATGATTGTTTTGATTTCATTTCAGAGTGAGCCAAAACTGTAAGTGAAGTTTTGTTTTTCTGATGTGGTGTTTACCACCAGGAGCTACATTTTGGGCCTATTATATTATTATTAGTATTATATTTCTGGTTTATACTTACTCATACTTGAGATTTTAATCTAAATAGCATCTCTTACAGGAAACTTTCTTCTTAGATGAGTATATCACCCAAACTAAGTACTCAATCAGCATTTCTTGAATAATTAAAAAATATATATGAATTTTTAGATCACCTATGTGAAAAATCCAAATACAAGTGTCACAGAAAATGGCAGTGCTTATGAAAACTTAAGCAAGATTATTGTGTGTCTTTTCCTTTAATGTGAGGTGCTTCTTGAAATATTTTGTGAGGTTCCACATGAAAAAACATATTCACACTAAAAAATGAAAATAAACTTTATTCAGTTTCAGCAACAGGATCCCGTCAATTTAGTTCTGAAAAGCCTATCACACAGCAAATGTGATTTTCTTGAGCTCCTGTGGTTAAAGAGTACTGTAAAGAAAAGGTGTTGATTTGTTAAGACTTGTGTAGTCAAGTCCTCTACTAGCCCATTAAGCAAATGCAAAGAACCCTAAGGTTGGAGGGACTCCTGCTTGTTGAATTTACAACTAAATCACTCTACTTTTTTCACCTTGGTAGCTACATTTGCCTACTTAGCAGTATGAATGGTCACTTGTTATTCATGCACCAAAGTGCAGATGACTGAATGCAGCTCTATGTGAATTCTCATTAATGCACAGCTCTTTTATATCTGCCACCCTTTAATTTATTTTGAGACCCTCAAGGAACACAATAAGCTGAGCTTTACAGTATTCTGAAATACACTTAACATTGACCAAATGTAACTTTGTCATTCATTCACAAATGTAAAATATTTTTAAAGCTTATAAAATTAAGATATTTTTCTAAATAAATTATGTTGATTAACTCTGTACAGGTGTATAAAGTACATGATTTGCATGGTAAAAGATGTACTTTACAAACTTGTTTTGAATTTCTAAGTATTTATATTTCCATTACTATCCTAAAGCTGCAGGTGCACAGGATATTTAGACCAAAGTAAGGAATAATGTATGAATTATTCCCTCTTGTAGCTACTTCCCCTCTTTACTTCCCAGCCTGATAGTCTGATAGTAAATAAGACTGTGTTCAAGAAAGAGGGAGAAGAAAGAAACTTTATAGTTTCTGCCAAATGACTTTAAGACATCTAAGAAGGACATAAAGTAATCCTCTCACCCCACTCCCACTTTCAACTTTAAACATGAAGCTAGAAACAGTATATTTGCCTTGGATCTTTAAGACCTCTCATTCTTATTTGAATTGAATAACCTTCACTGATTTCAACCACTAATTAGTTCAATTCATTAAGAACACATTTCTATGTTTATCTTTCTTTCTTAATGTAGACTTAATTAAATATATCTGCTTATGTTGTTTACCCATGGAAGAGAAAATTTGTTTAGAATTCCATGTGCATTAAACAAAAGAAAACAGATAAACAAGACATAAGTTTATTTCAAAAAGCCCTATGGTTTGTTAATAACATACATTGCCGTTGAGTTACTGACACAACAAAAAGCAGCCTCTTTCTATCAGTTGTTTGTTTAAATGATGACATGTTTGTACTTTAAAATATAAAGTTTGATTTCCTGGCAATAACTTTGAAATGCTGTGAGTGATTTTATAAAGAAAAATATTTAAGTATCCATTCAGAATAAGTGCTTGGTGAATCTTGGTGTGGGATGAGGAAACAATGTAAAGAACATTTTTATCTTTGTATTGTACTAAATTATTTTTAAGTGCAGAACCAGGTCAAAATGGCCTTATGCTGTTTAATGAGATTCTGAGTTGCTTTTCAGAGACAACAGATAAAAACTGCAAGTCATGCAGCCAAAGCATGTGCAGAGGAGAAAACTTTGACCTTCATCTGTACCCAAAACCAAAGTCTTGCTTCCTCCATTCCCAAAGGCACACAGCGAACCAAAGGACTGGGACACACTGGAACCTATTCAGAAGGAAAGAGTCCATTGTCCAGTAAGATCTGGTGCTGAAGCCCCTAACACAATGGCCAAGCTCCAAGATCTTAAAATTAAAACTTCTCCCACCAATGCTTCTACATACCTGTTTCCTCATACCCTTAAAAACCTGCCCCAAAACCCTGGATCAAGGAGTTCAGGCATTTTAGCATTAGTTTCCCATTCTCTTGGGTGGCACTATTCATAATAAAATAGCCAATCTTTCTCTACTGTAATTCTCAGAGTTTAGTGTTCAGCTCTGCTAGAGTTGGGTGGATGAACTCTTCCCGTTTAGTAACAATTTGAGATTTGTTGAGATAAAATTATATTCAAATAGAGAAAGAAAACATGTTCTTTGTTCTCTTTTTTTCCTATTTTTCACAAAATGCAATTATAAATTCCTTTGTAAAGACTAGTTTAAGTTCTTATAGAGAATTCTCAGACATATACAAGCCAGTAAGTTTAAGCACAAATATAATGTTTTTAAGTAGTTCTTAAATTACCTGATGAGTAAATGAATGAATGAGTGAATTATCCTATCTAATAAAAGACTAATATGCAAATTGACCATCACTTAGCTATAAAGATGGTGGCCCCCACAGCCAATAAGGAGGGAATATGCAAATTGAAGCAACAAATATGGCAGTGCCTGCCAGAGCCATGGAGCCAGTCTGAGCAGGCAGGAGACTTGGCTTCCTCAGTTGCCCCAGAGACCGAGGAAGCTGTGAGATGACAGTGAGAGGGCCGAGTGGTGACAACCTGTTCCTGCAGAGGCCAGTGCAATGATGAGATCACCTCCGTGGGGCTAATGCAGGTGAATTATATTACAGATCTTGGCTTCCTCAGTTGCCCCAGAGACCGAGGAAGCTGGGGTGACCAAGGAAGCCAAGCCTCCGCACAGAGAGCAGGCAGCACGCATGGAGAGCCTCTGGGCCCGGGGAAGCGGGCAACAAGAGGGAGGCCTGTCCTCCCCACATGGCTGTAGTGGCAGCCGTGAGCGCACCAAGCGGAGCCTGCAGGCTGAGTTGAAATAACGCCTGCAGGCCATCAGCGCCAAGGAGTGGCTGCGCAAGTCACGGCTGCCACTACAGCAACGTGGGGAGGACAGGCCTCCCTTTTGTTGCCCGCTTTCCCGGGCCCAGAGGCTCTCCACGCGTGCTGCCTGCTCTCCTTCCGGAGGCTTGGCTTCCTTGGTCGCCCCAGCTTCCTCGGTCTCTGGGGCAACTGAGGAAGCCAGTGCAACTGAACTTGCACTGCGCAGCTCTGTAAACCCCCGTGGAGCGGCCAGGAGGATGTCAATCTGGCCCACCACGGTGGCTGTCCCTGTGGGACTTGCGCAGCCACTCCTCGGTGCTAATGGCCTGCAGGCGTTATTTCAACTCAGCCTGCAGGCTCTGCTTGGTGCGCAGAGGCGGGAGCAGGTGTGGACAGACACACCTGGTGGGTGCCGGCGACCCTCGCTGAGGTGCCTTCGTTCAGTGTTCAAGATCAGGAACCCAGAGGAGGCGAGGAGTTCCTTCCTCTCAGTGAAACGGTGGGATAGTCAGGGCGACTGCAGAGAAGGACTGTGCACTTTGTGTGCCAGCACCCATGAGTGAAGGCTGCTCTGACTGAACCTCGCTCGCTTGGGGCCTAGCACACTCCTGCCAGGCAGTGGGTGACAGGATGTGCTTTTCCGAGTTAATGAGAGAAAACATCGATTCTCCCACTGCCCGGGAAGGTGGAAAGTGGAGTGGGGAGACATGCAGGGAGTGAGTGAGGTTCCCTGTCTGGGGGTTCCAAATCCGACGTTGGTTCCTTTCACCACTGGCTAGAGATATACAGGGTGTCTCCTCAAAATGTATACACACTTTGAATACCTACTAATTTCAATGGGTTTAAGCATGAAAAGAAAGAAACAACAATGGAGCTGTCATCTGTTTAAAGTGCCGGCACAAACCGGAAGTCGGACATTCTCCGAGGGTCCCGGATTGGAAAGGATGCAAGCCGGACTGAGGGACCCCTCCCCGTGCATGAATCTTCGTGCACCGGGCCTGTATATATATATATATATATATATATATATATATATATATATATATAGTTGTAAACTATGAACTAGAAGTTCCAGAAGCAGCAACATGGAGAAGCTAAGACTTAGGAAACTGTGAACTTTATCTCTGCTTTTGATTTGCTTGGTTTTCATATTCTTCATATAAATGAATATGTTCCTTTTGCCAAGCAATAGTCATTGAACATAGCTAGAGAGTAGAATTCTTCCTATGCACTAAGTGTAGCACTTCGTATTTATTTATTTTTATTTAAAAATATGTTTTTTATTTTATTGTTTAAAGTATTATGTATAGTAGTACATATATTTCCTTTTTTCCCCCATAGACCTTCCCCTAGCCTCCACTAATCCCTGTCACATGCTCTCATCCCACCCACCCCCCGTGTCTTGTGTCCATTGGTTGTGCTTATATGCATGCATACAAGTCCTTTGGTTGATCTCTTTCCCCCCCTCTCCAACACTCCCCAGCCTTCCCGCTGTAATTTGACAGTCTGTTCAGTGCTTTACTGCCTCTGTGTCTATCTTTTGTTCACCAGGTTATAATGTTCTTTATTTTCCTTAAATGAGTGAGATCATGTGGTATTTTTCTTTCATTGCCTGGCTTATTTCACTTAACATAATGCTCTCCAGGTCTTTAAATTTATTTCAGGGAAAGAAAGGGAGAGGGAGAGAGAGTTAGAAACATCAATGATAAGATACAATCATCCATTGGCTGCCCCCTGCACGCCCCCATGTGCCCTGACTGGGAATCAAACCAGTGACCTCCTGGTCCATGGGGTGATGCTAAACCACTAAATCACACCAGCTGGGCAAACTTGTTACTTTTTATTACATTTAGAGGCAACTAAAGGAGCTCAGAACTTCCAACTCCAAAATATGCTGCTCTAGCATATTGACTCTTGTGTTTACTTGAATAACAGCAAATGCAGTAAACACTCAGATTTTTTTTTAAGCAGGAGATATGAAAGATGTTCTCCTTATACACTAAGGTAAATAACATTGTTATTACCAAGGACAAGTTGAGAGCGAGAGAATTTTATACAAACTGGCCTGTGTGCCTTAGTTGGCTGAGCATTGTCCTGTGCACCTGGAGTTGGCTGGTCTATTCCCTGTTGGGGTGTATATCCCGGTTGTGGGCTTCATCTCAGGTAGTAGGTATGCAGGGGGTTGCTGATGGATGTCTTCCTCTCTCCCTCTCCCTTCTCTCTCTAAAATCAAGTAAAAAAAAATATTAAAAAAATTCTTGTCTTCCATTTAACTCTCAGGCCCTGCTGAAAGGAATTATAAGAAGGTAGAGGTACAAATTTGCCCTCCCTACACAACCACCATTTATTGAATAACATCCAGGAACTATGTTTTATGCTGGGGAATATACTATTGAGCAAGACATTGTGACTTTATAAAGCTTAGTTTGGGAAATATACAAAAGCAGATAAAAAAGTGATCACTCTTCCTATAAAACAAACAGAATAATCCCAATCAGTATTTTGACATTTCTACTACATTTATAGCTCTGTTACTTTTGATAAAGATAATTTCAATTTATCTTTGTCTTTTAATGAGTATATTTATATTGATGAGTGAATACTGAAACAGAAGAAAAATCTAATACTCCTTACAAATACTTTCCTATATCACAACAGCTAGGGGTAATTATTGTGAAACTGGTTTACTAAATTACATCTGCTTCTATTTTATATCTAAAAATATTTAGGATAACAGTTTTGTTTTCAGAATTACATGAAGCTTATTATTGTGAAAGTGAGTGAAAAAGCATTATACAAAACATGTTGAGTTTTTGGTAGAGAATAAAACGTATTACTGAACTATGTTAGACTAGTTTTGTTATGAAAAGAAGCATGAATGATCAACACACATACACTGCTAGGTACAGATAGATTTAGGTCTTTTGACAGTTCTGAGAAAAGAGAGTAACATAACTGTCCTAGAATGTTATGTGCATTTTCTCTGTAATGAAACAGTTTTTTCAAAAAAATATATTTTATTGATTTTTTTCCAGAGAGGAAGGGAGAGGGATAGAGAGTTAGAAACATCGACGAGAAAGAAACATCGATCGGCTGCCTCCTGCACACCCCCTACTGGGAATGTGCCCACAACCAAGGTACATGCCCTTGACTGGAATCGAACCTAGGAACCTTCAGTCTGAAGGCCGACGCTCTATCCACTGAGCCAAACCAGTCAGGGCTGTAATGGAACAGTTCTGATGAACTTCAAATCTATGCAAAATTATTTCTGTTTTATAATTCTGATTTCTAACTTTGTCATTTGTCAATATACGTATCTAAGATGTTTCCTTAGCATTTAATACCAATTTAAAATATACTATATGAATTAATGACTATCAAGTGTCAGTTCTTTTTTATAGAAAATAATATTATGCAAAAACAATATATAAATTCATAAAACCCCATAAGAAATGCATTGATATTCTTAGTTACTTTCCAATAGCACAGATTCAATAGTATTATCAACAATTTACTCTTTTAATATCCTCTATTTATATCTAAACTGCCGGAATCCAATTCCAGCATGTCAGCAAGGCTGAATCATCTGGGAATGGCTAAAAAGTATCTCCCCCAAACCTGAATAGGATTGTTTACTGCCAGTCAGCTCAGGGCATCTTAAATCTGCATGTTATTGCCTCCTGTTGGCCAAACACCTGAACAGCTGTAGGCTATTCCCCAATCTGACAATGCTTCTGTAAACCCTACCCTTTGAAGTGTATTATCTCCACCTTGCCTTAGGACAAATTATGTTAATAAATAGCACGGGGTCCTTAGACAAGGAGTATTTTAGCTCCTTTAGCTGAAGCTCCTCTGACCCCCAATGCCTTTCAAAACTATCTTTTGTCTTTAGACTCCTTATTGAATCTACGTGCAGCTCCTTTCTCCAATCTCGTTCAGATTGCTGAACCCTTTGTAATGCGGGGACAAGAACCCTGGCACTAAACTAGTGGCCCGGTGCATGAAATTTGTGAATGGGGGGAGGATGTCCCTCAGCCCGGCCTGCACCCTCTCCAATCTGGGACCCCCGAAGGATGTCCTACTGCCGGTTTACAGGGATCGGGCCTAAACCAGCAGTTGGACATGCCTCTCACAATCCAGGACTGCTGACTCCTAACCACTCACCTGCCTGCCTGCCTGATTGCCCCCGAAACCACTCTGCCTGCCAGCCTGCTCATCCCCAAATGCCCCCGCACCAACCTGATCACCCCAACTGCCCCCCGTGCCAGTGTGCTCACATCCAACTGCCCCCCTGCTGGCCTGCTCACCCCCCAGGAGCCCCCCATGCTGGCCTTCTTATCCCCACCTTTCCTCCCCACTGGCCTGTTTGCTCCCAACTGCCCTCCTGCTGGCCTGCTCACTCCAAACTGCCCCCACCACCGCTTTCCTGATCTCTTCCAACTGACCCCACTGATGGCCTGCTCACCCCCACCTGGCCCCCATGCTGGACTGCTCACCCAAATTGCCCCCCCACTGGCCTGATCACCCCTAATGGCCCCCCCCACCAGCCTGATCACCCACAACTGCCATCCCATCCTGGCCTGATCACCCACAACTGCTCTCCCCTCTTGGCTTCTAACCGCCTCTACCTCAGCCCCACCACCATGGCTTTGTCCAGAAGAACATCCGGAAGGTCTCCTGGAAGGTCTCCCGGTCTAATTAGCATATTACCCTTTTATTAATATAGATAGAGGCCTGGTGCACAGGTGGGGGCTGGCTGGTTTGCCCTGAAAGGTGTCTCAGATCAGGGTGGATGTTCCCTTGGGGCATGGGGTGGCCTGGGCGAGGGGCCTGTGGTGGTTTGCAGGCTGGCCACACCCCCATGGGGTGAGGGGCCCGCTGGGGGGGCGTGTCCACCCTTGGTGAGGGGCTGAGGGCTGTTTTCAAGCTGGCCACACACCCCTCAGGGTGGGGGTTCCCGCTGGGGTGCCTGGCCAGCCTGGGTGAGGGGCTGATAACGTTTTGCAGGTTGGCCAGGCCCCCCAGCAGGGACCCTCACCCCATGGGGGCATGGCCAGCCTGGATGAGGGGCTGAGGACTGTTTTCAGGCTGGCCACACCCCCTTCAGGTTGGGGGTCCCTGCTGGGGTGCCTAGCCAGCCTGGGTGAGGGGCTAATGGCCATTTTAAAGCTGGCCATGTCCCCTTGCAACCCAGGCTCTCAGGCCCTCCTTTTTTTTCCAGCACCTCCTTGAGCGGAGGCCAGGGCAGGCTGGAAACCTGGGTTGCCCCAGGCAACCCAGGCCCCCAGCCACTCCTTAAGCAGATGCCAGGGTGGGTGGAAAGCTTGGCTTCCTCCATAATTGGGGGCAACCCAAGCCTCCTGCTCACCCCAGCTCTGTGGCTGCCGCCATCTTTGTTGGGTTAATTTACATACTCGCTCCTGATTGGCTTGTGGGCATAGCGGAGGGAGTGTAAATTTGCATGTTTCTCTTTTATTATTGTATACTAGAGGCCTGGTGCACAAATTCATGCACGGGTGAGGTCTGGCTGACTCACCCCAATGGGGGCCCATTGGGCTGGGCACGTGTGGGGGAGTATCCTTGGGTGGTTGGCCAGCTGGCCCCGCCCCCTATTGAGGTGTTGAGGGCCAACTGGGGCCCAACCCAGCTGGGTGGGTGCTCAGGGCCCAGATCAAGCCCGTTGGCTACCACAGTGCACATCATAGCCACTAGCTGTTCTGGTTATTCTGATTATTCCCCTGTTCCAGTTGCTGGGCTTTTATATATATATATGTAACAGAGCCCTACTCTGCGTTAAATTTTTAGCAGTTTCTTGGTGGTTAAAAGGTTATTGTTATTGTTGTTAATAACTTACACTTATTCTGTGTCATACATCTTATTTCCGTTATCTTTTAATTGTAATTATTTTATTGATTGTAGCTAAAGTAAACACCTATACTTGCAATTAAACTATTTGTAGTTAAAGGTCATTTATGATTGATATACCTTCATCTGAAAAGGTACTTGGTCAATTGAAAATTTTGAAAGACATATTCTTAAGGAGCTGAGTTTTGAAAATTACAAATTAACCTTGCTGATGTGGCTCAGTTGGTTAGAGAGTTGCTCTATGTACCTAAACATTGCAGGTTTGATTTCCCATCAGGGCACATATTGAGGTTGCTGGTTCAATATCTGGTGGACCACATGCAGAAGCAGCTGATGTTTGTTTCTTACATTATCGTTTCTCTCTTGTCCCTTCCTCTGTCTCTAAAAATCCTTAAAAACATATTCACTGGTGAGAATTTTTGAAAAATACAAATTAAAACTAAAAAAATGTTTATTATTTCTTCATAAAACAAATAGGCTTGAGATATAACTATTTGGCAATGCCACAAAATAGATACATTTATGGTATTTACCAATCCCTCATTAAAACAGATGAGAATCTTAAAACTCAGCTGAGAAGGGTGAAAGTAGAAATAAATGCATATGTTATGAAGGATCTAAATGATTACTTTTCTTTGGAAATAGTACTAATATAGCAAATTATTTGTAGTTATTTTTATACATTTTAAATATCATAAATGTTTTTTCTAAAAAAAGTTTTATCATAACTTTAGGAAAGTATTATTTATAAATATGGAACTGGGGTGGGAGAGGGAAGCACGTGAGCCACAGGACCGGCAGGAACCGGGAGGTCTGTGCCTAGAAAAATCGGCGGCAGTTGGAACTGCCATGATCCGTGAATGTGGAAGGGGGTCCTCTGAGCTGCTAACAGAAGTGACCCCTTAAAAGCAACTCATTTTAATCTGACGGGGAGGGTCAGACTAAGAATTTTCAAAGGAGTGCAGGCTCCTTAGTCTGACGCACAGACCCACTGTCCGCACACTTGGCCTCTTTCCAATTCTGATTACTAAGCCCAATACATAGGAAAACCCAGGTGGGAAAAACCCTGAAAGACTGCAGGGGGAAGTTGTTTTTTCGGAACCTGGGGAGCAGAGCTGGGTGTGACCATCGGAGAGGCAGCTCTGAGGCGCACACCTCCACAAGCTCTGAGGCGCACACCTCCACAAACCGGTGGTGAGTGCCATAGAGGGGGAAAAAAAAAAAAAAAGCTAGAGAGGCCCGGAAGTCAATTCAGAAACACTGCCACCCAGGGGCTGAAACGCTAATTGTCTCTGGTGTAATCAAAAATAAATACAAGAAATTAAGACACGGCCGGCTTAAAAAGCAGGACTGGCTTACAACACTGAGGAGCAGTGGAACGAAGCTGAACTGAAATACCGCCCAGACTGGGAAACAGGCATACCAAACAGAATAATAGAGGAAGTGAATGACAGCCACTACTGCACATTTTAGTCTTCCTATTTTTTAATTTTAAATTCTTTTTTCAATTTTTTTTAATTTTTTTATTCTTATTTTTTATTTTCATTTTTTGCATCTTTTACTTAAGAAACTGAATTTTTTTTCTTTTTCCTCACTCGATTTTCACCTTTTTAATTATTACATTTTTATTTTCAATCAGCATTGTTATTACTATTATTTTACTTTTTTTTTTAAATGTCATTTGATTTTCTCTTTCTTTTATTTTGGGATTAGTGTCCTATATTCTATTTGCATCTTTCCCTTACAATCATTTTACCCTATCTCAACGCTAACATTATGCCATCACTCTCCTCCTAACCTTTCCCCTTTTGGTCTCCTGTTTATCTTAACCCTTTCTGGCTTTAGATTTTCCCTACTTTTTCAGTTTACCCTCTGCTAAAATTTCACCCTACTTATATATCTAATTCCCAACTCCCTGCTCCAAATCCATACATACCTCTCTCTATGCTACCTTAAAAAATTATTTTTCTGCCGAAACCGGTTTGGCTCAGTGGATAGAGCGTCGGCCTGCGGACTCAGGGTCCCAGGTTCGATTCCGGTCAAGGGCATGTACCTTGGTTGCGGGCACATCCCCAGTGGGGGGGTGTGCAGGAGGCAGCTGATCGATGTTTCTCTCTCATCAATGTTTCTGACTCTCTATCCCTCTCTCTTCCTCTCTGTACAAAATCAATAAAATATATTAAAAAAAAAAAATTATTTTTCTCTCTGGCCTTTTGTTGTTGTTTGCTTGAATGTTGATTAGATTGAATTTTTATGCTTTTTTATGAGATTGTTTTGATTATGCTTTTTGTTTGATTGGTTGGTTCTTTTGTTTGCTTTGTTTTTGTTTGTTTTTTACTTTTGTTTTCCATTGCCTCACTTGATATTAGTTGGTGTTGCAGTTTGTATTAATCTCCAGGCTCATGTTGCTGGAATTTGCCGGGATTAGTGGTTGTTCTAGTGGAGTTTACTCCCCATATATATAGTTTGTTCCCCTTTTCTCTCTTAGTATGGTTCTTGTCTCTCTTACTTTTTTTCTTTTTTTTTTCTGCTCTTTTCCCAAGTTCAGATTCAAACTCTTTTTTTTTTGTTGTTCTTTCTTTTTACTCTCCCTCTTCCACTCCTATTCCCTAATTTGTCTTTCTCTGGTGGTTATCTTTATTGGAGGTTATTAATATTGTGAATACAGTTCTGTTCAGAGCCTTGTGTGTTGTGCCTGGTTGTGTTGTATTTTGTACCTTTAAATCAACGCTGGAGAGAGAGAACTATATAACCAGACATTCGGAGAAGAGAGACCATGGGGAGACAAAGAAATAGCCCTCATAGGAAAGAAAAGCAGGCATCACCAGAAAAGGAAGTAAACGAATTAGAGGCAAACAACCTATCAGAGAAAGAATTCAGAGAAATGGTCATAAGGTGGCTGAAAAGGATGGAAGACAAATTCGACAATATGAGTAAGAACCAAGAGGAAATGAAGAAGAACCAAGAAGAAATGAAAAATGACATCGCTGCTGTAAAGAACTCAATAGAAAGCATCAAGAGTAGACTAGAAGAAGCAGAGGACCGCATAAGTGAGCTAGAAGACAAGATGGAAAAAAATACCGAATTACAACAGCTTCTAGAAACAAAAATTAGAAAGCATGAGGAGAGCCTAAGGGAACTTTGGGACAACACAAAACAAAACAACATCAGGATAATAGGGGTACCAGAAGGAAAGGAAACTGAGCAAGGAATAGAAAACCTGTTTGAAGAAATAATAACAAAAAACTTCCCTGATATAGGGAAGAAAAAAACCCACAAAAATCCAAGAAGCTCACAGAGTTCCAAGCAAAATGAACCCCAAAAGACCGATGCCAAGGCACATTATAATTAAGTTGGCAAACACCAACGACAAAGTAAGAATCTTAAAAGCGGCCAGAGAGAGACAGGCAGTTACATACAAAGGAACCCCCATCAGACTAGCAACTGATTTCTCAACAGAAACTCATCAGGCCAGAAGGGAATGGAATGAAATATACAAAGTCATGCAAAGGAGGGGTCTCAATCCAAGAATACTGTACCCAGCAAGGCTATCAATCAAAATTGAAGGTGAAATCAGGAGCTTCACAGACAAAAAAGGACTAAGGGAGTTTATCACCACCAAACCAGCAATGAAAGAAATGGTAAAGGGCCTACTGTACAAAAAAAAAAAAAAGAAAGAAAGAAAGAAATAGGAAGCAAAGAAGGAACACAGGGTTATAGAATAAAAATGGCGACAAATAAGTACCTATCAATAATAACTTTAAATGTAAATGGATTGAATGCCCCAATCAAAAGACACAGGGTAGCAGATTGGATAAGAAAACAAAACCCGTATATCTGCTGTCTACAGGAAACCCACCTCAAAAAAAAGGACGCATACAGACTGAGAGTAAAGGGATGGAAGAAGGTTTTCCAGGCGAATGGAAATGAAAATAAAGCTGGGGTAACAATACTTATATCTGACAAATTAGATCTCAAAGTGAAGGACATAACAAGAGATAAAGAAGGCCACTTCATAATACTAAAGGGAGAAATCCAACAAGAAGAAATAACTCTGGTAAACATATATGCACCCAATACAGGAGCACCAAGATACATAAAAAAACTCCTGGAACATATCAAAAGAGAGATTGACAGCAATACAATCATAGTAGGAGACTTCAATACCTCACTATCACCATTGGACAAATCCTCTAAACAAAAAATCAGCAAAGAAACATCAATCCTAAATGACTCACTAGACCAGATGGAATTAATCAAAATCGTCAGAACATTTCACCCCAAACCACAGAATATACATTCTTCTCAAGTGCACATGGGTCATTCTCAAAGATTGACCATATGTTAGGACATAGGCAAAGTCTCTCCAAATTCAAGAAGATAGAAATCATATCAAGTATCTTCTCAGGCCGAAACCGGTTTGGCTCAGTGGATAGAGCATCGGCCTGAGGACTCAAGGGTCCCAGGTTCGATTCCGGTCAAGGGCATGTACCTTGGTTGCGGGCACATCCCCAGTAGGGGGTGTGCAAGAGGCAGCTGATCGATGTTTCTCTCTCATCGATGTTTCTAACTCTCTATCCCTCTCTCTTCCTCTCTGTAAAAAATCAATAAAATATATTTAAAAAAATATCTTCTCAGATCACAGTGGCATAAAACTGGAAATCAACTACAATAAAAACAACCCAAAGAAATCAAACACATGGAGACTAAACAGCATGCTATTAAACAATGACTGGGTTACCAAAGACATCAAGGAAGAAATAAAAAACATCATGGCAACAAATGACAATGAAAACACAAAAATCCAAAATCTATGGGACACAGCGAAAGCAGTCCTGAGAGGGAAGTTCATAGCGCTACAAGCCTACTGCAAAAAACAAGAAACAATGGTAATAAATTACCTAACCCAACAACTCAAAGAGTTAGAGAGAGAGCAACAAGAAAAGCCCAGGGTAAGCAGAAGGAAGGAAATAATAAAGATCAGAGCGGAGATAAATGACATAGAGACCAAAGAAACAATACAAAAGATCAACATAACCAACAGCTGGTTCTTTGAAAGGATAAACAAGATTGATGAACCTCTAGCCAGGCTCACGAAGAAGCAAAGAGAGAGGACCCAGATAAACAAAATCAGAAATGAAAGAGGTGAAATAACAACAGACCCCGATGAAATACAAAGGATTGTTACAAAATACTATGAACAACTCTATTCCACAAACTGGACAACCTGGAGGAAATGGACATATTCCTAGACAAATACAACCTTCCAAAACTCAATCAGGAAGAATCTAAACAGCTCAACAGGCCAGTAACTATGGAAGAAATTGAGGCAGTCATTAAAAAGCTTCCAGCAAACAAAAGCCCAGGGCCAGACGGCTTCACAGGGAAGTTTTACCAAACTTTCAAGGAAGAACTAAAACCTATCCTCCTCAGACTATTCCAAAAAATTCAAGAGGAGCCGAAACCGGTTTGGCTCAGTGGATAGAGCGTCGGTCTGTGGACTGGAATGTCCCAGGTGCGATTCTGGTCAAGGGCATGCACATAGGTTGCGGGCACATCCCCTGGTGGGGGTTGTGCAGGAGGCAGCTGGTCGATGTCTCTCTCTCATCGATGTTTCTAGCTCTCTATCTCTCTCCCTACCTCTCTGTGAAAAATCAATAAAATACAAAAAAAAAAAATTCAAGAGGAAAGAACTCTTTCAGGCTCCTTCTATGAAGCCATCATCACCCTAATACCAAAACCAGATAAAGACAACACAATGAAAGAGAATTACAGACCAATATTCCTCATGAACATAGATGCCAAAATCCTCAACAAAATCCTAGCAAATCGGCTCCAACAATACATCAGAAAGATCATACGTCATGACCAAGTAGGATTTATCCCAGGACTGCAAGGATGGTACAATATCCGCAAATCAATAAATGTAATACAGCATATAAACAAATTGAGAGATAAAAATCACATAGTCATATCAATTGATGCAGAAAAAGCATTTGACAAAATCCAACACCCTTTCTTGATAAAAACTCTCAACAAGGTGGGAATAGAAGGCTCATACCTCAACATAATAAAAGCTATATATGATAAACCCACAGCAAACATCATACTCAATGGGCAAAACCTAAAACCATTTCCCCTAAGAACAGGAACAAAACAGGGATGCCCACTCTCACCAATCCTGTTTGACATAGTACTGGAAGTATTAGCTATCACAATTAGGCAAGAAGAAGAAATAAGAGGCATCCAAATTGGAAAAGAAGAAGTGAAGCTGTCCTTATTTACAGATGACGTGATATTGTACATAAAAAACCCAAAAGATTCCATAAAAAAACTAATAGACTTAATAAATAAATTTGGCAATGTAGCGGGATACAAAATTAATGCCAAGAAATCTATGGCATTTCTATACACCAATAGTGAACTTACAGAAAGAGAGACTAAAAAAGAAATCCCATTTACCATCTCGCCAAAAAAATTAAGATACCTAGTAATAAACTTAACTAAGGAGGTAAAAGACCTATACGCGGAAAACTACAGGACACTGAAAAAAGAGATAGAGGAAGACGTAAACAGATGGAAGAACATACCGTGTTCATGGATTGGTAGAATCAACATCATTAAAATGTCCATACTACCCAAAGAAATCTACAGATTCAATGCACTCCCCATCAAAATACCAACAGCATATTTCACAGACCTAGAAAGAACTCTCCAAAAATTCATTTGGAATAAAAAAAGACCCCGAATAGCCACAGCAATCCTGAGAAAGAAGAATAAAGTAGGAGGGATCTCAATACCAGATTTCAAGCTGTATTACAAAGCCACTGTTCTCAAAACAGCCTGGTACTGGCACAAGAACAGACATATAGATCAATGGAACAGAATAGAGAATCCAGATATCGACCCAAACCACTATGCTCAATTAATATTTGACAAAGGAGGCATGAACATACAATGGAGTCAAGACAGTCTCTTCAATAAATGGTGTTGGGAAAATCGGACAGATACATGCAAAAAAATGAAACTAGATCACCAACTTACACCATACACAAAAATAAACTTAAAATGGATACAGGACTTAAACATAAGACGGGAAACCATAAAAATACTAGAGGAATACACAGGCAACAAAATCTCAGACATAATGCCAAAAGAACTTCTTCACTGACACTGCCCCTCGGGGAATGGAAGCTAAAGAGAAAATTAACAAATGGGACTACATCAAAATAAAAAGCTTTTTTACAGCAAAAGAAACCATCAACAAAACAACAAGAAAGCCCACTGCATGGGAGAACATATTTGCAAATGCTGTCACTGATAAAGGTTTAATCTCCAACATCTACAGGCAGCTTATGCAACTTAATAAAAGGAAGATAAATGATCCAATAAAAAAATGGGCAACGGACCTAAACAGAATATTTTCAAAAGAAGACAGAAGGAAGGCCAAGAGACACATGAAACCATGCTCAAAGTCACTTATTATCCGAGAGATGCAAATCAAAACAACCATGAGGTACCATCTCACACCTGTCAGAATGGCTATCATCAACAAATCAACAAACGACAAGTGTTGGCGAGGATGCGGAGAGAAAGGAACCCTCGTGCACTGCTGGTGGGAATGCAGACTGGTGCAGCCACTGTGGAGAACAGTATGGAGTTTCCTCAAAAAACTGAAAATGGAACTCCCTTTTGACCCAGTAATCCCACTCCTGGGAATATATCCAAAGAAACTAGAAACACCAATCAGAAAGGATATATGCACCACTATGTTCATAGCAGCACAATTTACAATAGCTAAGATTGGGAAACAGCCTAGGTGCCCGTCAGCAGATGACTGGATCAGAAAACTGTGGTACATCTACACAATGGAATACTATGCTGCCATAAGAAAGAAGGAATTCTCATCATTTGCAGCAACCTGGATGGAATTGGAGAACATTATGCTAAGTGAAATAAGCCAGTCAATGAAAGAAAAATACCACATGATCTCACTCATTTATGGATAATAAAGAACATTATAAACTGATGAACAAAAAGATAGATACAGAGACAGTAAAGCATCAAACAGACTTTCAAATTACAGGGGGAAAGTTAGGGAGAGGTGGGGGAGATAAGAAATCAAACGAAGGACTTGTATGCATGCATATAAGCATAACCAATGGACGCAAAACTCTGGGGGGTGAGGGCATGTATGGGTGTGGGGTGGGGGGGCAATGGTAAGATATGTACACATATAATACCTCAATTAAAAAAATGTCAAAAAAATTTAATAAATATGGAACTGTATATTTCAAATATTCTACTCAAGCAATCAGTCCTGTTAATGTTTAAAAAATATTGGCTACAGATTATTCATGAAATTTTTAGGCTTGGTTTTTCTTTTCTATTGCTAATATTTAAAGTTTTATCTTAAGAATTGAAATAACCACTAATATTGTGTTTTAAAGACTAAAGTGTTTATTCTGGTAGGTCTTAAGATTATGCCAACTAAATCTAACCCAAATGTTTAACTTGCATGGATAGATGAAAATGAAATCCTTCAGTTTACATTATTTCATTTGAGACTGTTTAGAAATTTGCAGTGTTGCTAATATTGAACATATAGCCACTGGATGATTAATTTTTAGTTTTAGTCTAGTGCCATCTCAATAGCAAAATATACACATTTTGTATTTGTTTCAAAATTGTCCATATTAGTGTGTACTCCCAGATAATGAAAGACAACTTTTGGAAACAGAATAATCAAGAGTAAGCCCTAGTTATATTCTTACCTGGGTTTGTGAACTTTGAAAATATAGTCAAATATTCTAATTTTTTTTCTCATTTGTAAATTATTCTGTCTTGTAGAATATTTTCTTGATTCTTGGATGGGCACCAGAACTGGAGATACTCTTTGTAAATGATTAACACATACGTACACACACTTATAATAAATGTGCATAAATATTGTATCTATCTCTCTTTGATTATATTTCCAGTTAAAATTAGTGTTCTATCTATCATCTATCTATCATCTATCTAATCTCCTGTCTCTATTTCTGAAAATTATGACTAAATGTGCACCATATAGTTCCACATTAAGATTGCCTACTTAGATTTTCTGGTTGATGGCAAGTGGGGTATAAGAAGGAATCAGTTAATTGAATATTTTATAACTAGAGGCCCAGTGAATGAAAATTCATGCACTGGAGGGGGCGTCCTTCAGCCCGGTCTGCCCCCTCTCACAGTCTGGGAGCCCTCAGGGGTGGCAGGCAATCCAGCAATCAGAGGAAGGCAATGCCCCCATCACACCTCTGCTGCTGTCACTACCGGCAACACAAGTCTTGGCCAGCCCTGGTTTCCTGAGCCTTGGGCGGCCCTGGGCAGTTGGGCAACTGCCATCTGAGGCTTGCCTGCACCTTGGGACTGCCCTGGGTGGCTGGGCAGCTGCCATCCGAGGCTTGCCTGCACCTCAGGCTGGACCTGGGCGGCTGGGGGGCTGAGGGCGGGTCTGACCACACCGTGCACCAGCCACGCCTCTGGCGTGGTTGAAAAGAGTGGGGGACTCCAGCAGGGCTGAGGGGACTGGGCACCACCATTTTGTGGCTATGGGCACCACAATCTTTGTGATAACATGATGGTCAATTTGCATATTCCCTCTTTATTAGATAAGATTAAGCCAATCTATAATAATAATATTATTTTCAAGTCTTTTTGAAAAAATGTTAACCCCCTTGCTCTGTATTAAATTAATACAGGGATTTCCTCATTTCTAGCACCTGTGTCTGTCAATCACTCTTATGAACTATTAAACTAGAAGCTGAATTATAACTCTCTAGTCCTCAAAGATTGATTGGTAGGTAAACTAATTATTGGCATTTGGTATCTTAGCTACCATTATTTTATTCATGTTATATGAATCAATAATAACAGCTAATTATTGACTAAATGCCACTCAAAGATGAATCATTTTTAAAGACCGTGTTTTAATATGTTTAATTAGCAATCTTTTATATGAATGTTCTGGCATTAGGTATATTTGTTCTCAGTGCAATTGAGTACATAAAAATCATTTTTTTGAGGAACCACACCATGGATTTCTTGACTTCTTATCAAGTATATCCATTTCATAAATGTATAGACACCTATTTATTTGATTCATATTACAGTCAATTTTGCAATAACTAGAGGCCTGGTGCATGAAATTCGTGCACTGGGAGTGGGTATCTCTCATCCCAGCCTGTACCCTCTCCAATATGAGACATTCCTCTGACAATCTGGGACTGCTGGCTCCTAACCACTCACCTGCCTGGCTGCCTGATAGCCTCTTAACCACTCCCCTGCCAGCCTGATTGACACCTAACCACTCCCCTGCCAGCCCGATCACCCCCAACTGCCCTCTCCTGCAGGCCTGGTCCCCCCCAACTGCCCTCCCCTACAGGCCTGGTCACCCCCAACTTCCCTCCCCTGCCTGCCATCTTGTGACAATGTGGGGTCAGCCATCTTGTGGTGGCCATCTTGTGACTACATTGGGGCAGCCATCTTGTGACAATATGGGGGAGGCCATCTTGTGATGCGAGGGTGTGAGGGTCAATTTGCATATTACCTCTTTATTATATAGGATGTTGATGTATGATGTTGTAAACTTTCACTGTTATTTGAGTACAATTTTAGATAATTCAGGTCCTGAAAATTGGAACTGCTTATAGTATTATAACCAATTCTTCTGTAATCATTGTCATTACCTATATGGGCATGAAAAAATAATTTTTAAAAATTTATTTTATTTTAATATATTTTATTGATTTTTTACAGAGAGGAAGGGAGAAGGATAGAGGGTTAGAAACATTGATGAGAGAGAAACATCGATCAGCTGCCTCCTGCACACTTCCTACTGGGGATGTGCCCACAACCAAGGTACATGCTGTTGACTGGAATCAAATCTGGGACCTTTCAGTCCACAGGTCAATGCTCTATCCACTGAGCCAAACCAGTTAGGCAAAAAAATAATTTTTATCACACCTTTCTAAGTTTTCCTGACTGAGATAATAATCAAGTTAGCATGACACAGATTAACAGGAAAATGTCCAAAATATATTACGTATATATTTAATAAATATTTAATTAATGTAATTACATACCTATACAGCCTGTCTCAAAGATTATACATAATTTGAATAATTATAAAGTCAGTGTTTATTAACATACAGTTAATTTTCAAAATTAAGTGAGTTTTCAGGTGTTAAATTGTGTATATGTATTTTTTGGACAGTCTATCTATAGTAATAAAAAGGTAATATGCTAATTAGACTGGATAGACTGGGCATCTTCCAGACATCCTTCTGGACAAAGCTATGGTGACGGGGGCCAAGGCAGAGGTGGTTAGGGGTGATCAGGCTGGCAAGGGAGAGCAGTGATCAGGCCAGCAGGGGAGAGCAGTTAAGGGTGATCAGACTGGCAGGGGAGAGCAGTTAAGGGTAATCAGGCAGGCAGGCAAAGTGGTTATGGAGGATCAGGCAGGCAGGCAGGCAGGCAGAGTGGTTAGGGGTGATCAGGCAGGCAGGCAGAGTGGTTAGGGGCGATCAGGCAGGCAGGCAGGTGAGTGGTTAGGAGCCCTGGATTGCAAGAGGGATGTCCGACAGCTGGTTTATGCCTGATCCCAGATTGGAGAAAGTGCAGGCCAGGATGAGGGACTCCCCCCCCCCCATGCATGAATTTTGTGCACCAGGCCTCTAGTATTTTTATAATTGCCTACACTCCCCCATTGAAATTCTAGACCCCTGCCTCTCTCTCCTTTGACCAGAATAGTATATAAACCTCAACTTCCAATGAGACCTGACTGGTGAGACTTGATTGATAAGTTGAGGTTTATATGCCTTTATGGACAAAGGAGAGGGAGGCAGGTATCTAGGATTTAGTGGAAAATTAAGCAAATTTATAGGTAGATAAGAAAGAGCAAATATGTGGTAAACAAATTTTTGCTGGGCCATCTAGAAACAATGGGACATAGAGGGCAGTCCAAGAAACAGGTTATGCTAGATTTCTCCCTGTCTGCCACAACTGGATATCTACATGCAAAACAATGAAATTGAGTCACTTCCTAATACTATACATAAATTGAATTTGAAATGGATTATAAACCAAATCGAAGAGCTAAAATTACAAAATTCCTAGAAAAAAAAGTCACAGATGTCAATTTGGCTTACTCAGTTGTTTCTTAGTTACAATGTCAAAGTATACCAACAAAAGAAAACATAGATAAATTGAAAGACAAAATAAAGAAAAAATTTGTATTTCAAAGGACATACTGAAAATTAAATAACCCATAACATGTAAAAACATTTCTAAATTGTGTATCTAATAAGGGATGTACGTAGTGAAAATAAAAAGAATACTTACAACGCATCAATAAAAAGACAAGTCAGTTTTTTAAATGGGCAAAAAATTAAATGACATTTCTCGAAAGGAGATATTTGAATGCCCAGTCACACATGAAAAGATGCTCAACATCATTATTCATTGAAGAAATGCATATGTGGAGACATTGGAACTTCCTTCCATTGTTATTGGGGTTTTAAAATGGCCAAACCACTTTGAAAAACAGTCTGGTAGTTGCTTGAAATGTAAACAGCCTTGTTATGGTTAATTTTATATCAATTTGGTTAGACTATGGTGTCCAGTTGTTTTGTTAAACAGCAATCTAAGTATTACTGTGAAGGTATTTTTTAAAAGATGTAACTAATATTGAAATCAGAAGACTTTAAATAAAGCATATTATCCCTTCATAATGTCAGTAGGTCTATCTAATTTTTTGAAGATCATCAGAGAAAATATTGAGGTTCCCTGAGGATGAAAGAATTCTGTCTCTATACTGCACTTGGACTCAAAACTGCAATATCAACTCTGGCCAGAATTTCTAGCCCACTGGCTTGCCCTAGGGATTTCAGATTTGCCAGGTCCCACATGCCTGTGAATCTATTTCCTCAAAATTATCTCTCACTTATTAATTCTGTTTTTCTGTAGAACCCTGACTAATGACTAATACAAATTTTGATACTGAGGGTGGTTCTAGTAGAATAAAACCTTATGGATGAGTTTTGTAAATTGGTTCTTGGGTTTCTGAAATTGGTTATCTAATCTCATTTTTAAAAAGGCACTAAGGACTCTTTTTCCAGCAGTAAAAACAACACTGATAGTCTACAGCATGTTGTGGCAATGGAGATATGCACAATATCATCTTGGACACTCCTAATCCAATACTGATAAGGTTATGGATGACCATGTATTTGATGCCTTTTAACATTTTTTGTCTAATTAATGAATAAATAAGGTAGGCTGGTTGCTCCTAAATGAGCTGGACAAAATCAGGAAGGAAAAGACTAAGTTAAGGGATTTGAGTTCCAAGCTCACATATGGCATAAATGCCCTGAAAGTTTCTATGTCTGTCCTCAAATAAACCCTTATTTTCTGAAACTATATATCTGGGATTGTTGAAAAGCAAACCTGGAATGTCACCTTTCAAGTGGCTTATTTTCAGCACAAATTGAATTATCAAGCATGTGGGATGTTTATTATTAAACCGAGTCCCCATACCAATTCTGTATTATTTTTCCGGGTCCTTAACTCATAATAGGATATACAAGGGTTGGCAAACAGGCTTACAGTTGTTTGTAATAAATAATGAAATAATTAATAAATAATAATATAAGAATAAACTCTGTGTTTTACGTACTCACAAGTGTGAATATACTTTTGCCCACCACTGTACATGCTCAGCAGTTGATGGTTTCCTGATCTGTGGAGTGAGGGCTATTGTGGTGGGAAAGGCCAAGTGAAACCACAAAACCTGCCTCTACCTATAAAAATAGTAAACCTAAGATAATACTGCATTCTTGGAAGGATTGCAGAAATTGGTTTCACCATCAAGAACTTGAAAGATCTAGTGGTGCTGAGTCCCTCCACATCTCTATTCATCTCACCTCTTTGGCCTGTGTCAAAAATAGATGGATCTTGGAGAATGACAGTAGATTATCATAAGCTTAACCAAATGGTGACTCCAATTGCAGCTGCTGTAGCAAATGTGGTTTGACTGTTTAAGCAAATTGACACATCCTTTTATAGCTCATGTGCAGCTATTGATCTGGCAAAGACTTTCTCCATATCTGTTAGAATAGACTACCAGAAAGAGTTTGCTTTCAGCTGGCAAAGCCAGAAATACAACTTACTATCCAACCTCAGAAGTGTACAACTCTCCAGCCCTATTTTATATTTACATTTGCAGTGAATTTGATTGCTGTTCTATTCCACAAGGCATCACACTGGCTCATTCATTATACTGGTGACTTTATGCTGACCAGACCTAGGGAACAAAAAGTACCAACTAATCTACATTTAGTGGTTAACGAAAAAAAAAAAAAAAAGAAAGTCAGTGGATGTGAAATAAATCCAACAAAATTCAGGGATAGTTACTTCAATGAAATTTCCAGGGATTAACTGGGGTGAGAAATTCCATTTTAACCCCTCTATGATGAAAGATAAGTTGTTGTTCAAGAATCCTCTTATAACCAAAAGAGGAATGATGCCTAGTAGGCATGTTTGGATCTTAGAGGAAACATATTTCTCATTTGTGTGTGTTACTCTGGCTTATTTACCAAGTGATCCACTAACTGTTAGTTTTGAGTGAGTTCTAGAACAAGAACAGGCTCTATAGCAGATCCAAGCTGCTGTGAAAGCTTATCTGGCACTTGGGCCATATGATTTAGCAAATCCGATGGTGCATGAACAGTCAATAGAAGATAGGGATGATGTTTGAAAATTTTGACAAGACCCTATCAGTACAGACACATAAGACTTTGGAATAAAGCCCTGTCTTCCTCTGTGGAAAATTATTTCCCCTTTGAGAAACAGCTTTGTGTTTAATACTGGGCCTTGGTACTGATTGAGTGGTTAGCCAAGATCCACCAATTTACCATGCATTGTGAGCTGGATTAGTGAATCATGAACTGGATATTGTCTGATCACCAAATCATAAAGTTGAATGTACTCAACAGAACTCCATCACCAAATGGAAGTGATACGTACAAGATCAGCCATCTAATCTAATTAAAGAGTAACATGCAAATTAACCATCACTCCACTATACCCACAAGCCATGCCCACCAGCCAATCAGGAGAGAGTATGCAAATTAACCCCAACCAAGATAGCTGCAGCCACTGAGTGAGCAGGAGGCTTGGGTTTCCCCGGCAATGGAGGAAGCCAAGCTTTCCACACACCCTGGCAGGCCCAGGCCTCCACTCAAGGCTACAAAGTTTCAATTATAGAAGATAAATAAATCCCAACAAAAATGGCTGTGGCCATGGAGCTAGCAGGAGGCTTGGCTCCGCTCAAGGCTACAAAGTTTCAATTATAGAAGATAAATGAATCCCAGATACCAGGGCCTCCGCTTGGGTTGCCGAGGAGTGTGGCTGGCTTGCAAACTATCACAGGCCCCTCGCCAAGGCTGCCCATGCTCCAAGGGAACCCCCATCCTGATCTGGGACACCCTTCAGGGCAAACCAGCTGGCCCCCACCAGACTTCTATCCTATCTAATAAAAGAGTAATATGCAAATTGACTGTCATTCCAACACACAAGATGGCTGCCCCCATGTGGTCAAAGATCCTGTCCCCATGTGGACACAAGATGGCCGCCACAAGATGGCCAGCAGGGGAGGGGAGTTGGGAGGGACCAGGCCTGCAAGTGAGGGCAGTTGTGGGCAATCAGGCAAGCAGGAGAGGGCAGTTGGGAAGGACCAGGCCTGCAAAGGAGGGCAGTTGGGGGTGATCAAGCCTGCAGGGGAGGACAGTTAGGGGTGACCGGGCCAGCAGAGGAGGGAAGTTGGGGGTGACCGGGCCTGCAGGGAAGGGCAGTTGGGGGAGACCCAGGATTGCAGGGGAGGGCAGTTAAGGGCAATCAGGCTGGCAGGAGAGCAGTTAGGCATCAATCAGTCTGGCAGGGGAGTGGTTAGGAGGTGATCAGGCTGGCAGACATAAGCGGTTAGAAGCAATCAGGAAGGCAGGCAGGCGAGCAGTTGGGAGCCAGCAGTCCTGGATTGTGAGAGGGATGTCTGAATGCCCGTTTAAGCTTGATCCTACCAGGATAGGGCCTAAACGGGCAGTCGAACATCCCTCAAGGGGTCCCAGATTGGAGAGGGTGCAGGCTGGCCTGAGGGACACCCCCTCCCATGCATGAATTTTGTGCACCGGGCCTCTAGTATGAATACATAAAAGAACACATAAGTGACATGAAAAAGTGGCCCAAATGCCTGTGCTTTGACAGCTACAATATTACCTTCTCTCTTCTAGTTTGCAGCTACGGTCTCCTTGAGATCTCCAAAGATTATTTGACATAGGAAAACTTGAAATCGGTTTACAAATGATTCTGAATGATATACAGACACTGCCAGCAAGTGGACAGCTATAACACTATAGGCTGTGATAAACAGTTTGGCTTGGGTGGTCAGGGACTTGGAAGAGACATAGTTAGAAAATTGGTGACAAGGAAATCTTTTCTGTTTGTTTATGTGATTTAAATAATTTTTATTTTATTTTTTTATTTATTTTTAAATTCTTTATTGCTGAAAGTATTATATATCCCCTCCTTTCCCCGCATTGCCTTCCCCCAGCCTACCCCTGCCCACTAGCCTAGGCCTTCACCACACTATTGTCTGTGTCCATTGGTTATGCTTATATGCATACAAGTTCTTTGGTTGATCTTTTACCCACCCCCCCTGCCCACCCTCCCCTTCCTTCCCTCTGATGGTTGACAGTCTGTTCGATGCTTCTACCATTGAACAGACAGTCTCTGGATCAATTTTCGTTCATCAGTTGTTCATTATATTCCACAAATGAGTGTTATCATGTGATACTTATCTTTCTTTGACTGGCTTATTGTACTTAGCATAATGCTTTCCAGGTCCATTCATGTTGTTGCAAATGGTAAGAGTTCTTTCTTTTTTACAGAAGCATAGTATTCTATGGTGTAGATGTACCATTGTTTTTTAATCCACTCATCTGCTGATGGCCCCTTAGGCTGTTTCCAAATCTTAGATATTGTCAATTGCACTGCTATGAACATAGGGGTGCATATATTCCTTCTGATTGGTGTTTCTGATTTCTTGGGATATATTCCTAGATGTGGGATTACTGAGTTAAATGGGAGTTCCATTTTTAATTTTTTGAGGAAACTCCATACTGTTTTCCACAGAGGCTTTAGCAATATGCATTCCCACCAGCAGTGTACAGGGGTTCCTTTTTCTCCACATCATTGCCAGCACTTGGCCTTTGTTGATTTGTTGATGATAGCCATTCTGACAGGTGAAAGATGGTGTCTCATTGTCATTTTGATTTGCATCTCTCAGATGATTAGTGACTTTGAGCATTTTTTGGTATGCCTCTTTGCCTTCTGTATGTCCACCTTCAAAAAGTGTCTATTTAGGTCCTTTGCCCATTTTTTAATTGGATTGTTGATCTTCCTTTTGTTAAGTTGTATGAGTTCCCTATAAATTTTGGAGATTAAATCCTTATCACAGTGGTTGGCAAACTGCGGCTCGCGAGCCACATGTGGCTCTTTGGCCCCTTGAGTGTGGCTCTTCCACAAAATACCATGTGCGGACGTGTACATACAGTGCGATTGAAACTTCATGGCCCATGCGCAGAAGTCGGTTTTTGGCTGTCAAAAGAAATTTCAATCGTTGTACTGTTGATATTTGGTTCTGTTGACTAATGAGTTTGCCGACCACTGCCTTATCATATGTAACTTTGGCAATTATGTTCTCCCATGCAGTGGGGTCTCTTGTTGTTTTGTTGATGGTTTCTTTTGCTGTGCAGAGCTCTTTATTTTGATGTAGTCCCATTTGTTTATTTGCTCCTTATATTCCATTGTCCTAGGAGATGTATTAGTAAACATATTGCTACAAGATATGTCTGCTATTTTGCTGCCTATGGCTTCTTATACGATTTTTATGGTTTCCCATCTTACGTTTAAGTCCTTTATCCATTTTGAGTTTATTTTTGTATATGGTGTAAGTTGGTGGTCTAGTTTCATTTTTTTTTTTTGCATGTATCTGTCCAATTTTTCCAGCACCATTTATTGAAGAGACTGTCTTGACTCCATTGTATGCTCTTGCCTCCTTTGTCAAATATTAATTGAGCATAATGGCTTGGGTTGATGTCTGAGTTCTCTGTTCTGTTCCATTGGTCTATATGTCTGTTCTTGTGCCAGTACCAGGCTGTTTTGAGAACCGTGGCTTTGTAATATTGCTTGATATCTGGTATTGTGATCTCTCCAACTTTGTTCTTTTTCAGGATTTCTGCAGTTATTCGGGGTCTTATTTATTCCATATAAATCTTTGGAGAGTTTATTCTTGCTCTGTGAAATATTCTGTGGCATTTCAATGGGGATTGCATTTAATCTATAAGTTGCTTTGGTTAGTATGGATATTTTAATGACATTGATTCTACCAATCCATTAACACAGTATATTCTTCCACTTGTTTATATCTGCCTCTATCTATTTTTTCAACATCCTGTAGCTTTCTCAGTACAGGTGTTTCACTTCCTTAGTTAAGTTTATTCCTAGGTATCCTTTTGTTGTTCAATGATAATTGGGATTGTTTTGTTAGGTTCTCTTTCCATGAGTTCATTATTCATGTATTAAAATACCATAGATTTCTTGGTGTTAATTTTGTATCATGCTACGTTGCCGAATTCATTTATTAAATCTACTTTTTAATGGACTCTTTAGTGTTTTCTATTTACAATATCATGTCATCTGTGATTATTGACAGTTTTACTTCTTTTCCAATTTGAACACCTTTTATTTCTTCTTCTTTTCTGATCACTATGGCTAGCACTTCCAGTATTATGTCAAACAGGAGTGTTTAAGTGGGCATCCCTGTCTTGTTGCTGTTCTTAAGGGAAATGGTTTTAGTATTTTCCCATTGAGTACGATGTTGGCTCTAGGTTTGACATATAAGACTTTTATTATATTGAGGTATGATCTGTCTATTCCGACTTTGCTGAGATTTTTTTTTTTAAATCAAAAAAGGGTGCTGGATTTTGTCAAGTGTTTTTCCTGCATCAACTAATATAATCACGTGATTTTTGTATCTCAATTTGTTTATGTGATGTATCACATTTATTGATTTGTGGATATTGTACCATCCTTGCATCCTCAGAATAAATCCCACTTGGTTGTGGTGTATGATCTTTTTAATGTATTGCTGGATGTGATTTGCTATTATATCATAGAGGATTTTAGTTTCTACATTCATCAGGAATATTGGCTTGTAATTCCCTTTCTTTGTAGTGTCTTTACTCGGTTTTGAGATTAGGGTAATGTTGGCCTCATAGAAAGAGCTTAGAAGGATTCCTTCCTCTTGAATTTTTTGAAATAGTCTGAGGAAGGTAGGTTTTCTTTCATCTTTGAATGTTTAGAAAAACTCCCCTGTGAAGCCTTCTGGACCAAAGTTTTTGTTTGCTGGAATTTTAAAAAAATTTATTATTGCTTCAATTTCATCAGTAATTATAGGCCTATTCAGGTGTACTGATTCTTCCTGATTAAGTTTTGGAAGGTTGTGTTTTTCTAGGAATATGTCAATTTTGTCTAGTTTGTTGGAATAGAGTTGTTCATAGTATATTTTTACAATCCTTTGTATTTCTGTGGGGTCTGTTGTTACTTCACCTCTTTCATTTCTGATTTTATTTATTTGGGTCCTTTCTCTTTGCTTCTTGGTGAGCCTGGCTAGTGGTTCATCAATCTTGTTCATCCTTTTGAAGAACCAGCTCTTGGTTCTATTGATCTTTTGTATTTTTTTTTGTGTATCTATATCATTTATTTCCACTTTGATATTTATTATTGCTTCCCTTTTAATTATTCTGGGCTTTTATTGTTGCTCTCTTTGTAATTCTTTAAGTTGTTAGGTTAGATAACGTATTACCAGTTTTTCTTGTTTTTTTTGAGGTAGGCCTGTAATGCTATGAACTTCCCTCTCCAGATTGCTTTCACTGTGTCCCACAGATTTTGGATTTTTGTGTTTTCATTGTCATTTGTTTCCAGGGTGTTTTTTAATTTCTTCTTTGATCTCCTTGTTAACCCATTCTTTGTTTAATAGCATGCTTTTAGCCTCCAAAGTTTGATTGCTTTTATGGCAGTTGATTTCTAATTTTATTCCATTATGATGTGAGAAGATGCTTGATATTATCTCAATCTTCTTGAATTTGTAGACTTAGCCTGTGTCTTAATATGTGGTCTAACTTTGAAAATGTCCCATGTACACTTGAGAAGAATGTACATTTTGTAGCTTTGGGGTAGAATGTTCTGAAGATGTGAATTGGTTCCATCTGATCTAGTGAGTCATTTAGGATTGCGGTTTCTTTGTTGCTTTTTTGTCTACAATATTTATCCAGTGATGTCAATGGGGTATTAAACTCCCTTACTTTGGTTGTATTGCTGTTGGTCTCTCCTTTGATATGTTCCAGAAATATTTTTAATGCATTTTATTGGGTGCATATATATTTAACAGAGTTATATCCTCTTGTTGTATAGATCCCTTTAGTATTATGAAGTGGCCTTCCTTTTCTCTTGTTATGGCCTTCACTTGGACGTCTATTTTGTCAGATATAAGTATTGCTACCTCAGCTTTTTTTTTTCATTTCTATTTGCCTGAAAAATTCTTTTTCCATCTCTCACTTTCAGTCTGTGAGTGTCCTTTGTTTTGAGGTGGATCTCTTGTAGACAGCATACATATGGGTCATGTTTTCTTATTCATTGGGCTATCCTATGTCTTTTAATTGGAGCATTTAATCCATTTACATTTAAGGTTATTATTGATAGGGATTTGTTTGTTGCCATTTTTATCCTTTATGGCTATTCTTGCTTCTTATACCAGTCCCTTTAGGATTTCTTGCATTGCTGGTTTGGTGGTAATAAACTCCTTTAGCCTGTTTTTGTCTATGAAGCTCCCGATTTCACCTTCAATTTTGAATGATAGCCTTGCTGGATAAAGTATTCTTGGATTCAGTCTCTTTCTGGCCCTGGGCAACCTGCTTGAGGTCCAAGATGTCAAAGCCCCTAGTGGTCCAATGGTTCGGGACTCCTTATCCTACAGGTTGGGTCTGCCTTGAGTCTCACGCCTTTATTGTCTCTGCTCTGAGTTGTACTCGCTTCTCCTACAATTCTTGTCCCTCATTTGTCTCCTACAGATGCCTGGACATGAGCACAGTTCCTCTGGTGTGCCACTCCCTGTGAGGTCCCAGAGTCCTCTGCCATGTAATTCACTGCTGAACTCCCAGGCCCACAACAGGGTGTCGTCCTAGGATCCTCTGGTGTGCAACTCCCCATGAGGTCTCAGAGCCCTCTGGCATGATATTCTTTGTGCGGCCCAGGCATCCGAGGCAAGTTGGTGCCCTAGGACCCCTGGCTTGCCCCATCTGCCAGGTCCCAGGGGCTGGGCGGAGTGTCCCGACTGGTGTCCTAGGCTTGCTCCGTTGGCGTGGTCCCCGGCCCTGTGCAGGGAGAGGTGTGGGGTCCCTCTGGCTTGCATTCACAGTACGGGGTCCTGGAGTGCGGGGTTCTGGAGCACGGGGTCCTGGAGCTCGGGGTCTGGGAGTGTGGGGTCTGGGATCCAAAGCAGGGAGGTGTGTCACTGGAGATCTCTCTGGCTGGTGGTCACTGCAGACATTTGGGAGCCCCAGGTGAGGTAGGGCGCCACTCACTGCAGGTGAGTGGTAGTGGTCCCTGGCAAGTTATGGCTGGCGAGATGCTTCCTGGATGGTTCTGGGTGTTGTCCAAGGGCAGTCTAACTGTTGGTGTGGCTGTGCTCCTGGCCTCCTCTGCGCCTCCATTCAAGATGGCATGGTCTCTGTACCCAAGCCGCACCCAGCTTGGGTGTGCCTCTGGTGGTAGCAGGGTTCCCCTTCCAGGAGAGCCCAATCAGCCAGTCCCCAAGACTCCTGTGAGATTTAATTGTCCCTCACTCAACCACACACACACCACATACATCCACATACTACTCTCTCACTCCTTTACTCACTCACATGCTCTCATTCACTGCAGTTCTGCTGTCTGTCATGTTAGGATCTGGTGACAAGGAAATCTTAAGAAAATGTATATGGATAGATCTCTATGAATGGGTGAAAAACATGTTAATGCTCAATAAAGGGTGATCTCAGCAAGGGAATATTTTAATAATCAAGTGTATAGAATGATTTATTGAATATAATTTAACCTATTTTTCCAACCAGTCCTGTCATTGGTCAGTGGGCTCATGAACAGAGTAACCATGTGACAGAGTTGGAAGTTATCCAAAGGCTCAGCAACATGGACTTCTACTCCCCAAGGCCATACCTGGTATAGCCATTGCTGAAAACCTGAGACCAAAACTGAGTTCTCTATATGGTACCATTTTTCAGGGATACCAATTAGCTACCTGGTTGCAGATTGATTATATTGTACTGCTTCCATTATGGAAGGGACAATATTTTCTTATAACTGGACTAGATACTGACAGTGGATATGACTTTGCCTTCTGTGCATGCAGTTATTTGGCTAAAACTACCATCTTTGGACTTACAGGATGCCTTATTCACCCTCATGGTATTCTACATAGCACTGCTTCTTATCAAGGAAATCACTTCATAGCAAAACAAGAGGTAATGTTTTGATGCTTAGGTAATTTATTACTCTTATCACGTTCCCCACCATTCTGAAGCAGCCAATTTTTTTTCTTAAATGTATTTTTATTGAATTCAGAGAGGAAGGGAGAGGGAGAGAGAGAGAAACATCAATGATGAGAGAGAATCATTGATTGGCTGCCTCCTGCATGTCCCTTACTGGGGATCAAGCCCACAACCCGGGCATGTACCCTTGATTAGATCAAACCTGGGACCCTGCAGTCCCCAGACTGATGCTTTATCCACTGAGCCAAACCAGCTAGGGCTGAAGCAGCCAATTTGATAGAACAGTGGAATGACCTTTTAAAGACTCAGTAACAGCACCAGCTAGGTGGCAATGAACTGCAGTGTTCCTAGGATTCTCTATATACTCTGAATCACCATTTAATATCAGGTTTTGTTCTTTCATAGCCAGGATTTACAGGTCCAAGAATCAAGGAGTTTAAGTGGAAGTAGCACCATTCACTATTATTCTTAGTGTTCTCCTAGTCATAAACAGACTACTTCTTTTTTGTATTGTCATAAGAGAAAATGAATGACATATTAGTAAATGAACATTCACTTTTATAAATGTTTCCAATTAACTTTAATTTGATACCAGAATTGTTATATAATTTATTCAATTACAGGCTTATTAACACTGCATTAATTTATGCGAAGAGTATTTTAATTTTTGTAATACCTAGAAAATTACTGGTTAGGCTAAATTCTGAAAACTTATGCAGCTTAGTATTATTTCTGTGAATAAATAATGAATTCTTAAAACTTATAAATTTTATCATATGTGTTGAACTTGGAAAAAAAAGAGCTAAGATCTATTCATGACACAGATATTTTTTACATATAAATATGTTTATTTTTCCTCTCTAGTTTTTACTTAATAGGACTAAAGATGTTATGAACATTCTTGTACAAGTCTCTGTACAGACATATGCTTTCATTTCTCTTTTTTAAATATCTGAAAGTGGAATGGCTGGGTCACATGGTAGGCATATGCTTACAATTTTTTAACATGTACATTTGAAATGATTTTGAATTTATGAAGGAATTGAGACTATAATAAAGAAAGTTTGCATATATTATTTGCCTACATGCCTCTAATGTTAATTTTTACATAATCATGGTATGTTTACCAAAATTTAGAAATTAATATTGATATATAATAATAACTAAAATACATATTGTATTCAGATTTGTTCTTTTTTTAATTATCTAAAGTTTTACCTATTGTCTCCTTTTTCCCCAGTTGACTCCCCCAGCCATTCCCACCCCAGGCAAGTTCCCACCGCCCCAGTGTCTGTGTGTTCTTTTTTTTTTTCTATCAATGTCCTTTTATTCTGTTCCAGGATTCAATAAAAATACCACATTACATTTAGTTGTCACATCTATTCTTTTTGTTTCAAACACAATAATATTAATGATGTTCCTGAAATTTAGGTTACGTAATAACTTCTGGCTGAAGGAAAACTAAAAGATTCATGAAATTGAAACCTGCATTTTGCATGTGTTGTTTACTTCTTTAAAAAATATATATTTTATTGATTTCAGAGAGGAAGGGAGCTGGAGAGATAGAAACGTCAATGATAAGAGAAAATCATTGATCGACTGCCTCCTGTACATTCCCTACTGGGGATGGAGCCCACAACCCGGGCATGTGCCCTGACTGGGAATCAAACCATGATCTCTTGGTTCATAGGTTGATGATAAACCACTGAGCCACTTCAGCCAGGCAGTTTAATTCTTTTGAGTAAGTCTAATCATACCAGATTGGCAGAAATCGGGATGTTCTATTGTTTCCAGAAGAAGTGATTAACTACCTTATGTCTTATAAATTCTGTCCTATCTTGTCAAATGTATCACTGGCTGAAAAAAAAAATTGTATTTGAAAAGATAGTTAGGATGTTCACCCAGGCACCCAACATTTAAACATATCAAAAGAAAAAAGAAGATGAAGGATAATAAACACAAAATGGTAGGGTAATACTTGAGCATGAGTTAGAGAGAGAAATTGATTTCTAAGTTATTATTTTGTTTATCCAAAAAATTTTGGGCTAATTAATTAAATAGCACTAAGAAAAATAAGAAAATATTTCTATTTATATATTTAGTAAAAGTGTGTATAATGCTTACTATGTGCCAGAAAGTGTTTTAACAAATTACTATTAGTAACTCATTTAATCTTCATAATAATCTTGTGAGGTAGGCATAATTATAATTTATAGAGAGGTTAAGAAATTTGGCTGAGTTCTTAAAACTTGGCCAAGATAGAATTTCAACATGACATTCTGACTTCAGTCCAAATCCATGTCTTTTAAATAATACACTTTGCTTTTTCTCTAAAATTGTAATACTGTATGTAGTTTTTCTTTATTCATGGTTTTGCTTTTCATGGTTTCAGTTACTGGTGGTCAACCATGGTCTGAAAATATTAAATGAAAAATCCCAGAAATAATTCATAAGTTCTAAATTGCATGTTTTTCTGACTAGTATGATGAAACCTTGCACTCTCCTGCTCTGGCCCTCCAGAGACTTGTATTATCCCTCTGACGCTGGGTATGCTCATCACCCATTGGTCATTTAGTAGCCATCTAGGTTATCTGACTGACTGTCACAGTATTTCTGGGCTTGTGTTCAAGTGACCCTTATTTTACTTAATAATGGCTCCAAAGCAAAGAGTAGATGACACTGGCAATTTGGATATGGCAAAGAGAAGATGTAAAGTGCTTTTTAAAATGAAAAAGCGAGTACAGTACAATTAAGGTATTTTGAGAGATAGACCACATTTTTATAACTGATATTATTATAATTGTTTTATTTTTTCATTGTTGTTAATCTCTTTCTGTGCCTAATTATAATGATAAAGGCATAATATGCTAATTAGACTGCACAGCTGAATGACATTCCAGGCGTCATTCCAGACATCCTTCCTGACAAAGCCATGGTGGCAGGGGCCAAGGCAGAGGCAGTTAGGGGCAATCAGGCAGGCAGGCGAGCAGTTAGGGGAGATCAGGCAGGCAGGTGAGCAATTAGGGGCATCAGTCAGGCAGGCAAAGTGGTTAAGGGCAATCAGGTAAGCAGGCAGAGATGGTTAGGGATGATCAGGCAGGCAAGTGGTTAAAGGAGATGAGGCAAGCAGGCAGAGTGGTTAGCAGTCCCAGATTTCTAGAGGGTGCAGGCCAAGCTGAGGCCCCCCCGTCCTGTGCACGAATTTCGTGCACTGGGCCTCTAGTTTATAAATAAAACTTTATCATATGTATGCATGTATAGGAAACAATCCTATGTAATAAAATAGTAATATGCAAATTGACCATCACTCCAACACAGAAGATGGCTGCCCCCATGTGGTCAAAGATGGCTGCCCCCATGTGGACACAAGATGGCTGCCACAAGATGGTCGGCAGGGGAGGGCAGTTGTAGGTGATCAGGCCAGCAGGAGAGGGCAGTTGGGAGGGCCTAGGCCTGCAAGGGAGGGCGGTTTGAGGGCAACCAGGCCTGCAGGGGAGGGCAGTTAGGGGTGACCAGTTGGCAGGAGAGGGCAGTTAGGGGTGACCAGGCTGGCAGGGGAGGGCAGTTAGGGACAATCGGGCCAGCAGGAGAGCAGTTAGGCATTGATCAGGATGGCAGGGGAGTGGTTAGGGGGTGATCAGGCTGGCAGGAAGAAGCAGTTAGGGGCAATTAGGCAGGCAGGGAGGTGAGCGGTTGGGAGCCAGCAGTCCTGGATTGTGAGAGGGATGTCCGAATGCCCATTTAGGCCCGATCCTGGTGGGGCCTAAACGGGCATTCAGACATCCCTCAAGGGGTCCCAGATTGGAGAGGGTGCAGGCTGGCCTGAGGGACACACACCCCCATGCACGAATTTCATGCACCGGGCCTCTAGTAGTATATATAGTGTTTGGTACCATCCGTGGCTTTAGGCATCCAAAGGGTTGTGGGGCTTGGAATGTGTTCCCCGTAGATAAGGGGAGATTGCTTTAATCATAATTATGAAAAATAAATAAATGTTATTAGTTTTACCTACTATGTACCAAATACTATCTTAGCATTTTACATGTATTATTGCCTTTAAGATTCATAAGTATCCTATGAGATAAGTACCATTATTATTCCTATTTTACAGTTGAAGAAACTAAGGCAGGATGGTTAACTGCCATATCTAATATCACATAGTAATAAATGCTAGAGTTGGGATTTGATCTCAGGGAACTTAACTCAAGAGACTGACCTCTTAACTAATACACTAGTGTTTAATTACAAGAACTTTGGAGCTAGACAGAGCTTGTATTATAGATTTGAGAGGCAGGATTATTATAATGATTAAGAATCGCAGCCCAGTTAAATTGATTTACAGATTATATTCTCTATTTTTTGTCTAAGTGAATAGTCACAAAATGCACAAATGCATTAAAAATTCTATAAAGAAAATTGAAAATTATAATCATGCAAGCATGAGTAACAAATCTAAGATATAACACTTACTCCTAGTAAAAGCTGTCATCAGCCACTTAAAAGGCTTTTTTTTAAAAAAATATGTTTTTATTGATTTTTAGATAGTAAGACAGGGAGAGATAGGAACATTGATCAGTGCCTCCTGCATACCCCTTACTGGAAATCAAGCCTGCAACTTCGGCATGTACTTTACTGGATCAAGCCGGTGACTTCTTGGTGCATGGTACAATGCCCAATTCATGAGCCACAACAGCAGGGCCACATTAAACGTTGTGTTGTTGTTTTTTTAATTCTGATTTTTTATTGATTTCAGAGAGGCAGGGAGAGATATAGAGAGGTAGAAACATCAATGAGAGAGAATCATTGATTGGCTGCCTCCTGCATGTCCCCTACTGGGGGCGGGGATCGAGCTTGCAACCCGGGCTTGTGCCCTTGGCCGGAATTGACCTTTTAGTCCATAGGCTTACGCTCTATCCGCTGAGCAAAACTGGCTAAGGCTGTGTATTTTTTTTAAAGACAATCTAGTCACACTTTATAAGACATTAGACAAAATGTTGAAATTATCAAGAAGATTATTTGATAACATACTTGTAGCCTAATATTATTTTGGTAAATGTATGGAACCATCACTATTCCTATGACATTTAATGACAAGTTTCTTTGATATTCATACAAATTGTTAGAATTTTTCAGTGATATTTAAAATTTGTAATACTGAATACAGTGCTTTACAAATTTCAAATATATGATAAATATCTTCAAATTTCTTTTGAGGTTTCTCTCTATGAACAAAAGGTAAAAAAAAAAAAAAATCTACGTACCATAATAGAAGCACTTGTTTTTCCTCCCTTTGTATAAATGGCTAAGATAATTTATGAAAAAATATATGGTTACAACTAAAATGCAGAATACATGTATTTCTAACTTGTTGCAAATAATAGTTACTGGATTTTGTTTAAATAAAGTATACAAAGTATACTTTAAAAAAAACAGTAAAAAAGCATATCTGAGAAGGTAATGATTTCTTTAATAAAAACAAACTTTGATAGTAAAATTTTGTAAATGTAAACACTGAAGGAAAAATTGTTTTACATAGAATAATAGAAGGATTCCTGGAAAATACACAGATATAATTACGAAGATATTAAAACCAAAATTCTTAATAAGATATCCTTGATTTTATGAACTTCATAAAATAAGACATTTAAAATGCAATAAAATCATTCAATACTTTATTGTGTATTGGGTGTTGCCATAAAAATCTATAGTACACCATTTTGCAAGTTATTGCAACAAAATAAAGAGTTGTGTAAAATTAATAGCTGAGCTATGGATTATTTTAAAAGACAACTTTTGTGTGATTAAAAAAAGGTTGTCCAACTCTTAGGTACATTTTATGAAATAGTAAATGCACAATTTAATTTTTTTTTTTTTTTTAATATATTTTATTGATTTTTTACAGAGAGGAAGGGAGAGGGATAGAGAGTTAGAAACATCGATGAGAGAGAAACATCGATTAGCTGCCTCTTGCACACCCCCTGCTGGGGATGTGCCCGCAACCAAGGTACATGCCCTTGACCGGAATCGAACCTGGGACCCTTGAGTCTGCAGGCCGACGCTCTATCCACTGAGCCAAACCGGTTTCGGCCACAATTTAATTTTTAACATAGTTATTTTCAAGCTTTTTTTTTCCTGAAGACTTCTTCACAGTATTAAAAATTATTGAAGACCCCAAAGAGCTTTGCTTCATCTGGGTTATATCTAAAAGTACTTATTCATTAGGAATTAAAACAGAATAAAAGAAAATATATTAATTCAGTTAAAATATCAACAAGAACCCATTGCATGTAAATATAAATAACACTTATTAGTTTCAAAAAATATTGAGGAAAAGTAGTAGGTTTTTATATTTCTCAAATTTACCTAAAGGCTAGCTTAATAAAAGGCAGCTGAATTCTTATATTTACTTCTGCATTCTATCTGTTGTGATATATTGTTTTGGTGGAAATCTGACCTTACAAAGATGTGTAACTTTAAAAAGGGAAGACACTTTAAAATTTTCAGATAATATTGGTACTCATTGAGAAATACACCATAAATAGAAAACTAATAGTTTTGTAAATGTTAGTTGCAATGTGGAATCTGAAGCCATATCTGTGAACTTTCACTTTATTATATTAAAAATATTCATCTACTTTATATTTTGAATACATCTTTTTTTTTTTTTTTTACCCAGGCAAGATTTCATAATGCCAAGAATTAGCCAATTGAAAAGTATTGGTAAGTAAATTAAACAGAATTTCCAAATATTGGAACATTATGTTATAACATATATAGGATGTCCCAAAAATTGTATACACACTTTAATAGATGATAATTTACTTAATTTACGTTTCTTTACAGATTTAACGGATCTGAAATAATGGCTGAAGCCGGTCTGAACTTTGAACAAAGAATATTTATCCTGACGTGCCACTAGACTTTTATTATGGAGATACATAAAATATAAAATTTATGGTACAAAACTGGAAAGAGTAGATGAATCGAAGGTGCATAAATACTGAACAAAATGAATCTTGATTTTGTGATTACATTGCTTTGCATTATCAGAACTGCCTGGACCAGAACAGTCAACAGTTTGAAAACAGGGATTGATGAAAATAATTATTCATTTCATTTATTTATTTATGTTTTTAAGTGTGTGATTTTTATTGATTAAGGTATTACATATGTGTCATTATCCCCCCATTGCCTCCCCACACCCCCACTCATTTCCTCACTACTCTGTTATCTGAGTCCATCAGTTAGGTTTATATGCATGCATACAAGTCCTTTGGTTGATCTCTCCACCTTACCCCTGCCCCCCCTACCTTCCCTCTAAGGTTTGACAGTCTGATCGATGCTTCTCTGACTCTGAATCTGTTTTTGTTCATTAGTTTATGTTGTTCATTTAATTCCACAAATGAGTGAGATCATGTGATATTTATCTTTCTCTGACTGGCTTATTTCGCTTAGCATAATGCTCTCCAGTTCTATCCATGCTGTTGCAAATGGTAAGAATTCCTTCTTTTTTACCGCAGATGTACCAGTTTTTTAATCCACTCATCTGCTGATGGGCACTTACGCTGTTTCCAAATATTAGCTACTGTAAATTGTGCTGTTATTTTCATTTGTTGATTTGCTGATGATAGCCATTCTGACAGGTGTGAGATGGTACCACATTGTCTTTTTGATTTGCATCTCTCAGATGATAAGTGACTTTGAGCATGTTTTCATATTCTCTTGGCTTTCCTTATGTCCTCTTTCGAAAAGTATCTATTTAGGTCCGTTGCCCATTTTTTGATTGGGTTGTTTGTTTTCCTTTTGTTAAGTTTATGAGTTCCCTGTAAATGTTGGAGATTAAACTCTTATCGGTGATAACATTGGCAAATATGTTCTCCCAGGCAATGGGCTTTCTTGTTATTTTGTTGATGGTTTCCTTTGCTGTACAGAAGCTTTTTATTTTGATGTAGTCCCATTTGTTTATTTTCTTTAATTTCCAATGCCCAAGGAGCAGTATCGGTGAAGAAATTGCTTCGGCATATGCCTGAGATTTTGCTGCCAGTGGATTCCTCTAAGATTTTTATTGTTTCCTGTCTTACATTTAAGTCCTTTATCCATCTTGAGTTTATTTTTGTGTATGGTGTAAGTTGGTGGTCTAGTTTCATTGTTTTGCAAATATCTGTCCAATTTTCCCAACTCCATTTATTGAAGAGATTTTCTTGACTCCATTGTATGGCCTTGCCTCCTTTGTCAAATATTAATTGAGCATAGTGGTTTGGGTTGATTTCTGGGTTCTCTATTCTATTCCATTGGTCTATATGTCTGTTCTTGTGCCAGTACCAGGCAGTTTTGAGAATAGTAGCTTTGTAATACAGCTTGATATCTGGTATTGAGATCCCATCCACTTTGTTCCTCTTTCTCAGGTTTGCTGCAGCTATTCAGGGTCTTTTTTCAGTCCAGATGAATTTTTGGAGAGTTCTATCTAGGTCTGTGAAATATGCCATTGGTATTTTAATGGGGAATGCATTGAATCTATAGATTGCTTTGGGTAGTATGGACATTTTAATGATGTTGATTCTACCAATCCATGAACAAGGTATATTCTTTCATCTGTTTATGTCTTCCTCTATCTCTTTTTTTCAGTGTCCTGTAGTTTTCTGAGTACAGGTCTTTTACCTCCTTAGGTAAGTTTATTCCTAGGTATCTTAATGGTAAATGGGAGAGTTTTTCAGTCTCTCTTTTTGTAAGTTCACTATTGGTGTATAAAAATGCCATACATTTCTTGGTGTTAATTTTGTATCCTGCTACATTAACAAATTCATTTATTAAGTCTAATAATTTTTGATAGGGCCTTTAGGGTTTTCCATGTACAGTATCATGGCATCTTCAAATAATGACAGTTTTCTATCTCCTTTTTCAATTTGGATACTTTTATTTCTTCTTCTTGTCTAATTGCTATGGCTAGAACTTCCAGTATTATGTTAAACAGGAGTGGTGAAAGTGGCCATCCCTGTCTTGTTCCTGTTCTTAGGTGAAATGGTTTTAATGTTTTCCCATTGAGTATGATATTACCTGTAGGTTTGTCATATAAGGCTTTTATTATTTTGAGGTATGATCGCTCTATTCCCATTTTGCTGAGGGTTTTTATCAAGAAAATGTGAAAGACCACCAACTTACACCATACACAAAAATAAACTGAAAATGGATAATGGACTTAAATGTAAGACAGGAAACCATAAAAATCTTAGAGGAATCCACAGGCAGCAAAATCTCAGACGTATGCCAAAGCAGTATCTTCACAGATACAGCTCCTAGGGCAATGGAAACTAAAGAGAAAATGAACAAATGGGACTATATCAAAATAAAAAGCTTCTGTACAGCAAAGGAAACCATCAACAAAACAACAAAAAAGCCCACTGCCTGGGAGAACATATTTGCCAATGTTATCACCGATAAGAGTTTAATCTCCAACATTTACAGGGAACTCATACAACTTAACAAAAGGAAGATAAACAACCCAATCAAAAAATGGGCAACGGACCTAAGTAGATACTTTTCGAAAGAGGACATAAGGAAAGCCAAGAGAATATGAAAACATGCTCAAAGTCACTTATCATCTGAGAGTTGCAAATCAAAAAAACAACGTGGTACCATCTCACACCTGTCAGAATGGCTATCATCAGCAAATCAACAAATGAAAATAGCAGCACAATTTACAGTAGCTAATATTTGGAAACAGCTTAAGTGCCCATCAGCAGATGAGTGGATTAAAATACTGTGGTACAACTGCAGTAAAAAAGAAGGAATTCTTACCATTTGCAACAGCTTGGATGGAACTGGAGAGCATTATGCTAAGCAAAATAAATCAGTCAGAGAAAGATAAATATCACATTATCCCACTCATTTGTGGAATTAAACGAACAACATAAACTGATGAAATGCTGGGGTTCCAGTCCCAACATTAGGAAGGGTTCAGCATTCTGGAGAAAGGGGCTGATGCATAGATTCAAGAAGGAGTGCAAAGATGAAAGATAATTTTGAAAGGCACGGGGGGTCAGAGGATCTTCAGCTAAAGGAGCTAGAAGATTACCTCGTCTAGAACCATGGCTTTTATTAACACAACTAGAGGCCCTGTGCATGAAATTCATGCTTGGGGGTGTGTGTCCCTCAGTCCAGCTTCCACCCTCTCCAATCTGGGACCCCTCGAGGGATGTTCAACTGCCCGTTTAGACCTGATCCTGGTAGGACATCCCTCTCACAATCCAGGACTGCTGGCTCCCAACTGCTTGCCTGCCTGCCTTCCTGATTGCCCCTCACCGCTTCTGCCTGCCAGCCTGATCACCCCCTAACCACTCCCCTGCCAGGCTGATTGATGACTAACTGCTCCCCTGCCAGCCTGTATGTCCCTAACTGCCGTCCCCTGCAGGCCTGTTCACCCCTAACTGCCCTCCTCTGCAGGCTTGATCTCCCCCAACTGCCCTCTCTTGCAGACGTGGTCCCTCCCCACTCCTCTCCCCTGCTGGCCATCTTGTGGCAGCTACCTTGTGTCCACATGGGGGCATCCATCTTAGACCACATGGGAGCAGCCATCTTGTGTGTTGGATTAATGGTCAATTTGAATATTACTCTTTTATTATATAGGATAGAGGCCCGGTGCAGGTAGGGGCCAGCTGGTTTGCCCTGAGGGGTGTCTCGGATCAGGGTGGGGGTTTCTTGGGTAGTGGGGCAGCCTGGGCGAGGGGCCTGTGGTGGATTGCAGGCTGTCCATTCTCCCCGGCGACCCAAGTGGAGGCCCTGGTATCTGGGATTTATTTATCTTCTATAATTGAAACTTTGTAGGCTTGAGCGGAGCCAAGCCTGCTGCTTGCTCTGTGGCCGCAGCCATTTTTGTTGGGATTTATTTATCTTCTATAATTGAAACTTTGTAGCCTTGAGTGGAGGAAGCTTGGCTTCCTCCATTGCCAGGGGCAACTCAAGCCTCCTGCTCTCTCCAGCTCCGTGGCTGCTGCCATTTTTGTTGAGATTTATTAATCTTCTATAATTAAAACTTTGTAGCCTTGACTGGAGGCCTAGGCCATCCAGGGTGTGCTGAAAGCTTGGCTTCCTCCATTACCAGGGAAACCCAAGCCTCTTGCTTGCTCCGTGGCCACAGCCATCTTGGTTGGGTTAATTTGCATACTCACTCTTGATTGGCTGGTGGGCATGGCTTATGGGTGTAGTGGAGTGATGGTTAATTTTCATATTTCTCTTTTATTAGATAGGATTTGTCCTAAGGCAAGGTGGATATAATACACTTCAAAGGGTAAGGTTTCAAAGGGTTTACAGAGGAATTATCAGTTTGGGGAATAGCCTACAGCTATTTAGCTGTTTGAGGCAATAAAATGCCCTGAGCTGTCTAGCAGCAAACGATTATCCTATTCAGGTTTGGGGGAGATGCTTTTTAGACATCCCAGATGATTCAGCCCTGCTGACATGCTCGAATTGGCTACTGGCTTCTCACCCTTTTTGATTTTTTAAATTTAGCAAGAATGGCTTCTCACCCTTTAAGATTTTTTAATTCAATGGAAAGAACAGAGTTCTATCAAGTCCCTTTAAATTGCTGTCAGGCATTAAAGGAATTAGCCTGCAGTCAGTTTCTTTCTGGGTCAACAGTTCTTTGAGTCCCAATTTTAATGTTCTACAGTTCCTTATGTGTACATGTCAGCAATGATATTTCAGTTCTGGATGGTGTACAAATGGTAGCAATGCAGGTCCGACCCTCTCTGTTTTGGTCCTGGGCAACCTACAGTGACGCACAGCTGCGGACTGCTAGCATGGCAAGGCATCTTCACCATCTTCATTTCTGGACCGTTTCTCCTCTGTTCTTGGGGGCCACTGCTTATTCTGTGGCTGGAGCAGTCCTGTCAATTCCTCTCTGGGATCCATAGTTGCAAGAATCCACACGGTATTGGAGTTTTCTGTAAATATACAAACATATTCTCGACCAAAGGTTAATAAAGGAATCTTTTCTATAAATTAGACTTGGGATCCTTTTTCATTTTTGCCCAAACAATTTTTCTTTGGCTTATTTTGACACCATGTGTGTTTTCCATGGGTATCTTGCTATCAGCATTACAAATGAAAATTAATTTTCAAAGTAAAAAAATGTTTAATGTAATTTACTTACAAGGAATTTTTCTTACAGGATATTATTCTACTATCCTCCCTTTTTATGATTTAAATATTAGGAGGCTTTTGGAAATTTTACAATGCAGTCTTGATAACTTTTTTCTCTTCAGAAATACAACTGCTTTAGATTCATTGCATGTTAAGCAAGTTTACTATGAGGTGAACTATCAATAAAAATTTGTTATACTTCAAGAACAGGTTTTTGTCCAGTACAATTAAGTTTTCATGAATATTCACTTATTTCAATTAGCTTATTTAAATAAAAGAGAAATAAGGTTCATTTTTTAACTTCACTTGTTCTAGGTCAGTGGTCGGCAAACTCAGTCAACAGAGCAAAATATCAACAGTACAATGATTGATATTTCTTCTGAGAGCCAAAAACCGACACTGTGCATGGGCCATGCAGTTTCAATTGCACTGTAAGTGCGTGCCTGTACATGGTATTTTGTGGAAGAGCCACACTCAAGGGGCCAAAGAGCCACATGTGGCTCATGAGCCGCAGTTTGCTGACCAAGGTCCTAGTTTATGGATAATAAATGACATTAATTAAATTTCTGCAATTAGTCTTTGACTAATCCTATCTAATAATAGACAAATATGCAAATTGACCATACCTCCGACACACCCACAAGCCACGCCCACCATCCAATCAGAGTGAGTATGCAAATTAACTCAAACCAAGATGGCTACAGCCACAGAGAGGAAGGTTTCCTAGGTAACAGAGGAAGCAAAGCTTTCCGCGTGCCCTGGCCAGGCCTAAGCCTCCACTCAAGCTACAAAGTTTCAATTATAGAAGGTAAACAAATGGCGGCAGAATGGAGCTTGAGAGAGCAGGCCAGGGTTGCCAGCGGCAACAGGGGAAGCAAAGCTTTCCGCACACCCATGCCGGGCCCACCCGCTTAAGGCAACAAAGTTTCAATTATAACCCCAACACAAATGGCTACCGGTGGAGGGAGTCCCAGGCTTGGCTCCACTCCAGGCTACAAAGTTTCAATTGTAGAAGGAAAATAAATTCCAGATACCAGGGCCTCTGCTTGGGTTACCAAGGGGGCATGGCCGGCCTGAAAACCACCACAGGCCCCTCGCTCAGGCCGCCCCATGCCCCAAGGGAGCCCCCATCTGATCCGGGACACCCTTCAGGGCAAACCAGCTGGCCCCCTCCCATGTACCAGGCCTCTATTCTATGTAATTAAAGAGTAATGTGCAGATTGATCATCACTGCAACACACAATATAGCTTCCCCCATGTGGTCAAAGATCCTGCCCCCATGTGGACACAAGATGGCCACCACAAGATTGCCAGCAGGAGAGGGCAGTTGGGAGGCACCCGGCCTGCAAGGGAGGGCAGTTGAGAGGGACCAAGCCTCCAAGGGAGGACAGTTGGAGGTGATCAACCCTGCAGGAGAGGGCAGTTAGGGGTGACCAGGCCGGCAGAGGAGGGAAGTTGGGGGAAAACAGGCTGGCAGCAGAGTGGTTAGGGGGTGATCAGGCTGGCAGGCAGAAGTGGTTAGGGGCAATCAGGAAGGCAGGCAGGCAAGCAGTTGGGAGCCAGCAGTCCTGGATTGTGAGAGGGATCCCAGATTGGAGAGGGTACAGGCTGGGCTGAGGGACAACCCCCCTCCGTGCACGAATTTCGTGCACCGGGCCTCTAGTTGTATATAAACTTTGTCAGGAGGCAAAAACACAAATTACTTACTTCAGTTTATGAAGCCAAATATTTTGAATTTCAATTACAGTTCTTCAGATGTTTGAAAAAAGCCTCTCTTTATTTCCTTCCAAAATAATTTTCAGGCTACAGAGCATTTCATTTAAACAGTTTTGGTCTTTCGTTTTACAACAAGCAACCTACAGGGCTACTGCTTAATGCTGGCAGATATTGCCAAATAGCCATACTACAAGAAATCTCATTACAATAAAGTTGACTACTATTTTACTGTCACATTTAATATTTTAACAACCTTCTTAGTTTACCCTGTAAATATTAGTAAAAGAGATTTCAAAATTTTGAAATTTCTCTTTTTTATTAAAATTAGAATTCTATTTTTTAAGAGTATCCCCTTTGGCTAATTTGCATATACAGAGGGATCATGGGAGGTCTCAGTAACTTTCTTAAAAGACTTAATCAAATTGTTTACAAAGATATTGGCTAATTTAAAGGGAGGGGTTGGCCTTTGCTGTTTCAAGGAGGTGGTCCCCAGGGGAGCAGCAAGCTATGTGGCCAACATGGCGGCTGCCAAGTCAGGCAGTCCAAAATGGTGGCTGTCTAAACTGTTCTTTGACAGAAAAGATGGTTTGTTTATTTTCACCATAATCAAGGGAAGAGCAAACCAAAATCCCTAAAAGATAGACAGTCAAAATTATATTGCAGACAAACAGAAATCTCACTAGCTGTTTCTGGTGGCTTTATTAGAATTTAAGTGTTTATAAAAATATTGGCTTTTCATTTAGCTGAAATTATATGAAACTTGATTATAATTTAAAAAGGTAATTTATGCCCTGACTGGTTTGGTTCAATGGATAGAGCATGGGCCTGCAGACTCAAGGGTCCCAAGTTAGATTCTGGTCAATGACATGTACCTTGGTTGCAGGCACATCCCCGGTGGGGGGTGTGCAGGGGGCAGATGGTAGATGTTTCTCTCTCATCAGTGTTTCTAACTCTCTATCCATCTCCCTTCCTCTCTGTAAAAAAATCAATAAAAAAATATATTTTAAAAAAAGCTTATTTATAAAGTAATTAAAGTAGGTATTTTTATTTAAGAAGCAAAACAAGGCAAATTTAGTAAATGTTTAAGTCTGATTCACAAGGCACAAATGTTGCCCCACCTCCAGCCTAATTAAAAATGCAGGCGGCTATGGGCTTTTGTCTTTTAAATTTCCTCTGTTGGATTTGAAGAAATATTTAGTTACTTATTTTGCCTTTCTTAGAGGCCAAAACCTTCATAACATTTAAAATATATATATATAAGTAAAATATATTGATTAATTTTTATTTGATAAAGCTTTCCATGCGATTTCAAGTACATTAGATTGGCTTAAATTCAAAAATATTTCCTTTAAGAAGAGAGAACAAATTCTTTGAATCACTCCGGGCCCTTGGAGTTTTCCAAGAAACATCTCTCAGTTAAAGCCTTGAAATTTTAACTTAGAAAAGATGATCAAATATATATATTATATTAAAAATTTACCTTGAGATCACAAAATTAATCCTTCTTATTTAATTAGAACTATAAGTAACATATTTTGAATTCCTAATTTTTTAGAGAAAACACAAAAATCATTTTTTCAAAAATAAATTTTTATATTTTAGGCATTTAATTACCACAATTATATAATTTCCCAATTTAATTTGAACCTTTAGAGCCGGCAAGTCAAATACTTAGCATTTCTAGATTAGTAACACTTCCATATTTTTAAGAATAAATTTCAAAAGTACAAGACATAATTAATAGATTCAATTTTGTCCTCTAGATTTTTCATGAGGCAAATTTAAACTTTACTTTTGATTTGCCAGTGGCTCTGGAAAACCAGGTTTGGTCTTTTCAAATGTAAATTACCACATTCTTTGTTGTGAGAAGTTTCTGCTGAAAGCCTGATTTCAAACAAGCCACATTTTTTCTTTAAGAGTTTGCTGCTACTGGAAAAACTGTTTTTGGCTAGTGAAACAGGTTTTTGGCCTAGCTGCTTGACTTTTTAAAATGACCATAATTTTTTCTGCTGGGGAAGTGGAGAAGCAAACTTGTAGCCATTCAAATGCAAAATTGTCCTTAAAGATGGCTACTGGCGGGAAAACCTTGGCCTACCTGTCTGCTGGGGGAAGGGTGACCAGCCCCTTCCTCTATTAACAAAGGGTGTAGCCAGTCTTTACCTGGGCTACTTAGATCTTTATAATTAATAGATTATTTATCTATATTTCAACAATATCTTTGAGATTCTAGAGTCAATAATAATTATTTTAAAGAATTTTCTTTGGCAAATTTTTTGTAACAGACAATTTTCTGATTTTCTTGAAGGCCTTAAAGTTAACTTCTTTACACGCTTCACTAGCATTTTAAAAACCACTCTTTAATTTGGAAATGCTAATCTCGCTGCTAGAACCTAGCTTGATTTTTTTTTTTTTTTTGGTTCCTTTACGCCATCTTTCTGAGGAAAAAACACTCTTGGGTTTTTCATTTCTGTAGCTTTTGTAAAGAGATTCCAGCTCAAAATAATCTAAATGTCCAAAAATGGGACAGTTGCGTGCATTTGTTTTAAGCTAGCTTTTCTCTCTACACGTGCACAGAAATCCCAGACACATTTCTAAATTTTGTAAAACTTTTCATGGCAAGAAAGAGACTTTAAATTAGCATACTGGGAGAGTGGGCATTCATATTGGATTGACACATGTCTCTCCCTTCCCCCACATCCTGCTTGCTTTCGGGAAAGAGTCAGCATCAGATCTGGCTGCATATTTTTTCATGCTTATTAGATAAAGACAAATTATTTTTTTTTCCTTTTTCACTTTCCAAAGTAATTACTAGCACCCAAGGTTATCTTAGCCAAATTTTGCATTTCCCAGCGAGTTCTTCTATAATTTTTAAACAAAACTTTAAATAGACTTATTTCGGGAGAGCTAATAGCTCTGCCTTCTCCTGCCACCTTTGAATTTTTCTGGACCAGAGATGGTTTTGGCAGCGGGGTTTCATTTCTTATTACAGATTTTAGATTCCAAATACAAATTAAGATTTTAATTTGAACAAGAAACCACATTAAAGATGCCCACGACACTCTTTTTCAGCCTGATTTTAAAAAGTACCTTTTGAAATTCCAATTTCTTTGTAATTTTGCCTTTTGACCAAATTCTTTCCCATAATAATCTGACTTAAACACAAAGTACAACTCACACACTTATGGATCTGTGGGGTTCTGAAGCTGACATAGGCCTCCACGCATAGTTAACTTTACCACCATTCCGGTGTTTTCTGCTCAGGTGAATCCTTCTTTCTCCAGAAGCGTGCCAGTCCCTCGTTCAGACACCATATGCCGGGGTTCTTGTCCCAGTCTTAGGAAGGGTTCAGCATTCTGGAGAAAAGGGCGATGCATAGATTCAAGTAGGAGTCCAAAGACGAAAGGTAATTTCGAAAGGCATTGGGAGTCAGAGGATCTTCAGCTAAAGGAGCTAGAGGACTACCTCCTTGTCTAGGACCCTTGCTTTTATTAACACAATTTGTCCTAAGGCAAGGTGGAGATAATATACTTCAAAGGGTAAGGTTTCAAAGGGTTTACAGAAGCATTGTCAGTTTGTGGAATAGCCTACAGCTATTCAGGTGTTTGACCAACAGAGGCAATAAAATGCCCTGAGCTGTCTGGCAGCAAATGATTATCCTATTCAGGTTTGGGGGAGATGCTTTTTAGCCATCGCAGATGATTCAGCCCTGCTGACATGCTGGAATTGGCTTCTGGCAATGAACAAAAACAGATCCAGAGACAGAGAAGCACCTATCAGACTGTCAAACCTTTGAGCAGTGGTTCTCAACCTTTCTAATGCCGCGACTCTTTAATACAGTTCCTCATGTGTGGTGACCCCCAACCATAAAATTATTTTCGTTGCTACTTCATAACTGTAATTTTGCTACTGTTATGAATCATAATGTAAATATCTGTGTTTTCTGATGGTCTTAGGTGACCCTGCTAGCGGTTCTCAACCTGTGGAACAGGGAAGGCAGGGGGATAGGGGGGTGGACAAAAGGAGCCACATGCTAACCTGACAAGCTCAGGGGAGGTCTGTGTGGCAGTCTTGAAAACTCAGAGACCTAAAATAACCACAAAAAATGGTCTGAAAATTAAATATTTCTAACTACAAACAGGTTATAGTGGGCAGTCATTCCTAGGCTGTCTTTCCCTGACAAAGATCAACTTAGATCTTTCCTGAGCCCATTTGCCTTTTTGCCTCTAAGATAACATATCTGTGAGATGTCTGGGTAACTTGTAACTTCCTTTTTTCTGGAGCCCCTGGGGCACAACCAAATGTGGTGGGCGCCAGGACAGATGCCTCAGATTCCTTCATTATCATGTTAATTGTTCCTGTATCCACCTAAGTATGTGTCCATCATTTTACTTTTTATCCAATCCCAGGGGTTTCCCAGCATTTGACTTTATCCCACCTCCTTAATCCATCACCAATGAATTTCACGTAACCCACCTATGTCCCTCCTTTGATTGCAATGTATAAATACAGATGTAACCCGCCATTCTTTGGAGCATTATCTCAATTCATTGAGGTTCTGCTTCCTGGCATATGTGGACAGTTTGGCTCAAATAAACTCACTAAAATTCTTTACAGGTTTCAATGGTTTTTTTTCGTTAACATTACTTGGCGTAGTTGGCAGGATTCCAAAGAAGCTTACCCAGGACCACCTTGCGGACTCGGATTCGGTGCTTGGATCCAGCAGGGGGCCCATTGAGCCCCGCTGGCTCCCCGCTGTATCAGCTGAATTTGGGTGAGTTGTCTCTTGGATCCAGGACCTTCCCTTGCTTTGGTAGAGGGTCTGACTTTATTTGAGCTGTGTTTTAAAATCCTCGAGGTGGAACCAGGGTCAACAGAACCCAGGATAAGGGTTGGCAGAACCCAGGCTAAGGCGGGACTGGAGGAAAAAAAATGGGTGGCTGGTTTTGATTTTGGCTTTTCAATTGGAATTGCTGAGAGTCTGAGCAAAAATAACCTTTGCCGTATAAATGAGCTGAACTCATTCAGCTCCGAAGATAAAGGGGCAACATTTTTTTATTTTTAAAGAATAGTCCGATTCTGAGGTATTCTTAGGTGACTAAGAATTTTGTGGAGGTGTCAGAAATTCAGGAGCCCCATCTGGAAGTCCTGACACAACTGTGATTAAATAAATGGCTTATTTGGGGGCCACCATAAGGGTTGGTCTGCCCGGGCCCCAAAACTTTTTGTGGTTTTAGACAGCCGGGAGATAAACTGAGGCCACATTTGACCTACTAAATAACATATCTAAAGTTTGCTCAGACTACAGATATTCAAAAAATTTTTTAAATTTAACATGGGAAACTGTGCCTCCAAGACTAGAAGCTCCCAAGACCCCAGCCCTCATTTAATACTCCTGATAAGAAGCCTTTACTTGCAAGTACTTTACAGAAATGGGAAAATGTAACTAGAAAATATTAACTGAGGAATGGCCAAGAAAAATGCAGTTTGTTTGGGGTACCTATGTTAATATTTTGCATGCAGGAATTAAAAAAAAAAAAATGCCGGCTCTGAAATTAAAGTGAATGAGTATATGGGAAGTGTATCTTGATTTGGAAACTAGAAGCTTCTAAGAAAAAAATTTTCTTCCAATAAAATGGAAATTAATAAAAAAGATTTTCAGAGAGTGTCTCAGAACTATTCTGAAGTTAACAAATGTCTACAGCCATTTTTGAATAGTCCTTTGGGAATATACTGAAATTCTAGAGAGGGGCAGTTCCCGAACCGGGGACAAAAGACACTGCTTCGGTAATTTTTAATGCTAGACATTCTCTGGTGTAAATTCTTAGTGTGTTTTCTGCACGCCTGTATAAGAGGGTTGATGTTTTTGTGTCTCTTTGTTGTTGTTTCATTTGTTGAAAGAAGAGGCAAGTCCCGCTTCGGGGAAGCCTAGTTGTGTGTGGTGGGGTTGAAAGCGTGAGAGAGATTGCAAGAACATCCCAGCAGCTGCCAAGAATTCTTAATCTTGGGGCCTCTTCTTGCTCTCCCTCTCAGGGTTCAGCCTCCAGAAACAGCTAGTGAGATCTCTGTCTGTTTGTCTGAAATATAATTGTGGCTGTCTATCTTTTAGGGATTTCGGTTTGCTCTTCCCTTATTTGTTGTGAAAATAAACAAATCATCTTTTCTGTCAAGGAATAGTTTAGACAGCTCCATTTTGGACTGTGACTTGGCAGCCGCCATGTTGGCCGCATGGTTTGCTGCTCCCCTTGAAAGAGCAAGGGCCAACCCCTCTCTTTGAATTAGCCAATCGGGAAAGACCGTGTGCCTGAGCTCCAGTCAAGAGCAAGGACAGGTCACGTGCGTTGTTAAGGCACTCTGTTTCATAAAGAAACTTGCAAAGATTCTCAGAGCCAAGTTCAAACAGGAAACTTTCAGGGAGGTAGCATGTGTCCAGTTAGGGACACTGGCAAACCAAGCGTCATGATTCCCTGTGGGGGTGTCTGCCAGTGATACTCTGGGTATTTGCGTTTCACATATTGGGAGTTTATGTATTATTTTCAATGCTCAATACACTGCTTGCAATAAGCCATGTGCCTCATTTTAAAATCTTACGTATTAACCTTTATATGTTGAAATTATAATTGAACCTAAAGGTATACAAATTTTATATTATTCTCTATGTCATTTTACAGGGATTATTACTTACCAAGAAGTTGTTGTCTTGGAATGTTATATTTTATAGAAAAGCAAAGTTTTTATCAAATCTATAACCATGCCACTTTTAAATTTTTGTCATTTGTGGACAGCTTTATTCTGATGCATTTGTAGGTATATGTCTAGAAAAATCCATGAAAAGGACTCTGATTTACTCTAACTTGCAGGCTTCTAAGCAGGTCATATTTTGAACTGGATGAAGATTTATAGAACTTCAAGGAATAAAAAAACAAAAACAACTATGGGACTAAATGAATTGAGGATAATTATTCTTATGATTCTATTTAAAGTATTGTTGACTTTTAAATCTTTTGTTTCCCGAATATAGGGAAAAGTAAAGAGCATACATTCTGCATTGTAGGAACTAACAAATTGGTAGCAGATTCATTTCACAGTGCGCTCCCGGGAGATGAAGGTTTCAAAGATCATGGCTTACAACCAGGAGATGTGGTGTCTTGGAAAAGACACCAGATAAAAGACTCTCTCCAACCTCATTGGAAGGGGACCTTACCAACGGAGATCACAGACTTTTCCAGGATGAGAAGTCGCTGACCACGGATGCAGACAGCTATCCCAAGACAACATCAACAAGGCCTGTATACTCACAAACGGATATTGCTTGTTTATATCATCTGATTGATATTGATTGAATGTACATAAAATGATTTTCATATTATTATTATCCTTATGGTTCCCTAGTGGAAATAATATCTACCTCCCCAGACCTCTTCCTTTATTAGATATGAAAAAAATTTAACTTAGATACCTGCTAATCTTTCCTACCTACTACACAATGATGTTCTGGTTATCAGGTATGATAGTGAAATTAGTGCTTTGGTAGCCACACATTGGTCTTCTCCTACTATCAATATAAGCTTTGGTTGTTGTTGTTGTTGTTGTTGTTGTTTTCTGGCTCTATTATAAAGGACCCACCTTAGGCAAATACCTCCAAGAATATCTCCCTGATAATTCCGCTGGTAGAATTGTATATGGATGTAATCTGGAAGAATATTGTATGGCTATAGAGATGGGTGATGAATAGCTAAGAAAAACACCTGGATATGATGGCCAAAGGCTTGCAGCAGCCTGTCCTATCTGTCATAGCATATGTTCTCGGACTCACCAGCCATGCTCTTATGGCTGGATGTCTGTGAAACAAGAAAGAAATCAATGGGTCCCCATTTCAGAAATTATTGACATCATTTGGTGGGTAGATATGTTTATAATTACCCCACCGTCCTTGTGTCCTGGACGTTTGAGGAGCCCTATGGAATACTCAAACTCTAGCTCATTTGGGAGTCCCCTTCACCCATTTAACTATAGCATGGGAAACTCAACATTTTTGGCTCCACTCAGTATACCCTAACTGCTCCCAAGCCATAGCTACCCAATGGCAACAACATTTCTGGTGGATCCAACAACATTGGTCTCCCTAAAAGAAGCAAAAGAGGAATACTTAGAGGAGTAGGGGCTGGCCTTGGTATCCTGGGACAAGCTGAACTTGCAACTAATGGAGAATGTCATTCATTAGAAAAAGATTTTTATCTCAAATAGGTCATCTAGAGGGAATGCTGTTTCTGGAAGAAGGAAAAACAGTGGGAAGCAGCATGGAAAGACAACAAAGTCTTAGTTTAATGGATAGAACAGGCTCGACAGACTATAAAAACTCATGCCCAACCCAACAATGGGAACGTGCTTGTGCCCTAACTCAACTGGGCCTGTTGTCTATGCTAATGCAAGGAATCTGAAATGGCTATGAAACAATGGCTAACTATAATGGCTGCAGAAGCCCAGGCCAGACACTTATGGGACTCATATGGTTCCCCAGGAATTTGGAAAATTTTAAATGGGAAGTGCGATCTACGACATTGTGTTTTTAAAAGCTCAGGTGCCAGTTAAATCCTAAGCTTAAAATTCCCAGTAGTTCAATTGGCTGGCGTAAGGACCACCCTCAATGATACTAGAATACTTCCAATGGGAAGTAGATGGGCCATATTTAAAAATAATAAACAATGTGAACCCATCTCACTGTCTGTGAAAATTGGAAAGGTGAATGGTTATGCCCTCAATCCATATGGAATACTGAATTCACCCAGTCCTGGTTTATTGTATCTACCCCAACAAATAACAATATAGTATATGGGAAAGGGGCGTTTTTGCTGGGAAGTTAAAAGCAATTTTTACTGTAATATCACCAAGTTTACATTAAATAATACTAGAATACGGTGTAATACTGAAATTATAGGCGGAATGACTTTGCCTGATGTTCATAAAATCTGTGATAATATTGATACTGAAAAACCAATGTATTGGGAAATTGAACTCCTCCCCATGAAGCCATTTTTATGGGAACTAATTGGCCAGAAGAAAATTAAACTTCTAGATAATGAAATAGTAGAGTCTTAATTCATTTGACCAAACATATCATAAGGTACAAATGACAGTAGATGAAGAAGGAAAACATATAATTAGCTTAATAAAAGATTATGATAATACATGTAAAGGGTTTTTCAGTTGGCTGTGATGCTTGTTCCCCTTAGAGTTTTCCTTGTCTAGTATTAGACATTTTCTGTTCCTAATCAATGTTATTAGTTTAGTATTGTTACTTTTGTTCATGATATGTAAATGATATATTAGATGCAGAAAAGCAAAATGAAAGACAAACAGCAAAAAGACTCGGACCATGGTGGCTCAAAAATTAGAAATGATCCAGAATACTTTTTAACAAGGACATATAGGATCTGACTGCCTCCCATTTACCTGCCTTTTTAAAATACATATATATATATATATACATATATATATATAATTCGACCTTAAATGCCATCTAAGGTTATGGTCTTGCCCCATTCCCAGTGGTCCACCTGTTCAGCAAGACATACTGACACTGAGACATCCTAGGAATGAGCCTTCCTAGCACCGTGGGACTCCATTATCCAACCAAAAGGTTGGTCATCAATGCATCCTTTGGATTGATTTATGACCAAAAGGGGGATGTGTGGACAAAAGGAGCCACATGCTAACCTGACAAGCTCGGGGGAGGTCTGTGTGGCAGTCTTGAAAACTCAGAGACCTAAAATAACCACAAAAAATGGTCTGAAAATTAAATATTTCTAACTACAAACAGGTTATAGTGGGCAGTCATTCCTAGGCTGTCTTTCCCTGACAAAGATCAACTTAGATCTTTCCTGAGCCCATTTGCCTTTTTGCCTCTAAGATAACATATCTGTGAGATGTCTGGGTAACTTGTAACTTCCTTTTTTCTGGAGCCCCTGGGGCACAACCAAATGTGGTGGGCGCCAGGACAGATGCCTCAGATTCCTTCATTATCATGTTAATTGTTCCTGTATCCACCTAAGTATGTGTCCATCATTTTACTTTTTATCCAATCCCAGGGGTTTCCCAGCATTTGACTTTATCCCACCTCCTTAATCCATCACCAATGAATTTCACGTAACCCACCTATGTCCCTCCTTTGATTGCAATGTATAAATACAGATGTAACCCGCCATTCTTTGGAGCATTATCTCAATTCATTGAGGTTCTGCTTCCTGGCATATGTCGACAGTTTGGCTCAAATAAACTCACTAAAATTCTTTACAGGTTTCAATGTTTTTTTTCGTTAACAGGGGTAAAGGGGAGAGATCAACCAAAGGACTTGTATGCATGCATATAAACCTAACCAATCGACACAGATATCAGAGGGGTAAAGGCATGAGTGGGGGTGTGGGAGGGCAATGGGGGAATAAGGACACATATGTAATACCTTAATCAATAAAGAAAATAAAAGAGAATACCATTAAACATTTCATATAATACTGGTTTTGTGATGATGAACTCTTTTCAGCTTTTTCTTGTCTGTGAAGCTCTTTATCCAACCTTTAATTCTAAATGAAAGCTTTACTAGGTAGCATAATCTTGGTTATAGTTTCTTACTATTCATCACTTTGAATATTTCTTGCTATTCATCACTTTGAATATTCCTTTCTGGCCTGCAAAGTTTCTGTTGAGAAATTAGCAGTTGTTTGGGCACTCCCTTGTAGACAACTAACGGCTTTACTCTTGCTGCTTTTAATATTCTCTCTTTGTCTTTAACCTTTGGCATTTTAATTATGATGTGTCTTGGTGTGGAACTCTTTGGGTTCCTCTTGCTGGGGATTCTCTGTACTTCCTGGACTTAGAAGTCAATTTATTTCATTGGATAGGGGAAGTTTCTGTCATTATTTCTTCAAATAGGTTTTCAATATCTTTCTCTCTCTCTTCTACTTCTGGTACTCCCATAATGCAAATGTTGATATGCTTGACATTGTCCCAGAGGCTTCTTACACTATCTTCATATTTTTTAATACTTTTTTTCATTTTTGCTCTTCTGATTGGGTGTTTTTTGCTTCATCACATTCCAAATTGTTGATTTGATTCTCAGTCTTCTACTCTACTGTTGAATCCTTGTAAATTACTCTTTATTTCAGTTAGTGTATGCTTAATTTCTAACGGGTCTTTTTTCATGTCTTTGACATTCTCACTAAGATCCTTGAAAGTCTTACTAAATCCCTTGAAGCTATAATTATGATCCTTGAGCAACCTTATAACTATTGTTTTAAACTCTTGTATCTAGTAGTTTTCTTGCTTCCATTTCATTGAGTTCTTTTTTTGAAGATTTATTCTGTTCTTTCATTTGTGACAGGTTTCTTTGTCTCCACATTTTGTCAGTTTCCCTGTGTTTGTTTTTATGTATTGGGTAGAGCTGCCATATCTTCTGGAGTTGGTAGAGTGTTCTTGTGTAGTAGGTGTCCTATAGGGCCCAGTGGTTCAGCCTCCCCAGTCACCTGAGCTGGGCACTTTAGGTGCACCCCTTTGTGGACTATATACACAGTCTTGTTGTAGTTGAGATTTGATTGCTGTTGATGTCACTGGGAGGAATTGACCCCCAGGCCAATTGGCTGTGAGGACCACCTGTGACTGCAATGTGAGAGCTGCTGTGCAGGAAACACCCCTATGGAGCAGGACTTGTTTCAGTGAGACTTTGGTGCTCACTGAATCTGCCCCTTGAGTGTTTTGCTTGTAATCTGGCATGGTCTGAAGCTGTCCACTGGGTGCACTGGATCTGGGGCCTCCCAGAAGGTTCAAAGTCAGTCACTGCCTAGGACCACCTGGCAAGAGCTATAGAGCAATCTGCAGATGGCTGCTACTTGCATTGGTCTTGGAAGTGCCCAAGCAAAGCCAAGCTGTGAAGTTAGGCAGGCTGCTGGTAGTGCAGGGTCTTGCTGATGCCAGCTACTGCTTGTTTGAGAGAATTTAGGAAAGTCTGAAGTCTGAGCCAGAACAGGCAAGTCATATGGAAAAGCCTTTGCAAATAGCTTGGATGTGGCTTAAAATTGGGTGGGGTGGGGTGGGATGTCAGGGAATCACCAGGGCAGACTGAACAGTGTGAACCAGGCTGATGAAAACTCAGATATGGCACCTGACAGTCTTCTCTGTGATGGGGAAGGTCTCAGTATAGGAAAAATGACCTTTGGGAGCAACCCTGTCTTGGAGAATGCCACCCCCAAGTTCTTGCTCCAATTCCAGATAATTTAGTTCCTACCCATATGTCCCTGGATATCCCCAAGCCTCCACCCCACCACTGGAGCTCAGAGGGAGTGGAACCATGTAAGTTTGTGCACCCACCCTTTAAGAGGTACTGATTGGGTCTCCAGTAGCCTCCGTTTCATGCAGTCACAATCCTTGTTGGTTTTTACAGCCCAAAGTTACAAGGACTTCTCTTCCCAGTCTGTAGCCCTGGTCTGAAGGTCTGGTGTGGGTCTGGGACCCCTTCCTCCTAATGGGAGGCTTCTGCAGCAGAGATATCCCTCACAATTAAAAGAACACTTTCTGTACCTTTGACCTTTTGTCCCAGTCTCAATGTGTTTTCTTCTTTAATTTTCTAGTCATTGGACTTCCATTCAGCCAGATTTCAGGTGGTTCTGAATTATAGCTGTTCTGTATTTTAGTTGTAATTTTGATGTGGTTGTGGGAGGTAGCGAGTACTGGCATTTACCTATGCTGCTATCTTGGTTCTCTTTTCCCTCGTTCCACCTTTCAGTGACATGGGACACCAGGGGGCATGGGCCAGGAGAGCTTGCCACCACAGGCACCAGGTGCAGGAAGTTCTCTCCATGCCTCACAGACAAGTGGAAATTCCACAACAAGTACCCAGCCATGGAAGCCTCCTAACCCTCCTCTCACTACACCCCACTCTACATCCAAAGGCCTGATACACCCTTTCTATCACCAGAAAGTATCAGATTACTTAGGTCTGGAGCGAAGACTTCTGCATCATCATGCAGCACCAGCAGGCACCAGCATGAAAACAAACAAACAAACAAACAAAAAAACACGCAAAGTCAACCAAAATAATACTACTAATGTTCTGAAAATTCAATTGTTCTTGGAAGGACAGCCTACAAATAATAGGCTAGCATCTATATGCTAAAGCTAAATATGGTGACTGATTGATAAAATAAAAGATTTACATAGAACCCATATTCTCCTACATATAACCAAACTATTCAGTACATAATAGAAAATCAGCCATCATGCCATGAACCAGGAAAATGAAAACTTGAATGACAAAGCATAATGAAGTGACACCAACATTGAGATGATGAACTCAGATGGAAATCAAATGGAATCAGGTGATGAAAATTTCCCACAAGGAAACCACCATACATAGATGGTCTACAAGTGAGTTTTATCAAATTTTCAAGGATAAGAGCAACAGACAAGAGTGGCTATTATTAACAAGGCAAGTAATAACAAGTGTTGGAGAGGTTGTGGAAAAAATGGAACCCTCATTCACTGCTGGTGGGAATGTAGACTGATACAACCACTACAGAAAGTGGTCTGGAGATTCCTCAAAAAATTAAGAATAGAGCAATCCCTCTCCTGAAAAACTTGACAACATGTATTCACAAAGATATATGCAACCCTATATTTAATGAAGCATTATGCACTCTGGCCAAGGCATAGAAACAACCAAAGTGTCCTGCTATAGAGAACTAGATAAAGAAGATGTGGTACATATACACAATGGAATACTACTCAGCCATAAGAAGTATGAAATACTGCCAATTACAACAATATGGATGGACCTTGAGAATATTATGCTAAGTGAAACAAGTCAGTCAGAAAAACTAAGAACCATATGATTTCACTTATATGTGTGTATAAAACTGAAACTCATGAACACAAAGAGCATTGTGGTGATTGCCATAAGGAAGCGGGTGGGGGGAGAAGGAGATCTTAATATATGGTGACAGGAGAAGATTTGACTTTGGGTGGTGGGCACACAGTGCAATATACAGATCTTGTAGTATAGAAACCCACACCTGAAACCTATATGATCATGTTGACCAATGTCACCCCAATAAATTTACTTAAAATCAGATCATCCAAATATTATACAAATTCTTTGAAATAATTGAAAAGAGGAATATCCCCAAATTAATTTAGTAATGCTAACATAATACTGTTACCAAAACTAAAGACCAAATAAGAATGGCCAGTATCAATTCAATCTCACCCAAGCTCAGAGATGCAAAACTCATTTTTAAAAAATGGCAATGCTTAAAAAAAATAATAAACCATGATCAAGGTGGGTTATTTCCAAAAATTCAATGATGTATTAATGTTAAAATATATATGAATGTCAACCACATTAATAAATGTAAGAAGAAAAATGTATGACTATTCCAGCAGTGTCATAATAAGCATTTATTGAAATATAACCCTAATTCATTAAAAACTACTTGGAAAAGTAAAAGAACCTTTCTGAACTTTGTAATGGATATTATAAAAAACCTACAGTAAACACCATTATGAATTGGAATAAAGTCATCCTTTCTAAAATCAGTAATAAGATAAACATGTTCAGTAATATCTCTTTAGTGTAGCATTTGCAATAATAGCCAGCAAAAAGGGCAGGGAAAATTACAATATTATAAAAGAAGAAACAAAAGTGTACTTCTCTTCCAATGGTAAGAAAATTCAAATAATATATACACACATATTGTGCTAAAAAAATTCTTTACCAATTTGTTGGAAAAGATATATAGAATAAGACTAAAATTTCACAAGTCAGTAACAATAGGTAATATCAGCTATGATATACCAATTTAATAGTAATAGAAACCTTAATGTGATTGGGTAGGTAGGAAAGCTTGATAAACAAGAAATTGTCCCCAAATTGATGAAAATAATAGATGTCTTTAAAATCAAAATCCCAGCAAGGATTTTCAAGATACATGGAAATCTGATTCTAAAATTAGAGACAGGTAGAAGAGGTTATAGGGGGGATAAATGTTGATGGAAGGAGACTTGACTTGGGGTGGTGAACACACAATACAATGTACAGATGATGTATTGTAGAATTGTATACCTAAAATGTAAATAATCTTATTAACCAATATCACTCCAATGAATTCATTAAAAATCCTATCTAATAAAAGGGTAATATGCAAATTAACCATCACTTCATCACAAATATGGTGGCACCAATAGCCACAAGATGGCATTGCCCAGTCCTCTCAACCCCACTGGAGTCCCCCAGTCCCAGGGAGGTGGGGGGGCGGCTGCTGAGAGTGGGCAGCGTGAGTGGCCAGGTGGAATGCTTGCTTTGAGGCCCTGCCCAAGGCACGGCGGAGGCTTGAGCAGGCCCTGAGAGGAGCCAGGGGGGCCCTGCACAAGCCATGACAGAGGCTTTAGCAGGCCCAGAGCAGAGCTGGGGCCACTGCCCAAGCCACAGTAGAGGCCCCCGCAGAGGGAGGCCAGGTTGCGGCTTAGGCCCACTCCCTGAGCGGTCCTAAGCCATCAGTAGGATATCCCCTGAGGGCTTCCAGACTGTGAGAAGGGGCAGGATGGGCTGAGGAACCCCCGCCCCCGCGATGCACAAATTTCATGCACTGGACCTCTAGTAAATAAATAAAATAAATTTAGAGACAAACCATTGTGAATATAGTAGTACTATCAATTATCAAGCATTATTTTAAAGATATAGATTTTTTAAAAGTATCTTTCTTTTTAACCTTTTGCACTCGGATGTCGAGTGTGACTCGACACAGTTAGCATCGGTAGCAGGAATCGAGAAAAAGCAAGCGAGTGCAAAGGGTTAAAGTCAGATACATTGTTTTAATTAACAAAGTAATATTTATCATTTTTAAGTATGTGGTTCTCTGAATTTTGTCAAACATGTGCAGTCATTTAAGCACTATAAAAAATAATACATAGAAAAGTTCAAGGACCTTGAAATATTCCCTCATGCCCCAATTTATTTAAACTCCTCTACCAACTCCAAATCCCTTGCAAACATTTATCTGTTTTCAGCCCTTATAGAATTGCCTTTTATAGAATAGCTTACAAATGGAACTGTGAAATTTGTATATATTGTTTCTGCCTCCTTTCACTTAGCATAATGTTCTGGGGGATTCATCTCCAGTGATGTATGCATGTTTTACAGTAAGATTTTAATTTATGGATTGATTAGATTTTATTTACCCGTTCACCTATTGACTAACATTTGAGTTGTTTCCAGTTTGGAGCTATTATAAATAAAGCTGCTATAAACATTTACATACAATTGTTTGTATGGAAATATTTTTTTAATATTTATTGGATAAATACCTATTAATGGAATTTCTGACTTATATAATAAGTGTGTATAACTTTATAAGAAACTGACAAAATGTTTTCTAAGAGGCTATTCCATTTTCCATCCATACTAGCAATGTATAAAGAGAGTAAATTGCTCTTCATCCTAAGGAAATATTTACAGACTTTTTGACATTTAATAAATTTTTCATTTTAGAAAAGTTTTAAATTTACAGAATTATTCTGAAGATAATAGAGACTTCTTCTATACCTCAAACTTATTTTGCCCTATTACTAATATTTTGCATTAACATGGTACATTTGTCATGATTAATGAACAGGAATAATTCATACGTTATTATAACTAAAGTCCATGTTATTCAAATTTCCTCAGTTTTTGCCTAATGTTTTTTTTTCCATTTCAGTAACTCATCAGAGTACCAATTTCATTTAGTTGTCATGCCTCCTTAGACTTCTCTGGACTGTGACACTCTTTCAGACTTTCCTTGTTTTTGATTTTGACAGTTTTGAGAAATACTAAACAGGTAATTTGTAGAATGACCAGAATTACCTTGAATGTTAGTTTGACATTTTCCTCATGGTAACACAGTATTTATGAATTTGGGGAGAAAAACAGGATAAGTAAATTACAATTTATATCACATATCAAGGGTGTTATTAACATTAATGATCATCAATAATGTTAACCTGTTCCCTTGTCTAAGGTAAAGTTCATCAGGTTGTTTCACTATAAAATCACTCTTTCTCTCCCATCAGCATTGTACTGCTTAGAAGAAAGCTACCATGTGCAGCCAACAACTGGGGGGCTGCAGGAATGGAGAGTTTGTTACATTGCCTTGAGGGGTTAGTAATCTACATAAATTATTTGAAATTCTCTATGGGAAAATTTTCCATTCTCTTCATTTATTTCTTAAACTAGAGGCCTGGTGCACGAAATTCATGCACGGGGGTGTGTGTCCATCAGCCCAGCCTGCACCCTCTCCAATCCGGGACTCCTCGAGGGATGTCTGATTGCCCGTTTAGGCCCGATCCTGGGTCAATCCCCCTCACAACCCAGGACTGCTGGCTCCCAACTGCTCGCCTTCCTGCCTTCCTGATTGCCCCGAACTGCTTCTGCCTGCCAGCCTGATCACCCCCTAACCATTCCCTTGCCAGCCTGATTGATGCTTAACTGCTCCCCTGCCAGCCTGTTTGCCCCTAACTGTCCTCCCTTTCAGGCTTGGTCCCCCCAAACTGCTCTCTCCTGCAGGCCTGGGTCCCCCCGAACTGCCCTTCCCTGCAGGCCTGGTCGCCCCCAACTTCCCTCCTCTGCCGGCTTGGTCACCCCTAACTGCCCTCCTCTGCAGGCTTGATCACCCCCAACTGCCCTCCCTTGCAGGCGTGGTCCCTCCCAACTGCCTTCCCCTGCTGGCCATCTTGCGGTGGCCATCTTGTGTCCACATGGGGGCAGCCATCTTGTGTGTTGGAGTGATGGTCAATTTGCATATTACTCTTTTATTAGATAGGATTATTAGATAGGATAGAGGCCTGGTGCATGGGTGGGGCCAGCTGGTTTGCCCTGAAGGGTGTCCCGGCTCATGGTGGGAGTTCCCTTGGGGCATGGGGCAGCCTGGGCGAGGGGCGTCTGGTGGTTGGCATGCCGGACATGCCCCCTGGTGACCCAAAGGGAGGCCCTGGTATCTGGGATTTATTTATCTTCTATAATTGAAACTTTGTAGCCTTGAGCAGAGCCAAGCCTCCTGCTTGCTCTGTGGCTGCAGCCATTTTTGTTGGGACTTATTTATCTTCTATAATTGAAACTTTGTAGCCTTGAGAGGAGGCCTGGGCCTGCCAGGGTGTGTGGAAAGCTTGGCTTCCTCCATTGCCGGGGAAACCCAAGCCTCCTGCTCGCTCCATGGCTGCAGCCATCTTTGTTGGGTTAATTTGCATACTCGCTCCTGATTGGCTGGTGGGTGTAGTGGAGTGGTGGTTAATTTGCGTATTACTCTTTTATTAGTTAGGATTATTTATTTATGTCAGTATAGACGTATGGGTATTTATTTTATAATTTGGATTGTAAACCTATGCTGCTTTATTCTATTGCTCAAATTAAAAATTCTTCTAGCATTGGCCATTGGAAGCTCTTTCAAGTGGCTGCTCTGTGCCTTTTACATATCACAGTCATGAGTTGCTGTCTCCAACTCTAATCTAGCACCACAAGGATTATGTAGCCTCTTCACCTGCTTGCCTTAATCTTCTCCTCAAACAGTGAGAAACCTGGCTCTCATCATTCACTATTTCATTATTTGATCAATCCCTGTGTACATACACGATGCTTGTAAATTGTTAACCCACATCCTCATGGGAAATAAAATTATGATCTGAAATGCAATGCCAATGTACAGTTCTTTTTGTCTTTAGTTTTACATTCTTATTTATTTCCAAAGTTACTGAGGTCAGTTTATTACCATTTCCCCTCAGTCCCTCAGTGAAGTTATGTCAAGCATTTGTTATATAATTAAATTCTTTGATCACAGTCTATATTCCATTCTATGGTGATAGAAGCTCCTGGGGTTTTTGTTTCTTTGTTTTTGTTTTTAAAATTTGCATGTATTAAGGTTCATTCATTGTGCTACAAAATAATATGTTTTGCCCTATACTTAGTATAATGTACCCACTATTACAGAATCATACAGAATAGTTTCACCACCTTAAAAAGTCTTCTATACTTCACCTATTCAACCCCCCCCTTCTCCAAAACCTGAAGAACCACTGATCTGCTTTTAATCTACATAGTTTTGCATTTTCAGAATCACATATAAATGTAAGATTTACCTATGTTGTTGCATAGTTCATCTTTTTTTTTTGATAAATACTATTTCATGATATGGATGGACCATTTTATTTATACACTCATATATTAAAGGGCATCTTGATTCCAAGTTTTGGTGATTAGGAAAAGTCACTTATAAACATGCATGTGCAATTTTTGAGCAGTCATGCATTTTCAAATAAATTAAATAAATACCTAGGAGTGTGACTACTGGATCATATTCTAAGACTGTTCGCTTTTATTTTTTATTTTTATTATTTTATCATGGAGGAAATGTCACATCTATAATTTATTTTAAAACACTTCAACAAAATATCAATTGAAGAAAATATGGCAAAATGTTCATAATTATTGAATTTATGGGCTCATCGAGATTACTGTAATATTTCTCTACTGTTCTGTACATTTAAAAATTTTTATAATTCAAAGTTTTTTTCTTTTTTTATTGTTTAAAGTATTAAAAAGAGTAGTACATATATTTCTTTTTTTTCCCAATTGACCTTCCCCCAGCCTCCACTACCCCCCAGCACATGCCCTCACCCCCATCCCAGTGTCTTGCGTTCATTGGTTATGCTTGTATGCATGCATACAAGTCCTTCGCTTGACCTCTTACCTCCCTCCCCAACCCTCCCCAGCATTCCCACAGTCATTTAACAGTCTGTTTGATGCTTCTCTGCCTCTGTATCTATTTTTGTTCATCCGTTTATAATGTTCTTTATTATCCATAAATGAGTGAGATCATGTGGTATTTTTCTATCACTGACTAGCTTATTTCACTTAGCATAATGCTCTCCAGTTCCACCCATGCTGTTGCAAATGGTAAGAATTCCGTCTTTTTTATAGCAGCGTAGTATTCCATTGTGTAGATGTACCACAGTTTTCTAATCTACTCATTTGTTGATGGGCATTTACCATATTTTCCGGCGTATAAGATGACTGGGCGTATAGAAGATTTTCCTGGGTTAAAAAGTCGTCTTATACACTGGAAAATACGGTAGGCTGTTTCCAATTCTTTGCTATTGTAAATTGTGCTGCTATGAATATAGGGGTGCATATATCCTTTCTGATTCATGTTTCTGTTTCCTTGGGTTATATTCCCAGAAGTGGGATTACTGGTTCAAATGGCAATTCCATTTTTAAATCTTTGAGGAAATGCCATACTGTTTTCCACAGTGGTTGCACCAGTCTGCATTCCCACCAGCAGTGCAGGAGGGTTCCTTTTTCTCCCCATCCTCTACAGCACTTGTCCTTTGTTTATTTGTTGATGATAGCCATTCTGACAGATGTGAGGTGGTACCTCATTGTTGTTTTGATTTGCATCTCTCAGATGATTATTGACTTTGAGCATGTTTTCGTACGTCTCTTGGCTTTCTGAATGTCCACTTTCAAAAAGTGTCTATTTAGGTCCTTTGCCCACTTTTTTTATTGGATTGCTTATCTTCCTTTTGTTAAGTTGTATGAGTTCCCTATCAATGTTGGAGATTAAACCCTTATCAGAGATAGCATTGGCAAATATGTTCTCCCATGCAGTGGGCTTTCTTGTTGTTTTGCTGATGGTTTCTTTTGCTGTGCAGAAGTTTTTTATTTTTATGTAGTCCCATTTGTTTATTTTCCCTTTAGTTTCCATTGACCTAGGAGCTGTAATGTTAAATATATTGCTACAACAAATGTCTGCTTTTTTGCTGACTATGGCTTCTTCTAAGATTTTTATGGTTTCCCATCTTATGTTTAAGTCCTTTATCCATTTTGAGTTTATTTTTGTGTATGGTGTAAGTTGGTGGTCTAGTTTCATTTTTTTTGCACGTCTGTCCAGTTTTCCCAACACAATTTATTGGAGAGATTGTCTTGACTCCATTGTATGCTCTTGCCTCCTTTGTGAAATATTAATTGAGCATAATGGCTTGTGTCAATTTCTGGGTTCTCTGTTCTGTTCCAATGGTCTGTATGTCCGTTCTTGTGCCAGTACCAGGCAGTTTTGAGAACAATGGCTTTGTAGTATTGCTTGATATCTGGTATTGTGATCCCTCCAACCTCGTTCTTCTTTGTTAAGATTTCTGCACCTATTCAGGGTCTCTTTTTATTCCAGATGAATTTTTGGAGAATTTGTTCTAGGTCTTTGAATTATGCTGTTGGTATTTTAATAGGTATTGCATTGAATTTATAGATTGCTTTGGGTAGTGTGGACATTTTAATGATGTTGATTCTAACAACCCATGAACATGGTATATTCTTCCATTTGTTCATGTCTTCCTCTATCTGTTTTTTCAGTGTTCTGTACTTTTCTGAGTACAGGTCCTTTATCTCCTTGGTTAAGTTTATCCGAGGTATCTTAATTTTTTTGTTGTGATGGTAAATGGAATTGCTTTTTAAATTTCTCTTTCTGTGAGTTCATTATTGGTTTATAGAGAATCCATAGACTTCTGAGTGTTAATTTTGTATCCTGCTACATTGTCAAATTCACTTATTAAGTCTAGTAGTTTTTTGATGGAGTCTTTGGACTTTTCTATGTAAAATATGTCATCTGCGAATAAGGACAGTTTTACTTCTTTTCCAATTTGGATGCCTTTTATTTCTTCTTCTTGTCTGATTGCAATGGCTAGTACTTCCAATACTGTGTCTAATGGGAGTGGTGAGAGTGGGCATCCCTGTCTTGTTCCTGTTCTTAGTGGAATTGGTTTTAGTGTTTGCCCATTATGTATGATGTTGGCTGTGGGATTGTCATATGTGGCTTTTATTATGTTGAGGTATGATCCTTCTAGTCCCACCTTGCTGAGGGTTTTTATCATGAAAGGGTGTTGGATTTTGTAAAATGCTTTTTCTGCATCAATGGATATGATTATATGGTTTTTATCTCTCAGTATGTTCATATGGTGTATCACATTTATTGATTTGCAGATATTGTACCATCCTTGCATCTCTGAAATAAATCCCACTTGGTCATTGTGTATTATCTTTCTAATATATTGCTGGATTCTATTTGCTAGAATTTTCTTGAGGATTTTGGCGTCTATGTTCATGAGGGATACTGGCCTGTAATTCTCTTTCTTTGTATTGACTTTATCTGGTTTTGGGATTAGGGTAATGGTGGCTTTCTACAAAGAGCATGGAAGTGCTTCTTCCTCTTGAACTTTTTGGAATAGTCTGAGAAAGATAGGTTTTATTACTTTGAATTTTTTATAAAATTCCCCTGTGAAGACTTCTGGTCCAGAGCTTTTGTTTGTTGCAAAATTTTTGATTACTGCTTCAATTTCCTACATAGTTATCGGTGTATTCAGATTTTTTTATTCCTCCTGGTTGAGTTTTGGAAGGTCGTATTTTTCTAGCAATATGTCCATTTCTTCTAGGTTGACCAGTTTGTTGGAGTAGAGTTTCTCATAGTATTTTTTAAAAGATCCTTCATAAAAGTATTTCTGTGGGGTCTGTTGTTATTTCACCTCTTTCCTTTCTGATTTTGTTTATTTGGGTCCTCTCTCTTTGCTTCTTGGTGAACCTGGCTAGAGGTTCATCAATCTTGCTTATCCTTTCAAAGAACCACCTCTTGGTTTCATTGATTTTTTGTATTGTTTTTTGGTCTCTATGTCATTTATTTCTGCTCTGATCTTTATAATTTCCTTCCTCTGCTCACTCTGGGCTTTTCTTGTTGCTCTCTTTCTAATTCTTCAAGTTGCTGAGTTAGATGGTTTATTACCAGTTTTTCTTGTTTTTTGAGGTAGGCCTGTAATGCTATAAACTTCCCTCTCAGTACTGCTTTCATTATGTCCCAAAGATTTGCATTGTTGTGTTTTTATTGTTGTTTGTTTCCAGGATATGTTTTATTTCTTCTTTGATCTCTTTGGTAACCCACTCACTGTTTAATAGTATGCTCTTCAGCCTCCAAGTGTTTGAATTTTTGTGATTGTTTTTACTGTACTTGATTTCTAATTTAATGCCATTGTGATCTGAGAAGATGTTTGATATGATTTCAATCCTCTTGAATTTGGAGAGACTTGCCTGTGTGCCAATATGTGGTCTATCTTTGAAAATATCCCATGTGTGCCTTAGAAATATGTATATTCTTTAGTTTTGGGGCAGAATGTTCTGAAGATGTTAAGTCCATCTGATCTTGTGAGTCGTTTAGGATTAAAGTTTCTTTGCTAATTTTTTTGCCTAGAGGATTTATCCAGTGGTGTTAATAGGGTATTAAAGTCTCCTACTATGATTGTGTTATTGTCAATCTCACCCCTGATATCTTCCAGAAGTTTTTTGTTTTTTTATGTATTTGGGTGCTCCTTCATTGGGTGCATAAATATTTACCAGAGTTATATCCTCTTGTTGTATGAATCCCTTTAAAATTATGAAGTGCCTTTTCTTGTCTCTTGTTATGGTCTTCACTTTGAGGTCTATTTTGTCAGATATAAGTATAGCTACCCCTGCTTTTTTTTCATTTCCATTTACCTGATAGATATCTTTCTATCCCTTCACTTTCAGTCTGTGTGAGTCCCTTGTTCTGAGGCGGGTCTCCTGTAGACAGCATATATATGTTTTCTTATCCATTCATTCACTCTATGTCTTTTGATTGGAATATTTAATCCATTTACGTTTAATGTTATTATTGATAGTTACTTTTTTTGTAGCCATTTCTGTATTTTATGCCTGTGTTCCTTCCTCCCTTTCTATTTTTCTTTTTACAGCATTCCCTTTAGCATTTCTTGCATTCCTGGCTTGGTAGTGATAAAATCCCTTAGAATTTTTGTCTGCGAAGCTCCTGATTTCTCCTTCAATTTTGATTGATAGTCTTGCTGGATACAGTATTCTTGGATTCAGTCCTTTGCTTTGCATCACTTTGTATACCTCCTTCCATTCCCTTCTAGCTTGATGTTTTTCTTTTGAGAAATCATTTGATAATCTGATGGGGGATCCTTTGTAGGTAACTCTCTGTCTCTCTCTTGCAACCTTTAAGATTCTCTCTTTGTCAATAACATTTGCCATTGTAATTATGGCGTGTCTTGGTGTGGGTCTTTGGGGATTCATCTTGCTTTGGACTCTCTGTACTTGTGTAACTTTTTTCTTCCCCATATCAGGGAAGATTTCTCTCATTATTTCTTCAAATAGATTTTCTAATCTTTGCTGCTCTTCTTGTCCTTCTGACAGCCTTATTATACATATGTTACTGCGTTTTGCATTGTCCCATAGCTCCCTTATGCTTTCCTCCTGCTTTTTAATTTTTTTTCTCTAGTTGCTGTTCAGATTGGGCTTGTTTCTGTACCTTATCTTCTAACTCACTAATTCGGTCCTCTGTTTCTTCTAGTCTACTGTGGAAACCTTTCTTGGTATTTTTGATTGTAGCTATATCACTTTTGATTTCTTCCTGTTTTTTTCATAGGTTGTTGATTTTCTCGTCCATCTGGTGTATGAACTATACAACCATTACTCTGAATCATTTTTCTGTCATGTTGTATGCTTCCTTTTCACTTATTCCCTTTCTTGGTGATTCCTTATTTTCTTTCCTCTGGTTATTGTTTCATTGTCGCTCCATTCTAACTGTCACAAGAAGGTTCAAATGTTGAGTTGTAGGGACTTGGGCCATGTGTAGTGGGAGCTTCACACCCCCTGAGTGTCACTGAAGGGCTCTAACACCAAGATGTGTGGGTTTGTGGGAGCCATGCTTGCCCAGGATCAGAGTCACTGGCACTTAATGTGGCCTCGTGTGTGCACCTAGAATTAGGGACCCCACCTGTGCCACACTGAAACAGAGACCCTGCTGGCATGTGCCAAAAATCAGAGTCCCCTAGCACATGTCAGGAGTCAGAGACACCCTTGCCTGCACTGAGAATTGAGTATCAGAGTCTCTGTTGCTTGGTGCATCCTCGGGCTGAGAATCAGGCTCTCTGTGTGCCCATGAACCAAGAATTGGAGTCATTGGCTCTTAGTGTGAATGCACTGGGAATCAGAGATCCCAGGCGCACGCGATGAGAAACAGAGTAAGTCACTGGTGCTCAGTGCTGCCTCTGGCAAGGAGAATCAGGATCCCAGGTCTACTTGAGAGACCGGCTTGCACAGTCGCACTGTGTAGGCAGGAGGTCCACTGAGGGAAACAGCCTTTCGTGTGCACTTGCCCTGAATCAAGGTCAGGTGGCACTGCCGTCCTGTGTGGTTGTGGGTTCTAGTCCCGTGGGTGTGCACTGCAGGAAACAAACTCCCCATGTCTGTGCACCCAGACTCAAATTCAGCGCAGCCTCCCTGCATGGGCCCAGGGTCTGGTCACGTGAAACAAACTCCCCAAGTTCACGCACCCAGGCTCAAATTCAGGGCAGCCTCCTTGTGTGAGTGCGGGGTCTGGTCATGGGAAACAAACTCCCCGAGTTCATGCTCTCAGGCTCAAATTCAGTGCAGCCTCTCTGCGTGGGTGCGGGGTCTGGTCATGGGAGACAGACTTCCTGTGTCTGCACACCCAGGCTCAAATTCAGGTAGAGCCACTGCTGCTTTATGTGGGCAGGAGGCCTTTTGGAGCAAAGATGGTCTGGCAGTTCCTATGCCACTGCCTTGGGGCCAGCGGGGAGGGGGATTGGCTCTGTGACTCACAGAAATCTGTGGCTGGGGTTCCTGGGCCCATGCAGGGAGGCTGTGCTGAATTTGAGTCTGTGTGCACAGACATGGGGAGTTTGTTTCCTGCAGTGCACACCCACGGGACTAGAACCCACAACCACACAGGACGGCAGTGCCACCTGACCTTGATTCAGGGCAAGTGCACACGAAAGGCTGTTTCCCTCAGTGGACCTCCTGCCTACACAGTGCGACTGTGCAAGCCGGTCTCTCAAGTAGACCTGGGATCCTGATTCTCCTTGCCAGAGGCAGCACTGAGCACCACTAGTCTCATCCTGTTTTTCAAGATGGTGTGGTCTCTGTGCCCACACTGGCCACCCCCAGAGTGTTTGAGGTGGCAGTGGGGTTTTTCTAAGAGTGTTCAGTTTTATAGGAAACTGGCAAGCTGTCTTTCAAAGTAGCTGCAAAATTTGCATTCTCTCTAACAATGAATGAAAGTCCCTGTTGCTGCTTCCTGGCCATCAATGGTAATGTTGAGTAACTTTTCATAGGCTTGTTTGCCATCTGGATTTCTTCTTCAGTAGCATGTGTGTTCAGGACTTTTGTCCATATTTAAAATCTGTATGTTTGTTTTCACAAGCTTTAAGAATCCTTTGCATATTCTACATATAAGTCTCTCTCTCTCTCTCTCTCTCTCTCTCTCTCTCTCTCTTTCTCTCTCTCTCTCTCTCTCTCTCTCTCTCTCTCTCTATATATATATATATATATATATATATGCATATACATATAAATATTATTTATATAAATTAAAAATATTTTATTCTAGTCTGTGGCTTATTTTTTATTCTCTTAGTAGTGAATATCAGAAAGCAAATTTTTAAAATTTTTAATAAAGTCCAATTTATGAAAAATTTCATTTATGAGTTGCGTATTTGGTCTTCTACATAAAATTTCATCACCAATCCCAAAGTCACACAGCTTTTATTTTATTTTTGTGTGTATGTTGGGAGTCACTGAGGAAAAAATTTGGGAGTTTAATCCAAGTGATCTATGATGTGGCCCTCCCTGGCTTTCCTGATTTTATCCACAGATGGGTCATTATAGTCACCTGATAATTAAAATCCCCATCTTCTGAAGTCACCCTTTGGTGAGCATTCCCATGGGACACAGATATCTGCATGATTTTTTCCCATTCAGAAAGGACTATGGACATGCCTCTTTCCCAGACATTACCATTTTTCTCATCCCCTTCCTTTAAAATCTTTGATCATTTAACCTATGCACTGGTCATAGCCTCAGAATTGATACATAATTATATATCTGTATATTTCTCCTTCCAAACAAAATGAACAAGTAGATGTATTGCCTAAAATTCGGCTCCTGGGAGGATTTCCTTTTAACACTGTCCTCCAGTGATGTTCCAGAAAAAAAGACTGCATTGTTACAGCTGTGAACATTTGGATGGTAACTGTTATCACACAAAACCATCTGTAAACTTGGCCCAAGTTTTCTCTCCTTTAGTCAATTGATCATAGGTATGAGGACATAGGTGTGGAATGGGAGAAATAAAGTAATGTAGAAAGAGTGGAGACTATGGGTATTCAGGCCATTTCATGTAACAAGTATGCCTTCAGAGCCTACAAATACCACTCTAATTTTATGATGGAGGGTTGCTGTGCACACCCAAATTTAAGGCTTAGTGTATCAGATAACTCGTAGATGGCAAAGATTGCATAGTAACTTCTTGGGCCATTGTTAAGAATTTTATTTTTCTAATAATAATTAGCAAACCAAAAGCTGTTTCTCAAGTGGTGCCAAGACCATTCAATGGAGATAAAAATATTATTTTCCCCCAATTACCATTTGTGATAATATGGATGAACCTAGAAGGTATTACACTAAGTGAAATAAGTCAGTCAGAAAAAATGCAATATTATTTTGTATTAGTTTCAAATTCAATATTAGTTTAAATTCAATATTTTGTATTAGTTTCAAGTGTCCAGTGTAGTGGTTTGACAGTTGTATACTTTGCAAAGTATTTCCAGTACCCACCTAGCACTATACATGGTTATTGCAATATTATTGGCTACATTTACTATGCTGTACTTTACATCCCTATGATTATTCTGTAACTACCAATTTTTACTTCTTAATGCCTTCACCTTTTTCACCCAGTCCTCCAACACCCCTCCTCTGTGCCAACCATCAGTCTGTTCTCTGTATCTCTGTTTTGTTTGCTCATTTATTTTGTTATTTATATTCCACATATAAATTAAATCATATGGTATTTGACTTTCTCAGATTTATTCACTTAGTGTAATGCCATCTAGATTCATCCATATTATCACAAATGGTAAGATTTCACTTTTTTTTTTATAGGAGAGTAATATTACATTGAATATATGCACCACCACTTTTTTAGCCACTTGTCTATTAATGAGTCCTTGGGTTGCTTCCATACCTTGGCTATTGTAATTAACCTTGCAATAAACATAGGGATGAATATGTTCTTTCAAATTAGTGTTTTGGGCTTCTTTGGATTTATCCCCAGAAGTGGAAATGCTGAATCATAGGACAGTTCAATTTTTTAATTTTTAGGGAGGGCCCCATCATAGATCACTTGGATTTTCCAAAGTGGCTGAACCGTCTGCATTTCCACCAACAGTGCAGGAAGGTTCTCTTTTCTCCCCATCCTCCCCAACACTTGTTGTTTGTTGATTTAATTATAGCCAATTGACAGATGTGAGGTGATATCTCATTGTGGTTTTAATTTTCACTTCTCTGATGATTAGCGGCATTATCTTTTTTTATATCTATTGGCCATCTGTATGTCCTCTTTGGAGAAGTGTCTAATTAGGTCTTCTGTACATTTTTGAATTGGATTGCTTGTTTTTCTGGTGTTGAGTTGTATGATTTCTTTATAAATTTTGTGTATTAACTCTTTATCACATGTATCATTGGCTAATATCTCCTCTCATTAAGTTGGCTTTTTGTTTTGTTGATGATTTCCTTTGTTGTGCAAATTTTTTTCAGTTTGATGTAGTCCCATTTGTGTGTGTGTGTATACACAATATGCATATATATATGTAATTATATATATATGTGTGTCAGAAAAAAATATATATATGTCAGAAAAAATATATATATGTCAGAAAAAATACTGCTAAGAGAAATGTCAGAGATTTTACTTCTTATGTTTTCTTCTATGAGAAAAAATAGCACAAGAAACAACCAAAAAATGAATTAATTAAATTTCATCAAAATTGAAAACTTCTAGGCTTCAAAGGATACTCTCAATATAGTGTAAAGAAAGCATATAAAATGGGATAAAATATTGCAGATCACATGTCTGGTAAGGTATTTGTATTTGGAACATATGAAGAAGTCTTACAACTAAATTAAAACAAGATTAAATTGAGTAGAGAATCTGAATAGCTATTTTCCCAAAGATACACAAATGGCCAATAAAAAAAAATTAGTGATCAGACAAATGCAAATCATTACCACAATGAGCCAAATATCCTAACACACACACACACACCTCAGTAAACAAGATGTACAGATGGCAAATAAGCATATGAAAAGATATTCCACATCTCTGGCATCAGGAAATGCAAATTGAACAACAATATGATGCAATTATACACATATTAGAACAGCCAAAGTTTAGAGCAACAACAGGAAGTCTTATTCATTGCTGGTGAAAATGCAAAATAATAGAGCCACTTTGAAAGACAGGTTGGTTTCTTGAAAACTAAGCATACTCTTGCTATTAAACCCAAAATAGTTGAAAACTTGTGTCCATATAAAAACCTTATACAGATGTTTATAGCATTTTAATTAATAATTGTTAAAAATTTGGAAACAATCCAAATGTCCTTCTGTCTGAGAATGGATAAATGAACTGTGGTATTTCCAGACAATATAATATTATTCAGTGCTTAAACGAAGTGAGCTATCAAGACATGAAAATACATGGCTTAACCTTAAAAGTGTATTGCTAAGTGAAATAAGCCAATCTAAAAAAGGCCACATAATGAATGATTTCAACTGTATGCTATTCTGAAGAAGACAAATCTATACTAGCAGAGACAGCAAAAAATATTAGTGGCAGTGAGAAGATGGGGAGGAATAAATAGGTAGAACTTAAAGAATGTTTAAGGCAATGAAAATACTCTGTATGATACCAGACATACATTGAGATACTATGTCACATTCACTAGGATATTTATAAACAAAAAGTCAGACAACAATACTTGTTGGCAACAATGTGGAAAAATAAAACCCTCACACTCTGATAGTTAATGAGAGTGTTAAAAGAGGCAGCCACTTTGGAAAACTGTCTGGCAGTCCTTAAATGGTTATCCACAGTGTTCCCATATGGCCCAGCCATTTCACATCAAGCTGTAAATCCAAGTTAAAGGGAAGCATATATCCACCCCAAAAGAACTGTACACAGATTTCCAAGACTACATTATTCATAATAGCCAAAAAGTAAAGACAACCCAGTTGCCTATCAACTGGTGAATGAATAAACAAAATATGGTATATCACTCATATACATGCTACAATGTAGATGAAATTTGATAGCATTATGGTAAATAAAATAATCTTCTCATAAAAGACCACATATTACATGATTCCTTTTATATAAAACTAGAGGCCCAGTGCACGAATTTGTGCACCAGGGGGGTCCCTCGGCCTTGCCTGTGGGATAGGGCTGAAACTGGCTCACATTTTACAAACAATATTTTATTATCATTATTGATATCCCCGAGGGGTCCCAGATTGCGAGAGGGTTCAGGCCAGGCCAAGGGACCCCACTGGTGCATAATCGGGGCCAAGGAGGGATGCGGGAGGTTGGCCAGCTAGGGAGGGACCACGGGAGGGCTCCAGGGCATGTCCAGCCAGTTTCCCTCAGTCCTGATCAACTGGACCCCAGCAGCAAGCTAACCTACCAGTCGGAGCGTCTGCCCCTTGGTGGTCAGTGCACATCATAGCAACTGGTTGACCAGTTGACTGTCTTCCCCCTTATAGTCAGTGCACATCATAGCAAGTGGTTGAGTGGCCTTAGCATATCATTAGCTTATTAGGCTTTGATTGGTTGACCGGATGACTGAATGACCAGACGACCAGACACTTAGCATATTAGGCTTTTGTTATATAGGACTAGTGGCCCAGTGCATAAAATTCGTGCACGGGGGCAGGGGGAGGGTGTCCCTCAGCCCGACCTGCACCCTCTCCAATCTGGGACACCTCAGGGGATAACCGGCAGTGGGACATCCCTCTCACAATCCAGAACTGCTGGCTCCTAACTGCTCACCTGCCTGCCTGATTGTCCCTAACTGCTCCCCTGCTGGCTTGATTGCCCCTAACCACCTCTGCCTTGGCCCTGCATCAGGGACCCAGGATTCCTTCCTCCAGCCGACCACAGGCACCCAGGATCTGGGCTTCCCTCTCTCTGGTCAGCCATAGGCACCCAGGCCGGCTGCAGCCACAGGGGATGGTGGGCAGGTGGCTTCGCCTGGGCTGCAGCCACAAGTGCTGGCACCCCGGACTGCAGGGTGGGCGGCTTCTCCATCTCCAGGGCCACAGCCAGCCACAGGTACTGGTGCCCAGGACTGTGGGGTGGGTGGCTTCTCCATCTACCAGGCTGCAGCCAGCCACAGGTGCTGGCGCCTGGACTGCAGGCAAGCAGCTTCTCTGTCTTTCCTGGGATGTAGTGTGGGTGACTTCTCTGGCTGGCTGTGGCCTGGGATAATGGGGCAGGTGGTTTCTTTGTCTCCTGGGCTGCAGCCAGCCTCAGGCTCTGGGGCCCAGTTTCTCTGTCTCCCCTAGGACGTGGGGCAGGTGGACATGGGCAGGTGGCTTCTGCTGCTGTCTGCAGCCTGGGATCATGGGGCAGGCGGCTTCTTCATCTCCTGGGCTGCAGCCAGCCTCATGTGCTGGGGCCCAGTTTCTCTGTCTCCCCCAGGACATGGGGCAGGCAGATGTGAGGCTTCTGCTGCTGGCTGTGGCCTGGGATCATGGGGCAGGTGGCTTCTTCATCTCCTGGGCCACAGCCAGCCTCAGGCACTGGGGTCTGGTTTCTCTGTCTCCCTTAAGATGTGGGGCAAGAGGACGTGGGGCGGGCAGCTTCTGTGGCTTGCTGAGGCCTGGGATCACGGGGCAGGTGGCTTCTTGGTCTCCCTGGCTGCAGCCAGCCTCAGGCGCTGGCACCGGACTTCTCCTACTCCCACAAGCCTGGAGCAGCTGGGGGGGCGGGGCTGCTGCCATCTTTTCAGGTTAATTTGCATACTCACTCTGATTGGCTGTTGGGCATATCGGAGTGATGGAAATTTGCATGTTTCTCTTTTATTACTATAGATGTTCTGCATAGTCCAATCTATACAGCTAGAAAGTTTATTTGTGATCGCATAGAACTGGAGGTATATGGGGCAATAACTAAAGATTATAGTTTCTCAAATACTTTAAAATATATTCTGGCTACCTATCAAAGACTAAGATAGGAAATAAATTCATTACTGAAGAGCATGAACAGCACATTTTACAAACAATATTTTATTATCATTATTGATATCCTTTTATCTCTTCTCATTATCATGTTTTTGTATGTTTAGTCCATGCTAGTGGTTATGCATGAAAATTATATCATGGCTGGTCTATTTCTTTTAATCTATTGCCAAGATAAAACTTATGAGTGAGTTAACCATGCTTCTACGGTAACAGTAAGTAATGCCTCAACTACTTCTGTGCAGCTAAGCATGTACAGAGGGAGTAGCTGTCATAGTGTTAATAATACTAAGAATAGTCTAGAAATAAGTTTTAATCTTTCTCTTATTATATAGTCTATGGCATAAAACTGCAATGTTCTAATTCTTTCTGAAGTCTATGCAGATATTGTTGTATTAGTTATTCTCTTTTCGTTCCTAAGGTGCCTCTTGCTTTCATGTACTGGGAAAAGTTACGCTCCAAATAAATTGTATATGTGATAGACAAAGATTACATTTGAAACCTAGCCAGTTTAAGTAGATTCACAATAAAATAAACACACACACACACACACACACACACACACACACACACACATACACACATCTTAACACACAGAGAAAGAAGGGCAATAGTGAAGAGATATACTACAAAAGGGGAGTAAAGTAAAATATTATAAAAGTTTTAAAAAAATGTAGATTTCTAAAGTATTCTGTCCACTCACAGGCATTTTCCTGAGTTATGTGTATGGATAATAAAAAGTTGGCACAGAAAAATATAGAGCTGTAGCAGATTCATGTCTCCTTAATTCAAATCTTTCATGAATGATACAAAATAATTTATCATTTGTATGAAAGAACATATTGGTCACAACTTAGGCATCTCTAGACATTTCTTAGCTTGTTTTTTATTTTTTTACAAAATCGGCATTTATCATCCCTGAGTAGTAGCCATTTCAGTTAATGTTGTCTCTGAAAAACTTCACATTGAATCGCTGGTATTTTAATTAGTAAAGTACAAGACACCTTGGATTTATAATAATTTGATATTATTTTATTTCTGTTACTGGGCAATTAACATTCTTTTAAAAAATAATTGTGGGTTAAGGAAAGATGTTATATTATTTAAAAATAAGGAAGAAAATTTACTTAGGGTTCAGAAGGACATCATGTTCAGAAATTTGAAAAATCCTTTTGTAACAAAAGATAAAGAAAAAACAGTAAAAATATTTTTCAGTTTTGAGTTATACATTAATTACTTATATAATTATTTCTGTCAATAGTTATAGTTGAAAATTAGAAATAACTTCAGTATATCTCTAGAAAAAGTTTTCAATCATTTACCCATTGAAAAAATAGTTATCACATGTCCATGTTGTGTAAATCATTATGGTAGACAATGGCCTGGAGCTAACACTTGGTTTCAAGAATAGACATGTAACGACATATAAAAGATGGATTCAAGCTCTCTACTCACATGATGTCTATCAGTATAAATGGGAAGATGAGAGAGCATGAAATACTCACTAACTAGCATTCCAACAAAGGAATACTGCCCAGAAAACAGTCCTCAAAAAAGGCTCAAGTTAGAAGAAACAACTTTGGAAAAACATTAACAGTGGTGAAAATAAATTGAGCACAAAGATTTAACAAGCTATAATAATAAAAGTGTAATATGCTAATTATACCAGACAACTGAACGACCTTCCGGATGTCCTTCCAGACGACCTTCCAGACGAAGTCGGGGCTGCGAGTACCAAGGCAAGATGCCACGGCTGAGAGGGCCTAGGCAAGCTGCCATGGCTGTGAGGGGCGAGCCCCTTGCATGAATTTTGTGCATCAGTCCTCTAGTTTACTATAATCATTTTGCATCGTACTGTTTCATTCTTTCTTTTCTTTTTAAATGAATTGGAAAAAAAACTAAATCTATGAATGAAGATGTAAATAATAATATAAATAAAATCTTTAGGTACAACACTCGGTCTATAAAAATAAACTTTACAATGTAATTGAAGTTTATAATACAAATACCCTGTTTATAACTCCTTTCTTCCTTAGTGATAATAACCATAACTTTGTCATTGTCATCATCATGTCTTTCTTCATATTTCATTATACTTACATGTGTCCTTAAACAATAAGTAGCATGTTTTTCATCCTTTAAAAATGTATGTGTAAAATGGCATGTGTATTTTTTGCAATATGTTCTTAAACTCAGCATTATGTTTTTATTTTTTTTAAATTGAGTTTTATTTATTTATTTTTAAAATATATTTTATTGATTTTTTACAGAGAGGAAGAGAGAGGGATAGAGAGTTAGAAACATCGATGAGAGAGAAACATTGATCAGCTGCCTCTTGCACACCCCCTACTGGGGATGTGCCCGCAACCAAGGTACATGCCCTTGACCGGAATCGAACCCGGGACCCTTGAGTCCGCAGGCCGACGCTCTATCCACTGAGCCAAACCGGTTTCGGCAGCATTATGTTTTTAAAAATATATATATTTTATTGATTTTTTACAGAGAGGAAGGGAGAGGGATAGAGAGTTAGAAACATTGATGCGAGAGAAACGTCGATCAGCTGCCTCCTGCACACCTCCTACTGGGGATGTGCCTGCAACCAAGGTACATGCCCTTGACCGGAATCTAACCTGGGACAAACCAGTTAGGGGTCAGCATTATGTTTGTAAGAGTAATATAACATTTCTAGGTATAACAATATTTCATTTACTGAAATTATTGAATAGACTTCAATATATTAAGATTTATTGATTCTTTATTATTGTACATTCAGTTCATTTTCAGCTATTTATAATTATCAAAATGCTGAAATTAACATTATTGAATATGGATTTCTGAATATGCATTTGAGAGTTCCCTAGGACTGGAATTGTACAGATAGGTACATTGTACACTCAACTAGATTTTGCCAGGCCTTTTTTCCAATATTTCAAAACTAATTTACTTCCCATGAGGAATTTCTGAGGACTCTTTTAGTTGCACATTATGGCCAAGACTTCCATTGAGATTTTCAAAAGTAAGTATTATACTCCCATAATTCAAATATCAAAACAATATAAAAATATATGCATTGATGTATTAGTTGTTATTAGTTTAAATACAGAACTAAAAAACAAAACAAAAAACAAGCACTGCAATAGATTATGTGGGAGTTGATTCCACTAAAAAGGAAGGGGACAGAAATGCATCCTTCAGGAAGGTATGCTAAAAAAGTAAAGGTGCATTATTGAACTGGTTACTGCTATAGGCAACTAGGGCTCAGTCTTGCTGGGAATCATATGATATACCATGTGGAATATGCTTCAATATTGTTGTATGGATGATTCAGAGTAGCCACTGAAGACTGACTTCTCTAAACCTGAGCTGAGGTTTCTTATAAGGCTTTATTGAAAGTCTCCAGTGAAAAGACACAGGCTTTATGTGGGACTCTATCAATATGCATAGAAGCTCTCCAACTGAGTTCAAGCTGAAATCAGAGGGGGGTCGAGGTGATATGGCATAGTATACCAAAGTGTCTATAACTACATTGACCCGTTTTCCATATCAAAAGAGTTTCCTAACCAAACTGTCTATAAATACACTGACACGTTTTCCATATCAAAAGTTTCCTAACCCCTACACATAAGCATCATTAATAGATTTTTATATATCATTATAATAAATTTTGTGCATAGTCAAGCAAATTGAATATATACTCTTTTTCCCCCATTTCTCATAAATCTTTCTTCCAAACAACTTATTTTGTATGTTTTCTCATTAGTATGTAACAAAATTTCTTATTCTTTTTAGCAGCTGGATATGCTGCTGAATGGATACATTATAAATTTTAATCAGCACATTACAGATGTTCAATTAGGTTTTTTATATATTCTCTATTACACTATTTCGGTAAATAACCTTATTCATAAGACAGTTCATAGGCACACATGTAAAATATATTCTCAGTAGTGAATTGCTGGATCCAAGGATAAATGCATTTGTAATTTTGATAGGTATCTTGAAATTGTTTACTAGGGGTTCATATTATTTTATGCCCCATAAAGAAAGTATGAAAGAATCTGTTTTCCTACAGCTTCATCCACATTGTGTATTGTTATGTTTATATGTTTTTGCTAATCACATAGATAAAAATATTATTTCAATGAAGACTATATTGCCTATCTTTTACTATAAACATTGTAAAATTTCACATCTGCTTAATATATTTAAAGAACACTTGTTTTTTATATAACTGCTTAAGCCCTTTGTCTATATTTGTATTAAGTTGTTTGCACTTATTTGTTTATTTGTCTGACATATAGAATAAAGATAGCTAGAAATAATTAAATAAATAGACAGTAGATAATCTCATATTTGTATGAGTTGCTATTTGCGTTGGTCTCAGCCTATTGATTGTGATGTTATCATCTATAAATATGAGGGGACATTCAACTGGGCCCCTGCTTTTGAAGCATTCACAGATATTACTGCATTTGGAGTCAATATTGTGAGTAGACTGGCCTTTGTAGTTCTTATCATCATTGGAAGGTACACTTCATCAATCTTCATCATGGAACTTTGAAAAATTTTATTACTTGCAAATCCTGGAGGGTACACAATAAACGTGGAGCCACACAGCAAGGTCACAGGGAGAGATAAGAGATGAGAGAGAGAGAGAGAGAGAGAGAGAGAGAGAGAGAGAGAGAGAAGAGGCCTGGTACTCTGCCTTTATTGGAATCCAGAGTATGGTGCTTAGGGTTTGTTTCACTCCTTATTGTGAATTTAAAACATAACAGCAGGAAATAAAGCACAGAATATGAAAATCAAGTAGTCAGTCAAACAGCTGTCTAGGATAACCAGGGTTTTCTAAAACGGGGAACTTTATGGATGCAGTGGTCTGGTTCTTTGATAGTTGAATAGTTGGCAATGCAGTTATTGGAGATGATGTCTTTGAAGTGGATGACTTGGCAATCAAAAATTTAATGTCCAGCTCAGCTGGTGTAGCTCAGTGGTTGAGCACTGACCTATGAAATAGGAGGTCACAGTTTGATACCTGGTCAGGGCACATGCCCAGGTTATGGGCTCGATCTCCAGTGTGGGGTGTGCATGAGGCAGCCAATAAATGATTCCCTCTCTCCCTCTCCCTTCCTCTCTGACATCAATAAAAAATATATATTTTTTAAAAGTTTAATGTCCAAAACTTATATTTTAATAAAAAAGTTAATTGTCAGGCACTTACACTAAAGTTTCACAAAATACCATTTATCTTTTGACTTTCTTTGGTGTTTTTCATTTCCTATATATTGAGTCATAAGTAGAAAGACATTTTTATACCAAAATTGCAAAGACTTCCCCCTTATTTTTATCTAATGCATTTATAGGTTCCTTTTTAAAACATCCTATATAATAAAAGGCTAATATGCAAATTGACTGAACGGAGAAACGACCAGTAGCTATGATGCACACTGACCACCAGGGGGCAGACTCTCAATGCAGGAGCTTCCCCCTGATGGTCAGTGCACTCCCATAGGGGGAGCGCTGCTCAGCCAAAAGCCGGGCTCATGGCTGGTGAGCGCAGTGGTGGTGGCGGGAGCCTCTCCCGCCTCCGCAGCAGCGCTAAGGATTTCCAACTGTTGTTTTAGGCCTGCTCCCCACAGATATCCCCCGAGGGTTCCCAGACTGTGAAAGGGTGCAAGCCAGGCTGAGGGACCCCCCGCCCCACTGTACGAATTTCGTGCACCGGGACTCTAGTATTCATATATTTTCTCTAGGGGAATCTTTCCACGTCTACAGAAGGTATAAATCCAATTAGTTATCTAAATATTATTTAATAAAGAGTCCATCTTGTCCCTCAGGAATATTCATAATCACTTTTTTCATGCCTTGGCTAAATAAGTATACTGGATTTATATTGCTGTATAATGTATTACCACAAACTTAGTGGTGTAAAACAACACATAGTTGTTATTTTATAATACCTACTAGGGGCCCAGTGCATGAATTAGTGCACCTTGAAAGGAACTGTGGGCCATGAGGCTGCAGTGAGCACAGGGGTGGGTCTTGGCCCATACTCCGCACCCCTGACTGGCCCCTCCCTTCATGGGTCCCAGTCTCCTGTATGCTGGCAGCCCTGCTCCTGCTGCTCCTGCTCCCACATGCTGACAGCACCAGCCCCACTCACACCTGCTGACAGCGCGGAGTGATTGGAGCTGTTGCCAGCAGCTGGTGTGAGTGGGGCTGGTGCTGTCAGCAGATGCGAGGGGTGGCTGCTTCCCTGGTTGCCCCTCAGGAGCAGGGGGAGGTGGAGAAGCCCTCAGGAGCAATCAGGGCCAGCAGCCGCTGCTCACATCCACTGATGGAGCCGAGTGATCGGGGCTGGTGCCGGGACTGGGTGCTGGCAACAGGTGCGAGCAGGGCCAGCACCGGCAGTAGGTGCAAGCGCTGGGTGGGACTAGGGCACATGGGACCAAAGAATTTTAAGTAACCACCAGAGGCACTCCCCAATGCCAACAACTGGAGTCCCACCTTGGTCTGGTGCCCCTGCTCACCTGCTCCACCATCCCATCATAGCCGATACCGGAAATGTTCCACACTCTGCCACCTGCTGCCAATGCCCACCATGTTATGCACATGCCCCCTGGTGGTCAGCACACATGATAGTGTCTGGTTATTCGTTTGTTCCATTGTTTGATCTATTTGCATATTAGCCTTTTATTATATAGGACTAGAGGCACAGTGCATGTAATTCATGCACGGGGGTGGTGTGTGTCCCTCAGCCTAGCCTGCACCCGCTCCAGTCTGGGACCTGGTGGGATCGGGCCTAAATGGGCAGTTGGACATCCCTCTCACAATCTAGGACTGCAGGCTCCTAACCTCTCGCCTGCCTGCCTGATCACCCCATAACCACTCCCCTGCAAGCCTGATCGATGCCTAACTGCTCCCCTGCTGGCCCAATTGCCCCTAACTGCCCTCCCCTGCCAGCCTGGCCACCCCCAACTGCCCTCCCCTGCAGTCCTGGTTGCCCCGGTCATCCCCTGCAGGCCTGCATCCCCCTATCTGCCCTACCCTGGGGGCTGATTGCCCTCAACTGCCCTCCCTTGTAGGCCTGGTCCCCCCCAACTGCCCTCCCCTGCAGGTCTGGTCACCCCTAACTGCCCTCCCTTGCAGGATTTATCCCTTCCAACTGATCACCCATAATGCCCTCTCCTGCTGGCCATCTTGTGGTGGCCATCTTGTGTCCACATGGGGGCGGCCATCTTCGACCAATGGAGTGGCCATCTTGTGTGTTGGAGTGATGGTCAATTTGAATATTACCTCTTTATTAGATAGGATTGTTCAAGAATCCAGAATCTTTTCACTGGGTTCTCTTCTCAGAGTTCCATTGAAATAAAGTCAAAATGTTGGCTGGACTATGTGCTTACCTGGAGGTGCAACTAAGGAAATATTTGCTTATAAACCCCATCAGGTTTTTAGTAGAATTTCTTTTCTTAGGATAATAGGACTGAAGTTTTCATTGTTATGCTAGCTGCTGATGGGGATTTCTCTCAACAACTAGAGACAACTAACTATCAGGTGCTTGCCACATGGTCCTCTCCATCTCAGCAATGGAGAACCTCCCATGCATCATATCCTTTTTATGCCCTGACTATCTCTGACCTCCCCTTCTGCAACTAGGTAGACAAAATTATAATCTCCCTATTTTAAACTCAATTTATCATTAACCTTAATTTCATTTGCAAAATCCCTTTAGCCATGTAATATAACATAATCATGAGGAAAACACTGGAGGGTATAGATCAGAGAGACACATTAAATGTCTACATATCATACTGATACTGTTGTAATTAGCTAGTCATTAATAATAGGAACGGAGCAAAGAGAAGGGCAGACATTATCGGCATGTCATTTCGGCCGCTTCACCAGGAAACTTTAACTTTGCACTCCTCAGGGAACCACGAGTCTATTCCCTGCAAAACACTGGGGGAAGAGATTCAACAAAGCTAAGATAGACACATTCCCAGTAAATTTGGGGTGGCATAGGGAAGGCACTTGCATGTCAGTCAAACCTAGGGAGAGAGATCATTGGCCAAAATTGGTGTGATCACTGCAAACACATGAAAATTTGGGAATACATAATCTCCTAAACAAAAAAGTTCTCTCTCTGGTACTTTTGGTTTCTCCTGGTTTGTGGGGCTCTCTTGCTTTGGTCCTGCCCGTGTTTCCTCCATAGCCATGTGGTCCTGTGGACCCTGCATGCAATGGACTGATGGACTGCAGCAAGAAAACACGAATTAAGCTAGCCTGATGCTGGATTGGACTGTGCAGACATGGAAAGGAAACTCTGAACACTGGTTCTGATTTTAGTTCTACTAAAGCTCCAGCTATACTTCTATGACTGGGGCAAAGGGAAATGGGAACCTTTAAACTCAGGAGAGAGAGAGAGAGACCCTTGGCAAGGGTCAGCCTTTTCACAATGGTATACTTGGTCACGTGGGTGGGGTGCTCACACCCTATTTGTGGGAGTGTTGAAGCATCAGAAAAATATGAAGTGTTACAATTTACAGTTCACACACATCTTTATCTAGATTCCAGTAAATACAGGAAAGTTTTACTGAAGATTTTCTTTGATAGTAAATATATTATTTATTGTTCCCCATTTGATTGAGGATATTGGGTTTCAAAATACTAGCTATGTACAAAGGCTCAGTTTTAAGTCCTTGTCTCATGACCCCTCTATCTATTAAAACAAAATACTCTTAGTTACTCAGATTCCCACATGACACCAAGAAAAATGCTTTTATTTCATTGCTCTGATTTCAGGATTCACTTTATTTTTGAACCATGGCCTTTTTTTTCTCTTTACTTTCTTAAAAATGTAGCTATACATTTAATTATGTTTACTTTGTTTTAACTGAAATTTCTAGTCTTAGAAACCTTTTGTTCTGGTTATCCATTTTACTATAAGGAGTCTCAATTGTGCTATTTTGCTTGCATTATTACATACACTAGAGGCCCAGTGCATGATTGAATCATGCACGTGTAGGGTCCCCTACACACTTTCACTTTCAATTGTGGGGGAGCTGGGTGCCTGTTCGCTGGTGCACCAGGCCTTTCGGAAGCCTCTGGCACAGCCGGCTCGGCGGAGGCTTCTGAAAGGCCTGGTGCCAGAGCAGACAGGCACCAAGCTCCCCCGCTTTTGATGGTCCGCGGCGGGATGTGAGTTCACTGCCCTAGAGGCCCCTTCTGTTCCGCAGCACAGCCATGGTGCAGATGCTGAGCTCGCGCCGCCACTGGCGATGTGAGCTCAGCGTCCTGCCGGCCCAATCGGCTACCCCGGCCACCCCGAGTCCCACCCCCTGCGCCTCCCTCTGGCACAATCGTGGGCGTAGCGGAGTGATGGTAATTTACATATTACCATTTTATTAGGTAGGATTATATATGTTTCTGAAAGTATATTATGCAACATTTATTTTTTAAATGTAGGCAAAAAATTAGTTTAAATTTTATTAAAAAATAAAGTATAATTATAGCCATTTCACCAAACTCACATTTGTAGTAATACAAGTTTTAGTGGCTAACATAACCAGATTTCAAATGTGATCATATATTTGTTTTGCCATCCATATTTCAAGCCAACATTTTTTTTTCATATTCAAACATTTTCATTTTTTTATATATGTGAAAAAAATACTTTGTAGTGGAAAAACAGTGTCATTTCAGGTGGATGAAATAACTGTGTGCTATTGCAGACACATTCAGAGACTGGTTGCCGGTCATATTATCTCAGAATATTTTCAATTTAAAAGCCCTTTGGAAAACATATGTACATGTGTACACACACTTGCACATACACACAGTAGCAGTTACTATGGGCCAAAGTTTTTCCAAGTTTTATCCTATAAAATATCCAGTTGTGTTTACAAGGAGCTAGGGGAAGTGGTAAAATAGTGGTTATTTGGATAAAAATTGCAATTATTCTATGAAAATTTACTCCTTATGTTGAGCAATACAAAATTGCTATTTTTTATAGTTTAATGGATGTCAAATATTAGAAATTTTGTGTGGATTAATATATTTAATATAGTTACTATAATATCCAGCAAATGTTTATTGAAAAAGCATGCATCTGCTTTTATTTTAATAGAGACTACAGTGTTTTAAAATCATAACAACTTTTGAATATTTGATTATTGTATCTATCTATCTGTCCATATAAAACCTTAATATGCAAATATATTGAATGGCGGAACAACTGAACAACTGGTGCTGAAGCCACCGCTTGCACCCACTGCCAGTGCCCAGTGCTGGTCCCGATTGCTTGGTGCCAGCAGTGGGTGCAAGAGGTGGCTGCCAGTCCCAATCACCCCTGAGGTCTTCTCCACCTCCCCCTGGTCCTGAGGTGTGATCAGGGCAGCAGCTGCCACTTGCACTCACTGACAGTGCTGGCCCTGCTTGCATCCGTTGCTGGCACTGACCCCAATTGCACTGTGCTGTCAGCAGGTGTGAGTGGGGCTGGCACTGTCACTGCGTGGAAGCAGCATCGGCAGGAATGGGACTGCCTGCTGAAAGGAGATGGGGGGCCATGGTGGGGGGGCAGGCAGGGGCATGGAGGATGGGCTGATACCCACCCCTGTGCCCACCGCAGCCTTGCAACCCACAGCTGCTTTCAAAGTGCATGAATTCGTGCATTGGGCCCCTAGTATTATAATAAAACATTCATGTGAAGTGAAATATTCAAGCAGTTCTCTGGATATCTTATCTACTTGACAAATAAAAGTCTCTTTGTGGATGGAGAAACCAAGATGGCGGCATAGGTAAACACCTAAACTGCTGCTTCGCACAACAATTTCAAAACTACAACTAAAAGACACAACGGACATCATCCAGAACCAGAAGAAAGCTGGCTGAGTGGAAATTCTACAACTAGAAGGAAAGAGGAAAGTACACTGAGAATCAGAGGACCTGCAAAGGACTGAGGTACAGAGACACACACGCGGGCGGCTGAGTGCCTGGCTGGCTTTCTGTGGAGGGAGAGGGAAGGAAGCCCCGACTACACTGAACCCCAGTTCCGACTGCACTGAACCCCAGTTCTGGCCGAAACCCCGTGGACCCAGGCTCATATGGGGGGAGTCTGGACTGTCAGGTAGAGAGAAAGGCACACAGAGACTCGAGACTCAGGGAAGCCGCGGCAGGCAGGGGTCTGGAGGCGCTTGTTCACGAGTGCGCACAGAGAAGACTGACTGCTGAGGTTGCCACTGGCTCTCCCTAGCAGAAGGGAGTTGGAAGCTCCTGACTGCACTGAACCCCAGTTCCCACTGCACTGAACCCCAGTTCCGGGCGAGCCTGGGGGAATCTGGACTGTCAGGCGGAGACTCAGGGGAGCCATGGAAGGCAGAGGTCTAGAAGTGCGTGTGCAAGGGCAGGACTTACAGGAAGCCAAGACTGTCTGCTCAGCCCTGAGACTCCGCCCCATCCAAGCTGAGCACAGAGGCTTTTGCAATTTTGCAAGTCTGGTTCTATAAGGCTGTCTCCTGCACAGGTCTCCTGGCATAGACACAGCTGATACACATAGCCAATTGGCCTGGAGGTCAATTCTTCCCAGTGATACCAACAATCAAGACTTAACTACAACAAGGCTGTACACACAGTCCACAAAGGGGTGCACCAAGAGTGCCCACCTCAGGTGACTGGGGAGGCTGACCCACTGGGCCATATAGGAAACCTAGCACACAAAGCTACCCTACCAACTCAGGGAAGCTGCGAAAATGTGGAGACAAAGTAACAGATCACAAACGAAATAAATGGAGGAAAACAAATGATTGGATATTGAATTCAAAACCACGGTTATAAGGTTTTTCAAGAATTTCCTAGAAAAGGCTGATAAATTTAGCCAGACCCTCAAGGATATGAAAAAGGACCAACTAGAAATTAAACATACACTGACTGAAATAAAAAATATTATACAGAAACCCAACAGCAGACTAGAGGAACGCAAGAATCAGGTCAAAGATTTAAAATACAAAGAAGCAAAAAACACTCAACTGGAAAAGCAAAAAGAAAAAAGAACCCAAAAAGTTGAAGATAGTGTAAGAAGTCTCTGGGACAACTTCAAGCATCCCACCATCAGAATTATGGGGGTGCCAGAAGAAGAGAGAGAGCAATATACTGAAAACCTATTTGAAGAAATAATGACTGAAAACTTCCCCCACCTGGTGAAAGAAATAGACTTCCAAGTCCAGGAAGCGCAGAGAACCCCAAACAAAAGGAATCCAAAGAGGACCACACCAAGACACATCGTAATTAAAATGCCAAGGGCAAAAGACAAAGAGAATATTAAAAGCAGCAAGAGAAAAACAGTTAATTACCTACAAGGGAGCACCCATACGATTGTCAGCTGATTTCTCAACAGAAACTATGCAGCCAGATGGGAGTGGCAAGAAATATTCAAAGTGATGAATAGCAAGAACCTACAACCAAGATTACTCTACCCAGCAAAGCTATCATTCAGAATTAAAGGTCAGATGAAGAGCTTCACAGATAAGAAAAAGCTAAAGGAGTTCATCACCACCAAACCAGGATTATATGAAATGCTGAAAGGTATTCTTTAAGAAGAGGAAGAAGAAGAAAAAGGTAAAGATAAAAATTATGGACAACAAATATATATCTATCAACAAGTGAATCTAAAATTCAAGTGAATAAAAAATCTGAGGAACAGAATAAACTGGTGAATATAATAGAATCAGGGGCATAGAAAGGGAGTGGACTGATAATTCTCAGGGGGAAAGGGGTATGGGGGTGCAGAAAGAGACTGGACAAAAATTGTACACCTATGGATGAGGACAGTGTCGGGGGGGAAGTAAGGGCAGAGGATGGGGTGGGAACCGGGTGGAGGGGAGCTATGGGGGTAAAAAGGAGAAACTATTGTAATAATCTGAACAATAAAGATTTATTAAATTAAAGAAAATAAATGATATGAGTCAATACTGAAAAAAAAAAGTCTCTTTGTATTTTATCCAACATTTGAATTATAATTATGACTTTAGGAAAAGTGACCAAATATTCTTTTGGATTCTGATTTATTGTATAAATAATTTCTGGTCTATATTTTGTTTAACACAATTGCCAAGACTGTTTAATGGTCCTAAATTAAAGTGTTGTACAAATTTGTTCTTAAGGCAAAAGTTCTTCGCCTGTGTGCCAAACTCATGAGGAGTTTTGTTTACTTATCAGACCAGTGATATGTAATTATTGTAGGCTTTTATAATAGGATCATATAGCACCTTATATTTTTCCTATTTCATACTTCAATGCTTATCATAAATTAATTAATTGATAATTATCTTTCAAATGTCTGTTTATATTGAAAATCCTCTCTAATAATAGACAAATATGCAAATTGACCATACCTCCAACACACCCACAAGCCACTCCCACCATCCAATCAGAGCGAGCATGCAAATTAACCCAAACCAAGATGGCTACAGCCACAGAGAGCAAGGTTTCCTAGGTAACAGAGGAAGCCAAGCTTTCCGCCTGCCCTTGCCAGGCCTAAGCCTCCACTCAAGCTACAAAGTTTCAATTAGAGAAGGTAAACAAATTCAAACAAATGGCAGCAGAATGGAGCTTGAGAGAGCAGGCCAGGGTTGCCGGTGGCAACAGGGGAAGCAAAGCTTTCCGCACACCCTGGCCGGGCCCACCTGCTTAAGGCAACAAAGTTTCAATTATAACACCAACTCAAATGGCTGCCGGCCTCAGAGGGAGCCCCAGGCTTGGCTCCACTCCAGGCTACAAAGTTTCAATTGTAGAAGGAAAATAAATTCCAGATACCAGGGCCTCCACTTGCATTGCCCGAGGGCATGGCCAGCCTGCAAACCGCCACAGGCCCCTCCCTCAGGCCGCCCCACACCCCAAGGGAACCTCCACCTGATCTGGGACGCCCTTCAGGGCAAACCAGCTGGCCCCCACCCCTGTACCAGGCCTCTATCCTATTTAATAAAAGAGTAATATGCAGATTGATCATCACTGCAACACACAATATGTCTGCCCCCATGTGGTCAAAGATCCTGCCCCCATGTGGACACAAGATGGCCACCACAAGATGGCCAGCAGGAGAGGGCAGTTGGAGGTGATCAACCCTGCAGGAGAGGGCAGTTAGGGGTAACCAGGCCGGCAGAGGAGGGAAGTTGGGGGCAAACAGGCTGGCAGCAGAGTGGTTAGGGGGTGATCAGGCTGGCAGGCAGAAGCGGTTAGGGGCAATCAGGAAGGCAGGCAGGCAAGCAGTTGGGAGCCAGCAGTCCTGGATTGTGAGAGGGATGTCCGACTGCCCGTTTAGGGGATCGGGCCTAAACGGGCAGTCGGACATCCCTCGAGGGGTCCCAGATTGGAGAGGGTACAGGCTGGGCTGAGGGACATACCCCCTCCGTGCACGAATTTCGTGCACTGGGCCTCTAGTCTTTATATAAATTGGAAACTTTCTGTATAGGAATTGTATATTTGTAATTTGTTATGCTAATTAACACAAATATATTAACACACATATAATAAAATAAATTAGCCATTAATATATGCTTTATTTATTCTAGAGGAAAGTATTTTCTTTTGTAAAAAGTTAATTGAGATATGGAGGCAACATGGCGACGAGCAAAAAGGTGGGGCGGGAGGAGAGTGTGTGAGAGAGTGAGGGAGCGATAGAGGTGTGTATGGACGTGTGTGTGTGTGTGTGTGTGTGTGTGTGTGTGTGTGTGTGTGAAATAGGGACAGTTAGACCCTGCAGTTCTCCCAAGGGGCTTTCAGTCTGGGCAGTCTTAGATGGCAAAGCCCTGCTGCTGCTGCAAACACTCCAGGGAGGACACCGGTGGCACAGAGACCACGCCATCTTGAAGAACAGAACTGCTTGAAACTGGAATCCTAACCTCGCCACCACCTAGTCTGGTCTTGGTAGCAAACCAGGACCCTACAGCCACTCTGGTAAAAGACCTGTGACCACAGCTGCAGACCCAGGGAAACCAAGACTAAAAATACAGCAGCTGCAGATTTCTGTGAGTCACAAAGCCGACCCCCTTTCCATCACCCCCGCATCAGTGACATAGGAACTATCAGACCCCAGACATACAATAAGGCTTTCTGCACACACAAATCAGTGGTGGCTCTGCCTGACTTTGAGCCTTGGTGTCAGACAAAGGAGGTTTGTTTCCAGGGACTAGGCTCCACGCCCAGGCAGGGAGACTGAGCTGAATTTGAGCCTAGCTGCACATCCTTAGGGAGATTGTTTTCTGGCACCAGATGCTGCAAACACACAGGGCAGGGAGACAGCACTGAATTTGAGCCTAGACTTGTGAACTCCAGGAGTTTCTTTCCTGAGACTAGGCTCTGCACCCAGGCAGGGAGGCTGAGCTGAACTTGATCCTAGCTGCACATCCTTAGGGCAGTTGTTTTCTGCCACCAGATCCCGCGTCCATGCAAGGCAGGAGACAGTGCTGAATTTGAGCCTGGACTTGCGAACTCTGGGAATTTGTTTCCTGCGACTAGGTTCCACACCCAGGCAGGGAGGCAGTCCTGAATTTGATCCTAGCTGTGCATCCGTGGGAAGATTGTTTTCTGCAACCAGGTCCTGTGCCCACACAGGGCTGGGAGACAGCACTGAATTTGAAACTGGACTTGTGATCTCTGGGAATTTATTTCCTGCAACTAGGCTCCACGCCCAGGCAGGGAGGCTGAGCTGAATTTGAGCATAGACTCATGACCTTGGGGAGATTGTTTTCTGTGACCAGATCCGGCACCCACGTAGGGAGACAGCACTGAATTTGAGCCTGGGGGTGCAAACCCAGGGAGTTTGTTTCCCATGACCAGACCCTGCACCCAAGCAGGGAGACTGTGCTGAATTTGAACCTGAACATGCAAACCCGGAGACTTTTTCCCCCACAACCAGACCCCATGCCCACACAAGGAGGCAGCGCTGAATTTGAGCCTGGGTGCATGGACATGCGGAGTTTGTTTTCCACAGAGCACACCTGCGTGACCAGACCTCACAACCACACTAAGCGGCAGTGCCACCTGACATTGATTCAGGGCAAGCACACACAGAGGCTGTTTACCGCAGGGCAGAAGTGGACCTCCTGCTATCACAGTGCGACTGTGCAACCCAGTCTCCCAAGCAGATTAGGGACCCTGAATCTCCATGCAAGAGGCAGCAATGAGCACCAGTGATTAGACTTTGTTCCTCATTGCGTGCACCTGGAATCCCTGATTCCCAGTACATTCACACTAAGAGCCAGTGACTCCAATTCTTGGCACATGCGCACACAGGCACCCTGATTCTTAGTGTGAGGTAGCACAAAGCAACAGAGACTCTAATACTCCATTCTCGATGTGGACACAGGGAGCCTCTGACTCTTGACATGCAATAAGGGACTTTGATTTTTGACACATGACAATAGGTTCTCTGTTTCAATGTGGCGAAAGCAGAGTCCCTGATTCTAGGTGCGCAGACAAGGCCACACTCACCACCTGTGACTCTGACCCAGGGCAAGTGTGGCACCCACAAACCCACAGCAGCCACACGTCTTGGTGTTAGATCTCTTCAGTGACACTTGGGGTGTGGAAAACTCCCACTTCACACAGCCCAGGCCCCCACAATTCGACATTTGAACCTTCTGGTGATAGTCAGAATGGGGACAGAATGAAACAACCCCCAGAGGAACAAAAAGGAGAAATGGCCAAGAAAGGAAATAAGTGAAATCAAAAAATGCAACATGACAGAAAAAGAATTCAGAGTAATGTTCATACAGTTCATACACTGGATGAGCGAGAAAATCAACAACCTATGCAAAAATCAGGAAGAAATGAAAAATAGTATAGCTACAATCAATAACACCATGGAAGGCTTCAACAGTAGACCAGAAGAATCAGAGGACCAAATTAGTGAGTAAGAAGATAAGGTAGAGAAACAAGCTCAATCTGAACAGCAACTGGAGAAAAAAATTAAAAAGCAGGAGGAGAGCTTAAGGGAGCTATGGGACAATGCAAAACAAAGTAACATTCCTTTAATAGGGCTGCCAGAAGGACAAGAAGAGCAGCAAGGATTAGAAAATTTATTTGAAGAAATAATGAAATAAAACTTCCCTGATATGGGGAAGAAAAAAGTTACACAAGTACAGAGAGTCCCAAGCAACATGAATCCCAAAAGACCCACACCAAGACACGCCATAATTACAATGGCAAATGTTATTGACAAAGAGAGAATCTTAAAGGTTGCAAGAGAGAGACAGAGAGTTACCTACAAAGGATCCCCCATCAGATTATCAAATGATTTCTCAATAGAAAAACATCAAGCTAGAAGGGAATGGAAGGAGGTATACAAAGTGATGCAAAGCAAGGGACTGAATCCAGGAATACTCTATCCAGCAAGACTATCAATCAAATATGAAGGGGAAATCAGGAGCTTCGCAGACAAAAATGGGCTAATGGAGTTTATCATTACCAAGCCAGCGATGCAAGAAATGCTAAAGGGAATGCTGTAAAAAGAAGAAACAAAAAGGTAAGAAGGAACACAGCATCAAAAATAAAAGTACAAACAAGTACCTTTCAATAATAACATTAAACGTAAATGGACTAAATGCTCCAATCAAATGACATTGAGTGGCTGAATGGATAAAAAAAACATGATCCATATATATGCTGTCTACAAGAGACCCACCTCATAAAAAGGGACTCACACAGACTTAAAGTGAAGGGATGGAAAAATATCTTTCAGGCAAATGGAGATGAAAAAAAAAAAAAAAAGCTGGGGTAGCAATACTTGTATCTGACAAAATAGACCTCAAAGTGAAGGCCATAACTAGAGATAAGGAAGGTCACTTCATAATTTTACAGGGATCATTACAAAAAGAGGATATACCCTTGATAAATATATATGCAACCAATGCAGGAGCACCCAAATACATTAAAAATCTTCTAGAAGATATCAAGAAAGAGATTGACAACAATAAAATCATAGTAGGGGACTTTAATACACCACTGACATCACTAGATAAATCTTCTAGAAAAAAATCAGCAAAGAAACGACAATCTTAAATGACTCACGAGATCAGATGGACTTAATTGACATCTTCAGAACATTTCACCCCAAAGCTGCAGAATATACATTCTTCTCAAGTGCATATGGGACATTTTCAAAGATAGACAACATACTGGGTCACAAGAAAAGTCTCCCAAAATTCAAGAAGATTGAAATCATACCAAGCATCTTCTCAGACCACAATGGCATAATATTTTAAATAAACTACAATAAAAACAATCCAAAACATTCAAACACTTGGAAGCTGAATAGCATGTTATTAAATATTAATTGGGTTACCAATGAGATCAAAGAAGAAATTAAAAACATCTTGGAAACTAATGACAATAATTCACAACAATCCAAAATCTATGGGACACAATGAAAACAGTCCTGAGAGGGAAGTTTATAGCTTTACAGGCCTACCTCAAAAAAGAAGAAAAAATGGTAGTAAATCATCTAACGCTACAACTCAAAGAATTAGAAAGAGAGCAACAAGAAAAGCCCAGAGCAGAAGTAAAGAGATAATAAAGATTAGAGCAGAAATAAATGACATAGAGACAAAAAAAAAAAATACAAAAGATCAATGAAACCAAAAGCTGGTCCTTTGAAAGGATAAACATGATTGATGAACCTCTAGCCAGGCTCACCAAGAAGCAAAGACAGAGGACCCAAATAAACAAAATCAGAAATAAGAGAGGCGGAATAACAACAGACCACACAGAAATACAAAGGATTGTTAAAAAATATTATGAAAACTATATTGCAACAAACTAGACATCCTGGAGGAAATGGACATATTCCTAGAGAAATACAACCTTCCACAACTCAATTAGGAAGATTCTAAAAATCTCATTAGGCCACTAACTTTGGAGGAAATTGAAGCACTCTTCTAAAAGCTTCCTGCAAACAAAAGCCCAGGGACAGACGGCTTCACAGGAGAGCTATACCAAACATTCAAGGAAGAACTAAAACCTATCCTCCTCAAACTATTCCAAAAAATTCAAGAGGAAGAAACACTTCCAAACTCATCCTATGAAGCCAGCATCACCCTAATACCAAAATCAGATAAAGACAACACAATGAACGGGAATTATAGGCCAATTTCCATCATGAACATAGATGCCAAAATCCTCAACAAAATTCTAGCAAATCGGATCCAGCAGTACATATGAAAGATCATACACTTGACCAATTAGGATTCATCCCAGGGATGCAAGGATGGTACAATATCCACAAATCAATAAATGTGATACATCACATAAACAAAATGAGGGAGAAAAATCACATAGTCATAACAATTGATGCAGAAAAAGCATTGGACAAAATCCAACACCCTTTCTTGATAAAAACTCTCAGCAAGGAGGGAATAGATGGATCATACCTCAACATAATAAAAGCCATATATGATAAACCCATAGCCGACATCACACTCAAAGGACAAAAACTAAAACCATTTACCCTAAGAACAGGAACAAGACAGGGATGCCTACTCTCACCACTCCTGTTCGACATAGTACTGGAAGTACTAGCCATTGCTATCAGACAAGAAGAAGAAATAAAAGGCATCCAAATTGCAAAAGAAGAAGTAAAACTGTCCTTATTTGCAATGACATGATACTGTACACAGAAAACCCTGAAGACTCCATCAAAAAATTATTAGACTTAATAAATGAATTCTGCAAGGTAGCAGGATACAAAATTAACACCAAGAAATCTATGGCATTTCTATACACCAATAGTGAACTTACAGAAAGAGAGATTAAGAAAGCAATCCTATTTACCATTGTACCAAAAAAAAAATAAGATACCTAGGAATAAACTTAACTAAGGAGATTAAAGACCTATATGCAAAAAACTACAGGACACTGAAAAAAGAGATAGAGGAAGATATAAACAGATGGAAGAACATACCGTGTTCATGGATTGGTAGAATCAACATCATCAAAATGTCCATATTACCCAATGCAATCTATAGATTCAATGCAATTCCCTTTAAAATACCAGTGGCATAAGTCATATAACCTAGAATGAACTTCCAAAAATTCATCTGGAATAAAAAAAGACCCTAAATAGCTGCAGTAATCCTGAGAAAGAAGAACAAAGTAGGTGGGGGGGGGTTCCTCAATACCAGATATCAAGCTGTATTACAAAGCCCCTGTTCTCAAAACATCCTGGTACTGGCACAAGAATAGACATTTAGACCAATGGAATAGAATAGAGAACCCAGAAATTGACCTAAGCCACTATGCCGAATTAATATTCAACAAAGGAGGGATGAACATACAATGGAGTCAAGACAGTCTCTTCACTAAATGGTGTTGGGAAAATTTGACAGATACATGCAAAAAAAAATGAAACTAGATCACCAATTTACACCATACACAAAAATAAACTCAAAATGGATAAAGGACTTAAACATAAGATGGGAAACCATAAAAACACTAGAGGAATCCACAGGCAGCGAAATGTCAGACATATGCCGAAGAAATTTCTTCACTGATTCTGCTCCTAGGGCAATGGAAACTAAAGAGAAAATAAACAAACGGGACTACATCAAAATAAAAATCTTCTGCACAGCAGAAGAAACTATAAACAAAACAATAAGAATCTTCTGCACAGCAAAAGAAACTATAAACAAAACAATAAGAAAGCCCACTACATTGGAGAATATATTTACCAATGTTATCACTGATAAAGGTTTAATCACCAACATTTATAGGGAACTCATACAACTTAACAAAAGGAAGATAAACAATCCAATCAAGAAATAGGCAACGGACCTAAATAGAAACTTTTTGAAAGAAGACAGAATGAAGGCCAAGAAACATATGAAAACATGCTCAAAGTCACTAATTATCCAAGAGATGCAAATCAAAACGACAATGCGGTACCATCTCACACCTGCCAGAATGGCTATCATCAACAAATCAACAAACGACAAGTGCTGGAGAGGATGCGGAGAAAAAGGAACCCTAGTGCACTGCTGGTGGGAATGCAGATTGGTGCAGACACTGTGGAGAACAGTATGGAGTTTCCTCAAAAAACTAAAAATGGAACTCCCATTTGACCTAGTAATACCAGTTCTAGGAATATATCCCAAGAAGCTAGAAACATCAATCAGAAAGGATATATGCACCCTTATGTTCATAGCAGCACAATTTACAATAGCTAAGATTTGGAAACAGACTAGTTGCCCATCAGCAGATGAGTGGATTAAAACCTGTGGTACATCTACACAATGGAATACCATGCTGCGCTAAAAAAGAAGGAATTCCTACCATTTGCAATAACATGGATGGAACTGGAGAGCACTATGCTAAGTGAAATAAGCCAGTCAGAGAAAGATAAATATCACATGATCTCACTCATCCATGGGAAATAATGAGCAACACAAACCGATGAACAAAAACAGATCCAGAGACAGGGAAGCATCGATCAGACTGTCAAACCTCAGAGGGAAGGTAGGGGAGGGTGGGGGTATGGGATAAAGATCAACCAAAGGACTCGTATGCATGCATCTAAGCCTAACCAGTGGACACAGACATCAGGGGGGTGAGGGCATGAGTGGGGGGGCGTGTTGGGAAGGTAATACGGTGATAAGGACAAATATGTAATACCTTAATCAATAAAGAAATTAAAATGCTAAAAAAGTTATATGCATTTTGAAACCAGAAATTAAACAAAAATAGTTAATTGAAAATATTCTTATTCACAATAGTTGATTCAATTTTTAAATTGCATATTTATAATTAAATAAAATAAAAATGACATTTTAAAAATAGAGTTCTACACATTTGTTCTTTCATTTATACCTTGTATAATAGTACAAAAGAGCACATAAACTCCTATTATTTGTGTATCATTTTATTACCTTCATTAAAACCATTACTTGAAATTTTATTCTGTTTAGTTCATACCACTATAACTTCTGTAAGTGGGAATGTATAGACTCTCAGTACCTAGTAGTGATTGTTATAATTCCAAGGGAGTTAGCATAAATTGCAATATAAACATCCTATGACATGTGCACATTTTACAATTATAATCTATAATAATAAAATGGTAATATGCTAATTAGACCAGACATTTTCTGGACATCCTTCCAGACAAAGCCACAGTGGCAGGGGCCGAGGCAGAAGTGGTTAGGGGTGATCAGGCAGGCAGGGGAGCAGTTAGGGGGCGATCAGGTAGGCAGGGGAGCAGTTAGGGGGCAATCAGGGGATGATCAGGATGGCAGGGGAGCAGTTAGGGGGCGATCAGGCTGGCAGAGGAACAGTTAGGGGGCAGCCAGGAAAGCAGGGGGCAGTTAGGGGGAAACCAGGCTGACAGGGGGGCAGTTAGGTGGTGGCCAGGCAGGCAGGGGAGCAGTTAGGGGGCTATCAGGCCAGCAAACAGAGGCAGTTAGGGGCGATGAGGCAGGCAGGCAGGTGAGTGTTTAGGAGTAAGAGGTTCTGGATTGTGAGAGGGATGTTCCACAGGGATTGGGCCTAAACTAGCAGTCAGACATCCCCCGAGGGGTCCCGGATTGGAGAGGGCACAGGCTGGGCTGAGGGACCTCCCCCTGGTACATGAATTTTGTGCACTGGGCCTCTAGTACTGTACAAAAAGTGATAACATATTTTGTTTAAATACACCAAATAAAAGGCACATGAAACCCTGCTGATCTGAATAATTAGTTTATTTTCTTTAACACTTATCTACAGAATTAGAAAGGAAGATCTAATTGCTATGTAGGGGTCTGAGATCTAAAATTAGAATGTTCAGCCCTAGCCAGTTTGGCTCAGTGGATAGAGCGTCAGCCTGCAGACCAAAGGTTCCCAGGTTCAATTCCCATCAAGGGCATGTATCTTGGTTGCAGGCTCCTCCCCGGCCCAGACCCTGGTCAGGGCTCCTGCAAGAGTCAACCAATCAATGTGTTTCTCTCACATCGATGTTTCTCTCTGTCTTTCCCTCTCTTTTCCACTCTCCCTAAAAATCAATAGAAAAAAAATTATCCTCGCGTGAAGATTAACAACAAAAAATAAAAATAAATAAAATTAGACTGTCCAGATTATACCTTTCAATAATATTATTTATTTATTAACTATGTGACCTTAGCCAAGTTAATTTTCTTCTCTGTGTCTTATGCTATTCATATATGTAATGATAGTGTTCGTGGGGTTGTTGTAAGAATAAAATAAAGCACTTCCCTAATACCTGAAAATAAATATTAGCCATTATCTTTCTGTCTGAATTAACATGATAGAAGATGAATTTCAGTTAATATGTGGATGGGATCAAAGCAAAAACAAACAAACAAATAAATAAATAAAGTGCAGAAACTAATGTGGGCAGTGTCCACCAAAACATGTTCCAAAGAAGGACTTGAATCCAGTAATATATCCTGAGTACTTCTTTTTGTCCTATTGGCAAGGGGAGTTGTGGAGATATATGTCAGGCAGTTTTAGCCTAATAACATTACATATTTGAGTCATATATAGCTAGATGGACGTAGAAAAACCAAGATGCATACATGAGAAATAATTGAAGATCTATCTATAGGAAAAATTACTAAGCACTTTTTTTTTTTTGCTGAGTATGCTAGCTAAAGCTAGTAATTTATACTTTGAAATATAATCTGATATTTTAGAGGCTATATAAAGGAAAAAAGAAAGAAGAAAACTGAGGTTCCTTAACTTTGGGTAAAATAAAAAGAGACTTTTTAAAAGGGAATTAGATTTTGTAAAGCACTCCTATTTTGTTTATGACTTTTTTTTTCAACTGTATCATCAGAAAATGTTCTTAAAAATATTTATGTCTTTTTAATGCAACTGGAAGTTGGATCTACTTTAGGGCTGTGTCAAAGTGCTGAATCCATAAAAGTGAGTGAAGGTCAGAACAAATTCTCCCCATGTAGACATGTCATTTCTGAATCATACCTCAATCTAATTTGTCTTGTTCAGAGACTATGCCCCAATAAGACAACATTCTTATGACATTGACTTTTCATCTGTATATTTCTATAGGAATAGTATGTGCTATTCATACAATTTAACTATTCTGCTCTGTATGATTTTCTTTATTTTAAATGAATAAATCATCATCTTAATTTGACACATTCATCTCTATGTAATTAGATAATGGAATATTACCCAGAAAAAGTGTGTACAATTTGTGTTCTAAAAACAAAATAAGTAGTTGAAAACAAAGCTCTGGCCAATGTCAAATTCATGAAAGTATATTCTAGGAAGGAGGGCTTTTGGTAGGTATCTGAGAAAGAAAATCTTAACCTCACAATGAACGTTTTCATTCATATTTCCCTATAGGAAATATATGATAGATATAGTTTGCAGATATAGAGGAAACTAGAGAACACAGTAATGTCTATCAATATTATAGTAGACTAATATGAGATAAAGTTATGAGGTAAAGAGAAATGTAATAATATATGCATTTATCATATCTGTGTTCCTTTTACTTAACTTAAGTCTATAACAAATTATCTATATATATAAAAGGTTAAATGACTGTTACGACTGGAATGACCAGTCAACCAGTCGCTATGATGTGCACTGACAACCAAGGGGCAGACGCTCAATGCCAGAGCTGTCCCCTGGTGTTCTGTGTGCTCCTACAGTCAACCTCCTGTGGCCCTTTCCCCTGGCTGGCCAGCCTCCTGCAGCCCCTCCTTATGCCTGGCTGGTCCCCCAAATAGCTGTCCAACCTTCCATGGTCTCTCCCTCCTGCCAGCTGCCCCCCAATAGGCCCCGATTGGGGGGCTGTCTGGTTAACCTCCTGGGGTCTTTCCCCTTGGCTGGCCAGTCCCCTGACAGGCCTCGATTGCCAGTCAGGCCAAGGGACCCCACCCATGCACAAATTCGTGCACCAGGCCTCTAGTATATATCTATAATCTTATATAATAAAAGCCTAATATGCAAATCGACCGAACAGCAGAACAACTGGTGGGACTGACGGTGGCTATGATGTGCACTGACCACCAGGGGCCAGATGCTCAATGAAGGAACTTCCCCAGCTCACAGACCCCAGGCCAGCCAAGGTGGGTGTCAGTGAGGGCACCCCTGATCACCTTGCCAGTCATCTCCCACAGAGGGAGGCAACCGGTGGCAGCAGCTGGGTGATCAGAGGGCAGGGCAGGCTGGAGAGTGGGTGACGCCATCCCTGATCACCCCGCCAGTCGTCTCCAAGGTGGGTGCCAGTGGGGGTCACCCGATCACGTCACCAGTCACCCCACAGATTGGCCCTGACCACCAGGCATGCCTAGTGACCCTACCCGTGCAATATATACTAATAAAAGGGTAATATGCTAATTAGATTGGATAGACTGGACATCTTCTGGTCATCTGGTTCTCCTTCCAGACAAAGCCATGGTGGCAGGTGCTGAGGCAGAAGCAGTTAGGGGCAATCAGGCAGGCAGGCAGGCAGAGTGGTTAGGGGCAATCAGGCAAGCAGGCTGGCAAGCAGTTAGGAGTCACTGGTCCCAGATGAGAGAGGGATGTCCAACTGCCAGTTTAGGCCTGATCCCTCAGGGGTCCCGGATTGGAGAGGGTGCAGGCTGGGCTGAGGGAACCGTCCCTCCCCATGCATGAATTTTGTGCACCAGGCATCTAGTATCCAATATAATAAAAGAGTAATATGCAAATTGACCATACCTCTGCTACACTCACAAGACACGCCCACCAGCCAATCAGGAGCGAGTATGCAAATTAACCGAACAAAGATGGCTGCAGCCACGGAGCAAGCAGGAGTCTTGTGTTTCCCGGTAATGGAGGAAGCCAAGCTTTCCTCACACCCTGGCCGGCCTAGGCCTCCACTCAAGGCTAAAAAGTTTCAATATAGAAGATAAATAAATCCCAACAAAAATGGTGGCAGCCATGGAGCTGGAGAGAGCAGGAGGCTTGAGTTGCCCCCGGCAGCAATGGAGTAACCCAAGCTTTCAGCCTGCCCTGGCCGGTCCAGGCCTCCACTCAAGGTTATAAAGTTTCAATTATAGAAGATAAATAAATCCCAGATACCGGTACCTCTGCTTGGATCGCCAGGGGCATGGGTGGCCTGCAAACTACCACAGGTCCCTTGCCTAGGCCATCTCACACCCCAAGGGAACCCCCACCCTGATCCAGGACACCCTTTAGGGCAGACCAGCTAGCCCCCACCCGTGCACCAGGCCACTATCTTATCTGATAAAAGAGTAATATGCAAATTGACCACCACTCAAACACACAAGATGGCTGCCCCCTTGTGGTCAAAGATCCTGTCCCCATGTGGACACAAGATGGCTGCCACAAGATGGCCAGCAGGGGAGGGGAGTTAGGGGTGACCAGGCCAGCAGAGGAGGGAAGTTGGGGCAACCGGGCCTGCAGGGAAGGACAGTTGGGGGGACCCAGGAGTGCAGAGGAGAGCAGTTGGGGGGTAGCAGGCCTGCAGGGGAGGGCAGTTAGGGGTGAGCAGGCCTGCAGGGGAGGACAGTTAGGGGCAAACAGGCTGGCAGGAGAGCAGTTAGGCATCAATCAGGTTGGCAGGGGAGTGGTTAGGGGGTGATCAGGCTGGCAGGCAGAAGCGGTTAGGGGCAATCAGGAAGGCAGGCAGGCAAGCAGTTGGGAGTCAGCAGTCCTGGATTGTGAGAGGGATGTCTGACTGCCCGTTTAGGCCCAATCCTACCGGGATTGGACCTAATCGGGCAGTCAGACATTCCTCGAGGGTTCCCAGATTGGAGAGGGTGCAGGCTGGCTTGAGGGACATCTCCCCCCATGCACGAATTTCGTGCACCGGGCCTCTAGTATATAATAAAAGCGTAATGTGCTAATTAGACCAGACATCCTTCCTTCCAGACAAAGCCGCAGTGGGCAGAGGCTGAGGCAGAGGCAGCAGAGACCCCCATCCATGGCAGCAGCAGATGGGGGCCACGGCAGAGACTGGCAGAGGTCCCCATCTGTGGCAGAGGCCCCCGGCCATGGTGGTGGGGCCAAGGCCCTATCATGAATTTTGTCCGTTGGGCCTCTAGTCTTAACTAATAAAGAGGAAATATGCAAATTGACCATCATTTCATATCAAGATGTCTGTGCCCACAGCGGAGGCTGAGTTCCTGTAAAAAGCTTTAATGAGCAATCAGCCGGGATCTGAGGCTGCGACCCCCACCTGGTGGGGCATGACAGGGGACCTCAGGCCTCAACCCCCACCCTGGTGCTAGGCTGAGGAACCTCAGGCCGTGCGTCCCCCCCTGCCCAGCAGGGCTTGACAAGGGACCTCAGGCAGTGCTCCCTGCTCTGGTGCCATGCTAGCGAACCTCAGGCTGCATCCCCCGCCCCTGCGCCAGGCCGGAGAACCTGAAGCCATGACCCCCACCCCAGTACCAGGCTGGGGGACCTGAGGCCATGCCCCCTGCCATGCAGGGCTTGACGGGGGACCTCAGGCCATGTCCCCCACCCATGGGGCTTATAGGGGGACATCAAGGCACGCCCCCTGCCCCAGTGCTGGGCTGGGGCACCTAAGGCAGCACCCCACACCCAGCGGAGCTTGACGGGGACCTCAAGGCATGCCCCCTACCCCAGCCTGGGCCAGGGGACCTCATGCTCTGCACCTCGCCCTGGCACCATGCCAAGCGACCTGAGACCGCACCCTCCACCCAGTGGGGCTTGATGGGGGTGGGGCCAGCCAGGTCTGGGTCTTGCATGATTTCAAGGTGCACCTGGGTGGGCAGGGCCTTGACTCTGGTTCCCATGGCATGCCCCAGACTCTGACAGGAGGAAGATTTTCATACACAATTTACTAATTTTCTTTCATCTCTAGCACGTCTATTATAGATAAAGGGCAAATAGCAATATAAATATTTCCTGTAATTATTTCCCTTTTAATGTGCATGAATTTCATGCACCGGATCACTAGTATATATATAATACCATATGTAGCAACCCATAGGTTAGAGGTGTATCTCATGAGAGTTTCCTTGGACTTACAAATGGACCTTCCCTCAAACACATGAAGGTATAAGAGAAAAGCAAGGTACTAATTATATTATATGTTATACCATCAACATCAACATTTTGTGAAAGGAATTAAGTTTGAGGGGAGCTATCAATTTTTAAAATATTTTTTTACTGATTTTAGAGCAGGAGGAAGGGAAAAGTAGAAACATTGATGGGAGAGAATCAACACTGATCGGTTGCCTCCTGCACACCCCCTACTGGGGATCAAGCCCACAACCCAGGCATGTGTCCTGATCCAGAATCCAATTGGTGATCTCTTGGTGCATGAGTCGATGCTCAACCACAAGCCATACCTCCTGGACAGGGAGCTATCATTTTATGTAAAATAAATAATCTTCAGAAACTACTTCGATCATCTAATGAATTATTGCTTCAGTGACACATACTAGAAACTAAATTTTGTTCCCAGGAAACTGACCATAGAATTAATCTTTTTTGTTACAAATAATTCATAATGCTGAGGTTAGCCTCTTGCAATCTTAAAGAACCGAATGCATGATTGTGAAATTTTGTACTCCATTACAATATTCCAGGTCATCTTATGGTACTCAGAATATTACTCTAAGAAACCATTTATCTCAACTTTATTTTAGTCAAAAGTATTTTTCAAATTGTATCCCTATATTCTCTTTTCATCATTAGCAATATATAAAATTCAAAAGTGTCAGAGAACAAAGATGCAGTGGGGACATAAATAATATCTCATTAAATGTTTTGGCTTTTTGGCATAAAAGTTATTTAAGTGGTAGATGCAGAAGGTAAGATGTTCAGGGTTTCACTTCTAAATACAATACATTTGCTTTTAGGAGCAAAGGAAATTACAAGAAAAAATACAGGTTTGAGATAGAGTATAGATATAGGTGTAGATATAGATTAGATATAGATAGATGCAGCTATAGATAAAGATACAGATATAGATATAGATATATAGATGATATAGATATATACTCTCTGTATATGAATATATGCATATGTAATATACATATGATGATATATATCATAATACATAATCTTACCTAATAATAGACAAACATGTAAATTGACCGTACCTCTGCTATGCCACCAGCCAATCAGGAGTGATATGTAAATTAACCCAACAAAGATGGCAGTTAATTTGCATACACAGGCACCGAGTGATGGGGGGGGGCACTTGTGTCATCGCCATGGTGATGACACAGGCATTCTTCCCCACCCCTGGTCTCTCAGGGCCTTTCGGCAGCATGGGAAGGTGGGGCTGGAGCGGAAAGAGGCGGCTCCGGGGCCTGAGCAGAAAGGGGCTGGGCCAGAGTGGAAAGGTGGTGCCAGCAGCCAGGAAAAGGAAAGCCCATTCTAGCACAAATCTTTGTGCATCAGGCTTCTAGTATTAAATATAAATATTAAAATGAGTGAGCCAGAAGGCTCCTGGGACATCTAAATTCTGCTTACATGATTATTTTCACTCTTATTAGCTTCTCTTAATCTTCATAAGTGAATGAAACCATCTATCTGAGCAGTGCATGGCAAGGGCAAGTTTATCTCTGGCAAAAGAATAATCTTGTAGAAATAATAATATACAAATGATAGAAAATTAGCAAGATTTTTATTGTTTTAACTGGAAAAATTCAATGAGATATTTATTTTTTTATTGATGAAATATACATGTTGTATTTCCCATCTCTGTGTTCATATCTCCTCCTCAAATCTACAAACGGAGGGTAAGTACTTCTGCCAGATTCTTTTCATGTGTGCCAGCCATAAAGAGTGCTCCTCATACAAAAATTGTAATTGACTAACTAAGGGTCAGGGCTGCTGTGCTGAAATCTACTGCTGTGTTTGCACTAAGGCCATGCTTTCCAGAGAGCCACTCCCAGTGAAGACTGAGCTCGAATGGGGTGATATTAATGCTCTTATTCCTGGGCAATAGGGGACTCCTCTAATGGGCAAAATTGGCTCTAGGATACCTTGCTCATCTTGGTGATCTTTCCTTAGAACTAGTTGCAGGCTAAGACACTTTCACCCATGTTTCCTTCTTTGCATCCCTTGCCCTATCACTCCATGACTTGAATCCCTGCACCACATCCAACATTATTGCCAAACTCCCTCAGGTCCCTCACCTTTTTCTCTTACAGTCATTTCCCTCATCAAATTTATTGCACATATATATGATTTTGATGTCAGATTCTCAGAGCACCTGGACTAACACACCCAGTCTGTGATGTAGTAAGATGAGATCTTCTCTAACCTACACTTCTTTATTCTCCAGAGCACATTGAATTAAACAAATGGGCACACAAGAATTCAAAGCTACAATCCCTAGCAGGCGCTGCAACCAGAGTTTACTCATTCTTAACTACATTATTTTTACACTAGAAGCCCAGTGCACAAAATTCGTGCATGGAGGGGGAGGTTCCCTCAGCCTGGTCTGAACCCTCTCAAATCCAGGACCCCTGTGGAATCGGGCCTAAATTGGCAGTCGGACATCCCTCTTGCAATCTGGGACTGCTGACTCATAACCGCTCACTTGCCTACCTGCCTGATCGCCCCTAACTACCTTTGCCAGCCTGCCTGATCGCCCCTAACTGCTCCCCCTGCTGGCCTGATCACCCCTAACTGCTCACACCTGCCTGCCTGATTGCCCATAACTGTCTCTGACTCGGCCCTGCCACTGTGGCTTTGTCTGGAAGGATGTCCAGAAGGACCTCTGGAAGACGTCCGGTCTGTCCAGTCTAATTAGCATATTACCCTTTTATTATTATAAATGTGGGGATGACAGTTCCTAGGATTCAATATACCATTGCCCTTGATTTCTTGTCCTAGATTTCTGTTCCATCTGATGTGCTCTGGGATATTTAGATGTTTCTGGCAACTAAAATCATTGAATGGTATTTGAAGAAGAGAGTGTTGGGCAGAGATTAAGGGAAGAAGTACTCTGGCTGCCTCAAATAACAATATCCATTAAGTGCAGAAATGGGTATTGGCTTTTTTCTTTTCTTTTTCAATTTTTCCACTTTGAGGAAACCTAGGTCAGCAAAATCTCATTCACCCTTTTCTCACCCCCATACTTTCCCCAGGCTCTTAAAATCACAAATATGTTATCTTTATAGATGTGCTTATTTTTGTTTTTATTTTAGACTCCACAGCTAAGAGATCATTGGGTATTTGTCTTTCTATGTCTGACTTATTTCACTTAGTATAATGCCCTTGAGGTCATTATACATCCTCACTTTCACATGTTGTTGCAAATGGCAAGATTGCATTACCTTTAATGGCTGAATAATATTTTTATGTATGTACCACTAATTCCTTCATTTATTCAAATATCAGTGGATACTTAGGTTGTTTTCATATCTTGGCTATTACTGCACAATGCTGTGATGAGCATGGGGGTACATATATCTTTTGCATTTAGTGATTTTCTTTCTTTTGGATAAATACCCACAAGTCGAGTTGCTAGGTCTGATGGTAGTTCTATTTTTAATTTTTTGAGAAGTCTCCATACTGTTTTCCATAATGGCTGCACCAATTTACATTCCCACCAAGAGCTCATAAGTGTTCTGTTTTTCCCCACATTCTCACAAACCCTTATTTCTTGTCTTTTTTTATAAAAGCCATTCAAATAGGTGTGAGGTCATATTTTATTGTGATTTTGATTTGTATTTCAGTGATGATTAATGATTTTGAGCATTTTCCATATGTCTATTGTCCATCTGTATATCCTCTTTCAAAACTGTGTATTCAGATCTCCCCATTGTCCCCCTTTTCTCCTGATTGCTAGCCTGGCCCCTCCACCCACCTCAGGCCTTCACCACCCTATTGTCTGTGTCCATAGATATGAATAAACTAGAGGCCCAGTGCATGAAATTTGTGCAGGGGGTGTGTGTCCCTTAGCCCAGCCTGCACCCTCTCTGATCTGGGACCCCTTGAGGGATGTCCAACTGCCCTCTCACAATCCAGGACTGCTGGCTCCCAACTGCTCGCCTGCCTGCCTTCCTGATTGCCCCTAACCACTTCTGCCTGCCAGCCTGATCACCCCTAACCACTCCCTTGCCAGCCTGACTGCTCCCCTGCCAGCCTGATTTTCCCTAATTGCCCTCCCCTGCAGGCCTGGTGACCCCTATCTTCCCTCCCCTGCAGGCCTGCTACCCCCCAACTGCTCTCCCTTGCAGGCCTGAGTACCCCTAACTGCCCTTCCCTGCAGGCCCAGTTGCCCCTAACTTCCCTCCTCTGCAGGCCTGGTCCTTCCCAACTGCCCTCCCCTGCTGGCCATCTTGTGTCCACATGGGGGCAGCCATCTTGTGTGTTGGAGTTTGGTCAATTTGCATATTACTCTTTTATTAGATAGGATAGAGGCTTGGTGCATGGGTGGGGGCTGGTTGGTTTGCCCTGAAGGGTGTCCTGGATCAGGGTGGGGGCTCCCTTGGGGTGTGGGGCAGCCTGGGCAAGGGGCTTGTTGTGGTTTGCAGGCCGACCACACCCCTGGCGACCCAAGCGGAGGCCCTGATATCTGGCATTTATTTATCTTCTATAATTGAAACTTTGTAGCCTTGAGTGGAGGCCAGGACTGCAGGAGCTTGGCTTTCTCCATCACCAGGGGCAACTCAAGCCTCCTGCTCTTTCCAGCTCCATGGCTTCTGCAATGTTTGTTGGGATTTATTTATCTTCTATAACTGAAACTTATTAGCCTTGAGCAGAGGCCAGGGCTGTGGGATCTTGGCTTCCTCCATTACTGGGGAAACCCCAGACTCCTGCTCGCTCCATGGCCGTAGCCATCTTGGTTGGGTTAATTTGCATACTCACTCCTGATTGGCTTGTGGGCGTGTCTTGTGGGTGCAGCAGAGGTACGGTCAATTTGAATATTACTCTTTTATTAGATAAGATGCATAAAAGTTCTTTGGTTGATTGCTTACCACGCACACACCCTCCTCCGCCTTCCCTTTGAAATTCTAAAGTCTGTTCTATGCTCCTTTGTCTCTGTTTTTTTAAACAGCTTATTTCTTTCATTAAATTCCACATATGAGTGAGATCAGGTGATACTTGCCTTTATCTGATTGGCTTATTTTAATTAGTATAAAACTCTCCAGGTCCATACATACTATCTGAAAGGGTAAGATATCCTAATTTTTACTACTGCATAGTATTCCATGGTATAAAATGTACCACAGCTTCTTTATCCACTCATCTACTGATGGGTATTTAGGCTGTTTCCAGATCTTAGCTATAGTAAATTGTACTGCTATGAACATAGTGGTACATATATTCTTTCTGATTTGTGTTTCGGGTTACTTAGGATATATCCCTAAAAGTGGAATCACTGGTCAAATGGCAGTTTCATATTTAATTTTTTCAGGAAACTCCATACTGTTTTCCATAGTGGCTGCACCAGTCTGCATTCCCACCAGCAGTGTACTAGGTTTCCCTATTCTCCACATCCTTGCCAGCACATGTCATTTGTTATTTTGTTGATGGTAGACGTTCTGACAGGTATGAGGTGATACCTCAATGGCATTTTAATATGCATCTCCTGATGATCAGTGACTTTGAGCTTTTTTTCATGTGACTCATGGCCATCTGTATGTCTGCTTTGGAGAAGTGTCTATTTAGGTCCTTTATCCATTTTTTTTTCCAATTTTTTTATTAAGGTATTATATGTGTACATATCTTACCATTGCCCCCCCACCCTACTCCCATATATGCCCTCACCCGCCCCCAGAGTTTTGCGTCCATTGGTTATGTTTATATGCACGCATACAAGTCTTTGATTGATCTCCTATCTTCCTCACCTCTCCCTAACCTTCCTGCTGTAATTTGACAGTCTGTTTGATGCTTTACTGCCACTGTATCTATCTTTTTGTTCAAGTTTTTAATGTTCTTTATTATCCATAAATGAGTGAGATTATGTGGTATTTTTCTTTCAATGACAGGCTTATTTCACTTAACATAATGTTCTCCAATTCCATCCAGGTTGCTGCAAATGGTAAGAATTCCTTCTTTTTTATGGCAGCATAATATTCCATTGTGTAAATGTACCATAGTTTTCTGACCCAGTCATCTGCTGATGGGCACCTAGGCTGTTTCCAGATTTTAGCTATTGTAAATTGTGCTGCTATGAACATAGGGGTGCATATATTCTTTCTTATTGGTGTTCCCAGTTTCTTAGGATATATTCCTAGGAGTGGGATTACTGGGTCAAATGGGAGTTCCATTTTCAGTTTTTTGAGGAAACTCCATATTGTTCTCCACAGTGGCTGCACCAGTCTGCATTCCCACCAGCAGTGCACGAGGGTTCCTTTTTCTCCGCATCCTCGCCAACACTTGTCATTTGTTGATTTGTTGATGATAGCCATTCTGGCAGGTGTGAGATGATACCGCATTGTTGTTTTGATTTGCATCTCTTGGATAATTACTGACGTTGAGCATGTTTTCATGTGTCTCTTGGCCTTCCTTCTGTCTTCTGTGGAAAAGATTCTATTTAGGTCCATTGCCCATTTTTTTATTGGATCATTTATCTTCCTTTTATTAAGTTGTATAAGCTGCCTGTAGATGTTGGAGATTAAACCTTTATCAGTGATGCCATTTGCAAATATGTTCTCCCATGCAGTGGGCTTTCTTGTTGTTTTGTTGATAGTTTCTTTTGCTGTAAAAAAGCTTTTTATTTTGATGTAGTCCCATTTGTTTATTTTCTCTTTAGCTTCCATTGCCCTAGGGGCAGTATCGGTGAAGAAGTTCTTTTGACATATGTCTGAGATTTTGCTGCCTGTGGATTCCTCTAGTATTTTTATGATTTCCTGTCTTATGTTTAAGTCCTGTATCCATTTTGAGTTTATTTTTGTGTATGGCGTAAGTTGGTGATCTAGCTTCATTTTTTTGCATGTGTCTGTCCAATTTTCCCAACACCATTTATTGAAGAGACTGTCTTTATTCCATTGTATGTTCATGCCTCCTTTGTCAAATATTAATTGAGCATAGTGGTTTGGATCAATATCTGGATTCTCTATTCTGTTCCATTGATATATATGTCTGTTCTTGTGCCAGTACCAGGCTGTTTTGAGAATAGTGGCTTTGTAATACAGCTTGAAATCTGGTATTGAGATCCCTCCTACTTTATTCTTCTTTCTCAGGATTGCTGAGGCTATTCAGGGTCTTTTTTTTATTCCAGATGAATTTTTGGAGAGTTCTTTCAAGGTCTGTGAAATATGCCATTGGTATTTTAATGGGGAGTGCATTGAATCTATAGATTGCTTCGGGTAGTATGGACATTTTAAAGATGTTGATTCTACCAATCCATGAACATGGTATGTTCTTCCATCTGTTTACGTCTTCCTCTATCTCTTTTTTCAGTGTCCTGTAGTTTTGCATGTATAGGTCTTTTACTTCCTTAGTTAAGTTTATTCCTAGGTATCTTAATTTTTTTGTTGCGATGGTAAATTGGATTGCCTTTTTAGTCTCTCTGTCTGTAAGTTCACTATTGGTGTATAGAAAGGCCATAGATTTCTTGGCATTAATTTTGTATCCCGCTACATTGCTGAATTCATTTATTAAGTCTATTAGTTTTTTGACGGAGTCTTTCGGATATTTTATGTACAATATCATGTCGTCTGCAAATAAAGACAGCTTTACTTGTTCTTTTTCAATTTGGATGCCTTTTATTTCTTCTTCTTGTCTAATTGCAATAGCTAATACCTCCAGTACTATGTCAAACAGGATTGGTGAGAGTGGGCATCCCTGTCTTGTTCCTGTTCTTAGGGGAAATGATTTTAATTTTTGTCCATTGAGTATGATGTTTGCTGTGGGTTTATCATATATAGCTTTTATTATGTTGAGGTATGAGCCTTCTATTCCCACCTTGTTGAGAGTTTTTATCAAGAAAGGGTGTTGGATTTTGTCAAATGATTTTTCTGCATCAATTGATATGACTATGTGATTTTTATCTCTCAATTTGTTTATGTGATATATCACGTTTATTGATTTTTGGATGTTGTACCATCCTTGCATTCCTGGGATAAATCCTACTTGGTCATGGTGTATGATCTTTCTGATGTACTGCTGGAGCCGATTTGCTAGAATTTTGTTGAGGATTTTGGCATCTATGTTCATGAGGGATATTGGTCTGTAATTCTCTTTCATTGTGTTGTCTTTATCTGGTTTTGGTATTAGGGTGATGCTGGCTTCATAGAAGGAGCTTGGAAGTGTTCCTTCCTCTTGAATTTTTTGGAATAGTCTGAGAAGGATAGGTTTTAATTCTTCCTTGAATGTTTGGTAAAACTCTCCTGTGAAGCCGTCAGGCCCCGAGCTTTTGTTTGCCGGAAGTTTTTTGATGACTGCTTCAATTTCATCCATAGTTATTGGCCTATTGAGCTGTTGAGGTTATTCTTGATTGATTTTCGGAAGGTTGTATTTTTCTAGGAATATGTCCATTTCCTCCAGGTTGTCCAGTTTGTTGGAATAGAGCTGTTCGTAATATTTTGTAACAATCCTTTGTATCTCAGCAGGGTCTGTTTTTATTTCACCTCTTTCATTTCTGATTTTGTTTATTTGGGTCCTCTCTCTTTGCTTCTTGGTGAGCCTGGCTAGACGTCCATCAATCTTGTTTATCCTTTCAAAGAACCAGCTCTTGGTTTTGTTGATCTTTTGTATTGTTTCTTTGGTCTCTATGTCATGTATCTCCGCTCTGATCTTGGTTATTTCCTTACTTCTGATTACACTGGGCTTTTCTTGCTGCTCTTTTTCTAGCTCTTTGAGTTGTAGGTTAGGTAATTTATTACCATTGTTTCTTGTTTTTTGCAATAGGCTTGTAGAGCTATGAACTTCCCTCTCAAGACTGCTTTCGCTGTGTCCCATAGATTTTGGATTGTTGTGTTTTCATTGTCATTTGTTGCCATGATGTTTTTTATTTCTTCCTTGATCTCTCTGGTGACCCAGTCCGTGTTTAATAGCATGCTGTTTAGTCTCCATGTGTTTGATTTCTTTGGATTGTATTTATTGTAGTTGCTTTCCAGTTTTATGCCACTGTGATCTGCGAAGATGCTTGATATAATTTCTATCTTCTTGAATTTGAAGAGACTTTGCCTGTGACCCAGCATATGATTTATCTTTGAAAATGACCCATGTGCACTTGAGAAGAATGTATATTCTGTGGCTTTGGGGTGAAATGTTCTGAAGATGTCAATTAATTCCATCTGGTCTAGTGAGTCATTTAGGATTGATGTTTCTTTGCTGATTTTTTGTTTAGAGGATTTGTCCAATGGTGATAGTGGGGTATTACAGTCTCCTACTATGATTGTATTGCTATTAATCTTTCCCTTGATATCCTCCAGGAGTTTTTTTATGTATTTGGGTGCTCCTATATTGGGAGCGTATATGTTTACCAGAATTATTTCTTCTTGTTGGATTTCTCCCTTTAGTATTATGAAGTGGCCTTCCTTATCTCTTGTTATGGCATTTACTTTGAGGTCTAATTTGTCAGATATAAGTATTGCTACCCCAGCTTTTTTTTTCATTTCCATTTGCCTGAAAGATATTTTTCCATCCCTTCACTTTCAATCTGTGTGAGTCTCTTGTTCTGAGGTGGGTCTCTTGTAGACAGCATATATATGGGTCATGTTTTTTTTATCCATTCAGCCACTCGATGTCTTTTGATTGGAGCATTTAGTCCGTTTACATTTAAAGTTATTACTGAAAGGTATTTGTTTGTAGTCATATCTATTTTTGTGTCTGTATTCCTTCTTACCTGTTTATTTCTTCTTTTTACATTATTCCCTTTAGCAATTCTTGCATTGCTGGTTTGGTGGTAATAAACTTCCTGAGTGTTTTTTTGTCTGTGAAGCTCCTGATTTCCCCTCAATTTTGATTGATAGTCTTGCTGGATATAGTATTCTTGGATTCAGTCCTTTGCTTTGCAACACTTTGTATACCTCCTTCCATTCTCTTCTAGCTTGTTGGGTTTCTGTTGAGTAATCATTTGACAATCTGATGGGTGTTCCTTTGTAGGTAACTCTCTGTCTCTCTCTTGCCGCCTTTAAGATCCTCTCTTTATCATTTATATTTGCCATTGAAATTATGACATGTCTTGGTGTGGGTGTTTTGGGGTTGATCCTGCTTGGGACTCTCTGTACTTGCATAACTTTTATCTTTCCCATATCCGGGAAGTTTTCCGTCATTATTTCTTCAAATAGATTTTCTAATCCCTGCTGCTCTTCTTGTCCTTCTGGCAGCCCTATTAAACGCATGTTACTTCGTTTCTTGTTGTCCCGAAGCTCCCTTAGGCTTTCTTCCTGCTTTTTAATTTTTTTCTCTAATTGCTGTTCAGATTGAGCTTGTTTCTGTACCTGATCTTCTAACTCACTAATTCGGTCCTCTGCTTCTTCTAGTGTACTGTTGAAACTTTCCATGGTGTTTTTGATTGTAGCTATATCACTTTTCATTTCTTCCTGATTCTTGCATAAGTTGTTGATTTTCTCATCCATCCGATGTATAAATTCCATGACCATTACTCTGAACTCCTTTTCGGTCATGTTGCAAGCTTCAGTTTCACTAATTTCCTTTCTTGGCGACTCCACATTTTCTTTCCTCTGTGAGTTGTTTCGTTTCCCCATTCTGGCTATCGCCAGAAAGCTCAGGCTTCCATTTGCGTGGACCTGGGTCGTGTGCTATGGGGACTTCACTCCACCTGAGTTTCACTGAAATGCTCTGACTCTAGGACGTGTGGCTGCCTTTGGTTGGTGGGAACCAGACTTGCCCAGTGTCAGTGTCCCCAGTGTTCTTTGTGGTCTCGTGTGCACACTTAGAATCAGGGGCCCTGTCTGCACCACACTGTTGATATGTGCCAAAAATGAGATCCTTAGCATGTGCCAGGAGTCAGAGTTTCCCTGTGTCTGCACCAAGAATCGAGTGTCAGAGTATCTGTTGCCTTGTGCAGTTTCTCGTTGAGAATCAGGGTCCCTGTGTGTGCATGCACCAACAATTGGGGTCGTTGGCTCTTAGTGTGAATGCGCTGTGAGTCAGGGTTCCCAGGCAGCTGTGTCCGGCGTGCCAAATTCCCTGAAGTGGAACTGCGTCCTGTGTGTGCTCTCTCTACTGAGCCAAACCGGCTAGGGCGCACACTCTCAAATCCCTGAAGGTGAGCTGCCTCTGTGCACTCTCCTAGAATCCCCGAAGAGGGGCGGAGTCTGTCCTGTGTGCCAAATTCCCCAAAGGGAAGCCCCTCTGTGGACGCTCTAAGATTCTCCGAAGGGGAGCTGTGACCCGCAAGCCAAATTCCCCCCAATTCCCCGAAGGGGAGCCCTCTGTGCGCACTGACAGATTTCCCCGAAGGTGAGCTGCTTCTGTCCCGTGCGCCAAATTCCCTAAGGCAGAGCGTGTCCCTGCGCAAAGCTCTGAAGCTTGGGCGAGGGGCGTGTCTATCAGTTACTATGGCGCTATCTGCACGAGTCTGCGGGGTGGGGGATAGGCTCTTTGACTCACGGGAATCTGCCGGGAAGCCTGGATTCTTCTTGTTTGTTGGTCCTAAGCTGTGATAGCAGTTCTCTGTCCCCAGTGGCTGCAGGGTCCTGGTTTGTGTCAGAAGCCAGGATGCGAGTCTCAGGCAGCTCTGTTTCTCAAGATGGCGTGGTCTCCGCATCCGCACCAGCCACCCAGAAGTGTCTGCTTTGTGCGCGGGGCTCCTCCGTCTAGGACTGCCTCGTTAGGCAGCCCCTTGGGAGACCTGCAGAATCTAACTGACCCTAGCTCATACACACAAACACACCACACACGTCTACACGTTTACCATCTCCTCTATGGGTTCCTCACTCACACTCTCTCTCTCCCTACCTTCTTGCAGGTCGCCATCTTTTTTTCCTTTTGGCTTTATTCATTTTTTAATTGGATATCTTCCTTTTGGTAAGTTGTATGAGTTCTTTATATATTTTGGATATTAACTCTTTATCAGATGTATCATTGCCAAATATGTTTTCCAATATACTGAGCTCCCTTTTCATTTTGTTGATGTTTTCTTTTGCTGTGAAGAAGCTTTTTATTTTGATGTAATGATATTTGTTTATTTTTTCCTTATTTTCCTTTGCCCTAGGAGATATACCTGTGAACATATTGCTACGAGAAATGTCTGAGATTTTGCTGCCTATGGTTTCTTCTAGGATTTTTATGGTTTCACAACATACTTTTAAGTAATTTATCCATTGAGAGTTTATTTTTATGTATGGTGTAAGTTGGTGGCTTAGTTTCTTTTTTCTTTTTTTTTTTTTTTTTTGCATGTTTCTTTACAATTTTCCTAACAGTATTTATTGAAGATACTGTCTTTATTCCATTGTATCTTCTTTCCTCCTATGTCAATTGTTAATTGAGCATAGTGGCTTGGGTCAATTTCCAGGTTCTCTGTTCTCTTACATTGATCTCTATGCTTGTTCTTGTGCCGGTACCAGGGTGTTTTGATTATAGTGGCTTTATAGTATAACTTGATTTCTGGTATTATGAGTCCTCCAACTTTGTTCTTCTTTCTCAAAATAGCTGTGACTATTCAGGATCTTTTGTTGTTCCATTTAAATTTTGGGAGGATTTTTTCTAGATCTGTGAAATACATTGGTGGTATTTTAATAGGTGTTGCATTGAATCTGTAGATTGCTTTGGGTAGTATGGACATTTTAATGATGTTATTTCTACCAATCCATGAACATGGTATATTGTTTAACTTGTTTATATCTTCCTCTATCTCTTTTTTTCAAAGATCTTTAATTTTCTGAGCACAAGTCTTTTTTACCTACCTCTGTGGTTAGGTTTATTCCTAAGTATCATAATTTCTTTGTTGGAATGGGAAATGAGATTGTTTGTTTAGTTTATCTTTCTGATAACTCATTATTGGAGTATAAAACCATCAATTTTGGGGTGTTAATTTTGTATCCTTCTACATCACCAAATTCATTTCTTAAATCTAGTAGTTTTCTGGTGGAGTTTTTAGGGTTTTCTTTGTACAATATCATGTGTTCTGTGAATATTGAGAAGTATACTCTCTCCTTTCTAATTTGAATGCCTTTTATTTCTTCTTGTCTGATCACTGTTGCTAGGACTTTTCATACTATGTTGAATAAAAGTAGTGAAAGCAGATATCCCTGTCTTGTTCCTATTCTTAGGGGAAATGGTTTTAGTGTTTGTCCATTGAGTATGATGTTAGCTGTAAGTTTGTCATATATGGCCTTTATTATGCTGAGATATGATCTCTCTATTACCACTTTATTGAGAGTTTTTAATAAAAAATGGGTGATGGGTGTTTTTAATTTTTTTTTTTACATCTATTAGTATGATGGTAATTTTTGTCTTTCAAATTGTTTATGTGATGTGTCATATTTATTTGCAAATATTGTACCAGCCTTGCATCCTTGGAATAAATTCCACTTAGTCATGGTGTATGATCCTTTTAATATACTGCTGTACCAACTTGGTAATATTTCATTGAGGACTTTGGCATCTATGTTCACCAGAGATATCTACACTAATAAAAGAGAAAGATGCAAATTGACCATACCTCCATGACACCCACCAGCCAATCAGGAGTGAGTATGCAAATTAACCTGACAAAGATGGTGGGTTAATTTGCATACACAGGTGACCATTGGCCTGGGTCCCAGGAACATACTCGGGACCCAGGCAGTTAAGAGCCTGTAGGCCCGTGCATAGGCCCTGAGCAGCCAGGGTCCCAGAACGCCCCTGCCAATTTCTGGCCTACAGGCCTTGGTGGCAAGTGGCTGGGACTGGGGTGGCAGAGGCTTGAGCAAGGCCAGAGTGGAGCCAGGAGGGCCGTGCCCAAGCCACAGCAGAGGCTTGATCGGAGCTGAGGGTCCCTGCCCAAGCCACAGTGGAGGCTTGATCAGGGCCTGAACAGACCAAGCCGTGGCAGAGGCTTGAGCAGAGCCTGAGAGGAGCCAGGGGGCCCTGCCCAAGCCACAGTGGAAGCTTGAGCAGGGCCTGAGCAGGGCTGAGGGGCCCTTCCCAAGCCATGGTGGAGGCTTGAGCAGGGCCTGAGCGGAGCTGGTGGGCCCTGCCCAAGCCACAGCAGAGGCTCGAGCAGGGCTGGAGCAGAGCAGGGGGGGGGGTGCAGAGGCCTGCCCAAGCCATGGCAGAGGCTTGATAAGAGCCAGGGGGCCCTGGCCAAGACATGGCGGAGGCTTGAGCAGGCCCGGAGATGGGGCATGTGCCAGCTTCGTCTTGCCAGCAGTCCTGCCTCTGCATGTGAGCTGCAGAGGAAACACCTTTTCTGTCTGCTCATTGGCTAAGCTCCCTGTATGCCACTGGTAATGTTCTTAGTAACTTGGTTAATAAGAATCCAAAAAGGTGATCTAGGGTTTTCCCACCACACTCTTGGAGGAAAAAAACAAAGGTCCACTGCTGGAGGGCTAAGAAATGTCATAACCTGTCCTAATGGGTTTTGCTTAGTAGATAATGCCTTGGCATGCCAACTGCAGGGTCTGGGTTTGATTCTGATCAAGGGCATGTACCTAGGTTGCAGGCTGCTCCCTTGCTGGGGCCCATGTCAGGGCTCATGCATGAGGCAACCAATCACAGTGTCCCTCTCACATTGATATTTCTCTCTGTCTTTCCCTCTCTCTTCCACGCTCTCTAAAAATCAATGGAAACATATCCTCAGGTGAGGATAAAAAAAAAAAAAGAAAGAAATGTCATATCCTATGAAAGACACATCTTTAAAATGACTAAAGAAAGTTGTCATTTTTTCATGGTGAAGGGACTGGAGTCTGTGTTGATGAAACACCTTGGCAGCTGGGGTGGCTGGCAGTGACTGCAGCAGTGGGGTGATGGGGCTGGCACCTTCCCCTGATCAGCCTGGTTGACTACCACAAAGGACATCCCCTGAGGGCTCCCAGTCTGTGAGAGGGGGCAGGCTGGGCTGAGGGACACCCCCCCGCCCCGTGCACAATTTTCGTGCACCAGGCCCCTAGTTGGCCTATAATCCACTCTCTTTGTAGTGTCTTTATCTGGTTTTGGAATTAGACTAATGCTGGCCTTATGAAAAGAGCTTGGAAGTGTTTCTTCCTCTTGGATATTTTTGGCATAGTTTGAGGAAGATAGGTGTTAGTTGTTCTTTGAAGGTTTGGTAAAGGTCCCCTGTGAAGCCATCTGGATCACTATTTCATCTGTTGTTATTTGCATATTCAGGTTTTCTGATTCAGTTTTGGGAGGTTGTATTTTTTAGGAATTTGTTCAGGTTGTCCAGCTCGTTGGCATATAGCTGTTCATAGTATTTGCTTACAATTCTTTGTGTTTCTGTGGTGTCAGTTGTTACTTCACCCCTTTCATTTCCGATTTTATTTATTTGAGCCCTCTCTCTTTGTTTCTTGATGTGTCTGGCTAAAGGGTTATCAAATTTGTTTATCTTGGTTTCATGCTATTTTGTATTTTTAATGTCACTTATTGCTGCTCTAATCTTTTTTTTAAATTTCTTTATTGATAAAGATATTACATATGTGTCCTTATTCCCTCCTTTCCCCCCCACCCCACTCCCCGCTCATGTCCTCAACCCCCTGGTGTCTGCGTCCATTGGTTGGACTTATATGCATGCATACAAGTCCTTTGGTTGATCTCCCCTCCTTACCCCCACTCACCCCTACCTTCCCTCTGAGGTTTGATGGTCTGATTGATGCTTCTCTGTCTCTGGAACAAAAACAGATCTGCTGTAATCTTTACTATTTCCTTCCCTCTACTTAGGCTGGGCTTTTCTGGTTCTTGTTCTAATTCTTTAAGTTTTAGGGTTAAATAGTTTATTTTGTTTTTGTTTTTTTGAGGTAAGCCTGTAGTGCTATTAATTTCCCTCTCAGGATTGCTTTAGCTGTGCCCAAAGATTTGGGGTTGTTGTGTGTTCATTTTCCTTTGTTTACAGTAAATTGTTGACGTTCTTGAACTCATAGGTAACCCTTTCATTGTTTAATAACATGCAATTTAGACTCCATGCGTTTGAAAATTTTTGTGTGTTTTTACAGTAGTTGATTTCTAATTTCATTCCATTCTGTTCTGTGAAGACACGTGATGTAATTTCCATTTTCTTGAACACTTAGAGATTTGTTTGGTGTCCTAACATGTGGTCTATCTTTGTGAATGACCCATGTGCACTTGAGAATAATGTATATTCTGCAGCTTTGGGGTGAAATGTTCTACAATTGTCAATTAAATCCATCTGATTCAGTGTGTCATTTAGAGTCATTTTTTTCTTTTTAAATTTTTGGAAGTTCTATCTAGTGAAGTCTGCAGGGTGTTAAAATCCCCTACTATAACTGTATTGCTATCAATCTCTCCCTGAAAGTCCTCTAGAAAATTTCTTTATATATTTAGGTACTCCTCTATGGGATGCGTATATTTACCAGGGTTATACCCTCTTATTGAATTGATCCCTTTAGTATTATGTAGTGATCTTTTTTTCTCTTATGATGGCCTTCATTTTGAAATCTATTTTGTCATATATGAGTATTGCTACTCCAGCTTTTTTTTCATTTCCTTTTGCATGGAAGTTTTTTTTCCATCCCTTCACTTTCATCCTGCATGAGTCTTTTGTTCTGAGGTGGGTCTCTTGTATACATCATATAGTTGGGTCATGTTTTTGTATCCATTTAGCTACCCTATGTCTTTTGATTGAAGTATTTAATCTATTTACATTTAAGGTTATTATTGATATGTACTTATTTATTGCCATTTTACTTCTTTATGCCTATGTTTTTTATCTCCATTCCTTGTTCTCATTGCATCAGTCCCTTTAGCATTTCTTGCAGTGCTATTTTGGTGGTGATAAACTCTTTTAGCTTTATGGTCTTGGAAGCTCTTTATTTCACCATTTATTTTGAATTATAGCCTTGTTGGATATAGTAATCTTGGTTTCAAGTCTTTGCTTTTCATTACCTTTAATAGTTTATGCCATTCCCCTCTGGCCTGTAGGGTTTCTGATGAGAAATCAGCTCACAGACTCTTGGGAGCTCCTTTGTAGGTAACAAATTGCTTTTCTCTTGCTGCATTTAAGATTCTTTCTTTGTCTTTAATATTAGGCATTTCAATTATGATGTGCCTCGGCATGGGCCTGCTTGCATTCTTCTTGCTTTGGACTCTCTGTGCCTCCAGGACTTTTGTGACTTTTCACTTCACCAGGTTAGGGTAGTTTTCTGCCATTATTTTTTCAAACATGTTCTCTATCCTTTGATCACTTTTTTCTCCTTTTGGTTTTCCTATTATGTGAATATTGTTAAGTTTAATCTTATCCCACAGCTCCTTTAAGCTGTCCTCCTGTTTTTTTAATTTTTTTTTTTCTTTTTGGTTCTCTGATTGAGTAATTTTTTTTCTGCCCTATTTTCTAATTCACTGACCCAATCCTTGCCTTCCCATAATCTGCTGTGTATTCATTTCACTGTGTTCTTTATTAGTGCAATGTTATTCTTCATTACTATATATTTTCTCATGCTGTTGAGCATCTGTGCCATCATTATTCTGAGCTTTATGTCTGATAAATTTCTTATATCCATTTCATTTAGCTCTTTTTCTAGAGAATTCTCCTGTTCTTTTGTCTGGGGGTTGTTTGTTTGTTTGTTTGTTGTTGTTGTTTGTTTCCCCATTTGGGGGTTGTTTGGGTTTGTGATTATGTATTAGGTAATCCTGCTAAGCCTCTCATTCTCTAGTGCAGGACAGTGTCAATGATGTTTCAGACTAATTAGATCAAGCAAAGACTCAAAGCCTCCAGAGACCTACCTCTGCCTTCAGACTGATTGGATTCAGTATTGAATAGCCTCTGACAATCATCCACAGGTGGAGCGAGAAGTTTTCCAACATGGTGGAGCAATTGCTTCTTCCTGGAAACTAATTGTTATTCTCAGTCTCTTATTGGGTCTCAGAAACTCCACAGGGTGGGGCAAGGGGTTTTCCAAATGGGGGGGGCAACTAATTTTCCCCCAGTGAAATCCGCCTGGATAGCAAAGATCTGCCTGAGAAAGATGTCTTCCACAGTGTAAGGAAATGACTCAGTACAGGAAACCAGGTTGTCTTCCTTCGGAGCTCTAACCCCAGAGTCCCCAACCCTGTCTTCTGCTCACTCAGCTTAGTCCACTCTGACCTCCCTCTGTGGGAACCCTGGGTGAGGGCCATTTTAACATGGTGCCTGCATTTCCACCCATCTCTCCCTGGCAGACAGTAACCCTGCTGCTTTTCACAGCCAGATGTTATTTGCACAACTTTATCAGTTCTGGTTATCTTTTGGGGGGGCCCAGCTTGGGGTTTAGTTCCTAGAGTTCTTAGTTGCAACTCCCCACAGCTGAGCTATCTCTCTGGAACTTCATCTGCTCTCTGTGGGAGCATGGCCAGCCCTTTCATGCCTCTGCCCTTCTTACCAGTCTCTATGTGGTCTCCACTTTCTATCCTTGGTATCAGGGTTCTCTCCAGGTTGTCTTTAGTTGGTTATTCAGGTGTTTTTTTGTTTTTGTATTTTAGTTGTAATTCCAGTTTGGTCCTGGGAGTGTGCCAGGGTAGCATCAACTTACTTTGTTACCATTTTTAATACCTCCCCATTTTAAAAATCAGGTTGTGTTTTTGCTATTGAGTTGTTTGATATTTTTAAATATATATGTATATTTTTGGAATCAGACCCTTATCAGATGTATGTTTTGTAAATCCATTTTCCTATTCAGTATTTTGCCTTTTTATTTTGCTGATGGTTTCCTTTGCTTTGCAAAACTTTTTAGTTTGATATAGTTCCACTTGTTTATTTTTCTTTTAATTATTTTGCCATTTTTGTCAGATATAAAAAAAATCAATGGCAATCCCTATGCCAACAAAACCACCCAGATTTTTTCTTAGGACTTTCATGGTTTCAGGTCTTACATTTAAGTCTTGAATTCATTTCAATATAATTTTTGAGTATGGTGTAAGATACTGATAAAATTTCATTCTTTTGCATGTGGATGCCCAGTTATCTCAACACCAACTATTGAAAAGGCTGTCTTTTTTTCCTTGTATATTCTTGGCTCCTTTATTTTAAATTGACCATATGTGCATGGGTTTATTTCTGGGCTCTCTATTCTGTTCCATTGACATGTATGTCTGTTTTATGCCAATACTATCCTATTTTAATTAGTATAGGTTTTTAATATAGTTTGAAATGCCTCCAGCTTTGTGGGGAGGGTTGTTTGTTTTTTTTCTTTCTCAAGATTGCTTTGGCTATTTGGTTTGTGTGTGTGTGTGTGTGTGTGTGTGTGTGTGTGTGTGGTAAAGGGTTTATTTAATCAGTGAACTAATGGCAAACATGTTTGAATTCTGGCTTAGCAAACATTTTTTTATTTTTTATTTTTTAATTTCTTTATTGATTAAGGTATCACATATTTGTCCTCATCCCCCCATTCCCATCCCACACCCCTCCCCACACATTGCCCCCACCCCCCTGTTGTCCTTAACCGCTGGTTAGGCTCATATGCTTGCACACAAGTCCTTTAGTTGATCTCTCCCCTTTACCCCCACCCTTCCCTACCCTCCCTCTGAGGCCTGACAGTCTGATCCATGGCTAAGCAAACATTTCCTTTCTTTTATGTGGAATTAAATATTATTAGAAATAAACTTTATAAATTCCAGAGAATCAATACATTTATAAATCATTAAGAACAAAATTTACTTTCTCTTTTATTCAGCAATATTTGGGTAAATTATGCATTCTTACAAATAATCTTCTCAAGTCTTCTAAAAGTACTTCCCTTTTCCCATAAAAATCTTTAAATAAACATGACAAAAGCAACTAACTGTTTAGAAAGTTCAAGAAGACTAAAAATTTGAACAATAATGTTTTTCTGATGTTGGGTAAGATATTTTGACCTGTTTAAAAAGATCTTAAAGCCTTTGAACTCAAGAAATCATCTTTGCTTTTTAAAAAACAAAATAAGTTCATAGACTTCATATTTGATCTAGTTTTCAAATAAATGCATTTTTCTGTTATTTTATTTTCCCCCATTACCATTTATCCCCCTATACCTTCTTAAACCTCCACACCCCTCCCACCTGCAATCATTATGTCCCTGTCCATGAGTTTTGTTTTTTTCTCAATCTGACTTGGTTTTTAAGGGAACAATTAAGGAGGATATTTAGTATAAGAGAGAGAGAGATAGAAATGGCAAGAACTGATTTTCTATGTTTTAAAGGAGTAGATATTCTGTATAACAAATTGGCTAAATATTTACCCTATAGTTATAGTCACATGTGTAGGTTGGACTGAACTGGAAATCTATCTATCTATCTGGTTATTGATTATTAAAATGTAAACATCTTATCCCAATTTTTGTTTATATAATTTACTCTTTTCACAGAATATATTATATATTTAAAATAATTATTTAAAAATTAATATGTGTGAACACCTTAGGGCACACAAAGTGTATTGGGCATAATAAAATAGAAATGCTTGTGCTTCCCATTTGTTTAATGATCATTTTTGTTTGTATGTACACAACATAATATACATAGGATATACATATGCATGTGTAATATTTAGGAATAAATCAATATACATATATTGGTAGCACTTTCTCAGAAATGCATGGAATGAAGGTTCAACAAAGTTTGTAGATCATAGGTCTATGGAACCAGAACATTTGATATAATTTCCACTTAAGGTAAGTATCTGCATAAGCATAACTGCTTCTATTCTTCTGGATTTTCTTCTGACCCTGTGGATGATCTGACAATTCCCAACAATATGTTGAAATCTTGTTGCTATTTCTTATTTTTGTTTTATTTTCTTTTTTTAAGGAAATATCATTGGAGGAAGGTGGCTTGTATAAAGTTAGATACAATTACTAAAGTTCCTTAATTTAACTGAAGATTAGTGAAAGAAAATTATACACATCTGGCCCTTCATTTTAATTATGGACCATCTTAGTCTTTGTGTATTTTTTTTTTAATTAAGATCATGTACATTAGGTAATATCACATTGATTTATACAGAGGACATTATGTAGACTTTAATGACACAACATTCAGAGATAAAATGTACATGATATTGACTCAGATTTTTAAAAATATGTTTAAAGAAAATTCTTAGTATTTCTTTTAAGTTATGTAGGTGTTTCAATAACTGTGGATTTTACAATAATGTTTCCCTACAAATGGAAAACATAAATTCTTTATAATTAAACATAAAAAGACACTACATATTATCACGGAGTTTATCCTCTTGAAATAAAAGCAGCTCAAATTTAAGCTTTAAAGTCATACTGTAAGCCATAAACACAGACCACAGTATGGTGGTGGCCAGAGGGAAGGGGGTGCAAGGGCTGGATGGAGGTAAGCAAAGGGGATAAAATGGGGACATCTGTAATAGTATTAACAATAAAAATAAAGTAGGCTGTCAGAAAGGAGCAAGTCGTACAGTTTTTCTGGCAACTGTTAGGTTTGTTCCTTTTGAAACTTAGAAAACAGAATTTGTTGAAAAGTCTGTTCTGCATTTCATTTCTCCAGAAAAGCCAGCTAATTTTCATCATGAGTTTTTAACCTTGTGCCATTTTGGAAATTAACTTTTTAATATAATAACTGAAGATATGTAGATTTTTGGTATAAAAATAATATTTTCCCAAATTGTAAGGGAGGGTGGGTGGAAAGGGAAGGACCCTGTTTTGTTGTTGTTTTTAGTTCTGTTTTACCTGCTTGGAAAATAGTAAGAATTATATGTTGACTGAATAAATGACAGACTCTACCAAACTCTAATATACATTGTTTTCTGGGAATTCAGAAAGTGACAGCCAAACATACAAACAGAAAATAAATCAAGAGATTATAGTACTTTCTTCTCTGGGTTTTACATAGAGTTATTAGGATGAAGGGAGGAAAGTAAAATTATATATATATACTAGTGGTCCAGTGCATGAAATTCATGCACGGGAGGGGTGTTCCCTCAGCCCAGCTTGCACCCTCTCCAATCAGGGACCCCTTGGGGGATGTCCGACAACTGGTTTAGGCCCAATCCCACATCCCTCTTGCAATCTGGGACTGCTGGCTCCTAACTGCTTACCTGTCTGCCTGCCTGATCACCCCTAACCTCTCTGCCTGCCTGCCTGATTGCCCCTAACTGCCTCTGCCTGCCTGCCTGATTGCCCCTAACTGCCCTCCCCTGCCGGTCTGATCTCACCCCCAACTGCTCTCCCCTGCTGGCATGATCTCACCCCCAACAGCTTATGCCTGCCTGATCAGCCCCCAAATGCCCTCCACTGCCAGCCTGATCTCACCCCCAAATTCCCTCTCCTGCCAGCCTGATCACCCCCAACTGCTCTCCCCTGCCAGCCTGATCTCTTCCTCAACTGCCCTCCTCTGCCAGCCTGGTTGCCTCCAACTTCCCTCCCCTGCTGGCCTGATCTCACCCCCGATGGCCCTCACCTGCCTGCCGGATCTCACCCCTAACTGCTCTCCCCTGCTGGCCTGATATCCCTGAACTTCCTCTGCCTGCCTGGTCACTCCTAACTGTCCTCCCCTGCTGGCCTGATCTCCCCGGAACTGCCCTCCCCTGCTGACCTGATCTCGCCCCCAATGGCCATCCCCTGCCAGCCTGGTTGCCCCCAACTGCCCTCCCCTGCCAGCCTGATTGCCCCTAACGGCCTCTGCCTAGGCCCACACCGCCATGGCTTTGTCCAGAAGGAAGGCAGACATCCAGAAGATGGCCGGTTGACTTGGTCAAATTATCATATTACTCTTTTAGTAGTATAGATTGTATATGATAGGATTGCTTAAATGGGGGGGAAGCCTTTTTCATCAGAAAGATATACTCTTGGCAGACAAAAATATATAATCCTTATATCTGGACTGATAGCCAGCCATATGTATTATACTGCCAAACCAGTCATTAAAAAATTGAATCACTTTCTTACACCTTACACCAAACAGCTGTTTTGCTTAAAACCCCTCCTCAGCCCCCTCCTTAGGTTCTGCCTTCACAACTCACCCAGATTAGTTTCTGATTGGTCAGTTTCTATGCCAGTCAGTGTAAAAATCTCCACCTCCTAGGCAGCCATTGGCTCATTGCACTTCACCCAGATTTGGTTCTGATTGGTTGGTTTCTATGCCAGTCAGTGTCAAAAGCTCCACCTCCTAGGCAGCCATTGGCTCCTCACACTTCACCCAGACTTGGTTCTGATTGGTTGGTTTCTATGCCAGTCAGCATCTGCAGGCCTATCAATGGGCCTGGTTAGAGAGGCAGGGCTGATCAGCAGCCCCAGCAGAGGCCCAAGAGAAAGAGAGGCACGCCTGCTGGCCAGGCCCAGAGCAAAAACGAGAGGCAAGGGCTGATCAACAGCTGCCATGGAGGCTATGGATCAGATCCTGCTTCTCTCTCCAGGTCTCTCTTTGGTCCTGATCCACAGCCCCCTTGGCAGTCAGTGCTGGGTCAGGGCACCCGCCACAGTGGCAGTCAGCACTGACTTCCGGTCGGTCAAGCCTTTGGTCATTTTGGATGTTACAGACCGTGGGTTTTATATAGTAAGATTCAATTCTGCTATGGCAACATAATCCCATTGAAGGATATCTTTCTTGCTGTTTATAACTTGCTGGACAAATTATAAAAAGCAAATGCCAAAGACTTTGGAAAAAAAACTAAATAAAAAACAAGAAGATTGTAAACAGGAGTCAAAAGGTGAATAAACAATTCACACAATAATGAATTACTTGTATTCTTTAGTTGTTGTTGTTTGCTTTTTGGGTCCCATTTTTCTCATGACTGTCATGAGGGATTGCCCAGTTATGATGCTGGGCATTGAAGCAATTGTGCAATTTGTTTAAAAAAAATACCATGTTTTCAGTTAAAACAGCAAGGGTAAAGGACCCCTGATGGCAAGAGAATGTGGAGGAAATGTCAATTGTTGAGGGGGGGGGCCTTGATAAAGGGATGACATAATTGTATCTATAGTTTTGATCATTCTAATTTTGTATCTGTCCCAGTTACTCACATCTGGGACAGATGCAAAGAAGTATGGCAAAGGTTTTGAGAACTGAAGTTAGAATGGAAAAGAGTGCATAGAATGAAAGATAGTAATTGCAAATTAACTGTTTCAATTGCTGCTTTTATCTCAGAAAAATATTGATCCATTTTAATTATTTTTCTTTTATATGGTCAATGCTAACAAAACTAAATTTTCTAACTTTCTAACTAATTTTTCCAGGTTTATTGAGGTATAACTGGCAAGTAATCATGTATATACTTAAAGTGCAAAATGTTATGATCTCATATACATGTACATTATGAAAGGATTACTATAATCAAGCTAATACATTCATCATCTTGCATAGTTATCATTTTCTTTTGGGGTAGAACACTGAAGATTTACCTTCTTAGCAAACTTCAAGTATACAATACAGCATTATTAACTATAGTTAATAGGATGTACATTGTATCTCCAGAACATATTCATCTTATAAATTTAAAGTTTGTACTAACATATCCCAATTTCTCCACACCCCAGCCCCTGGTAACCAGCATTTCACTCTCTGCCCTTATGAGTTCAACTTATGTAGATTTCTCATATAAGTGAAATACATACACTAGTTGTCTTTCTTTATCTGGCTAATTACTTAGCATAATGCTCTCCAAGTTTATCCATGTCATCACAAATGGCAGGATTTTGTTCCCTTTTAAGGCTTTCTGTTACATATATTCCTCAATTTACAAGGTTACACCCTGATAAACCTATCTTACATTGAAAATATTGTAAGTGAAAAGTGTATTTAATACACCTAACTTACCAAATATCATAGCTTAGCTTAAATATGTTCTCAGCACTTACATTAGCCCACAGCTGGGCAAATCTTCTTGCTATTGCTGCCCAGCATCACAAGAGAGTATCATACCTCGTATTAATAGCCCAGAAAAAAATAAAATATTTGAATTAGAGTTTCTACTGAATATATATTGTTTTAACACCATCATAAAGTTGAAAAATTGTAAGTCAAACCATTGAAAGTCAGAGACTGTCTTCATATATGTCACATTTCTTTTCTTTTTATTACAATACTAGAGGCCCAGTGCCCATGCACTGGTGTGGTTCCTCTGTCTGGCCTGAGACCTCTCACAATCCAAGACCCCTTGGGGGATGTCAGACAGCTGGTTTCAGCCTGATCCCCACAGGCCAGGCTGAGTGACCCCACCCATGCACCAATCCATGCACCGGGCCTCTAGTATGCATATAAGACCTTTGGTTAATCTCTTCCTGCCCTCCCCCGTCCCCCTTTCCCTCTGAGATTCATCAATCTGTTCCATGTTTCCATGCCTGTCCATTGAATGTCTGCCTCCTGGTGGTCATTGTGTGTCAGAGCTACTGGCCTGTTGGCCGTCCCTTATACTTTTATATATATAGATTATTGACTATATTCCCTATGTTGCATTTTACATCCCTATGACTATTTTATAATACCAATTTTTACTTCTTAATCCCTTCACCTTTTTCACCCAATCCCCAGTCTCCCTCTCCTCTGGCTACCATCAGTCTGTTTTCTGTATCTATGAGTCTGTTTCAATTTTGTTTGTTAGTTTATTTTATTCTTTAGATTCTACATATAAGTAAAATCATATGATATTTGTCTGTATGGCTAACTTATTTCACTTTGCATAATACCCTCTAGGTACATCTATGCTATGAATGGAGAGGTTTCATTCTTTTCTATGGCTAAGTAATATTCCATGATATAATATGTACCATCACTTTTTAAAAAACATACTTCTTATTGATGGCTATTTGGGTTGCTTCCATATCTTGGCTATTGTAATTAATGCTACAATACACTTAGGGGTGCATTTATTCTTTTGCATTCATGTTTCAGGTTTCTTCAGATAAATGCCTAGAAGTGGAATTGGTAGGTCATAAGGAAGTTCCATTTTTAACTTTTTGAGCTTTCCACATTGGCTGCACTAATCTGCATTCCCACCAACCATGCATGATGGTCTTTTTCTCCACATCCGCACCAACATTTATTATTTGTTGATTTATTGATTACAGACATTCTGACAGGGGCTAGGTGACATCTCATTGTGGTTTTAATTTGCATTTATCTGAGCATCTTTTCGTATGCTTATTGGAAATATGAATGTACTCTTTTGAGAAGTGTCTATTCAGGTGTTCTGCCTGGTTGCTTTTTTTGTGTGTATATTGCTTTTTAATTTGGATTGTATTTTTTTTAGTTGAATTGTATGATTTCTTTATAATGTTTTTATATTAACCACTTATCAGATGTATCATTAGAAAATATTTTCTCCCATTCAGTAGGTTGTCTTTTTGTCTTGTTGATGGTTTTCATTGCTGTTCAAAAATCTTTTAGTTTGCCGAAACCGGTTTTGCTCAGTGGATAGAGCGTCAGCCTGCGGACTCAGGGGTCCCAGGTTCGATTCCGGTCAAGGGCATGTACCTTGGTTGCGGGCACATCCCCAGTGGGGGGGTGTGCAGGAGGCAGCTGATCGATGTTTCTCTCTCATCAATGTTTCTGACTCTATCCCTCTTTCTTCCTCTCTGTAAAAAATCAATAAAATATATTTAAAAAAAAATCTTTTTGTTTGATGTAGTCCCATTTGTTTACTTTTCCTTTTCTGTTTGCCTTGCTCAAGAAGATGTATCAGAGAACAATATTGCTAAGAGAAATGTCAGAAATTTTACTGCCTCTGTGTTCATCTAGGAGTTTTATGTATACTGCATTCCTTTACCTATTCATCAATTGGAGGATGCTTTGGTTGTGAATAAAATTGCAAAGAACATGGTAGTACAGTTATCTCCTTGAGAAGTAATTTCTTTTTTTTTAAATTTCTTTATTGGTTAAGGTGTCACATATTTGTCCTCATCCCCCCATTCCCATCCCACACCCCTCCCCATGGATGCCCCAACCCCCTGTTGAACTTATCCATTGGTTAGGCTCATATGCATGCACACAAGTCCTTTGGTTGATCTCTCCTTCCTCCCCCCACCCTCCCCTATCCTCCCTCTGAGGCCCGATAGTCCGATCGATGCCTCCTTGTTTCTGGTTCTGTTCTTGTTCATCATTCTATGTTGTTCATCATTTCCCCTAGATGAGCGAGATCATGTGTCACTAGAGATATATTTATAAGAACTGAATGTGAGACGAGCAATAATAGTTATGCTGACAGGCAAATGAATCAGTCTGTAGTGAGTTTCTTTCTGACCTCACCCGGACCCGGGATCCAACAGTTCTTTTGAGACTCAATATCAATGTCCACCATTTCCTTATGTGTACATGTCGGCACTGACCCCTCAGCTCTGGATGGTGGACAAATGGTGGTAATGCAGGTCTGACACCCTCTGGTTTGGTCTCGGCCGGACCCAGGGGCACGGCTTCACCCAGACTCAGGGGCATGTGGCCTCACCCAGACCCAGGGGGCATGTGGCCTCACCTGGACCCAGGTGCGCACGGCCTCACCCGGACCCGGGACCCAGCCTCACCCGGATCCAGGGGCACACGGCCTCACCCGGACCCGGGATGATCCAGCTTCACCCGGAACCAGGGGCGCGTGGCCTCACCCGGACCCAGGGGCGCATGGCCTCACCCGGGCCCAGGACCCAGCCTCAACCGGATCTAGGGGCACATGACCTCACCCGGACCCGGGATCCAGCTTCACCCAGACCCAGGGGCGCATGGCCTCACCCGGACCCAGGGGCGCGTGGCCTCACCCGGACCCAGGGGTACGTGGCCTCTCCCGGACCCAGGGTCATGTGGCCTCACCCGGACCCAGGGGCCCATGGCCTCTCCCAGACCCAGGGGCATGTGACCTCACCCAGGCCCGAGACCCAGCCTCACCCGGATCCAGGGGCACACGACCTCACCCGGACCCGGGATCCAGCTTCACCCGGACCCAGGGGCACATGGCCTCACCTGGACCCAGGGGCACGTGGCCTCTCCTGGACCCAGGGGCGCATGGCCTCACCCGGACCCAGGGGCCCGTGGCCTCTCCCAGACCCAGGGGCGTGTGGCCTCACCCGGGCCCGGGACCCAGCCTCACCCAGATCCAGGGGCACACGGCCTCACCCGGACCCGGGATCCAGCTTCACCCAGACCCAAGGGCGCATGGCCTCACCCGGACCCAGGGGCGCGTGGCCTTTCCCAGACCCAGGGGCGCATGGCCTTTCCCAGACCCAGGGGCGTGTGGCCTCTCCCAGACCCATGGTTGCGTGGCCTCACCCGGATCCAGGAGCGCGTGGCCTCATCCGGACCCAGGGGCGTGTGGCCTCACCTGGACCCCGGTGTGCGAGGCCTCACCCAGACCCGGGACCCAGCCTCTCCTGGATCCAGGGGCACACGGCCTCACCTGGGCCCGGGATACAGCTTCACCCGGACCTAGGAGCGCGTGGCCTCACCCGGACCCAGGGGTGCGTGGCCCCACCTGGACCCAGGATACAGCCTCACCCGGACCTAGGGGCGCATAGCCTCACCCGGACCCAGGGGGGTGGCCCCACCCAGACCTGAGACCCAGCCCCACCCCGACCCAGTTCCCAGCCTCACCCGGACCCAGGGGCGCACGGCCTCACCCGGACCCGGGACCCAGCGGGGTTTCGTCTTCCTGATCCCAATTCCTGTTGGTCAATTCCCTCTCAGCAATTCCTTTGGCCATTTTCTCAGAGCTCCAGGGCGGCTCTTGTTGGGCTGCGGGCTCGGCGAAGCTCCGGTGTGCCCGGTGCGTGGTGGCGGGCTGGTCCGGGGTCGCTGCATCGGCCCTTGGGTCTGCAGCGGTGGCCAGTCGCTGAGCGTGCGCACCTGGCCGCTTCCGGGGCGTTGAGATTCTTGAAGGACTCGGAGGTCAGCAAGCGTGGAGTCTCCCACCCCATGTCTCTCAGGGGCTCGTCTGTCCGTGCTCAGCAGCGAGTGGAGCCGTACCCTCAGCCGGAGACCGCCGGGGGAACTACGCCGAGCACGTTCCAGGCTGCCATTGTGTCGCCTGAGCCATAGTTCTTAAAGTGTGATCTTTGGGTCACCGGCATCAGCATCATCCCGCGTCCCCCTCTCTTTTATTCTAGTTGTAGAGCATCTGCTCAGCCAGCCCTCCGGTGGTTCTGGATGGTGTCTGCTCTGCTCTCCCATCGTAGTCTCAAAATTGTTGTGGTAGGCAACAATCAGGTGACCGCCCTATGCCTCCATCTTGGTCCTCCTTTGTATAGTTAAGTCTTGATTGTTGTTGGTGTCACTGGGAGGAATTGTCCTCCTGGCCAATTGTCCGTGAGGACCCTCTGTGTCTATAAAGGAAGAGTTGCTGTGCAGGAGACACGTTTATGGGCCGGATCTTGTTGCAGCAAGGCTTTGGTGTTCACTGAGTCTGCCTCTTGAATGTGTCCCTTATGCGAATGGTTGAAATCTGGTGTCATCTCACACCGACCACTAGATGCCCTCGTTTCTGGGTCTCCAATGGAGTGTAGGTCAGCTACTGCCTGAGGCCACTGAGCAGGAATTACAGCAAAAACTGCAGTTTCCTCCTCCTGTCTAAGCGGCCCTGGAGCAGTCCGACTAGAACCGCAGTTCATCTGGTCAAGCTGCCACAGGGCAGGCCACCCACATGCAAAAGCCGCTGCTTGGAGCCCAGGTGGGCCTGCAAAATGTGCGGGGCGGGTCTGAAAAACGTGTGGGGTGGGTCCCAGTGTGGGAAGGGTCTCAGGGTGGGGCAGGGCAGGGTCTCAGGGCGCCACCAGGCCATGGTGTGGAGAACTTCAATGGCTGCAAGTTTGCTTTCCACGTGAGAAGTAATTTCATTTCCTGTGGAAAAATCCCTAAAAGTGGGATTGCTAGGTCATATGGTAGTTCTGATTCCAGAGGAATTAAAGGGGCAGAATTCCCAGACACGACTGGGAGTGGGGCTCTTGTGATATCTTCAGAAAATGAATTTTGTAAGACTCAGTAGAGGTGGATGGAATGTGGAAGAAGGCTTTATTAGCCATTGGCGTAGGGTTACATTTTTGTGGTCCCAAAGTCCCATTTTCCCCAAGCAAGTATGGGAAGAGAGGCAGCTGGGATTTCAGCAAAGTTAGAAACAGGGCCAGTGTCCAGTTTCCATTCCATGTTGCAATAGGGTATGGTTCAGCTTTTAGGCCAGATTAAAGTCCATTAGTCCATGTGTGGAGTCCAACATGGCTGTGCATAAGAATAAGGGAGTACAGCCTCCTGCAGCAGGAGTCCCAAGAGGGCCTGGTACCCTGGAGGTGAGAGAGCCAAGAAAGGAAGGGGGGCAAACTTCCTTTGTTTGGAAGTTTACATATTTAGATTTCATGTGCTTGCAGTGAACACACCCATGCTGGCCACTGACTCATTTTTCAGGTGTGATTGAAGGGCAGTAAGACTTCCACATCATTCAGACCTTCCTGGGCATGCATCTAAACTGCCTTTGTCTAATGCCCTCCTCCCCCCACCCCCCCGCCGCATCAATTAGCGGAGAACAGACTTGGAGAATGTTAAGTTCAGCTTTTTGGCAAAGCTGCATAAATGGCATACCTATACTATTTGGTCTCCCCTTTCAATCCTTTCCTATTAATAACCAGGTTATTATAACAATATCACTTATATTGTTAAGTTTTGTAGAAACTTCTGTAATGTTTTCCATAATAGCTGAGCCAGTTTACATTTCCATCCAATGTGTACAAGGGTTTTATTTTCTCCACATCCTTGCCAACACTTGTTATGTATTGTATTTTTTATGATAGTCATTCTAATATATGTGAGGTTGTATCTCTTTGTGGTTTTGATATGTATTTTACTAATTATTAGTGATGTTGAACATCTTTTTACATACCTGTAGGCTATTTACATATTGCTTTTTGAAAAAAGTCTTGTGAGCTCCTTTGTCCATTTTTAATAGGGTTATTTTTTATCTTTTTTTCGATGTTGAGTTTTATGATTTTTTAAAAATATATTTTGGATATTTACTTCTTATCAGTTATATGGTTTGTAAATATTTTATCCCATTCCTTAGGTTGCCCTTTAAATTTTTAAAGTGTTTTCTTTGCTATGCAGAAGATTTTTAGTTTGATGTAGCCCCACTTGTTTATTTTTACCTTCGTTGCCTGTATTTTAGGTGTTATAACAAAAAATATATTGCCAAGACCAATGTTGAGGAACTTTTAGTCTATATTTTCTTTCAAGTATTTTACAGTTTTAGGTTTTACATTTGAGTCTAATGTATTACAAATTAGTATTTGTGTATGGTGTAAGATATTGTTCCAATTTCACTTTCCCACCCCCTAAATATCTAGTTTTCTAAACAGCATTTTATTAAAGTGACTATTCTTTCCCCATGTGTGTTCTTGGCAACTGTGTCAAAGATTAGTTGACTGAATCTGTGTGGGTTTACTTCTGTGCTCTCTATTCTTTGCCATTGATATATGTGTTTGTTTTAAAATATTTTTCTTTTTATTGATTTTTAGAGAGAAAGGGAGAGAGAGAGAGAGAGAGAGAGAGAGAGAAGTCAGTGAGAAACATCAACATTGATTGGCTGCCTCCTGCACTTTAGATCATTTATAAGAATGCATATTTTACCTGAATATTGCTCAAGTTCACTGTCTCCTCATTGGTTTTTCTGTCTGGATTATCTATCTGTTGTTGAAATTGAGGTGTTAAGGTCCCCTACTATTATTATATTGCTTTTTATATATTTAAGTGATCTAATGTTGGGTTAATATATATTAAAAAGTTATATCCCCTTGATGAATTGACCTCTTTATAATTATATAGTTATCTTTATCTCTTGTCAGAGATTTTGACTTAAAGTCTATTTGTCTAATATAAATAAACCCAACTCTGCTCTCTTTTGACTACAGTTTGAATGGAATATCTTTTTGCCTCCTTTCACTTTTAGCCTGTGAGTGTCCTTAAAGCTGAAATTAATAACTTGTAGGTGGCATAGAGTTGGTTATGTTTTAAATCTACTCAGCCACTCCATGTCTTTTGATTAGAGACTTTACTTCATCTACATTGAAAGTAATTATGGATAGATAAGGATTTACTATTGCCATTTTCTTAATTGTTTTCTGACTGTTTCATAGTTCCTTTGGTCCTTTCTTACTCTCTTGCTGTCTTTGTGATTTGATGATTTGTTCCATAAACTTTGGTTTCTTTCTATTTTACCTCTTTTCTTTGTGGTTATCATGAAAACATAATAACAACAGTCTATTTCAAATTAATTATATCTTAAGCTTGATCACATACAACTCTTTCCCTATACTCTTTTTACCTCACATTTTGTTTTTGATGTCATACTTTATATTTTATATTCATTAACTAATTATTATAGCTATTGTTATTTCTAATAATTTGTGTTTTAACCTTTATACTTGTGTTTAAATTAATTTATGCACTGCCATTAATTTTGGAGTATCCTAAATTTTATTATGTATTTTCATATGTTTTCATGTTATTAATTGGCACTATTTCATTTCATCCTGAATAACTCCTTTTAGCATTTCTTATAAGGCAGATCTAGTGGTAATAAATTGTCTCAGCTTTTGTTTGTCTGGGAAAGTCTTTTATCTCTCCTTCATTTCTTAAAAACAGCTTTTCTGGGTACAGTAAACTTGGTTGGAATTTTTTTCACTGCTTGGAATATATCATTCAACTCTATCTTTAACAGCAAAGTTTTTGCTGGGAAATATGTTTCTAGTCTTTTTTTTATATTTTATTGATCTTTCACAGAGAGGAAGAGAGAGGGATAGAGAGTTAGAAACATCGATGATAGAGAAACATCCATCAGCTGCCTCTTGTGCATCCCCTACTGGGGATGTGCCCGCAACCAAGGTACATGCCCTTGACCGGAATCGAACCTGGGACCTTTCAGTCCGCAGGCCGACGCTCTATCCACTGAGCCAAACCGGTTTCGGCTGTTTATAGTCTTATGGATGCTCCTTTTTATGTGAGGAGTCGCTTTATTCTTGCTGCTTTAAAAATTCTTTGTTTTTGTCTTTTGATAATTTGATTATATGTTTTACTGTAATCTTTTTTAGGTTGACCCTGTTTGGGGGCTTTTAGACATCATGAACCTAATGTCTATGTTTCTACCAAGATTTGGGAATGTTTTAGCTATTGTTTTTTTGTTTTGTTTTGTTTTGTTTTGTTTTAATAAGTTTTCTGCCCTTACCTCTCCTTCTGGAACTCTCATAATATGTATTCATTAGATAGTATCCCATTAAACCTGTTGTTTTTCTTTATTCTATTTTTTTAACTTCAAATAGGATAATTTCTGATGATCTCTCTTTGTGCTCACAGATTCTTCTGCTTGATTGAGTCTCCTCTTGAAATTCTCTATTTCATTTATTGTATTCTTTAGTTCCAGTATTTCTGTTTGGTTCCTTTTTTGTTATTTCTATACCTTGATGGATATCTTGTTTCCATATATTGTTTCCCTGATTTTGTTGAGTTGGTTCTTGGACCTCACTGAACTTCCTTAAAACAGCTACTTTGTGCTCTTTGTAAGTCAATTCATAAATATCAAATTTTAAATGGTAGTTATTGCAAAATTATTTTTGTTATGCATATGTAATGTTTCCTTGATTATTCTTATTATATAAAGTTTTGTGTTGCTGTCTTTGCATTGGAAAAAAACAATCACTTGATCTAGTAGCTACTGTCTGACTTTAGGAGAAAAAGGTCTTCACCAGTCAGCCCAGCTGGGGATTCTGTGAATCACTCTGGGCTTTTCTATGGATACATTCCTCTCCTTTTTTCCCCTGTTGTGGGAAAGTTTTCATATTATATACCTTCTATTCATCCCACAAAGTGCAGCCTAGTGCTGAAAGCCTCCCATTTATTCATCCTAAAACAATTCCCAGATATATTCAAGGTTATATACCGTCTCCAAATCCAGCAGATTGGGCAAACTATATGGGTGCTTGTGCATGATCTACAGAAGCTTGTGCTTCCTTCTGTGAGGGTATGTGCAGGATTCTGGCTGAAAATAGGAGGAGCATATGGAGTATTAGGGACTTGCGAGGGCTAGTACGTTGGTCTGCAAGTGATGCAAGGAAACTACAAGGTTTATTGCCAGGCCTCTTGGTGGAGTCTCAAAGTGCTTAGTAGAAACCATTTTCTTTTGTTGAGTTCTGTGTCCCCGTTGTTTGAGCCTCTACCAGTTTTCTGTTCTCCTGGCTACCTGAATAATATTCAGCCATGCCAATCCCCCAAGTGTTCTGCATTGAGTGGGAAAGAAGTGGGCCTCTTGAGCAGCTGGGAAAGCTGGGTACTCACTATACTCTCACTTTCCCTTATGGGAGAAATCATGAGCCAAGGGTGTATCTCTTAGCACTAACCTGTGCCACCTGGGGAAAGGTAAAGTGAAACTGTTTTCTCCCCCTCTTTAATGAATCTTTTCTTGGATTTGTTGATTGATTGACTTTTGCTCCAGGGAACACTGGGATCTCTGCTGGATTTACAGGCTCCTCCAATGGTATTCTTATCTGTGGGTGGTTATTAAAATCAGTGTTTCTGTGAGATATGAGGACTGAAAATTCCTACTTCACCATCTTGCTAACAGCACTCTCCTACTTGTCCATTTCTAATAAAAAATAAAGTAATATTTCTGTGTAGCATAATGAGACAATAGCTTTGATTCCACTTACTTTTGGTATCCTTAATTTATCTACATAGAATTTCTTTTTCATGACTATGATGAGGATGTTCTGGGTGATATGTAACCATGCATTATGTACTCTAAAATTATATGTTGAAGATCTGACCCCTAATGTGATTGTATAAGGGGATATGGACTTTAAAGGGGTAATTATGATTAAATGAGTAAAAAAAGGTGGGAACCTAATTCAATATGATTGATGTTCTCATAAGACCATAATTAATGCCATCACAGTAAGTAACTCATATTTTGTTTATGTGCTGACTAAAAGTAGAAGAAATCAGAAAAAATCCTGTAATTTGGAATTAAAGCCAAAAGCAATGATTTTCATTTCAAGAGATTTAAACTTCCTTTTTACTTTTTGAGTGTTTATACATGAAAGATATGGTAGAAATATTTTGAAACACAGGTACGCAATAGTTCCTTGGATAAATGCTTTGCTATCACTCCATTCACTCATTACTTCTAATAAGGCAGCCAAAAGGGTGATGACTTTGTTTCGATAACACTTTGCTTACCATTGTGAGGTGACACAATTTATCAAACCAGATAGAAACAGAATCTTAGCTAGAGAACAGACTGACAGATGTCAGAGGTGGAGGGCATGTGTGGCTAGGTGAAAAGGTGAAGGGATTAAGCAAAACAAAACAAAACCTCATAGATAAAGACGACAGCACGGTGATTACCACAGGGGAAGGTGGGTCGGGGGAGGAAGAAGAGGGTATAGGAGGGTAAATGGTGATGGAAGAAGACTTGACTTTGGATGATGTATTATCAAACTATACACCTGAAAACTATATTATTTTATTAAGCAATGTCACCCCAATAAATTCAATAAAAATATAAAAATTAAATCAACATGAGACAGATTAAAAATAATAAAATAAAATTTGATATAACAATAAAGTAGACAGTAAATATAATTTACTAACTGTATTAGATTGAGTTGGTTATGTTATTCATCTGGATATACTTAAAAAGGTGCTTGCCTTTAAAAATATAATTTTATTGATTTTAGAGAGAAAGGGAGAGGGAGTGAGAGATAGAAACATCAATGATGAGAGAGAACATTGATCAGCTGCCTCCTGCATGCCCCCTACTGGGGATTGAGCCTGCAACCCCAGCATGTGCCCTTGACCGGAATGGAACCTGTGACCCTTCAGTCTGCAGGTCAACACTCTATCCACTGAGCAAAACCAGCTAGGGCAAGGTGCTTGCTTTTTTATTAGAGTCTGTACATAGCAAGATTTTTCAATGATCCATATTAAGCTCTAACTTCAGAAAACTGTTGTATTGCAAATCAGTTTGGATATATATCAAACTGGAAGCTATGTATTAAAGTGTTAGAATAGCAATATCTGGATCCCGTATGTTCTCTATTACTAATTTTGGATCAGTGGCACAATGAAGAAACTTTAAGTATAATGTTTGTTTAATCATACAATTAAAAATAAGTGTTACACTGATTAGGAACACTGGTCAGTTTAGCTATTGCCAAGGTCAGAAAAGTCAACACCAACATAAGTCTATCAGATTCATGGTACTGATTTAATAAGTTTATGTGTTTAGTTATTATGAAGATAATTTAAATCTACCCAAAGGTTATTAATAACCTATACATTATCATACTTTAAATAATTCAGGTCAAGGCTGTCTCTGGAGATGTTATAAAATATTGGGCTACTGTAATTAGCAAGGGCACAGTTATGACTAGAATCCAATCCCTTGAGAGGGTTCAGAGACTGGATCTTATGAATTGAAATTGTTTTTTTAATTTTTTTAACTTCATCTGAGTGCATTTAGAGATGTCTTAGTTTGCTACTCCTTCTATGATAAATGTTTGCTATGTTGGTTTTCTCCAGAATATATAGATGTTATATTATTACATGTATTATCTATTTATTTAACCTACTGAGGTAATAAGGCTTAAAAAACACTTCTGTGGTGTGTTTCATTTGTCTTGTCATTTACAATCATACTAAATTCATGCACTGGAGTGGGGGACCCCTTAGCCCAGCCTGCCCCCTCTCACAGTATGGGAGCCCTCAGGGGCAGGAGGCGACCCGGCGATCATGGGAAGGTGACGCCCCCATCACACCTCTGCTGCTGCCACTGCTGGCAGCACAAGCCTCGGCTGGCCCTGGTTACCTGAGCCTTGGGCGGCCCTAGGCGGCTGGGCAGCCACCATCCAAGGCTTGCTTGCACCTCAGGCTGGCCCTGGGCAGCTGGGCAACCAACATCTGAGGCTTGCTTGCACCTTAGGCATCAGCTGGGCAGCCACCATCCAAGGCTTGCCTGCGCCTTGGGCCAGCCCTGGGCAGCTGGGAGGCTGAGGGGACTGGGGGACTCCGGAGGCAGGCGTGTAGAGCCGCACGCCTGCAACCCTTGTGGGACTGAGGGGACAGGGCACCACCATCTTGTGGCTGTGGGTGCTGCCATCTTTGAGGGCATGGCAGTCAAATAGCATATTCCCTCCTTATTGGCTGTGGGCACCACCATCTTTGAGGGTGGGGCAGTCAATTAGCATATTTCCTCCTTATTGGCTGTGGGTGCCACCATCTTTGTGGTGGCATGAAGGTCAATTAGCATATTCCCTCTTTCTTAGATAGGACTAAAGGTCTGGTGCATGACATTTGTCCTTCAGCCCAGCCTGCATCCTTTAGCAGTCCGGGAGCCCTCGGGAGATGTCCAACTGACTGCTTAGGCCTGCACCGCAAGGGGATCGGGCCTAAGCCACAGCTGGACATCCTTAACGCTGCAGTGGAGGCAGAGAGGCTCCCACCATAGCTGCTGCTCTTGCCAGCTGTCAGCCTGGCTTGTGGCTCTCCCCCAGGTCAGCTCCTGCATTGAGCATCTGCCCCCTGGTGGTTAATGTGCATCATAGTGACCAGTAGTTCCACTGTAGGGTCGATTTACGTATTACCCTTTTATTATATAGGATCTCCATATTTGTGTGGCCTAACATATGACCTGATGATAATAAATAATTATTTGGGCAATCCTTCAAAAAAGAGTTCACAGCACAACGAGTTTAATTTTAGAATAGTATAATTTTAAAATTCAAGGGGAAAAAAGAGTGAATTTTCAATATACTTGTCTTATATACTTAAAAGAAACTTTTCTTCATCTTTAAATCTCAGCATGGCCTGGTTTTAAGGATTTGAGTACATTTATAAAATGTGACTCATTCTAATGATTGCAACAGAATCCTACTCTATGTTGGAATGGTGCTTTTATGTACTTTGGAATTTCTAACTCTGGCAAAGTCTTTATATTGGACTATCAAAAACTTCATAGAGGTGTGATTTCTGCAGAAGGAGAAAATGGCGATTCCATAGACTCACATAATCAATAATGTACCCTGTCACAGCAGTAGCTCTTTGGCACAACATATGGCAACAGAATTACCTTTATACTACCCAACTAAAGAGTATAATTTATCCAGTCTGAGATAATGTTGTGATAGGTAATACTTTCAGTGCTTCACATGTTCTGCACTCAAACATACAGGCTGTATGTTCAAGAGCTAACTGTAACAACGTAGTTCTGTTGTTATTACTGTAACTGATGAATCGTGAGGTTTTTTCTTTATGGCAAAAACATCATTATCTACTACCATCACAAATGACTAAAACAGGTTTGAACTAGGTAGTATTATCTCTGATGGACAATATGAAGAAGAATACCAGCTTTGTTAGCTGCAAGCAGCTGACATTTTTCAACTACTTATTTCATTATAAATTTCTCTTACTGTATATTCTTTTAACATTGGAATATCAGGGAAGGATGAACCATGTATGACTTTAGGTCTGATTATAGTTAAGTCTGAACTATAGGCAATATTTATCAAAGGCACATATTTATGAAAAGGGAATTGCATTTTATAAGAATTTTCTTATGAAAGCTACACAATTTCCATTAATTAATTTATATAATAATTGACTTATAATGTGTTTACACGTTATCAATGGTATAGTTAACACATTTAGTTAATTTCCTAGTTTTTGGTATCCTGTTTATTGGTCACTTGGTTAAATAATATTTTAACGTTTTTCTTTTAAAATATTTATACCGAAAAACTAACTTTTAAATTATGTTTGAGAACTATATACATTCATGACATCTGCATTTAAAGTCACTTGGTATTTCAGAATCTAAATATATTTTGCTTGAATCTTTGCAATAATTTTGATTATTAAAGGTGAAATTCTTTGTAAGGTTTTTATGAAATACCTAAAGGGTATAAATATCTCACGAGCACCATATCAACTGGACTACTTTCACAGTGAAGATTCTGCTAATGTACTGCATTGACTTGGAAATAAAGCTTGTCCTGTTGAATTCTTGGATTCTCTCTCACACACTTCATTCTTTCTTTCTTTGTCTAATGCATACACACACACACACACACACACACACACACACACACACACACACACACGACCCTGACACCATTCAAACACAACGTTACTGTTTTTTGTTTGTTTAGTAAACTGACATCACCTCAGATATTTCTATGAAAAATCTATCACATGGCCCTCGGCAGTGTAGCTCAGTTTGTTGGAACATCTGTACACCTAAAAGTGGCTGGTTTGAGTCCTGCTGAGGCAGATACCCAGGCTGCGGGAGGCATACAGGAGGCAACTGATCTATGTTTGTCTCCTTTTATCTCTCTGAAAAATAAAATACTGACATTATAAAAGTCTTAAAAAACCACAAATTTTAAAAAGTCAATTACATATTTTGTATGTTGCTACAATTTAACAAATATTTTGTTTGTGTTATTTTAATTTTATATTCTTTTTTAAATTCTTTATTGTTTAAAGTATTACATATATCTCCTTTTCCCCCCATTGACCTCTCCCTGATCATTCCCTCCCCAGTGCATGCCCTCCTCCCACCAAATACCCTCCCCCCTTATTGTCTGTGTCCATGGATTATGCCTATATGAATGCCTACAAGTCTTTATATTCTTATTAATAGTTTTCAATGTTCTCATAAGCATATTGCACAGAACTTAATGATAAACTGGTGAAATTTCAGAAATTTGAAAATATATTTCCTTAAAGGTAAAACTGGAAATTTATATTATGACATATAGCTAACAATTAATGTTCTTATAAGTGCTTCATATTAAATTTAAAGTAACATACAGCCAGGGAATTTTGATTCTTTAATATATCTTTTATAAAATTATTACTAATTTCAATATTTTTGTATTCATTTTTCCTATATTATATCCTTAAAAGCTAAAGAAAAAAATTAGAATTCTTTAGGCTATCTTTGTGAAAAGAAAACAAGAATATTAGCATTTGCAAAAGGATAGCAATAATAATAACTAATAATAAGAAAAATAAAAAATATTATATTATATAGTAAACCAAGGCACTTAATAATTCTCTGGTCAGAATTTTAATATCTGAGACTTCTCTGTTATATGATGTATAATATATATCCCATAAAGAGTAATCATTTGTTATATATGAATATTACAAAGAATTGCAGGTTGCAACATTTAGAATATCTAGTAGTAAAACACTGGTCACCCTTGTTATTACCTTTTACATATAAAAGAATGCAAACTTAAAAGTTCTAAATATCACCAGTATTATTGAGCTAATAAGAATTGTTGAAACAAAATAAAAACACTATTGAAAATGAAAGTGAGCTCTAAAAATAGTCCAAATACATTATGTTTATCACATTTCCAATTTGCATTTTATAGAAAGCATTAAAAGCCATTTTTTATTAGGCTTATAGACTATCCAGCTTGGAATTATGCCTATAAAAGTAGTAACACAATAAAAAACAACTTGAAAACACTCAAATACATGAAGACTAAATAACATGTTACTAAACATGGATGGGTTATCAATGAGATGAAGCAAGAAATAAAACAACTTCCTGGAAACAAATGAAAATAAACATACAAGCAGCTAAAACCTGTGAGACACAGCAAATGCAGTCCTGAGAGGGGAAGTTCATAACACTACAAGCCTACCTCAAGAAATGAGAAAAAGGATTAATAAACTATCTAACCCTACAACTTAAAGAATTAGGAAGAGAACAACAAGAAAAACCCAACGGAAGTAGAAGGAGGGAACTAATAAACATCAGAGCAGAAATAAATGACATAGAGACTAAAAAAAAAGTGCAAAAGATCAATACATCCACGATTCAAGAGCTGGTTCTTTGAAAAAATAAACAACATTGATGAACCCCTAGCCAGACTCATCAAGAAACAAAAAGAGAGGACCCAAATAAATAAAATCAGAAATGAAAGCGATGATATAACAATGGACACCACAGATATACAAAGGATTGTAAGCAAATACTATGAACAACTATATGCCCACAAACTGGACAACCTGGGTGAAATGGATAAATTCCTAGAAACATACAATCTTCTAAAACTCAATCAGGAGGAATCAGGAAACCTGAGTAGGCCAATAATAACTGATTAAAAGTAATTTAAAAACTTCCAGCAAGCAAAAGTCCTGGACCAGATGTATTTACAGGTGAATTTCACCAAACATTCAGAGAACAATTAAAGCCTATTCTTCCTCAAACTATTATAAAAATTTCAAGAGGAAGGAATGCTTCCAAGTTCTTTCTATGAGGCTAGATTTATCCTAATTCCAAAACCAGATAAAGACACTACAAAGAAAGAAAATTACAGGCCAAAATCACTTATGAACCCAGATGCAAAAATCCTCAACAAAATCTTAGCAAATCGGATCCAGCAATATATTAAAAAGATTATACATCATAACCAAGTGGGATTTATTCCAGGGATGCAAGGCTGGCACAATATTCCCAAATCAATAAATATAATAGAGCACATAAGCAAATTGCAAGATAAAAATCACATGATTATATCAATGGGTGCAGAAAAAGCATTCAACAAAATCCTACACCCTTTTTTTGAAAAAAAGTCTCAGCAAATTGGGAATAGAAGGATCATACCTCAACATAATAAAGGCCATATACAACAAACCTACAGCCAACATAATACTCAATGAGCAAAAACTAAAAGCATTTCCCTTAAGAACAGGAACAAGAGAAGGATGTCTGCTTTCACCACTCCTGTTTGACATAGTACTGGAAGTCCTAGCCACAGCATTCAGATAAGAAGAGATAAAGGACATCCAAATTAGAAAGAAGAAAGTACAACAGTCATTATGAGCAGATGACATGATATTGTACATACTAGTAGAAAACCCTAAAGAGTCAACCAGGAAACTACTAGACTTAATAAATGAATTTAGCAAGGTAGCAGGATACAAAATCTACATTCACAAATCGATGGCATTTTTATAAACCAATAATGAACTCTCAGACAAAGGAATTAAAAAAGTATTCCCATTTACCATTGCAACTAAAAAATAAGATGCCTAGGAATAAACTAACCAAGGATATAAAAAACCTGGAAAACTATAGGACATTGAAAAAAGAAATAGATCAAGATAGAAACAGAAGCATATACCATGTACATGGATTGGAAGAATTAACATTATTAAAATGTCTATACTGCCTAAAACAATCTACAGATTCAATGCAATCCCTGTTAAAATACCAATGCCATACTTCCAAGAGCTAAAACAAATACTCCAAAAATTTATATGGAACCATAAAAGAATCCATCTAGCTGCAGCATTTTTGAGAAAGAAGAATGAAGCAGGAGGGATCACAATACCAGATATCAAACTATACTACAGAGATATTATAACCAAAACAGTCTGGTACCGGCACAATAACAGGCATATAGACCAATGGATCAGAACAGAGACCCCAGAAATTGACCCCACACCATTATGGTCAATTAATATTTGATAAAGGAGGCAGGAATACACAATTGAATAAAGACAGCCTCTGCAACAAATGGTGCTGGGAAAACTGGACAGACACATGCAAAAAGATGAAACTAGACTACCAACTTATACCATACACAAGGATAAATTCAAGGTGGATAAAAGACTTAAATGTAAGACACAAAACTATAAAAATCTTAAAGGAGAAGATAGGCAGTGAAATCTTAGACATTTCATGTAGTAATATGTCTATGGATACATCTCGTAAGGCAAAGGGAACTAAGGGGAAAATAAACAAATGTGACTACATCAAAATAAAAAGCTTCTGCACACCAAAAGAAGCCACCATCAAATTGACAAGGGAACCCACTGAATGGGAGAACATATTTGCCGATGATAGGTCTGATAAGGGGTTATTATCCAAAATATATGAAGTACTCATACAACTCAACAAAAAGAAGACAAACAATCCAATTAAAAAATGGGCAGAAGACCTGAATAGACATTTTTCCAAAGAGGACACACAAATGGCCAAGAGACACATGAAAAAATATTCAAAGTCATTAATCATCAGATAAATGAAAATTCAAACCACAATGAGATATCACCTCACACCTGTCAGAATGGCTTTCATAAAAAAATCAACAAACAACAAGTGCTAGCGAGGATGTGGAGAAAAGGGAAGACTAGTTCACTGCTGGTGGGAACGCAGATTGGTGCAGCCACTATGGAAAACAGTATGGAGTTTCCTCAAAAAATTAAAAATGGAAATTGTGTTTGACCCAGCCATCCCACTTCTGGGAATATATCCTGAAAACCCCAAAAACACTAATCAGAAACAATATGTGCACTCTATGTTCATAGAAGTTTTATTTACAACTAGGGGCCCAGTGCACAAATTCGTGCACCTTGAAAGGAACTCTAGACTGCGAGGCTGCAGTAGGCACAGGGGCAGATTTTGGCCCATCCTCCACGCCCCCACCTGGCCCTTCCTGCCGCAGTACCTGGTACCCTCTCTGCTGGCCGCCCTGATTCCACTGCTGCTACTCCCATGCGCTGATGGCACTGGCCCTACTTTTACCCACTGATGGCGCGAAGTGATTGGGGCCGGTGCCAGCAGTGGGTGTGAGCAGGGGCTGCTGCCCTAATGGCCCCTCAGGAGTAGGGGGAGGTGTAGAAACCCTCAGGGGTGAACGGGGCTGCCAGCCGCCGCTCGCACCCGCTGATGGTGCTGAGTGATCGGGATTGGTGCCGGGCACTGGCAGCAGGTGTGAGCGGCAGCTCCAGTGCCAGCTACAGTTGCCGGCACTGGCAGCAGGTATGAGTGGGGCCGGCACTGGCAGTGGGTGCTAGCAGGGCTGGTGCCGTAGCACGTGGGAGCAAAGAATTTTCAGTAACCACCAGAGGCTCACCCCATTGACAGCGACTGGCAGTCTGCTTTGGTTTGGCACCCCTGCTCACCTGCCCCACCATCCCACCATGGCCAATGCCTGCCATATTCTGCATACGCCCTCTAGTGGTCAGCACATGTCATAGTGACTGGTTGTTCTGTTGTTTGGTTGTTCTGGTTGTTCCACCATTAGGTCTATTTGCATATTAGCCTTTTATTATATAGGATAGCTAAGATTTGGAAACAGCCCAAGTGGCCATTAGTAGAGGAATGTATAAAAAAGCTGTGGGACATTTACACTGTGGAATACCATGCAGCTGAAAAAAAGGATCTATTGCCCATTTGGACATCATGTATGCACCTGGAAAATATTATGCTAAGTGAAATAAGCCAAACTGAGAAAGACAAATATCATATGATCTCACTTATTTGTGGAATCTAATGAAGAGATTGAATTGACCAAACAAAATGAGACCCTAATCAGGGAGGCATGGAACAGACTGACATTCCTCAATATGGGGTTGGTGGGATGATAAGAGATAAACCAAAGAACTTATATACTTACTAGAGGCCCAGTGCACAAATTCATGCATGGGTGGGGTCCCTTGGTGTGGCCTGCAGTCCAAAACCAGCAGTCCAATGCTGCCTTCTGTTCCTGCCTGCTGCTCCCACTCATCCCTGCCCCACTGTGCCTGCCCCAGGCTTGTGCCCAGTCAGTCCTGATTGGGAGAGGCTTGTGCCACTGCAGCGGCACTCACCAGACATGAGCCCTGGGTCTGGCACTCATCCTGAGGGGGGTTGGTAATGGCTGGGATGCAATCGGCCCTCTTGGCAGATGGTAGGACACCCTTGCCAGCCCAGGATCCGGATCCATCCTGCTGCCTTTCACGCCAGTTGTCGGGAGCCACCTAGCAGCCACTTTTATATCATTTCTTCCTTGCAGAGCATCTAGGTTGACTTCCAGAAGGCTGGTGGTGCTGTTGGGATCAGGCTGGTGGCACCAGTCTGTCAGTTCCTGGCCTATTTTCTGGAGATTGGACCTGCAGGACTACTGAGGGAGTGAGTGGCTGCTGCCTGGTTGGTGGGCTGCCGGGACATGTTGGTCAGCTGAGCAGCACTCCTGCTGTGGGAGCACACTGACCAAGGGGCAGCTTTTGCATTGAGCATCTGCCCTCTGGTGGTCATTGTGCTTCATAGAGACTGGTCGACAGGTCATTCAGTCGTTCGGTCGTTCGGTCGCTTAGGCTTTTACATATATAAATTATAAGCCTGATGCACAAAATTCATGCAAGAGTAGGATTTTGCAGTCATGGCAGCTGCCTGGATCCCTCCCTCGCAGCCACGGGTGGCTGCCTTGATCCCGTGGCTGCAACCCCAGCTTCGTCGGGAAGGACGTCGGTCTAATTAGCATATTTCATTTTTATTATTATAGACTAGAAGCCCGATGCACGAAGATTCATGCTAGGATGGGTTTTCCTTTCCCTGGCTGCTGGCACTGCCTTTCCACTCCGGCTCAGCCCCTTTCCGCTCAGGCCCCGGAGCCGCCTCTTTCCGCTCTGGGAGCCGCCTCTTTCTGCTCTGGCCCCTCCTTCCCACACTGCCAGAGGCCCTGAGAGAGCAGGGGCAGGGCAGAATGCCTGAGTCATCGACATGGCAACAATACAAGCATCCCACCCCCGTCACTTGGCAGCTGAGTATGCAAATTAACTGTCATCTTTGTTGGGTTAATTTGCATATCACTCCTGATTGGCTGGTGGCGTAGCAGAGGTATAGTCAATTTACATATTTGTCTATTATTAGGTAAGATATGCATAGTCCATGGACATGGGCAATAGGGTAGTGAAGACATGAAGTGGGTAGAGGCTGGGAGTGGGGAGGAAAGGGCGGGGATGGGAGATATCTGTAATACTATCAACAATAAAAAATATGTTTTAAAAATTAAAAATAAAAGTAGTAGCGAAAAGTATATTATGAAAGGCTATGGAGGTGTCCTCAGGTATTTCATCTTTATTGGTTCCCTGCCACTGAATTTTACCTTTTCTTTACAATTGATATTGGCTTTATTATTTATGATTTTGACATCCTTTCTGGTTATATTTTAGTGTGTGCCAATACTTGAGGTTCTGAAAACACAAAGTAATCATCCATGACTACTTAAAAATTGAATATAATTATATGCCTTCTTATGTGAAAGACCACATTTTTTTATCTGTGACCAACCTGATTTTTACCCATTTCCCAAGAATGTGACCCCTTCCTAACATTCTGTGAGTTGGTGGTTAAATCTCTGCTTACCTTGGTCTTATTATCCTTATTTTAGAATGATCCTATATAATAAAAGGCTAGTATGCAAATCTACCAAACAGCAGAACAACCGGTCGCTATGTCGCACACTGACCACCAGAGAACAGACGCTAAATGTAGGAGCTGCCCCCTGGTGGTCAGTGGGCTCCCACAGGGGGAGCACTGCTCAGCCAGAAGCCAGGCTCATGGCTGGCGAGTGCAGCGGCAGTGGTGGGAGCCTCTCCTGCCTCCACGGCAGTTGGACATCCCCCGAGGCTCCTGGACTGGGAGAGGGTGCAGGCCAGGCTGAGGGATGTCCCTGAGTGCACAAATTTCATGCACCAGGCCTCTAGTGAACTATAAATACCAAAAGATCCAGGGCATATTTTTTAACAACAAACGCATAAATATGGAATAATTTTTCAGAAAAAAAAATGAGATAAGTGTCTCAATCCTTGATATATAATAGATAAAATACACATAGTAACTAAAGTAAGTCAAATATAAATGGTGGAAAATATTTGAAAACCAAAAACAGATGCTTTAAGGAAGTGACATAAAGGTAACTTACTGGAATATATTAATCATAGTACCCAAAGTACGCCCTTGCTGGCTGGGGACATTAGCAAATAGAGTGAATATTTTTTTTTGTCTTAGTCTTCACTGAATAAACTATCCAGGAGAATCTCACTCCTGTTTTTTCTCTTTAATGAGATGCATTTGCATATATTAGAGCACTTTATTAAAATGTGAAAAGCATTTTAGTCTTCATAAAAAAATAAACCAAAGGAAAACCCCTGATATTGAAAGTTGTATACTTGAGAGATGAGAAAGAACAAAGCAGTGAATATATTCATTATGACTAAATTGTTTAGAAGTGTACTATTAAGACACATTGTTGTGACATCCTTTATAAGAATACTTTTTTTTTTTTTTTCAGGAGGTCCAGAACTCTCAGGGAGCTCTGGCGACTTTTATTAGTAATACAGTGCTTTTCATACATAAGACACTAAGCAGGGAATCACCCACAAGGAAAACATTCTTTGTTTCTCTAAAATCACTACTGGAGGGATAAGTTGAAGGACAGCTTTCTTGTTACAATAAATCTCACTAGTTGGATACATATTTCTTGGTAAGCCATGAAAGTAGCTCTTATCCTACTGATAGCAGTCATATAAACAAACCCTGGGAAAGCTCTGTAGGCAGGGGATGCTCTCGTTATACTGATTAAATTGCCATCCAAACAGGCCTGGGAAATCTGTGTGGGCAGGGGGCCAGCCTTGCTAGCTCCTACAGGTGCAAGGACCTGGTCAACTTATATCTGGCTCCCACAGATCCCCCTTCTCTGTTTTTTAGGCTACTAATAATAAAAGTATAATTCAAAAATTAATAACAAAGCTCTAATATTAAAACAATGCCAATGTAAAATTAAGTTATATACATGTTACTATTTTTATTTTTATTTATTTATTTATTTATTTATTTATTTATTTTTAATTTCTTTATTGATTAAGGTGTCACACATTTGTCCTCATCCTCCCATTCCCATCCCACACCCCTCCCCATGGATGCCCCCACCCACCTGTTGTCCTTAACCATTGGTTAGGCTCATATGCATGCACACAAGTCCTTTGGTTGATCTCTCCTCCCTACCCCCACCTTCCCTACCCTCTCTCTGAGGCCCAACAGTCCGATCGATGCCTCCTTGTTTCTGGGTCTGTTCTTGTTAATCATTCTATGTTGTTCATCATTTCCCCTAGATGAGTGAGATCATGTGTTACTAGAAATATACTTATAAGAACCAAATGTGAGACGAGCAATAATAGTTTTTCTGACAGGCAAATGAATCAGTCTGTAGTGAGTTTCTTTCTGGACCAACAGTTCTTTTGAGACCCACTTTCAATGTCCACCAGTTCCTTATGTGTACATGTCAGCACTGACTTTTCAGTTATGGATGGTGGACAAATGGTGGTAATGCAGGTCTGACTCCCTCTGGTTTGGTCTTCCCCAGAACCAGGGGTGTGACCTCACCTGGACCCAGGGGCGCGAAGCCTCACCCGGACCCAGGATCCAGCCTCACCTGGACCCAGGGGCGCGTGGCCTCACCCGAACCCAGGGGCGCGCGGCCTCACCCGGGCCCAGGGGGCGCACAGCCTCACCTGGTCCCAGGGGTGCGAAGCCTTACCCGGATCCAGGGGCACGCGGCCTCCCCCGGACCCAGGGGAGTGCGGCCTCACCTCGATCCAGGGGTGCGCAGCCTCACCCGGGCCCGGGACCCAACCTCACCTGGACCCAGGGGCGTGTGGCCTCTCCTGGACCCAGGTGCATGTGGCTTCACCCGGGCCCGGGACCCAGCCTCACCCAGACCCAGGGGCACGCCCTCACCCGGACCTGGGGGCATGTGGCCTCACCCGGACCCAGGATCCAGCCTCACCCGGACCCAGGGGCGTGCGGCATCACCTGGATCCAGGGGCACGTGGCCTCACCTGGACCCTGGACCCAGTGAGGCTTCGTCTTCTTGATCCCAATTCCTGTTGGTCAATTCCCTCTCAGCAATTCCTTCAGCCATTTTCTCAAAGCTCCGGGGCGGCTGCTGTGGAATTCGTTGGGCGGCGGGCTCGGTGAAGCTCTGGTGCGCCCGGTGCGTGGCAGCGGGCTGGTCCAAGATCGTTGCAAAGGTGCTCGGGTCTGTAGCGGCGGCCGGTCGCCGGGCGTGCGCACCTGGCCGCTTCTGGGGCGGTGATATTCTCGAAGGGCTCAGAGGTCAGCAAGCACAGAGTCTCCCACCCCATGTCTCCCAGGGGCTCGTCTGTCCATGCTCAGCAGCGAGTAGAGCCATCCCCTCAGCCGGAGACCACTGGGGGAACTGCGCCGAGCACGTTCCAGGCCACCATTGTGTCGCCAGAGCCATAGTTCTTAAAGTGTGATCTTTGGGTCACCGGCATCAGCATCATCCCGCGTCCCCCTCTTTTATTCTAGTTGTAGAGCATCTGCTCAGTCAGCCCTCCGGTGGTTCTGGATGGTGTCTGCTCTGTTTCCCAGTTGTAGTTTCAAAATTGTTGTGGTAGGCAACAATCAGGTGACCGCCCTATGCCTCCATCTTGGTCCTCCTTTGTGTAGTTAAGTCTTGATTGTTGTTGGTGTCACTGGGAGGAATTTTCCTCCAGGCCAATTGGCTGTGAGGACCCGTTGTATCTATAAAGGAAGAATTTCTGTGCAGGAGACACGTTTATGGGCCGGGACTTGTTCCAGTAGGGCTTTGGTGTTCACTGAGTCTGCCTCTTGAATGTGTCCCTTATGTGAGTGGTTGAAATCTGGTGTCATCTCACACCGATCACTAGATGCCCTCATTTCTGGGTCTCCAATGGGGTGCAGGTCAGCTACTGTCTGAGGCCACTCAGCAGGAGTTACAGCAAAAACTACAGTTTTCTCCTCTTGCTTGAGTGGTTTTGGAGCTGTCTGACTGGAACTGCAGTTTATTCGGTTAAGCTGCCACAGGGCAGGCCATTTATATGCAAAAGCTTCTGTTTGGAGCCTGGGCGGGTTTGTAGAATGTGCGGGGCGGGTCTCAGGGCAGGGCAGGTCTCAGGGTGGGGCGGGGTCTCAGGGCGTCACTAGGCTAGGGCGTGGCAAACAGCAATGGCTGCAAGTCTGCCTCTTCTGCCTTTCCACGTTTCCAAGTCCCCGTGTCCTGTGGTCCAGCGCAGTAAACACTGATTGCTGGGCGCACCTCTGCAAGAAAGTCACTCTCACTTTCTGACACGATGGCCAAGAGTCCAGCTTCTCCCCGTAGGTGTCTGGGTCTCCCGTGCGTCCCCAGAAACTGGATTTCAGAGTGATGGAGAGCTTATCTCCCTACGGGTTGGAAAAAAATCCTCTCGTCCCGTCACCCGCCACCAGCCCGATTCACGTGCCTCCGTACCTCAGCCCTTCCGCGTTTGTTCTTTCTTTTTCCTTCTTAGTTGTAAATCTACCATTCAGCCAGCTTTCCCATGGTTCTGGGTGGCAGACGCTTTGCCTTTTAGTTATATTTTTGAAATTGTTGTGCGCGGTGCAGTTTATTTGTTTAACTTTGCCGCCATCTTGGTTCGAAAGCCCATGTTATTTATAAGAATACTTTTAATATGAGATTATTGGAGTACATATTGATGAGTTTTCATTTCTTCACCATTCAGACTGAGAAAACACTGAATAGAGTAACTTCATTCATAACCAATTATGCCTATTCCTTGTTAGAACAAGCCCTATGGATTTCCCTTTTATCCTAAAACTTTCTGATACATACTTCTCTCAGTTCAGTAATATCAGTAGAAATCTCTTTTTCTCAATAAATAAATAAATAAATAAAATAAAAATAGCTCAATCAAGTTGTTTTCTCAACTCTGCCTTCACCTTTTTATTTCTACAGGATAATATTGTTAGAAACTGACTTTTTTTTCATGTTTAACATAGTTCTTAAACTCAAGCAACATAGAATTGATTGTTAGGTTTAAAAATTGCACTTTCTTTAGAAAATTATTTCTATATCTCTCTACAGAATGCAGTAGATTAAAGTTTTCTGAGATTTACTACCAGAAAATTATGGAAATGGAGAAGCTGCAACTGTGGAGTGGTTAAAGTCTGGAGAAATGAGAGTGGGTCACCCTTTGTATTAAAATCAATAAAATATTATTTGGTAAAAACTCGGCAATAAAAGTTATTTTCTACATTTTTCTTAGTGTATCTGCGGTGGGGGGGAATGCTTCTTCTGCATGTTTGTAGAACAAGAAAAAACAAAGCAGAAACCAAAGACAAGCCTCCCTCTCCCACTTTCTTCCTACATCATGCAATGGAAACTACACCACCACTATAGCAGACAATCCATGATTACAATATGCATAATGGAAATGGAAGACTGTGATTGTCATCCCAGGATATTTCCTTTAGAACAGGAATAATCATTCCACAATAATCCCACTTGATTCAGCCTTAGAGATAAACTACAAGAGGTTACAAAAGAAGACACTTACTTTTCCAGACTCCAGAAGTAAAGTTACAATAACAGTTCATTTTCCACTGAGTCAGAGAAAAACCTAAGAGCTCCCAAAAACTCTTGGACATAAAATATGGAAGACAAAATAGTACTTAGGGTCTAGAATTGCATAGACAGGGCCTAGAAATCTACCCACTCAGATAACAAGCTTCCCTTTCCTTAAATAAAAGTTTACTATGCTTCTATCTGGAGAAAAAGGCACAGTTGAGGGACTATGAAAATTAGTGCCAGGGGAGATTCATGGACTATTTAGCAGCCCTCCTCAGTAAGAGGATAATTAATATTTTTCCATTTTTCTTTCTAAATATCCCTGAATCCATGCATACTTCAGGAACTTCAACTTACCTTAGTCTATTTCAGGAATCAACGTTTGGAAACATGGGCCTGTTTCCTTGCTGGAAAAAATGCAAAATTGTAATATCTAGTAATAACTTGTGATTGTTCCTTAAGATGTTTAAGAAAGTGGGTCAAGAGGAAGGAACACTTCCAAGCTCATTCTATGAAGCCAGCATCACCCTAATACCAAAATCAGATAAAGACAACACAATGAAAGAGAATAACAGGCCAATATCCCTCATGAACATAGATGCCAAAATCCTCAACAAAATTCTAGCAAATCGGATCCAGCAGTACATCAGAAAGATCATACACATGACCAATTAGGATTTATCCCAGGGATGCAAGGATGGTACAATATCCACAAATCAATAAATGTGATACATCACACAAACAAATTGAGGGAGAAAAATCACATAGTCATAGCAATTGATGCAGAAAAAGCATTTGACAAAATCCAACACCCTTTCTTGATAAAAACTCTCAGCAAGGTGGGAATAGAAGGATCATACCTCAACACAATAAAAGCCATATATGACAAATCCACAGCCAACATCATGCTCAATGGGCAAACACTAAAACCATTTCCCCTAAGAACAGGAACAAGACAGGGATGCCCACTCTCACCAATCCTGTTCGACATAGTACTGGAAGTACTAGCCATTGCGATCAGACAAGAAGAAATAAAAGGTCTCTAAATTGGAAAAGAAGAGGTAAAACTGTCCTTATTCGCAGATTACATAATACTGTACATAGAAAACCCTAAAGACTCCATAAAAAATTATTAGACTTAATAAATGAATTTGGCAATGTAGCAGGATACAAAATTAATGCCAAGAAATCTATGGAAATTCTATACACCAATAATGAACTTACAGAAAGAGAGAATAAAAAAGCAATCCTATTTACCATTGCACCAAAAAAATTAAGATACCTAGGAATAAACTTAACTAAGGAGGTAAAAGACCTATATGCGGAAAACTACAGGACACCGAAAAAAGAGATAGAGGAAGACATAAACAGATGGAAAAACATACCATATACATGGATTGGTAGAATCAAATACTATCTAAAGCAATCTATAGATTCAATGCACTCTCCATTAAAATACCAATGGCATATTTCGCAGACCTAGAACGAACTTTCCAAAAATTCATCTGGAATAAAAAAAGACCCCGAATAGCTGCAGCAATCCTGAGAAAGAAGAACAAAGTAGGTGGGATTTCAATACCAGATATCACACTGTATTACAAAGCCACTGTTCTCAAAACAGCCTGGTGCTGGCACAAGAACAGACATATAGACCAATAGAATAGAACAGAGAGCCCAGAAATGGACCCAAGCCACTATGCTCAATTAATATTCAACAAAGGAGGCATGAACGTACAATGGAGTCAAGACAGTCTCTTCAATAAATGATGTTGGGAAAATTGGACAGATACATGCAAAAAAAAAATGAAACTAGACCACCAACTTACGCCATACACAAAAATCAACTCCAAATGGATCAATGACTTAAACATAAGATGGGAAACTATAAAAATACTAGAGGAATCCACTGGCAACAAATTCTCAGACATATGTTGAAGCAATTTCTTCATAGATACTGCTCCTAGAGCAATGGAAACTAAAGAGAAAATAAACAAATGGGACTAAATAAAAATAAAAAGCTTTTTCACAGCAAAAGAAACCATCAACAAAACAACAAGAAAGCCCAGTGCATGGGAAATCATATTTGCCAATGTTATCACCAATAAGGGCTTAATCTCCAACATTTACAGGGAACTCATACAACTTAACAAAAGGAAGATAAACAACCCAATCAAAAAATGGGCAAAGGACCTAAATAGATACTTTTCGAAAGAAGACAGAAGGAAGGCCAAAAGGCATGTGAAAACATGATCAAAGTCACTAATCATCTGAGAGATGCAAATCAAAACAATTTGGTACCATCTCACACCTGTCAGAATGGCTATCATCAACAAATCAACAAACGACAAGTGTTGGCGAGGATGCAGAGAAAAAAGAACCCTTGTGCACTGCTGGTGGGAATGCAGACTGGTGCAGCCACTGTGGAGAACAGTATGGAGTTTCCTCAAAAAACTAAAAATGGAACTCCCATTTGACCCAGTGATTCCACTTCTAGGAATATATCCCAAGAAACTAGAAACACCAATCAGAAAGGACATATGCACCCCTATGTTCATAGCAATACAATTCACCATAGCTAAGATTTGGAAACAGCCTAAGTGCCCATCAGCAGATGAGTGGATTAAAAAACTGTGGTACATCTACACAACGGAATACTATGCTGCAGTAAAAAAGAAGGAGCTCCTACCATTTGCAACAACATGGTTGGAGATGGAGAGCATTATGCTAAGTGAAATAAGCCAGTCAGAGAAAGATAAATATCACATGATCTCACTCATTTATGGAATATAATGAACAACATAAACTGATGAACAAAAATAGATCCAGAGACAGAGAAATATCGATCAGACCATCAAACCTCATAGGGAAGGTAGGGGAGGGTGAGTAAAGGAGGAGAGATCAACCAGAGGACTTGTATGCATGCATATAAGCCTAACCAATGGACACAGACAACAGAGGTGTGAGGGCATGAGTGGGGGGGATAGAGAGTGTAATGGGGGAATAAGGATACATATGTAACACCTTAATCAATAAAGAATTTTAAAAAATAAAAATAAAAAAATAAAAGGTAGATTCTTTAAAAAATAAAAAATAAAGAAAGTGGGTGTCTTGTATTGAAAATTGCCAGTAATTATATACCAATATATAAAAATATGGTCCTAGAAATAGAGACAAAAATTATCTAATTCACTTCAAGGCAAGAGCTGAAACTGAGGCTGCAGTCCAATTTCTAGCCCCAAATATCTCAGTTTTTAGATCCCTAAAATCAAAGAACCTAAATTACACATTTCTGGAGGAATGACTTTTGTTCTTATTGAAAATCTGCCTATATTTGAGGCAGTGGGAAGATTTACCTCCATAGGAACAATAGGATTAGTTCCAAGTGGGAGCTGCCTGGAGCTTTTGTCGATCCCACTCCATTGCTATTAATCCAAATATTTTAAAAATAAAAATAAATGTATTAAAAAGGTAAAACCAAACCTAAACAACAACAAAAAACAGTAGATCGTCTAATTCTATTTTTCCTCACAAAATGTTAAATATTTATTATTTTTTTCTTATTTTAAAAATATCTTCCTCTGTTCTGTTTCTTCTAGGAATCCTCAGGTCAGTTTTTTGCTTTTTATTTATTTTTTCTTTTCTAATGTTGAGAATTAAAATTAAAAAGAGTATTCTCTATAACCAACTATCCAACAATCAAGAGCAGAAAATTACCATTTGGAATTTCCATATCTTTATTGTGTACTTTTCACTGGTACCCAAAATAATAGTTCAACATTTATCTGTAATATGTTATTTAATTCACTGTATTTTGTCTCTCATGCTTATTCAACTCGGAAATAAATTAGATACTCCTTGAGATTGTCAATAAACAGTACAAAGAAAAACAGTTGAAAATCTTACAAAAATTTCAACATTAAAATGAGACCAGTGCAATTATGGCTTTCTTTTATAGAGCCTTTATTTTCCAGCATCCGTAATAATAAACAAGGAAAGGTATAGAGAGAGGGATAAAGAAGGTTGACTTGGTATCTATAGCAGCCTTGGGACCAAAATGTCTGGTATGAAATCAAAACAGTCTTTTCTGAAGAAGTCTCAGCATTCTGTGTAGGCTTAGATGAATTGGTTTGAGTGTCTAAAGTCTTTAAATCCAGGAGCAAGCGGAATAAATCAGAACAGATATTTGTTGCAGTGTTAATCATGATTACAAGTTAGTATCTTCCATCTGGAAACACTGAAGTATCTGGCAACATTGAATCCCAATAGCTATGGATGGTTCTGGTAACACCCCTAGAAGGAGTTATGTGTCTGTAAAAGGTAAAACTATGAATTAGTGGGGGAACCATAAGTGCATCTATCACAGTACACAAAGGACAACTGGGTTTTTTTAAAGACGTGGAAAACCATGGACTGTGCTCTTGCTTCTGTAGCTCCAGTTCAGCAGCTTTTTGTACAGCTGCATCAACCAGCATCTGTAAGTCACTAAAGTCCGTGTATACCTCCATCAACACTGGTTCGGAAGAAGACATAAACAGGGGCCCGCTGGTAGAAATCTGGACCTTTTCTTCTGACTTGGCTTTGAGCTTCTGGTTTCGGGCTACCTCTGGATCCAGCGGCTTCCCCTCTGGCTCCTCGGCTATCAGCAGCGGGCTCAGGGGTGGGCATTGCATGTCTTCTGGAGATGCGGGTCCTGACCTGGTCTGTGTAGATTGATCGATTCTCTTCCTGTGTATCACGTTTGTATTCTTGCCTTTTTGGTGGTATATGGTGATGGTGGTGAGGTCATCTCCACTCTGTTCTAGCATTTCCAGAAGAATGCGTCTACGGGCATTGATGAACCAGTTAGTGACCTTCAGGTAAGACAAATCGGTCTGCTCTGACAGCATTCGCTTCTCTGAGTCTGAAGGGTAGGCCTTAAAGCGGTGTTCAAACAGCCAGTCACGGAGGATCTTTGCAGACGCTGCTGGTCAGGACCCTTTCCTCTTCTTGAGCTCTGGTGAAACCGGAACTTCACCTGTACCAGTGTTACTATTTGACTCGATTGAAATGTCTTGGGGCGACTGGTCTGATGTAGAGACCGGGTTTTCTTCCACGGCTTCCATTTTCACGATGCTTGTTTTCTCTACCTTGGGTATCAGAACCGAGGATTGCTGAGCTAGGACTGATGTCGGTCTGAGAGAGCCAGTGAAGAAGGCTTACACATGTCTCCTAGGGGAAGTCTCACCTTTTGCTTCCCAGGCAAGTCAAGTGTTCCTATTGGAGCCAACGGACTTTGTGACGTAACATCATTTCTGACGTTAACACTGACCCTTACCCCTCACTACCTGGGAAGAAAACCATCAATTTTGATTCAAAACACCCGACTTTGTTTCATAATGTAACAACAGAAACACTGAATAAACCTGTATTACCTTTCTTCAAGGTTTTGATGATGTGGGATATGAATTAAGAGCACCTTTAAGAGAGATGGATTGCTCCTACCCACTTTAAAACTCTAAGGAGCTCAAAAAATCTAAATGTTTTTAATCAAATTTTATTTTCCTTCATTGCTTTATTTTACACAAAATACCAGGGGAATCTATTGAAATCCACTAGTGTTGTATATTTATAAGCATTACATATGACTCTGAAAAGTGTCTTCTCATAATTATACAATGAATTAACACTGTATTATACTAAAATGTGCATCTTAAATCTCAAATTATCTAAGGCCTTGACAAGATGGAGGTTTTTTGTTTTTGTTTTCATTATCATATCTTGTCACTTATTTTTTCTAGCATTCTTTTTGTAATTTGAATGTAAGTTTGAGTATTCTACAATTCAAATTATGTTAGTTTATTTGCAGAATTAAAAAGATGAAAAAAGAAAGGCTTATGTTTTGACTTCCAAGAAATGGAGTAATGCAAAAGCAAATTAAAAAAAAAATAAAACAAACATCAAAAAGCAGCTCCTCAAATGAAGCACAATGATTAGAGAAGCAATAATTGAGGATCTGGTAATGGCACTTTGTCAACTTAGAGAAAGTAAAGTGCATAGAGTTTAGCATACTGTAAAATACCTGGATAATTCCTGACAGATAGTTTATACTTTGAAACAAATTGAAGGAACACTCAGGAAGCTAGCACTAAACTCCCTTACTGAAGGAGTGGTGGCAGGTTGTGAGTAGGAAGTATACAAAGTTCTGGCAAATTCAACTAATATAACCTTATTTGGCAGGATTGAGATGGAAGTGTGGCATGACAATAAAAGGAGACCAGTGGTATCTCAGAACTTTACTTGAATTTTTCTAAGATACATATATATTTCATAGAAACATACATATATTACATATACATAATTTTGTAAGATATATATGTTTTAAAAATTAAATAGGCTAATGTTAAATGAAAATATAAAAGATAATATCACAGTATTATTTCCCAATAAGATTGCTATCTAACAACCTAAGTATTTAAGATTTTTCATTGCATAGATGTTAAGAAAATGCTTTCCAATTCTTGTATAAGTCTAACATGATCCCTATTTTAACATAAAGCATGACAAAAATAATCATAGTATATTCACTTATAAAATTATAAATCATTATTAAATTTAGGTTCATATAAAATATAAAACACATGAACAATAGACCTCAGTCCACAAATTGAATCATGGTTTAATATTTGACTATATTTACATAATTTTTCATATTAATATATTAAGGAAAAATGTATTTTCTTGATGGAGGTTGAGAACTATTTTAAAGAATTCAAAGTCGCTTTCTCTTCCGGTCCCTGGCGCTTCGGGAGCCGCGGGCTTCCGTGCAGAGATGGCCAAGTCCAAGAACCACACCACGCACAACCAGTCCCGAAAATGGCACAGAAATGGCATCAAGAAACCCGGGTCACAAAGATACGAATCTCTTAAGGGTGTAGTCCCCAAGTTCCTAAGGAACATGCGCTTTGCCAAGAAGCACAACAAGAAGGGCCTGAAGAAGATGCAGGCCAACAACGCCAAGGCCATGAGCGCATGCGCTGAGGCCATCAAGGCCCTGGTCAAGCCCAAGGAGCCCAGGCCCAATATCCCAAAGGGCTGCAGCCGCAAACTCAGTCGACTTGCCTACATCGCTCACCCCAAGCTTGGGAAATGCGCTCGTGCCCGCATCGCCAAGTGGCTCAGGCTCTGCCAGCCAAAGGCCAAGGCCAAGGCCAAGGCGGAAACCAAGCCCCAGGCTGCAGGTGCAGCTGCAGCTCAGGCTCCCAAAGCAGCTCAGGTTCCCACTCCCAAAGGTGCCCAGGCCCCCATGAAGGCTCCACAGTAGAGGCCTCTGTCTGCCGACGTGAGGACGGAAGGACTGGTGGGGCCCCTGGGCTGCTGTCTGCGTGGCGCCGGTGCCGTCCTGTGCTGTTTGTACAAATAAACCTGCGGCAGGAAAAAAAAAAAAAAAAAAAAAGAATTCAAAGTCAATTTCTTATAAACATGCTGTAGTAAAATAGATAAGAATAGAAAAAAGATTCTTTAACAAACAGATTCATTGTAGATAAAATCACTAATACCCAGGATTATGCTTAATAGTAAAACAAAAATGATTCTTCCTAATTTCTTGAGCAAGACAAAGGTATCTATTTTCACTACTATAACAGTGCTTAGAATTCGGAGCCAATGAAATTAATCAAACAAAAAAATAAATGTAATGCACATATAAAATGAGGTAAAATAGTGTTATTTGTTGATGGCAGACTAGATCAGTTATTCTGTAAAGTAGAATGTCTTGAATTTATCTGTTTTATTTTCCTTATCTTTTAATATCTGTTACTCAGTGTGCTGTAGGAAGGTAATAACATCAACATCACTTGGGAAATTATTAGAAAGGCAGAATATTGGGCCTCACTCAGACTTACTAAATCAGAATTTGCATTTTAACAACATACTTTGTATGTATATAAGTAATTAGTAGCAGTGATTACTATATTCCTCTACCACTGTAACATATTTACATTGGAAGTTAGATGGAATAACTGGATTAGATTCAAGTATTGCACTTTTTACCAAGTGCTGCATATGCGATGCTCTGTACCCAATACTGCATCACAGTATCCACATTATCAGGAAACACAGTATGTCTGATTGTTCCATTCATAATGATGCTAAGTTTGATCAATTTACTCAGGTGTAGGTCACCTCGTCCTTGCATTATAAAAATGTATTACCTTATGACCAACAATTTGGAGAACAGTTTTAGCATCCTTCAAATATACAATTGCCATTAAATTTAATCTATTGTTCTTAGCATCCATGATCACCTTTGATGAATAAATTATTATATGATGGGGAACAAAATTGACATATTCTTATTATAAAAGTTCTAAAAAATTCATCTGTAATTCTGCTGTAAATAAAAGTCCTTATAAACTAGAAATATTTGGTTAAGTTGGAGAATATTGCAAAGGGAAGGCAAGATAGAAAAATTAGTGGGCTATCTTCTATATGAGATTTTTTTATTGAGAATAAATGTGCCTTAAAGTTTTTTCTATACATTTAACATAATTTTATAAATTTGTATGTAGTATCAGTTAGAATCTTCATACTTTATGGTAAGAATTTTGAATGTTTTTCTAGTTTCCTTATCTTCAATGAAAATACATTTTTAAATCCATTAAATATGCTTGTTTTTTTGAAGAGGTATTTTAAGTCTGTGGAAAAAAATGAGCTTATATCGAACATACTCAATATTTTACAATTATATAACCAAATAGACCATTATAAACATAGATATATGATTAGTTGAGTTATGACAAATGTATGAAAAACTTACAGCCTCTATTTCTTTTTTTAATCATTATTGTTGAAAGTGTTACATCAGCCCACACAGGTCCCCCTTCCCTCCCTGCAAGCCCTCACTACCCCATTGTCTGAGTCCACATATTACATATATGCACACATGTTCATTAGTTGATCTCTTCTCACCCATCCACCCCTGCCTTCTCTCTGAGGTTTGACAGTCTGTTCATGCTACTATGCCTCTGAGTCTAATTTTGGTCATCAATTTATTTTGTTCATCAGATTCCACATATGAGTGAGATCATGTGATACTTATCTTCCTCTGACTGGCTCATTTCACTTAGCATAATTCAGCATAATTCTCTCCAGGTCCATCCATGCTGTAGTAAATGATAAGAGTTCTTTCTTTCTTACTGCCACATAGTATTCCATTGTGTAAATGTACCGTTTTTTTGTTTGTTTGTTTGTTTGTTTGTTTTTTATCTACTCATCTGCTGATGGGCACTTAGGCTGTTTCCAAATCTTATATATTGTAAATTGTGCTGCTATGAACGTAGAGGTACATATATTCTTTCTGATGAGTGTTTCGTGTTTCTTAGGATATATTCCTAGAAGTGAGATCCCTGGGTTAAATGGGAGTTCCATTTTTAATTTTTTAAGGAAACTCCATACCGTTTTCCACAGTGGCTGCACCAGTCTGCATTCCCACCAGCAGTGTACAAGAGAAAAGGGAACAAGAAAAAAATAAAAGGCATCCAAATTGGAAAGAAGGAAATAAAACTCTCATTGTTTGCAAATGACATGATACTGCACATAGAAAACCCTGAAGACTCCATCAGAAAACTACTAGATTTAATAAATGTATTTGGAAACGTAGCAGGATACAAAATTAACACCCAAAATTCCCTTTTCTCCACAACCTCACCAACACATCGTTTGTTGATGATAGCCATTCTGACAGGTGTCAGGTGATATCTCAGTGTCATTTTTATTTGCATCTCTCAGATAATTAGGCACTTTGAACATTTTTTCATATGTCTCTTGGCTTTCTGCGTGTCCACTTTGAAGAATAATCTATTTAGGTTCTTTGCACATTTTTAAATTTGATTGTTTATCTTCCTTTTGTTAAGTTATATGAGTTCCCTATGTATTTTGGAGATTAACCTCTAACAAATGTATCATTGGCAAATATGTTCTCCCATGTTGTGGGCTCTCTTGTTATTTTGTTGTTGGTTTCTTTTGCAGTGACGATTTTTATTTTAATGCAGTCCCATTTGTTTATTTTTCCTTAGTTTTCATTGTCCTAGGAGGTGTATAGGTAAACATATTGCTATGAGAGATGTCTGAGATTTTGGTGCCTATGGTTTCTTATAGAACTACTATGGTTTCACATCTTACATTTGAGTCTTTTATCCATTTTGAGTTTATTCTTGTGTATGGTGTAAGTTGGTGGTCTAGTTACATTTTTTTTGCATGTATACAATTTTCCCAACACCATTTATTGAAGAGACGGTCTTGCCTCCTTTGTCAAATATTAATTGAGCATAATAGCTTGGGTTGATGTCTGAGTTCTCTGTTCTGTTCCATTGGTCTATATGTCTGTTCTTGTGCCAGTACCAGGCTGTTTTGAGAACCGTGGCTTTGTAATATCGCTTGATATCTGGTATTGTGATCTCTCCAACTTTGTTCTTTTTTTTCAGGATTTCTGTGGTTATTCAGGGTCTTATTTATTCCATATAAATTTTTGGAGAGTTTATTCTCACTCTGTGAAATATGCTGTGTCATTTCAATGGGGATGGCATTTAATCTAAAAGTTGCTTTGGTTAGTATGGACATTTTAATGACATTGATTCTACCAATCCATGAACACAGTATATTCTTCCACTTTTTTATAGCTTCTCTCTCTTTTTTCAATGTCCTATAGTTTTCCAAGTACAAGTCCTTTTCCTCCTTGGTTAAGTTTATTCTTAAGTATTTAATTGTTTTTGTCACAATGGTAAAAAAGATTGTTTCATTTCTCTTTCTGAGAGTTCATTATTGCTGTATATAAATGCCATGGAATTTTGGGTGTTAATTTTGTATCCTGCTATGTTTCCAAATACATTTATTCAATCTAGTAGTTATTTGATGGAGTCTTTAGGGTTTTCTATGTGCAGTATCATGTCATTTGCAAACAATGAGAGTTTTATTTCCTTCTTTCCAATTTGGATGCCTTTTATTTTTTCTTGTCTAATTGCTATGGCTAGGACTTCCAGTACTATGTTGAACAAGACTGGTGAAAGAGGGCATCCTTGTCTTGTAACTGTTCTTAGGGGAAATGGTTTTGGTTTTTGCCCATTGAGTATGATGTTGGCTTTTATTATGTTGAGGTATGATCCCTCTACTGCCACTTTGCTGAGAATTTTTATCAAAAAAATATGTTGAATTTTGTTGAATGCTTTTTATGCACCAATTGATATGATCATGTGATTTTTATCTTGCAAACTGTTTATGTGCTATATCACATGTATTGATTTGTAAATATTATACCACCTTACATGCCTGGAATAAATCCCAGTTGGTCATGGAGTATGATCTTTTTAATGTACTGCTGGATCTAATTTGCTAGGATTTTGTTGAGGATTTTTTCATCTGTGTTCATAAGGGATATTGGTCTGTAATTTTCTTTCTTTGTAGTGTCATTATATGGTTTCAGAAGTAAGATAATTCTAGCCTCATAGAAAAAACTTGGAAGTTTTTCTTCCTCCTGAATTTTTTGAAATAATTTGAGAAGAATAGGTGTTAGTTCTTCTTTGAATATTTTGTAAAACTCCCCTGTGAAACTTTCCAGACTAAGGCTTTTGTTTGCTGAGAGTTATTTTTTTTTGTTTGTTTGTTTGTTTTAATTAGTGCTTCAATTTCATCAGTAGTTATCAGCCTATTCAGTTTTTCCGATTCTTCCTGATTGAGTTTTAGGAGGTTATATATTTTTTAGGAATATGTGGATTTCATCCAGGTTGTACCATTTGTTGGAATAAAGTCTTTCATTGTATTTTTTTTTACATTCATTTGTATTTCTGTGGGGTCTGTTGTTACTTCACCTCTTTCATTTCTGATTTTGTTTATTTGGGTCCTCTTTCTTTGCTTCTTGGTGAGCCTGGCTAGAGGTTCATCAATCTTGTTTATCCTTTCAAAAAACTAGCTCTTGGTTTTATTGATCTTTTGTATTTTTATTTTTTGGTCCCTATGTCATTTATTGCCACTGTGATCTTTACCATTTCCTTCCTTCTATTTACTCTGGGCTTTTCTTATTGTTCTCTCTCATTCTATCAGTTGTAGTGTTAGACAACTTACCACTTTTCTTGTTGTTGTTGTTTTTTTTTTTTGGTGTTGTTTTTTTGAGGTAGGCCTGTAGTGCTATTAATTTCCCTCTCAAGACTGTTTTCATTGTGTCCCATAGATTTTGGATAGTTGTGTGTTCATTTTCATTTGTTTCCAGGATTTTTAAATTTATTCTTTAGTAACCCATTAGTTGTTTAACAGCATGCTATTTAGCCTCCATGTGTACAACCTCTATTTCAAATACAGACTTATTTCATGCTATTGGGCTTGGTAGTTTCATCAGCTGAATTAATATTTTTGGCTACATTACATTTAAATTAAAAAAAACAAACAAACCAGCAATCCTACTTCTGGAAGTATATTCTAAATCCTGAAACACCAATCATAATGAGTATATGCACCTCTATGTTGATAGCAGTACTTTTTATAATAGCCAAGTGCTCATCAATAGATGAATGGATAAAAAAGCTGTGGTTCATTTACATAATGGAATACCCTTTGTGACAGCATGAATAGACCTGGAGATTATTATACTAAGTGAACTATGCCAGGCAGAGAAAGACAAGTATTATATGATCTCATTAATATGTAGAATCTAATGAACAAAATAAACTGATGAACAAACTATAACTGTAGGCATAGGTACATGGATCAGTCTGACAGAAGACAAAGGGGAGGAAGGTCAAGAGGTGGGGAGGAACTGGATAAAAGGAAGTAAAGCGATTAGCAAAAATTTTTGTTTAAATATTTTAAAAAGACATGATATTTGAAGAGCTAATGTGGTTGAGTTATCTAGATGACCAAAATAATATAGCTTTGGTATGGTGTCAGTTTTCATCAATAAATATATTATATCAACCTTTTGCTAATCAAATCTAAAACATTAATAATTAGATTGCCTTTATTTAAAATAGGACATGAGTGCCTGGGGTGGGGTCTGCCCTGGGGATCCTAAACAGGGACTGGACCCACATTGCCTTCAGACCACCTCTCTATGGGCATCCCAGAAGACTGCCAGCAGACCGCCTCTGGGCAGGCTTGGAGCCAGCTGGTTCCTGGCACAAGCTCAGAGGAAAATGACATGATCTCAATGCCAATGTGACCTTACTAGGGCCCTGGGATAAGTATAATAAAATTTGCATTTTGATTTTGACCCCATCCACCATGGGTTTTTCTGTATACATTGTGGGTAAGGGCATGCCCAGAAGAAATATAGTTATGTAACCCTGAATACAAATGAAAGGCTCTACTCAAAAAACCCCTCTACTAAATCCAGGAGTTGGGGGTCATGCTCTCTTTCTTGCACATGCTCTACCTCGAAGGAACACGCCCATGTCATTTATTTCCCCTTACCCTTCCCCCACAGGCTCATATACCCCAATTTCTAAGGGACCGCATGAGACTTGCAACCAGGGGAGAAATGGACAGCTGCAGCACCTCCCAGGCTAACCCCCTGAACCTGTCTCCAAGGCCCCCTTTCTCTGGTTTCCCAGTGAGCAAAAGCAGCCTGGCCATTGTTTCTCTCAACTGACCCTCTCCTCATTTGGAATGTAAGCAGCCCAGTCACTTTCTCTCTCTCTCTCTCTCTCTCTCTCTCTCTCTCTCTCTCTCTCTCTCTCTCCCCTCTCTCTCCCTCTCTCTCTCTCTCTCTCTCTTTCTCCAGCTGGCCCATTCCTTATTTAGAATGTATCTTCAATAAACTCCTTTTTGCTTTACCTTGATTTTTTTTTACCTTAAACTCTTTTCTGTGTTGACAAAAAGAACTGAAGTCCCAGCTGGTAACCCCAATCGGTAACATTTATCTCCAAAACTTATTGTAGAGAAGAAGAATATCTTGAACTGGCAGAATATATTGAACAGATAAACTATCAAAATGACATACTCCTTTAAACCTTCATTAGATAAAAAACCTAGACAATAAATATTCTATTTTATACAAAATGAGTACTTTTCAATGAAGGAATTAATACTCTTAATTAAAGGACTTAGAAAAGCAGGCTTGGAAAAACAGTGAAGGAGGCAATAATCCAAAACATTTATGACTCGAAATATATTTTCCTGGGAAAGTAAATAATTAAAAAGCTTCATTTAAATATAATGAATCAATATGGCCCAGAAACATGTAGAATCATATATATTTAAAAATCAATAACTTGATGCGTGTGGAGTGCTCCAATACAGGAACATACAAATACATTAAAAAAAAAAAAAAAAACTTCTGGAAGATATCAAAGTAAGGGACCTTAATATCCCACTGACACCACTGGATAAATCCTCTAAACAAAAAAATCAGCAAAGAAGCAGCAATCTTAAATGAATCACTAGATCAGATGGACTTAACTGACATCTTCAGAATATTTTACCCCAAATCTACAGAATACATGTTCTTCTCAAGTGCACATGGGACATTTTCAAAGATAGACCACATATTGGGACACAGGCAAAGTCTCTTCAAATTCAAGAAGGTAGAAATCATATCAGGCATCTTCTCAGATCAAAATGGCATAAAATTAGAAATTAGCTATAATAAAAACAATGACAAAAAAATCAAAACAAACTTGGAGGCTAAATAGCATGCTATTAAACAATGATTGGGTTACCAAAGAGATCAAAGAAGAAACAAAAAGCATCCTGGAAAAAAATTATAATGAAAACATAATAATCCAAAATCTATGTGACACGATGAAAGCAGTCCTGAGAGGGAAGTTCATACCTCTACAGGCCTACCTCAAAAAAACAAGAAAAAATGGTAATAAATTATCTAACTCTGCAACTTAAAGAATTAGAAAGAGAGAAACAAGAAAAGCTCAGAATAAGAAGAAGGAAGTAAATAATAAAGATCAGAGCAGAAATATACGACAGAGTGTGAAGATTGGCTACAGCATTTGGAGAGGTTCAAGTCTCAGACTAATGAGAGGGCACAGTCCTCTTGTGGCTAAGCCACATGCAGGCCCCAGCTTGGAGGGAAAATCCCTCCCAGCACAATTATAGCCAAGGGCTGTGGTTGTACACTTGACCTTATGGTCTGAACCTGTGGTCCAAGGTCGCTGAGTGATATAGGTTGTGGGAGGTGCAGTAAGTGCTGCCGAAACAAAGCTTAATAGAATTCTCAGGTGCATGTAATTGAGTAGATTCAAAACCCATGAGAACATGGTAAACATTCTGACATTCTGACCAAGCCCTTACTTTGTCTCATGGGATCTGACTATAAAACAAAGACTTGGATTGCAGGTTGTGTCACTGTCTCTCCATCTGAGACAGTGATCCACCTGGCCCCAACTGTATTCTCTTGTCTGACTTCTTTAATCCTTCACCGACCCTCCTCATGTTCACCCCTGGCCGTGCTGGACGTAGTTCATAGAGACAAAAAAAAACACAAAAAAACCCCACAAAAACAATACAAAAGATCAATAAAACCGATAGCTGGTTCTTTGAAAGGATAAACAAGATTGATGAACCTCTAGCCAGTCTCATCCTATATAATAAAATGCTAATATGCAAACAGACCAAATGGTGGAACAACCCAAACAACCAAACAACTAAACAACCGGTTGCTATTATGTGCACTGACCACCAGGGGGCATGCACAGAACATGGTGGGCTTCAGGCATGGCTGGTCACTGTCATCATTGGGGCAAGCCTCTGGTGGTTACTGAAAATTCTTTTCTCCTGCGCCCAAGGTCCCACCCAGCACCCGCACGTGATGCTGGTGCTAGCCCCACTCACACCTGCTGGTGGCACTGGAGCAGTTGCTTGCACCTGCTGCTGGCACTCAGCTCCAGTCCCAATTGCTCGGTGCTGTCAGTGGATGTGAATGGCAGCTGCCAGCCCTGATGGCCCCTGAGGGCTTCTCCACCTCCTCCTGCTCCTGAGGGCTGATCAGGGCAGCAGCTGCAGCTTACACCCATTGACAGCACCAGACACGCTCACACCCACTGCTGATGCTGGCCCCAAACACTCCGTGCCATCAGCAGGTGCAAAAAAGCCTGGCGCCATCAGTGTGTAGGAGTGGCGGCAGCAGGAAAGGGGCTGCTGGCAAAGAGAGGACCAAGGGCTGCAGCAGAAGGGACCGGGTGGGGGCACAGAAGATGGGCCAGACCCACGCCTGTGCCCACTGCAGCCTTGCAGCCCACAGTTCCTTTCAAGGTGCACTAATTCATGCACTGGGCCCCTAGTCAAGAAATAGAGAGGACCCAAATAAACAAAATCAGAAATGAAAGAGGTGAAGTAACAATGGACCCCACAGACATACAAAAGATTGTAAAGAAAATACTATGAACAACTCTATTCCAACAAACTGAACAACCTAGATGAAATGGACATATTCTTTAAAAAATACAATCTTCCAAAACTCAATCAGGAAGAATTAAAAAAAAACACATGAGTAGGCCAATGACTACTAATGAAATTGAAGCAGTAATCAAAAAACTTGCAGCAAACAAAAGCTCTCATGGAGACAGCTTCACAGGGGAGTTTTATCAAACATTTAAAGAAGAACTAAAACCTATCCTCCTCAGTCTATTAAAAAAAAATCAAGAGGAATGAACACTTCCAAGCTTGTCCTACGAAGCCAGCATTACCCTAATCCCAAAACTAGAAAAAGACACTACAAAGAAAGAAAATGACAAGCCAATATCCCTTATGAACACAAATGCAAAAATCCTCAACAAAATTTTAGCAAATCAGATCTAGCAATACATTAGAATATCATACTCTATGACCAAGTGGGATTTATTCCAGGGATGAAAGGCTGCTATAATATCTGCAAATCAATAAATGTGATACATCACATAAACAAATTGAGAGACAAAAATCACATAATCATGTCAATAGATGCATAAAAAGCATTTTGCAGAATCCAACACCTTTATTGAAAGAAATTCAAAGCAAAGTGGGAATCTAGAGATCATACCTAAACATAATAAAAGCCTTATATGACAAACCTACAGCCAATATCATACTCAATGGGCAAAAACTAAAACATTCCCCTAAGAACAGGAACAAGACAGGGATGCCCACTTTCATCACTCCTATACTACATAGTACTGGAAGTGCTAGCCATAGTGACCAGACAATAAGAAGAACTAGAAGGGAGATCGAAGATGGCTGCTGACAGAAAGGCAGGCTGCAAGATAGTGTGTGAGTGAGAGAATGAAAGGAGAGTGTGTGGACATATGGGGAGTGTCTATTTGTGAGTGAGGGACAGCTATATTCCAAGGGACTGTTGGGGACTGCCGGACAGAGCTCCCCTCACCAGGCAGCCTCCACTGCTGCTGAAATCTCTCCCAGAGCTACCAGCTCTGCCAAAGAGACCGCACCATCTTGAAAGGAAGAGTGGCTGTGATCGGAAGCCTAACCTTACCTTCAATCAGGAAGAATAGGATACAACCTGGGACCCTACAACCACAACACCCAGCAGCGAACCCACAAACTCGGGGTCTCAAGCAGCGCAAATACACGGACTCAGACAAGCTCTGCACCTTCTCATGGAAAGGTCAGATTTCACGCAAAGAAAGGTAAGGTCTGCGATCCAGGCTGAAGTGAGAAAAGTGTGCAGCAGGCTCTAGAGGTTCAGGGGAAGTCTGCACCCCACAAAATCCACAGACTTTGGGGCCAGCATAGTCTGCAAATGTGGAAGGGGGTCCACAGGGATGCTGACAGAAGGGAACTCTAGAAATCAACCCATAGCTGGGCTGGGCACAAAAAGACAGCCTGAAGCTTTACCAGTAAACTGGCTGCGCTGTGCCAGGGGAAAAAGAAGTGCACAGAGACTTGAGCAGAGTCCTGTGCAGTGCCGGGGCAAAAAAGTCACGAATTCCTGCATTTACTCTGGCTCTTTTTTCTCTTTAAATCCTTGCTTTTGATTATTAAGCCCAGTACATAGGATCAACCAATTAAAAACACTCTCAGAGACTGCAGGGGAAAGTTGTTTTTGTGGAACCTGGGGATCAGAGTGGGGAGAAACTATCAGAAAACCAGCTCTGGGGCAGTCCATACTCCCAAACCAGTATTAAATAGAGCAGGGAAAACAAATTCTAAATTCTGGGTAGAGAGGACTTATAACCCTGGATGGCAATAAGGAAACACTGCCACCCAGGGGTTGAATCACAAAATGACTCTTATGTAAATAAAACCACAGGCAGGCTGAGTAACAAAGAAATACTGCCTGCTTAAAAATAAGAATGTGGCATACAACACAGAGGAGCTGTGGAATGCAGGGAACTTCAATACTATCCTGACTACCTGACAGTAAACAGGTGTGCCAAACAGAACAGTATAGGAAGTGAATGACCTTCAATGCTGTGCATTTTTATTTTTACTTAAGAAACTATTTTTTTTCTCACTTGATTTTACCTAGTTAATTATTATATTTTTATTTTTAATCAGTATTATCACTACTACTATTTTACCTTTTTTTAAAGTTTCATTTTATTTTCTCTTTATTTTATTTTATTTTATTTTAGGATTAGTGTTATAAATTCTATTTTTATTTTAGCATTATTTTACTCTATCTCAATTTTTCTTTTTGCCAACACTCTCTTCCTCACTTTTCCTTATTTGTTGTCCTGTTTCTCTTACCCTATTCCTGCTTTAGATGTTCCCTATTCCTTATTTTTACCTGCTGTTAAAAATACATCCTACTTATATATCTCATTTCCAATCCCCTGCTCCAAGTCCATACACACCTCTCTCTTATCTTTCTTCACTATCCAACTTTTTTTCTCTCTTCCCTTTCATTTTTTTAATTTATGTTTTTTTTTAATTTTGTTTTCTTTTGCTTTGCTTTCTCTCTGTCCTATTGTTGTTGTTAGTTTGATTGTTGATTAGATTGGTTTTTTTGTTTGTTTGCATGATTGTTTGGTGTTTTTTGTTTGTTTTATTTTTGCTTCTGTTTTTCCTCCTCTCTTTGCTTGTTATTAGTTGTTGCTTGTAGTTTTCATTCATATGTGGGTAATAGTTGTTTGCATTTTTATTTTTGGATTACTTGTTGTTTTATTTGAGTTTTCAGTCCATGTAAATAGTTCTTTTCCCATTCTTTTTTATTCTCTTTCTTTTCTCTCTTACTTTTTTTCCTTTTCTCAGTATTATTTTTGCACTCTTTTCTTTTTTTTATACCCAAATTCTCTTTTCTTTGGTGGTCACCTTTATTTGGGATTATTAGTATCATGAATATATTTGTGTTCAGTGCCTAGTGCATTGTGCCTTGCTGTGTTGTATTTTGTGCATTTGAGAAAATGCAGGAGAGAGAAAGCTAGATAACCAGACACCCAGAGAGGAGAGTTTATGGGGAGACAAAGAACAGCCCACATAGGAAAGAAAAGGAGGCATCATCAGAGAAGGAAGTAAACAAAATGGAGGCAAGCAATATGTCAGTGAAAGAAAGCAGAAAAATGGTCATAAGGTAACTGAAAAGTTTGGAAGACAAATTCAGCAATATGTGTAAGAACCTAGAGGAAATGAAGAACCAAGAAGAAATGCAAAATGACTTCACTGCCCTAGCCAGTTTGGCTCAGTGGATAGAGCATCAGCCTGCAGACTCAAGGGTCCCGGGTTCGATTCCAGTCAAGGGCATGTACCTTGGGTGCAGGCACATCCCCAGTAGGGGGAGTACAGGAGGCAGCTGAATCTATGTTTCTTTCGCATCGATGTTTCTAGCTCTCTATCCCTCTCCCTTCCTCTCTGTAAAAAAATCAATAAAATATATTTTAAAAAAAATGACTTCAGTGCAATAAAGAACACAATAGAAAGCATCAACAGTAGATTAGAAGAAGCAGAAGACTGAATAGGTGAACTAGAAGACAAGGTATGAAAAAATACTCCAGAAGAGCAGCATCCAGAAAAAAAGCTTAAAAAATAAGAGGAGAGCCTAAGGGAACTTTGGGAAAACACAAAACAATATCCACATACTAGGGGTGCCAGAAAGAGAGGAAACTGAGCAAGGAATAGAAAACCTGTTTGAAGAAAGAATGACAGAAAACTTACCTGATATAGGGAACAAAAAACTCACACAAGACCACGAAGCTCTCAGAGTCCCAAAGAAAATGTAAGAATATTAAAAGAGACCAGAGAGAGACAGAAAGTTACCTACAAAGGATTCCCCAACAGACTAGTGACTGATTTCTTAACAGAAACACATCAGGCCAGAAGAGAATGGAAGGAAATATACAAAGTCATGCAAAGGAAGGGTCTGAATCCAAGAATACTTTACCTAGAAAGGCTATCAATCAAAATTTAGGGTGAAATCAGGAGCTTCACAGACAAAAATGGACTAAGGGAGTTTATTACCACCAAACCAGCAATGAAATAAATGCTAAAGGGTCTGCTGTAAAAAGAAGAAATAGGAAGCAAAGAAGGAACACAGTGGTAAAGAATAAAAATGGCAACAAAAAAGTAACTATCAATAATAACTTTAATTGTAAATGGAATAATGCCCCAATAAAAAGACACAGGGTAACTGATTGGATAAGAAAACATGACTCATATATCTGCTGTCTACAAGAAACCCACCTCAGAAAAAAGATGCACACAGACTGATGGTGAAGGGATGGAAAAAGGTATTTTGGGCGAATGGAAATGAAAAAAAAAGCTGGGGTAGCAATACTTATATCTGACAACTTAGATCTCAAAGTGAAGGACATAAAAAGAGATAAGGAAGGCCACTTCATAATACTAAAGGGAGCAGTCAAACAAGAAGAAATAACTTTGGTAAACATATATGCACCCAATACAAGAGCAACCAAATACAAAAAAAACTCCTGGAGGATGTCAAGGGAGAGATTGACAGCAATACAATCATAGTAGGAGACTTTAATACCCCACTATCACCATTGGACAAATCCTCTAGACAAAAAATCAGCAAAGAAACATCAATCCTAAATGACACACTAGATCAGATGGAATTAATTGACATCTTCAGAACATTTCACCCCAAAGCCACAGAATATATATTCTTCTCAACTACATATGGGTAATTTTCAAAGATAGACCATATAGTGGGACACAGGCAAAGTCTCTTCAAATACAGGAAGATAGAAATCATATCAAGCATCTTCTCAGATCACAATGGCATAAAACTAGAAATCAACTACAATAAAAACAATCAAAAAACCAAACACCTGGAGGCTAAATAGCATGCTATTAACCTTTTGCACTCGGATGTCGAGTGTGACTCGACACGGTTAGTATTAGAATAAAGGAATCGAGAAAAAAGCAAGCGAGTCAAAGGGTTAAAGGATGATTAGGCTACCAGAGAGATCAAAGAAGAAATTTTTTAAAAAATGGCAACAAAGGACAATGAAAACACAACAATCCAAAATATATGGGACACAGTGAAAGCAGTCTTGCGAGGAAAGTTCATACCTCTACAGGCTTACCTCAAAAACAAAACAAAACAAACAAACAAACAAAAAAACAAGTAACAATGGCAATAAATCATCTAACCTTGCAACTTAAAGAATTAGAAAGAGAGCAACAAGAAAATCCCAGTGTGAACAGACGGAAGGAGATAATGAAGGTCAGAGCAGAAATAAACAACATAGAGACCACGCCCCCCCCCAAAAAAACATACAAAAGATCTGATTCTTTGAAAGGATAAACAAGATTAATGAACCTTTAGCCAGGCTCACCAAAAAGCAAAGATAGAGGACCCAAATAAACAAAATCAGAAATGAAAGAGATGAAGTAACAATGGATCCCACAAAAATACAAACGATTATGAAAAATACTATGAACAACTCTATTCCAACAAAATGGACAACCTGGATGAAATGGACATATTCTTAGAAAAATACAAGCTTCCAAAACTCAACCAAGAACAATCAAAAAACCTGAATAGGCCAATAACTAACAAATAAATTAAAAAAGTGATCAAAAATCTTCCAGCAAACAAAAGCCCTGCCTGAACTGCCTTACAGGGGAGTTCTACCAAGCAATCAAAGAAGAGCTAAAACCTATCCTCCTCAGACTATTCCAAAAAATTCAAGAGGAAGGCACACTTCCAAGCTTTTTCTATGAAGCCAGCATTACCCTAATCCCAAAACCAGATAAAGACACCACAAAAAAAGAGAACTACATGCCAATATCCTTGATGAACAAAGATGCTAAAATCCTCATCAAATATTCTAGCAAATCAGATTCAGCAATACATTACAAAGACCATACACCATGACCAAGTTGGATTTCTTCTGGGGATGCAAGGATGGTACAATATCCGCAAATCAATAAATGTGATACATCACATAAACAAACTGAGAGACAAAAATCACATAGTCATATCAATCAATGCAGAAAAACCATTTGACAAAATCCAACACCCTTACTGGATAAAAACTCTCAGCAAAGTGGGAATAGAGGAATCATACCTCAACATAGCAAAAGCCCTATATGACAAACCTACAGCCAACATCATACTCAATGGGCAAAAAATAAACTCATTTCCCGTAAGAACAGGAACAAGACAAGGATGATCACTTTCACCACTCATGTTCAACATAGTACTAGAAGTACAAACCATAGTGATCAGACAAGAAGAAATAATAAAAGGCATACAAATTGGAAAAGAAGTAAAACTGACTAATTCGCAGATGACATGTTACTATACATAGAAATCCCTAAAGACTCCATCAAAAACTACTAGACCTAATAAATGAGTTTGGCAATGTAGCAGGATACAAAATTAACACCCAGAAATCTATGGCCTTTTTGTATACCAATAATGAACTCACAGAAAGAGAAATGAAAACAACAACAACAACAAAAAATCCCATTTCCCATTGCACCAAAAATAATTAAGATACCTGGAAATAAACTTTACTAAGGATGTAAAAAACCTGTATTCGGAAAACTACAGGACATTGGAAAAAAGAGTTAGGGGAAGACATAAACAAATGAAAGAACATACCATGTTCATGGATTGGTAGAATGAGCATCATTAAAATGTCCATACTATCTAAAGCAATCTATAGATTCAATGCAATCCCCATTAAAATACCAATGGTATATTTCAAAGATCTAGAGCAAACTACAAAAATTTATCTGGAATAAAAAAAGACCCCAAATAGTCACAGCAATCCTGAGAAAGAAGAATGAAGTTGGAGGGATCACAATACCAGACATCAAGGTATATTACCAAGCCACGGTTCTCAAAACTGCCTGGTACTGGCACAAGAACAGACATATATACCAATGGAACAGAATAGAGGACCTGGAAATTGACCCAAGCTGTTATATGCAATTAATATTTGACAAAGGAGGCAAGAGCAGACAATGGAGTCAAAACAGTCTGTTTAATAAATGGTGCTTGGAAATTTGGTCAGATACATGCAAAAAAATGAAACTAGATCACCAAATTACACCATACACAAAACAAACTCAAAATGGCTAAAGGACTTGAATGTAAGACGGGAAACCATAAAAATCCTACAAGACTCCATAGGCAGTAAAATTGCAGACATACAGTGTATGTTGTAGCAATATCTTTACAGATATAGATCCTAGGGCAAGTGAGACTAAGAAGAAAATAAACAAATGGGACTACATCAAAATAAAAAGCTTCTGCATAGCATAGAAACCATCAACAAAACTAGAAGAAAGCCCACTGCATGGGAAAACATATTTGCCCACGTTATCTCTGATAAGAGTTTAATCTCCAAAATATACAGGGAGCTCATACAACATAAAAAAGGAAGATAGAAAGAAAAGCCTGGCTGCTGGCAAAGATCAAAAAGAAAGAGGAAGAGAAAGAGAGAGGAACTCATCAACACCACCAACAAGACATGCCTTGGAACTGCCCAGCAACCCAGCAGCCACTCCAACCAAATTCCTGCTACCCCAGCTGCAGACCCATGGACCCTGGGACCTCCACCTCCAAAGGTGCACGGCTGGGCAGCAGTAAGTGTAACCTCTCCCTCCCTAGCGGCAGAACTCCAGATTCGCGTGTTTCCAGCCAGATTCACGCATTTCCACCCAGATTCGCTCATTTCCAGCTGGATTCGTGCATTTCCAGCCGAGCAGGTAGCCAGGGCACTCCATTCCTTAGGCAGCGCTTGGGAACCTCTGAGAGCCCCTGAGGATGTGATTCTGTACAGACAAGGGTGCGCGGCCCCGCAGTAGAAATTCTGTATTCCCTCTTCCTGCGAAGATCCAATAGTCAGGTACCCTGAGCCCATCTACCCACAGGGTGCTAGTGGGAGCAACTGTGAGCTCTCCTTGGGTGCGCTCTTAAACAAGCGGGGGAGGGGGGCACACTCCCCTCCAGCAGTAGAAGTTTTGAATTCACTTAGCCTGGATACTGGCCCACAGGCACCTCAATTGCGTGGCTACACTGCCAGGGCCCTTCAGAGTCCTTCAGTGTGCCTCTCTAGCAAACGTACTGAGGGTGCTCCTGTGAGCAGCCCCTGGGAGTAAGCGCCTATCCACAACAGGTGCAACAGCAAAAGCTGGGTCTTCCCACCCCACGACTACAGAACTCAGGGCATCACAGTCATGCCTTTCCAAAGAGCAGGCCCCCTGAGCCCCATCACCCCAACAGATGGTTCCTGGGGGCCATTGTGAGTCCCTGCTGGACACGCGTGACTACAATGAAGGGTGCAAGACAGCAAAAATTGGGACATTCCCCTCTATGGCTGCTGAATTCTAGACACTGCAATTTATCCTCTCAGGCTCACAGGGCCACATCAAGAGAACCCAAATAGCTCAAGTAGGGAGCTACACTAGATGAACAAGCCCAGGAGAAGTGAGAGATTACGCCAGTAGCACCATCCCCAAAAGAACCTGGGTAGCAAAGCAATTGGATCTACAATTAAAACATTACTGGAAAACATGGGAAGACATAAAAGCAATCCCCAAAGGAAAGAAAAAGAGGAATCACCAGAAAGGGAGTTAAATGAATTCAAGGCTAGCAGTTTATCAGAGATAGAATTCAGAGTAATGGTTATAAGTATGTTTAAATGGCTGGATGACAAGTACACACAACTCAATGACAAATACATACAATTCAATGAGAACTATAAGGAGCTGAATGAGAATGTCACCAACAGGAAAAGAAACCAAGAGGAGATGAAGAACGACATAGCTGCAATAAAGAACACAATGGAAGCCTTAAACAGTAGACTAGAAGAGGCTGAGGACCGCATCAGCGAATTAGAAGACAAGGTAGGAAAAAACACACAAACACAGCAGCAACTGGAAAGAAGACTTAAAAAGCCAGAGAAGAGCCTAAGGGAGCTTTGGGACAACACAAAACGAAAAAACATTCACTTAATAGGGATACCAGAAGGAGAGGAAGAGAAACAAGGAATAGAAAACCTGTTTGAAGAAATAATGACAGAAAACTTCCCTGATATTGGCAAGAAAAAAACTATCCAAGTCCAAGAAGTACATAGAATCCCAAACAAGGTGAACCCCAAAAGACCGACACCAAGACACATCATAATTAAATTGTCGAACACCAACGACAAAATAAGAATCTTAAAGGCTGCCAAAGAGAGACAGAAAGTTACCTACAAGGGATCTCCTATTAGAATATCAACTGATTTCTCTACAGAAATACACCAGGCCAGAAGGGAATGGAATGAAATATACAAAGTGATGCAAAGCAAGAGACTGAATCCAAAAATACTATACCCAACAAGGCTATCATTCAAAATTGAAGGTGGAATCAGAGGCTTCACAGACAAAAAAGGGATAAGATAGTTTATCACTACCAAGCCAGCAATGCAAGAAATGCTAAAGGGGCTGCTGTAAAAAGAAGAAAGAGAAAGGCAAGAAGAAACACAAGCCTTAAGGAAAAATATGACAACAAACATGTACTTGTCAATAATAACATTAAACAGGGATGCACACCCTCACCACTCCTGTTCAACATAGTGCTGGAAGTACTAGCCATTGCGATCAGACAAGAAGAAGAAATAAAAGGCATCCAAATTAGAAAAGAAGAAGTAAAACTGTCCTTATTTGCAGATGACATGATACTGTACACAGAAAACCCTAAAGACTCTATCAAAAAATTATTAGACTTCATAAATGAATTTGGCAAGGTAGCAGGATACAAAATTAATGCCAAGAAATCTATGGCATTTCTATACACCAATAATGAACTTACAGAAAGAGAGACTAAAAACAATCGCATTTACCATCCCAACAAAAAAATTATGATACCTAGGAATAAACTTAACTAAGGAGATAAAAGACCTATACATGGAAGACTACATGACAATGAAAAAAGAGACAGAGGAACACATAAACGGATCGAAGAACATACCATGTTCATGGATTGGTAGAATCAACATCATCAAAATATCCATACCACCCAAAGCAATCTACAAATTCAATGCACTTCCCATTAAAATACCAATGGCATATTTCACAGACCTAGAACGAACCTTCAAAAAATTCATCTGGAATAAAAAAAATGACCCCGAATAGCCACATCAATCCTGAGAAAGAAGAACAAAGTAGGGGGGACCTCAATAAAAGATATCAAGCTGTATTACAAAGCCACTGTTCTTAAAACAGCCTGGTACTGGCGCAAGAACAGACATATAGACCAATGGAATAGAATAGAGAACCCAGAAATCGACCCAAACCACTATGCCCAATTAATATTTGACAAAGGAGGCATGAACATACAATGGAGTCAAGACAGTCTCTTCAACAAATGGTGTTGGGAAAATTGGACAGATACATGCAAAAAAATGAAACTATATCACCAATTTTCACCATACACAAAAGTAAACTCAGAATGGGTAAAGGACTTAAACATAAGACAGGGAACCATAAAAATACTAGAGGAATCCACATGCAGCAAAATCTCAGACATATGCCGAAGGAACTTCTTCACTGATACTGCTCCTAGGGCAATGGAAACTAAAGAGAAAATAAACAAATGGGACTACATGAAAATAAAAAGCTTTTGCAGAGCAAAGGAAACCATCAATAAAACAACAAGAAAGCCCACTGCATGGGAGAACATATTTGCCAATGATATCAATGATAAGGGATTAATCTCCAACATCTACAGAGAACTCATACAACTTAACAAAAAGAAGATAAACAACCCAATCAAAAATGGGAATCTGATCTAAATAGACACTTTTCGAAAGAAGACAGAAGCAAGGCCAAGAGACATATGAAAACATGCTCAAAGTTTAATCATCAGAGAGATGCAAATCCAAACAACAATGCGGTACCATCTTACACCTGTCAGAATGGCTATCATCAACAAATCAACAAACAACAAGTGTTGGCGAGGATGTGGAGAAAAAGGAACTCTTTTGCACTGCTGGTGGGAATGCAGACTGGTGCAGCCACTGTGGAGAACAGTATGGAGTTTCCTCAAAAAACTAAAAATGGAACTCCCATTTGACCCAGTGATTCCACTTCTAGGAATATATCCCAAGAAACTAGAAACACAAATCAGAAAGGATATATGCATCCCTATGTTCATAGCAATACAATTCACCATAGCTAAGATTTGGAAATAGCCTAAGTGCCCATCAGCAGATGAGTGGATTAAAAAACTGTGGTACATCTACACAACGGAATACTACGCTGCAGTAAAAAAGAAGGAGCTCCTACCATTTGCAACAACATGGATGGAGATGGAGAGCATTATGCTAAGTGAAATAAGCCAGGCAGAGAAAGATAAATATCACATCCTCTCACTCATTTCTAGAATATAATGAACGGCATAGACTGATGAACAAGAACAGATCTAGAGACTGAGAAACGTGGATCAGAACTCAAACCTCAGGGAAGGTGGGGGTCGGTGGGAGTAAGGGGGAAAGTTCGACCAAGGGACTTGTGTGCATGCATATGAGCCTAATCAATGGACACAGACAACAGGGGGGTGGGGCATGAGTGGGAGGTGGGTGGTAATGGGTGGATAAGGACACATATGTACAAAGAAAATAATGATAATAATAAAATTAAAAAAAATAAAAAGAAATTGTGAGGTAACCAGAACCCCAAGAACGCCTGAGAACGTCTTTCCTGCCATGCTAGCAGTCATCAGTTGTATGGTAATATCACCTGGGGCAAATGGGGAAGTATTTTGGATTTATGTTCCTGAATCTTCATGGGTAAGAGCCCTTACATGTGCTGATCCCCCACCTAATGTAGTCACCAATAACAACAAACACATTGGTCATCCAGGAGTACCATGGGTGGGGCAAGGAAGTATAATTACACAGGGTTCACCACCCAGCTTCCCTTTGGTATGACACAAAATCAAACCACATATCCTTTGTTTGTAAAATTAAAGAGAGGTTTCTGGTATGCGTGGACACCAAAGAAGGGACTATCACTACTTGCTCCTGGGAGAGGTGCAGAAAATGTATCTAAGACCTTGTCTATACAAAAAGAAATTGACAGCCAGTTTGAAATGGAATTGCCATGGCCTAGAGCAAAGAATATCCTTACATGATATTATTCTACAATGTCATTATAGTTTTTCCCAGATTTGTGTTACCCCCATTACCTATAATAGTACCTCACACCCTTGGGAATCAATAGAAAATCAGGTGCTTGGAGACAAAGCTAACACGTCTTTTGATATTTTAGAATTACAACAGCATAATGTATAATTATTCCAAACAAACTTACAAACCAATTCTTTGAATGTCTGGCAGCAATTTAAAAAGGAAATGAAAGGACTTAATCCCTTCCACTGTATAGCGGGCCCCCTGGGAAGGCACCTGAGCATTCTATATTGGCCCCTCTTGCCCTTTTGGCCAAGAGGGACCCTCTTCTCACAATCCAATTGCCCACAGCTGTTGCCTGAGCTTTCAGTTCATGCCGAGGTTGAAGCCTCATGATGGCTGGTACTATGGATCTGTCTCTCGCCCAGTGGGGTGAGCTGGGCCCTCACTGGAGAAGAAACCTGGGTTCCACAAGATATGTGATCAGTGCCGGGGCCACGCCAGCAGGTGAGGAGATCCCAAGGCAGGTGCTGGGCATGGAGGCCACGGGGGCATAGGCTACCAAAGAGACAGAACTGACCCTCACATCACCCTGCTTAGCCCCGGAGGATGGCTGTTTAGCCAGAGACGGGTAAGATTCCTCAGGGAAAGAACAACCTAAGACAGGCACAGTTGCAGAGGGGCCATCAGGAGAGAACTTGGGGGTCAACAGGGGTGGGACACAGACCCTCACCCCCCCAACACTGTAGGGGCCTGAACCCTCACGCTTCTGAGGGAGGTCTCCTGCCCCCATGGCTGCTTCACTTCCCATGCACAGCTCAAATCAGGACCCAGGTAACAGACAGAGACTTTGCCAACAGCAGCTGACCTCTCACTGCAACAAGGCTTGTTTGAGTTGTCTTGTACTCATGGTGTGGGGAAGTGGGTTTTTAATATCTAAATCCAGACTAGCACGAGGAATGCTCAGGGCCTACTCAAGAAGGCAAATAATCATTTCCACTAATATTTACAGGGTAAAATAAGATTGTTGTTAGAGTATTAAATTTGACAGTAAAATAATAGTCAAGTTTTCAGACTAATTTAAATTGGCTAACTGAAATAAGCGAATATTCTAGAAAAATTGATTGTACTGGACAAAAAGCTCTTCCTAAAGTGTTAACAAAAAAATTTATTGGTAGTTCATCTCATGGTAAAATTGCATAACATATAATGAACCTAAAGCAATCATATTTTAGTGCAAAAAATTAAAATTTAAAAGCTATCAAGACTACATTATAAAATTTCCAAAAGCCTCCTAATATTTAAGTCAAAAAGGGGTATAGTAGAAGAATATCATGTAAGGAAAAATATCCTGTAAGTAAATTACATCTAGAAAATTTTTACTTTAGAAAATTAACTTTCATTTGTAATGCTAACAGCAAGACACCCTTGAAAAACACACATGGTGTCAAAACAAGCCAAAGGAAAATCGTTTGGGCAAAAAATGAAAAAGGATCCCAAGTCAAATTTATAGAAAAGATTCCTTTATTAACTTTTGGTTGAGAATATGTTTGTATATTTTCAGAAAACAACTCCAAGACCATGTGGATTCCTGCAACAGAAAGGAATTGACAGGACTGTTCCAGCCATGAAGACAGAAGAGAAACATTCCAGAGATGGAAAACGCTGACGACGCCTTGCCATACTAGCAGTTAGCAGCTGTGCGTCACTGCAGGTTGCCCAGGACCGAACCAGAGAGGGTCGGACCTGCATCTCCACCATTTGTCCACCATCCAGAAGTGAAATACCATTGTTGACATGTACACATAAGGAATTGTTTGACATTGAAATTGGGACTCAAAATAACTGCTGGCCCAGAAAGAAACTCACTACAGACTGATTCATTTGCCTCTCAGCATAACCATTATTGCTTGTCGCATTTTCGGTTCTTATAAGTGTATTTCTAATAGCACATGATCTCACTCATCTAGGGGAAATAATGAACAACATAGACTGATGAACAAGAACAGACCCAGAAACAAGGAGGCATGGATCAGACTGTCGGGCCTCAGGGGGAGGGTAGGGAAGGGTGGGGGCAAAGGGGAGAGATCAACCAAAGGACTTATATGCATGCATATAAGCCTAACCAGTGGTCACGGACCACAGGGGATTGGGGGCATGTGTGGGAGGGGTTTGGGATGGGAATGGGGGGATGAGTATAAATATGTGATACCTTAATCAAGAAAGAAATTTTAAAAATGGGAAGATAAACAATCCAATCAAAAATTGGGCAAAGGACCTAAATAGAAACTTTTTGAAAGTGGCCATACAGAAGGCCAAGAGACATATGAAAACATGCTCAAAGTCACTAAGCATCTGAGATATGCAAATCAAAATGACAATGAGGTACCATTTCACTCCTGTCAGAATGGCTATCCTTAACAAATCAACAAAGGACAAGTGCTGGCAAGGATGCAGAGAAAAAGGAACCCTCATGCACTGCTGGTAGGAATGCAGACTGGTGCAGCCACTGTGGAAACAAGAAAGAGTTTCCTAAAAAAATTAAAAATAGATCACCCATTTGACCCAGAAATCCCAATTCTAGGAATATATCCCAAGAAATTAGAAATACCAATCAGTAAGGATATATGCACCCCTGTGTTCATAGCAGCACAATTTACAATAGCTAGGATTTGAAAACAGCCTAAGTGCCCATCAGCAAATGAGTGGATTGAAAAATTGTGGTATATCTACACAATGGCCTACTACACTGCTGTAAGAAAGAAGGAACTCTTATCATTTGCAGCAGCATGGATGTACCTGGAGAGCATTATGCTAAGCAAAATAAGTCAGTTGGAGAAAGATAAATATCACATTATCTCACTTATTTTTGGAATATAATGAACAACATAAACTGATGAATAAAAATAGAACCAGAAGCAATGAGCAGACCATCAAACTTCACAGGGAAAGCAGGGAAAGTTGGGGGGTAAGAGATCAACCAAAGGACTTGTATGCATGCATATGAGCATAACCAATGGACACAGACAGTAAGGTGGTAAGGGTACATGCTGAGGTGTGGGAGCAGCCGGGGAGAGGTCAATGTGTGAGAAAAGAGACTTATGTAATACTTTAAACAATAAATAATTTAAATTAAAAATATATATTGACAACATTGTATTATGAAATTTTTTAACATAAAACCAAAAATGAATTGATCTTCCAGTGAACTTTTATGTATCCACCATCAAAATTTTATCATTAACACTAGCGGCCCAGTGAATGAAATTCATGCATGAGGGGGCAGGGGGGTCCCTCAGCCTGGCCTGCACCCTCTCACAATCCGGGACACCTTGGGGGATGTCCGACTGCTGGTTTAGGCCTGATCCCGGGACTGCTGGTTCTTAATTGCTCACATGCCTGCCTGCCCAATTACCACTAACCACATATCCTGCCTGCCTGATCGCCCCTAACCACTGGCCTGCCTACCTGATAGCCCCTAACCATTCACCTGCCTGATTGATCACCCCTAACTTCTCGTCTGCCTGACTGATCATCCCTAGCTGCTTTTGCATTCCTGTCTGATTGCCCCTAACCATTTGCTTGCCTGCCTGATCGCCCCTAACCACTCTGCCTGTCTGCCTGATCACCCCTAACTGTCTCTGCCTGCCTGCCTGATCACCCCTAACCACTTGCCAGCCTGCCTGCCTGATGACCCCTAACCACCTCTGCCTACCTGCCTGATAACCCCTAACCCCTCTTCCTGCCTGCCTGATCTCCTGTAACCACTCACCTGCCTACCTGATTGCCCTTAACCACTCGTCTGCCTGCCTGACCACCCCAACCACTCTGCCTGCCTGCCTGCCTGATGACCTCTAACTGCTTGCATGCCTGCCTCATCACCCCTAACCGCCTCTGCCTTCCTGCCTGACTGATCACCCCTAACTACCTCTGCCTGCCTTCCTGATTGCCCATAACCACTTGCCTGCCTGCCTGCCTGATTGCCCCTAACTGCCTGCCTGCCTGCTTGATCACCCCTAACCACTTGTCTACCTGCTTGATCACCTCAACCACTCTGCCTGCCTGACCACCTCTAACTGCTTGCCTGATCACCCCTAACTGCCTCTGCCTGCCTGCCTGACTGCCTCTAACTGCTCGCCTGCCTGCCTGATCACCCCTAACTGCTCGCCTGCCTGCCTCATCACCCCTAACCACTCTGGGTTGCGGGCTCGATTTCCAGTGTGGGGAGTGCAGGAGGCAGCCAATCAATGATTCTCTCTCATCATTGGTGTTTCGATCTCTCTCACTTCCTCTCTGAAATCAATAAAAATATTTTTAAAAAGAAATTTTAAATATAAACCAACCTCTTGTTGATATTATTTATTTCAGTTACTAGGCCTATACCCATAAATTATATTAAATGGTGTTGTAGTGGTCTAGATATCAAGCAGATCTTTGATTTGGAAAGATTATCTAGAGGTCTACTTATGTCAAGACAATAAAATAGTACATATCTAGTTTAGTAAATATATATAGTGAAGTCATATCTCATTTCTAGTCAGATTAGTAACTCTTTTGAGATAGCCCCAGACATTTATAAAACTCAGACAAGACTGGAGCAAGATATCAAATGGAGAGATATTTGAACTTAAAACTTCCTTATTTATGACTAAAATGAAGTTCTGAGCTTAACAAATTATGAGACAGAGCGTATAAGCTTTAAAACAGGGATTTTCAAAGACAGTATACCCATTGTAACTTGACTTTGTGTCCTTGGCATAACTTTGCGTTGATGTTGGCATTGATTTTTTGTGATTTTATGGAAAATCAAATTCATTTTTATTTTAATGTATCCTTTCACATTTTTCATATTATTTATGTATCCTGTTCATTGGAGAAAACAAAAACACAGCTTTTAATGAAAAAAAAATTGCCCAATATAAAAATAATTTGGAATATTTACTAACTGATTTTGAAAATAAAAAGGCAATGAAAGTCAGACAAAATATTAGTACATGTATGGATGGCTTTTATATTAAGAACCTGGAAACAAATCATGACCAAATTCATCTAGCACTCTTATGACAAGGAGAATTCTAAAATGGGGTTATTGTGTTTCCAATAACCCACTATACATGAAAATATTTAAAATTTTACTAATCTTTAACTATGCAGAATATAACCTGTATGTCACCTTATTTCAGTTAGAATAAAATATTTTTAAATATTTATGAAAACATTCTTTATCTCTCTTTCTCAAAAGTAATAAATGAGCTATATTAGTCTTCCGTCTTAAGAAAATATGGCAGTATGACATTCAAGGTGAACTCAGCAATTCTTTTATTTATTTATTTTTTTGTTACAAGGAATGCAAGTGACTTATTTTGTAAGAGCTAAACAAATAAATAAAGATATAAAATCAGTAGAAAAACTTTCAAATGCAACAGAAAAATATTTTGGGCTATCCATGTTAAAGAAAACAATGCTAATTAGTTTGCAAACTCAAAATAGTTCAAAACTCAAATATTGGCTGATATTTTTCAGAGAAGTATGATGAAACTTATATAATAAGAGTCCTGGTCAATTTTCCAGTTTTCTGGCATAAACAACCACTGGAACCCAGTCTAATCTATCCATCCAGAGACCAATGAAGTGAATTTGACCACTGGAAGTTGAATTATTACTAGTCACAGATTAAACACACACAGGGCATGTTCCCCTATCAGCAACAGGAGAGAGAAAGAAGAGTGTGTGTTGTTTTCCTTAAGTCACTACTAGGAAATGTGCATGCTCTCTCTATTTATTTTATTTTATTTTATTGAATTTTCTTGGGGTGACATCCTATATAATAAAGAGCTAATATGCTAATTAGACCAAACAGCAGAATGACTGTCCGGACGACCATCTGGACAACCTTCCAGACGAAGCCTGGGTTGTGAGGACTGGCTGAGGCTGCGAGGGGCTGCGAGGGCCAGCTGAGGCTGCAAGGGATGCAAGGGCCGAGCCCCTTGCATGGATTTTGTGCATCGGGCCTCTAGTTGATTAATAAAACAATATAGGTTTTAAGTATACAGCTCAATATAACATCATCTGCATACTGCATCATGTGCTCACCACCCAAAAAGTTTGTTTTTGTCCCCAATTATTCCCCCTTTGCCCACTTCCACCTCCCCCCAACCACTTTCCCTCTGACTATCACTATACTGCTGTCTGTGTCATATATATAATTTTTTCTTAATCCCTTCACCTTTTTTTTACCCGTCACCCAACCCTTCTCCCCTCTGACAGCTGTCAGTCTGCTCTGTGTATTTATGCTTCTATTTCTATTTTTTGTTAAATTATTTTGTTGATTATATTCCACATATAAGTGAGATCATATGGTATTTGTCTTTCTATGACTGGCTTATTTCACTTAGCATAATAATCTCCCTGTCCATCCATGCTGTTGCAAAAGGTAAGATTTCCTTTTTTTTATGGCCCTGTTGTATTCCATTGTGTAAATGTACCACTGGTTTTTTAATCCATTCATTTACTAATGGGGACTTGGGCTGTTTCCAGATTTTGGCTATTGTAAATGATATTGGAGTGAACATAGGGGTGCATATATTCTTCAGAATTAGTGTTTCAGGTTTCTTTGGATACATTCCTAGAAGTGAAATTGCTAGAACAAATGGCAGTTTCATTTTTAATTTTTTTGTGGAAACTCCATACTCTTTTCCACAGTGGCTGCACCAGTCTTTATTCCCACCGTCAGTGCATGAGGTTTGCTTTTCTCCACATCCTGGCCAGCACTTGTTATTTGTTGATTTATTGATAATAGCCATTCTTACAGGCATGGAGTGATATCTCATTGTGGTTTTAATTTGCATTTCTGTGATCATTAGTGACATTGAGCATCTTTTCATATATCTATTGGCCATCAGAATGTCCTCTTGGGAGAAATGTTTATTCAGATTCTTTGCTCCTTTTTTAATTGGATTGTTTGTCTTGGTGTTGAGTTTCACAAATTCTTTGTGTTTTAAAAATTAATCTTTTATCAGATGTATTGGTAAATATATTCTTTCATTAATTGAGTTGCCTTTTAATTTTATTGATGGTTTCTTTTGCTGTGCAAAAACTTTACAGTTTGATGTAGTCTCATTTGTTTAATTTTTACTTTGTTTACCTTGCTCAATGAGATATATCAGCAAAAATATTGGTATAAGAAATGTCTGAGATTTCATTACCTGTCTTTGCTCTTAGACTTGTTATGGTTTTGTGACTTACTTTTAAGTTTTCTTTTAATCCAATATAATTTTATTCTTGTGTGTTATATAAGTTGTTGGTCTAGTTTTATATTTTTAACACCATTTACTGAATAGACTGTCTTTACTCCATTGTTTGTTCTAGCTTCCTTTGTCAAATATCAATTGACCATAAAGGTGCTTATTTCTGGGATCTCTGTTCTGTTCCATTGAACTATATGCCTGTTCTTATGCCAATACAAAACTGTTTTAATTACTATGGGTTTGTAGTGTGATACTTCCAACTTTGTTCTTCTTTCCCAAGATTGCTGAGGCCATTTGGGGTCTTTTGTGGTTCCATATAAATTTTTGAAATATTTTATCTATATTTATAAAATACACTCTTGGTATTTTAATAGGCATTGCATTGAATCTATAGATTAGTTTGGGTAATATGGACATTTTAATGATGCAAGTTTTTCCAATTCATGAACATAATATATGCTTCCACTTATTGGTGTCTTCCTTAATTTCTTTCTTAGGTATCCTATAATTTTCTGAGTACAAATCTTTTACCTCCTTGGTTACATTTATTCCTAACTACCTTATTACTTTTTTTCCTTTAATAGCAATTGTGATAGTTCATTATTGGTGTACTAGAGGCCTGATGCACAAATTCATGCACCAGTGGAGTCCCTTGGCCTGGCCTGCAGGATTGGGCCAAAACCGACTCTCTGACATTCCCCCAAGAAATCCCGGATTGTGAGAGGGCACAGGCCAGGCCAAGGGACCCCACCAGTGAACAAGTGGGGCCAGGGAGGGCCTTGGGAGTTTAATCAGCTGGGGAGGGACCGCGGGAGGGCTCCAGGGCATGTCCGGTCTGTCTCACTCAGTCCTGATCGGCTGGACCCTAGCAGCAAGCTAATCTACTGGTCAGAACATCTGCCCCTGGTGGTCAGTGCACGTCATAGCGAGGGGTTGAGTGGCCTTAGCATATGATTAGCATATTACGCTTTGATTGGTTGAACAGACAACTGGAAGACCAGGCACTTAGGATAGTAGGCTTTTATTATATAGGATAAAAATGCCACTGATTTCTGAATGTTAATTTTTACTGACTACCAATTTCATTTATCAATTCTAGTAATTTTTTTATGGATTTTTTAGGGGTTTCTATGTGTAGTATTATGACATGTGCAAATAATGACAGTATTATTTCCTCTTTTCCAATTTGTATGCCTTTTATTTCTTCTTTTCTGATTGCTTGGCTAGAACGTTCAGTCCTGTGTTGAATAAAAGTGGTCTAAGCATACATCCCTCCCTTGTTCCTAATCTTAGGAAAAATGATTTAACTTCTACCCATTGAGTTTGAAGTTGGCTGTGGGTTTATCATATATAGCCTTTATTGTGTTGAGGTATGATCCCCCTCTTTGCACTTTGCTGAGAGTTTTTTTAAATCATAAATGAATACTGGGTTTTAGCAAATTCTTTTTCTGCACCTATTGATATTATCATGTTATTTTTATCATTCATTTTATGTATGTGATATATTGGGTTGATTGATTTGTAAATATTGTACCAGCCTTTCATCCCAAGAATAAATCCCCCTTAATCATGATGTATAACATTTTAAATGTATTGCTGGATACAGATTTCTAATATTTTGTTGATGATTTTAGCATCTATGTTATTGGCCTATACATTTTTTTTCTTTTTATGTAGTTTGGGAAATAGAACATTGTTGGCCTCATAAAAGAATATGGAAGCCTTCCCTATTCTTGAATATCTTGGAATAGTTTGAGAATGATAGGTGTTAGTTCTTTGTATCTTTTTATTTATTTTTATTTTTTAAAATTTCTTTATTAAGGTATCACATATTTGTACTCATCCCCCCATTCCCTTCCCAAACCCCTTCCCACACATGCCCCTACCGCCCTGTTGTCCATGACCACTGGTTAGGCTTATATGCATGCATACAAGTCCTTTGGTTGACCTCTCCCCCTTACCCCCACCCTCCCCTACCTTCCCTCTGAGGTTTGACAGTCTGATCCATGCTTCCCTGTCTCCTGGTCTGTTTTTATTCATCAGTTTATGTTGTTCATTATTTCCCCCAGATGAGTGAGATCATGTGATACTAGCAATACACTTATAAGAACCGAAAATGTGACAAGCAATAATGGTTATGCTGAGAGGTAAATGAATCAGTCTGTAGTGAGTTTCTTTCTGGGCCAACAGTTCTTTTGAGTCCCAATTTCAATGTCAAACAATTCCTTATGTGTACATGTCAGCAATGATATTTCACTTCTGGATGGTGGACAAATGGTGGAGATGCAGGTCCGACCCTCTCTGGTTTGGTCCTGGGCAACCTGCAGTGACGCATAGCTGCTGACTGCTAGTATGGCAAGGCGTCATCAGAGTCTTCCATCTCTGGAATGTTTCTCTTCTGTCTTCATGGCTGGAACAGTCCTGTCAATTCCTTTCTGTTGCAGGAATCCACATGGTCTTGGAGTTGTTTTCTGAAAATATACAAACATATTCTCGACCAAAAGTTAATAAAGGAATCTTCTCTATAAATTTGACTTGGGATCCTTTTTCATTTTTTGCCCAAATGATTTTCCTTTGGCTTGTTTTGACACCATGTGTGTTTTTCATGAGTGCCTTGCTGTTAGCATTACAAATGAAAGTTAATTTCCTAAAGTAAAAATTTTCTAGATGTAATTTACTTACAGGATATTTTTCCTTACATGATATTCTTCTACTATCCCCCCCTTTTTGACTTAAATATTAGGAGGCTTTTGGAAATTTTATAATGTAGTCTTGTTAGCTTTTAAATTTTAATTTTTTGCACTAAAATATGATTGCTTTAGGTTCATTATATGTTATGCAACTTTACCATGAGATGAAATACCAATAAAAATTTTACTTAACACTTTAGGAATAGCTTTTTGTCCAGTACCATTAATTTTTCTAGAATATTTGCTTATTTCAATTAACCAATTTAAATTAGTCTGAGAACTTGACTACTATTTTACTGTCAAATTTAATACTCTAACAACAATCATATTTTACCCTGTAAATATTAGTGGAAAGGATTATTTGCCTTCTTGAGTAGGCCCTGAGCATTCCTCATGCTAGTCTGGATTTAGATATTAAAAACCCACTTCCCCACACCATGGGTACAAGACAACTCAAACAAGCCTTGTTGCAGTGAGAGGTCAGCTGCTGTTGGCAAAGTCTCTGTCTGTTACCTGGATCCTGATTTGAGCTGTGCATGGGAAGTGAAGCAGCCATGGGGGCAGGAGACCTCCCTCAGAAGGGGTGAGGGTTCAGGCCCCTGCAAAGTTGTGGAGGTGAGGGTCTGTGCCCCACCTCTGTTGACCCCCAAGTTCTCTCCTGATGGCCCCTCTGTGACTGTGCCTGTCTTAGGTTGTTCTTTCCCTGAGGAATCTTACCTGTCTCTGGCTAACCAGCCATCCTCCGAGGCGAAGCAGGGTGATGTGACGTTCTTTGATAAAATTTGCCTTTGAAACCATTCAGTTTAGGACTTTTTTTGCTGTAAGTTTTTATTATTATTATCCCTCAGATTTCATTAGTTGTAATTGGTTTATTCAGGGTTTCTGATACATCCTGATTCAGTTTTGAAAATTGTATGTTTCTAGGAATTCATCCATTTTGCCCTGGTTGTCAAATTTCTTGGCACATAGTTGTTCATAGTATTTTCTTACAAATCTTTGGATTTCTGTGATGTCAATTGTTACTACTCTTCTTTCATTTCTCATTTTACTTATTTGGGTCCTCTCTCTTTTTTCCTGATGAGTCTAATCAAAGGTTCATCAAAAAGTTTCATCAAACAACCAGCTCTTGGTCTCATTGATCTTTTGTATTGTTTTAATTTTGTTTTGTTATTTTTTTATTTCCCATATCATTGATTTCTTCTTTGATCTTCATTATTTTTTTACTTCTATTAACTCTCAGCTTTGTTTGTTGTTATATTTTTTAGTTCTTTTATATGTAAAATTAGATTATTTACTTATAATGCTACAAACTTCCCTCTCAGGACTGAATTTTCTGTGTCCCATAGATTTTGGGTTTTTGTGTGTTCATTTTCAATTGTTCCTAGGTAACTTTTGATTTCTTAATCTCATTGTTAACCCATTCATTGTTTACTAACATGATATTTAGCTTCCATAAGCCCACACCTTTGAGTGGTTTTTTTTCAGTTGTTTTCCTGTGATTGACTTCTGGTTTCATAGCATTATGGTCAGAGAAGATGCTTTCTATGATTTCAATCTTTTAAAATTTATTGAGACTTATTTTGTGTTGTAACATGTGGATTATCCTAGAAAATGTTTCAGATGTACTTGAAAATAATGTATATTTTGCTGCTTTGGGATGCAATGCTATGAAGATATTAATTGAACCCACCTAATCCAGTGTGTCATTTAAGGTTATTGTTTCTTTTGATTATCTGTATGGAAAATCTATACTTTGAGATCTATGGGGTATTAAAAGCCCCTACTATGACTGTATTACTGTCAGTCTTTCCCCATTATGTCCATCATAATTTGTTTTATATACACTCTGATGTTGGGTGTATAAATGTTAACAAGGGTTATCTCCTCATGTTGGATTGCTCTCTTTATCATTATATAGTGTCCATATTTGTCTCTTGCTATGTCCTTTTTTTGAAGTTTATTTTGTTTGTAAGTATTGCTACCCCAGCTTTTTGTTTGTTTCCATTTGCAAACATTTTTTTTCCCATCTCTTCACTTTCAGTCTGCTTGCATCTTGTGTTCTGAGGTGGGGGCCTCTTATAACCCACATATATATGAATCATGTTTTCTTGTCCATTCAGCTACCCTATGTCTTTTGATTAGAGTATTTAATCTTTTTAAATTTAAAGTTATTGATAGGTACACATTTGCCATTTAATTTTTATACTTATGTTCCCCTTTTTCTCTTGATTTCTTTTTTTCTTTCTTCTTTTTAAAGCAGGCCCCTTAACATTTCTAGCAATACTTCAATACCTGTTGAGTAGTAATGAACTTCTTTAGATTTTTTAGGGGGATAAACTCCTTACTTCACTTTCAATTTTAAATGATAGCCTTACTGGATAGAGTAGTCTTGCTTCTGTTGAGAAATCAGCTGACAGTCTTATGGGAGCTCCCCTGTAGTAACTAATTGTCACTCCTTTGTTGTTTTTAAAATTCACTCTTTGTGTTTAACCTTGGCCATTTTAATTACTGCATATCTTGGTGTGGGTCTCTTTGGCTTCATATTAATTGGGAATCTCTGAGCTTCCTGAACTTGGATATATGTAATCATTCTGTTCAGTAGTCCTTCAGTTGGTCAGTCAGGTTTACTGCACTATAATTTAGCTATAATCTGATTTGGTACTGGGAGGAGATGTGTGTAGATTCCACCTACGCCACAGCCATTTTTCGATCATGTCACTTCTTTTAATTATAAGACTGAAATAAGTCAGATGCATTATTGTGTCATATCAAACTGAATTATTTTTTCTCTTGTTTCACAGGTGTAATACTTCTTTTATATCCTTATCATACTTTGTTTTAATAAGAAAATAAATGGGAAATTATACACAAATCAAGCAAATTTGTATTCATTTCAAATTACTCTAAGGAAGTCAATTGTGAGGGTTGTGCTATGATATTGAAAAATGTTTTAGTATGGAATGGACACAAGATTTGGCTTACATTTTGTTTCCATATACTTACAATTATGATTTAAGTTTACTTTTAAGTGATATGGTTATTTATTTGAACATATGGCTCTCATTATGCTCATTTTTATAATATACCAGTAGAATATTAGGAACCAACTACATCTGCATCCTTTAATGCAAAAAAAGCATATGGTTAATGCACTTATCATTCCAAAAAGATTTTAGTTGTTTCTACCGTGAATTTTGAAATAGAATACAGAAGTATTTCCAGAAATATATATGTATTTGACATCATATTTCCCAGAATTACTCTGTACAACTTACCAGCTTCTGTGGAGTCTGAAGTTTATAGAATTTAGGGGTCCCTGAATAAGAAAAGAATACAGTATTACCAAAACAAAATTAAGTACAAGGTCTTTGAACAACCTGTACAAGTGAGAAGCTCTGAAACTCAAGCTTTATTCATTTCACAGTAAATCTGTATCTCTCTGTTCTTTTATATTAGAATAAAATTTTCTTACTATATGAAAAGCAAATGTGTTTCTAATCTTCTTTTATGTTTATATATTGATAGAGCTTGTACTTAGAGCATGGGTATCATTAAAGAAATTAAATGATCCAGATAAGAAACTAGAAGAGTATGTGAGTGTGGGGAGAAGAGAGGAAGGATGCTGGATGCCTTCATCATTTAGTATACATTTCCTTTTTTGGCCATAATGTCACAAACGGTGTCATAAGTATTTCAATGTAGTTCCTTAGCCCTTGCTCCAAACCCACCTTTTCCTTCCTTCAATTCATGCTGAATTCTTTTCTCTTCGTGTTGGTAAGATCTGAGCTTTCTGTAGTGAAATCACCAGAGGTTACATGAGAAGTCTCCATAAACCTAGATTTTTTATGTTTCAGGTACTAACAAACAATTGGATCTGGCTCAGGTAATCTGGTGGTTTTGATTTAGCTTTCAAAACTAACATTTTAAAGAATTATATTGCTAGCAAAAATATTCAAATGCTACAAAGACTCCTGAAGAAAAATGCCAATTTGAACTTACTTTTTGATATCAATAATGAAAAGTCAAAGTTATTTTTTATCAAATTCTATATTTTTCATGACTATATTAAAGAAACTAAAGTTAGATAGAAACAAAAACATCAATTCTAATGTATCTTACATTAAATTTATAACAATGTTGATGTTCTGTTTGACACCTCTTCCAGACCCCTTCTTCACAATTCTGAGTTGATTCTTTGTCCTAAAAGGCAGACAAGTAGAAAGGTGGCAGCTGTTTGATTCTGGCAATGGGAGGTATGGGTATTAGATCAGGTACTGGAGGGAGAGATAAATTAATATATTTTGTCCCAAATCCCTCTCAGCATCTGATGGAGAATCTTTGGCAGTTGTGTTACTCCACTACTAAATCGCCTTCTAGGCAACTCCTTCCCCAAAGTCACATATTTACCTAGTCACCATTAACATTAATTTCTCATTAATCAGTACTATTTCCAGTTGTCTTTTCGATTCCTTGATTTTTTTTAATACTGCCTAAAGTTTTTCTTCATTTAAATATCTTCATTTGAATCATCTGTTGTAATATCTGTCTTTCGCTGTGTTTCTGCTATCATATTCAAACTCAAAATAGGCCCATATCATTATACAGCATTCCCATTATATGTCCTTAGTCAATTGACCATCACATTATCTAAGATAAATATTTCACAGCATCTGAGTTCTAATAGAATCCATAAGAACTCCTCCCCTTCTATACTGTCAGTTGATGATCTTGCTCTTTAATTCAGTAAGAAAATAGAAGCAAAGGAAAAACATTATTTCACCACTGAAATCTAATTACCTAAATATTTTTTATCCATGTATTGCAATTTTTATCTTGTTAAAAATACACAAATTATTTCTATAATTTCTATATTTTTCTCCAGTCACATACTCCATATATGGACTAAATCCCATATACTCCTGATACATTGATGTATTATTTATCATCAAAACATAAACTTTTAAAGAGTGTACAAGGACCCTAATAATAATTACAACAGTATAACAAGAAAAGTTTAGACAGAATTTATAAAGAGTATGCATGACTACTGTATACTTTACCTGTTCCATAATTATTCTATTGAACGTATATAAAGTTTTGGTAGCTCAAGAGTTTCTAGATCTTCTCTACAACAATATTCATATAGTTAACTATATTGTGTTGTAAATATTGTTGGGAGTAAATTTCATGTTGTCTTTTTATCATAATAAAAATATAAGTATTTACATGTTCATTTACATATACAGATGTTATTCAAACCTTACTTCCTTTTTCTATAGGCAATTACAGCTATACACATTATTTTGAGCACTGCTTTCACTACATCTCATAGACATTTTGTATGTTGTGGTTTGTTTTAATTAATGTCAATGTATTTTTAATTGTGCTTGTATTTTCTTTTTTGATTCATTTTTTATCAAGTAATATCTGCTTTCATTTCTACATATTTATAGAATTTTCAGAAATTTTTATTTTTAAAAATTAAATCTTTACTGTTGAAAATATTACATATGTCCCCTTTTTTTCTTCATTGACCTCTTCTAGCCTGCCCCCATACTATGCCCCAGGCACTCACTACCCTATACTTATGGTAGCATCTGTGTCTATGGGTTGTCTGTGTTGCCTATTGTCTGTGTCTATGCGTTGCTCCCTTTAGTATTATGAAGTGGACTTCCTTTTCTCTTTTTATGTCCTTCGCTTTGAGATCTAATTTGTCAGATATAAGTATTGCTACCCCCACTTTTTTTTTTCATTTCCATTGGCCTGAAAAACCTTTTTCCATCCTTTCACGCTCAGTCTGTGTGCATCTTTTTTTCTGAGGTGGGTTTCTTGTAGACAGCAGATATATGGGTCATGTTTTGTTATCCAATCTGTTACCCTATGTCTTTTGATTGGGGCATTTAATCCATTTACCTTTAAAGTTATTATTGATAGGTAGTTGTTTGTCGTCATTTTTATTCTTTACCCCTGTGTTCCTTCTTTGCTTCCTATTCCTTTTGTTTACAGCAGACCCTTTAGCATTTCTTGCACTGCTGGTTTGGTGGTAATAAACTCCCTTAGTCCTTTTTTGTCTGTGAATCTCCTGATTTCACCCTAAATTTTGATTGATAGCCTTTCTGGGTACAGTATTCTTGGATTCAGACCCTTCCTTTGCATGATTTTGTATATTTCATTCCATTCCCTCCTGGCCTGATGTGTTTCTGTTGAGAAATCAATAGCTAGTCTGATGAGGGATCCTTTGTAGGTAATTTTTTGTCTCTCTCTGGCCACTTTTAAGATTCTTACTTTGTCGTTTGTGTTTGCTAATTTAATTATAATGTGCCTTGGCGTCGACCTTTTGGGGTTCATTTTGCTTGGCACTCTGTGAGCTTATTGGATTTGTGTGGGTTTTTTATTCCCTATATCAGGGAAGTTTTCTGTCATTATTTCTTCAAACAGGTTTTCTATTCTTTGCTCAGTTTCCTTTCCTTCTGGCACCCCTATTATGCAGATGTTGTTTTGTTTTGTGTTGTCCCCAAGTTCCCTTAGGCTCTCCTCCTGCTTTTTAATTTTTTTTTCTAGAAGTTGCTCTGCTTGGGTATTTTTTCCTACCTTGTCTTCTAGCTCACTGATGCAGTCCTTTGCTTCTTCTAGTCTACTTTTGATGCTTTCTATTGAGTTCTTTACAACAGCAATGTCATTTTTCATTTCTTCTTGATTCTTCTTCATTTTCCCTTGGTTCTTACACATATTGTCAAATATGTCTTCCATTCTTTTCATCCACCTTATCACCATTTCTCTGAATTATTCCTCTGACAGGTTGCTTGCCTCCATTTCGTTTACTTCCTTTTCTGGTGATGCCTGCTTTTCTTTCATATGCGGGCTGTTTCTTTGTCTCCCCATGTTCTTTCTTCTCCATGTGTCTGGTTATGTAGTTCTCTCACTCCTGCGTTGGTTTAAAGGCACAACAACACAACAAGGCACAACACACAAGGTACTAAACACAAATGTATTCATGATATTAATAATCCCAAATAAAGTTGACCACCAGAGAAAGGTGAATTAGAGGATAAGAAAGAAAGAAGAAGAGAAAAAAAAAAGGAGTGCAAAAATGAAATTGGAAAAGGAGAAAAAAGTAAGAAAGAAAAGGGATAGAATAAGAAAGAAGAAGAGGAAAAAAACTGTATATGTGGGGAGAAAACTCCAATAGAACAGCCACTAATCCCAACATATGCCAGCAACAAGTACCTGGAGATAAATGCAAACTATAAACAACAACTAATATCAAGTGAGGTGAGGGAAAACAGAAGCAAAAACAAACAAAAGCAAAACAAAAGGAAAAGCAAAACAATCTCACAAACAAGCATAAAAATAGATATAATCAACAATCAAGCAAACAACAACAAAATGACAGAGAGAAATAAATTTTGGATAGTGAAGAAAGAGAAGAGAGTGGTGTGAATGGACTTGGAGCAGGGGATTGGAAATTAGATATATAAGTAGGGTGAAATTTTAACAGGGGGTAAAAAGAAGGAATAGGGAAAATCTAAAGCAGGAATAGGGTAAGAGAAACAGGACAACAAAGGGGGAAAAGTGAGGAAGAGAGTGATGGTGTAAAGGTAAATTTGAGATAGAGTAAAATGATGCTAAGGAAAGATGAAAATAGAATGTAGAACACTAATCCCAAAGTAAAATAAAATTACACTTAAAAAAAAAGTAAAATAGTAGTAGTAATAATACTGATTGAAATTAAAAATGTAATAATTATAAAGGTAAAATCAAGTGAGGAAAAAAGAAAAAAATTAGTTTCTTAAGTAAAAGATGAAAAAAATTAAAATAAAAATGTGCAGTAGTGAAGGTCATTCACTTCCTCTACTGTTCTGTTCAGCACACCTGTTTCCTGGTCAGGACAGTATTGAAGTTCCCTGCGTTCCACTGCTCCTCAGTGTTGTAAGCCAGTACTGATTTTTAAGCAGGTGGTTTATTTGTGTTTAAACAAGAGTCAATTTGTGATTCAACCACTGGATGGCAGTGTTTCTGGATTGACCTCCGGATCTGTAGGTCCTCTCTAGCTGGTGTTTAGATTTTGTTTTTCCTGTGTGGCATTTAACACTGGTTTGGGGGAGTGGGTTGCCCCAGAGTTGGTTCTCTGATGGTTATTCCCCACTCTGATCCCCAGGTTCCAGAAAAACAACTTTCTCTTGCAGTCTCTTAGAGCGTCCACAGTTGGGTGATCCTATGTATTAGGCTTAGTAATCAGAAACAAGGATTTAAAGAGGGAAAAGAAAAAGGAAAAAAAAAGAGCCAGAGTAAGTGTGCGAACTCTGGGGCTGCGCGCAAGTCTGTGCAGTCTTTTTTCCCCCTTGGGTCTAAGCAGCCATCACACTTTTAAAATTTTTAGGCTGTCCTTTTGCGCCCAGATCAAAATGGGTTGCTTTTTAGTGTTTCCTTCTGTTAGTAGCCCTTCCACATTCACGGATCACTCCAGCCCCAACAGCCACTTTTCTAGGCGCAGACTTCGCCAGGTCTCCAGCTCCTGCATGCACCTTTCTCTCTCCTGCTGGGACCACAGAACTCACCTATCGCAGGCAAAATCTGACCTTTCCGTAGGGGAGTGTAGAGCTCCTCTGAATTAGCGTGCTTGAGCCAATTGGGGACCAGTGTTCTTGGGTTCACAGCTGTTCAGTGGGTGCCATAGTTGTAGATTCCTTGGGCTTTTCAGGTGTCTAATAACATCCACTTTCCCCTTCAAGATGGCACAGTCTCCATGTCTGAGCCGGTCGCTCCAGGAGGGAACCAAGCAGCAATGGGGGCTGCCCAGTCTGGGGAGCCGTGTCCGACAGTCCCCCACAGTCTCCTAGAGTATAGCTGTCCCTCAACTCACCAACAAACACTCCCCATGCGACCACACACTCTCCCTTTGTTTTCTCACTCACACACTATCTTGCAGTCTGTCTTCCTGTCGGCAGCCATCTTCAATCTCTATTTATGTATTTTTTTATTGTCTAAAGTTTTACATATGTCTCCTTTTCCTCCAATTGAACTCCCCAGCCATTCCCACCCCCAGCAAGCCTCCACTGTCCCCATGTCTGTGTCCATTGATTATGCTAATATGCATGCATACAAATCCTTTTGTTGCTCTCAACCCCCTTCCCCTATCATTTGTCTCTGGATCTATTATTGTCCATCAAATTATGTTCATCATTATATTGCACATATGAGTGAGATCATGTGATATTTATCTTTTTCTGACTGGCTTATTTCGCTTATCATAATGCTCTCCAGTTCCATCTATGCTGTTGCAAATGGTAAAAGTTCCTTCTTTTTTATAGCGACATAGTATTCCGTTGTGTAGATGTACCACAGTTTTGTAATCCACTCATCTGCTGATGGGCATTTAGGTTGTTTCCAAATCTTAGCTATGGTGAATTGTGCTGCTATGAACATAGGGGTGCATATATACTTTCTGATTGATGTTTCTGGTTTCTTGGGATATAGTCCTAGAAGTGGGATCACTGGGTCAAATGGAAGTTTCATTTTTAACTTTTTCAGGAAACTACACACTGTCTTCCACAGTGGCTGCATCAGTCTGCATTCCCACCAGCAGTGCACGATGGATCCTTTTTCTCCACATCCTCACCAGCACTTGTCCTTTGTTGATTTGTTGATGATAACAATTCAAAGAGGTGTGAGATGGTATCTCATTGTTGTTTTGATTTGCTTCTCTCAGATGATCAGTGACTTTAAGCATGTTTTCATATGTCTCTGGGCCTTCTGTATGTCCTCTTTCGAAAAGGGTCTATTTAGATCCTTTGTCCATTTCTTGATAGGATCGTTTACCTTCCTTTTGTTAAGTTGTATTTGTTCTCTGTAAATCTTAGAGATTAAATCCTTAACGGAAATATCATTGGCAAATATGTTCTCCCATGCAGTGGGCTTTCTTCTAATTTTGTTGATGGTTTCTTTTGTTGTGCAGAAGCTTTTTATTTTGATGTAGTCCCATTTGTTTATTTTCTCCTTTGTCTCCATTGCCCTAGGGGCAGTATCAGTGAAGAAGTTCTTTTGGCATATGTCTGAGATTTTGCTGCCTGTGGATTCCTCTAGTATTTTTATGGTTTCCCATCTTATGTTTAATCATGTATCCATTTTGAGTTTGTTTTTGTGTATGGTGTAAGTTGGTGATCTAGTTTCATTTTTTTGCATGTATCTGACCAAATTTCCCAGCTCCATCTATTGAAGACTCCATTGTATGCTCTTGCCTCCTTTGTCAAATATTAATTGAGCATAAAAGCTTGGGTCAATATCTGGGTTTTCTGTTCTGTTCTATTAGTCTTTATGTCTGTTCTTGTGCCAGTACCAGGCAGTTTTGAGAACCGCTGCTTGCTAATATAGCTTCATATCTGTTATTGTGATCCCTCCAACTTGGTTCTTCTTTCTCAGGATTGCTGTGGCTATACGGGGTCTTTTTTATTCCATATGAATTTTTGGAGAGTTTGTTGTAGATCTTTGAAATATGCCATTGGTATTTTAATGGGCATTGCATTATATGTGTAGAATCTATTGATTTTACCAATCCATGAACACGGTATGTTCTTCCATTTGTTTTTGTCTTCCTCTATCTCTTTTTTCAAAGTCCTGTAGTTTTCCGAGTACAGATCTTTTACGTCCTTGGTTAAGTTTATTCCTAGGTATCTTAATTTTTTTGGTGCAATGGTGAATGGGATTTTTTTTTTTTTTTTTTAGTTTCTCTTTCTGTGAGTTCATTATTGGTGGATAAAAAGGCCATAGATTTCTGGGTGTTAATTTTGTATCCTGCTACATTGCCAAATTCATTTATTAGGTCTAGTAGTTTCTTTGATGGAATTTTTGGAATTTTCTATGAATGGTATCATGCCATCTGTGAATAAAGACAGTTTTATATTTTTTCCTATTTGGATGCCTTTTATTTCTTTACTAGAGGCCCAGTGCACGAAATTCGTGCACGGTGGGGGTGGGGGGTGTCCCTCAGGCGAGCCTGCACCGTCTCCAATCTGGGACCCCTCGAGGGATGTCTGACTGCCCTCTCACAATCCAGGACTGCTGGCTCCCAACTGCTCACCTGCCTGCCTTCCTGATTGCCCTTAACCGCTTCTGCCTGCCAGCCTGATCACCCCCTAACCACTCCCCTGCCAGCCTGATTGATGCCTAACTGCTCCCCTGCTAGCGTGTTTGCCCCTAACTGCCCTTCCCTTCAGGCCTGGTCACCCCTAACTGCCCTCCCCTGCAGGTCTGGTCCCCCACAACTGCTCAACCCTGGAGGCCTGGGTCCCACCCAACTGCCCTTCCCTGCAGGCCCGGTCACCCCAACTTCCCTCCTCTGCCAGCATGGTCACCTCTAACTGCCCTCCCCTGTGGGCTTGATTGCCCGCAACTGCCCTCCCTTGCAGGCCTGGTCTCTCCCAACTGCCCTCCCCTGCTGGCCATCTTGTGGTGGCCATCTTGTGTCCACATGGGGGCAGAATCTTTGACCACATGGGGGCAGCCATCTTGTGTGTTGGAGTGATGGTCAATCTGCATATTACTCTTTTATTAGATAGGATAGAGGCCTGGTGCATGGGTGGGGTCCAGCTGGTTTGCCCTGAAGGGTATCCTGGATCAGGGTGGGGCTTCCCTTGGGGTGTGGGGCCGCCTGGGTGAAGGGCTTGTGGTGGTTTTCAGGCTGGCCACGCCCCCTGGCAACACAAGCAGGGGCCCTGGTATCTGGGATTTATGTATCTTCTACAATTGAAACTTTGTAGCCTGGAGCGGAGCCAAGCCTCCTGCTTGCTCTGTGGTGGCAGCCATTTCTGTTGGAATTTATGTATATCTGTAATTGAAACTTTGTAGCCTGGAGTGGAGGTCTAGGCCAGCCAGGGCTGCAGAAGCTTTGCTTCCTCCATTGCCAGGGGCAACCCTTGCCTCCTGCTCTTCCAGCTCCATAGCTGCCTCCATTTCTGTTTGGATTTGTTTACCTTCTATAATTGAAACTTTGTAGCATTGAGAGGAAGCCTAGGCTGGCAAGGGCAGGTGGAAAGCTTGGCTTCCTCTGTTGCTGAGGAAACCCAAGCCTCCCTCCTGCTCTCTGTAGCCACAGCCGTTTTGGTTGGGTTTATTTGCATATTTGCTCCTGATTGGCTGGTGGGTGTGGCTGGTGGGTGTAGCGGAATTAGGGTCAATTTGCATATTACTCTTTTATTAGATAGGATGTCTGATCACTATGGCTAACATGTCTAGTACTATGTCGAACAGGAGTGGTGAAAGTGGGCATCCCTGTCTTGTTCCTGTTCTTATGGGAAATGAGTTTATTTTTTGCCCATTGAGTATGATGTTGGCTGTAGGTTTGTCATATAGGGCTTTTATTATGTTGAGGTATGATCCCTCTATTGCCACTTTGCTGAGAGTTTTTATCTAGTAAGGGTGTTGGATTTTTTCAAATGCTTTTTCTGTATTGATTGATATGACTATGTGATTTTTGTCTCTCAGTTTGTTTATGTGATGCATCACATTTATTGATTTGCGGATATTGTACCTTCCTTGCATCCCTGAAATAAATCCCACTTGGTCATGGTGTATGATCTTTCTAATATAATGCTGAATCTGATTTGCTACCATTTGTTGAGGACTTTAGCATCTATGTTCATCAAGGATATTGGCCTGTAGATCTCTTTTTTTGTGGTGTCTTTATCTGGTTTTGGGATTAAGGTAATGCTGGCTTCTTAGAAAGAGCTTGGAACAGTTCCTCTTGAATTTTTTGGAGTAGTCTGAAGAGGATAGGTTTTAGTTCTTCTGTGATGTGGAGAATGGGTATACTGTTTCAGCAGGTTCAAGCCTGGGACTAATGAGAGGGCATTGTCCTCTCCTGGCAAAGCCATGTGCAAATCCCAGCTTGGAGGGCCAAACCATCCCAGCACAATTATAGCCAAAGGCTATAGTTGTAAGCTTACCTCATGGTCCAAACCTGTGGTCCCATGTGGCTAAGTGATATAGGTTGTGGGAGGTGCAGCAAGTAAACAAAGCTGGATCATGTGCATGTAATTGAGTAGACTGAAACTTGTGAGAAGATTGTAACCATCTTGACAACACCCTTACTTTGCCTCATGGAATCTGGCTATAAAATAAAGACTCAGCTTGCAGGCTGTGGCACTGTCTCTCCATTAGAGAAGCAGTGTCCCTCCTAGCCTCATCTTTATTCTCTTGTCTGTCTTCTCCATCCTTCACTGCCCCCTCTCAGGTTCACCCATGGCTGTGCCAGCTCAGCACACTTTGAATGCTTGGTAGAACTCCCCTGTAAAGCCATCCGGACCAGGGATTTTGTTTGCTGGAAGATTTTTGATCACTGCTTCAATTTCTTTGGTAGTTATCAGCTTATTCAGTTTTTATTTTTATTTTTTAATTTTTCTTGATTGAGTTTTGGGAGCTTTTATTTTTCTAAGTAGTTGTCCATTACGTCTAGGTTGTCCATTTTGTTGGAATAGAGTTGTTCATAGAATTTTTTCATAATAATTTGTATTTCTGTGGGATTGGTTGTTATTTCACCTCTTTCATTTCTGATTTTGTTTATTTGGGTCCTCTCTCTTTGCTTCTTGGTAAGTCTGGCTAGAGGTTCATCAATCTTGTTTTTCCTTTCAAAGAACCAGCTATTGGTTTTATTGATCTTTTGTATTGTTTTTGGTCTCTACGTAATTTATCTCTGCTCTGATCTTTATTATTTCCTTCCTTCTGGTTACACTGGAATTTTCTTGTAGCTTTCTTTCTAACTCTTTGAGTTGTAGGGTTAAATAATTTATTACCATTTTTTCTAGATAGGCCTTGATTTTTTGAGATAGGCCTCTAGAGCTCTGAACTTCAATCCCAAGATTGCTTTTACTGTGTCCCATAGAATTTGGATTGTTGTGCTTTTATTGTGATCTGTTGCCCTGATGCTTTTTATTTCTTCTTTGATCTCGTTGGTAACCCAATCATTATTTAATAGCATGCTATTTAGCCTCCAGGTGTTTGATTTTTTAATTATTTTTATTGTAGTCAATTTCTAGTTTTATGCCATTGTGATCTGAGAAGATGTTTGATATGATTTCTATCTTCTTGAATTTGAAGAGACTTTGCCTGTGTCCCAATATGTGGTCTATCTTTGAAAATGACCCATATGTAGTTGAGAAGAATGTATAATCTGTGGCTTTGGAAATGTTCTGAAGATGTCAATTAATTCCATATGATCTAGTGAGTCATTTAAGATTGCTGTTTCTTGGCTGATTTTTTGTTTAGAGGATTTGTCCAATGGTGTTAGTGGTGTATTAAAGTCCCCTACAATGACTGTATTGCTATCAATCTCTCCCTTGATATCCTCCAGAATTTTTTTATGTATTTGGGTGCACCTGTATTGGGTGCATATATGTTTAACAGTGTTATATCTTCTTGTTGAATTGCTCCCTTTAGTATTGTGAAGTGGTCTTCCTTATCTCTTGTTATGGCCTTCACTTTGAGGTCTAATTGGTCAGATATTAGTATTGCTACCCAGCTTGTATTTTTCATTTCTATTCACCTGAAAATCCTTTTTCCATCCCTTCATCATCAGTCTGTGTGAGTTCTTTGTTCTGAGGTAGGTTTCCTGTAGATAGCAGATAAATGGGTCATGCTTTCTTATCCACTCAGCTACCCTATGTCTTTTGATTGGGGCATTTAATCCATTTACATTAAAAGTTATTATTGCTAGGTACTTTTTTGTCACCATTTTTATTCTTTATGCCTGTGTTCCTTCTTCCCTTCTTATTTCTTCTTTTTACAACAGACCCTTTAGCATTTCTTGCATTGCTGGTTTGGTGGTAATAAACTTCCTTAGTCTTTTTTTGTTTGTGAAGCTCCTGATTTCACCCTCAATTTTGATTGATAGCCTAGCTGGGTACAGTATTCATGGATTCAGACCCTTGCTTTGCATGCCTTTGTGTATTTCATTGCATTCCCTTCTGGCCTGATGTGTTTCTGTTGAGAAATCAGTCAACAGTCTGATGTGAGATCCTTTGTAGGTAACTTTTTGTCTCTCTGGCAGCTTTTAAGATCCTTACTTTATCACTGGTGTTTTCCAATTTAATTATAATGTGTCTTGGTGTCTGTCTTTTGGGGTTCATTTTGTTTGGGACTTAGTGAGTTTCTTGAACTTGTATAAGTTTTTTCTTCCCGATATCAGAGAAGTTTTTCATCAATATTTCTTCAAACAGGTTTTTTATTCCTTGTTAGGTTTCCTCTCCTTCTTGCACCCTTATGTGGATGTTGTTTCATTTCATGTTGTCCCAAAGTTCCCTTAGGCTCTCCTCCTGTTTTTTTAAGTTTTTTTTTTCTGGATGCTGCTCTGCTTGGGTATTTCTTCCTACATTTTCTTCTAGCTCAATGATGTCGTCCTCTGTTTCTTGTAGTATACTGTTGATGCTTTCTATTGAGTTCTTTTATTGCAGCAATGTCATTTTTCATTTCTTCTTGGTTCTTCTTCACGTCCTTTTTGTTCTTACACATATTGTTGAATTTGTCTTCCAACCTTTTCAGCGTCCGTATGACCATTGATAGGAATTTTTTCTCTGACACATTGCTTGCCTCCATTTTGTTTGCTTCCTTTTCTGGTGATTCCTCCTTTTCTTTCTTATGTGGGCTGTTTCTTTGTCTCCCCATGATCGCTCATCTCAGAGTGTCTGGTTATGTCTCTCTCTCTCTCTTTTGCATTGACTTAAAGGCATGAAATACAACACAATGAGACACAATGCACAGGACACCAAAAACAAATATATTCACGATACTGATAACCCCAAATAAAGGTGACTACCATAGAAAAGAGAACTAGGAGATAGAAAAGAGTGCAAAAATGATATTTAGAAAATGAAAAAATGTAAGAGAGAAAAGAAAGAGAAGAGAAAAGAAGGGGAAAACACATATTTATATGGAGAGCAAACTCCAATAAAACAATAACTAATCCAAAAAATGCAAACAACAAACACCCAAACAGCAAACACCCAGATGAATCTGAGGATGTAGAGCTTATTTCCAGAAGGTAAGGTCAAGGAATTGAATGAATGGGGAAATAGCCACAATTCAGTATAGAGGAGGTAGAAGGAGAATGAGTGTATAAGAAGAAAAGTGAAAAACAAAATACAAAAAAATATATATATATGAAAATTTATATATATATATATATATATATATATATATATATATATATATATATATATATATATATATATATATATATATTTGTGTGTGTGTGTGTGTGTAAAAATTGCCCCTTTATTTAATCTATCTATATATGTATTCATTTACTATTGGAAATGGAGAATACAGAGTAGATAGGCCTGTGTTAGTAATTGGAATTCATTAAGCTATTAGTAGAAGAAGAGAACAAACGAGGAGAGGAAAAACAGAAGCAAAAAAAGAAAAACTAACCAACAATCAAACAAACAACAAAAACAAGACAGACAGAAAGAAAAAGGATAAAAAAGAAAAATTTGGTTAGTGAAGAAAGAGAAGAGAGAATTGTGCATGGAGTTGGAGCAGGGGAGAGGAAATTAGATATATGAGTAAGATAAATTTTTAACAGGGAGTTAAAAAAAAGGATAGAGAAAAACTAATGCAGGACAGGATAAGATAAACAGGACAAAAAAGGGGAAAAGTGAGGAAGAGAGTGTTGGCTTACAGGAAAAATTGAGGTAGAGTAAAATAATGCTAAAGGGAAGATAAAAATAGAATGTAGAACACTAATCCCAAAATAAATTAAAAAAAACATAAAATAAAACTTTAAAGAAGGGTAAAATAATAGTATTAATAATAATAGTTAAAAATAAAAATAAAATAATAAACATGGTAGATCAAGTGAGAGAAAAAAATTAGTTTCTTAAGTAAAAGATAAAAAATAAAAATGGCAGCAGCCCTGTGGACCCCCTTCCACATTCGAGGGCTACACTGACCCCAACAGCTGTAGATTTTGTGGAGCGCAGTCTTCCTCTGAGACTCTCGTCCCCACTGCTCACACTTCTCCCTCCAGCCTGGATCCCAGATTTCACCTTCCTCTATGTGATATCTGACCTTTCCATCCATGGATTGCCTCACCAGCTGTGTTTAATTTGCCAATTCCAGGTGGGTGTTGCTCGATTCAACTGTTCCTTCTATCTGCTCTGTGAGAAGGCACAGGGCCCATCTGCATATTCAGCACTGCTTTGTCTCCCCCTGGACAGACTTTTAGGCGCCCATGGTCAGGGAGGCAGGAGTCCTGGTGTTCTTGGGTTTGCAGTTGAGGCAGCTTGTCCCTGGGCATTGTTGTTGTAGGGTCCTGGGAGGTATCCAAGTTCTCACTGGTTGAAGGTAATGCTGGGCTTCTGATCACAACCAGTCCCCCCTTCAAGATGGCATGGTCTTTGTGGTAGAGCCGGCCACTCCGCGAGAGATTTCAGCAGCAGTAAAGGCTGCCCAGCCAGTCTTGTGGAATATAGCTGTCCCTCACTCACAAATACAGACACTCCCCACATGTCCACACACTCTCCTTTCATTCTCTCACTCAAACACTATCTTGGATCTTGTACCACTACTTTTTTATCTACTCATCTACTTATGGGCACCTGGGCTATTTCCAGATCTTAGCTAGTGTAAATTGTTATGCTATGAAGATAGGGGTGCATACATTCTTTCTGATTGGTGTTTCAGGTGTATTAGGATATATTTCTAGAAGTGGGATCACTGAGTCAAATGGAAGTTCCATATTTAATTTTTTAAAGAAACTCCACACTGTTTTTACATAATGGCTGTAACAGTGTGCATTCCCACCAGCAGTGTGTTAAGGTATTTTCTCCCAATCTTCGCCAACACTTGTCATTTGTTTATGGTAGCCATTCTGACAGGTGTGAGGTAATACCTCATTGTGATTTGCATCTTTCTGATCAGTGACTTTGAGCATTTTTCATATGCCTCTTGGCAGTCTATATTTTTATGCTTTAGAGAAGTGTCTATTTAGGTCATTTGCACATTTTTAAATTGGATTGTTTGTCTTCCTTTTGGTAAGTTTCATGAGTTCCTTATATATTTTGGTTGTTAACTTATCATAAGTATTGACAAATATGTTCTCCTTTACAGTTGGCTACCTTTTCATTTTGTTGATGGTTTCTTTTGCTGTGCATAAGCTTTTTATTTGATGTAGTCACATTTGTTTAATTTCTCCTTAGTTTCCTTTGTCCTGGGAGATCTATCCCTAAACATATCTCTATGAGAGATGTCTGAGATTTTGCTGCCTAAGGTTTATTCTAGGATTTTTATGGTTTTACATCTTACATTTAAGTCTTTTATCTGTTTTGAGTTTATTGTTGTGTATGGTATAAATTGGTGGTCTAGTTTCACTTTTTTTGCTTGTATGTGTCCAATTTTCCCAACACCATTAATTGAAAAGGCTGTTTTTATTTCATTGCATGCTCTTGCATCCTTTGACAAATATTAATTAAGCATGTTGGCTTGGGTCAGTTTCTGGGAGTCTCTGTTCTGTTCCATTGATCTATATGGCAGTTATTGTGCCAGTACTAAGATGTTCTGATTACAGTGGCTTTGTAGTATAATTTGACATATGGTATTGTGATCTCTCCAAATTTGTTCTTCTTTCTAAAGATTGCTGCAGCTATTCATTTTTTTTCCACATACATTTTTGGAGTATTTTATCTAGATCTTTGAAATATGACATTCGTATTTTAATAGGGATTGCATTGACTCTATAGATTGCTTTGTGTAGTATGGATATTTTAATGATGTTAATTCTACCAATCCATGAACACGGTATATTCTTTCACTTGTTTAAATGTTCTTCTATCTCTTTTTCCAAAGTCCTATAGTTTTCTGACTACAAGTATTTTACTTCCTTGGTTAAGTTTGTTCCCAAGGGCCTTCATTTTTTTGTTGCAGTGGTAATTGGGATTGCTTGCTTAGTTGCTCTTTCTGATAATTCAGTATTGTATATAAAAAAACATCAATTTCTGGGTGTTAATTTTGTATCCTGATATATTGCTGTACTCCTTTATTAAATTCATTTATTAGGTCTAATAATATCTTGATGGAGTCTTTTGGGTTTTCTATGTACAATATTATGTCATCTGTGAATAATGAGAGTTTTACTTTCTCCTTTCCAATTTGGATGTCCTTTATTTCTTCTTCTTGTCTGATTGCAGTGGCTAGCACTTCCAATGCAATGGTGAATAAAAATGGGTAAAGCAAACACCCCTGTCTTACTCCTGTTCATAGGAGAAATTATTTTAATATTTGCTGATTGAGTATGATGTTGGCTGTAGGTTTGTTATATATGGCCTTTGTTATGTTGAGTTATGATCCCTTTATTTCAACTTTGCTGAGATTTTTTTTATTGAAAAAAAGGATTTTGGATTTTTTGAATGCTTTTTCTTCATTTATTGATATGATCACGTGATTTTTGTCTTTTAATTCCTTTATGTGATGTATCATGTTTATTTATTTTCAAATATTGCACCAGCCTTGCATCCCTGGAATAAATCCCACTTGCTCATGGTATATGATCTAATATATTGCTGGATCCTATTTGCTAATATTTTGTTGAGTATTTTAGCATCTATGTTCATCAGGGATACTGGCCTGTAGTTGTCTTCCTTTGCAGTGTCTTAATCTGGCTTTAGAATTACAATAAAGCTGGCCTCATAGAAAGCACTCAGAAGTGTTCCTTCCTCTTGAATTTTTTGGATTAGTTTGAAGAGGATAGATGTTAGTTGTTCTTTGAAGGTTTGGTAAAACTCCCCTGTGAAGCCATCTGGGCCCAGGTTTCTGTTTGCTGGGAGTTTTTTGTTTTTGTTTTTATTGCTACTTCAATTTCCTCAGTTGTTATTTGCCTATTCAGGTTTTCTTTTCAGATTATTTCTTATTCCATTTTGGGAGATTGTATTTTTTTTAAGGAATTTGTCCATTTCTTCCACATTTTCTACCTTGTTTGTATATATTTGTTCATAGTATTTTCTTACAATTTTTTGTATTTCTGTGATGTCAGCTGTTACTTCACCACTTTCATTTCTGATTTTATTTATTTAGCTTCTTTCTATTTCTTGATGAGTCTGGCTAACAGTTCATCAATCTTGTTTAACTTTTCTAAGAAACAGCTCTTAGTTTCATGAAATTTTTTGTATTTTTTTTAGCATTTATGTCATTTATTTCTGCTCTAATATTTATTATTTCCATCCTGGTACTTACTCTAGATTTTTCTTTTTGTTCTCTTTCTTGTTACTTAAGTTGTAGGGTTAGATAGTTTAGTGTTGATTTTTCTAGTTGGTTTGATTGTTGTGGGTTATTGTTAAGCTGATTTTTCTTATTTTTTTAGGTAGACTTGTAGTGCTATGAACTTCCTTCCCAGGATGGCTGTCACTGTGTCCCAGAGATTTTGGGTTGTTGTATGTACATTTTAATTTATTTCCAGGAAGATTTTTTTAAATTTCTTTATTGATCTCATTGGTAACCCATAAATCATTTAATAAAATGCTATTTGGCCTCCATGTCTTTTAATGTTTTTGAGTGTTTTTACTGTAGTTGATTTCTAATTTCATTCCATTGTGATCCAAGAAGTTAATAAGATTTCAATCTTCTTGAACTTGTAGAGACATGTTTTGTTTCCTAACATGTGGTTTATCTTTGAGAATGACCTATGTGTACTTGAGAATAATGTATATTCTTCAGCTTTGTGGTGAAATGTTCTATAACTGTCAATTAAATCCATCTGATCAAGTGTATCATTTAGAGTCTCTTTTCTTCTTTATTTGTGGTCTGAAAGCTTTATCCAGTATAGTCAGCATGATTTGAAAGTCCCCTACTATGAGTGTATTGCTGTTGATCTGTCCCTTAAAGTCCGCCAGAATTTTTTAAATATATATTTATGTGTGCCTATATTGGGTGCATATGTTTACCAGGGTTTCTAGTATATATCCTCTTGTTGGATCAATCCCTTTAATATTATGTAGTGACCTATATTGTCTTTTGTGATGGCCTACATTTTGAAGTCTATTTTTCCAGATCTGAGAATCTACCCCACCTTTTTTTTTCCATTTTCATGAACAATTTTTTTTCCAGCCCTTATCTCTTATCCTGTGTGAGTCTTTTGTTCCTAGGTGGGTCTCTTGCAGACAGCATATAGTTGGGTCATGTTTTCTTATCCATTCAGCTTCCCTTTGTCTTTTGATTGGAGCATTTAATCCATTTACATTTAAGATTATTATTGATAGGTAATTATTTATTGCCATTTTTATTCCTTATGTCTGTGTTTCTTTCTCTCTTTTTCTTCTTATTTTAGCAGTCCCTTTAGCATTTCTCACAATGATGGTTTGGTGGTGATAAACTGCTTTAGCCTTTTTTTTTGTCAGGGAAGCTCTTTATTTCACCATCTATTTTGAATTATAGCCTTACTGGATAGAGTAGTCTTTGTTTCAGATTCTTGCCTCTTAAATAATTCATGCCATTCCCGTCTACCCTGTATTGTTTCTGATGAGAAATTAGCTGACAGCCTTATGGGATCTCCTTTGTAGGAAAGAAATTGCTTTTCTCTTGCTTCCTTTAAGATTCTTTTTGTCTTTAATTTTTGGCATTTGAATTATGATATGGGTTGGTATGGGCCTGTTTGGATTCTTCTTGCTTGGGAATCTATGTACCTCCTGGACTTTTTTTTTTTTTTTTTCCTTCTTCAGATTAGGGAAGTTTTCACTATTTTTTCTCCAAACATGTTCTCTATTCTTTACTCACTTTCTTCCCCTTATGATGCTCCTATTATATGAATATTGTTATGTTTAATGTTGTCCCACAGCTCCTTTAAGCTGCCCTGTTTTTTAATTTTTTTTTTCTTTTTGGTTCTCTGATTGCATGATTTTTTTCTACCCTGTCTTCTAATTCACTGATCTGATCCTTAGCTTTCCCTAATCTCTTGTGTATTCCTTCCTCTGTGTTCTTTATTAGTGCTATATTATTCTTCATAGTTACTATGTCTTTTCTCATGCTGTTGAGCATCTTTGACATCACTTGTTCTGAACTTGATGTCTAATAAATTTCTTATCTACATTTTAATTACCTCTCTTCTTCTGGAGAATTCTCTTGTTCTTTCATTTGGGGCTTGTTTTTGTTTGTTTGTTTTGTTTGTGTGTGGTTTTTTTTGTTTTTTGGCTGCTTATTTTGGATGTTTGTCTCTGTGTATTAAGTAGATTTGTTATGATTCCATCTCTAGTGCAAGACAATATCAGAAGCTGTTTTTGATTGACCCTGAGTACCTTGTTTGGAGCTATCAGCAATTCACAACTTGTGGCTCCCTCTGCTGGTGCTGGGTGTCTTTGGAAAGAACCAAGATGTGCACCAGGGTCTGCTTTACCTAGCCCTGCAACAGCATTAAATCAGACAGACTCAAAGCCTCCAGAGACCCACCTCTGCCTGTAGGCTCATTGACACTCAGACTTTATTAGCCTCAGGCTATGGACCACAGATTGGAGTGAGAAGTGTTCCAATGGGGTAGCACAACTGCCTAACCTCCAGGCAAAAACAACCTGGATAGGAAAGGTCTGCTGGAGAAATTTCCTACACAGAATGAGGGAATGACTCAACACAGGAAACTGAGGTGGCTGTCCTCTGAACTCCAACCCCAGAAGCCCTATCCTTGCTTCTGCTCCTACATCTCCAGTTCCTCTGCCCTCCCTCTGCCAGAGTCCAAGGTGAGTGGTTGTACATGAAATTTTGTACACTGTCCCTTTAAGAGGGTGCCTGCATTTCCAGTCATGTCTCCCTGGCAGACAGCAACCTTGCTGCTTTTCAGAGGCTGATATTATGTGGATACCTTTCTCAGTTCTTGTGCTCTGGGCTGGAGAACCAAGCTTGGGATTTAGACCCCAGAGTTCTCAGTGGTAACTCCCCACAGCCAAGATTTCCCTCTGGAACTTCACCTGCTCTCTGTGGGAGCCTAGCCAGCCCTTTTGCACCTCTACACTTCCTACCAGTCCCTATGCAACTTTCACTTTCCATCCTTGGTCATCAGAGTTCTCTCCAGCTAGTCTTCAGTTGATTTTTCAGGGTGGTTTTTCTATATTTTAGTTGTTTTCACAGATTGGTCCTAAGAGTGTCAGTGTATCTTCCACTTACTCTGCCATCACTTTGGAATCTCTTCTTTTTAAAAAATAAAAAAATTATTAATTTCAGAAAGGAAGGGAGAGGGAAATAAAAACATAATGATGAGAAAGAATCATTGATTGGCTGCCTCTTGCATGCTCTCTACTGGGGATAGAGCCTGCAACTTGGGTATGTGACCAGACCAGGAATCGAATCATGATCTTCTGGTTCATAGCTCGATGCTCAATCATTGAGCCACACCAGCTGGACTCTTCTATTTTTTAACATATTTTATTTTTTGTCATTGGAGAATATACTTTGTATGATTTTATTATTTCAAATGTTTTAAATTGATAATTTTAATAATAAAAATATGTCCTAGAAAATATTTCATGACCCTTTTAGAAAGGTATTCATTCTGCTGTTGTTGAATATACAATTTATGACAGTCAGGTCTGGTTAGTTAATAGTGTTTTTCAACTCTTCTATTTCCTGTTGAGTTTCTCCTCAACAATACTATATGTTATTGAAAATGTAGTATTGGAGTCTCCAACTAGTATTTATCAGTAAAATTTATGTATGTTCCTCTTTATTTTGTCAGTTTTTGCTTCATGTATTATGTGGCTCTTTTGTGACATGCTTTCAGTGATTGAAACTTTTACCATTTTTAAATGTCTTTTGTCCCTAAAATCAATTTTTATTTTAAAATTTATATTTGTCTAATATTGTTATAGCCACTCTAGCTATCTTTTGTTTATGGTTTGTATGGCATACCTTTTTTCATCATTCAATATGCTTGTGTCTTTGAATTGAGTATTTATCTTTTACAGACCATATGATTGGATCATTTTTTAAAAAAATTCTTTATTGATTAAGGTATCACATATTTGTCCTCATCCCCCCATTCCCATCCCACACCCCTCCCCATGCATGCCCCCACACCCCTGTTGTCCTTAACCACTGGTTAGGCTCATGTTTGCACACAAGTCCTTTGGTTGATCTCTCCCCTTTACCCCCACCCTTCAATACCCTCCCTCTGAGGTCCGACAGTCTGATCCATGCCTCCTTGTTTCTGGGTCTGTTCTTGTTCATCAGTCTATGTTGTTCATTATTTCCCCTAGATGAGTGAGATCATGTGCTATTAGAAATACACTTATAAGAACTGAAAATGAGATAAGCAATAATGGTTATGGTGACAGGCAAATGAATCGGTCTGTAGTGAGTTTCCTTCTGGGCCAACAGTTCTTTTGAGACCAATTTCAATGTCCAACAGTTCCTTATGTGTACATGTCAGCACTGACATTACAGTTCTGGATGGTGGACAAATGGTGGAGATGCAGTCCGACTCTCTCTAGTTTGGTCCTGGGCAACCTGCAGTGATGCACAGCTGCTAACTGCTAGTATGGGAAGGCCACATCAGCATCTTCCATCTCTGGACTGCTTCTATTCTGTCTTCATGGCTGGAGTAGTCCTGTCGATTCCTCTCTGTTGCTGGAATCCACATGGTCTCGGTGTTGTTTTCTGATAATATGCAAACATATTCTCAACCAAAAGTTAATGAAGGAATGTTTTCTATAAATTTGACTTGGGATCCTATTTCATTTTTTGCCCAAATGATTTTCCTCTGGCTTGTTTTGACACCTTGTGTGTTTTTCATGGGTGTCTTGCTTTTAGCCTTACAATTAATTTTCTAAAGTATTAATTTTCTAGATGTAATTTACTTACAGGATATTTTTCCTTACATGATATTCCTCTACCATCCCCTCCTTTTTGATTTAAATGGTAGGAGGCTTTTGAAAATTTTATAATGTAGTCTTGATGGCTTTTAAATTTTAATTTTTTGCACTATAATATTACTATTTTAGGTTCATTACATGGTGCACAATTTTATCATGAGATGAAGTACCAATAAAAATTTTAGTTTTCACTTTAGGAACACCTTTTTGTCCAGTACAATTAATTTTTCTAGAATATTCACTTGTTTCAACTAGCCAATTTAAATTTGCCTGAAAACTTGACTACTATTTTACTGACAAATTTATTACTCTAACAACAATCTTATTTTAGCCTGTAAATATTGGTGGAAGGGATTATTTGCCTTCTTGAGTAGGTCCTGACCATTCCTAGTGGTAGGCTGGATTTAGATATTGTAAACCCACTTCCCCACACCATGGGTACAAGACAACTCAAACAATTCTTGTTGGAGTGAGAGGGCAGCTGCTGTCGGCCAAGTTTCTGTCGGTCACCTGGGTCCTGATTTGAGCTGGGCATGGGAAGTTAAGCAGCCATGGGGGCAGGAGACCTCCCTCAGAAGGGGCTATGATTCAGGCCCCTGCAATGTTGGGGGGGTGAGGGTCTGTGCTCCACCTCTGTTGATCCCCAAATTCTCTCCTGATGGCCCCTCTGCGACTCTGCCTGTCTTAGGTTGTTCCTTCCTTGAGGAACCTTACCCGTCTCTGGCTAACCAGCCATCCTCCGGGGCCAAGCAGGGTGACGTGAGGTTCAGTTTTGTCTCCTTGGTAGCCTATGCCCCCGTGGCCTCCATGCCCAGCACCTGCCTTGGGATGCCCTCGCCTGCTGGCGGGGCCCCAGCACTGATCACATATCTTGTGGAACCCGGGTTTCTTCTCCAGGGAGGGCTCAGTTCGCCCCACTGGGTGAGAGACAGATCCATGGCACCCGTCATCATGAGACTTCAACCTCAACATGAACAGAGAGCTAATGCAACAGCTGTGAGCAATTGAATTGTGAGAAGAGGGTCTCTCTTGGCCTAAAGGGTAAGAGCGACCAATATAGAATGCTCAGGTGCCTTCCCAGGAGGCCCTCTACACAATAAGAAGGATTAAATCCTTACATGTCCTTTTTAAATTCCTGCCAGACATTCAAAGAATTAGTTTGTACGTTTGCTTGGGATAATTGTATATTATGCTGTTGTAATTGTGAAGTATCAAGAGATGTGCTAAGTTTGTCTCCAAGCACCAAACAGATGATTTTTTTTTTTATCCCCAAGGGTGTTAGGAACTATTATAAGTACTGGGGGTGATCCAAATCTGGGAAAAATTTTAATGATAGTGTAGAATAATATCATGTAAGGATATTCTTTGTTCTAGTCCATGGCAATTCCCTTTCAAACTGGCTGTCCATTTCTTTTTTATAGACCAGGTCTTAGTTACATTTTCTGCACCTCTACCGGGGGCACGTAGTGATAGTAGTGACACCCTTTCTTTGGTGTCCACACAAGCCAGAAACCTCTCTTTAATTGTACACACAAAGGGGCATTGATTTGATTTTGTGTCATACAAAAGGGAAGCTGGGTGGAGACCCCTGTTTTATACTTTCTTGCCCCACCCATGGACCTCCTGGATGACCAAGGTGTTTGGTATTATTGGTAACTACGTTAAGCAGGGGATCAGCCCACGTAAGGGCTCTTACCCATGAAGGGTCAGGAGCATAAGACCAAAATACTTACCCTCTTGTCCCAGGTAAAATACCGTACATCTGATGATTGTTAGCATGGCTAGAAAGGCGTTCTCAGGCATTCTTGGGTTTCTGGTTACCTCACAATTTCTTCCCTGAGGTTTGACGTTCTGATTGATGTTTCTCTGTTTCTGGATCTATTTCCCCCCCCCTCCCATCAGTTTATGTTGTTCATTATATTCCACAAATGAGTGAGGTCATGTGATATTTATCTTTTTCTGCCTGGGTTATTTCCCTAAGCATAATGTTCTCCATCTCCATCCATATTGTTGCAAATGGTAAGAGCTCCTTCTTTTTTACTGCAGTGTAGTATTCCATTGTGTAAATGTACCACAGTTTTTTAATCCACTCATCTGCTGATGGGCACTTAGGCTGTTTCCAAATCTTAGCTATGGTGAATTGTGCTGCTGTGAACATAGGGGTGCATATATCCTTTCTGATTGATGTTTCCAGTTTCTTGGGATATATTCCTAGAAGTGGGATCACTGGGTCAAATGGGAGTTCTATTTTTAGTTTTTTAAGGAAACTCCATATTGTTCTCCAAGTGGCTGCACCAGTCTGCATTCCCACCAGCAATGCATGAGGGTTCCTTTTTCTCCACATCCTCGCCAGCACTTGTCATTTGTTGACTTGTTGATAATGGCCATTCTGACAGGTGTGAGATGGTACCACATTGTTGTTTTGATTTGCATCTCTCTAATGATTTTGCATCTCTCTAATGATGGTACCACATTGTTGTTTTGATTTGCATCTCTCTAGTGATTTAGAGCAGGTTTTCATATGTCTCTTGGCCTTGCTTCTGTCTTCTTTCGAAAAGTGTCTATTTAGATCAGTTGCCCATTTTGTGATTGGGTTGTTTATCTTCTTTTTGTTAAGGTGCATGATTTCCCTGTAAATGTTGGAGATTAAACCCTTATCGTTGACATCATTGGCAAATATATTCTCCCATGCAGTGGGCTTTCTTGTTGTTTTATTGATGGTTTCTTTTGCTGTGCAAAAACTTTTTATTTTCATGTAGTCCCATTTGTTTATTTTCTCTTTAGCTTCCATTGCCCTAGGAGCAGTATCAGTGAAGAAGTTCTTTTGGCATATGTCAGAGATTTTTCTGCCTGTAGATTCCTCTAGTATTTTTATGGTTTCCTGTCTTATGTTTAAGTCCTTGATTGATTTTGAGTTTATTTTTGTGTATGGTGTAAGTTGGTGGTCTAGTTTCATTTTTTTTGCATGTATTTGTCCAATTTTCCCAACACCATTTGTTGAAGAGACTGTCTTGACTCCATTGTATGTTCATGCCACCTTTGTCAAATATTAATTGAGCATAGTGATTTGGATCAATTTCTGGGTTCTCTATTCTATTCCATTGATCTACATGTCTGTTCTTGTGCCAATACCAGGCAGTTTTGAGAACAGTGGCTTTGTAATACAGCTTGAAATCTGGTATGGAGATCGGACCTACTTTGTTCTTCTTTCTCAGGATTGCTGTGGCTATTCGGGGTCTTCTTTTATTCCAGATGAATTTTTGGAAAGTTCCTTCTAGGTCTGTGAAGTATGCTGTTGGTATTTTAATGGGAAGTGCATTGAAATTATAGATTGCTTTGGGTAGTATGGACATTTTGATGATGTTGATTCTACCAATCCATGAGCATGGTATGTTCTTCCATCTGTTTATGTCTTCCTATATCCCTTTTTTCAGTTTTGTGCAGTTTTCTGCATATACGTATTTTACCTCCTTAGTTAAGTTTATTCCTAAGTATCTTAATTTTTTTGGTGTGATGGTAAATGGGATTGCTTTTTTAGTCTCTCTTTCTGTAAGTTCATTATTGGTGTATAGAAACGCCATAGATTTCTTAGCATTTATTTTGTATCCTGCTACTCTGCCGAATTCATTTATTAAGTCTAGTAATTTTTTGATGGAGTCTTTAGGGTTTTCTATGTACAGTATCATGTCATCTGCAAGTAAGGACAGTTTTATTTCTTCTTTTCCAATTTGGATGCCTTTTATTTCTTCTTCTTGTCTGATTGCAATGGCTAGTATTTCCAACACTATGTTGAACAGGAGTGGTGAGAGTGGGCATCCCTGTCTTGTTCCTGTTCTTAGGGGAAATGGTTTTTGTTTTTGCCCATTGAGTATGATGTTGGCTGTGGGTTTGTCATATATGGCTTTTATTATGTTGAGGTATGATCCTTCTGTTCCCAGCTTGCTGAGAGTTTTTATCAAAAAAAGGTGTTGGATTTTGTCAAATGCTTTTTCTCCATCTATTGATATGACTATATGGTTTTTATCTCTAAATTTGTTTATGTGATGTATCACGTTTATTGATTTGCAAATATTGTACCATCCTTGCGTCCCAGGGATAAATCCTACTTGGTCGTGGTGTATGATCTTTCTGATGTATTGCTGGATTCGATTTGCTAGAATTTCGTTGAGGATTTTGGCATCTATGTTCATGAGGGATATTGGCCTGTAATTCTCTTTCATTGTGTTATCTTTATCTGGTTTTGGTATTAGGGTGATGTTGGTTTTATAGAAGGAGCTTGGAAGTGTTCCTTCTTCTTGAATTTTCTGGAATAGTCTGAGGAGGATAGGTTTTAGCTCTTCCTTGAATGTTTTATAAAACTCCCCTGTGAAGCTGTCTGGCTCTGGACTTTTGTTTGCTGGGAGCTTTTTGATAACTTCTTCAATTTCTTCCATAGTTATTAGCCTATTGAGATTTTTAGTCTCTTCCTGAGTAAGTTTTGGAAGGTTGGGTTTTTCTAGGAATGTGTCCATTTCCTCCAGGTTGTCTAGTTTGTTGGAGTAGAGTTGTTCATAGTATTTTTTGACAATCCTTTGTATTTCTGTGGGGTCTGTTGTTATTTTACCTCTTTCATTTCTGATTTTGTTTATTTGGGTCCTCTCTCTTTGCTTCTTGGTGAGCCTGGCTAGAGGTTAATCAATCTTGTTTATCCTTTCAAAGAACCAGCTCTTGATTTTGTTGATCTTGTGTATTGTTTTTTTGGTCTCTATGTCATTCATTTCTGCTCTGATCTTTATTATTTCCTTTCTTCTGCTCACTGTGGGCTTTTCTTATTGCTCCCTTTCTAATTCTTTGAGTTGTTGAGTTAGATGATCTATTGCCATTTTTTCTTGTTTTTTGAGGTAGGCCTGTAGAGCTATACATTTCCCTCTCAGGACTGCTTTCATTGTGTCCCATAGGATTTGCAATGTTGTGTTTTTATTGTCATTAGTCTCCAGGATGTTTTTAATTTCTTCTTTGATCTCATTGATAACCCAATCATTGTTTAGTAGCATGCTATTCAGTTTCCAAGTGATTGAATTTTTTGGAATGTTTTTATTGTAGTTTATTTCTAATATTATGCCATTGTGGTCTGAGAAAATGCTTGATATGATTTCAACCTTTTTGAATTTGGGGAGACTTTGCTTGTTACACAATATGTGGTCTTTTTTTGAGAATGTCCCATGTGCACTTGAGAAGAACGTATATTCCATGGCTTTGGGGTGAAATACTCTGAAGATGTCAATTAGGTCCATCTAATCTAGTGTGTCATTTAGAATTGCTGTTTCTTTGCTGATTTTTTGTCCTGAGGATTTATCCATTGATGTCAGTGGTGTATTAAAGTCCCCTACTATGATTGTATTGATGTCGATCTCTCCCTTGATATCTTCCAGCAGATTTTTTATGTATTTGGGTGCTCCTGCGTTGGTTGCATATACGTTTACCAGAGTTATATCTTCTTGCTGGATTGCTCCCTTTAGTATTATGTAGTGGCCTTCCTTATCTCTTATTATGGTCTTTACTTTGAGGTCTATTTTATCTGATATAAGTATCACAACCCCAGCTTTTTTATCATTTCCATTTGCCTGAAAAAAGTTTTTCTATCCCTTCACTCTCAGTTTGTGTGAATCTTTTGCTCTAAGGTGGGTCTCTTGTAGATAACAAATATGTTTTCTTATCCATTCAGCTACCCTATGTCTTTTGATTGGTTCACTTAATCCATTTACGTTCACTGTTATTATTGATAAATACCTGTTTGTTGACATATTTTTCCTTAGTGTTTGTGTTTCTTCTTGCCTTTCTCTTTCTTCTTTTTACAGCAGCCCCTTTAGCATTTCTTGCATTGCTGGCTTGGTAGTGATGAACTCTCTTAGCCTTTTTTTGTCTGTGAAGCTTCTGATTCCACCTTCAATTTTGAATGATAGCCTTGCTGGGTATAGTATTCTTGGATTCAGTCCCTTGTTTTGCATCACTTTGTATATTTCATTCCATTCCCTTCTGGCCTGGTGTGTTTCTGTTGAGAAATCAGTTGATATTCTGATAGGAGATCCCTTGTAGGTAACTTTCTGTTTCTCTCTGGCAGCCTTTAAGATTCTTGGTTTGTCGTTGGTGTTCGTCAATTTAATTATGATGTGTCTGGGTGTCGGTCTTTTGCGGTTCAACGTGTTTGGGACTCTGTATTTCTTGGATTTGGATACTTTTTTTCTTGCCAATATCAGGGAAGTTTTCTGTCATTATTTCTTCTAACAGGTTTTCTATTCCTTGCTTCTCTTCCTCTCCTTCTTTTATCCCTATTATTCGAAGGTTGTTTCGTTTTGTGTTGTCCCGAAGCTCCCTTAGGCTCTCCTCTTGCTTTTTAAGTCTTCTTTCCAGTTGCTGCTGTGTTTGTGTGTTTTTTCCTACCTTGTCTTCTAATTCACTGATGTGGTCCTCAGCCTCTTCTACTCTACTCTTTAAGCCTTCCATTGTGTTCTTTATTGCAGCTATGTCGTTCTTCATCTCCTCTTGGTTTCTTTTCATGTTGGTGACATTTTCATTCAGCTCCTTATAGTTCTCATTGAGTTGTGTGTATTTGTCATCCAGCTGTTTAAACATCCTTAAAACAAATACTCTGAATTCTTTCTCTGTTAAGCTGCTAGCCTCAAGTTCATTTAACTCCCTTTCTGGTGATTCCTCTTTTTCCTCCTTTTGGGAATTTCTTTTTTTTCTCCCCATGTTTTCCTGTAATGTTTTAATTGTAGATCCGCTTGCTTTGCTACCCAGGTTCTTTTGGGGATTGTGCTACTGGTGTAATCTCTCAGTTCTCCTGGGCTTGGTAATCTAGTGTAGCTCCCTACTTGAGCTATTTGGGTTCTCTTGATGTAGGCCTGCAAGCTTGGGAGGCACAACTGTGGTGTCTAAAAGTCAGCAGCTATGGAGTGGAGTGTCCCAGTTTTTGCTGTCTTGCACCCTTAGTTGAAATCGCACGTGTCCAGTGGGGACTCACAGTGGCACCCAGGAACTGTCTGTTGGGAGAGCTCCCAGTGGCTCCCACTAACACCTTGTGTGTAGATGGGCTCAGGGTGCTTGCCTGTTGTAAATTCGCTTCTGTGGAGGTGTGTTTGCAGGCGCAGAGCTTTGATGCACTCTGAGGGGCCCTGGCACTGAAGTTAAACAGCTAGGGTGTATGTACGAAGTTTTTCAGGAGAAAGGAGTTCAGAGTTTCTGCTGTGGGACAGTGCATCCTTGGCTGTACAGAATCACACCCAGCAGGGGCTCAAAGCAGCTCCCCAGAGGACCCTGTGGATATATGGGCTCAGGGCGCCTTCCCTTACTGTGGCCGTGAATTTGCCCGCCCTTGAGTGTGCGCAAATTGGTGGCACAAAGCCCTGAGGGACCCTGGCCCTGAAGTTGCCCCTCAGGGGTGTCTGTGGGCAGTTATTTAGGAAGAGGTAGTTCAGAGATTCTACTGCAGGGCCACGCACCCTTGACTGTGCAGAATCACCCCCTTGGGGGCTCTCAGTGGTTCCCAAGCACTGCCTGGATAGTGGAGTGCCTGGGTGCCTATGGGCTGGGGACAAGGGGAATCCTGAGTTCAGGCGCTGGGGAGGGGGAGGTTGTACTCACTGCTTTCAGCAGCACACTTTTGGAGGTGGAGGTCTCAGTGTTCGCGCATCTGCAGCTGGGGTGGCAGGTCTTCTACCAAAGTGGCTGTAGTGTCCAGGTTTGCTTCCGAGACCAGACTGGGTGGTGGTAAAGTTAGGATTCTAGTCTCTAGCAATTCCGTTCTTAAAGATGGCAGGGTCTCTGTGCCACTGGTGTCCTCCCCGGAGTGTTTGCAGCGGCCGCGGGGTTTTGCCAACCAAGACTGCCTGGATTGGAAGCCCCCCGGAAGAACTGCAGGGTCTAACTGTCCCTATTTCACTCACACATACACCCAAACACGTCCACACACACCTCTATCACTCCTTCACTTGATCACACACTCACCCTCCTTACCTTCCTGCTGGTCGCCATCTTCCGTTCTCTCTGGATCATTTTTTTCCTTGTTGTTTTTATTATTATCAATTCTGCCAATTACTGACTTCAAATTGGAGCAAATAATTCATTTAACTTTGATGTAATTATTGAAAAGTTAGGATTTACTTTCACCATTTGCATTATATTCTTTATGCCTTGTATGAATTTTAATCCTCTTTCTTCATTACTGAATTTTAAATGTTAAACCTAGTCATGTGCAAAAGGATCTCTTTGGCATTGAATTAATGGAATAAATAAAACTTATCTATGCACCCTAGCTGGGTGGCTCAGTTGGTTGAAGTGTCGTCCCATACATCAGAAAGTTGTGGGTTTGATTCCAAGTGAAGGCATATACCTATGCTGTCAGGGCATGTCTGGGGGGCAACGTTTCAATGTTTCCTTCTCACATTAATGTTCCTCTCCCTTCTTCTCTCTAAAATTATATATATATATATATATATATATATATATATATATATATATATATATATATATATGCTAAAATAAAACATATCCTCAGGTAGACAGCTTTTATTAAAGTTGTTAAAATATCCCCTACGGACCTGGGTGTTTATAAAGGATCTTAGATCCTCAAAAAAGAATTCAAAACAATGTACTCTGAAGACCATCAAGTTAGACTGGGAAAGTTGTAGTGCCACTGAAAATATAGCTTTGGGGGGACAGTCTCTGGTGTGCAGAAACAGATTTGTGGCTGACTAATTTGGATACAATCTGTGCCTATAAAATTGAGGTGCTTTAAGTGAAAGGGAATCTGTTACTGAGCCGCACAGATATTGCTTCCTCAAAGGCCAAAGAAATCCTGATCCACATATCCTGCCATTTCTTATAGGAAATTCAGTTTCATTATAATCTTAAGGAACCACAGTCAAATATGAGATTCATTGTTGACTTGAAACAACACTAATTTATTTTCTTAGAGTCAAATATCTATAGTAACATTTTTGGTACAACTGCTTTCCTTTTGGAAGTTTCCAGGGAGAATCTATTTCCTTGCCTTTTACAGCTATTAGAGGCTTATTGCAATCCTTAGCTTATGCCCTTCCTCCAGCTTCAAAACCACAAGCAAAGCATCTTCATTTCCATCTGACATCCTATCTCCCTCTTATAGAAACTCATGATTATACCAGGCCCACTCAGGTAATCTAGAAATTATCTCTTTATCTCAAGACTCTTAATCATATCTGCAAATTTATTATTTCTATGTAAAGCAAAATATTCACAAGTCTGGGGATTAGAACATGGACATTTTTGGAGGGGTTACAATACTCTGTTTACCACAAAATAAAAATATGCACCATGGTATTCAATCTGAATTTCAGTTATATGTCTTAAAGTACCACATTTAAGTACTTTCTATGGAATGACTATCTTAAAAACACACACAAAAAAAACCCACATTATATTTAACATAATAATTCATTTAATCTGTTTTATAATTTGAAGCATTATACAATATAGATAACATGAATATAAGCTGAGAAATGAGTGTTTATATATTCTAGTAGTAGTATCCAAATATGACATTACTTTACCTTTCTGTAAGTTACCTTTTGTGAATCTGCACTGGCTCTTATTAGTTATTTTGTAATTAATAACCTTACTTCTTTCAAGAATCTTGACCAATAGTAACATTAAACTCACAAGTCTCTGGGGTAAGAAAACTACTTTCTCCCTTTCTTTTTTTTTTTCCTTACTGCTCACCCAAGGAGTGAGGATATCCACTCCCCACCCGACACACACACACACACACACACACACACACACACACTGATCTCTAGAGGGATCAGAAGGGAGGAAGAAGGGAAAAAGAGAGAGAAAGAGAGAGGAGGAAGAGAGAGAGAGAAACATCAATGTGAGACAGTCACATCAATTCGTTGCCTCCCACATGCACCCCGACCAGGGGTGGGAACCAAACCTGCAACCCAGATATGTGCCCTTGACCTGGAAACAAAACTGTGACCATCCAGTGCACAGGCCAATGCTCAACCACTGAGTGATGCTGGCCAGGGCCACTTTCTCCCCTTCTTGAATATTACCTTTATGTGTTTTTAATCATGCATTTTGATCAGCTTCTTCTATTTCCAACATCCATCAACTGTCATAAACAATGGCTCTGCCATCTGGTCTATAGTGCCTTTTAGCTTCAATGAGATAAATTATTTGTGTGGTTAAGGAAACTTGAACTTATGTAGAGAAGCTACATAATTTCTTTAGAATCTTTTTATACTTTTGTTACCATTCCTTTCACCTCAAAGTTGTATATGTCCTAAAATTAATAGCAATTTCACTGTGAAAAAAAAGACAAACTGAGCATTCTGCATTTATATATATATATATATATATATATATATATATATATATAAAATATATATATATATTCTATCTAATAAAAGAGTAATATGCAAATTTACCATCACTCCAACACAAGATGGCCACCCCCATATGGTAAAAGATGGCCTCCCCCATGTAAACACAAGATGGCCTCCACAAGATGGCCAGCAAGGGAGGGCAGTTGTGGGCTATCAGGCCACCAGGGGAGGGCTGTTGTGGGTAATCAGGCCAGCAGGGGAGGACAGCTGGGAGGGACCAGGCCTGTAAGGGAGGGCAGTTGGGGGTGACCAGGCCTACAGGGGAGGGCAGTTGGGGGCAATCTGGATGGCAGGGGAGTAGTTAGGGGGTGAGCAGGCTGGCAGGCAGAAGCGGTTAGGGGCGATCAGTCAGGTGAATGGTTGGGAGCCAGCAGTCCTGGATTGTGAGAGGGATCCCAGATTGGAGAGGGTGCAGGCTGGGCTGAGGGACACTGCCTCCCCCCGCCGTGCACGAATTTCATGCACCGGGAATCTAATATATATATATATATATATATATATATATATATATATATATATATATATATATATATATATATATATATAAAAAAGTCTAAGTGACTGTCTGACTGTTCGACCTTTGACTGGTAGCTATGATGTGCAATGACCACCAGAGGGCAGATGCTCCGACTGGTAGCTATGATGCACACTGACCACCAGGGGGCAGACTCTCAACGCAGGAACTGCTGAGCTGTGGTGACTTGGAAGCTGCAGTTCTTGGGTGACACACCCGGAACCAGAGAGGAAGGACCTGGATTCTGGGGTGTGTCACCAAAGAACCACCCTTTCACAATCTGGGACCCCTTGGGGGATGTCTGAGAGCCAGCTTTGGCCTGATCCCCACAGGCCAGTCCGAGGGACCCCACCAGTACACAAATCCGAGCACTGGGCCTCTAGTCCTATATAATAAAAGCCTAATATGCTAAGTGTCCAGTCGTCCGGTAAACCAATCAAAGCATAATATGCTAATGATATGCTAAGGCTGCTGAACCACTCGCTATGACATGCTCTGACCACCAGGGGTAGACGGTTGATCAGTCGACCAGTTGCTATGACATGCACTGACCACTAGGGGCAGACGCTCTAACTGGTAAGTTAGCTTGCTGCTGGGGTCCGGCCGATTGGGACTGAGCAAGATAAGCCAGACATGCCTTGGAGCCCTCCTACCGTCCCTCCCTGGCTGGCCAACCTCCCGTGACCCTCCCTGGCCCCAATTGTGCACAGGTGGAGTCCCTCGGCCTGGCCTGTGCTCTCTCGCAATATGGGACCCCTCGGGGATCTTAGAGAGCCAGTTTCAGCCTGATTCCACAGGCCAGGCTGAGGGACCCCACTGGTGCACAAATTCATGCACTGAGCCTCTAGTATATCAATAATAAACCATCAAGAATCAGATTTTGTTTAAAAACTTAAACCTGAATATCTTTATTGCTTTTTATTTTTTCTTATGCTATCCCCAATGAAGATGAAGAAAATAATCTTCCAGAGAGCTGAATATTTTTATAAACCACTTTTTAAAAAATATATTTTATTGATTTTTTGCAGAGAGGAAGGGAGAGGGATAGAGAGCTAGAAACATCGATGAGAGAGAAACATTGATCAGCTGCCTCCTGCACACCCCCTACTGGGGATGTGCCCATAACCAAGGTACATGCTTTTGACTAGAATCAAACCTGGGACCTTTCAGTCCAAAGGCCAACACTCTATCTACTGAGCCAAACCAGCTAGGGCTAAACCACTTTTAGCATACCTTCTTCAACATATTTAATGTTCAAATTTATTTCTCTAGTGATTTATTCATCAACTCTTAGTCTTTAATTATAATGTACATACTTTTATCAAAATCTTTACAAAATGTATTTCACATTAAGAAAGCCTGAATAAGCCCAACCAGTGTGGCTCAGTGGTTGAGCGTTGATCCACGAATCAAGGTCACTGATTTGATTCCTGGTCAGGGCACATGCCTGGGTTTCCAGCTTGATCCCCAGTGTGGGGTGTGCAAGAGGCAGCCGATGAATGATTCTTTCTCATCATTGATGTTTCTATTCCTCTCCCCCTCTCCCTTCCTCTCTCTGAAATCAATAAAAATATTTTAATTTTTAAAAGAAAAATAGAAAACCTTAACATGATAGAGTGCATAAATAAAATTTTAGATGACTATTTGATACAATAGGAAGGAGTTAGATTTATTTATTTTTGTGGACATCAATATAAAAGTTAACTATATATATAATAAAATTTAAGTAAGAATATGAAGAAATGTAGACTACACAAATACTTGTCTGACAGAATCACCTATGAATCATTTACAAAAAAAACACAAGCTTCTCCAAGCATCTGATACCCTTATTTTTTTTTTTTTCCCAGCACAAATAAAAACTTTCAAACTTGTAGGAAGATAGGAAAAAAACAATGTATTTTGTGAGGAGGATTATAATCCCCACAGCCTCTTGCCAGATTAAGAACAGCTTGGTTAAACCACACTGCACATGAACATATATCTAGCTGGTTTATCTGTGATTATGACTGTAGTAGTAATTACTCATTAGATGTTCAACCAGAGACCAAATTCACATTATGTGTTTTGTTCCTGTTTTGGAGAGTATATCAAGAATGTGGATGAATAAATGTATATAAGATGGAAAAAAAACAATAAAAAGTGAGCAACATTTGAAATATGTTATGTGAAGCAAAATAAAATCTATGACAGATATAATGAAATAACCTTTATTGTAGATATATGTATTTGGATTTTTAAAAAATAGAGAAAAAAAGTAGCAAAAGAGAACAAATGTCCAATCTTCAGGTGGAAGGAAGATATCTTGGAAATAGAGGAGAAAGATAAGAACATTTTTTGACAGTAAGTTCATATGAACCAGCAGAGATGTGATTATAGAAAACAACAATAATAACAACAACAAATATAAATTGCCATTTAATAAGAATTTAGTTCCTAATCAGAGAGGTAATAGATAAGTTGGATATCAAAAATTAAAGTGGCTTCAGGGAATAGTCACCAAACAAGAGAAAAAATAGACCAAAGTTTGGGTATATTTAACTTATAGAAAATAAAATTTCATCACAGAAATGCAAATTATAATCACAATGAGATATCAGAGATATCACCTCACATGTGTCAGAATGGATATCATCAATAAATCAACAAACAAGTGTTGGCAACGATGTAGAGAAAAGGGAACCCTTGTGCACTGCTGGTGGAAATGCAGATTGGTGCAGCCACTGTGGAAAGCAATATGGAGTTTCCTCAAAAAATTAGAAATGGAACTGCCTTTTAACTCAGTGATCCTACTTCTGGGAATATATCCTGAGAATCCTCAAACACCAATTCAAAAGAATACATGCATCCCTATGTTCATGGCAGCATTATTTACAATAGCCAAGATATAGAAGCAGCCTAAATGCCTACCAATAGATCAGTGAATAAGAAAGAGGTGGTACATATATGGGATGAAATATCACTCAACTCTAAAAAAGAATGAAATCTTACCATTTGCAACAGCATGGATGGACCTAGAAGGTATTGTTAAGTGAAATAAGTCAGTCAGAGAAAGAGAAATACCATAGGATTCCACTTATATGTGGAATTTAAAGAACAAAACAAATAAAAATTTTTAAAAATCATAGATACACAGAACAGACTGTTGGTTGCCAGAGGGAAGGGGAGTTTATGGTCTGTCTGGAAAGGGTGACGGGATTAAGAAATAGAAATTGATAGTTACAAAATAGTCATGGGGATGTCAAGTACAGCATAAGGAATATAGTCAATAATCTTGTAATAAGTTTGTGTGGTGCCAGGTGGGTACTTTAAATATCAGAGAGATTACTTTGTAAAGTATATGATTGTACAACCACTATGCTATACATCCGAAACTAATGCAAAATAATATTGAATTCAAACTGTAATAGAAAATGTTGAAATATTCAATCAATACAGTATGATCACAGAAAAATAAATAAATTTTAACAAAAGATGATATTAATGTCAGTGAGTATGGAATTTCAAAATTAAAATTAAATCCATTTATTATAGTTAAGAAAAATGTTGGCCACTTCATCAATCTCCTCAATGTCAACCCTTGTTTTCCTGCTATAATGGAAACATATGGGAAAGCGAATGAATTAATTTTATACAGGTCTTCTAGTAACATCATTTTTTCAAAATCATTTTGTTATAATGTTGATGGGGGAAAAAAAATTGCTTCCCTGCCCGGAACACCTCTCTGTGTAAAATTTGCATGTTCTCTCCTTGTGTATGTGGGGTTTTTCCACGTACTCTGATTTCCTCTCACATCCCAAAGATGTGTACATTAGGTTAATTGGCATAACTGTATTGTCTCAGTCTGAGTGAGTGGGGCCTGTGTGTGATTATGGCTGTGAAGGAAGGGTATTCTGTCCAGTATAGGGTCCCACCTTGTATCCTGAACTCTGGGATAGACTCCAGCCACTGTAGACTCTGAACTGAAATAAACAGGTTGAAAATAATCTTACTTGTTTTTATTTATCTTTCTTAAGCATATGTATAGCTCACAGTTCTTTCAAAGTTTAATATTAGAAGTGCTTTTGAGTCTTTAGAAGTTTGGTAATGTTTTTGAGATAAAAAATATGCTGTAAGAACTTAATTCTTATTTATATCAATTAGCTTATGGTAAAATTAGTCTCCTTATGTGTTGTTTTATTTAAAGTTTCAGTTTCTGAGAACATATTTGTTAAGTGAGGACTTACTGTGTATCTCTGCAATTAGTTAGCATAGATCAAACAGAGAAGGGTGAATGAATATTTTCTAGACTAATAATAGCTACAAATTTCCCTGAAACAGCAGATCATTCACAATGAAAGGCAACAGTTAAATTAGTTGTCTTTCTTTCCCTTTTCTTGATGGTATCTATCCTATCCAATCTCCAGATGACATACAAGTGATTTCACTTTTTTCTGCATGTCTGAATAGGCAACCTTTAATATTATCTGTCCTCATAAATGTTAATACTATAATTTGTAAAATTTATTTTCACATTATGCAGTTCATCAGTTAGAATTAATTAAAACACCAGCTTTAGTAAAACATTCCAACCTCTTTACTACCACAATTTTCTTCATTATTCATAGCATTAACTCAAAATTACTTTTTTTGGTTTAAAGTTTTGCTGAGAAACATGGTACTTTTCTTGTGATAAATTATATTTCTGGAGTTTATCTGTATTATTCTAATGAAGAGCATAGCAAATATTTAGACGGCTGCTTGGGAGATGTTAGGCACACTGTTAATGGAACCAAATGACCACCATAGATACACAAGTAAAATAAATTTTGATTAGTTATCCCTACAAAATTCTACACTAAATTATTCTATTATGAATTAGAAAACTTTCACTAAATCTTCTTTTAAAATTAGATTTTGAGCCAAGATCTGCTATTATTTTGTTTAATTTGGTTTCTTTTATATTCTGAACAATTTGTGTAAGATACAAATAAAAACTTTACTAAGACCTGCCGGAAACAAATCAGTTTCACTAAAAGAGAGATGTTGACAGGAAGCCAGGAAGGCTGGTCAACAAACCTTAATTGCTCTAACCACTCACCCTTTAGTTGAGACATTGTTAGCTGAAGCAGCCTCTACCTTTGTTTTGCCCATGTAAATTTCTGTTTATCCTGGCTAAGATGTTTTCCCCAAAGCCTCCATAAAAGGGATGGCAGGGCCAGAGCAGTCAGTAGTTCTCCCACTAGAGTTGGACTACCGCCTGGCCCCCATTTCACCAAATTGAATTTCTTCAAGTCTCCTTTCATTTGTGTGCGGCCCTTCTCCAGAACTCGAACCCTGAACTGGAACCCTGGACCACGTGGGATGTGGAAAGGGATTCCTACATTCTGACGCCTACCAAGGGACCACTGGAGGAGAAGGCATTTCGCCGAAGAGTGAAGGAAGGAAAAAGTACACCGAGGAAAGGTGTGGAAAATTCACCGGAAAAAAGGTGAGAGAAGTTCACCGCACGCAAAAGCCCACGGCCAGCTGCAGAGTCGCGAACTGTAAGTAGGGTGGGAACTTCTTTTTCAGCCAGGCTAATGGGGAAGAATTAGGTTATAAATATAAAGTAAACTTTATTATAGACTTTTGGTTTGCATACTTAAAGAATGTGGTTTCTTGTTCAAATTAAAATCTTAGTTTGTATTTGGAATTTAAAATCTGTAATAAGAAGTGAAACTCCACTGCTGAAGCCGCCTCTGGTGCGGAGAAATTCAAAGGTGGCAGGAAAGGGCAAGGCTATCTGCTCTCCTGAAATGAGATTACTTAAGGCTTTGTTTAAAAATTATAAGAGAACTAGCAGAGAAGTGCAAATCTTGGCCAAATTGGGTGTTAGTTATTACTTCGGAAAACGAAAAAGAAAGAAAGAATTTAAGATCTGTCTATCTTTTAAGCATGAATAAAAATGTGTGGCCAAATCTGTTGCTGATGCTTCCCCCAAGTAAGCAGGATGTGGGGAAGGAAGGGAGACAAGTGGAGATCCTGTATGGAAGCCCACTCTCCCAGTATGCTAAGAAATGTGGTAATTTACATTCGAATAAACCAAACCTGGTTTTCCAGAGCCACTGGCAAATGAAAAGTAAAGTTTAAATTTGCCTCATAAAAAACCTAGAGGACAGAATTGAAGCTCTTAATTGATTATGTCTTGTATTTAGTCTTAGAAATAAAAAGTGTTATTGTGTTATTAATCTAGGACATGCTAAATATTTGACTTGCCAGCTTTACAAGTTCAAAGTGCAAATTAAATTAGGAGAAATTATATAATTGTGGTAATTTAAATGCCTAAAGTATAAGAACTTATTTTTGAGAAAATAAAATGTTGTGTTTTCTCTAATAATTAGGAATTCAAAATAAGTTGCTTATTATTGGTCTAATTTAAAATAAAAGGATTAATTCTGTGATCTCAACCAAAATTTTTCTATGCAAAAACTAGTTTAAAATCTAATTGATATCTTAAGATAATTATAAAAAATATTATAATCTTTAAATCATATATGGATATATATATATATATTTGATGGTTTTTTTCCATGTTAAAATTTCAAGGACTTAACAGAGATGATTCTTGGAAAGCTCCAAAGGCCTGGAGAAATACAAGAAATTTATTCTCTCTTCTAAAAGGAAATCTTTTTAAAACAGATCTAATATACTTGAAATTGCATGGAAAGCCTTATCAAATAAAAATTAATAAATATACTTTAAATGTTATGAAGGTTTTTGGCCCCAAAAAGGGCAAAATGAAGTAACTAAATAATTTACAGCCAGTTTGAAATTGAATTGCCACGCCTAGAACAAAGAAAATCCTTACATGATATTATTCTACAATGTCATTATAATTTTTGATATTTTATAACAGCATATACCAAACAAACTTACAAACTAATTCTTTGAATGTTTTGGCAGCAATTTAAAAGCACATGAAAGGATTTAATCCCTTTCACTGTGTGGAAGGCCCCCTGGGAAGGCACTTGAGCATTCTATATTAGCCCTTCTTGCTCTTTTTGCCAAGAGGGACCTTCTTCTCACCATCCAATTGCTCACAGCTGTTGCCTGAGCTCTCTGTTCCTGCTGAGGTTGAAGCCTCGTGGTGGCTGGTACCATGGATCTGTCTCTAGCTAGCCCAATGACGTGAGCTGGGCCCTCCCTGGAAAAGAAACCTGGGTTCCCCAAGATCAATGCCAGGGCCCCGCCAGCAGGTGAGGGGATCCCAAGGCAGGTGCTGGGCATGGAGGCCATAGGGGCATAGGCTACCAAGGAGACAAAACTGAACCTCACATCACCCTGCTTGGCCCCGGAGGATGGCTGGTTAGTCAAAGACAGGTAAGATTCCTCAAGGGAGGAACAACCTAAGACAGGCACAGTCGCAGAGGGGCCATCAGGAGAGAACTTGGGGGTCAACAGAGGTGTGGCACAGATCCTCACCCCATCAACATTGCAGGGGCTTGAACACTCGCCCCTTCTGAAGGAGGTCTTCTGCCCCATGGCTGCTTCTTGCTTCCCATGTCCAGCTCAGATCGGGACCCAGGTGACCGACAGAGACTTGTCCAGCTCAGATCGGGACCCGGGCAACAGAGACTTGGCTGACAGCAGCAGCCCTATGTCTAAATCCAGTCTAATACCAGGAATGCTTAGAGCCTTCTCAAGGATGCAAATAATCCTTTGCATTAATATTTACAGAGTAAATGAAGATTGTTGTTAGAGTATTAAATTTGACAGTAAAATAGTCAAGTTTTCAGATTAATTTAAATTGGCTAATTGAAATAACTGAATATTCAAGAAAATTTAATTGTACTGGACCAAAAGCTATTTCTAAAGTATTAACTAAAATTTCTATTGGAAGCTCATTCCATGGTAAAATTGCTTAACATGCAATGAACCTAAAAGTCATATTTTGTACAAAAAATTAAAATTTAAAGTGATCAAGAATGCATTATAAAAATTTTCCAAAAGCCTCCTAATAATTAAATCAAAAAAAGGGGGGATAGTGGAAAAATATTATGTAAGGAAAAATATCCAGAAAATTTTTTTTCTTTGAGAACTAATTTTCATTTGTAATACTAAGAGCAGGACACCTATGAAAAAACACACATGGTGTCAGAATAAGCCAAAGGAAAATCATTTGGGTTCAAATAAAAAGGATCCCAAGTAAAATTTATAGAAAAGATTCCTTTATTAACCTTTGGTCGAGAATATGTTTGTATATTTTCAGAAAACAACTCCAAGACCATGTGGATTCCTGCAACAGGGAGGAATTGACAGGAATGCTCCAGCCATAAAGACAGAGGAAAAACAATCCAGAGATGGAAGACGCTGACGACGCCTTGCCATGCTAGCAGTCAGCGGCTGTGCATCACTGCAGGTTGCCCAGGAGCAAACCAGAGGTCAGACCTGCATTACCAGCATTTGTCCACCATCCAGATACCATTGCTGACATGTTCTCAAAAAACTGTTGGACATTGAAACTGGGATTCAAAAACTGTTGGCCCAGAAAGAAACTTACTGCAGACTGATTTCATTTGAACTCTCAGCATAGCCATTGTTGCTTGTCTCATTTTTTGTTCTTATATGTTTATTTCTAGTCTGCATATGCAAGATTTTTTAAGAAAAGAAAACGGGGAAGATTCTGGAAACAAATCAGTTTCACTAAAAGAGAGATGTTGACAGGAAGCCAGGAAGGCTGGTCAACAAACCTTAATTGCTCTAACCACTCACCCTTTAGTTGAGACATTGTTAGCTGAAGCAGCCTCTACCTTTGTTTTGCCCATGTAAATTTCTGTTTATCCTGGCTAAGATGTTTTCCCCAAAGCCTCCATAAAAGGGATGGCAGGGCCAGAGCAGTCAGTAGTTCTCCCACTAGAGTTGGACTACCGCCTGGCCCCCATTTCACCAAATTGAATTTCTTCAAGTCTCCTTTCATTTGTGTGCGGCCCTTCTCCAGAACTCGAACCCTGAACTGGAACCCTGGACCACGTGGGACGTGGGAAGGGATTCCTACAAAGACCCACCTTTAAGTTTCTTCATTTTTTCCATTTTGTGTACTCACTCTGGGCAGTAGAACCTTCACAACAATTTTCAACTGTGGATCCAACCAGTCCAAGTGTCGATTAGACTAAAATGTAGGTTCTTGGAGTATGATCTGGGGAAATTTGGAGGGACCCTGAGATACTTTTAGGAACTCCTGGAGGTCAAAATTATATTGAAATATGATATCATTTTCCTTTTTCATTGCCATTCTCTTACTAATGTAGATTGGTGCTTTCTAGTAACTATATGATGTATGATGACTTCATTACCCAGACAGGCAATTGCTGGAAGCAAATTCCAAAACTTAGCATAATAAATGTGAGAAGTTCATTAGAAGGCTGATGGACAGACAGCTTCAGCAGGGCTGAAAATCTGCATATATTATTGCCTGCTGCTGGAACAGCCCAAGGCAGTTCCCTCAACCTGATAATCTTTTTATTGTTTACCAAACCTTACCTTGATATTTATATCTGCTTTGCTTGAGGGCAAAATGTGTGAATTAAAAAACCCTGGGTGCCCAGATTCCAAGAACTTGGTTACTGAAGCTAGGTCTCCTCTGGCTCCCCAAAATGCCTTCCAAATTTATATTTCACTAGAGGCCCTTGAATTTTCATGCACTGGAGGGGGGTGTCCATCAGCCCGGTCTGCCCCCTCTCACAGTCTGGGAGCCCTCAGGGGCGGGAGGTGACCCAGCAATCAGGGGAAGGCAACACCCCATCACACCTCTGCTGCTGCCACTGCCGGCGGAGCAAGCTTCGGCTGGCCCTGGTTACCTGAGCATCGGGCAGTGCTGGGCAGCTGGGCAGCTGCCATCTGAGGCTTGCCTGTGCCTTGGGTTGGCCATGGGTGGGTGGAGGTCTGAGAGGACTGGGGGACTCTGGAGGCAGGTGCATGGAGCAGCTGGGCCCACCTGGGAGAGGGCCAGGCCTTGCTGCATGCCTGCCACCCCAGTGGGGCTGAGGGGACTGGGCACCGCCATCTTGTGGCTATGGGAGCCGCCATCTTTGAGGGCATGGCAGTCAATTAGCATATTCCCTCCTTATTGGCTGTGGGTGCTGCCATCTTTGTGACAACATGAGGGTCAATTAGCATATTACCTCTTTATTAGCTAGGATGTCTAGTCTCTTTATTAATTTACTTGCAACCCTTCTCCAGATTCCTAAACCCTTCTAGATGCTGAGAAACACACCAGCATTAGGTAATAAAATATGTGACTTTATATTCTTTTGTTTTCTAAAATTCACAAAAATGTAAAACATGCCACCTACTACTTTTTGTCTTGAAAAAGATAGTAGCTTTTTTCATTAAAAATATATTATGTTATTTATAAAATATTTTATTATTGTTATTTATATTCCGGTAAAATATACATCACCTAAAATTTACCATATTAACCATTTTTATAAGTTTTTTAAAAGCATTTTTTTCTTGATTTCAGAGAGGAAGGGAGAGAGGGAGAGAGAGAGAGAGAGAGAGAAACACATCAATGTGGGCCTCCTGCACACCTCACACATTGGGTATTGAGCCCATAACCCGTGCTTGTGCCCCAACTGAGAATCAAACCATGACCTCCCAGTTCATAGGTCGACACTGAACCACTGAGCCATACTGATTGGGCCACATTAACCACTTTTAAGTGTAAGTTCAGTGGCATTAAGTATGGTCACATTGTTGTGTGACCATCACTACCATCCATCTTTAGAAATTTTTTATCTTCCCAAAATGAAACTCCATACCTATTAAATGATAAGTTTCCATTCCTGCTGTAACCTAACAACTGCAAATCCATCTTTGTTTTATTTTCAATTAATTAAATAAATATAATTTTAAAATATTAGTTTAAAGGCCTCTGGTCCAGTCAAGGTGGTATAGATACGCCTGCCTGCCAAGTACAAATATAAACCCTGGAAATAACCCGAAGCAACCAGAGGAGAATTCTGAAAGGTGATACAAAGTAGCAGATTGGTTGTGACCCCAGGACTGGAGAAACAACACAGAGTCAGGACACATTGCATCTGTCCCATTTAATAGCAGAAAGTGAACCTAAGCCAGAATTTTCTGGCCGGCAACCTAGCAAAAGAAGGAAGCTCAAGTAGGTTCATTCCAACTCCCTAATGGATGGTGACCCTTCCAAGAACACCAGGTGAGCCTTGCACCATAAGCAAGGGGGATAGATTGGCTAAAAATAAGTGGCCAAAAGAAGTGCTCTTCACCATAGGGCCTAATACATCTCTCCACACACTGAGAGATCCTGAGGAGTTTCCAGGGATTATCTAGGAAATCTTTATTACTGTAAGCCTGACAACCCCTTCTCATCCAGAGACACCAGAAAGGACTGGCAGAAGCAGGCAGAGGAGCACTGCCACAATAAGCAGTTCATCTTTGGATGTCTCTTTATCCCCACTGGTCTGAAATACTCCTCTTCTATACCTGCAATGGGGATCCTAGTCACAATAAAGGGCTCATTCAAGAAAGCCTCTTCCCTCACCCCTTCTCCCCCAGGAACTTGAAACTCCTACTTTTCTAAAGACACCAAATGAGCATCCAGCAGAGGCAAGAGGGATTCTGTCATACATAAGTGCCCCAGCCCAAGAAGCCTCTTTGTCCATGTTGGCACTGCTGAACTACAGGCTTTAAATGCATAAATTTTATGGTATACTAGAGGCCCAGTGCACAAAATTTGTGCATGGAGGGGGAATGTCCCTCAGCCCAGCCTGCACCCTCTCCAATCTGGGACCCCTTGAGGAATGTTCAACTGCCCATTTAAACGGGCAGTGAGACATCCCTCTCACAATCCAGGACTGCTGGCTCCCAACTGCTTCCTGCCTGCCTTTCTGATTGCCCCTAACTGCTTCTGCCTGCCAGCCTGATCACCCCCTAACCACTCCCCTGACAGCCTGATTGATGCCTAACTGCTCCCCTGCCAGCCTGTTTGCCCCTAACTGCCCTCCCCTGCAGGCCTGGTCCCTCCCAACTGCTCTCCACTGCAGGCTTGGGTCCCCCCCAACTGCCTTTCTTTGCAGGCCCAGTCACCCCAACTTTCCTCCTCTGCCAGCATGGTCACCTCTAACTGCCCTCCCCTGCATGCTTGATCATCCACAACTGCCCTCCCTTGCAGGCCTGGTCCCTCCCAACTCCCCTCCCCTGCTGGCCATCTTGTGGTGGCCATCTTGTGTCCACATGGGAGCAAGATCTTTGACCACATGGGGCAGCCATCTTGTGTGTTGGAGCGATGATCAATCTGCATATTACTCTTTCATTAGATAGGATAGAGGCCTGGTGCATGGGTGGGGCCAGCTGGTTTGCCCTGAAGGGTGTCCTGGATCAGGGTGGGGGTTCCCTTGGGGCATGGGGCGGCCTCGGAGAGGGCCCTGTGGTGGTTTGCAGGCTGGCCACGCCCTCTGGAGACCCAAGCGGAGGCCCTGGTATCTGGTGTTTATTTACCTTCTACAATTGAAACTTTGTAGCCTGGAGTGGAGCCAAGCCTCTTGCTTGCTCCGAGGCAGCAGCCATTTCTGTTTGGGACTTATGTATCTTCTATAATTGAAACTTTGTAGCCTTAAGCGGAGGCCTAGGCCAGCCAGGGCTGCAGAAGCTTGGCTTTCTCTATCGCCGGGAAAACCCAAGTCTCCTGCTCTCTCCAGCTCCGTGGCTGCCACCATTTCTGTTTGGATTTATTTGTGTTCTATCATTGAAACTTTGTAGCCTTGAGTGGAGGCCTAAGCCAGCAAGGGCAGGTGTAAAGCTTGGCTTCTTCCATTGCCAGGGAAACCCAAGCCTCCCTCCTGCTCTCTGTGGCCACAGCCATCTTGGTTGGGTTTATTTGCATATTTCCTCCTGATTGGCTGGTGGGCGTGGTTTGTGCGCATGGCTTGTGGGTGTAGCGGAGGTATGGTCAATTTGCATATTACTCTTTTATTAGATAGGATAAGATATCTCAATAAAGTTGTACAGAAAATAGTTTTTAAAATGAAATGTTACACCATCTCGCACATAATAAGATGGCCATAGTGAAAAAGAACACAAAAAAACACAGATGGTGTCAAGTGCTGATGAGGATGTGGAAATATTGAAATACTCTAACACTGCTGGGGGGACGTAAAATGATAAAATACTGCAGCCAAATTTGAAACAGTTTTGCAGCTCCTGAAAATGGGAATCATAGCGCTACGACACAGCACAGCAATTCCACTCCCAGATATAGATATACTAGTGGCATGGTGCTTGAAATTCATGCATGCGGGGGGAATCCCTCAGCCTGGCCTGCACCCTCTCCAATATGGGATCCCTCTCACAATCCAGAACAACTGGCTCCTACGCGCTCACCTCCCTGTCAGATGCCCCTAACTATTCTCCTGCCTGCCTGATGGCCCTAACTGCTCTCCCCTCCTGGCCTGATACTCCTAACTGCCTATCTGATGTCCCTTCCTGGCCTGATTCCCCTTAACTTCCTATCTGCACTCCCCTCCTGGCCTGAACCCCCTAACTGCCCATCGGCTCTCCCTTCCTCTTCGTGCCTTCAGACCCCTGGTGCAAGAGTGCTGAGAGCTCTCTGCCAAGGCCCTGCCCCCATCCTGATGCCCCCCTCTGGGCTGGGAGGTGTGGCAGGCCTGCGTGTGCCTCCACTGGGGGCAGAAGTCCCTGCCCCCGTTCCCACTCACCAGCTCCTGTGCGCACGCAGCTTGTTGACCAGTCGTGACTGGGACACCATTAGGATCAATTAACATATCACCTCTTAATTATATAGATATAGACATTTAAATTTATATATAAAATTTTACAAAAGTGTTTATAACAACATTATTCATAATAACTAAGAACTATAAATAAACCAAATGTCTATCAACTGATGAATGGATACCCAAATGGAATATTATTCAGCAATACAAAGGAGTAAAGCTCTGACAACCGCTAAAACAGGGATGAACTTTTAAAAACATTCTGCAAAAAAAAGAAGCCACTGAGTTAGAAACTATCGCATTTACAAAAAATGCATAAACTATGATTCCATTAATATGAAATATAAAGAATAAGCAAGTATATAATGACAGAAAGTAGATTTGTAGTTCCGTGGATCTAGAAGGATGAGATATGAAGAGTGACTACTAAAATGTTCAAGTTTTCTTATTTTGGGTAATGAAAATGTTCAAAAATTGACTGTAATGATTATTGCAGATTTCTATGAAGGTACTAAAACCATTCACTTGTACAATTTGCATGTTTGAATTTTATGAAATGCTAATTTTATGTTAATATAGTTGTCAAAATATGAATAAATCAAGGGAAAATTCTAAATAATGTTTGAGTAACTCATAGAAAGATAAGAAAAAGTATAAAAACCAAAGGAAAAATACAGAAATCTATCTATACTAATAAAAACCTAGATGGTCCTCACACCCTCGCATGACACCCTCAAGTCATCACAAGATGGCCACCACAATATGGCCATCAGGGGAGGGAAATTGTGGGCAATCAGGCTGGTAAGGGAGGACAGTTGGGGGTGAGAAGGCCAGTGAGGGGGCAGTTGGGGTTGAGCAGGCCAGCAGGCAGAGTGGTTAGGGGCAATAAGGCAGGCAGGCAGGTGAGTGGTTAGGAGCCAGTGGTTCGGATTGCGAGAGGGATGTCTGACTGCCTGTGGGATCCGGCCTAATCCAGCAGTTGGACATCCCCTAGGGGTCCCAGATTGGAGAACATGCAGGCCGGGCTGAGGGACACCCCTCCGTGCATGAATTTTGTGCACCAAGCCACCAGTATCCTATCTAATAAAAGAATAATACGCAATTTGACCATCACTCCAACAAACAAGATGGCCACCCCCATGTGGTCAAAGATGGCTTCCCCCATGTGGACACAGATGGCCAGCAGGGGAGGGCAGTTGTGGGTGATCAGGACAACAGGGGAGGGCAGTTGGGAGGGACCAGGCCAGCAAGGGAGGGCAGTTAGGGGCGACCAGGCCTGCAGGGGAGGGCAGTTGGGGATGACTGGGCCCACAAGGTAGGGCAGTTAGGGGTGACCAGGCTGGCAGGGGAGGGCAGTTAGGGGCAATTGGGCCAGCAGGGGAGCAGTTAGGCATCAATCAGGCTGGCAGGGGAGTGATTAGGGGAGATCAGGCTGGCAGGAAGAAGCGGTTAGGGGCAATCAGGCAGGCAGGCAGGCAGGCGAGCAGTTGGGAGACAGCATTCCTAGATTGTGAGAGGGATCACAGATTGTAGAGGATACAGGCTAGGTTGAGGGACACACCCCACCCCCCGGGTATGGATTTCATGCACCAGGACTCTAGTATATATATAAAAGCCTAAGCAACTTTTACTACTGGGCGACTGCATGACCTGACGACCGGCCGGTAGCTATGATGTGCACTGACCACAAGGGGGAAGATGCTCAACACAGGAGCTGCCCTCTGGTGGTCAGTGTGCTTCCACAGCCAACCTCCCACTGTCCCTCCCCCTGGCCAGCCAGCTCCAATGGGCCCTGATAGGCTTCGATCGCTGGCCCTGCCTAGGGACCCCACCCATGTACAAATTCATGCATCGAGCCTCTAGTAATAATAAAATGAAAGACTAAAGCTTTAAAACATCTATAATTACCTTAAATGTAAATAGTTAATATCCCAACTAAAAGATTGAAATTGACTATTTGTAAAGTATATGAGTGCCTAACCCAGTGGTTCCCAATGTGGGGCACATGCACAGGGGGGCAATTTGATTTTTAAGGGGGGGCAATTTGATTTTTAAGTGGGGCAATTTGAGAATGAGCTATTAACAGTGAATTTTTTGTATTTCTTATGGTTCTAGGGGCCTCATATATAGTATATAAGTATATGTTGTGACATTTATGCATTTTAGTTCTCTATTATATGTTTCGAAAATTTATTTGCTATTTCTATATCACTTTATATTATTACTAGAGGCCCGATGCACGAAATTCGTGCACGGGGGCGGGGGGAGGGTTTGGGTCTCTCAGCCTGGCCTGCACCCTCTCATAATCTGGGACCCCTTGGGGGATGTCCAACTGCCGGCAGTTGGACATCCCTCTTACAATCCAGGACTGCTGGCTCCTAACTACTCGCCTGCCTGCCTAATCACCCCTATCCACTCGCTTGCCTGCCTGATTGCTCCTAACCACCTCTGCCTCAGCCCCTGCCACAGCAGCTTCATCTGGAAGGACATCCAGAATGATGTCCGGAAGGTCATTCGGCTGTCCGGTCTAATTAGCATATAATGCTTTTATTATCGTAGATGGTATCTGGAGAGCTGAATGTCTTCCGATTCTAGACTCAGAAGTGGGGAGTGTGCATGCTGTTATGGTCTTTTACTATAATTCAGTGGCAGCTTGTGGGGTGTCCTGGCGGGAACACGTGCAGTTTCCCTGTGGGAGACTGAGGTGTTCTGGCAGTAGCGCATGGGGTGTCCCAGTAGGAGTGCATGAGGTGTCCCTGTGGGAGCATGGGGTGTCCCGTCAGTAGCACGTGGGTTGCCCCCGTGGAAGTGTGCGGTGTCCCAGCAAGAGTGTGTTTTAGATTAAACATGGTTTGCATCTGGTTGCTTTTTATCTTGGCGAGCACAGGACAGATGCATTGTCCCATCCTTGGCTCTGCTCTGAGCACAGGGAGAGCTCCTCAGAGGCAGGGAGGGCCTCCCCATGTTTCTCTGTAGGGCCTGGCTTGGGGCCGACACCCCATGGGCTCCAGAAATGTTTCCCAAGGGGATCAATGGAAGGGCACTGAGAACATTTTACCTAATTCCACGGGGACAGCAGCATCTGAAAGGGAGCACAGGTTTAAAAAGGATGCTTTTCTGGGGATACAGTGACTATTTTGTTTGTTTAGTTTAGTTTGGGTTCTTTCCTTTTCTACTGAGTGAACTGCTAAAGCACTTAATGGATATTAGGCAAATGAATGCAATGCTGGGGGAGCCAGGAGAACAGCTCAGCTCTCATGGGTGCCAGTCTCTGGGTGTTGGGTGCCTGTCTCTGGGTGTTGGGTGCAAATCTCCGGGTGGTGGGTGCCAGTTTCTGGGTGTTGGTTGCCAGTCTCCGGGTAGTGGGTGCCAGTCTCTGGGTGTTGGTTGCCAGTTTCCGGGTAGTGGGTGCCAATCTCTGGGTGGTGGGTGTCAGTCTCTGGGACTTAGTGGGAGTGTGAAGAGCTCAGTTGTGAGCACAGGTACTCTCTGGTCTCAGCTCAGTGCATGGCTGAGGAGTGAGGACCAGGCTGGCCCTAGTAGTGGTTTGAATGTGGCCCTGAATGAGGAGGAGGGCGCTCTCCCTGCCATGTGGGAGCTGCTCTCAGTGCCTGTCATCCGGCATTGCTACCTGATTGTTCAGGTAAGTCAGTGAGGCACAGAGTGGACTGGCCTACCCCACCCAGTGGTTGGTGCCTGCTGGGCTTCAGAGTAAGCAGTCTCCCTGGAGTCAGGCACTGGTGAGGTAGGGCCGCGGGAACTCATAGGCGGCAGCACATGGTGTGGGGACGACGGGTGTTTGTGCTGTTCGCTCGGGTACATGGCCTTCATGTGTTCCATTCCCACCAAGGAACATGCGTTGTTCTGAGTTCTTTGCATCCCTTATTTCTAACTTTTCTCACAAACTTGCAAGACGGGTATCATTATTCCAGGTTTAGGGTCAAACAAACGGAGACTCTGAGGGGCTGGATCAGGGGCCCGAAGGCGGAAGCTAGGGATGAAGGGCCATCCGTTCATATCTGGTCTGCTTCACTTCCCAGCCTTGCTTACACCGAGTGGGTGGCTGAGCGCCGCTGTCCGTGGCTCTTTACCCAGAGGTGCGGTCATCCTGGGGATGCTGAGCCTGGACTCTCAGCCAAGTCACCCAGTCATTGGGGTGGAGGGAGGCCCCGAGCCCGCCTCCCTGCATCTAGGTGGGCCAATGCGAAGTGGCAACTGGAACTGATTTCCTGGCCGATGCCCCGTGGCAGGCCACCCCTCCCATGTCACCCAGCACAGTGAGTGTTTACAATCCTGGGGACACTCGTTAAGCTTCCCATGAGCACCTGGTTCTGCACCAGGGAAGTCCTGAAGGTGCCTGACGGGTGGAGTGGGAGGGCACTGGCGGGTGGGGCTGCTCCCCTTTCTCCTGGGCTGCTTCGCTGTCTCCTTGTGGCTTAGTTGTTCCAGTTATAAAACGAAGATAAGGATATCATTTAAAACCAGGGCTTCCCCTTGCTCCTGCCCTGCCCTCCCTCCCTCCCTCCATCCCTGCACTGGCCCAGCCGCCTGGCTTGGCCCCTTCCCCATCACAGAGCCACTCAACTCAGTCTCTGGCCCCGCCCATCCCACAGGAAGGTGCATGCACACAGGAAGCAGCTGTGGAATAGGGAGGTGGTGGTTTTTCCCGAGGAGGGCGTTTGTGCTTTAAAGCTGATGATCTCTGTCCACCTCTCAGCAGGGTTGCTGCAGGCACTGAAGTCCTTGTTGAAGTCTCCACTCCGGAGCCTCTCACAGTGGTGAGTCCGCATCCCTAGAGGCTGTGCAGTGAAGGTACCACGTTCCTTTCAGAAGAAACTGAGGATCGATTGGAGCCTGCCAGCTGGGGGGAAGGACAAGGAGGTCCACCTTGTGCCCGCTTGCCAGTCCCCAGTCCCACTCCGCTGCCACCCAGCCTGCTTCCCCTTGGTTCCCTGTTGGCCATCCAGCGATGGGAGCCTGGGGGAAGGGGAGAGGTGGTGGAGAGGGACCTACAGGTGCTCCGTGCACTTCTTGGAGTTAGGTAGTCCCGTCCAGTCGTGACTACCCTAGACTATTATTAGTATAGATATTTTTAACAATTTCTTAGTGATTTCTTCCTCAGTGCTTCAACTGTCCTTTTGTTCTTTAATTGTTCTCTTTCATGGATGTCATGTTCTTTAAAAGCTTATTTAGACCAAGTTAATGGCCTTTTAGGCTTCCTCTATGTGAATAGTTCACTTTTTGAATAATTAGAATTATATGTCACAGGGCGGGCATCAGGATGTCAGAGATGCTTAGGTGAGGCATGGCCAAAAAAAGGTTTGGAACCACTGGCCTAACCACTATTTTGTATACCTGAAACTAATAGAAAATAATGTTCAATGTAAAATGTAACTGGAAAATATATTTTTTTTAAATGGAGATATGCAGTGGATATAGGTTGGTTGAAAATAAGTAGATTGAAAAGGATATACCATGCTAATATTAACCAAAAGAAAGCAAGAGTAGCCATACTGATCTACACTAATAAAAGAGAAAGATGCAAATTGACCGTATCTTTGTGATGCCCACCAGCCAATCAGGAATGGGTATGCAAATTAACCCAACAAAGATGTCAGATTAATTTGCATACACAGGCGCCGAGCAGCCAGGGGTGGGACGCTTGCCTCATCGCCATGGCAACGACACAGGCGTTCTGCACCCCCACAGCCACTCTGGGCCTCTGGGCAGCCTGAGAAGGCGGAAAGGCAGCTCCGGGACAGAGCAAAGGCAGTGCTGGCAGCCAGGGGAAAGAAGGCCCATTCTTGCATGAATCTTTGTGCATCAGGCCTCTAGTATTATATAAAGTAGATGTTAGAGCAAAGAAAATTACAAGGTCAAAAAATGTGCATTACATAATACTATATTGGTCACTTTGCCAAGAAGACATAACATTCAAACTCTAATTATTTCAAATTTTTTAAAAATTACTTTTTTAAATTTTAGACTCTTCTCAATCCTTCACCCCTTATCTCTTCTACTAGAAGTTTCCACTAAATACTATTAAGTATGTATCTTAGTAATCTTTTAAATTGGACACCTGCTTCCCCATTCTGACACATACTTTTTCAAAGCATTCATGATTTCTTAACAGAATTAGAAGTAACTCACTTAATTGAACTTTATTTTTCTCATCTCCTTCCTATTCTCCAACTTGTATCCAGATTGGTTTTCCTAACATATATAACCAGCTACATTATTCCCCAGCTCACTATTATTCTGTGGTACTCTTAAATTTTTAAGATAAAATTCATGGTTTTTAATAGACTTACAAGACCTTTTATGATTTCATCACTTCCTATGTCTCCGTCCTTTCTATTTCACTGCTGGCTTCATGATACAATAAAATCATATTCCATTTCTGTTGAATTCCCTAAATAAATCTTGCTTCTTCATGAGTATGTCTTCACACATGTCACTCCCTTTCTATGAAATGCCCTTTCTAAACCTCTTTCTGACCTTCTCCATGAAGTATGCCTGACAAACACCTAACTTATCTTCCTCTCCAGGCTGGATTATACCCCCAAATGCTAGTAATATGTGTCCAATTGTGCACATAAACCATTGATGTTTGGTACATACTTTTGTTATATTAAATATCAGTCTCAACTAAAATTATAAATGTTTTGTCTAGCTCTGTATGTTTTTTTGTATTTTTTTTTAAATATGAGAATGTTCCACATTGTTTGGAATACAATAGATATTTAAGAAGTATGTGTTAATGGTGATGGAAGGAGATGACTTAAGGTCATGAACACACATTATGATATACAGGTAATATGTTATAGAATTGTACACCTGAAAACTATACGTATAATTTTATTAACCAGTATCACTCCAATAAGTTCAATATATAAGGAAAAAGGAAAAGGAAGTGTTTGTTAAATAACAATGCTTAGAACTTGATTACAAAATAATTTACAAGGATGTCTTCCGGGTTATTTAAAAAACCTAGTGTATATGTTGACACTGCTTTAAATGGGTGAATTTTAAAGTGTGCAGTGACATCCACTTTGTAAGACTTTTAAAAATTATTTATATATTCATATATTTTATTAATTTTCTTCATCTTGTGCTATGTTTCAATGAAAAAATATTTTATTACTTCAATTATTCATTTTTAGAAGCTTTAATCAATTTACATCATGCCAAACAATAATGAAAAGGCATACAAACATCAATAAAAGGTGGTCTGTGATTTTTTTATTTTATTAATTTTATTAGGGTGACATTTGTTTTAGGGTCATATAGATTTCAAGTGTACATTACTATGATACATGATCTGTATACTGCATTGTGTGCCCACCATTGAAAGTCAGATCCTCTTCCATTACCATATTTGGGCCCCCTGCACTCTTTACTACCAGCATACTCCTTTGTTCTTGTAACCACTATACTGTTGTCTATGTCTGTGAGTTTCAGGTTTATGTCCCACAGATGAGTTAAATCTTATGGTACTTAGCGTTTTTCTGGCTGACTTATTCTGCTTTGCATAATGTTATCAAGGTCCATCCATGTTGCCATAAATGGTAGTATTTCATCTTTTCTTAAGGCTGGGTAGTATTCCATAGTATATATGTGCCATATATTCTTTAATCCTCTACCAAAGGACACTTGGATTGTCTCCATGTCTTGGCCATTGTGAATAATGTTGCAATGAACATAGGGGTGCTTATATCTTTACAAAAATATTTTTTGAGTTTTCGGGGTAGATATCCAGAAAAGGAATTGCTGGGTCATATGGTAACTCCATTCTTTTTTTTTTTTTTGAGGTACCACCACACTGTTTTCCATAGTGGTTGTACCAGTTTGCATTCCCACCAGCAGTGAATGAGGGTTCCTTTTTCTCTCCAACCTCTCCAACATTTGTTATTACCTGTCTTGTTGATAACAGTCATTCTGACACTTGTGAGGTGATATTTCATTGCAGTTTTGATTTACATTTCCCTAATAGCTAGTGAAGTTGAACATCTCTTCATACATCTGCTGTCCATTTATATCTTTTTGGGAAAGGTGTCTGTTCAAGTTGTGGACAAAAAGGGGCCACATACTAAACTTGACTAACTCAGGGAAGGCCTGTGTGGCATCCTTGCAAACTCAGAGACCTAAAGTAACCACAAAGGATGGTCTGAAATTAAAATATTTTTAATTAAGAAGTAGTTTATAATAGGTAGTCATGTCCTAGGCCAGTATCTTCCCTGACAAATATCAATTTTGATCTTAACTGAGCCTGTTGTCTTTTTGCATCTATAATAACATATATGTGGAATGTCAGGGTAACTTGTAACTTCCCTTTATCTAGACCCCTCATGGCACACCAAGGCACCAGGGTGTCAGGGAAGAGACCACAAATTATCTCATTGTTATTGTTGACGGTTAACTATCCTATACTCACCTATGTAAAAGAAGCATGTATCTATCATTTTACTTTATATTAAATCCCAGAAGCTTCCCCTCTTTGTTTCCTCCTGCCTCCCTAATCTATCACCAGTGGATGTCATGTAACCCACTTATGTCTTCTCCTTTTATTGTAATGTATAAAACAAGGTGAAAAACTGCCATTATCCAGAGCATTGTTTCAATGAGTTGAGATTCTGCTTCCCAGCAATTGACAGTTAGGCTCAAATAAACTAACCATAATTATTTACAGGTTTGAATGTTTCTTATGTTAACTAAGTCCTCTGCCCATTTTTTAATTAGATTGTTTGTTTGTTTGCTATTGAGTTATATGAGTCATTTATATACTTTGGATTTAACTCCTTGTTGGAACTGCTGTTTGGAAATATTATCTCCCATTTGGTTGGTTGCCTTTTTGTTTTGCTGTTGGTTTCTTTTGCTTTGTAGAAACTTTTTAGTTTTATATAGTCCCATTTATTTATTTTTGCCTTTACTTCCCTTACCTTTGGGATAAAATTCATAAAATGTTCTCTATGGCCAAGGTCCATAGTTTAGTTACTATGCTTCTATGTACTTTATTTCAGATCTTATATTTAGGTCTTTTATCCATTTTTAATTAATTTTTGTACAAGGACAAAAATTGTAATCCAGTTTCATTCTTTTATGTGTGGCTTTCCAATTCTTCCAGCACCATTTATTGAAGATTCTTTCTTTTCTTCATTGTATAGTTTTGGTTTCTTTGTCAAAAATTATTTGTCCATATGACTTTGGTTTTATTTTTGGTATCTCATTTTGGATCAGTTGGTCTGTGTGCATGTTTTTCTACCAATACCATGCTCTGTAGAATAATTCAAAGTCAGATAATGTGATGCCTCCAGAATCATCCTTTTCTCTGAGGATTGCTTTGGCTATTTCAGGTCTTCTGTGGTTTCATACAAATACTAGATGCCCAGTGCACAAAATGTGTGCACTGGGGGGGGGGGGTGTCCCTAAGCCCAGCCTGCACTCTCTCCAATCTGGGACACCTTGGGGGATGTCTGACTGCTGGTTTAGACCTGATCCCACAGGGATCCCTCTCCCAACCACTCACCTGCCTGCCTGCCTGCCTGATTGCCCCTAACCGCTTCTGCCTGCCAGCCTGATCACCCCCTAAACACTCCCCTGCTGGCCTAATCACCCCCAACTGCCCTGCTCTGCAGACCTGGTCACCCCCAACTGCCCTCCCCTGCAGGCCATCTTGTGGAGGCCACCTTTGACCACATAGGAGTGGCCATCTTGTGTGAGGGTGTGACAGTCAATTTGCATATTACCTCTTTATTATACAGGATGATGAATTTTTGTTCTATTTCTTTAAAAAGTGACATTGGGATTTTGATGGGATTGCATTAAATCTCTATATTGCTTTGGGTAATATTGTCATTTAACTATGTTGATTTTTCCAATCAATAAACATGGCATATCTTTCCATTACATTGTCTCTTTTTCAATCTCTTTTAATAATGCTTTGTAGCTTTCAGTATATAGGTCTTCCACAAATTTATTCCTAGGGGTTTTATTCTTTTGGTTGCTATTGCAAAAGGAACTTTTTTTTTCATTTATTTTTCTGAAGTTTCATTGTTACTATCCTATCTAATGAAAGAGTAATATGCAAATTGACAATACCTCTGCTACACCCACAAGCCATGCCCACAAGCCACACCCACCAACCAATCAGGAGCGAATATGCAAATAAACCCAACCAAGATGGCTGTGGCCACACAGAGCAGGAGGGAGGCTTGGGTTTCCCCGGCAATGGAGGAAGCCAAGCTTTCCACCTGCCCTTGCCAGCCTAGTCCTCCACTCAATGCTACAAAGTTTCAATGATAGAAGATAAATAAATCCCAACAAAAATGGCAGCAGCCATGGAGCTGGAGAGAGCAGGAGCATAAGGTTGCCCCCAGAGATGGAAGAAGCCAAGCTTCTGCAGTCCTGGCTGGCCTAGGCCTCCACTCCAGGCTACAAAGTTTTAATTATAGAAGGTAAATAAATGCCAACATAAATGGCTGCCACCACGGAGTGAGCAGAAGGCTTGGCTCCGCTCCAGGCTACAAAGTTTCAATTGTAGAAGATAAATAAATCCCAGATACCAGGTCCTCCACTTGGGTTGCTGGGGGGCGTGGCCAGCCTGCAAACCACCACAGGCCCCTTGCCCAGGCCACCCCGTGCCCCAAGGGAACCCCCACCCTGATCTGGGACACCCTTCAGGGCAAACCAGCTGGCCCCCACCCATGCACCAGGCCTCTATCCTATCTATTAAAAGAGTAATATGCAGATTGACCATCACTCCAACACACAAGATGGCTGCCCCCATGTGGTCAAAGATCCTGCCCCCATGTGGACACAAGATGCCCACCACAAGATGGCCAGTGGGGGAGGGTAGTTAGGAGGGACCAGGCCTGCAAGGGAGGGCAGTTGGGAGCGATCAAGCCTGCAAGGGAGGGCAGTTAAGGGTGACCAGGCCAGCAGAGGAGGAAAGTTGGAGGTGACTGGGCCTGCAGGGAAGGGCAGTTGGGGAGTACCCAGGCCTGCAGGGGAGAGTAGTTGGGGGGGACCAGGCCTGCAGGGGAGGGCAGTTAGGGGTGACCACTTCTGAAGGGGAGGGAAGTTAGGGGCAAATAGGCTGGCAGGGGAGCAGTTAGGCATCAATCACCTGGCAGGGGAGTGCTTAGGGGATGATCAGGCTGGCAGGCAGAAGCAGTTAGGGGCAATCAGGAAGGCAGGCAGGTGAGCAGTTGGGAGCCAGCAGTACTGGATTGTGAAAGGGATCCCAGATTGGAGAGGGTGCAGGCTAGGCTGAGGGACACCCCCTCCCGCCCCGTGCACAAATTTCATGCACTGGCCTCTAGTATAATAAATCAGAGGATTTTTGTACATTGATTATGTATCTCAATTGGACTGCATTTGTTTGTTGTTTCTAATAGTTTTTTGGTGGAGGCTTTAGGTTTTTCTATATATGGAATCATGTCATCTGCAAAAAGTTATACTTTTAATTCTTCCTTTCAAATTTGGATGCTTTTTTTTTCTTTCCCTAGTCTTATTATTCTGGCTAGGACTTCCAGAACTCTATTAAATAAAAGTGGTAAGAATGGACATCCTTGTCTTTTCCTAAATTTAGAGAAAAGGATTTCAATTTTTCACCATTGAGTATGATATTAGCTGAGGTTTTTTCGTATATGGCCTTTATTATGTTGAAGTACTTTCCTTCTACACTCATTTTATAGAGTTCTTAATAAAAAAAATTATGTTTTATCTTATCAAATGCTTTTCCTGCATCTATTGATAAGATAACATAATTTTTAATGTGATGTATTACATTGATTTATTTGAATATGTTGAACCATCCTTTTGCCCCTGAAATTAACCCCACTTTATTGTGATCTATTATTTTTTAATGTATTGTATTCAATTTGCTAGAATTTTGTTTAGAATTTTCGCATCCATATTCATCAGACATATTGGTCTGTAGTTTTCTTTTTTAGTGTTATCCTCGCCAGGATTTGGTATCAGGGTTATGTTGCCTTCATCAAATATGTTAGGAACTATTGCCTCTTCTTCAATTTTTTTTGGAAGAATTTGAGAAGAAAAGTTATTAAATCTCTTTTGAATGTTTCATGGAATTCACTAGTGAAGCCATCTGGTCTTGGACTTTTATTTTTTGGGAGGTTTTTTATGGTTGTTTTAATTTCCTCTCTGTTTATTGGTCTATTTAGATTTTCCATTTCTTCATGATTCAGTCTAGGAGGCTTATATATTTCTAGAAACTTATCCATTTCTTCTAGGTTATTGAATTTGGAGGCATATAGTCTTTCATGGTATTTTAATATGATCCTTTGTGTATCTGTGTTGTCTGTGGTAACTTCTCTTTCATTTCTGATTTGTTTATATGAGTATATTCTCTGTTTTCCTTAGTGAGCCTAGTCAGGGGGTTGTCAAGTTTATTAATCTTTTCAAAGATCTAGCTCTTTGATGTATTAATTTTTGTATAATCTTTTTCTTTTCTAATTCATTAAATTCTGCTCTAATTTTTATTAGTTCCTTTCTTCTGCTGACCTTGGATTACTTTTGTTCTTCTTTTTCTAGTTCTTTAAGATGTAATGTTATGCTCTAGCCAGTGTGGCTCAGTTGGTTGGGTGTCCTCCTGTGCACTGAAAAGTTGCTGGTTTGATTCCTAGTCATGGTACATACCCAGGCTTGATCCCCAGCAAGGGGCATGTAAGAGGCAGCTGATTGATGTCATACTCTCACATTGATGTTTCTCTTTCTCTCCCTTCCTCTCTTTATAAAAATCAATAAAAATATTTTTTAAATGCAGTGTTAAGTTGTTTACTTGGGATAGGCTTATAATGATATAAACTTACCTCTTATTACTGCTTTTGCTGCATTTCAGAAGTTTTGAGATATCATTTATCATTCTCATTTGTTTCTATACCTTTTTATCTCACCTATTTATTTCTTGACCCAGTCATTTTTTAGTAGTATGTTATTTAATCTCCACACATCAGGGGACGGCAGTTGGGAGGGACCAGGTCGGCAGGGGAGGGAAGATGGGGGGAACGCGGCCTTCAGGGGAGGGCAGTTGGGAGGGACCAGGCCAGCAGGGGAGGGCAATTAGGGGTGACCGGGCCTGCAGGGGAGGGCAGTTGGGGATAACCAGGCCTGCAGGGGAGGGCAGTTGGGGGTGACCGGGCTGGCAGAGGAGGGCAGTTGGGGGTGACCAGGCCTGCAAGGGAGGACAGTTAGGAGTGACCATGCTGGCAAGGGAGGGAAGTTAGGGGTGATGGGGCCAGCAGAGGAGGGCAGTTGGGTTGACCAGGCCTTAAGGGAGGGCAGTTGGGGGTAACCAGGCTGGCAGGGGAGGACAGTCAGGGGTGACTGGGCTGGCAAGGGAGCAGTTAGGCATCAATCAGGCTGGCAGGGGAGTGGTTGGGTGATCAGGCTGGCAGGCAGAAGCAGTTAGGAGAAATCAGGCAGGCAGGCAGGTGAGCGTTTGGGAGCCAGCAGTCCTGGATTGTGAGGGGGATGTCTGACTGCCCGATCGGGCCTAAATTGGCAGTCGGACATCCCTCGAGGTGGCCCAGATTGGAGAGGGTGCAGGTTGGGCTGAGGGATACACACACACACACACACACCCGGGTGCATGAATTCGTGTATGGGTGGGGTCTGGCCAGCCTGGCCAGGGGGAGGGTACATGGGTGGTTGGCCGGCCTGCCTGCTGGTGGAACTCCTGGTAGAGGGGACAATTTGCATATTAGCCTTTGATTATATAGGATATACAGTGAGTGGCAGATTATTATGCGTTCAGAGATCATAATAATCTGGCCACTCAGTGTATATATATTAAGAAGTGTTATGTCTTCTTGAAGTAATGTCCCCTTTATCATTATAAAATATCCATCTTATTTCTTATTAGCTTGAAATCTGTTTTGTCAGGTATAAGTATGGCTATACCTATTTTTCTGTGGATGTTATTTTTTTGGAGAATCATTTTCCACCTTTTCACTTTTAATCTACCCTTCCCTTTGCATCAGCTTAGATGTGTCACCTGAAGGCAGCATATAGTTGTTTGTCTTTTTTATTAAATCTAATCTGCCACTCTGTGTCTCTTTAGTGGTGCATTCAGTCCATTTACATTTAGGGTAATTATTGAGGTATAAGGATTTCCTATAGCCATTTTATCTTTTGTTTTCTGGTAGCTCTGTGCTTCCATTTGTTTCTGTCTGTTATTTTTGTTTGGTGGTAGTCCATACTTCTTTCCTCCATTTCCTCTTTTTCTATGTCGTTTCTCAGTTTTAGATTTTTTGTTTGTGGTTACCATTAGATTTATGAAAAAGAAAGTTTCATATATACAGAACTCCTTTTTTCTTTTGAATGCATCTGATCTCTATCCTTCTTTACAAATTCAGACATTTTTCCCCTCCGCTTTTATATTTTTGTTAACACAAATTATCCTTGTTTATGCTATAAGTTTGTTGGTAAACTTACTAATAGATTTGTGACCTTTTTTCTTTGTTTCATGTAGAAAAATCTCCTTGAGTAGTTCTTGAAATAGAGATCTTCTGGCAATTAATTCCCTCAGGTTCTCTATATCTGGAAAAGTCTTTATTTCTCCTTCATATTTTAAGGATAAATTTGCTGAATATATAATTCTTGGTTGGTAATTTCTCTTTCAGCAGGTTGAATATTTGGTTCCACTTTCTTTGGGCTTATAGAGTTTCTGCTAAGAAGTTCAATGATAACCTAATGGGCCTTCCTTTATAGGATACTTTCTTCTTTTACCTGGCTGCCCTGAGAATTCTTTCTTTCTCAGTTTTTCAGTTTTAATACAATGTGCCTTTGCGGGAGGCCTCTTTGGATTGAGGTAACTAGATGTTTTGTTTGTTTCTTGGATTCATGAATCTATCTCTTTCCTTAAGTTTGGGAAGTTCCCACCAACTGTTTGCTTGAATAGGCTCTCCATTTCTTTCTCCCTCTCTTCTTCTTCTAGTATGCCTGTTATTGTTATACTAGAGGCCTGGTGCACAAAATTCATGCACGGGCGGGGGGGGGGTTGTCCCTAAGCCAGCCTGAACCCTCTCCAAACTGGGACCCCTTGGGGGATATCCAACTGCCTCTCACAATCCGAGACCATTGGCTCTTAACCGCTTGCTTGCCTACCTGCCTGATTGCCCCTAACCGCTTCTGCCTACCAGCCTGATCGCCCCCTAACTGCTCTCCTGCCAGCCTGATCACCCACAACTGCCCTCCTCTTCCAGGACCCACTTCCCCCATGCGAGATGGAGGAGACACTGGGACCGGCATCCTCTGGGCCATGCAGAGCCACAGAATCCCCAGGCCTCACCATGTGGAGCAGCCCCTGAGCCCCACCTCCACTGTGTGCATGGCCATCTGTGGCAGCTATCTTGTGGTGGCCATCGTTGTGGTGGCCATCTTGTAACAACATTGTGCACAAGGGCCACCTAGTATAGATTGCTCCTTCTGATTAAGCAGATAATTTTTATAGAGTTCTTTCATTGTTTTATACTTGTTTCCTCTGTGCTATTTCTAAATTTCTATCTTCAATATCACAGATCCTTTCCTCCATTTTGTTAGCTCTATTTCCTATGCTTACTAGCTCATTCTTGAACCCTTTTATTGAGTTCTTCATCTCCAGAATTTTCCTTAGGTTCTTTTTAAAGTTTTAATATCTTTGGTGAAGTGCTCAATTATTTTGTTAAATTGCTTTCTGAACTTGCTAAATTCCCTGGCTGTATTTTCTCCCATCTGGTTAAGTAATTTCAGAAATGCAATCTTGAATTCTCTGTCATTTATGTCACATATTTCCATGTATTTAAGTTTGTTTTCTGGAATCTTTTCATTTTCTCTATTAACTGCCTCCCTACTTTGGTTTTTCGATTGATTCCTTCTATGTCTATTCCTTGTTTAAGTGGCACTTTTACAGTAGATTGCTATGAAGAGATAATTCTATTATTTTCCAGTAGGTGATGCGGACTCACAAGTTTCTTATGTTGTTTTGTTTTTAGCTCTATAAAAGCCCATTGCTGTTCACCACAGCCAGACAATGCTGTCAGTGTACTGTAATGTGTGGGTGTTGGGAGGGCTGGAGGAACCCATAGCTTCTTTGTGGTTTTGCCCTCCTGGTAATGGCAAAATCAGTCCTCTGTGGAGTCTCCTCTGTAACCTGACCCCAGGATTGATCACAGAGTACACCCTTTGGTCAGGAAAAAGTGTGATTCTGCAGTACTAGTTCTTAGTTTTGCTGATAATGTGCTTCCCATCCTGACACCAAGGGCAAAGGAAGATGAGCCTGGGAGGTTAAAATAATGTGGCCAGGCTCCAGGGCTTTGTTTCTCTGTCTAGAGTGCCAACCACCTGATAACCACACCTGTACTCCCATGATGTTTCCTTGCCCAGGTCTCTTGGCTCAGCCACAGATCATACTACTCACTTCTACCAGAGTGTCCGCTGAGTCTCTTTGCTCCTTCCAGCTGAAGGGAGTATCAGCCACAAATGGATTCCTTCCCTCTCCAGGGAGAGACCCTCTATGAGCTCCCAGCTGCTCTGGTGCATCCCTGGCTCAATCAAACCTTATCCCATTTCAACGTCCCCCTTGTTTTACTCCACTTGCTCACCTGCAGATATTTCAATGTGCAGATCTCTGAGCCATATTTGTGCATTGAGCAGGGAATTCTTTGTTAAGTTACAGCTATTCAAATTGTTGAAACTTCAAGGAGAGAGGCCAAGGGGATCTCTCATGCTACCAGTCCTATAACTCCCTGGTCCATGATTTCTAAAAATTCATGGTAGTATAAGAGAAGCATGCATAATATAAATTGTAATATAACATATATGCTATAAAGTATAATAAAGGATAAAGAAAAGTGGGGCTAAATTTTCCTGGAACGGTTTCTCTAAATAGACATGCTTTGTGTTTTACATTCTTGTTTATGTCTCTATATGTAGGTGACATATCTTCAACTTCAAGCATACTTTTTGTAATTCAATCCTTCATAATTTACCAGTATATGAAATCTGTACATAAATGATCTCATCCTCTGCAACCAGGACTATTTTCATAACCAAAATCAAGACACAGTAACTCCCCAGAATTTTGCTAGAGTAGTCTTCTCTGTCATATTATGAGAAGATCCAGCTTGAAATTTATGCTAACACAAAGAAAAGGAGATAGCTCACAGATGCTGAGAAAGGGACACTTCTAATGACCATTTTTTAAAATGTGGATACAGCTGTGCTTCAAGCTATAGATGATGGGATGGCTCTTCATTTGCATGAGAAAACTAATTCACTTATTTTCTTAAGACATTTTTAACTGGTTTTTTGTTTCCTGATCAAAATAATTCTGATTATCACTATTTTCAAAAGCTATTTTGGTTGTAATATATTCTAAATAATTTTCCAATGTATGAAATGACATTTAATGGCAGTAAAGTTAACGAAGAGGCCAGTTTTAGGAGTCAAAACACAGGTTTTAATTTCCATTCATGCAACTTACCATAAATGTGGCTTTGCATACAGCTCACCCTTTTTAGCCTGAATATCCTTAGTAAAGATGATGATACACTATATGCCTACTTCCCAGATTGTTGTTCTAAAAGTACAAATTTCAAATATCAAGTCATGTTACCTTAACCAAATATACTAATTTGTCATATCATTAAATAGTCTTGGCATATAACAGAATCTCATTATATACATGTTGAATGAATGTGAAAATATATTTATAAGACATTTTTATAGATGACAGGATAAATAAACTATATGTAACCCCTGTTTCAAAGAACTTAAAATAATAGTTGTTATATTTTTGAATATTATAGATTTGAATTATAATATTAATACAGCACCACTTCCATGGACATTTTATGTTTCTCTTCTTTAAATTGAATATAAAAGGAGGGGTTACAAAATAATATGTATAATATATCATAATGAATAATCACTCACATTTTAAAAGACTATGATAATATTTATAAGTAATGCCATTCTTTTGTTCATCTTACTGTTTTGATAAATCAAAAATGACATTGCACATTTTCTCTTTCCTTCTCCTTTTCCTTTAACTCTCATATAATGTTATAAAGGAAATTAATGTCACAATATATATACACATCTTAATTTGCCAAATCCTCATATTTTTTTTTTCAGAACAGGAAATCAAGGATTAACAAGAAAGTTAAATGATTTGCTCATAACTACACAACTTTTTTGAAAGAGGCATAGCCATGAGGCCAATATACTGTAGCCCAGTATTTTAATCACTATTCTGAATGTGATCAGATTTCTGTAGTGTTAACTTTCATGTACTTTCATGAAGTAGAACTTACTGTGTTTTAGAAGAGCTATAGCAGTACAAACAATTGGATTCATATAATAAATAACTAAAGGGTTTTTCTTGAGCACATGGTCAAATATAAATTATTTTTCATAAAATAAAATACATTTTATTATTATTCATGATATCTAATTATAAAAGAAACTAGTGGCTCGGTGCATGAAATTCGTGCATGGGGTGGGGGGGATGTCCCTCATCCTGGCCTGCATCCTCTCCAATCTGGGACCCCTGTGGGATCGGCCCTAAACCGGCAGTCGGACAACCCCCTTGCAATCCGGAACTGCTGGCTCCTAACCGCTCACCTGCCTGCCTGCTTGATCGCCCCTAACCACTCTGCCTGCTGGCCTACTCACCCCCAACTGGTCCCCTCTGCCAGCCTGCTTGCTCCCAACTTCCCTCCCCTCCCGGCCTGATCACCCCTAACCGCCTCTGCCTCTGCCCTGCCACTATGGCTTTGTCCGGAAGGATGTCTGGAATGTCTCATGGTCTAATTAGCATATTACCCTTTTATTAATATAGATAGGATATGACATACTGCCATAACTATAACATATGTACCAGTATTACTCTATGAGAATACATACTTCATGCGATAGGAAGGCATTTAATACATTACATTGTATATGTTGTAAGTAGTAGGAAATACTGTATTCGTAGCAATAATATACACCCTGTGACTTCCCTTCCTGATTTGGGAATGGTTCCCAAGTTCTTTGAACGTTTCCTGGCCCCTAATGTATTTTTTTTTTGTCATTCAGTGTAACTTTATTTGCTGTTTATTGCACATGATTTGAGGTTTTTAATTTCTAACCACCAAAGACTCAAAAGACTATTTTTTCCATGAAGTTTAACATTAACATCAGTGAATTCATGTATTCATGTGTTTTTATTGTAAACATCTGAATTATTCACATTCTCATAGATCCTGAACTCATAAGTGTGGACCATGCAAAGGCTGACAGCAAGCCAGGAAGCCACTCTGCAAGCAAACAGATACTCTGCATAAGGAGAAAAGTCATAGCACAACATTTAATGTCCAACCTGAGTCACCTCAGAATGTTATATATATTGACTTCTTAATTCATATAGTATCGGGAACTCAACTGCTTGGTTGGTGATGGGGTTGACCTGTTTCAGGAGGATTATTACTGAAATAATTAAGGAAAGCAGGGCTCAATCTTTCTTCTTGGTTGCTTGCTCCTCCCCAGCACCTTCATCTTTCTTCTCGTCCTCAGATTCTTGGGCATCTTCACCTTCACCTTCACCTCCTTCTTCCTCCTTCACATCCTCAAATTCTTCCTTAGCACCTTCTTCCTCTTCCTCTCCTTCCTCTTCCTCAGCCACTTCCTTCTCCTTCTCCTCCTCTTCAACTTCTCCTTCAGAGGGATGTTCATCCTTAGCTTCCTCGGCTTTTGCAGCCTCAATGGTCTCCTCCACCTCTATCTGTTCTTCCTGGACTTGGCTGGTATATTAAGAAGGGAAGGAGTGAGCAGACATCAAGTAGGAGCTAGTCTGTAAACCACCGTAGGCAGATTGACCAAAGACCTGGGAACTCTGGGAGTAGCAGCTGGCTATGCTTCCCATGCTGGTGAAACTGAGCCGGGTCTCCTCGCCTTCCAAGAGTTTCCTGTAAGCTGCAATGTCAATGTCCAAAGCCATCTTCACATTGAGGAGGTCCTGGTATTCTTTTAAATATCGTGCCATTTCACTCTTTGTAGTTCTCAACTCATTTTCTAATTTGTTGATTGTGTCCTGCATAGCACTTATGTCAGAGTTCTGCTTATTCTCCAGCTCTTGCAGCTGCTTTCCCAGTTCTTCGTTCATGCCCTGGCTTGATTCCATCTCCAGAGTCTTGGCCTTGAGCTGGCACCGGCTCTCAGACACCTTGTCCTTGGTGGCGCACACCGCGTAGGTGTTCTTGGCAGCACTCTTGGTCAGTACGGTGAAGCAGCTCTTGTACCATTCTTGGGCATTCTTCATGTTCTTGGCAGCCAGCTTCTTGTACTGGGTGTGGATGTCCTTGAGCTTGGCGGAGAGGTCTGACTTGGAGAACACATCCATCTCCACGGAGATCTGAGCGTACTGGACTCCTCTTCATGCACCTTCTTCAGAAAGGCGATTTCATCCATCAGGCTGTCGATGCGTGCTTTTCGAGCTCAGCGCCTGTGAGATCTGCCTCCTCTGCACCTTTGCACGCCTCCATCAGCCAACCCTCGGTGTCCTCATGGTTCAGCACCTCTTCCTGGTAGCACGCCTGCAGGTTGCTCCCAGACCTTTCTGAGCCCCGGTGCCTCCTAACTGCCCACTGCCCTCTCCTTTCCAGGGACGGGGCGTGGTGGGGCAAGGTGCAGGCATCCCATTTTCATTAAAATGTTCAACCCAGGTCTGCTCCACTGGTGTCCTCAGGCGGCTTGGGGGAAGACAGTGATCCTGGAGATGCTGGCCACCCCTGCCTGCCCAGTCCCCGATTGCAGCCTGGATCCCAGCGGGCAGCATCAGGCACTGCCCACTTGGCCTGCCTGGTCCTGATCAAGGCCTGGACCCCTGCGGTTGGCATCTGGTGCTGCCTGCCTCACCTGCTCAGTCCCTGATTGCCACTTAGACCCTGCGGGCAGCCCGTGCTGCCTGCCTGGGTCTCTGATTGCAGCCTGGACCCCAAGGGCAGCGTCTGTCACTGCCGACCCCAGACCCCATCTGCATATGCAAATTTACCCACCATCTTTGTTGGGTTAATTTGCATATCACTCCTGATTGGCTGTTAGCATAGCGGAGGTACGGTCAATTAGCATATTTCTCTTTTATTAGTGTAGATAGTAAAGGATGCTTTAATACATGAAAAAAGATTTTTTGAAAATAGCATCCTCAAAATAAGCGGAAACATATACTAGAGGCCCGGTGCATGAAATTTGTGCATGGAGGAGGGTGGGGAGTGTTCCTCAGCCCGGCCTGCACCTTCTCCAATCTGGGAACCCTCGGGGGATGTCCTAACCACTCACCTGCCTGCCTGCCTGCATGATCAACCCTAACCCCTCTGCGTGCCAGCCTGATCACCTCTACCTTGCCCCCCTGCTGGCCTGATCGACCCTACCTTGCCCCCCTGCCTGCCTGATCACGCTTAACCTTTCTGCCTGCCTGCCTGGTCACCCCTAACTGCCTCTGCCTGCCTGATTGCCCCTAACTGCCCTCCCCTGCCAGCCTGATCTTGCCCCCAACTGCCTTTCCCTGCTAGCCTGGTCACCCCTATTGGCCTCTGCCTTGACCCCACCACCATGGCTTTGTCCGGAAGGAAGTCGGATATCTGGAAGATGGCCAGTCGACCCTATCTAATTAGCATATTACCCTTTTATTAGTATAGATAGATTATATAGGATAGGACTGCTTAAATGGGGGGAAGCCTTTTTCAGCAGGAGGAGATGCTCCTGGCAGACAAAAACAAATAATCCCTATATCTGCACTGATATCCAGCCATATGCACTATACTGCCAAACCAGTCATTAAAAAATTGAATCACTTTCTTACACCTTACGCCAAACACCTGTTGCCCTTAAAATCCCTCTCAGCCCACAACTTAGGTTCTGCCTTCGCACTTCACACAGATTTGGTTCTGATTGGTTGGTTTCTATTCCAGTCAGCATCTCTGGGCCTGATCATAAAGGCAGGGCTGATCAGCAACCACCCCAGGCTGCTGGTGAGCAGGCTGAATTGCTGACCTCAAGGAGAGAGAGAGAGAGGCTTGGCTGCTGGTGAGGCCCGGAGAGAGAAGCAGGGTGATCAGCCCCGCTTCTCTCTCTCTCTGAGAGGTCAGCAGTTCAGCCTGTTCTCCTGCTGTGTTGAGCCTTCGGTCATTTTGGATGTTACCACCCTAGGTCTTTATATATAGAGATAATACCTTTAAGGCAAAAATATAAAATGAAGCCACATAGTACTAGCATTTTGCTAGATAATTCTGGATGAATTATTTCATTACTTTACTGACAACTAACATCTTAGATATCAATTGCTTTTAGAAATACTGATGTGCAATATATTTTATACTTACCTGCTTTCTAAGGTCATGTGTAGAGAGCGCCTGGTAAGGCACATGAGCATTTCTCTAATTGTCATCAGCTGAATCCAGTGGCATTTGAAGAGCTACGTCCTGGAAATACACCTTGCCAGGGGCGGGTGTATTGTCAGCCTGACCTTCAGCTCAGGTGCCAGGGGGTGGGTTTCATTATCTAAATCCAGCCAAGCACCAGGAACAAATATGATTATCCAGGCCCACCCAGAAGTGACAATTACAAAGAAGCCACAATAATGCACATAATCTCTTTTATCTTGGGCTTTAATGAAACTTCCTGGTATTTTGCTGTATAAAATAAAGGCGCTGTATCAGCTCTGGGTTACTGTCTCTCCATCAGAGGACAGCTGTCCCACCTGGCCCCAGTTTTTTCCTTCTATCTCTGTGTCTGTCTCTTTCTTTCATTTTCTTAATCCCCAGTAGCCCCTACTCAGGAACCGGACCACTCTCTAGCCACCCCGGATGTGAAAAAGAGAGAAATACAGTCATGCATATAAGCAGAAAACAATAAAACCAATATGTATTTACTAACAATTGTGTGACATATATTGTTGGGAATTTTGACATATGTACTATAAAAGTAAGTTATTATGTGGTGGGGGGAGTAAGAGATATAAATAATGGAATATTATTTTGAGAGAAATACTTAGTAAAATTACAATTATCAGAATATCCAAGGATGAAAACATTATAGTGTAAATACCTGCTATATTTGCCAACTAGAGGCCTGGTGCACAAATCTTACACAGGTGGGGTCCCTCGGCTGGCCAGCCATGGGGAGGGACCACGGTAGGTGGGCTGGCCGAGGGAGGTTGGCTGTGGGAGTGCACTGACCACCAGGGGGCATCTCCTGCATTGAGTGTCTGCCCCTTTGTGGTCAGTGCACATCATAGTTACCGGCCCGTCATCCAGTCATCTGGTTGTCCGGTCATCTGGTTGTAACAGTCGCTTAGGCTTTATATATATACATATAGATTAGTGCATCTTAAAGTTTGCTTAGCAGTTGATAGTTTAGGGGATGAACCTATCCAATTCTGCATACTAACAAGCTGAGTCATAATGTAGTTGTACTGTAGTTGAATAGCATCATCTTAACTTCACCACTCCTTGTTTTAGCTTGGGTAGAGAGTTCTCTGCAATCACAAGGAGAAAGCAAGAACATCATAACAAGAAAACTTGGTAATTTTTCAATACCTTTTTAATTTCTTGGAATATACAACATAATTTTTAATAAACTTAGGTTTAGAATAATTTTAGGTTTACAGAAACATTGCAAAGATAATACAGAGTTCCTGTATACTTCATACCCTGTTTCCTCTATTCTTGGCATCTTATATTACCTTGGTACTTTTGGAAAAACTAAGAATCCAACAATGTTACAGTACTATTAACTAAACTTCAGACTCTATTTTTATTTCATCAGTATTTTCTTTTTCATCAATGTCCTATTTCAGTTCCTAGATTCAATTCAGAGTTCCACATTGCATTTAGTTGTCAGAGTATCTTCTTTCTCAAAGTGATTAAATGAGTCCTTGAAGTTTAATGAGTTTTTAAATGAGAAAGAGAAATGAATCCAATATTTCAATTTCCTCACTTACTAATAAACTATATGAATTTTCAAAAAACTTGTGTAATTCTATCAGTAAATTAAAATTTACCTTTTAAAATTTTTACTTTAATAAGATACATCTTTTTGGGTCTGAGTTGTGTGATATATCTTGCTTAACACATTATAACCTGTATATTAACAAAAATATTTAACCCTTATTTTCAAGGTTATTCATTTTATAGTCATTAAAGGCTCACAAATGAAGTAATACTATAATTGGCATATTAAATATCAGAAAGCAAATGCAGTGTGAGATTTAAGGATCACCACACATTGATCAACAAATTACTCCAGGGCTCTGTTTTTAATCTTCATTTCTTAATACCTTGTTATATTTCACTCACAGGCAATTTTTCTTTTCTTTTTTGGGGGTGGGTGTTCTTTTGGATAGTGAGGATTTTTCAGCATTGGAGACACAGTCTCCTTGTGTATTACAATTAAAATAAGCTGATAAACTAATAGCTATTTGAATTTATTGTTATTTTTAAACATTTTTACATTTAAATAAAATTCCTCCTAATAACTTCCATATTTACTGTAAGTAGCGATTTTTCTGGTGCCATTAAGCATTTGTTATTTTCTTGACTTTTCATTTTAGTGAATTTTAAAGGATATATATCAAGACATACTCATTGCAGAAACAATTGATTATCAAGGAATAACTAGATCTTACCCCCACACTTTTCATGATTTCAGTTAAAAATTCTATAGAGAACTTAAAAGTTACTTTTAAGATAAAAGATGTGATATAGTTGGAACTTTATAGGTTTTAAATTTAGGCCCATTATATTACTACACCAGAGGCCCAATGCATGAAATTCATGCAAAAGTAGGCCTTCCTTCCCTGGCTTCTGGCACCAGCTTCCCTCTGGCACTCGGTACTCGGGCTTCCATGCAACCACCAGCAGACACCTAGGACCCGGCCTTCTCTCGTAGCCCTGGCTTCATCCGGAAGGTCATCTGGAAAGATGCCCAGAAGGACATCTGGTCTAATTAGCATATTACGCTTTTATTATTATAAACTAGTGACCTGGTGCATGAAATTCATGCACATTAAAAGGGGATTAATTAGAGGAAATAACTTAATATTGCTATTTGCCCTTTTTCTATAATAGAAGTGTCAGAGATGAAAGAAAAATTTTAAAATGTATATGAAAACCTTCCTCTTGTCAGAATCTGAGGCACACCATGGAACAAAGAGTCAAGTCCCCACCCACCCACATGCACCTCAAAATCAAGTGAGACCCAGACCTGGCCACGCCCCCCTTAGGGCTAGATCCAGACCTGGCCAGTCCCACCCTTGTCAAGCCCTGCTGGGCAAGGGGCATAGCCTCAGGTCCCCTGGCCTGATGCCAGGATGGGGGGCGTGGCCTGAGGTCCCCCAGCACAGACCAGGGAGGGAGGCATGCCTTGAGGTCCTCCATCAAGACCTGTCAGGTTGGGGACATGGCCTGAGATCCCCTGTCAAGTCCCACCAGGCGGGAGCATGCAGTCTCAGGTCCCCCATCAAGCCCTGCTGGGTGGGGGGCATGGCCTGAGGTCCCCTGTCAAGCCCAACCAGGCAGGGGGGCACGCAGCCTCAGGTCGCCTGGCCCAGTGCTGGGGAGGGAGGTGTGGCCTGAGGTCCCCTTTCAAGCCCTGACCTGGTGCTGGGGTGGGGGTCACAGCCTGATGTCTCCTTGTCAAGCCCTACCTGGTGGGGGTGAGGTCTGAGATCCCCCGGCCTGGCGCTGGGGTGGGAGGAGCAGCCTGAGGTCCCCTATCCCAGCCCCAGGACGGGAAGCACACCTTGAGCTCCACTGTCAAGCCCTGCCAGGTAGGGGACACAGCCTGAGGTCCCCTGTCAAGCCCCACGGGGAGTGGGGGAGGGCGTAGCCTCAGGTCCTTGCTGATTGTTCCTTAAGGCTCCTTATGGGAACTTGGCCTCAGCTGTGGGTGCAGCCATCTTTGTGATGGAGTGATGGTCAATTAGCATATTCCCTCTTTATTAGATAGGATATTTTATTACAGTGTGTCTTGACTAATTTTCTTTGGCTTGATCTTGCTTGAGTCCTTTGAGTTTCATAAATCTAGATTTTTATATACCTCAGATTTTTATATACCTCAAAGGACTCAAGCAAGATCAAGCCAAAGAAGATTAGTCAAGATACACTATAATCAAACTATTGAAAGTTAAGACAAAGAGAAAATTATGAGACCAGCCAGACAAAAATGATTTGTCCTATACATGAAAACACACATAAGACTGTCACTGAATATATTAATAGAATCCTTAATGGAACAGGAGAGAGTAGGATGATATATTCAAATTGCTAAAAGATAAAAAAAATCCTTTAAAATCAATAATATAATACATAACAAAATGTAATTGGAAAATAGAGAAATTCCAGATAAAAAAATGAGGGAATTTATCACCACTAGACCAGCCTTAAAAGAAATGCTACAGGGAGACCTTCAAGTTGAAAAGAAAGGACACTAAGTAACAACATGAAAACCTATGAAACTATAAAACTCTCCATTAAAAGTAAATATCAAATTCACAAAACTCTAATACTATAATGGTAGAGTGTTAATCACTTTTAATTTTGCTATTAAAGTTAAAAGACAAAGGATTAAAATAACTATAGCTGTAATAATTTTTAATAAGTACTTTGTGATCAATAGCATAAATTTGAGGAAAATAAGTAAAAATATACAGGTTTATATACAATTGAAGTTATTATCAACTTAAAAATTGTCATAACGAAAAGATGTTTCATGTAAGTCTTATGATTATCACAAAGCAAAAACCTATAGCAGATACAAAAAAAATAATACAAAGTAAACAAAGCACACTACTCCAAAAAGAAAATCAAGAAGTCACAAAGGAGGATAGCAAGATAGAAAGAAAAGAACAGAGCAATTACCAAAAAGTAAGAAAAAAAATAATAAAATGTTGATAGAAAGTTTGGAACTATCAATAATTACTAAAAATGTAATTTGATTGAAAAGTTTAAGGTCAATAATCATCAAAGAGATGCAAATAAAAACAACAATGCAGTGCCATCTCACACCTGTCAGAATGGCTATCATCAACAAATCAACAACAACAGTGCTGGTGAGGCTTTGGAGAAAAAGGAACCCTCATGCATTGCTGGTGGGAATGCAGACTGGTGCAGCCACTGTGGAGAACAGTGTGGAGTTTCCTCAAAAAGTTACAAATGCAACTCCCATTAGACCCAGTAATCCCACTTCTAGGAATATATCCCAAGAAACCTGAAACACCAATCAGAAAGGATATATGCACCCCTATGTTCATAGCAGCAAGATTTACAATAGCTAAGATTTGGAAACAGCCTAAATGTCCATCAGCAGATAAGTGGATTAAAAAAAAATGGTGGTACATCTACACAATGGAATACTATACTGCTATAAAAAAGAACTTTTACCATTTGCAACAGCATGTATGGAACTGGAGATTATTATGCTAAGCAAAATAAGCCAGTTGGAGAAAGATAAGTATCACATAATCTCACTCATATGTGGGATATAATGATCAACATAAACTGATGAACAAAAATAAATCCAGAGACAAGGTAGCACTGAACAGATCTTCCAACCTCAGAGAGAATGCAGGGGAGGGTTGGAGTTAGAGTTCAACCAAAGGACTTGTATGCATGCATATTAGCATAACCAATGGACACAGACACTAGGGCGGTGGGGGCTTGCCCTCCGGAGTGTGAGTTGCTCGGGGGGGGAGGGTCAATTGTGGAAAAAGAAGACATATGTAATACTTTAAACAATAAAGAAAAAAAGAAATCAAACCAGTCCCATCATTTCTATAGCTAGCTTTCCAATTTGGGACTAGCTAGGATGACCTACTGTGAACCATTTCTACTTCACTTTATAAACTACCTGTTTGTGCTTCTTATATGCTTAGTCATTGGAATATCATCTATTTTTTAAATGTACCATTTTGCCAACATTGAATTTTTATTTTAGAAAATTTAAATGTATGAATAAACATAACAATGAAATGAAATAGAAAGAGAAGTTTAATAATAGGGCACAGAATATCTCAGTGGGTAAAAATATAATACCTAGCCCCACCAGCATGGCTCAGTGATTGAGCATTGACCTGTGAACCAGAAGGTTGAGGTTCGATTCCCGGTCAGGGCACATGCCTGGGTTGCAGGCACGATCCCCAGCAGGAGGCATGCAGGAGACATCTGTTCATTCTCTCTCATCATTAACTAGAGGCCTGGTGCATGAAAATTCATGCACTGGAGGAGGGGTCCCTCAGCCTGGCCTGCCCCCTCTCACAGTCTGGGAGCCCTCAGGGGCGAGAGGCAACCCGGCAATCAGGGGAAGGTGATGCCCCATCACACCTCTGCTGCTGCCACTGTGAGCAGTGTAAGCCTTGGCCGGCCCTGGTTACCTGAGCCTTGGGCGGCCCTGGGCAGCTGGGCAGCAGCCATCCGAGGGTTGCCTGCTCCTCAGGCATTGGCTGGGCAGCCGCCATCTGTGGCTTGCCTGCACCTCGGGTTGGCCCTGGGCGGCTGGGGGCTGAGGGGACTAGGGGACTCCTGAGGCAGGCTGTGGGCACCACCATCTTTGAGGGCATGACAATCAGTTAGCATATTCCCTCCTTATTGGCTGTGGGCACCACTATCTTTGTGATGGCATGAGGGTCAATTAGCATATTCACTCTTTATTAGATAGGATGGTTCTATCTCTCCCTTCCTCTCTGAAATCAATAAAAACCTTTAAAAAATAAAAATCAATAATAATACCCAACAATATACTGCTAACAAGAGACTAACTTAAACTATAAGATACAGACTGACTAAAAGTGAAGCGATAACATTATTTATGCAAATGGTAAGTAAAACAGTAGAGGTGGTTATACTTATACCAGGTAAAATAGACATTTAGTCAAAATCTGTCACAAGAGACAAAGAAAATCACAATATAATGATAAAATATTCAATAAATCACCCTATCTAATAAAAGAGTAATATACAAATTAACCATCACTCCACTACACCCACGAGCCATGCCCACCAGCCACACCCACCAGCCAATCAGGAGAGAATATGCAAATAAACCCAACCAAGATGGCTTCCGCCACAGAGAGCAGGAGGGAGGCTTGTGTTTCCCTGTCAATGGAGGAAGCTAAGCTTTCCACCTGCCCTTGCCAGCCTAGGCCTCCACTCAAGGCTACAAAGTTTCAATTATAGAAGATACATAAATCCAAACAGAAATGGCGGCAGCCACGGAGCCGGAGAGAGGAGGAGGGAGGCTTAGGTTGCCCCCGGCGATGGAGGAAGCCAAGCTTTCCGCACACCCTGGCTGGCCCAGGCCTCCGCTTAAGGCTACAAAGTTTCAATTATAGAAGATACATAAATTCCAACAGAGATGGCTGCCACCACGGAGCAAGCAGGAGGCTTGGCTCTGCTCCAGGCTACAAAGTTTCAATTGTAGAAGATAAATAAACCCCAGATACCAGGGCCTCCGCTTGGGTCGCCAGGGGGTGTGGCCAGCCTGCAAACCACCACAGGCCCCTTGCCCAGGCCATCCCATGCCCCAAGGGAACCCCCACCCTGATCTGAGACACCCTTCAGGACAAACCAGCTGGCCCCCACCCATGCACCAGGCCTCTATCCTATCTAATAAAAGAGTAATATGCAGATTGACCATCACTCCAACACACAAGATGGCTGCCCTCATGTGGTCAAAGAGGACTGCCCCCATGTGGACACAAGATGGCCACCACAAGATGGCCAGCAGGGGAGGGCAGTTGGGAGGGACCAGGCCTGCAAGGGAGGGCAGTTGGGGGCGATCAAGCCTGCAGGGAAGGGCAGTTAGGGGTGACCAAGCCAGCAGAGGAGGGAAGTTGGGGAAGACCAGGCTGGCAGGGGAGGGCAGTTAGGGGTGACCAAGCTGGCAGAGGAGGGAAGGTGAGGGGTACCAGCCTGGCAGGGGAGGGCAGTTAGGGGTGACCAAGCCTGCAGGGGAGGGCAGTTAGGGGCAAACAGGCTCACAGTGGAGCAGTTAGGCATCAATCAGGCTGGCAGGGGAATGGTTAGGGGGTGATCAGGCTGGCAGGCAGAAGTGGTTAGGGGCAATCAGGAAGGCAGGCAGGCAAGCAGTTGGGAGCCAGCAGTCCTGGATTGTGAGAGGGATGTTCGGCTGCCCATTTAGACCCAATCCTACCAGGCAGTCAAACATCCCTCAAGGGGTCCCAGATTGGAAAGGGTGCAGGCTGGGCTGAGGGACACACACCCCCGTGCATGAATTTCATGCACCGGGCCTCTAGTAATACAATAATTAAAATGAATAATAATACAAGAATAAACTCACTGTGTTTTTCCTACTCACAACTGTAAACCTTCTTTTGCCCAATACTGTATATACTAGTAAAACAAACAGTGCTGAATTAAGATATATAACAACACAATAATAGTAGAAGACTTCAAAAATCCCACAGCAATCAGTTTTTAGTTAACTCTACCCGATATGAAGCAATATACTTCTAAAATTATATGCAACTAGAGGCCCAGTGCACAAAATTTGTGCACTGGGGGTGGTCTTTCTTTCCTACCTGCATCCTCTCACAGTCTGGGAGACCTTAGGGGATGTCCAACTGACAGCTTAGGCCCGCTCCCCTAAGCCATCAGTTGGACATCCCCTAGCGCTGCCGTGGAGGTGGGAGAGGCTCCCGTCCCTGCTGCTGTGCTCACCAGCCGTGAGCCCAGCTTCTAGCTGAGCAGCACTCCCCCCATGGGAGTGCACTGACCACTAGGGGGCAGCTTCTGCATTGAACGTCTGCCCCCTGGTGGTCAGTGTGCATCATTGCAACCAGTCATTCTGCTGTTTGGTCGATTTGCATATTATCCTTTTATTATATAGGATGCATCATGAATTATAAGGTTTTCCAATCTGACTGATTAGGGCAGTCACAATTCATGGCTGTTTCTGTACCAAGCATTGTCCCCTCTCTTAATCCTTTCAGCTTATTTTTTCCTTGCCTTTAATACTTTCTTCATACCCACTGGTTGAGACTCTAAGGGGTCTTTAGACCTCCTGAGTTATTGTTCTATGCAGCAGCTTTATCTCCAGTACTTTGGGCTGAGAACCAGCTACATTGGTATCTCAGACTTCTAATGCTGTTTCCTCAACTCCAGCAGTACAGCTGCTCTTGCTGGGTTTCTCTCTCCCTGAACTCTAACCAGGCAGTGGGAGCGATTGTTGAGATTACCTCATTTATCTGAAAAATCACTGTTCTTTGTTGCCTGATTCCCATAATATTAAAACTATTGTTTCACATATTTAAAAATTGTTTCAAGGGGATAATAAGCATGACCTCCTATTTATCATGGCCAAAAGTCAAGTGTATTTTTTCTTAAAAATCTTACATAATTTTCTCAGTGACAATTCAGTCATTGAATTTAATTATATGCTAAGATAAATGTCAGCTTTAGCGCTGGTTAGGTAGTTCAGTTGGTTAGAGTGCCATCCTGATATGCCAAGGTTGTAGGATCACTTCCTGGTCAAAGCAGGTACAAGAATCAACCAATGAATGCATAAATAAGTGAAAGAACAGATCTCTCTCTCTCTCTCTCTCTCTCTCTCTCTCTCTCTCTCTCTCCCCCCCTCTCAATCTCTCTAAAATTAATAAAGTTTTAAAAAATCAAAAGAATGAAAATAAATAAAGGTCAGCTTTACTAGTATCTTTACTAGTATCTTGGATAGCCTATATTGGGATGTTTGCTTCAAAATATAAAATTCCCAAGGCAATCAATATTTATGCTCAATACATACATGCTTCTGCTATCTATCAGATAGTAAGCTTTTGTATATTGATTTTCAGCTTACTTTTCACAGACTAACATTTCCTAATAGAACAAAACATGAGGTTTGCCACTATTACCTCTGCTGCAGCTATATTTTTTTCCATGGGTGTTTTCACTATTCCTGTTTCTATAATGGTACTAGCCATTTTGTGTTCTTTCATCCATCAGTTCTTCAAGTAACTCTCTCAAAATAATTTTACCAAATAATTTTCAGTTCATTTCCATACTACAAAAATCTCCCTTCTGTCTTAAATTTTCAGTGACATTAACATATGCATACCTTGTCTATAAAGTTAGATTATCACATCTTTCAAAGCAAATATGAATCTGCTTTTTTTGTCACTATATAACTAAAATAGATAGTTTTATGTATTTTTTGTGAATAGAATGTATTAAATGATAGGATCTTATACAAAGTAATATACTAAAATTTCCTATTTATTACCCCTTATGAACACTCAAATTTTCACTAAGGGAATGCATAAAGAAAATCTATTAGCTGACACCTTATTTGTAAACTGTTGCTTAAAATGCATACAACTAAATAGGTTAGAAGAATATCTCTAAGATGATCAGAAAATTATTTGCAGTATAGAGTAAGGCATATTAGTTAAGCTAGTATAATTGCTATAATATAGTTATCAGTCAAGGTCTTACAAAGAAACATATGCCATACTCAAACTAAATAATTGAGGAAAACTTAATGAAGAGAATATTTGCAAGTGTGTGTAGACTTTAGAGAAAGTAACACATAATTGTGAATATCCTGAGGAGGTTTGCAACAGTGAACAGTCATTATTACACCTAGTCTTAAAGGAGTAAGTAAAGCATGTGATTCTAGGAGAGAGTGTTATTGGAGCGATTCATATTACAGGAGCTGTAGATTTGGTAAGTGCCAAGGAATTTGTTGACAACAAGGCATGAAGGAAGCTGAAGTAATAAATATGTTAATTTTATATTCCTCTTTTTTTCTAATCTCCTGCTAGTATTTCCTAGTAGGAAGATAAAAAGTCTATACAGCAAGTTAATCCCTTAATTCTTGTCATATAAAATACCCTTTCAGGGCAGAATTCAGGGTGGAGCAAACAGGATAGTAAATTTGGAATGGAAAATAACTGGGACACAAACACAATAAATATTGTATCAGTTTAACAGAGAAGTAGGTCTTGTTCACATAAAGTCTAAAATGGTTATTTTAAATCATGACTTGTTTTTCTTGAAGTGTGAATCAAAGATCAGGGACCCTTCCATCTTCTGCCCCCAACATCTTGACATGCAGTTTCTAAGTATTAATAACTTAATCATTGGAGGAGAAACCAAGATGGTGGCATAGGTGAACACCTAAACTGCAGCCTCGCACAACAATTTCAAAAATACAACTAAAAGTCAAAATGGACATCATCCAGAACCACAGGAAAGCTGGCTGACTGAAACCCCACAACTAGAAGGAAAGAGAAAACCACAAGGAAAATCAGAGGAGCCGTAAAAGCCTGAGGTACAGAGACATGGGCAGAGACACAGGCGTGCACGCGTGCGGGGAGGACGGAGCCAGAGAGGATGGGGTGGCTGAGTGCCTGGCCAGAATTCTCTAGTGGGAAGGAGATAAAAGCTCCAGATTGCGCTGAACCCCAGCTCTGACTGCACTGAACCCCAGTTCTGGGCAAGACCCTGGGGATCCAGGCTCATACTGGGGGAATCTGGGCTGTAAGGCAGAAACTCAGGGGAGCGGCGAAAGGCAGAGATCCGGAGGCGTGCACATGAATGCGCGCAGAGGACGGACTGTTGACTGTGCCACTGAATTGCCTTAGCAGGAAGGAAACAAAAGCTCCGGACTGTGCTGAGCCCCAGTTCTGACTGCACTGAAACCCAGTTCCGGGCAAGAATCTGGGAATCCAGATTCATTGTGGGAGAGACTAGACTGTTTGGCAGTGGGCGAAACTCCAGGGTGCCTTTCTCTCAGAGGTGCTTGCAGGGAGTATAGAGGGACACTGAGGGACACTGAGACCCAGGAAACTCATAGGGTGGGGCTGATGGGAAGCCAAGGCTGTAGGCTGCACCCTGAAACTCCACCCCATCCAAGCTGAGCACAGAGGCTTTTACAATTTTGCAAGTCTAGTTGAATAAGTCTGTCTCCCGGAGTAGACACAGCTGATCCTCACAGCCAATGGGCCTGGAGGTCAAATCCTCCCAGTGTACCAACAGCAATCAAGGCTTAACAACACCAAGACTTTGCACCCAGCCCACAAAGGGGGGTACCAAGAGTGACCACCTAGGGAGATTGGGGAAGCTGAGCTACTGGCCCCTATAGGTCACTGACCACACAAAGCCACTCCATCAACACAGGGAGGCAGGCAAAATGGAGACACCAAAGCAGGTCAAGAATAGAAGAGATGGAGGAAAATAAACTAATGACAACACAGTGTTCAGAACCACATTTATAAGGTTACTCAAGAATCTTCTAAAAACCACTGATAAACTTGAAGAGACTTTCAAGGACCTTAATGAGAATACCAAAAAAATGGAAAAGGACCAGTCAGAAATTATGCATACACTGTCTGAAATAAAGAATATACAGAAACTCAACTGTAGCTCACCATACCCCAAGAGTCAAACCAAAGATCTGGAACATGAGGAAGCAAAAAACACCCAACCAGAGAGGCAGAAAGTAAGAAGAATCCAAAAGTGTGAAGATAGAGTAAGGAGCCTCTGGGACGGCTTTAAGCATACCAACATCCGAATTTTTGGGGTGCCAGAAGAAGAGAGAGAACAAGATACTGAAAACCTATTTGAAAAAATAATGACAGAAAACTTCCCCCACCTGGTGAAAGAAATAGACTTACAAGTCCAGGAAGTGCACAGAACCCCAAACAAGAGGTATCCAAAGAGGACCACACCAAGACACATCATAATTAAAATGCCAAGGGCAAAAGACAAAGAGAAAATCTTGAAAGCAGCAAAAGAAAAACAGTTAGTTACCTACAAGGGAGCACCCATATGACTGTCAGCTGATTTCTCAACAGAAACTATGCAACCAGACAGGAGTGGCAAGAAATATTCAAAGTGATGAACAGCAAGAACCTACAACCAAGATTACTCTACCCAGCAAAGCTATCATTCAGAATTGAAGGTCAGACGAAGAGCTTCACAGACAAGAAAAAGCTAAAGGAGTTCATCACCACCAAACCAGGATTACATGAAATGCTGAAGGGTATTCTTTAAGAAGAGGAAGAAGAAAAAAAAGGTAAAGGTAAAAATTATGAACAACAAAAAGACATCAAATACATACCTTCCAGCAAGTGAATCTAAAAATCAAGTGAATAAAAAAATCTGAGGAACAGAATGGACTGGTGAATATAATAGAATCAGGGACATAGAAAGGGAGGCGACAGACAATTCTCAGGGGGAAGGGGGTCTGAGGGGTGCAGGAAGAGATTGGACAAAAATCTTACACCTATGGATGAAGACAGTGGAGGGGGTTAAGGGTATGGGGTGGGGTGGGGAATCAGGTGGAGAGGAGCTATGGGGGGGGGGGAAGAGGAACACCTGTAATAATCTGAACAATAAAGATTTATAAAAAATAAATAACTTAATCATTTAGCCACATGTAACTACAAAAGAAGTAGTATATATATGTTACTGAGAATAAGAGAAAATAGATTGTTTATTTTTAATAACAGTCTTTTATCAGAAATGTCTTTTGCAAATATATTCTCAGCCTGTAGCTTGTGTTTTTATTTTCTTGACATTGTCTTTTGCACAGCAGAAAATTTACTTTCAATGAAGTCCGCGTTATCATTCCCTCCTTCATGGATTGTGCCTTTGGTGTTGTATCTGAAACAGCATCATCAAACCCAAGATCATTTACATTTTTCCTATGTTATCTTTAAGTGATTTTATAGTTTTACATTTATGTCTACTATCCGTTTTGAGTTATTTTTTTGTGAAAGTTGTATGATTTGTGTATAGATTTATTTTTTGCATGTGGATGTCCAGTTTTATTACCTTCACTTATTCCTTATTTAATGTTCTTTTCTTCTTCATGCACATCTGAGATTTCAATTTATATTTCAGCCTAAAGAACTTCTTTTACATTTCTTGCAAGGCAGGCTTACTGGTAATACATTCCTGTATTTTGTTTGTTTGTGTGTTTGCAAAGTCTTTTTCCTTCATTTTTGAAGGATAATTTTGCATGGTACTGAATTTTAGGTTGATGTTATCTCAACATTTAAAATGCATGTATTTTACTCCACTCTCTCCATGCTTGCATGGTTTTTTTTTTAGGAAAAGTTCAATGTAATTCTTATCTTTGCTGCTTTTCTCTGTCCTTTGAATTACATAATTTCTATAGATGTCCCTTCAAGTGTGGAAATTTTTTCTTTTTTTATTATTTTATTTTTATTGATTTCAGAGAGGAAGGGAGAAAGATAGAAACATCAATGATGAGAAAGAATCATTGCTTGGCTACCTCCTGCACACCCCCTACTGGGAATCAACCCAGGCATATGCCCCTGACTGGAATTGAACCTGGGACCCTTCAGTCCACAAGCCAATGCTCTATCCACTGAACCAAACCAGCTAGGGCTAGAAAACGTTTTTATTCCAGTTCAAAACTTCAGTGGGCTTCTTTAAATATTTTTAAATTTAGTTATTTTTACTTTTCAATGCCAGAATTTCTATTTAGTTACTTTTATATTTTCTATTTCTTTATTGATATTCTCAACTTATAATACATTTCATCATGTCTTCTTTTATGTCTTTAAGATGGTTATCTTTCATTCAACTCATTAAAATTATTGATAATGGCTTTGAAGTTTGTATGAAATATCTGAATCCTGTCACAGATAATTTCTGTTGTCTTATTTTTTCCTCTTTATGGGCCTTGGTTTCCTGCTTTATTGCATGCATCTTAAGTTTTGTTTTTGAAAACTGGACATTTTAAATAATATAATGCAGCAACAACTGAATATCGATCCCTTTACTTGGTGCAGATTTTGTTGATAATTACCTCTTTACTTGTTTAGTTATCTGTAATATTTGAGTGATGTTTATTTCCCTGGCAGTGTGAAGTCTCTAATGTTTCTCCTCAAAAACGTTTTAGCCTTAAGTGTAAGTAAGGGTTACCCTGGGTGATGGTGGTTTTAGTAGTACTTACTTTCACTATCTCTTTTCCTAATTTTTCTGATAAGCTTTTTAACTTTGTTACTACCACATTAAACTTTTAGTGTCCACTAATTCCTGCTTGATTATTCTATTGTTTTCTATGGTTTTTGACACTGACCAGAGATATAAATTTCTTCACAAATGGATCCTGTTACATTTGGGTCCCTTTGTGATATTTTTTTTCTTTTTGTCAGCCATTGACATTTGTTCTGGCATGGTTCCTTTTAGTAAATCTGCTAGCCTACAGTGTAATTATTTGTTTGTTGTTGTTGTTTTGTTTTCTTAACTGTTGTAGACCTACCAAACCACCCCTTAATTGCTTAACTCAAAATATCCATTGATTTCAAGGGCAGTCTCAAACTTGAACTTCTGTACACTCTGTTTCAAATAAAGTCTGCTCATTTGGGAGAAATTTGGAGCAAAGTCTTCCTATGGAATGTCTATTTCCTTGGGCAAAATCTTTGAGCCACATCTCAAGAACTGGGAGTGTTGATATCAGTCCACTTCTCTTGGAATGACATCCTGTTTAATTAGCAGCGGATTATGTGGGGGCAGTAGCGTCTGGACTATCCTGCTTGCCTCTTCCAGGATGGAACCTTGATCTATGAGTTGGCTTGGACAGGAGAGATGAGGACCTATGTTTATTTGGTTTGCTATCCTTGGGGCAAAATCTCCAACTTATTAATTGAAACTTGGAGGTAATAGGCAGCATCTATCTCTTGGCTGCACTCACCATGAGTTTTCCTCTTCAAGTCAGATCTGAGAAAAGCTCATGGTCTGCTCCTCCTCATCATACCACATTCTGTCATGCTGAGCTAAGGGAGATAAAGGAGTAGACATGGATCATATTCCTCAGACTCTTGCTACTCTTGCCAAAATTTAAATTTTTGACTAAATCTTTCGTCATTTGCTCTAGACAATATGCTATGTCTTTAGGACATATTTCTGAAATTTTAGTTTGTTTTGTTTTTAAATAAATAATTTTTACCAGTTATGGTTGTATTAATGAGCCCATGAGTTTCACATTCTGTCATTGCAGAAGTGGAACCCCCATCTTCCTTTACTTTTAATTTAATGCCTCATTGGTATATATTTTAAAATATAATGTTCATTAGTAGTTCTGATAGTTTTACATTAAGTTTTTTAAATTATAAATTAAAGTAGAATAATAAAAATGAGCCACCTATTTTGATGCTAAGTTCTAAATTTTGAATTAAAGCAGAAAAATTTAGTAATAAAATTCTTATATTTATTTTCTCTACATGTGCCTATTTTTACATTTTTATTCATATGATCAGTAAAATTAAGTATCACACTTAAAATTTATGTGATTTCCCACACAATGTGTACATTAGGTTTTGAGGGGGATATAGGAAGCTTACGTCTGATTTATAGTTTTTAAGTAGAGTATAAACATTTCCTGGGTTTATGTCACTAACTTGTATTTTGTAGCAGAAAGAACATTGTTATGTATCAAGTCACATTTTTAAATGAATGTAATACTATAAGTTTAAAATAGTATCAGTACAAGTTCAAATTTATTTTCCCCAAATTTCAATATGACTAATAACATATGGCACTGTGCTTGATACTATTAAAATGGAATAACCTAAGAGGTATATTCTTTTAGAGTTAAGCAGAATAAGAATTGTACCCAAGAATGTGAAGCAAAAGATGTATAGGCAAAAGTAAAATGAGAAGCAGGAGATCTTATAAAAGAAATAAGGTGATAAGTTCAACTAATTCTAATATCTGAAAAAGTTCTCAAGCATTAAATCTGTTGAACAGAAATGAACACTGAAGCCTCCTTTTCGCCAAGAGTATTGGTTATTCACTCTTGAGATGCAGCATCCATAGATTTTTCTAACAGTGCAGTATTTGAGCACTGAGAGTAAAAATCAGCTCCAGTAGAGCATGACATGCTGCTATGCAGTTTGGCTCTTTGAAGAGCCTTGCTTCTTGAAAGCAGCCATCAGGAAAAATTGGCACAAAGTGGCATATATGCTTATATGAATGTGTCGGTGTGGCACCTGCATTTTCCTCTGAGGTGTGAGGATTAGATTTTTCTCACATGAGACCCAATAATTGAAGACTCAGTTCTTATATTCTGCAAATAATGATTCTCCAAGTTATTTTTATTATTGTTACATTGATTATGCTCAGAGAATTATTATTCACTAGAGGCCTGGTACATGAAATTTGTACACGGGGGGTGTGTGTCTCTCAGCCCAGCCTGCACCCTCTCCAATTTGGGACCCCTCGAGAGATGTCGGACTGCCCAATTAGGCCCAATCCAGGTAAGATTGGGCCTAAACAGGCAGTCTGACATCACTCTCACAATCCAGGACTGCTGGCTCCCAACTGCTCGCCTGCCTGTCTTCCTGATTGTCCCTAACACCTTTCGCCTGCCAGCCTGATCACCCCCTAACCACTCCCCTGCCAGCCTATTTGCCCCTAACTGCCCTTCCCTGCAGGCCCAGTCACCCACAACTTCCCTCCTCTGCTGGCCTGGTCACTCCTAACTTCCCTCCCCTGCTGGCTTGATCACCCCCAACTGCTCTCCCTGGCAGTCCTGGTCCCTCCCAACTGGCCTACCCTGCTGGCCATTTGTGGCAGCCATCTTGTGTCCACATGGGGGCAGTCATCTTTAACCACATGGGGGCAGCCATCTTGTGTGTTGGAGTGATGGTCAATTTGCATATTATCCTTTTATTAGATAATATTAGATAGGATAGAGGCCTGGTGCATGGGAGGGGGTTGGCTGGTTTGCCCTGAAGGGTGTCCTGGATCAGGGCGAGGGGCCTATGGTGGTTTGTATGCTGGCCACGACCCCCCACAACCCAAGCAGAGACCCTGGTATCTGGGATTTATTTATCTTCTATAATTGAAACTTTGTAGCCTGGAACAGAGCCAAGCCTCCTACTCACTCCATGGCCGAAGTCATTTTTGTTGGGATTTATTTATCTTCTATAATTGAAATTTTGTAGCCTTGAGCAGAGAACTGGACCCACCAGGGCAGGTAGAAAGCTCGGGTTTCTCCATCGCTGGGGGAAACTCGAACCTCCTGCTCTCTCCAGCTCCATGGCTGCCACCATTTTTGTTGGGATTTATTTATCTTCTATAATTGAAACTTTGTAGCCTTGAGCAGAAGCCTGGGCCCACCAGGGTAGGAAGAAAGCTTGGCTTCCTCTATTGCCGGGGGCAACCCAAGCCTCCTGCTCGCTCTGTGGTGGCAGCCATATTGGTTGGGTTAATTTTCATACTTGCTCCTGATTGGCTAGTGGGCATGGCTTCTGGGTGTAGCGGAGGTATGGTCAATTTGCATATTACTCTTTTACTAGATAGGATATTTGTAAAAGTTAGTCAGGGGATATAGAATACATTTTGTTTAAACAAAGCAGTCAGAGGAATGTCTGTGCTGTAAATTAGAAACTAAAATATGAAGATGCTTACACTAATGTTCTTTTTAAAAATCCTATATAATAAAAGCCTAATATGCTAAGTTTCTGGTCCTACAGTTGGCCATTCAGCCAATCAAAGCGTAATATGTTAATGATATGCTGAGGCCGCTCAACTCTCACTATGATGTGAACTGATCACCAGGGGGAAGACACACTGACTGGTAGGTGAACCAATGGGGACTGAGTGCGATGGGCCAGACACGCCCTGGAGCCCTCCCATGGTCCCTCCCTGGCTGGCCAACCTCCCGTGTCCCTCCCTGACCCCAATCATGCACCAGTGGGGTCCCTCGGCCTGGCCTGTGCCCTCTCGCAATCTGGGACCCATTGGGTGATGTTGGAGAGGCGGTTTCGGCCCAATCCCACAGGCCAGGCTGAGGGACCCCACTGGTGCACAAATTTGTGCAATGGGCCTCTAGTATATAATAATTTGAAAGCATTGATGTTTTGAATTTTCAGAGATGGTAGCATTATTTCAAAATGCCCCAAATCTCAAGTGCTTACCTGATTAGAATTTCATCAGGTAATAAGAAAATAAAAAATAAATTATTAAGAAAATAAAATTATTAACCAAGGTCAAATATCTAACATATGATTTCAAGTCATCATAAGACAAATAAGTAGCAGGTTTTTCTTTTTATATTGCTAAAAATATTGACTTAATTAACTTATAGCTATTTTCAAGTTATGGCTATGGTATTATTTTCTTTTATTATACAAAGACCAACCAAAAATTTTGAAAAGAGTGGCTTATTACTTTCATAAAGAGAATTAGCATTAAATACATTTTTAGAGGTGTCTGTTTTTGCTCTTTCAAGGAAAATTCCTTCCTGGATAATTTGTGCGTGATTTCCATATCAAACTATAATTGAGTGTTTGCTTAAGGTATTTGCTTAATTAATTCCTTGTATCTGTAAAGTACAGAAGAATAGTGCTTCAAAAAAGTTTTAGCTTCAAGTATCTACTATTTTACTTAAAAACCTTGAAAATCAGTATCATAAGACAAAACACATAACATCGTGCTGCCCAAAGTTATGATAGGAAAAAAGAGGAAATTATTGGAAACTGAAACTCCTGGGCATTTACTACATGCATTAAAAAAATGTAGAGCAGTGTAAATTATATTTTCTAGGCATTTTCCCATACCTTGTTCTGAATAAAGGCAGGCTTCTATCATGATTATAGATTGATTACTTTCAAATTAGATTTTTGGGTTCACAGCCTACTTCATTCATATCCTACTTCTTTCATATTTTCATAAAAGATCAAAAACTGTTTAAGATAGTCCCAGCATATTTTAACCTGTCGAAGTCTGATATTTACCTTAAAATAAGAAAAAATAGGCAATGAAAAGTTATTAATAAACATAGTATGGTTAACATTCTCTCCAAATATATTCACCTAAGATTTTTGAAGTACTTGACATAACAAAGAAAACAGATTATAAGTAACGTTCAGAAAAATGAAACAAACATTACTTTTAGTTAAACAGAGCAGTCAAAGCATCCCTATGTTGAAATTAGTCATTAAAGTAGAAAGATCCTCCCACTAATGTATATTTTTTACTAAATCTAATATTTGAAAACACTGATTTTTGTATTTGGATAGAGAAGTGGCAGCATTATTTTAAATGTCACAAATCACATCTGTTTATCTAACTACAATTTCAGTTAAGAGAAATAAAATATAATGATTGAATTGTAATGCTTTAAAATATCTCCTATTGTTTGGGAAATAAATTACCAGGCAAAGAAAAATTTTAGTCAAAAATAAGTATTTGATGTATAGTTTCAAAACATTTTATAAACCAATGTAAGAATAAAGAAATGCTTTAATGAATTATTATTATAGACTCTGAAAAGTGAACAAACATATGAATAAATTTGATAAGTATTGTCTATTTTCCTATTATATGCCAGGAATTGTGCTAAGCACTGGGGTTATAAAGATTATTTCTACACACAAAATTTAATCCCCTAAAAATTGGAGACTATGGATAAACAGATATTTACAATAAAGCTTGGTTCATTTAACCTTGAAAAATATGCATGTTGTATTTGGAGAGAAGACAAGAATTGTACCAAAGTTAACCAATTTGAGGATCTAAGTGGAGAGAATGGTTCAGGGGGTTAGAAAAGGTTTTCTGTGGACATGACACTTGGATTGTATCTTAAAATTTGTAGGAATAATGGAAAATCCAGGCATCATATGCAACATGAATAAAGGTAATAAGGACAACTATAAGAATAAGGTGTTGCTGGAACAAAAAAAATTAGGCAAAGGTAGAAGATGAGACTGCATGCTATGTAAGACTGTTTCCTCTTTTATACTATTACTAGAGGCCCAGTGCACGAAATTTGTGCACAGAAGGGGGGTTCCCTCAGCCCAGCCTGCACCCTCTCCAATTGGGGACCCCTGTGGGATAGGGCCTAAACCGGCAGTCAGACATCCCTCTCGCAATCTGGTACTGCTGGCTCCTAACTGCTCACCTGCCTATTTGCCTGATCACCACTAACTGCCCTCCCCTGCTGGCCTGGTTGCCCCCAACTGCCTTCCCCTGCTGGCCTGATCTCATTTCCAATGGCCCTCCCCTGCAGGCCTGATCTCACCCCCTACTGCCCTCCTCTGCTGGCCAATTTGGTTCTGATTGGTCAGTTTCTATGCCAGTCAGAATCAAAAGCTCCACCTCCTAGACAGCCATTGGCTCCCCACAGCACCCAGATTTGGTTCTGATTGGTCAGTGTCTATGCCAGTCAGAGTCAGAAGCTCTGCCTCCTAGGCAGCCATTGGTTCTTCAAAGCAACCACATTTGGTTCTGATTGGTTGGTGTCTATGCCAATCAACATCTCTGGGCCTATCAACAGGGCCTGATCAGAAAGGCAGGGCTGATCAGCAGCCCTGGTGGAATTCTGGAGAGAAATAGAGGCATGGCTGCTGGCCAGACTGTGAGAAAAAGAGAGAAGCAAGTGCTGATCAAAAGCTGCCACAGAGGCAACAGATCAGCTCCTGCTTCTCTCTTCAGGCCTCTCTCTGCCCCTGATTCGCAGCCCCCTCAGCAGTCAGCCCTGACTGCAGTACTGAAGTCCAGTTGGTCAAGCCTTGGTCATTACTGGTCATTATGACCCAGGGTTTTTATATATGCTATCTAAAGCCTGGAAGCAGCACTGAATTTCCATAAAAATAGTAAAATATATAATTTTTTTAAAAACCTGTGTGTGTGTGTGTGCACGCACGTGTGTTCAAATTCTAAGCTAAAGTCACCAGGTACTGGGATTAATGCAGGAAAAGGATGTTTTTAACATAATCTGGAGAATACAAAGAACTCTCCTAAGGTAAGTTAATCAGTGTCACTTTGAAGACAGCCATTTTACCCGTTGTAACTTAGAGCATAACTTAATTATTGGCAAAATAACTAGAATTATATACTGCAAAATTATAATTAGAGCTTTACAATTAGTTCTATCTAGCACAGAGACATTAGCAAAAATAATAAAACAAAAAAAGTAATTTGTATTAGCAATCATCTCAAGAAGCCATTGAGATCATAATAGATATTTCTTTTGGATTGAATATTTTAACTGAGTTTTTTTCCAACATAAATAATGATTTGTAGTATAATGTTTTATAATACTGACTCAGTCAATTGATTAAAATAATTAAATTTTCTAGTTTTCTATGAAATGTTAAATATCAGCTCTTTTTAAAAGGGATTTACCAAGGAAGTGATGTAATAAAGATGGAGACTAGGAAGCTCTGTTCTCTCATTCCTTCATGAAGACACCAAATCAAAAACATTAGGTAAAAATAGCTTTGTGAGAGCTCTAAAAACTAACTGAGAAGCTGCAACAATCAAGCACATGCTTATCCAAGAAAGAAAATGTCATTCAAAGTGGTAGGAAATTCTATGGCATTTTGCTCACCTTTGTCCCACCCACTCTGGCACAGTGAAGTACAGTCAGAAGAGAACCTCCCACTTCTTGGCTCCTTGATTGGGACTGAATGAAAAGGTTGGAACAAGTCCTGGCTTTACTGGGGCTGCATTAGGAAATTACTCTTGACATGGAACATTCACGGGAATGGTAGAATAGTTTTAAAATCAATTCAAAGGTACTAAAAATAAGTGACAGGTGTCACTCATTATAGCTGAAGGAATCTGAAGTTCCATGGGTGTAAAATATTTTGGGTGGATAATCTAAGGCTCTCTGGAAAACAAGGGGTGAGACTCTTAAGGAAATTCAACCATTTGAAAGTAGGCATATACAGGTTGAGGAAAAACTTGGTTTACAGTTGTCTGTATGGAAAATAATACAATCCTATCTAATAAAGAGGGAATATTCTAATTGACTCTCATGTCATCACAAATATGGTGACGCCCACAGCCAATAAGGAGGGAATATGCTAATTGACCACCCCGCCCTCAAAGATGGCAGTGCCCACAGCCAATAAGGAAGGAATATGCTAATTGACTGCCACGCCCTCAAAGATGGCAGTGCCCACAGCCACAAGATTGTGGTGCCCAGTCCCCTCAGCCCTGCTGGGGCGGCAGGCAGGTGACAAGGCCGGGCCTGCCCCTAGATGAGCCTAGCCGCTCTGAGCGCCTGTCTCCAGAATCCCCCAGTCCCCTCAGCCCCTCAGCTACCCAGGGCTGTATTAAGGCACAGGCAAGCCTCAGATGGCGGCTGCCCAGCCTCCCAGGGCCAGCCCAAGGCACAGCCAAGCCTCAGATGGTGACTGCCCAGCTGACACCCCAGGTGCAGGCAAACCTCAGATGTCGGCTGCTCAGCCGCCCAGGGCTGCCCAAGGCTCAGGTAACTAGGGCCGGCCGAGGCTTGTGCTGCCTGCAGTGGCAGCAGCAGAGGTGTGATACGGCATCACCTTCCTCTAATTGCTGGGTCGCCTCCTGCCCCTGTGGGCTCCCAGACTGTGAGAGGGGGCAGGCCAGGCTAAGGGACCCCCCCTCCAGTTCATGAATTTTCATGCACCGGTCCTCTAGTAATTAACCTTTTGCACTCAGATGTTGAGTGTGACTCGACACGGTTAGCATCGGTAGCAGAAATCGAGAAAAAAGCAAGCGAGTGCAAAGGGTTAATTAATAAGAATACAAGAATAACCTCTGTTCTGTGTACTCTCAACTGTAAAACTACTTTTACCTCACCCTATATCCTAGAGTAAAAATGCATGAAATCCTATATAATAAAAGCCTAATCTGTCCAGTCAACAGGTCGGCCATTCATCTAATCAAAGCGTAATATTCTAATGATATTCTAAGGCCTCTCAACAACTTGCTATGATGCGCACTGACCACCAGGGGCAGACACTATGGCCAGTAGGTTATCTTGATGCTGGGGTCCGGCCAATTGGGACTGAGGGAGACGGGTGGACATGCCCTGGAGCCCTCCTGTGGTCCCTCCTCAGCTGGCCAACCTCCTGTGTACCTCCCTAGCCCCAATTGAGCACTGGTGGGGTCCCTCAGCCTGGCCTGTGCTCTCTTGCAATCTGGGTCCCCTCGGGGGATGTCAGAGAGCTGGTGCACGAATTTGTGCACCAGGCCTCTAGCCTATATAATAGAAGCCTAAGCGACCATTATGGCAGAACAACTGGAACAACTGGTTGCTATGATGCGCACTGACCACCAGGGGGCAGACGCTTAATGCAGGAGATGCCCCCTGGTGGTCAGTGTGCTCCCACAGGGTGAGCACCGCTCAGCCAGAAGCTGGGCTCATGGCTGGAGAGCACAGCTGCCACAGCAGGAGCCTCTACCTACTCCATGGCAACAGGTGAAAGCAGGCCAGGATGAGTGAGAGTGGCACCCAGCCCCGATTCAGGCTCCTCCTTGGCTGCCTGCCACTTGGCACATTGCTACATCCCTCAAGGGGTCCCAGACTGGGAGAGGGCACAAGCCACACTGAGGGACCCCCCTGCCCCCAGTGCTCGAGTTTCATGCATTGGGCCTCTAGTGGAAAATAAAATAATATAGAAAAAAACACACCTAGAGTTAGTTCTTTGAAAAGATCAACAAAATTGGCAAACCTTTAGCTAATTGTACTAAAAAATAATGAGGGAGAGAATACTCAAATAATTAAAATCAGAAATGAAAGAGAGATATTAAAACCAATTTTAGTGAAGTAAAAAAGGTTATAAGAAAATCCTATGAGCAATTGTCCCCCAACAAATTGAGAATCCTAGTTGAAATGGACACATTTCTAGAAACACACAACCTCCCAATATTAAATTATGAGCAAATCTATAACTAGTAAGAAAATTGGATCAGTAATCAAAAATCTCCCAGCAAAAAACAAATGGCATAAATGGTGACTTGTACCAAATATTTAAAGAATAATTAATACCAATCCTCTTAAACTCTTCCAAATACTAGAAGAGAAGGGAGCACTTCCAAATTTATTATTTGAGATTAGAATTACCCTGTAACCAAAGCCAAAGCCAATACAATGAAAGTAACTATAAACCAATAACCCTGAAAAACTAATGTAATGAAATTTACATTTGTTATAGTATTTATCTCCCAGCCTGATTTCTATCCCTCAATAAGGTTTTTAAAAAATCTTAAATACTATTTTTTTTTAAAATTATATACATACTAGAGGCCCGGTGCACAAAATGTGTGTGTGTGTGTGTGTGTGTGTGTGTGTGTGTCCCTCAGCACATCCTCCACCCTCCCCAATCTGGGACCCCTCAAAGAACTGCAGTCGGACATCCCTCTCACAATCCAGGACTGCTGGCTCCCAACTGCTCGCCTGCCTGCCTGCCTGATCGCCCCCTAACCACTCCCCTGCCAGCCTGATAAACACCTAACTTCTCCCCTGCTGGCCCGGTCACCCCTAACTGCCTTCCCTGCCAGCCTTGTCACCCCTAACTGCCCTCCCTTGCAGGCCTGATTGCCCCCAACTGCCCTCCCTTGCAAGCCTGGTCCCTCCCAACTGCCCTCCCCTGCTGGCCGTATCGCCCACAACTGTCCTCCCCTGCTGGTCATCTTGTGGTGGCCATCTGTGTCCACATAGGGGCGGACATCTTTGACCACATGAGGACAGCCATCTTGTGTGTTGGAGTGATGGTCAAGTTTCATATTACCTCTTTATTATATAGAATATATATTTTTCAATGTAATCATATGTACCTATAATAAGTTAACAGTGAGTTTGTAATGATGTCTTCAACGTTAATTTATTACCACAATCATTATTTTGGCCTATTCTTGCTTTTTATGTATTTCCCACTCTATTAGTGAAATGCCTGATTACCACCATCCACCATTCTCTTAATTTAATACCAGTACACATGTATAGTAGTACTCGAGTAGTTGAAATATATCCCAGTGGCTAACATTATCAACTAAAGTACATATTAGTGATTCCTTAGAACTGGAGCCAACAACTAGTAGAAACATTTAAATATGTAGAATTCCTTAACTACATATATTCATAAGTATATATATGAAAGAGAGAAAGAAAGAGATTTTAAGGATTTGGCAAGTTTTATTTTTATACATATATGTTGCATATAGAAAAAACAAGTTAACTTCTATTTGCTTAGATCTTTTGGATACTTAAGACAATATTAAACATAATGTAAAAAAGCAAAAAGAGGATTCAGAAAGTATTTTCCACAATAATTTAAAGAAAAATAGATAATTTAGTATCTTTAATACTAATATTAAACTTTAACTTAGCTTTGCTTTTATTTTCTTTAAATAAATTAATTATTCAGAAGTGTCATCAAAATTGAAGTTTACCACATGTATTTATTGATAAGCCCTGATGGAATTAAAATTTAAGATATTAATAAAAGTATCTATATGGATTTAAAACCATAAAGAGCAGAATTCAACATAACATTGGAAATTATAGCTAGAAAAATCTGCAATAAATAAATTAATTAATTAATAAGGCATCCGCATTTTTTAAAAAGAAGTAAAAGTAGCTCTGCTCACAGATGACATAACCTTATATATTCTCTACCAGCAGATATTTAAACTGACCAATGTTCCAGATTTAATTTAATTTCATAGACAGAATCCAATTATTCTTTCAAAGATAACATACACTTCAGACATAAATGTATTTAATTATCATTAAACAATAATCTTAAATAATTACATACATATGTAGTTGTATACCTTTAATATGCTTATTTTGTGTTGTGATTATGATTTTGACAACTGCATGGCAACCTTATAAAGATTACATTATTATAAACAAAATTAATTATATATAAACATTTCAAAAGTTTATTAAGTGAGTAAAAACATTTGTGAAGAGAAAGAAAATATTGAAAGTTCAATAGAACTTGCAATCTAAAATTGTCTTCAATATAGGACAATTGAAAATAAGTGGCTGAAGAAAGTCAAGTTGTGATAAGTAGAATTGGAAATAATTTTCTGGATAGGTGCTCAATGTATACAACAATTAAGCAGATGAATAGTCTTGGATCTTTCTACTTAAAATGAGTGAGACAAAATATTAAAACTCTTATGATGTATTATTTATAGAAAGTTGCAGAAGAAACTAAATGGAGATTTGATTACAGTTATTGCAAATGTAAAATATTAACCTCTCACTCATAATGTGAGCTACAAATAAAGTTTTCTGCCAGGTATTATATTAAAATGTGAACAAAAAAAATAAACTTGCTTCTGGTTTCTACTCTGACATGTAAAGAGTTTGTAAGTTTTCACTCTTATTCTCACAAGATAAAACAGGCCAAAATGAAAATTGACAACTCTTCTTAGGTTCATCAGATAACTGAATTCACAGAGCAAATGTTTTTTTGTTTTGTTTTTTGTTTGTTTTTTTTGTTTGTTTTTTTTGGGGGGACTATAGAGATTAAGTGAATCTGGAAAACTAGAGAAGCAGCAGAAGACATCACTGGAGCCAGAAACTGGTAGAAACATTTAAAACATAATTGACTAATTGCTGGAGATTGAACATGGGTTAATTTAAAACATAAAATTTACTGGAGACCAAGCCTTAGTGGGGACTGCACACTGTCATGAATTTTGTCTCCAAGAGTTCCACCAGATTCTGAGGATGAAGATCAGAGAAAATTCCTTTTATGCTTTTTTTTTTTCAGGGCTTCTAAAATAAAGAATTAACAAAAAGGAGATACAGGAAGCTCAGGAAACACCAAATAATATAAAGTCTTAAAACTCTATACCTAGGCATATCACAATCAAACAGCAGAAAATCAAATAAAAGATAAAAACTTGAATTAAACCAGAATTGGACAAAACAACAATAACAAACACATTTCTTATGGAGGAACAGAATGAAAATTACATTTCTCTTCATAAACCATGTAAGAAATATTTAACTAGAGTGAAATATTTAAAATTTAAAAAATAAAGTCAAATAAACCAAGCAGAATTATGCACAGCAAAATTATCCTTAAAAAGTGAAAGATACAAGTTTTTCTTAAAAATTTTAAACAGCCCTAACTGGTTTGGCTCAGTGGATAGAGCGTCGGCCTGCGGACTGAAGGGTCCCAGGTTTGATTCCGGTCAAGGGCATGTACCTTGGTTGCAGGCACATCCCCAGTGGGGGGTGCGCAGGAGGCAGCTGATAGATGTTTCTCTCTCATCGATGTTTCTGGCTCTATCCCTCTCCCTTCCTCTCTGTAAAAAACTAATAAAATATATTTAAAAATTTTTTAAAGTAGAATTTTGACATGTGGATAACCAATTCCACTTCTAAGTATATACACAAATAAATTAAAAGCAATGACTCAGACTGATACTTGTACACTAATGTTCACCACAACATTATCCACAATAGCCAAAGTATGGATATATATCAATTTGCCTGTTGATAGATAAATAAAGTATGGTATATAAATGCAATTAAATATTATTCAGACTTTAAAAGAAATTAAGTTACTATACATGTTACAACATGAAGAAACCTTAAAAACATTTTGTTCAGTGAAATAAGGCAGCCACGAAGGGAAAAAATTATATGATTCTACTTATGCATTATCTAGAATAGGCAAAATAGAAAGAGAGGTTCCCAGGGACTGAGACTAAGGGCGATTGGGTGTTATATCTTAATGGGTAGAGAATTTCTATTTGGGATAAAAAAAAAAATAGTTCTGATAATTGATATTGGTGATGGTTACATAACATTGTGTCTATATTTCATATTTAATGCTACTGAATTGTACATATAAAGTGGTTAAAATATTATATTTACTTTATGTATATTTTATAACAATAAAGTTTTTCACATAGAAAGAAAACTGTAGAAAAGAAACAGAGCTACATAAAGAAAGGAAGAGATTTAGAGGAGGAATAAATAAAAATAAAACAAAATATTTTATTTGCCTAATTATTGATCTAAGTATTAAAAGTTCATTCAAAATACTAATAATAACAACATGGACTAGATAATTATAGCTTATGTAAAAGTGAAATGATGACAGAATATTATAAAAGGAAATAGAAAAATTGAGAATACTTGGTGCCCAGCCAACATGGCTCAGTGGTTGAGTGTTGACTCAGGAAGTTGCGGTTTGATTCCTGGCACATGCCCAGGTTGCGGGCTCGATCCCCAGTGTGGGGCATGCAGGAGGCAGCTGATCAAAGATTCTCTCTCTTTTTCCCTTCCTCTTTGAAATAAATAAGAATATATTTTTTCAAAAAAGAGAGAACACTTGGTCACAGATTCTTTCATTTTCCATATAGTACAGTGTTATTTAAAAGAAAGCTTAGATTATTTGTAAGTGCATTTTTAAACTTTAGGGCAGTTAAAAAAATAAAAATAAAAAAACAAGTATAAGTGGTATTCTAAGAAAGAAGAAAAATGGATCATATAAAATTTAAATTGAAAGCAGAAAAAAAAATACAGAAAATAAGTGGGAGACCAAAAAAATAAAAACAAACCAAACAAACCAAAAAACCCACCAACAACAAACAAAACAATGAACAAGGGCAATTAATAAAAAGCAGTTACAAATATAGTAGACATTAATCCAACTACATTAATATTCACTTTAAATATGAACAGCATAAATGCACCAATTAAAGGAAACTGAGAGTGGGTAAACACAAAAGCAAGACCCATGAAATGTTGTCTACAAGGAACCCACTTTAAATATAAACACTCAGATATATTAACAGTAATTGTATGAAGAAAAATATTACATGATAACACTAATCAAAACAAATATAAAGTAATTACATTAATTTCAGAAAAATCAGACTTCTAAACAGAAAATTCTCAGGGATAAAGGTCATAATATAATTTAAAAGGGGTCAATTTTCCATGAAAATATAATTTTTAATGTGAATGTATGTTAGAAGAGATTGTTAAAATACATGAGGTATTTTGATGTAGTCCCATTTGTTTATTTTCTCCTTAGTCTCCATTGCCCTAGGAGCTATATCTGTAAAGATATTGTTATGACATATGTCTGCTATTTTGCTGCCTACAGAGCCTTGTAGGATTTTTATGGTTTCCTGTCTTACATTTAAGTCCTTTAGCCATTTTGAGTTTGTTTTTGTGTATGGTATAAGTTGGTGATCTAATTTCATTTTTTTGTGTGTATCTGACCAAATTTCCCAGCACCATTTATTGAAGAGACTGTCTTGACTCCATTGCATGCTCTTGCTTCCTTTGTCAAATATTAATTGGGCATAATGGCTTGGGTCGATTTCTGGGTTCTCTGTTCTGTTACATTGGTCTATATGTCTGTTCTTGTGCCAGTACCAGTCAGTTTTTGAGAACCCTGGCTTGGTAATATAGCATGATATCTGGTATTGTGAATAAAAAGCTTCTGCATAGCAAAAGAAACCATCAACAAAACAACAAGAAAGCCCACTGCATGGGAGAATATATTTGCCAATAATATTTCCGATAAGGGTTTAATCTCCAAAATTTGCAGAGAACTCATACAACTTAACAAAAGGAAGATAAACGATCCAATCAAAAAATGGGCAAAGGATATAAATAGGCACTTTTCAAAAAAGGACATACAGAAGGCTCAGAGACATATGGAAACATGCTCAAAGTCACTAATCATCCAAGAGATGCAAATCAAAACAACAATGCGATATCATCTCATACCTGTCAGAATGGCTATCATCAACAAATCAACAAAAGACAAGTGCTGGTGAGGATGTGGAGAAAAAGGAACCCTCCTGCACTGCTGGTGGGAATGCAGACTGGTGCAGCCACTGTGGAAGACAGTATGGAGTGTCCTCAAAAAGTTAAAAATGAAACTCCCATTTGACCCAGTGATCCCACTTCTAGAACTATATCCCAAGAAACCAGAAACACAAATCCTCTCTAATAAAATGGTAATATGCAAATTAACCATCACTCCACTACATATGCACCCCTGTATTCATTGTGGCACAATTTACAATAGCTAAGATTTGGAAACAACCTGAGTGTCGATCAGCAGATGAGTGGATTTAAAAACAGTGGTACATCTACTCAATGGAATACTATGCTGCTATAAAAAGAAGGAACTTTTACCATTTGCAACAGCATGGATGGAACTGGAGAGCATTATGCTAAATGAAAAAAGGCCGTCGGAGAAAGATAAATATCACATGATCTCACTCATATGTGGGATATAATGATCAACATAATTTGATGAACAAGAATAGATCCAGAGACAAATGGTGGGGGAGAGGGTTTAGAAAGCAACCAAAGGACTTGTATGCATGCATATTAGCATAACCAATGGACACAGACACTGGGATGGTGGGGGTTTGCTGGGGGTGGGAATGGCTGGGGGGGGGTCAATTGGGGGAAAAGGAGACATATGTAAAACTTTAGACAATAAAAATAAATAAATAAAAACACATGAGGTAAAACTGATAGCAATGTAAAGAGACATAGACAAATCCACAATTAAAGTTGTAAACTTTGACACTCCTCTATTGGTAAATGACAAAACTAGCAGTTGGATGCAGCAAAAGCAGTGCTTAAAGGAAATTTTATTGTTTTTAATGAATATATCAAAAAAGAAAGACTGAAATCAATTAATTTTCACAGTAGGAACTATAAAAAGAAGAGGATATTAAATCCAAATCCAAAGTAAGGAAGATTTTTTAAAAATAACTAAAATTAGAAGAGATATCAAAAAAAGTAATCCTCTCAAATAAAATGGTAATATGCAAATTAACCATCACTCTGCTACATAAGCCACGTCCACCAGCCAAGCCACACCCACCAGCCAATCAGGGCGAGTATGGAAATTAACCCCAGCCAAGATGGCTACAGCCACAGAGAGAAAGGTTTCCCAGGTAACAGAGGAAGCCAAGCTTTCCATAGCCGTTGCAGGCCTAAGCCTCCACTCAAGCTACAAAGTTTCAATTATAGAAGGTAAACACATTCAAACAAATGGTGGCAGAACGGAGCTTGAGAGAGCAAGCCAGGGTTGCCGGCGGCAACAGGGGAAGCAAAGCTTTCCGCACACCCTGGCCGGGCTCACCTGCTTAAGGCTACAAAGTTTCAATTGTAGAAGGTGAATTAACTGCCACAGAAATGGCTGCCGCCCCGGAGGGAGCAGCAGGCTTGGCTCCGCTCCAGGCTACAAAGTTTCAGTTGTAGAAGGAAAATAAATTCCAGATACCAGGGCCTCTGCTTGGGTTGCCAGGGGGCGTGGCAGGCCTGCAAACCACCACAGGCCCCTCGCTCAGGCCGCCCCACGCCCCAAGGGAACCCCACCTGATCCGGGACACCCTTCAGCGCAAACCAGCTGGCGCCCACCCGTGCACCAGGCCTCTATCCTCTCTAATAAAAGAGTAATATGCAGATTGACCATCACTTCAACACACAATATGTCTGCCCCCATGGGGTCAAAGATCTTGCCCCCATGTGGACACAAGATGGCCACTACAAGATGGCCAACAGGAGAAGGCAGTTGGGAGGCACCTGGCGTGCAAGGGAGGGCAGTTGTGAGGGACCAGGCCTGCAAGGGAGGGCAGTTGGAGGTGATCAACCCTGCAGGAGAGGGCAGTTAGGGGTGACCAGGCCGGCAGAGGAGGGACGTTGGGGGCAAACAGGCTGGCAGGGGAGCAGTTAAGCATCAACCAGGCTGGCAGCGGAGTGGTTAGGGGGTGATCAGGCTGGCAGGCAGAAGCAGTTAGGGGCAATCAGGAAGGCAGGCAGGCAAGCAGTTGGGAGCCAGCAGTCCTCGATTGTGAGAGGGATGTCCGACTGCCTGGGCAGTCGGACATCCCTCAAGGAGTCCCAGATTGGAGAGGGTACAGGCTGGGCTGAGGGACAACCCCCCTCCGTGCACGAATTTCGTGCACCGGGCTTCTAGTCAGTAAATAAAAATCAACAAAACCAAAGCCTGGTTCTTTGAAAAATAAATGCATTTGATAAGCCCCTCATCAGGCTAACTGAAAAAGAATGAGGGGTGGAGAAAGAAGGAGGGAGAGAGAGAGAGAGAGAGAGAGAGAGAGAGAGAGAGAGAGAGAGAGAGAACATATTCTATGAACACAAATTCAAAAATTTGATAACTTGAAATAAATAAACACCAATACCTTAGAAAACAAATTCTAACAAAACTCACACAAAAATTAATAGCTAATCTGAACTGACCCATATTGCATAAAGAAATTGAATAAATAAATAATTGCCTTTCAAAAGAAAACTGGGGTACAGGTGAAATTGAACCTTGTACTTTGTACATAATTTTTTAAAAGTCATTATTGTTGAAAGTATTACATATGTCCCTCCTTTCCCCCCATAGATCTTATCTAGCCTGCCATCGACCACCCCACCCCAGGACTTCACCACCCAATTGTCTGTGTCCATGGGTTTGGCATATATGCATACAAGTTTTTGGGTAATCTCTTCCTCCCCACCCACTCACCTCCACCTTCCCTCTGAGATATCACAGTCTGTTCCATGATTCTGTTTCTTTGGATTTATTTTGTTCATCAGTTTATTTTGTTCATTAGATTCTACATATGAGGGAGCTCATGTAATACTTGTCTTTCTCTGACTGGCTTATTTCACTTAGCATAATACTCTTCAGGTTCCACCATACTGTCTCAAAGGGTATGGTGGCTTCCTTTTTTTTTTTTTTTTAACTGATGCATAATATTCCATGATGAAAATGTACCACAGCTTTTTTTATGCACTCATCCATTGATGGGCACTTGGGCTGTTTCCAGATCATAGCTATTGTAAATTGTGCTGCTATGAACATAGGGGTGCATACTTCCTTTCTGACTGGTATTTCAAGTTTCTTAGGATATATTCCTAGAAGTGGGATCACGGAATCAAATGGCAGTTCAATATTTAATTTTTGAGGAAACTCCATACTGTCTTCCACAGTGGCTGCACCAGTCTGTATTACCACCAGCAGTGTACTAGGGTTCCCTTTTCTCCACCTCCTCTTCAGCACTTGTCATTTGTTGATTTGTTTATGGTAGCCATTCTGACAGGTGTGTGAAGATATCTTATTGTCCTTTAAATATGCATATTTCTGATGATTGATGACTTTGAGCACTTTTTCATATTTCTCTTGGCCATCTATACGTCTACTTTGGAGAAATATCTATTTAGGTCCTTTGTTCATTTTTCAATTGGATTGTCTTCCTTCTGTTAAGTTGTATGAGTTCCTTATATATTTTGGATATTAATCCCTTATCAGGTGTATCACTGGCAAATATGTTCTCCCATACAGTTGCCTCCCTTTTGATTTTGTTGATGGTTTCCATTGCCCTAGGAGACATATCCACAAACATATTGCTATGAAAGATGTCTGAGACTTTGCTGCCTATGGTTTCCCCTAGGATTTTTATGGTTTCATGACTTACATTTAAGTCTTTTATCCATTTTGATTTTATTTTTGTATATGGTGTAAGTTGATGATCTAGTTTCATTTTTTTACATGTATCTGTCCAATTTTCCAAGCAACATTTATTGAAGAGACTGTCTTGACTCCATTGAATGCTTTTGCCTCCTTTGTTAAATATCACTATTTTTACATATATTTTATTGACTTCACAGAGGAAGGGAAAGGGAAAGAGAGATGGAAACATCAATGATGAGAGAGAATCACTGATCAGTTGCCTCCTGCATGCCCCCTACTGGGTCTCGAGCCCGAAACCTGGACATGTGCCCTAGACTGGAATCGAACCCGGGACCCTTCAGTCTGAAGGCTGACCCTCTGTCTTCTGAGCCAAACCAGTTAGGGTTCCTTTGTCAAATATTAATTGAGTGTATTGGCTTGGGTCGATTTCTGGGGTCTCTTTTATGTTTCATTTATCTATATGCCTGTTCTTCTGATGGTACTAGGCTGTTTTGATTTGGCTTTGTAGTATAACTTGATATCTGGCATTGTGATTCCTCCAACTTCGTTTTTCCTTCTCAAGATGGCTGAGGCTATTCGGGGTCTTTTTGGTTCCATATAAATTTTTGAGAACTTGTTCTAAATCTGTGAAATATGTCATTGGTATTTTTCTACATAATTAAAAAATAGAAGAAATTTATTGGACTCACATTGGTTAACAAAATTATATGTGTTTCAAATGTAGAATTTTATAATACAACATCTGGATATTGTATTGTATGTTCACCACCAAAAGTTAAGTCTCCTTCTATCACCAGCTATTCCCCCTTTCCCTCTGGTCATAACCATACTGTTGTCTGTGTCTGAGTGTTGCTGTTTTGTTTGTTTGTTTCTTTGTTTAATCCCTTCAATGTTTTCACCCAGCTGCATTACCCCTCCCTGCTGACAGATGTTAGTCTACTCTCTGTATCTATGATTCTGTTTCTGTTTTGCTTGGGGCTTTTGTTGTTGTTGTAGGTTCCACATGTAAATGAAAGCTTATAGTAATTTTAATTCTTTAATTGGCTTATTTCTCTTAGTATAAGACTCTCCAAGTCTATCCAGGCTATCACAAAAGGTAAGTTGTTTTTTTTTTTTAATTTTTACGGCCAACTAGTATTCCATTGTATAAATGTACCACTGCTTTTTTTTAATTGTCTAAACTTTTACATATGTCTTCTTTTCCCCCGCTCCCCCAGCTATTCCCATCCCAGACAAGCCCCCACTGCCTCAGTGTCTGTGTCCATTGTTATACTAATATGCATGCTAATATGTATTCCATTGTGTAGATGTACCACAGTTTTTTAATCCACTCATCTGCTGATGGGCATTTAGGCTATCAAATTTCTGTTCAAGGCAATCTAGGCTTTTTCTAATATGCATCTCAAAACTCTTCCAGCTGCTATACATTACCAAATTCCAAAGTCACTTACATATATTTTCTTTTCTTTTTTTTTTTTAATGAAAACAGAAAAAACTATTAGAATCCTGGATTCTTAAATTTAAAAATTACACATTTTAGCGTACTAGATGTTTCCTGCATGGTTTGCCTCCTCAGTCATGGTCCACAGGACTCTGAGAAGTTGTAGGAATATGCAGGTGCAGACTCAAGGCCCGGCTTTCTCTCCAACGTTGTGGAAAGGGACTGTATGTCACGGGGCAGAGCCCTATGCTCCCCTACGCCACCTGGACAGAGCCCGGGGAGAGACATATATTTTCTTACATATATTTTGATATGTATTACAACAGCACTCCATTTATCAGTACCAAAATATGTATTAATTTGCTTGGCTTCCATTAAAAATACCTCAGATAATGTGACTTAAACAACCAAAGTTTATTTGATTTTTCTTGAATTTATTGGGATGACATTGGTTAATAATATTATACAGGTTTCAGGTATACAATCATATAAAACATCATCTGTACATTGTATTATGTGATTACCAACCCAAGTCAAGTTTCCTTCCATAACCATTTATCCCTCTTCTACCTCCCCCATATCCACTTCTCTCTGGCAATCACCATACTGTTGCTTGTGTCCATGAGTCTTTCTTTTCCTTTTTTCTTTGCTGAATCCCTTCACCCATTTCACCCAGGCCCCATCCCACTCCCATCTGACACTGTAAGATTTTTCTCAGTGAGTCTGTGTTTGTTTGTTTTTTGTCTGAAGTTTTACATATGTCTCCTTTTTCCCCAATTGACCCCCCCAAAAACCCTGAGAAAGCCCCCACAACCCCAGTGTCTGGGTCCATTTGTTATGCTAATATGCATGCATACAAGTCCTTTGATTGTTCTCTAACCACCATCCCCACTTCCCCTGCCATTTGTCTCTGGATCTATTTTTGTTCATCAAATTATGTTGATCGTTATATCCCAAATATGAGTGAGATCACATGATATTTATCTTTCTATGACTGGCTTATTTGGCTTAGCATAATGCTCTCCAGTTCCATTCATGCTGTTGCAAATGGTAAAAGATCCTTCTTTTTAAAGCCACGCAGTATTCCATTGTGTATATGTACCACCATTTTTTAATCCACTCATCTGCTTATAGGCACTTAGGCTGTTTCCAAATCTTAGCTATTGTAAATTGTGCTGCTATGAACATAGGGGTGCATATATCCTTTCTGATTGGTGTTTCTCATTTCCTGGGGTATAGTGCTAGAAGTGGGATTACTAGATCAAATGGGAGTTCCATTTTTAACTTCTTGAGGAAACTCCATACTGTTCTCCACAGTGGCTGCTCCAGTCGGCATGACCACCAGCACTGCAGGAGGGTTCCTTTTTCTCCAGGTCCTTGCCAGCACTTGTCCTTTGTTGATATGTTGATGATAGACATTCTGAAGGTGTGAGATGGTATCTCATAGTTGTTTTGATCTGCATCTCTCAGATGTTAGCGATGTGGAGCATGTTTTCATGTGTCTTTAGGCCTTCTGTATGTCCTCTTTCAAAAAGTGACTATTTAGGTCCTTTGCTTATTTTTTGATTGGATCATTTATCTTCCTTTTGTTATGTTGTATGAGTTCTCTGTAAATTTTGGAGATTAAACCCTTATCTGAAATAGCATTGGTAAACATATTCTCCCATGCAGCGGGCTTTCTTGTTGTTTTGTTGATGATTTCTTTTGCTGTGCAAATGTTTTTGTTTGTTTGTTTGTTTTTTAATTTTGATGTAGTCCCATTTGTTTATTTTCTCCTTAGTCTCCATTTCCATAGGAGCCGTGTCAGTAAAGATATTGGTACGACATATGTCTGCTATTTTGTTGCCTATGGAGTCTTGTAGGATTTTTATTATTTCCCATCTTACATTTAAGTCCCTTAGCCATTTTGAGTTTGTTTTGTGTATGGTGTAATTTGGTGATCTAGTTTCATTTTTTTGCATGTATCTGACCAATTTTCCCACCACCATTTATTGAAGAGACTGTCTTGACACCATTGTGTGCTCTTTCCTCCTTTGTCAAATATTAATTGAGCATAATGGCTTGGGTCGATTTCTGGGTTCTCTGTTCTATTCATTGGTCTCTATATCTGTCCTTTTTCCAGTACCATGCAGTTTTGAGAACTTTACATGGCTTGGTGATATAGCTTGATATCTGGTATTGTGATTCATCAAACTTTGTTCTTCTTTCTCAGGATTGCTGTGGCTATTCAGGGTCTTTTTTTTTTTTTATTCCAGATGAATTTTTGGAGAGTTTGTTCTAGATCTTTGATATATGCCATTGGTATTTTAATGGGGATTGCATTGAATCTGTAGATTGCTTTGTGTAGTATGGACATTTTAATGATGTTGATTCTACCAATCCATGAACATGGTATGTTCTTCCATTTGTTTATGTCCGCCTCTGTCTCTTTTTTCAATGTCCTATAGTTTTATGAGTACATGTCTTTTATGTCCTGTGTTAAGTTTATTCCTAGGTATCTTAATTTTTTTGGTGCAATGGTAAATTGGATTTTTTTTTTCATTTCTCTTTTCTGTGAGCTCATTATAGGTGTATAAAAAGGCTGTAGATTTCTGGACATCAATTTTTTATCCTGCTACATTGCCAAATTCATGTATTAGGTCTAATAGTTTTTTATGGAATCTTTGGGGTTTTCTATGTATAATAACATGTCATCTGTGAATAAGGACAGTTTTACTTCTTCTTTTCCAATTTGGATGCCTTTTATTTCTTCATCTTGTCTGATCGCTATGGCTAGGATTTCCAGTACTATATAGAACAGGAGTGGTGAAAGTGGGCATCCCTGTCTTGTTACTGTTCTTAGGGGAAAGGAGTTTAGTTTTTGCCCATTGATTATGATGTTGGCTGTAGGTTTGTTATATAGGGCTTTTATTAGGTTGATGTATGATCCCTCTATTGCCACTTTGCTGAGAGTTTTTATCTAGAAAGGGTGTTGGATTTTGTCAAATGCTTTTTCTGCATTGATTGATATGATTATGTGATTTTTGTCTCTCAGTTTGTTTATGTGATGTATCACATTTATTGATTTGTATCATCCTTGCATCTCCAAAACAAATCCCACTTGGTCATGGTGTATGATCTCTCTAATGTAATGCTGAACACAATTTGCTAGAATTTTGTTGAGGGTTTTTGCATCTATGTTCACCAACGATATTGGCCTATAGTTCTCTTTTTTGTGGTGTCTTTAATCTGGTTTTGGGATTAGGGTAATGCTGGCTTCATAGAAAGAGCTTAGAAGTGTGCCTTCCTCTTGAATTTTTTGGAATTGTCTGAGAAAGATAGGTTTTACTTCTTCTTTGAATGCTTGTAGAACTCCCTTGTTAAGCCGTCCGGACCAGGGCTTTTGTTTGCTGGAAGATTTCTGATCGTTGCTTCAATTTCTTCAGTAGTTATCAGATTATTCAGGTTTTTTCATTATTCTTGATTGAGATTTGGGAGCTTGTATTTTTCTAAGAATATGTCCATTTCATCTAGGTTGTCCATTTTGTTGGAATAGAATTGTTCATAGTACTTTTTCATAATCCTTTGTATTTCTGTGGGATCAGTTGTTACATCACCTCCTTCATTTCTGATTTTGTTTATTTGGGTCCTCTGTCTTTGCTTCTTGGTGAGCCTGGCTAGAGGTTCATCAATCTTGTTTATCCTTTCAGAGAACCAGCTCTTGGTTTTGTTGATCTTTTATATTGTTTTTTTTTTTTTTTTTTGGTCTCTAGATCATTTATCTCCACTCTGATCTTTATTATTTCTTTAATTCTGGTACACTGGGCTTTTCTCCTTGCTGTCTTTCTAACTCTTTGAGTTGTAGGGTTAGATAACTTATTACCATTGTTTCTTGTTTTTTGAGATAGGCTTGTAGAGCTAGGAACTTCCCTCTCAAGACTGCTTTTGCTGTGTTCCATATATTTTGGATTGTTGTGCTTTCATTGTCATTTGTAGCCATGATGCTTTTTATTTCTTCTTTGATCTCTTTGGTAACCCAATCATTGTTTAATTGCATGCTATTTAGCCTGCAGGTGTTCGATTTTTTTAATTGTAGTTGATTTCTAATTCTATGCCATTGTGATCTGAGAAGATGCTTGATATGATTTCTATCTTCTTGAATTTGAAGAGACTTTGCCTGTATCCCAATATGTGATCTATCTTTTAAAATGACCCATGTGCACTTGAAAAGAATGTATATTCTATGGCTTTGTAGTGGAATGTTCTGCACATGTCAATTAATTCCATCTAATCTAGTGAGTCATTTAGGATTGATGTTTCTTTGCTGATTTTTTGTTTATAGTATTTTTACAGTGGTGTTAGTGGGTATTAAAATCCCCTACTATGACAGTATTGCTGGCATTTTCTCTCTTGATATCTTCCAGATGTTTTTTTATGTATTTGGGTGCTCCTGTATTGAGTGCATGTGTTTACCAGAGTTATATCTTCTTGTTGAATTGCTCCCTTCAGTATTATGAAGTGGCCTTCCTTATCTCTTGTTATGGCCTTCACTTTGAGGTCTAATTTGTCAGATATAAGTATTGCTACCACAGCTTTCTTTTCATTTCCATTCACCTGAACAATCTTTTTCCATCCCTTCACCATCAGTCTGTGTGAGCCCATTTTTCTAAGGTGGGTTTCCTGTAGACAGAAGATATATGGGTCATGTTTTCTTATCCACTCAGCTACCCTATGTCTTTTGATTGGGACATTTAATCCATTTACATTCAAAGTTATTATTGAGAGGTACTCGTTTGTCACCATTTTAATTCTTTATACCTGTGTTCCTTCTTCCCTTCCTATTTCTTTTTCTTTTTTTTTTTTTTTTTTATAGCAGACCCTTTAGCATTTCTTGCATTGCTCATTTGGTGGTAATGAACTCCCTTAGTCCTTTTTTTGACTGTGAAGTACCTGATTTCCCCTTCAATTTTAATTGATAGCCTTGCTGGGTACAGTATTCTTGGATTCAGACCCTTGCTTTGCATTGCTTTGTATATTTCATTCCATTCCCTTCTGGCCTGATGTGTTTCTGTTGAGAAATCAGTTGATAGTCTGATGGGAGATCCTTTGCCAGTAACTTTGTGTCTCTCTCTAGCAGCCTTTAAGATTCTTACTTTGTTGTTGGTGTTTTCCAATTTAATTATAATGTGCCTTATTGTCAATCTTTTGGAGTTCATCTTGTTTGGGACTCTGTGATCTTCTTGGATTTGTGTGGATTTTATTTTCCTGATATCAGGGAAGTTTTCTGTCATTATTTTTTCAAACCAGTTTTCTATTCCTTGCTCATTTTCCTCTCCTTCTGTCACCCCTGTTATGCGGATTTTGTTTTGTTTCTTGTTGTCCCAAAGTTCTCTTAGCCTCTCCTCCTGTTTTGTACATTTTTTACTAGATGCCATACTGCTTGGGTATTTTCCCTAACTTATCTTCTAGCTCACTTATGTGGTCTTCCACTTCTTGTAGTCTACTGTTGATGCTTTCTATGGAGTTCTTTATTGCAATGAGATCATTTTTCATGTCTTCTTGGTTCTTCTTCATTTCCTCTTGGTTCTTTCATATATTGTTGAATTTGTCTTCCAACCTTTTCAGTGACCTTATTACCATTGCTCTGAATTCTTTCTCTGTCATATTGTTTGCCTTCATTTCATTTACTTCCTTTTCTGGTTCTTCCTCCTTTTCTTCTGTATGTGGGCTGTTTTGTTTTCTCATCCCCATGATTTATCCTCTCAGGGTTTCTTGTTATGTAGCTCTCTCTCTCTTCTGCATTGACTTAAAGGCCCAAAATACAACACAACAAGACACAACACACAGGGCACCAAACACAAATGTATTCACAGTATTAATACCCCCAAATAAAGGTGACCACCAAAGAAAAGAAAATTAGGTAATAGAAAAGAGTGTAAAAATGATATTGAGAAAAGGAAAAAAAATGTAAGAGAGAAATGAAAGAGAAGAAAAAAGAAGGGGAAAAATATGTATATGGGGAGAAAACTTCAATGAAACAACCAATCCAAAAAATGTAAACAACAAACACCCAAAGATGAATGCAAACTAAAAACGAAAGTAATTCAAAAAAAGGACACAATAAACCTCCAAATAGCAAACACCCAGATGAATCTGAGGAGGCACAGCTTATTTGCAGAAGGTAAGGTGAAGGAATTGAATGAATGGGTAAATAGCTACAATTTAGTATAGAGGAGTTTGAAAGAAAATGGGTCTATAAGAAGGAAAGTAGAAAACAAAATACAAATATATATATTTTAAAGCAGTGGCAGTATCATAGATGGAACAGGGGAGCGTTATGCTAAGTGAAATAAGCCCAGCAGTGAAAGAAAAATACCACATGACCTCACTCATTTATGGCAAATAAAGAACATTATAACCTGATGAACCAAAAGATAGACACAGAGGCAGTAAAACATCAAATTACAGGAAGGCTGGGAAGTGTTGGGAAGCGGCGGGGAGAGATCAACTGAAGGACTTGTATGCATGTATATAAGTATAAACAATGGACACAAGACACTGGGGGGGTGGGATGAGGGCATGCGACAGGGGGTAGGGAAGGCTGGGAGAAGGTCAATGGGGAAAAAGTAGATATACATACTACTATGCGTAATACTTTAAACAACGAAATAAAATTAAAAAAATATATATAAACATATCAAATATATATATATATACTATCTAATAATTATGCTAATTGACCATCACTCCCTCATAATGATGGGAGCACCCACAGCCAATAAGGAGGGAATAAGCTAATTGACTGCCACGCCCTCAAAGATGGTGGCACCCACAGCCACAATATGGCGGTGCCTAGTCCCCTCAGCCCCACTGGGGCAGCAGGTGCTTGGCATGGCTGGGCACACCCCAAGGCACCTGCCTCCAGACTTCCCCAGTCCTCTCAGCCCCCCAGCCGCCTAGGGCCAGCCCAAGACACAGGCAAGCCTTGGATGGTGGCTGCCCAGCTGCTGCCCGAGGCTTGCCTGCAACTCAAGTGGCAGTTTCCCAGCCTCCCTGAGGTGCAGGCAAGCCTTGGATGGCAGCTGACCACCCGAGTCTCAGTAACCAGGGCCAGCTGAGGCTTGCGCTGCTGGCAGTGGCAGCAGCAGAGATGTGATGGGTGCGTCGCCTTCCTCTGATCGCCGGTTTCCTCCCACCCCTGAGGGCTCCCAGTCTGTGAGAGGGCAGGATGGCCTGAGGTACCCCCTCCAGTGCATGAATTTTCATGCACCGGGCCTCTAGTATATATATATATAAATTTTCCCCTTCTTTAATCTATCTATCTATCTATCTATCTATCTATCTATCTATCTATCTATGTATTTGTTTACTATTGTAAAAGGAGAATAGAGAGTAGATATGCCTGAGGTAGTGATTGGAATTAGTTAAGCTATTAGTAGAAGAGAACAAGTGAGGAGAGGAAAAACAGAAGCAAAAAAAAAAGTAAGAAAGAAAGAAAAAATCAACAACAGAAAACAAAGAAACAAACAAAAAACTAACCAACAATCAAACAAACAACAACAATACTGAAAGAAAGAAAAAGGCCAAAAAAATTGGATAGTGAATAAAGAGAAGAGAGAAGTATGTATGGCCTTGGAGCAAGGGAGAGGAAACTAGATATATGAATAAGATCAATTTTTGACAGGGAGTAAAAAGAAAGGATAAAGAAAAACTAAAGCAGGGACAAGGTAAGAGAAACAGGACAAAAAAGGGAAAAGTGAGGAAGAGAGTGTTGGCATACAGGAAAAATTGAGATAGAGTAAAATAATGCTAAAGGGAAAATAAAAATAGAATGTAGAACATCAATCCCAAAATAAATAACAAAAACCCATAAAATAAAACTTTAAAGAAGGGTAAAATAATAGTATTAATAATAATAGTTAAAAATAAAAATATAATAATAAACAAGGTAGATCAAGTGAGAGAAAAAAATTAGTTTCTTAAGTAAAAGATAAAAAATAAAAATGTGAAGTAGTGAAGGTTGTTGACTTCCTCTACTGTTCTCCTTGGCAGGTCTGTTTCCTGTCAGGTACTCTGCACAGTATTGATGTTCCCTGCGATCCACTGCTCCTCTGTGTCATAAGCCACAACCCTGTTTTCAAGCATGTGGAATCTCTCTGCTTTGTTTGGTTCTCAGCCTGCCTTTAGTTGTATTTACACACAAGATTCAATTTCTGATACAACCCCTGGGTGTCAGTGTTTCTGTCTCAGTATCTGGGGCTAAAAGGCCTCTCTACCCTGGCACTGTGTGTGACTTTTCCCCTGGATTTGTGCACTTCTCTGCACATGTCTCTGTGTGCCACTCTGTGCGCGTCTTTTCCTCCTGGCTTTGCGCAGCCGGTACAGGATTTCAGGCTGCCTTTCTGGGCCCAGTCCAGCTGTGTGTCAATATCTAGAGTTCCCCTTTGCCAGCAGCCCTGTGGACCCCCTTCCACACTCAAGGGCTACATTGACCCCAATGGCCATGGATTTTGTGGGGTGTATTATTCCTCTGAATCTCTAGTCCCCGCTGTGTGGATTTCTCCCTCCAACCTGGCTCCCAGACCTCACCTTTCTCCAGGTGATATCTGACCTTTCTGTCATTGGATTGGCCCACCAGCTGTGCCCAATTCACCAGTTCTGGGTGAGTGCTGTTTGACCCAGCTCTTCCTTCTATCTGCTCTGTGAGAAGGCGCAGGGCCCATCTGCATTTTCTGCACCACTTTGTCTCCCCCTGAGCAGAACTCCCAGGTGCCCATGGTTGGGGAGGCTGGAGTTCTGGTGATTGTGGGTTCGCAGCTGAGGCAACTGGTCCCTGGGCGTTGTAGTTGTAAGATCCCGAGAGGTATCTGAGGTCTCCCCGGTTGAAGGTAGGGCTGGGGTTCCGATCACAGTTGGTCTCCCAATCACAGCCAGTCTCCCCTTCAAGATGGTGCACCCTCTGCATCAGAGCCGGCCACTTCAGGAGAGATTTTAGCCATAGTATAGGCTGCCCAGTCAGGGGGCGCTGATCTGCCAATCCCCAACAGTCCATTTGAATATAGCTGTCCCTCCAGTCCCCAACAGTCCATTTGAATATAGCTGTCCCTCACTCACAAAAACAGACACTCCCCACAGGTCCACACACTCTCCCTTTGTTCTCTCACTCACACACTATATTGTAGCATGCTGTTCAATCAGCAGTCATCTTGGATTTTTTACTACCACTTTTTTATCCACCAATCTATCGATGGACACTTGGGCTGATTACAAATCTTGGCTATTGTAAATAATGCTGCAATGAACATAAGTGTGCATATGTTTTTTCAAATTAATGTTTCAGGTTTCTATGGATATGTTTTCAGAAGTGGAATAACTGGGTCAGACAGCAGTTCAATGTTAATTTTTTGAGAAAACTCCATTCTGTTATCCATAGTAGCTGCACCAATCTGCATTCCTACAAACAGTGCATATGGGTTCCCCTTACTTCACATCCTCGCCAGTAATTTTCATTTGTGGATTTTTTGATGATGGCCATTCTGACAGGTGTGAGGTAATATCAAATTTGGTTTTAATTTGCATTTCCCTGGTCATTAGTGATGTTCAACGTCTTTTCATCTGTGTGTTGACCATCTACATGTCTTCTTTAGAGAAGTGTCTATTCAGGTCTTTTGACCATTTTTTAGAAGGGTTGTTTTTTTGTGTCAACTTTTAAAATTTCTTTATAAATTTTGGATATTAACTCCTTATCAAATGTATCATTGGAAAAAGTGTTCTCCCATTCATTGAGTTGTGTTCATTTTGTTGATGGTTTCCTTTACTATGCAAAAAAAAAATTTAGTTCTATGTAGTTCCATTTGTTTAGTTTTTCTTTTGTTTCCCTTGCCCAGGAGAAATATCAGAAAAAAAATATTGCTATGAGAAATGTCCAAGATTTTACTACCTATTTTTCCTCTAGGATTTTATGGTGTTGAGTCTTACCTTTAAGTCTTTAACCTATTTAGATTTTATTCCTCTGTATGGTGTAAGGTGGTGGTCCAATTTAATTTTTTTCTATATGTCTATCCAATTTTACCAGCAACATTTATTAGTACTCTCCTTTTTCATTTCTAATTGTATTTATTTGGGTTCTCTCTATTTTTTCTTGATGTGTCTGGTTAAAGGTTTGTCAATCTTGTTTGTTTATAACTCTTGGTTTTATTGATCTTATGAATTGCTTTTATAGACTCTATTTCATTTTTTTCTCTGATCTTTATTATTTTCTTTCTTTCTACTCACCTTGGGCTTTGTCTCTTTTTCTTTTCCCAGTGGCTTTAAGTGTACAGTTTATAGTAAATTAGTATTTGACAAAGGATGTAAAAACATATACTGTGTTAAGATAGTGTATTAAAGAAATGGTGCTGGGAAAATTGGACAAATATGTGTAAAATATGAAAATAGACCACCTTCTTACATCGTACATAAGAATAACTCAAAATGAATTAAAGACTTAAATGTTAGATATGAAACCATAAAAATCCTTTAATAAAATATAGTCAGTAAAATCTCAGGCATTTCTCATAGCAATATTTTTCTGATATATTGTCTCAGATAAGGGAAACAAGAGAAAAAAACACACAAATGGGAATACATCAAACTAAAAAGTTTTTGAACATCAAAGAAACCATCAACAAAGTGAATAGACAACACATTGAATGGAAGAATATATTTGCCAATACATCTGATAAAGGCTGAATATACAAAATTTATATAAAACTCATATAATTCAACACCAAAAAAAAAAAATTCCAATTAAAAATGGGCAAAGGACCCGAATATACACTTCTTCAAAGAGGACATACACATGACCAATAAACATATGCAAGGATGCTCAATGAAACTAATGATTAGAAATGCAAATTAAAACCACAATGAAATATCACCTCACACCTGTCAGAATGGTTATCACTAATAAATCAATTAAAAAACCATTGCTGTTAAGTATATGGAAAAAAGGGAACCCCTGTTCACTGTTGGTGGGAATGCAGATTGGTGAAGCCACTGTGGAAAGCTGAGTGTAGTTACATAAAAAAAAATGGAACTACCTTATATTGAATTTTCTTGTTTCCTGATATAGGCTTTTCATACTATTAAGTTTCCCTCTTATGATTGCTTTTTCTGTGTCCCATAGATTTTAGTTGTTTTGTTATCATTTTCATTGTTTTAAGGTATCTTTTTATTTTTTTCTTTATCTCATTATTAACCCATTCATTGTTTAGTGACATGTTATTTAGCATCCATGTTTGTGTGTTTTCAGTTTTTTATGTTTTTTTTTTCTATGATTTATTTTTTGTTTCATACCATTTTTGGTCAAAGAAAATGGCTGATATGATTTCAATCTTCTTAAATTTATGGAGATTTGTTTTGTGTTCTAACATTGGGTATACCCTAGGAAATGTTCCATGTACTTTTGAGAAGAATGTGTATTCTGCTGCTTTGGGGTGAAATGCTCTGAAGATATTTATTGAATCTATCTGATCTAGTGTGTTTTTTAAGGCTGATCTTTTCTTGTTGATTTTCTGCCTGGAAGATCTATCCATTGATGTCAATGGGGCATTAAACTCCCCTACTATGACTGTATTGCTGTAAATCTCTCAGTCTATATCAATTAAGGTTTGCTTTTTATATTTAGGTGCTCCTATGTTGTGTGCATAAATTTTTTTAAATTAATCTTTATTGTTCAGATTATTACAATTGTTCCTCTTTTTTACCCCCATAGCTCCCCTTCCCACCCCACCCTCTACCCTTACCCCCCCACTGTCCTCATCCATAGGTGTACGATTTTTGTCCATTCTCTTCTTGCACCCCCACACTCCTTTCCCCACAAGAATTGTCAGTCCACTCCCTTTCTATGCCCCTGATTCTATTATATTCACCAGTTTATTCTGTTCATCAGATTTTTTTATTAACTTGATTTTTAGATTCACTTGTTGATAGATATGTATTTGTTGTTCATAATTTTTATCTTTACCTTTTTCTTCTTCTTCCTCTTCTTAAAGAATACCTTTCAGCATTTCATATAATACTGGTTTGGTGGTGATGAACTCCATTAGCCTTTTCTTATCTGTGAAGCTCTTTATCTGACCTTCAATTCTGAATGATAGCTTTGCTGGGTAGAGTAATCTTGGTTGTAGGTTCTTGCTATTCATCACTTTGAATATGTCTTGCCACTCCCGTCTGGCCTGCATAATTTCTGTTGAGAAATCAGCTGACATTTGTATGGGTGCTCCCTTGTAGGTAACTAACTGTTTTTCTCTTGCTGCTTTTAATATTCTCTATTTGTCTTTTGCTCTTGGCATTTTAATTATGATGTGTCTTGGTGTGGTCGTCTTTGGATTCCTTTTGTTTGGGGTTCTCTGTGCTTCCTGGACTTCACCAGGTGGGGGAAGTTTTCTGTCATTATTTATTTCAAATAGGTTTTCAATATCTTGCTCTTTCTCTTCTTCTGGCACCCCCATAATTTGGATGTTGGTACGCTTGAAGTTGTCCCAGAGGCTCCTTACACTATCTTCATATTTTTGGATTCGTTTTTCTTTTTGCTTTTCCAGTTGGGTGTTTTTTCTTCTTTGTATTTCAAATCTTTGACTTAATTCTTGTGATCCTCTAGTTTGCTGTTGGATCTCTGTATATTATTTTTTATTTCAGTCAGTGTATGCTTAATTTCTAGTTGGTCTTGAGGGTCTCACTAAATTTATCGGCCTTTTTTAGAAAATTCTTGAAAAACCTTATAACCGTGGTTTTGAACTCTATATCCAGTCATTTGCTTTCCTCCATTTCTTTCATTTGTGACCTGTTTCTTTGTCTCCACATTTTGGCTCTTTCTCTGAGTTGATAGAGTGGCTTTGTGTGCTAGGTGTCTTATAGGGCCCAGTGGCTCAGCCTGCCCAGTTATCTGAGGTGGACACTCTTGGTGCACCCCTTTGTGGGCTGTGTGCACAGTCTTGTTGTAGTTGAGCCTTGATTGTTGTTGGTATCACTGGGAGGAATTGACTTCCAGGCCAATTGGCTGTGAGGATCAGCTGTGTCTACCAGCTGGAAGAACTTCTGTACTGGAGACACCCTTATGAGATAAGACTTGCAAAAGCCTCTGTGCTCAGCTTGGATGGGGCGGAGTCTCAGGGCTGAGAAATCAGCAATGGATTCGTGGGGCGGGGTTTCAGGGCAGAGCAAATAGTGATGGCTTCCCATCAGCCCTGCCCTAAGAGGCCCCTGGTTCTCAGTGTCCCACAGTAATCATTGCAAGCACCTCTGAGAAAAAGCCGCCCCCGAGTTTTGTCCACTGCCAGACAGTCGTTTCTCCCCGAATGATCCTGGGTCCCCAGAGTCTCACCCGGAACTGGAGTTCAGAGAATATGAGAGCTTTTGTCTCCCTCCCAATTGCGAAATCCAGTCGCGTACTCCGTTGTCAGCCCTCTCCGCATGTGTGCCTCTGTACCTCTGCCTTCGGCATCTCCTGTGAGTCTCAATGTTATTTTTTCTTTCCTTCTAGTTGTGGAATTTCCACTCATCCAGCCTTCCTGTGGTTCTGGATGATGTCTGTTCTGTCTTTTAGTTGTAGTTTTGAAATTGTTGTGTGAGGCAGCAGTTTATGTGTTTACCTATGCACAATCTTGGTTTCTCCTCCCGTGCATAAATGTTTACAAGGGTTACATCTATATTGGATTGATCCCTTTATCATTATGCTGTGTCTTTCTTTGTATCTTACTATAACCTTTGTTTTACAGTTTATTTTATCTAAGTATTGCTACCCCAGCTGTTCTTTAAATTTCCATTTTCATGAAATACATTTTTCCATCCTTTTACTTTTAGTCTTTGTGTATCTTTTGTTTTGAGGCAGGGATCTTGTAGACAGCATGTATATTGGTCATATTTTTTATTCATTTAGCTACCTGATTTCTTTTTATTGGCACATTTAATGTATTTACATTTAAAGTGATTATTGATAGGTACACATTTGTCATTTTATTCTTTATAACTATGATCTCTTTTTCTTTTTCTTCATTTCAGATATTGTATTCTTCATTTCTGACTGGATCTTAGTTATGGTTTCTATGTCCTTTTTTATGCTGTTGTAGTTCTCACTAAGTTTTTGAGCATCCTTATAACCATTTTTTTGAATTCTATATCTGATAAATTGGTTGCTTTTATTTCATTTACCTCTTTATTTGGAGATATTTCCTGTTCCTTCATTTGGGGGATGTTTCTTTGTTTCCCAAGTTTGGCTGCTTCTTTGCATTTGTTTTTTTGTATTAGTTAGATCTGCTATGTATCCCGGACTTGTTTAGTAGGTGTTCTGTGGGACCCAGTGGTGCAGTCTTCTTGATCACTTTAGCTGAGTCCTATGGAATGACGCTATGTGAGTTACATGAGCTCTCCTATTATAATTGAGTCTTGATTGCTATTGGCTCATTTGTGCATAAGATCAATCCTCATGTAGGGTGAGTGTGATGATTGACCATGACCACAGTGTAAAAGCTGCTGTGTAGGTTCTGACCATATGAAGCAGAATTTGCCTCAGCTGGATCTGGTGCCTGCTAAGATCACGCTTTGTATATGTCAGTTGTGAAGGTAATTGGACCCTGCCCTGATGTTGCCAGAAGTTGGCCGTGAGGCCATGGCCCACGTGGCCTGGGTTCAAAGGCCTGGAGAAAGGTCTAACATGAAAATTCATACACTAGACAAGAAATATAAATTTGGAAATTATGGGGGAAGCCAGATGTGAACTTAGTTCAAGTGACTAAGCTCCACTGAATCTCCGCACCCATCTTCTTTTTATTTACTAGAATATACAATTGCCTTTTAGGAATGCAAACAGACATATCAATGGTAATGTTTAGTAAACAGTGAAAGATTATCAGGTTGTGGGGGTGGCGGTTGCCTTTGGCCATTGAGTCAGCAGCAGGTAATAACAATGCAGATATTTAGCCTTCTGAATATCAGAGCCTTATTCATACTCCTGACTGGACTTCTCACATTTGTATTAATTACTGTTGATCTTGGCTTCCAGCAGCTGGCCACTGGGTGTATATGTCCAGGGTCTTTGGGAGGGACTCTGTTGCAAGTCAATATCATACATTGCCTCTGACTGGCCCTGGGCAGCCTGTTTGTAGCTACAAAGTGATCCACAGCTTGTGGCTGACTCTGCTGGGCCCTGTTGTGTAGGAAGTGCCAAGCTGTGCACCAAAGAAAGGCTTCCACCGGCACTAAGTCTAGAGGCAGGTCAGCAAAAGATGGAAAGCACCCTAAGATCCGCTTACCCCTGCCTTTCCCTGCCAGTTTCCCAGGCACTGAAAGAGTCTCTGGTGATACTCGAGTTGCATGAAGTAGGGGAGAGTTGTGTTCACCAGATTTATGCATGTTCAAACTCGGTGCCAATGCTGGGTCTGAGCCAGCTCAGCAAATGTCCCAGGGTATACCAATTCTAGCTGCCCCCTGTTGGGTGCCTATAGACTTTAGTGTTAGCTTAGGGTTCCAGGGAGTCATCAGGATGAGACCAACAGAGTTTATGAAGCCTTCACAACCAATATTAGGCTGTGTGAATGAAAGGCTTTCACCAGTTGGGCATGCGGGGAATAAATGGCCCCCATCCTAGAACCATAAAACTCAATTTCCCATATTCTGCAAATTCCCCCCTCAACAGGGTGGGACTTCCAGGAGTCTGGAGGGTGGGGTTAGTGGATCTCCAATAAGGGAGAGGTGTCAGTCAGGTTGGGGAAGATGGGGTGAGAGGCCCTTACTCTAGAGCCACACAACTCAGTCTGTCTTGGATTCTGCCCATACCTCCTTGACAGGGAAGGGCCACTAAAAGTCAGAAGAGTGGGGCCAATGGCAGCTCAGAGCGTGGGACTAGTGTATCTCCTGTGAGGGGGAAACACTGGTCAGTTTCACAGGAATGGTGGGGGAAATGGCCCTCACCCCAAAGCCACACAACTCAGTCACTGATACTTTCTAAGTCTGCTTGGACCTATACAACCCAGCCCAGATACCTGACTCTTCAGCAGGGCACGATGTCTACAGTGTAGGGCAATGGGATTCCAGAAGGTGAGACTATTGCATTCTCCCAAGCTAATGCGGTAAGAAAAGTAGTGCTCCACCCAAGAAAAATGGCATCTGAGGTGTGGAAGAAGGACTCAGTAAAGGGACCCTGGTAGCTATTCCTTCAGCTCTCTCCCCAGAGGCACAAAACCCAGTCTTTCCTCACATTACTCTAGTCTGCTCCAATCTACCTTTGCCAGAGTCCAGGTTGAGTGGCTGCTTAGATGATTTTTGTGCTTGGTCTTCAAGAGGGTTCCTGTGTCTCTAGCAGACTTCTGTCTCTCTCTGGTGAACAGAATCCCATTGATTTTCACATTAGGATGTTATGTGGGCTCCTTTTCCTGGCTATGATGCTTTGGGCTGGGAAGCCCAGTATGGGGTTGAGACCCCACACTTCTCAGGCAGAATCTTTGCAGCTGATTTATCTCTCTGGAATCTCAGTCACTTCCTATGGGACCCTTATCACATCTCTGCCCTTCCTACCAATAGCAATGTGGCTTCTTCTGTAAATCCTTGGTTATAAGAGTTCTCTTCAGCTAGTCTTCAGTAGGTTATTCAGGTTGATTGTTCTATATTCTAGTTTTAATTCCAGTTTGGTCCTGGGAGGAGGTGAGTGTACCTTTCACTTGCCCTGCTGCCATATTGGATTTCTATGTAATTTTTCTATAAAACTTTAAACTGTTCTAAAAATTGTCTACTAAATATAAAAATACATAGCTATAAAATTAAATGACAAAAGTAAAGTTAAAAATAAACCATTATTTAGTTCTAGAAATCTCAAAATTTAGCAACTATATAAATTATGTATTTTATATGAAGTTCAAATAAAAGTACTAATGCCTCCTTTGCAAAGTCCAGGTAATTAAGAAAAAGTGATGTTCTAATTTGTGATTGTTTGTGATAACCAAGATATACAGATATTAGGTTCCACAGAAAAATTACTGTGTTATATTTCCGGTATATCTAAAGTATTTGCCATCGCTAGGAAAAATGTAGAATTTCAACATATACTTATGTAAATGAGATACATTTAATTAATTTCTTACACTTTTTTAGCAGCATTTTCTTTTTCATGGCAGGTAGTAATTTTTTAATACAAGAGCAAGCTCTCCCTCTAAAATTTCATGCTAGTGAATAATAAAACAACTAGTGGACAAATGGTGCATCGCTTGAAATTAAAAAATTAATAGATATATAATTTAATATGACCATATATAGCAGAGATCTTTGATCCAAATTAATCATAGATCATTCTCCAGAGGTTTAGAGACTAGTAGGACAGACAAACTTGGAAACTCATTTAAAAGATTTGTATAATAAAAGTCCCAGAGAAAGAATAAATTGCTAATCAGTTATTTATAACTATCTGCATGGTGGATCAATTGGGATTTACTTGCATGTTGTTCACATGAGAATCAAAGAAAAAACTGTAATAGGATGATTTAAAATTAATATCTGGATATCTGAACTAAGAATCTCAATTGGGAGTGATAAATATAGTATGGGAAAGGTGTGTGTCCTGTTATGTGTACTGTGCTTCATCCAAGCACCAGGAAACCTATGCCAAATGTTTCGGAAAGTAAAATAAAAATTTAAAAAAAGCACTCTCATGGTATCAGATAATAAGCCCAAAGGGGAGAAAAATGCCTGCATATTTTATCCGTGAGCTAGTAAAAGCATTTGACACATCAATTCTCTCAACTTGATTACATTCTTTAAAAATTGAATAATTCTTGAATGCTTCAATACACAAGAAACAAGTATTTATAATCACCTATGATGTGAAAAGAAAATGTTTGGATTATCAGAGTATTATATGAACCAATGACTTTGAGTGATTAGTGGAACATCAAGAAGACTAGAGATGGTGGTGAGGCAAGAAAGTTAGAATAAGAAACAAAGGCCTCAAGATCTATTCCTCTTTTCTGTCTTGGCTGGAACGTCACAGATGAGACCTTTACTGACCACCTATTCTCATGCTTTCTCCTCCTCAATTTTTTGTAATTGAGAGAACAAAAACAAAAGTCATTATCTGGGGAGGAGGGACAAGGATGAGTCACACCACCAGCATCAGAAGCAGAGGACAGCCCTATATCTCCACCCCTTGCCCACATTTAATAAAAAATCTTCCACCCAGACCCCATTGGCATGTCTCATTCTCCAACATTGCCTGCTCTCACTTCTCAAGTACATACTATCTCTTTAATAAATTTACTGTGCTTTGTTAAATCCTTCTGTCAAGCTACTGAATCCTATCTTGTTCCATTACAAGGACAAGGATCAGGTTGAGGCCTGCCTTGGCCTCCTCAGATGCTGCCTGGTATCAGTGCTGTTATCATGAGATTGCTTGAAAAAGACTGCCTCAGGGAGCGTTTTTAAAAATACTTCAGAAACAACTTGAACATGAAGGAGAATATGTAGTTAATGATTCTGGTTTAAACAATTTCTAAGACAAATGATAAAATAAAGGTTCTATTTAATGATGATAATCATAAGTCATAGATGATATGTCTAGGTTCAAATTTATATATCCATCTGAGTATTTCAGCTCTCTAAGAACATGCCTCCATATTTTAAAACACTATTAGATGAATGCTCTTCTGTATTTACTTTTTCAATACCATGTCTCATTTTGTATTGTGGTTAGTAACTGAGTTTTCCTATGCACTTTTGTCCCAGGATCAAGAACAAAGATCTCCTTCACCTATAGAGCTAAATATATAACCTGTCTCTCTTGTAATTCTTCTCTTGAAGATAATACATTTTCTCAGGCACCCAACCCTCACCAAGTGTCTGAACATACAACATGAGATAGGTACCCCTCTTGTTTTTCTCATTATTTTCCCAATCTTTCTCTCCCTCTTGCCTGTCATTAGCTGATTTTTTTCCAGGTAATTTCCATTTCAACATCTACTCCAAAGGCTTTGTGTAGTCTGATTAGGTGTAATACATTTGTGTTTTTTAAGGGGGTGGGGGAAAGGTAGGAAGTTATGAATACCACCACTACAATAACAACAATACCTCTGTTAGTTGTTTGTTCATTACTTAATTTATTTATACCAACATTTTACTGCTATTGCTGCTAATGAAGCTGTGATAATTCAAGTATGATCCAAAGAAAAACATGGCCAAGGGAATTTTCTAGACTCCTGAAAGTGCTTTGAGCCTCCTTTGGCTTGTTTCTATCCTGGATAAAAATAATTTTTCATGTCATCTAGTCCATACTAAAGAATGCACCAAAATCTTCTAGTAGTAAATAAAGTTAATTCACCTGGTGTTGTCATCTGTGTATACAGGGTGTCTCAAAAAACAAATAAACACTCTTTGAATAATTATAAAGGCAGTGATATTAAATGCATTTGAACCATCAGCTGTTAAAGTGTGTATACATTCTTTTGGGACACCTTGTAGTCCTCTGAAAATTCACAAGGAACTAGGAGGCCAATAAATTGTGTCTCATTTCCACGTCAACACTTTAAAAGAGGTAATATGGAGGATTAGAAATGAACAAAATATATACAGAAGGCATAGACAAGGGGTTTTTACTTAATTTAGAATCTGAGTTTATATGAGAAAGTGTGCATTTATAGGAATATATATTATTAGAGGCCCGGTGCATGAAATTCATGCATGGGGGGGTGTCCCTCAGCTCAGCCTGCACCCTCTCCAATCTGGGACATCCCTCTCACAATCCAGGACTGCTGGCTCCCAACTGCTCGCCTGCCTGCCTGCCTGATTGCCCCTAACCACTTCTGCCTGCCAGCCTGATCACCCCCTAACCACTCCCCTGCCACCCTAATTGACGCCTAACAGCTCCCCTGCTGGCTCAATTGCCCCTAACTGCCCTCCCCTGCTGGCCCAGTCACCCCTAACTGCCCTCTCTTGCCAGCCTGGTCACCCCTAACTCCCCTACCCTGCCAACCTGGTTGCCCCCAACTTCCCTCCCCTGCAGGCCTGGTCCTTCCCAACTGCCCTCCCCTGCTGGCCTGATCGCCCACAACTGCTCTCCCCTGCTGGCCATCTTGTGGCAGCCATATTGTGTCCACATGGGGGCAGCCATCTTGTGTGTTGGAGTGACAGTCAATTTGCATATTACCTCTTTATTATATAGGATGATTATTTTTCTTCTGATATCAGTGGTTTGCATAAGAACCTTAAAGTGGTCTGTGACCCAAAGTAATTTAGGGACTAGTTTTTTCAATTTAAAACATAAATTAATATAATTTACAAATAATAATATATATAGTACTATGTTATGTTTTAAATTCCAAATGACTTTCAGTTTTTGAATGACAAAAAATTTAAGGTGAGCATCTTATAATAATACTAGAGGACTGGTGCACAAAATTTGTACATGGTAGGGGGGGTTCTCTTCAGCCTAGCCTGCAGCCTCTCCAATCCAGGACCCCTTGGGGGATGTCCAACTGCTGGTTTAGGCCTGATTTCCAACAGTTGGACATCCCTCTCACAATCCTGGATCACTGGCTCCTAACTGCTCACCTGCCTGCCTGCCGAGTCACCCCTAACTTCCCCCCCCTGCTGGCCTGGTCACCCCCAACTGCCTCTTTGCCAGCCTAGTAATCCCTCACTGCCCCCCCACCAGCCTAATGGCCCCCAACTACCCACTTCTGCCAGCCTGGTTGCCCTACACAGCCTGCTTGTTCAGTTGTTTGGTCGTCCCTCACTAACCCCCCTGCCGTCCTGGTTGTAGGCAGCCATCTTGTGAGGGTGTGAGGGTCAATTTGCATATCACCTCTTCATTATATAGGTTAGAGGCCCAGTGAATGGGATTCATGGCCTGTGGGGATCGGCCCACTATGGGAACAGCTGCTCATCCTGGTCAGCCAATTGGCTGTGGACCTGCCCTCTGAGTAGCTGCTCCCTCTGTGGGAGTGCCACTCATCCTGGTCAGCTGAGCAGCACTCCCACTGTGGAAGTGCACTGACCACCAGGGGTCAACTTCTGCATTGAGCATCTGCCCTCTGGTGGTCAGTGCACATCATAGTGATAGTGACTAGTTGACCAGTCATTCTGGTCATTCAGCCACTCAGTCAATGGGCATATATATATATATATATATATATATATATATATATATATATATATATATATATATATATACTAGAGGCCCGGTGCATGCACGAAATTCGTGCACGGAGGGGGGTTGTCCCTCAGCCCAGCCTGTACCCTCTCCAATCTGGGATCGGGCCTAAACGGGCAGTCGGACATCCCTCTCACAATCCAGGACTGCTGGCTCCCAACTGCTTGCCTGCCTGCCTTCCTGATTGCCCCTAACCGCTTCTGCCTGCCAGCCAGATCACCCCCTAACCACTCTGCTGCCAGCCTGTTTTCCCCCAACTTCCCTCCTCTGCCAGCCTGGTTACCCCTAACTGCCCTCTCCTGCAGGGTTGATCACCTCCAACTTCTCTCCCTTGCAGGCCTGGTCCTTCTCAACTGCCCTCCCTTGCAGGCTGGGTACCTCCCAACTGCCCTCTCCTGCTGGCCATCTTGTGGTGGCCATCTTGTGTCCACATGGGCAGGAATTTTGACCACATGGGGGCAGACATATTGTGTGTTGAAGTGATGATCAATCTGCATAGTACTCTTTTATTAGATAGGATAGAGGCCTGGTACAGGGGTGGGGGCCAGCTGGTTTGCCCTGAAGGGTGTCCCTGATCAGGGTGGGGTTCCCTTGGGGTGTGGGACGGCCTGAGTGAGGGGCCTGTGGTGGTTTGCAGGCGGGCCACGCCCCCTGGCAATGCAAGCGGAGGTCCTGGTATCTGGAATTTATTTTCCTTCTACAATTGAAACTTTGTAGCCTGGAGCGGAGCCAAGCCTGGGGCTCCCTCCGAGGCCAGTAGCCATTTGTGTTGGGGTTATAATTGAAACTTTGTTGCCTTAAGCGGGTGGGCCCAGCCAGGATGTGCGGAAAGCTTTGCTTCCCCTGTTGCTGGCAGCAAACCTGGTCTGATCTCTCAAGCTCCATTCTGCCGCCATTTGTTTGAATTTGTTTACCTTCTATAATTGAAACTTTGTAGCTTGAGTGCAGGCTTAGACCTGGCCAGGGCAGGCGGAAAGCTTGGCTTCCTCTGTTACCTAGGAAACCTTCCTCTCTGTGGCTGTAGCCATCTTGGTTTGGGTTAATTTGCATACTCGCTCTGATTGGATGGTGGGCGTGGCTTGTGGGTGTGTCGGAGGTATGGTCAATTTGCATATTTGTCTATTATTAGATAGGATATATATATACATAAATATATATATATTCTCATTTAACATTTTAAAAGTTCATAACAAATAAAAATTAGACAAAATCATAACCGAAGATTAAAAATGAGGTTGTCTTTTACTTTGCATTTCTATAAAGTTACATTTTATGCCATTAAATTTGTCTTATATATGCTACTCATATTATATATTGCTTTGTACACTAAAAACAGTGAACAGGGGAGAGTAGAAAATGATGGCTGAGTAGGCAGACCTGTCGAGCACTTTGTCCCAGGGCCAGACTGGAAATACAACTAAATTGGAGAATGTTTACCTGGAATTTCCAACTGTGGTCCATCTGAGGAAGTGTCTTCTAACAAGGAAAATAAGAAGGCACCTGGAGACCAGTAGGAAGGTTGAGATCATGAGAGGGGGATTGCCTGGAGAGGAGGGATCTGAGCTATGAGAACTGTTCTGGGAGCACACACTCACCCACAGTGGCAGTGGCAGCAGCACCTCTGGACCTGCAGCACCTGTATCATCCAAGCATCTAAGAAAGGTAGCAATACTGCTGGAAGCAGTGGTATCTAGACCCAGCAGAACAGAGCCAGTGGGAGAGAGAGCCACAACTTCGATTGCCTTTCTTTCTTTTTTTCTTTTTTTAATCTCTAAACCCAGAGCATAGGAGTTTTCATTTGCAACTACACACCCCAGGCATTGGAATACTGAGGGAGGCACAAACCTGAGGTGTCTTCAGAGAGTTGGGGGAGGGAAGCAGTAGGGGGAGAATTGGAAAAACAGTGGCCAGGGTCCTGCATTGGGTCATTCATATACTTCCAAACCGAAATGGTTATTTTCACTGGGAAGAGATGTCTCCTCAATATACCCAGAGGGAAGGTTAAAGAGAAAAACCCGCACTCTAGGTGATACAGCCTGCCACACCTTGAATTTTGAGGTTTACTGAGGAACCAAAGGCAGAGGCCAAGCTTATGGATCTGAACCGTCTCAAGGAGCCCTCAGTGAATGAATTGGAAGAAGGGTCATCCACCCCAATATTCTAAGAACCATACTAATAAAAACTCCAGGGTCCAGCTGACCCCATTGATCTCCATACAAGGACCTCTGTCCAGCCAAGGGCAGAGCAATATTTTGGGCCAATCAAGGAGGAGCAGCTCTGGGACAGGAAAAAAAAAACACCCATCATATTCTCTGAAAGCAAAACAGCACCAACCCCACTTAAAGCCCTGTCAGAAACAGACTCTTGAGTAATTAAGATTGACAGCTGGTAGACAGGCAAAGAGGGCAGATTAGCCCCTCCTGCTTACAGCCAAGGCCTATATAGACAGACAAAAGTAGTGGACCAGTGGATCTCTTGGAGCTTCAGGCAGGGTGCTAGAAGCCAAAAGACAGTGCCTGGCAGTGCTTAGCACCTAAGTACCTAACAGGAAGCCCGGAGTTGGCAGATAGAACAGAAGAGTGAGGTCCTAAGCCAGCTCCCAGGGGGCATTGAAACTCGGCTGAAGCAAAATACACTTCCTTTCTCCTTTTTAGTTTTTCTCTTTCTTTTCCAACTTTTTGAAATTTATCTTCTTATTCAACTGCTTTATTGCTTTGTTATTATTATACTAGAAGCCCAGTGCACGAAATTCGTGCACAGAGGGAGGTTGTCCCTCAGCCCAGCCTGTACCCTCTCCAATCTGGGACCACTGGGGACAGTCAAACATCCCTCTCACAATCCAGGACTGCTGGCTCCCAACTGCTTGCCTGCCTGCCTTCCTGATTGCCCCTAACCGCTTCTGCCTGCCAGCCTGATCACCACCTAACCACTCTGCTGCCAGCCTGTTTGCCCCAAACTTGCCTCCTCTGCCAGCCTGGTCACCCCTAACTGTCCCCTCCTGCAGGGTTGATCACCTCCAACTTCCCTCCCTTGCAGACCTGGTCCTTCTCAACTGCCCTCCCTTGCAGGCCTGGTCCTTCTCAACTGCCCCCCTTGCAGGCCGGGTGCCTCCCAACTGCCCTCTCCTGCTGGCCATCTTGTGTCCACATGGGGGCAAGATCTTTGACCACATGGGGCAGCTATATTGTGTGTTGCAGTGATGATCAATCTGCATAGTACTCTTTTATTAGATAAGATAGAGGCCTGGTACAGGGGTGGGGGTCAGCTGGTTTGCCCTGAAGGGTGTCCCTGATCAGGGTGGGGTTCCCTCAAGGTGTGGGGCAGCCTGAGCGAGGGGCCTGTGCTGGTTTGCAGGCCAGCCACGCCCCCTGGCAACCCAAGTGGAGGCCCTGGTATCTGGAATTTATTTTCCTTCTACAATTGAAACTTTGTAGCCTGGAGCGGAGCCAAGCCTGGGGCTCCCTCTGCAGCGGCAGCCGTTTCTGTTGGGGTTATAATTGAAACTTTGTTGCTTTAAGCGGGTGGTCCCAGCCATGGTGTGCGGAAAGCTTTGCTTCCCCTGTTGCCGGTGGCAACCCTGGCCTGCTCTCTCAAGGTCCACTCTGACACCATTTCTGTTTGAATTTGTTTACCTTCTATAATTGAAACTTTGTAGCTTGAGTGGAGGCTTAGGCCTGCAACGGCTCGTGGAAAGCTTGTTTCCCTCTGTTGCCTGGGAAATCTTGCTCTCTGTGGCTGTAGCCATCTTGGATGGGTTAATTTGCATACTCGCTCTGATTGGTTGTTGGGTGTGGCTTGTGGGCGTGGCTTCTGGGTGTGTCGGAGGTATGGTCAATTTGCATATTTGTCTATTATTGGGTAGGATTCTCTACTGTTTTGTTCATATATCTAATTTCCTCTTCTCCTATTCAAATACCCTTTCTATTTTTTTTCACTACTCAATTCATTTTTATTTTTTCTCTCTTATCTTTTTTTTGACCTTCAATAATTACTTTATTGATTAAGGTATCACATATTTGTCCTCATCCCCCTCATTCCCATCCCAAACCCCTCCCCATCCATGCTCCCACCCCTCTGTTGTCCTTGATCACTGGTTAAGCTCATATGCAAGCACACAAGTCCTTTGGTTGATCTATATCTCTTATCCCCACCCTCCCTTACCTTCCCTCTGAGGTCTGATAGTCTGATCGATGCTGCTCTAGTTCATCAGTCTATGTTGTTCATCATTTCCCTTAGATGAGTGAGCTCATGAGATACTAGAAATACACTTATAAGAACCGAAAATGAGACAAGCAATGTTGGTGTGCGGGTGTAAGCTGGCACGGCCCATGCTCCCGAAGGGGCTGGTAAGACTCAGCCCCTAACAACACAGTTTTCCCAGGCTTGTTTGGATGGGGATTACCAGTAGAATGAGAGCAACCTTTCATTGCTTACCAAGAAGTCTATAACTATTAACTGAGATTTACTGTACCGAGAATTTGTCCTTCTGCTCTGTCTCTCCCTTAGAGATTAAGAGGAACAAAGAATACATTCCTCTTCACAGACCTCCTATTCAGTGTTTGTGTATAAAAGGCATTACACAGTTAATAAAGCTACTGCAGTCTCTCAATGACTAGTAGTCCTCCCGATCCCGCTGTCCTGTCTTTCTTTCTTTTCTCAATTCCCACCTCCCTACCTCAGCCCAGTTCAACCTGTCAGGCTGGCCTTGGCAATTGGCGCCCGAAACCAAGGACCTGAGGACTTGGGAAGCAGATGGTGAGGAACTCCTCCAGATAAAGAGTGCACTCGTTAAGGTAAGGGAGGAGCAATTTATTGGTAGTCAGGAGCAAAGCATGGGACAATTAGAGAAAGTGAAAGTGCCCTTTAGAGGCAAATGTTGAAGTCTATGTGATCACAAAATAATGTTGTTTCTTGTTCAAAGTAGAATCTTAGTGTGTGTATGGAATTTAGAATCTGTAATAAGTGAAACTCCACTACTGAAACTGTCTCTGGTATGGAGAAATTCAAAGGTGGCAGGAGAGGGCAAGGCTATCTGCTCTCATGCAGTAAGATTACTTGAAATATGATTCCTTAAGGTTACATTTAAAAATTATAAGAGAACTCGCAGGGAAATGCAAATATTGGCCAAATTGGGAGTAAGTTATTACTTCAGAAAGCCAAAAAGAAAGAAAAAATTTGAGATCTGTCCTTATCTATTAAGCATGAAAAAATGTGTAGCCAGATCTGTTGCTAATGCTTCCCCTGAAGTAAGCAGGATGTAGAGGAAGGGCGAGACATCTGGTGATCCTATATAGAAGCCCACTGTCCTAGTATGTTAAATTAAAAGTTTTCTTTCTTGCCATGAAAAAGTTTTAAAAATTTAGAAATGCATCTGGGATATCTGTAAAGAGAAAGCTAGTGTAAGACAAAATCTGCACACGGTCTGATTTTGGATATTAGATAGGTATTGAACTAGAATTAACTCTTTTTTTAAAAATATATTTTATGGATTTTTTACAGAGAGGAAGGGAGAGGGATAGAGAGTCAGAAACATCGATGGGAGAGAAACATCGATCAGCTGCCTCTTGCACACCCCCTACTGGGGATGTGCCCACAACCAAGGTACATGCCTTTGACTGGAATCGAACCTGGGACCCTTCAGTCTGCAGGCTGACTCTCTATCCACAGAGCCAAACCGGTCAGGGCTAGAATTAACTCCTTACAAAGGCTACAGAAATAAAAAATCCAAGACTAGTTTTTTTCCTAAGAAAAAGGGAAAGAGAAAAAAATGGCAAATTTGATCTAAAGAAAAGAAATTCAAGCTGGTTCCAGCAAGAGGATTCGCATTTCCATAGTAAAGAGTTGTTTTTAAAATACTAATAAAGGGTGTTAAAAAGTTAACTTTTAAGACCTTCAAGAAAATAAGTAAATTTGTCTCTGTCATAGAATTTATCTAAAGTAAATGATTTAAAATAATTATAATTGACTCTAGAATCTCAAAGAAATTGATGAAATATAGATAAATAATGTATTAATTATAAAGATCTAAGTAGCCCAGGTAACTGGCTACACCCTTTGTTAATAGAGGAAGGGGTAGACAGCCTTCCCCCAGCAGACAGGTAATGTAGTTTCCTGCCAGGAACCATCTGTGAAGAATGTGGCAATTTACATTCTAATAAACCAAACCTAGTTTTCCAGAGCCACTGGCAAATAAAAATTAAAGTTTAAATTTGCCTCATAAAAAACCTAGAGGACAGAATTGAATCTATTAATTGATTATGTCTTGTGTTTTAGAAATGTATTCTTAAGAATATAAAAGTGTTACTAATCAAAGAACTACTAAATATTTGACTTACAATCTCTGAAAGTTTAAAGTACATATTGAATTAGGAGAAATTATATAAATGTAGTAATTTAAATACCTAAAATATAAAAATCTGTTTTTGAGAAAATAAAATGTTGTATTTTCTCTGATAATTAGTAATTCAAAATATATTAGTTATTGGTCTGATTTTAAAAAGAGGATTAATTCTATAATCCAGTTTAAATATAATTGATATTCTTTAAGATAATTTAGGTAGATAATCTTTACAGCATATATATATATATATATATATATATATATATATATATATATATATATAATCTTTCTAAGTTATTTTAAGACTGAGAGTGACTTTTGGACATTTCATGGGCCCGGAAATGTTTTTCAAAAGTCTGTTCTCTCTTAAAAGAAATATATTTTTTAATTAAACCTAGTGATACTTGAAATTGCATGGAAAGCTTTATCAAATAAAAATTAATATATTTTACTTATACATATATATTAAATGTAATAAAAGTTTTCACCTGTAAGAAGGGCAAAAACAATATATTTCTTAATATAGCCAAATTTTTCAACAGCAGTAGAATTTCTAAAAAGACAAAAGCCATACTTTTAGATCAGACCAATAAAGTATCAAACCTATAAGTTTTACTAAATAAATTTATTTTAATTAAAGATACCTACTTAAGTTACTTTATAAATTTGCCTTTTAAAATATAATCAAGGTCGAGACGGAGAAAATGGCAACAGAAAAGAGATGTGTTCAGAGCCTGGTCCCAGAACAGAAAGAAAGAACAGCTGAGGTTAGCATGGGGAGTGTTTGTTGGCAAGCTAAGGGACAGCTAAACTCCAGGAGAAGGTGGGGGAGTGCTAGGCAGGATTCCCCTGACTGTGCAGCACCCAAAGCAGCTGGGTCCTATCCCGGAGCTGCGGGCTCAGAGGGTGAAACCTCACCATCTTGAAAGGGAAAGAGGATTTTATTGGAAGCCTGACTTTCCACAACAATGGCAAACACTGAGCAGCTGTGAGCACCAGAACACCAGTCCCCAACTGGCACAAACACCGGGATCCAAAGGAACTCTTCACTGCACCAAGGAAAGGTCAGATTTCACCTCGGATAAGGAGAGAGAAAACTACATAACCAGACATCCGGACAAGAGAGACCATGGGGAGACAAAGAAACAGTCCCCATAGGAAAGAAAAGCAGGCATCACCAGAAAAAGAAGTAAACAAAGTAGAGGCAAACAACCTATCAGAGAAAGAATTCAGAGAAATGGTCATAAGGTGGCTGAAAAGAATGGAAGACAAATTCAACAATATGTGTAAGAACCAAGAGGAAATGAAGAACCAAGAAGAAATGAAAAATGACATCGTTGCTGTAAAGAACTCAATAGAAAGCATCAAGAGTAGACTAGAAGAAGAAGAGGACTGCACAAGTGAACTAGAAGACAAGGTGGAAAAAAATACCCAGCTAGAACAGCTTCTAGAAAAATAAAAATTAGAAAGCAGGAGGAGACCCTAAGGGAACTTTGGGACAACATGAAACAAAACAACATCCACATAATAGGGGTTCCAGAAGGAAAGGAAACTGAGCAAGGAATAGAAAACCTGTTTGAAGAAATAATGACAGAAAACTTCCCTGGTATAGGGAAGAAAAAACCCACACAAATCCAAGAAGCTCACAGATTCCCAAGCAAAAGACCGATGCCAAGGCACATTATAATTAAATTGGCAAACACCAACGACAAAGTAAGAATCTTAAAAGCGGCCAGAGAGAGACAGAAAGTTACATGCAAAGGAACCCCCATCAAACTAGCAACTGATTTCTCAACAGAAACTCATCAGGCCAGAAGGGAATGGAATGAAATATGCAAAGTCATGCAAAGGAAGGGTCTGAATCCAAGAACACTGTACCCAGCAAGACTATCAATGAAAATTAAAGGTGAAATAAGGAGCTTCACAGACAAAAAAGGACTAAGGGAATTATCACCACCAAACCAGCAATGCAAGAAATGCTAAAGGGTCTGCTGTAAAAGAAAATAAATAGGAAGCAAAGAAGGAACAAAGGGGTATAGAATTAAAATGGTTACAAATAAGTACCTATCAATAATAACTTTAAATGTAAATGGATTGAATGCCCCAGTCAAAAGACATAGGGTAACTGAGTGGATAAGAAAACAAAACCCATATATCTGCTGTCTACAGGAAACCCACCTCTGAAAAAAAGACACATACAGACTGAGAATGAAGGGATGGAAAAAGGTTTTCCAGGCGAATGAAAATGAAAAAAAAAGCTGGGGTAGCAATACTTAGATCTGACAAATTAGATCTCAAAGTGAAGGACATAACAAGAGATAAGGAAAGCCACTTCATAATACTAAAGGGGGCAATCCAACAAGAAGAAATAACTCGAGTAAACATATATGCACCTTATAAAGGAGCACCCAAATACATAAAAAAACTCCTGAAAGATATCAAAGGAGAGATTGACAGCAAAACAATCATAGTAGGAGACTTTAATACCCCACTATCACCATTGGACAAATCCTCTAAACAAAAAGTCAGCAAAGAAACATCAATCCTAAATGACTCACAAGACCAGATGGAATTAATCGACATCTTCAGAACATTTCACCCCAACGCCACAGAATATACATTCTTCTCAAGTGCACATGGGTCATTGTCAAAGATAGACCATATGTTAGGACATAGGCAAAGTGTCTCCAAACTCAAGAATATAGAAATCATATCAAGCATATAATCAGATTACAGTGGCATAAAACTGGAAATCAACTACAATAAAAACAATCCAAAGAAATCAAACACATGGAGACTAAACAGCATGCTATTAAACAATGACTAGGTTACCAGAGACATCAAGGAAGAAATAAAAAACATCATGGCAACAAATGACAATGAAAACACAACAATGCAAAATCTATGGGACACAGCAAAAGCAGTCCTGAGAGGGAAGTTCATACTCTACAAGCCTAATTCAAAAAACAAGAAACAATGGTAATAAATTACCCAACCCTACAACTCAAAGAGTTAGAGCGAGAGCAACAAGGAAAGTCCAGTGTATGCAGAAGGAAGGAAATAATAAAGATCAGAGTGGAGATAAATGACATAGAGACCAAAGAAACAATATAAAAGATCAACAAAACCAAGAGCTGGTTCTTTGAAAGGATAAACAAGATTGATGAACCTCTAGCCAGGCTCACCAAGAAGCAAGGAGAGAGGACCCAAATAAACAAAATCAGGAATGAAAGAGGTGAAATAACAACAGACCGCGCGGAAATACAAAGGATTGTTACAAAATACTACAAACAACTCCATTCCAACAAACTGGACAACCTGGAGGAAATAGACATATTCCTAGAAAAATATAACCTTCCAAAACTCAATCAGGAAGAATCTAAACAGCTCAATAGGCCAATAACTACGGAAGAAATTGAAGCAGTCATCAAAAAGCTTCCAGCAAACAAAAGCCTGGGGCCAGGCGGCTTAACAGGAGACTTTTACCAAACATTTAAGGAAGAACTAAAACCTATCCTCCTCAGACTATTCCAAAAAATTTAAGGACACTTCCAAGATCCTTCTATGAAGGCAGCATCACCGTAATACCAAAACCTGATAAAGACAACACAATGAAAGAGAATTACAGACCAATATCCCTCATGAACATAGATGCCAAAATCCTCAACAAAATTCTAGCAAATCGGCTCCAGCAGTACATCAGAAAGATCATACACCATGACCAAGTAGGATTTATCCCCGGAATGCAAGGATGGTACAATTTCTGCAAATCAATAAACATGATACATCACATAAACAAATTGAGAGATAAAAATCACATAGTCATATCAATTGATGCAGAAAAAGCATTTGACAAAATCCAACACCCTTTCTTGATAAAAACTCTCAACAAGTGGGAATAGAAAGATCATACCTCAACATAATAAAAGCTATATATTATAAACTCACAGGAAACATCATACTCAATGGGCAAAAACTAAAATCATTTCCCCTAAGAACAGGAACAAGACAGGGATGCCCACTCTCACCATTCCTGTTTGACATAGTACTGGAAATATTAGCAATTGCGATCAGACAAGAAGAAGAAATAAAAGGCACCCAAATTGGAAAAGAAGATATAAAGCTATCCTTATTTGCAGATGACATATTGTACATAAAAAACCCGAAAGACTCCATCAAAAACTAATAGACTTAATAAATGAATTCGGCAATGTAGCAGGATACAAAATTAACACCAAGAAATCTATGGCCTTTCTATACACCAGTAGTGAACTTACAGAAAGAGATACTAAAAAAAAAAAATCCCATTTACCATCACACCAAAAAAATTAAGATACCTACGAATAAACTTAACTAAGAAGGTAAAAGACCTATACAAGGAAAACTACAGGACACTGAAAAAAGAGATAGAGGAAGATGTAAACATATTGAAGAACATACCATGTTCATGGATTGGTAGAATCAACATCATTAAAATGTCCATACTACCCAAAGCAATCTACAGATTCAATGTACTCCCCATTAAAATACCAACAGTTATTTCACAGACCTAGAAAGAATTCTCCAAAAATTCATCTGGAATAAAAAAAAGACCCCAAATAGCCACAGCAATCCTGAGAAAGAAGAATAAAGTAGGAGGGATCTCAATACCAGACTTCAAGCTATATTACAAAGACACTTTTCTCAAAACAGCACGGTACTTGCACAGGAACAGAAATACAGATCAATGGAACAGAATAGAGAGTCCAGATATCGACCGAAACCACTATGCTCAATTAGTATTTCACAAAGGAGGCATGAACGTACAATGGAGTCAAGACAGTGTCTTCAATAAGTGGTGTTGGGAAAATTGGACATACACATGCAAAAAAATGAAACTAGGTCACCAACTTACACCATACACAAAAATAAACTCAAAATGGATATAGGACTTAAACATAAGAAGGGAAACCATAAAAATACTGGACGAATCCACAGGCAACAATATCTCACACATATGACAAAAGAACTACTTCACTGACACTGCCCCTAGGGCAATGGAAGCTAAAGAGAAAATTAACAAATGGGACTACATCAAAATAAAAAGCTTTTTTACAGTAAAAGAAACCATCAACAAAACAACAAGAAAGCCCACTCTATGGGAGAACATATTTGCAAATGTTATCACTGATAAAGGTTTAATCTCCAACATCTACAGGCAGCTTATGCAACTTAATAAAAGGAAGATAAATGATCCAATAAAAAAATGGCAATGGACCTCAATAGAATCTTTTCAAAAGAAGACAGAATGAAGGCCAAGAGACACATGAAAACATGCTCAAAGTCACTAATTATCCGAGAGATGCAAATAAAAATGACAATGCGGTACCATCTCAAACCTGTCAGAATGGCTATCATCAACAAATCAACAAACGACAAGTGTTGGCGAGGATGCGGAGAAAAAAGAACCCTCGTGCACTGCTGGTGGGAATGCAGACTGGTGCAGCCACTGTGGAGAACAGTATGGAGTTTCCTCAAAAAACTGAAAATGGAACTCATTTGATCCAGTAATCCCACTCCTGGGAATACATCCGAAGAAACTAGAAACACCAGTCAGAAAGGATATATGCACCCCTATCTTCATAGCAGCACAATTTACAATAGCTAAGATTGGGAAACAGCCTAGGTGCCCGTTAGCAGATGACTGGATCAGAAAACTGTGGTACATCTACACAATGGAATACTATGCTGCCATAAAAAAGAAAGAATTCTCGTCATTTGCAGCAACCTGGATGGAATTGGAGAACATTATGCTAAGTGAAACAAGCCAGTCAATGAAAAAAATACCTCATGATCTCACTCATTTATGGTTAATAAAGAACATTATAAACTGATGAACAAAAAGATAGATACAGAGACAGTAAAGCATCAAACAGACTGTCAAATTACAGGGGAAAGTTTAGGGAGAGGTGGGGGAGATAAGAGATCAACCTAAGGACTTGTATGTATGCATGTAAGCATAACGAATGGATGCAAAACTCTGGGGGGCGAGGGCATATATGGGAGTGGGGTGGGGTGGGACAATGGTAAGATATGTACACATATAATACCTTAATACAAAAATTAAAAAAAAGAAAAAAAATTTAGGAAGAAGAAAAAAAAATTAAAGACACAGACAACTGTATGATGATTACCATGGGGAAGCGGGGGAGGTAGTAGAGGATAAAGGGGGGATAAATGGTTACAGGAGACTTGACTTTGGGTGGTGAAACACAATACAATGTACACCTGAAACCTATATCATTTTATTAATCAATGTAACTTTAATAAATTCAATAAAAATTTAAAAAATAAAATGAGAAAAAATAAAATAAAATACAATCAAGATCTCATATAAATTAAGTTACATAAGAAACCAATATTTAAATAATTAAATCCAAATAAAATCTAGGAACAGATTAGAATCCACCACTTACTACCTAACTTTATATAGCTGCCTACATTAAGCTAGAGGCAGGGCAACATTTGCAGCTGCTAAAATCAGACGTAAATTTACTTTATTTTAAATAAAGATAACTACTTTAATTACTTAAGTAAATTAGCTTATTAAATTATAATCAAGATTTTCAGCTAAATAAAAAACTAATATTTTTATAAACAATTCTAATAAAGACAAGAAACATCTAGTAAAAGTTTTGTCTAAAATATAAATTTAACTACCTTTTAAAAGAACAGATTAAGCAGCCACCCCTCTAGCCACATAGCTTGTGGCTGCCATCTTAAAATAACAAAGGCCAACCCCCTTCCTTTAAATAAGCCAATATCTTTATAAGCAATATAAATAAGTCTTCTATAAAAGTTAATAAAGGCCTCCCACGATCCCTTTGTATATACAAATAAGCCTAAGAAGATACTTATAATATTATTATAATTTTAATAAAAAGAAAAAAAAATTAAAATTTTCAATTCTCTTTCACTAATATTTACAGTATAAACTAAGATCATTGTTAAAATATTAAATTTAAAAGTAAATTAGTAGTCAGCCTTACTATAAATGTACTTGTGATATATCTGGCTAGTCGCTACTGTAGGCTTAACCTTCAAACTACAGCCCTACAGGTTATGTGTTGTAAAAAGAAAGACAAAGATTCTTAAATAAATATAAAGAGGTTTCCTTCAAATATTATAGGAATTATAATTAAAAGTCTATATGGTTAGCCTTTTAAACTAAGGTAAATAATTTATGTTTTTCCTCTATAATAAGTTTTATATAAAATTAAAGATTAATAGCAGAAACTTAATGTCATTTATTGTCCATAATCTAGGACAAGTAAAGTTAATAAGTAAATTAAGCTTTATTTCAGATTAATTTAAATTAGCTAATTAAAATAAGTGAGTATTCTTGAAAACTTAATTATACTAGACAAAAAACTGTTCCTAAAGTATTAACAAAACTTTATTAATAATTCATCTCATAGTAAAATTACTTAACATACAATAAATCCAAAGCAGTCATATTTCTATACAAAAATGAAAAAATGAAAGATTATCAAGACTACATTAAAAATTTTACAAAAACCTCATAATAATACAAAAAAGAGATTAATAGAATAATATCTTAAAAGAAATATCCTATAAGTTAATTACATCAAGCCTTAATTGCTTTAAAATTTTTAATCAAATATTAATTTTCATTTATAATACTAATAACAAGACACCCATAAAACCTCATAGTATCAAAATAAGCCAAAGGAAAATCATTTAGACCAAAATCAAAAGGATCCCAAGTCTAATTTATAGAAAAGATTTCTTTATTAACCTTTAGTCAAGAATATGTTTGTATATATCCAGTAAAGCCCGTGTAGATTCCTACAACATTGGATCCCAGAAGAGGACCTAATAGAACTGTTCCAGCCACAGAATAGGCAGTGGCCCACAAGAACAGAGGAGAAACAGTCCAAAAATAAAAATAGTGAAGACGCCTCACCATACTAGCAGTCAGTAGCTGTGCATTGCTACAGGTTACCCAGGACCAAGGGCAAGGAAGGTCGGTGTATATACTTCCAGATCATGTGTACACACCCTTCTACATAAAAGTCAAAATGTTTAATGTTTTGTGTTCTACCAGGACCCCTGGCTTAGGGGCTTGCTTTATTTCTAACACAGGGAATAGTATTAACTGCCACATTAAAAGAAATGTTATATCTCAGGCATTAACCATTTTTACAGATAGATCCAGTTCTAGAAAGGCTGGATCTACTACAGTAGGGGAGCAAAGGTCCTTCAAACCCCTTATATTTCAGTATAAATACAAGCTCTTATTTATATCTTAACAGATTTTACTATGGAGCCCATCAACCTATAGTAATAGTACTTATGTGGTAAGTATAGCAAAAATTATTAAAACAGCTACTATAGGGCACACTAATACAGAGGAACTTTTCATTTAATGTTAAGTCTTTAAAAATATTATTTGAGAATAACAATTTCCATATTCTATTAGATGCAATATCCTCAGTATATTATCCACCTACCTGTACCAACTTTAGGGGTAAATCCCTGAGGACTTATACCTAATCGAATCTGGCAAAATAAATATCGCTCAATTATAGAAAGAGCCAATCGTACTCTTAAAATCATTTACTAAAACAAAAAGGGGGAGACAGTTGATATGTGTCACCTCAAGAGAAGCTCAGTCATGCTTTTTATACTGTAAAATTTTTTTGAATTGTGATGCAGAGGATTGTACAGCAGGTGAAAGGCATCAGGCCTCCTGTACAATAGCCTCCACCGAGTCAGCTAGGTGGAAGGAAACATAAACCAGAAAAGCGTTTTATCAGATTCACTTATAATGTGGGGAAGAGGTTGTGTTTTATACCTTTCCAGAAGGAGCAATACAGCCAATTCAGGTGCCCGAGCATTACGTGTGTCACCACAATGGACTCAGACAAGCTCCTGTGTCCCTTCACTCAAAAAGGACCAAGTACTGCCCTAATAACAGCAAAGCGGAGAAAGAAGAAAACTGAAAGTTACGCAAGGGACTAAAGTGCCAACATAAAGTCATCTGAAGAAGTTAACAACTGAAGTGCAGCAGATTATGGAAAAGCAAGAAGTCAAAGCTACTTCTTCAACCATCTTCTTACTCATGCTAGCATCTGTTAGCTGCAAGTCTTCTGCAAAGTTTTGCACAGCCAAGTCCAAGGACTCTGAGTAAATATACACCAGCAGCACAAGAGACTTTCTTTCATTTAGTAGCTAAAAATGTTAACATGTCCATAGTTTTGATTTCTCTCTTATTGTTTTGTTATTATTTAATAACCAGAGTTTTGCTCTTGACATTCAAGTTTTGAAAATGATAACATGTATACAGTTTAGTTTTACATTGGCATTGTTTACAATTGTTTTAATATTAGAGATTTATTATTAATGTTTAAATTTTACTTTTATTGGACCAAGTGGAAAAAGATGGTGACCGGCAAGAAGGTAGGGAGAGAGAGAGTGTGAGTGAGGAATCCATAGAGGAGAGTGTAGACGTGTAGACGTGAGTGGTGTGTGTGTGTGTATTAGCTAGGGTCAGTTAGATTCTGCAGGTCTTCCAAGGGGCTGCCTAACCAGGCAGTCCTAGACTACGAAGCCCCACGCACAAAGCGGACACTTCTTGGCGGCTGGTGCGGACGCGGAGACCACACCATCTTGAGAAATAGAGCTGCCTGAGACTCGGATCTGGCTTCTGACACAAACCAGGACCCTGCAGCCACTGGGGACAGAGAACTGCTATCACAGCTTCAGACAAAGAAACAACAAGAATCCAGACTTCCTGGCAGATTCCCGTGAGTCAAAGAGCCTATCCCTCTCCCCGCAGGCGCGCACGGATAGCACCATAGTAACTGATAGACACGCCCCTCAGGCAAGCTGCAGAGCTTTGCTAAGGGACAAGCTCCCCCTTAGGGATTTGGCACACAGGACAGAAGCAGCTCACCTTTGGGGAAATCTGTCAGTGGGCACAGAGGGCTCTGCTTCAGGGAATTTGGGGGGAATTTGTCTTTCGGGTCACAGCTCCCCTTCGGGGAATCTTAGAGCGTGCACAGAGGGGCTTCCCTTTGGGGAATTTGGTGCCCAGGATGGACTCTGCCCCTCTTCGGGGATTCTGGGAGACTGCACGGAGGCAGCTCACCTTCAGGGATTTGAGAGGGTGCACCCTAGCCGGTTTGGCTCAGTAGAGAGAGCACACACAGGACGCAGCTCCACTTCAGGGAATTTGGCACGCCGGACATAGCTGCCTGGGATCCCTGACTCACAGCGCATTCACACTAAGAGCCAACGACCCCAATTGTTGGTGCATGCACACACAGGGACCCTGATTCTCAACGAGAAACTGCACAAGGCAACAGAGACTCTGACACTCGATTCTTGGTGCAGACACAGGGAAACTCTGACTCCTGGCACATGCTAAGGATCTCATTTTCGGCACATACCAACAGTGTGGTGCAGACAGGGCCCCTGATTCTAAGTGTGCACACGAGACCACACAGAACACTGGGGACACTGACCCTGGGCAAGTCTGGTTCCCACCAAACAAAAGCAGCCACACGTCCTAGTGTCAGAGCACTTCAGTGAAACTCGGGTGAGGCGAAGTACCCACAGCACATGGCCCAGGTCCACGCAAACAGAAGCTTGAGCTTTCTGGTGATAGCCACAATGAGGAAACGAAATAACTCACAGAGGAAAGAAAATGTAGAGTCGCCAAGAAAGGAAATTAGTGAAACTGAAGCTTGCAACATGACCGGAAAGGAGTTCAGAGTAATGGTCGTGGAATTTATACATCGGATGGATGAGAAAATCAACAACTTATGCAAGAATCAGGAAGAAATGAAAAGTGATATAGCTACAATCAAAAACACCATGGAAAGTTTCAACAGTAGACTGCAAGAAGCAGAGGACCGAATTAGTGAGTTAGAAGATCAGGTACAGAAACAAGCTCAATCTGAACAGCAATTGGAGAAAAAAAATAAAAAGCAGTAGGAAAGCCTAAGGGAACTTCGGGACAACATGAAAGGAAGTAACATGTGTATAATAGGGCTGCCAGAAGGACAAGAAGAGCAGCAGGGATTAGAAAATCTATTTGAAGAAATAATGACAGAAAACTTCCCGGATATGGGAGAGATAAAAGTTATGCAAGTACAGAGAGTTCCAAGCAGGATCAACCCCAAAAGACCCACACCAAAACATGTCATAATTTCAATGGCAAATATAAATGATAAAGAGAGAGTCTTAAAGGCGGCAAGAGAGAGACAGAGAGTTACCTACAAAGGAACACCCATCAGATTGTCAAATGATTACTCCACAGAAACATAACAAGCTAGAAGTGAATGGAAGGAGGTATACAAAGTGTTGCAAAGCAAAGGACTGAATCCAAGAATACTATATCCAGCAAGACTATCAATCAAAATTGAAGGGGAAATCAGGAGCTTCGCAGACAAAAAAAGACTCAGGGAGTTTATCACCACCAAACCAGCAATGCAAGAATTGCTAAAGGGAATACTGTAAAAAGAAGAAATAAACAGGTAAGAAGGAATACAGACACAAAAAGAGATATGACTACAAACAAATACCTTTCAGTATTAACTTTAAATGTAAACGGACTAAATGCTCCAATCAAAAGACATCGAGTGGCTGAATGGATAAAAAAACATGACCCCTATATATGCTGTCTACAAGAGACCCACCTCAGAACAAGAGAATCACAAAGATTGAAAGTGAAGGGATGGAAAAATATCTTTCAGGCAAATGGAAATGAAAAAAAAGCTGGGGTAGCAATACTTATATCTGACAAATTAGACCTCAAAGTAAATGCCATAACAAGAGATAAAGAAGGCCACTTCATAATACTAAAGGGAGAAATCCAACAAGAAGAAATAATTCTGGTAAACATATACGCTCCCAATATAGGAGCACCCAAATACATAAAAAAACTCCTGGAGGATATCAAGGGAGAGATTAATAGCAATACAATCATAGTAGGAGACTTTAATACCCCACTATCACCATTGGACAAATCCTCTAACCAAAAAATCAGCAAAGAAACAGCAATCCTAAATGACTCACTAGACCAGATGGAATTAATTGACATCGTCAGAACATTTCACCCCAAAGCCACAGAATATACATTCTTCTCAAGTGCACATGGGTCATTTTCAAACATAGACCATATGCTGGGTCACAGGCAAAGTCTCTTCAAATTCAAGAAGATAGAAATTATATCAAACATCTTCTCAGATCACAGTGCCATAAAACTGGAAATCAACTACAATAAATACAATCCAAAGAAATCAAACACATGGAGACTAAACAGCATGCTATTAAAGAAGGACTGGGTCACCAGAGAGATCAAAGAAGAAATAAAAAACATCATGGCAACAAATGACAATGAAAACACAACAATGCAAAATCTATGGGACACAGCGAAAGCAGTCTTGAGAGGGAAGTTCATAGCTCTACAAGCCTATTGCAAAAAACAAGAAACAATGGTAATAAATTACCTAACCCTACAACTCAAAGAGCTAGAAAAAGAGCAGCAAGAAAAGCCCAGTGTAACCAGAAGGAAGGAAATAACCAAGATCAGAGCGGAGATACATGACATAGAGACCAAAGAAACAATACAAAAGATCAACAAAACCAAGAGCTGGTTCTTTGAAAGGATAAACAAGATTGATGAACCTCTAGCCAGGCTCACCAAGAAGCAAAGAGAGAGGACCCAAATAAACAAAATGAGAAATGAAAGAGGTGAAATAACAACAGACCCCACTGAGATACAAAGGATTGTTACAAAATACTATGAACAGCTCTATTCCAACAAACTGGACAACCTGGAGGAAATGGACATATTCCTAGAAAATACAACCTTCCAAAAATCAATCAAGAAGAATCTAAACAGCTCAATAGGCCAATAACTATGGACGAAATTGAAGCCGTCATCAAAAAGCTTCCGGCAAACAAAAGCCCAGGGTCTGACTGCTTCACAGGAGAGTTTTACCAAACATTCAAGGAAGAACTAAAACCTATCCTCCTCAGACTATTCCAAAAAATTCAAGAGGAAGAAACACTCCCAAGCTCCTTCTATGAAGCCAGCATCATCCTAATACCAAAACCAGATAAAGACAACACAATGAAAGAGAATTACAGACCAATATCCCTCATGAACATAGATGCCAAAATCCTCAACAAAATTCTAGCAAATCGGCTCCAGCAGTACATCAGAAAGATCATACACCATGACCAAATAGGATTTATCCCAGGAATGCAAGGATGGTACAATATCCACAAATCAATAAACGTGATACATCACATAAACAAATTGAGAGATAAAAATCACATAGTCATATCAATTGATGCAAAAAAAGCATTTGACAAAATCCAACACCCTTTCTTGATAAAAACTCTCAACAAGGTGGGAATGGAAGGCTCATACCTCAACATAATAAAAGCTATATATGATAAACCCACAGCAAACATCATACTCAATGGACAAAAACTAAAAACATTTCTCCTAAGACCAGGAATAAGACAGGGATGCCCACTCTCACAACTCCTGTTTCACATAGTACTGGAAGTATTAGCTATTGCAATTAGAAAAGTAGAAGAAATAAAAGGCATCCAAATTGGAAAAGAACAAGTACAGCTGTCTTTATTTGCAGACGACATGATATTGTACATAAAAAATCTGAAAGACTCCGTCAAAAAACTAATAGACTTAATAAATGAATTCGGCAATGTAGCAGGATACAAAATTAATGCCAAGAAATATATGGCCTTTCTATACACCAATAGTGAAATTACAGACAGAGAGACTAAAAAGGCAATCCCATTTACCATCGCACCAAAAAAATTAAGATACCTAGGAATAAACTTAACTAAGGAGGTAAAAGACCAATACACAGAAAACTACAGGACACTGAAAAAAGAGATAGAGGAAGACGTAAACAGATGGAAGAACATACCATTTTCATGGATTGGTAGAATCGACATCATTAAAATGTCCATACTACCCAAAGCAATCTATAGATTCAATGCAATCCCCATTAAAATACCAACAGTTATTTCACAGACCTTGAAAGAACTCTCCAAAAATTCATCTGGAATAAAAAATGACCCCGAATAGCCATAGCAATCCTGAGAAAGAAGAATAAAGTAGGAGGGATCTGAATACCAGATTTCAAGCTATATTACAAAGCCAGTATTCTCAAAACAGCCTGGTACTGGCACAAGAACAGACATATAGATCAATGGAACAGAATAGAGAATCCAAATATTGATCCAAACCACTATGCTCAATTAATATTTGACAAAGGAGGCATGAACATACAATGGAATAAAACAGTCTCTTCAATAAATGTTGTTGGGAAAATTGGACAGACACATGCAAAAAAATGAAGCTAGATCACCACCTTATGCCATACACAAAAATAAACTCAAAATAGATACAGGACTTAAACATAAGACGGGAAACCATAAAAATACTAGAGGAATTCACAGGCAGCAAATCTCAGACATATGTCAAAAGAACTTCTTCACCGATACTGCCCCTAGGGCAATGGAAGCTAAAGAGAAAATAAATAAATGGGACTACATCAAAATAAAAAGCTTTTTTACAGCAAAAGAAACCATCAACAAAACAACAAGAAAGCCCACTGCATGGGAGAACATATTTGCAAATGGCATCACTGATAAAGGTTTAATCTCCAACATCTACAGGCAGCTTATAAAACTTAATAAAAGGAAGATAAATGATCCAATAAAAAAATGGGCAATGGATCTAAATAGAATCTTTTCCAAAGAAGACAGAAGGAAGGCCAAGAGACACATGAATACATGCTCAACGTCACTAATTATCCGAGAGATGCAAATCAAAACAACAATGCGGTATCATCTCACACCTGCCAGAATGGCTATCATCAACAAATCAACAAACGACAAGTGTTGGCAAGGATGCGGAGAAAAAGGAACCCTCGTGCACTGCTGGTGGGAATGCAGACTGGTGCAGCCACTGTGGAGAACAGTATGGAGTTTCCTTAAAAAACTGAAAATAGAACTCCCATTTGACCCATTAATCCCACTCCTAGGAATATATCCTAAGAAACTGGGAACACCAATAAGAAAGGATATATGCACCCCTATGTTCATAGCAGCACAATTTACAATAGCTAAGATCTGGAAACAGCCTAGGTGCCCATCAGCAGATGACTGGATCAGAAAACTATGGTACATCTACACAATGGAATATTATGCTGCCATAAAAAAGAAGGAATTCTTACCATTTGCAGCAACCTGGATGGAATTGGAGAACATTGTGTTAAGTGAAATAAGCCAGTCAATGAAAGAAAAATACCACATGATCTCACTCATTTATGGATAATAAAGAACATTAAAAACTTGAACAAAAAGATAGATACAGAGGCAGTAAATCATCAAACAGTCTGTCAAATTACAGCAGGAAGGTTAGGGAGAGGTGGGGAAGAAAAGAGATCAATCAAAGGACTTATATGCTTGCATATAAGTATAACCAATGGACGCAAAACTCTGGGGGGTGAGGGCATATATGGGAGTGGGGTGGGGGGGCAATGGTAAGATATGTACACATATAATACCTTAATAAAAAAGATTGGAAAAAAAATAAATAAATTTTACTTTTATTATTAGTAGCCTAAAAAACAAAATAGGGGGATCTGTTGGAGACAGGTTATAAGCTGGCATGGCCCTTGCACCCAATGGGGCTGGCAAGACTCAGCCCCTACCCACACAGTTTTCCCAGGCTTGTTTGGATGGCGATTATCAGTAGAATGAGAGCAACCTTTCATGGTTTACCAAGAAGTCTGTAACTATTTACTGAGATTTGCTGTACTGAGAATTTGTCCTTCTGCTCTGTCTCTCCCTTAGAGATTAAAAGGAACAAAGAATACATTCTTCTTCACAGACCTCTTATTCAGTGTTTGTGTACAAAAGGCATTACACAGTTAATAAAGCTGCTGCAGTCTCTCAATGACTGGTAGTCTTTCCGATCCCACTGTCCTGTCTTTCTTTCTTTTCTCAATTCCCACCTCCCTACCTCAGCCCGGTTCAACCTATCAGGCTGGCCCTGGCAAAGAAATAATGGTTATGCTGAGAGGCAAATGAATCAGTCTATAATGAGTTTCTTTCTGGGCCTACAGTTCTTTTGAGTCCCAATTTCTATGTCAAACAGTTCCTTATGTGTACATAACAGCCATGATATTTCAGTTCTAGATGGTGGACAAATGGTGGTAATGCAGTTCCCACCCTCTCTGGTTTGGTCCTGGGCAACCGGCAGTGACGCACAGCTGCTGATTGCTAGTGTGGCAAGGCATCGTCAGCGCCTTCCATCTCTGGACTGTTTCTCTTCTGTCTTCATGGCTGGAGCACTTGCTTTTCTTCTTCTCCTATTTTCTTAACTTGTTTCACTTCCTAAATTTAGGACTAACTGTCTCTCCTCTATTCACCTTTTCAATTTTATTCTTCTTTCTTGTCTTCTCATTTATTTCTCCCCACTTTATTCTAAACCGTGGCCCTACTCTTATTCCTCTAATTCTTTTCTTTATTTGAGCACTGCATCTACAGATTCTGCCAACTGCCATTTTTCTGTGTTTTTTTTTAATCTGTGGTTTTTAGTTTATTTATTTTGTTATGTTTTCTTCCCATATATTTTCTTGCATTTTTTTTCTATTATTCTTGCTCTCTTTTCTCTTTCCTCTGGTGATCACTTTTGTTGGGACTATAGGGGCCTAGTGTACATTTTTATTTTGTTCCTTCTGTGTCTTGTCTTGTTGTATTTTGTGCTGTTCGGTCAGCATCTCCACAATGGAGGCATGACATGGTAGGGAGAGAGTCATATAATCAGAAAACCTGAGAGAAAACTCCATCCATGAAAGGGACAATAACATTCAAGACCAACTACAACAGGAGAACCCAAATATCTCAAGTAGGGGGCAACCCTGTAAGACCCAACCCAGGAGACCTTACCGACTGTACCACTAGGTTCCACAAAACATCTACTACATAGGATCAAATTAAAAAATCTGGGTGGCATAACCATTTGATCTAATACATAGAAACAAATACAAAGGAATAGCAAAAATGGGGAGGCAAAGAAAAAAAAAAAAAACCTCAAATGAAATAAAAGGAGGAATCACCAGAAAATGCACTAAAAGAAATGGAGACAAGTAATTTGTCAGAGAATTCAGAGTAATGGTTATAAGGATGCTCAAACGTCTGTATGAGAATTACACAGAACTCAAGGAGAATGATAAGGAGCTGAATGAGAAATATACCAACATGGGTAAAAAACATGAGGAAACAAAGAATGACACAGCTACAATAAAGAACACAATGAAAAGTTTCAACAGTATACTAGATGAAACTGAGGACCAAATCAGTGAGTTAGAAGACAAGGTAGAAAAAATACCCAAACAGAACAGCAACTGAAAAGAAAAATGAAAAAGCAGGAGGAGCGTCTAGGGGGGCTTTGGGACAAATGAAATGAAAAAACATACACATAATAGGGGTTCTAGAAGTAGAGAAAGTTGAACAAGGAATAGAAAATCTCTTTCAAGAAATAATGACAGAAAACTTTCCTAAATTTGGGAAGAAAAAAGCACACAAGTCCAAGAAGCACGGACTGTCCCAATCAATATGAACCCAAGAAGACCTACATCAAGACACATCATAATACGTAAAAGATAAAGAAAGAATTTTAAAGGCTGAAAGAGAGAGAAAGAAAGTTACCTACTAGTACAGGGGCTCTCCCATTAGACTATCAACTGATTTCTAAACAGAAACAAATCAGGCCAGAAGGGATTGTCATGACGTACACAAAGTGATGCAAATCAAGGGACTAGATCCAAAAATACGCTATCCAGCAAGGCTATAATTCAAAATTGGAGGTGAAATCAGGTTCTTTACAGACAAAATAATGCTAAGGGGGTTTATTGCCACCAAACAGCAATGCAAGAAATGCAAAAGGGATTGTTGTAAAAAGAAGAAATGAAAGGGAGGAAGGAACACAGGCATAAAGAATAAAAATGACAACAAACAAGGAACTATCAATAACATTAAATATAAATGGATTAAATACTACAATTAAAAGACTTAGGGTAGTTGAATGGATAAAAAAATGACCCATATATATAATGTGTACAAGAGACCCACTTTAGAACAAAGACTCACACAGACTAAAAGTGAAGGGAAGGAAATTTTTTTCAGGTAAATGGAAATAACATAAAAAGCTGGGGTAGCAATACATATATCTGACAAAATGGACGTCAAAGTGAAGCCCATAACAAGAAATAAGGAAGGCCACCTCATAATATGAAAGGGATTGATACAACAAAAGGATATAACTCTGGTAAACATATATGCATCCAATACAGAGCTCTCCAAATATATAGAAAAACTTATGGAGGATATCTAAGGAGAGATCCACAACAAGACAATCACAGTAGGGGACTTTAATGCCCCATTAACATCACTGAATAAATCTTATAGAAAAAGAGTCAACAAGGACACAGCAATCCTAAATTACTCACTAGATCAGATTGGACTAATTGACATATCCAGAACAGTGCACCCCAAAGCTATGGAATATACTTTTTTCTCAAGTGCACATGGAATATTTTCAAAGATAGACTACATATTGGGACATAGACAAAGTCTTTACAAATCCAATAAGACTGAAATCATATCAAGCATCTTTTTAGACAACAATGGAATGAAATTAGAAATCAGTTATAATAGGAATGCTCAAAAACAATAAAATATATAGAGGCTTAATAGCATGCTATTAAACAATGAATGGGTTACCAAAGGGATCAAAGAAGAAATAAAAAACATCCTGGAAACAAATGAAAAAGAACACACAACAATCTAAAATCTATGGGAAACAGTGAAAGTAGTCCTGAAAGGGAAGTTCATAGTAGTACAGGCCTACCTCAAAAAATAAGAAAAACTTGTAATAAGCTATCTAACACTTCAAATTAAAGAATTAGAAAGAGAATAACAAGAAAATACCAGGGTAAGTGGAAGGAAGGAAATACTAAAGATCAGAGTGTAAATAAATGACATAGAGATTAAAGAAAAAATACAAAATATTTATAAAACCAAGAGCTGGTTCTTTGAAAGGATAAACAAGATCAATGAACCTCTAGCCAGGCTCACCAAGAAGCAAAGAGAGAGGACCCAAATAAACAAAATCAGAAATGAAAGAGGTGAAGTAACAACAGACGCCACAGAAATACAAAGGTTGGTAAAAAATATATATTATGAAAAACTTTATTCCAACAAAGTGGACAAACCTGGATGAAATGAACATATTTCCAGAAAAATATAACCTTCCAAAACTCAATTTGGAAGAATCATGAAATCTGAATATGCTGATAATTACTGATGAAATTGAAGCAGTAATAGAAAAAAAATTAAAAAAAAAAAACTTCCAGCAAACAAAAGCTTTGGTCTGGACGGTTTCACAGGGGAATTTTTTCAAATATTCAAAGAATGAAAACCGATCCTCCTCACACTATTCCAAAAAATACAAGAGGAAGGAACACTCCCAAACTCTTTCTATGAGGTCAATATTACCCTAATTCTAAAACCAGATAAATACATGACAAAGAAAGAGAATTACAAGCCCATATCCCTGATTAACATAGATGCTAAAATCCTCAACAAAATTGTAGCAAATCAGATCCCGCATTGCCTTACAAAGATCATACACCATGACCAAGTGGGAATTTTTTCGCAGGTGCAATGCTGACACAATATTTGGAAATCAATCAATGTGATAGTGCACATAAACAGATTGCAAGACAAAAATCACATGATCATATCAATTGATGCAGAAAAAGCATTTGACAAAATCCAGCACCATTTTTTGATAAAAAATCTCAGCAAAGTGGGAATAGAGGGATCATACCTCAACATAATAAAAGCCATATATGAAAAAACTGCAGCCAACATCATACTCAATGGGAAAAAACTAAAACCATTTCCCCTAAGAACAGTTACAAGACAGGGATGCCTTCTTTCACCACCCTTGTTCAACATAGTGCTAGAAATCCTAACATAGTGATCAGACAAAAAGAAGTAAAATGCATCCAAATTGGAAAGGATGTAGTAAAAGTCTCATTGTTCACAGATGACATAATACTGTGCATAGAAAACCATGCAGACTTCATAAAAAAACTACTCACTATAATAAATGAACTTGGAAACATAGCAGGATACAAAATTCACACCCAATAATACATAGAATTTTTATATACCAATAATGAACTCCCAGAAAGAGAAACTAAAAAACCAATCCCATTTACAATGGCAACAAAAAGTTAAGAAACTTAGGAATAAACTGAACCAAGGAAGTAAAAGGCCTGTACTCTGAAAACTACAGGACATTGAAAAAAGAGATAGAGGAAGATATAAACAAGTAGAAAAATAGACCATGTTTCATGGATGGTAAAATCAAAATCATTAAAATGTCCATACTACGCAAAGCAATCTACAGATTCAATGCTATCCCTATCAAAATACCAATGGCATATTTGACAGACTTAGAACAAACACTCCAAAAATTTATATGGATCAAAAAAGGCCCTGAGTAGCCACAGCAATCTTGGAAAAGAAGAACAAAGCTGAAAAAATAACAATACCAGATATCAAGTTATGCTGCAAAGCCACTGTATTCAGAACAGCCTGGTATTGGCACAAGAACAGGCATATATATCACTGGAAGAGAGCAGAGAACCCAGAAATCGACCCAAGCCACTATGTTCAATTAATACTTGACAAAGGAGGCAAGAGCATACATTGGAGCAGAGACACTCTCTTCAATAAATGGTGTTATATAACTGGACTGGTACATGAAAAATATGAAACTAAACTACCAACTTACACCAGACACAAGAATAAACTCAAAATGGATAAAAAAAACTTAAATGTAAGATGGGAAACCATAGAAATCCTCGAAGAAACAATACCAACAAAATCTTAGACATCTCTCATAGGGATATATAACTGATCCATCTCCTAGGTCCCAGGACCTAGGACAATGGAAGCTAAGAAGAAAATAAACAAATGTGACTACATTAAAATAAAAAGCTTCTCTGTGTGGAAGCACAGGACTTCACTGGAAACTTTGTAAGGAGGAAACTCTGAAAGGTTGGAACCTCCAGGGGGAGTTGGCTGAAGGCAACTTCCTCTACCTTGACTTTTCCAAACAAGTCTGAGCCCCCAGGTGTTTACTGAAATCTTTATGCTCAGTCTTCAGACGTCCTTTGCTTAAAGGACACTGCAGATGCATGTGTCTTCTCAAGGATGCTTACCCTGCTTATAGTATCTAATAGTTCATTTTAGTTCAAGCTGTTGTTACAATAAAAGCCCGAGGAGGCAGGTGAACGAGGCTGTTTGGTTTCTCTAGCCAGGCTGTCCCTTAGCCCTTTCTTTCACAGAAATGTGTTTCAGAATAATCATTCATCCATTGCCCAAGGTCTGCTGGTCAGCCCTGGCACTTCACTTTAAAAGAAACCATCAGCAAAATAATAAGATAGCCCACTACATGGGAGAATACTAGTATATTGGCCAATGATACATTCCACAAGGGGTTAATCTCCAAAATATATAGGGAACACATATAACTTAACAAAAGGAAGACAAAGAATCCAATTTAAAAATGGGCAAAGGATGTAAATAGACAATTCTCCAAAGTGGAGATATAGAAAGCCAAGAGACATATTAAAAAATGCCCAAAGTCACTAATAATACAAGAGATGCAAATCAAAATGACAATGAGATATCACATCACATCTATCAGAATGGTTATCATCAACAAATCAACAAACGACAAGTGTTGGCAAGATTGTGGAAAAAAAGGCAACTCTAGTACACTGCAGGTGGAAATGAAGACTAGTATAGACATTATAGAAAACAGTATGGAGTTTCCTCAAAAAATTAAAAATGGAACTGCCATTTGACCCAGTTATCCCACTTTTAGAAATATATCCTAAGAAACCTGAAACACTAATCAGAAAGAATATATGCACTGCTATGTTCATAGCACTGCAATTTATGATATCTAAGAATTGGAAACAGCCTAAATGCCCATCAGCGGATGAGTGGATAAAAATGCCCTGGTACATTTACACAATGGATTACTATGTGGCAATAAAAAGGAAAGAAGTCTTACCATTTGCAATTCCATGGATGGACCTGGAGATTTTTATGCTAAGCAAAATCAGCCCAATCAGAGAAAGATATGTATCACATGATCTCACTTATCTGTGGAATCTAGTGAACAAAATAAACTAATGAACAAAAATAGACCCAGAGACATAGAAGCATGAACAGACTGTTGAACCTCAGAGGGAATACAGGGGAGGGTCGTTGGCAAGAGATCAACTAATGAAGTTGTATGCATATATGAATAACCTGTGGAAACAGACAACAGTGTGGTGAGGGCCTGGGTCAGGGGGACAGAGGAGTAAGCTGGAAGAGATTAATGGGAAGAAAAGGAGGACCTATTGTAATACTTTCAACAATAAAGATTTTTTTAAGTGAAAAAAAGCAAACAAAATTAAATTAAATTAAATTTAAATAAATAAAAACAGTAAACATGTTCTGACTCTCTAGGTACTTAACAGACATTTTTAAATGAATAACGGCACCTCTATTGCATTGTCCATTCTAAATGTTATAGTACATTTAAAATAATCTAATTAATCTTTAACTTTACTCGTATTTTAGATTTTGAATGACAATATTGATTTTAGGACTCAGGCTAACATTTAGAAGCTTGTCTCATACTTAATTCACATTTTAATAGGCCATAAGTATGCCATCCATGCTATATTTTTTGCTTATTTGGCTACTTTTATTTCAAAACTCTCTGAAATAAGAAATCTATATATGTAAAGCCTAAAGATCATTCCACTATTCGACCGTTAGCTATGACGTGCACTGACCACCAGGGTTAGGCACTCAATGCACAGGCATGGAAACATGGAACAGATTGATGAATCTCAGAGGGAAAGGGGGAGGGGAAAAGGTGGGAAGAGATTAATCAAAGATCTTATATGCATACTAGAAGTCTGGTGGACGGATTCATGCACTGGTGGATCCCTCTGCCTTACCTGTGTTGATTGGGCTGAAACTGGCAGTCCAACATCCCCTGAGGGGTCCCAGATTGCAAGAGGGTGAAGGCCAGGCTGAGGGACCCCACCAGTGCACGAATCCTTGCACCAGGCCTCTAGTAAATATATAAAATGAATACCAATTAGAAATGGCCTATTTCAAAGCTAGCACATAGAAAACCATAACCCTAACCCTATATATAATATAGCATTAATTTTTTAAAATCAGCTTTATGGAGATAGAATTCATATACCATACAACTTACCTATTTCAAGTGTGCAAGTCTTTATTCTCACACAAATAAATAAAACAGATACTTAAATCTTCATTTAACCCAGATTGTTTCAAGCATGTTAAACTATTTTGTCGCTGAGCCAGAAATTATATTTAACAATTTATTCAGTTTTTTCTATCTACCCACTTCTCAATTTTAAATATCTTCCTACTGTTATTCTCAATGTTGATTCCACATATGGAATTAGGGCAGTGATGTTCTGTTAAGTGTTTATAACACTGTGTATAGAGAAATTATATAAATGTATATATATATATATATATATATATATATATATATGTGTGTGTGTGTGTGTGTGTGTATATATATATATATATATATGGCTGTAAATTATACATTTTACTCATGAAAGTGTATATAGACTAAAATTTAAAAATAATAATAAAATATACAACACTGTGCAGTGTAAATTTCATATAGCCAAACAATTCTCTTTTTGTTGTTGTTGCCAATCTTTTGTATTTATAACCTAACTATGATTTATATACATTAAACAGTATAGCTCTTATATGAATGTTGGTTAATATTTTCTCTTATATTAATGATTAAGATAAGAGTGAAACAGGAAACATATATTTTGCATATTCACTTGTTCATCTGTCACTGACAGAATTTGTTTCTGAAGTGGATAATAATTTTCAAATGCTTACAGAATATTTCCTGATTTTTATTCTCAATGCAATGTCTATAGAGACATGCTTATAGCAACTCTCCATCACTTATGTTTAGAAAATTAACAACAGCAAAAAAGGCCCAATTTGTAGTGTTTGCCAGTTTAAGTACATACTGTCAGTATAGATAATATCAAGGTTGACACAGGCCATACTGGATATGGAGTAGGGGAGAGATGTGTAGTGATACAGCAATGTATTGTAAATTTACAAGTAGCTATAACACATGCAAATGATGTCATATCATTGCTAATATCCAAATGAATAAAAATTGGAAGAAATGAGTTTATAATATAGCATTAATTTTTTAAAATCAGCTTTATGGAGATAGAATTCATATACCATACAACTTACCTATTTCAAGTGCGCAATTCAGTGGCATTCACAGGTAAGTACAATAATGACCACAGTCAATTTCAGCACATTTCATCACTTTAGAAAGAAACCCTGCATCATTTACCTATTATCCCATAAAGTCCTATCCCATTAGACCTTGGAAACCACTATTCTATTTTTTGTCTCAATGGATTTCCCTGTTTTGGACATTTAACCTTTTGCACTCGGATGTCGAGTGTGACTCGACAAGGTTAGCATTAGAATAAAGGAATCGAGAAAAAAGCAAGCGAGTGCAAAGGGTTAATATGAAAAGAAACATAATATGTAGCTTTTTGTGACTGATTTTTAAAAAAAAAAATGATTTTAGAGAGGGGACGGAAGGGGAAAGGGGGAGAGAGAGAGAGAGAGAGAGAGAGATCAATTTGTTGTTCCACTTCTTTATGCCTTCATTGGTTGATTCTTGTATGTTCCCTGACCAGGGAGCAAACCCACAACCTTGGCATATTGGGACAATGCTCTAACCAACTGAGCTACTCGGCTAGGCCTGAAACTGACTTCTTTCATTTAGCATTATGATTTCAAGATTTTGTGGCATATAACAAGATGTAATTCCTTTTAATGGCTAAAAAACCATCCATTGTATCAATATACCATCTTTTATTTATTCATTCCTCCATTTATAGACTTTTGGTTTCACCCCCAGCTTTTGACTATTATCAATAATGTTGCTATAAGCATTCATACTAGTTTTTGTGTGAACATGTGCTTTCACATCTCCTCAGTATATACTTAAGAGTGGTATTGATGGATTATATTCTATCTACATTTAATCATTTGAGGTACTGTCAAACTGCTTCCCAAAGTAGCTGTACCATTTTATATTCCACCACCAGTATATAAGGGCTTCTGAATTGTCTTTATCCTCCTCAATACTTATTATCTGATTTTACTTCTGAGGGGTTTAAAAACATACATTTCAAAGGTGTATTAACATAAATGAACAGAAACAATGGATAGAGCTTGCTTAAAGCAAACACAAACCTTTTACTAAAGAAGTTATATGCCTGGGGTATGACTACACACTATAACCTATCTGCCCAGTTAAGAATTTATTATTAGATCTCCCTATGAGGTGACTTTACATAAAACCTCTTTTCATTAAAAATCAGAAACATACATTTGAAGTAGAAGCTACACTGATATTCTCTCAGGAGACCAACGACGGCAGCAGGGGGCATGGCCAGTGAGCAGGTAGCACCAGGCTGGCCAAGGTGGGTGCCAGCAGGTGCACCCTCGATCATTCTTCCAGTTGCCCTACAGATCAGCCCTGATCACCAACTAAGCCTAGGGACCCTACCTATGCACAAATTTTGTGCACTGGGTCTCTAGTTAAATAAAATAAAAACACTCAAAAACGTTCAAATATATGGAGGCTAAATAGCATGTTGTTAAACAAGGAATGTGTTACTAATGAGATCAAGGAAGAAATTAAAAACTTCCTGGAAACAAATGAAAATGAACACAAAATAACCAAAATTCTTTGGGACACAGCAAAACAGTCCTGATAGGGAAGTTCAAAGCACTATAGGCCTACCTCAAGAAAAAAGGAAAATTAATAATAATCTATTTAACTGTAGAACTAAAAGTGCTAAAAAGAGAATAATAAGAAAAAGGCAGAGTAATTTGAAGGAAATAAATAATTAAGAGTAGAAATAAATAACATCTAGACTAAAAAAATCCCAAAACAATACAAAAGATCAATGAAATTAAGAGCTGGTTATTTGAAAAGATAATAAAGGTTGATGAACCTCTAACTACACATATCAGGAAACAAAGAGAAAGGCCAAAATAAATAAAATCAGAAACAGAAAAGATGAAGTATCAACTGACAGCACAGAAATACAATGGATTGTAAGAAAATAGTACAAAAAATTATATAGCAAAAAATTAGACAACTGGGTGAAATGGACAAATTTCTAGAAGCATACAATCTTTCAAAACTGAATCAAGAAGAATCAAGAAATCTAAATAGATCAATAACAACTAATGAAATTAAAGCAGAAAAACAAACAAACAAAAATACCCAGTAAACAAAAGTTCTGAACCAGATGGCTTCACAGGGGAGTTTTAACAAATGAAAGAAGAACTACCACCTACCCTCCTCAAACTATTCCAAAAAATTAAAGAGGAATGTGAACTTCTAAGCTGTTTTCATGCAGCCAGTATTGTCCTAATTACAAAACTTGATAAAGACATGACAAAGAAAGAAAAAATTGTAGACCAATATTTCTGATGAACATAGAAGCCAAAATCCTCAACACAATATTAGTAAATCATATACAGTAATATATTAAAATGATTATCCATCATGACCAAGTGGGATTTATCCCAGGGATGCAAAGCTGGTACAATATTCACAAATCAATGAATATGATACATCACATAAACCAAATAAAAGATAAAAATTGTATGATCATATCAATAGATGCAGGAAATCATTTTACAAAATCCAGAACCCATTTTTTTATAAAAACTCTGCACAGAGTAGGTATAGAGGGATCATACCTCAACATAATACAGGCCATTTATGACAATACTACAGCAAACATCATACTCAATGGGCAAAAACATAAAGTTTTTCCTTTAAGAACAGGAACAGGACAGGGATGTCTGCTTTCACCACTCTTATTCAACATAGTACTGAAAGTCCTAGCCACAGGAATCAGACAAGAAAGAGAAGTAAAAGGCATCTAAATTGGAAAGGAAGAAGTAAAACTCATTATTTGTAGATCACATGATACTGTATATAGAGAATCCTACATATCCACCAAAAAAACTACTAGATTTAATGAATGAATTCAGCAACATAACAGGATACAAATTAATATCTAGAAATCAATGGCATTTTTATACACCAATAATGAACTCTTGGAAAGAGAAAGTAAAAAAAAAAAAAAAATCCCATTTACCATTGCAACAAAAACAACAAAAAGAAACCATGGAGTAAACTTAACCAAGGAGGTAAAAGACCTGTACTCAGAAAACTATGGGACACTGAAAAAAGAAATAGAGGAAGATAAAATCAAAGGGAAGAATATACTGTGTTCATAGATTGGAAGAATTAACATAATTAAAATGTCTGTACTAACAAAACCAATCTATAGAACAATGCAATCCCTACCAAAATACCAACAGCATATTTCACAGATCTAGAACAAATACTTCTAAAAAGTCCATGAATGGCTACAACAATCTTGAGAAAGAAAACAAAGTAGTAGAAATCATAATACCAGATATCCTATCTAATAAAAGAGTAATATGCAAATCAACCATCACTCTAAGACACAAGATGGCCACACCCATGTGGTCAAAGATGGCTGCCTCCATGTGGACACAAGATGGCCACCACAAGATGGCCTGCAGGGGAGGGCAGTTGTGGGCAGTAGGCGTGACCAGGCCAGAAGAGGAGGGCAGTTGGGGGTGACCAGGCCAGCGGAGGAAGGCAGTTGGGAGAGACCAGGCCAGCAAGGGAGGGCAGTTGTGGGGGATCAGACCTGCAAAGGAGGGCAGTTGGGGGGGACCAGGCCAGCAAGGGAGGGCAGTTGTGGGGGATCAGACCTGCAAAGGAGGGCAGTTGGGGGGGACCAGGTCAGCAGGGAGGGCAGTTAGGGGTGACCAGGCCAGCAGAGGAGGGCAGTTGGGGGAGACCAGGCCTGCAGGGGAGGACAGTTGGAGGGGCTAGGCCTGCAGGGGAGGGCACTTGGGGGGACCAGGCCTGCAAGGAGGGCACTTGGGGGGACCAGGCCTGCAGTAGGGAGCTGTTTGGAGGGGGGACCAGGCCTGAAGGGGAGAACAGTTGGGGGGACCCAGGCCTGTAGGGGAGGGCAGTTGTAGGCGATCAGGCAAGCAGGGAGGACAGTTAGGGGTGACAGAGCCTGCAGGGGAGGGCACTTGGGGGGGGGCAGGCCTGCAAGAGAGGGCAGTTGGGGGGATCAGGCCTGCAGGGGAGGGAAGTTGGGGGGAACAGGCCTGCAGGGGATCATAGTTGGGGGTGACCAGGTCTGCAGGGGAGGGCAGTTGGGGGGCACCAGGCCACCAAGGGAGGGCAGTTAGGGGCAACAGGCTGCCAAGGTAGGCCAGTTTAGGGTGACAAGGCCAGCAGGGGAGGACAGTTAGGGGCAACCAGACTGGCAGGAAAGGGCAGTTAAGGGTGACCAGGATGGCAGGGGAAGGCAGTTAGGGGCAATTGGGCCAGCAGGAGAGCAGTTAGGCATCGATCAGGCTGGCAGGGGAGTGGTTAGGGGATGATCAGGCTGGCAGGCAGAAGTGGTTAGGGGCAATCAGACAGACAGGCGAGCAGTTGGGAACCCGCAGTCCTGGATTGTGAGAGGGATGTCCGACCACCTGTTTAGGCCCAATCCCAGTGGAATCAGGCCTAAACGGGTGGTTGGACATCTCTCATGGGGTCCCAGATTGGAGAGTGTGCAGGCTGGACTGAGGGACCTCCCCTCCTATGCACGAATTTTGTGCACTGGGCCTCTAGTCAAATTATACTACAAAGCCTTTGTAATCAAACAGCCTGGTACTGCCATAAGATCAATGGCACAGAACAGAGAAACCAGAAATCAACCCAAGTCATTACACTCAATTAATAGTTGACAAAGGAGGCAAGAGCATACAATGGAGTTAAGACAGTCTCTTTAATAAATGTTGTTGGGTACCTGGAAAAAAAAAATGTACCTATACCACCAACTTGTACAATACACAAGAATAAACTCAAAATGAACAAAATACTTAAATGTAAATCATGAAAACAGAAAAATCTTAAAAGAAACTACAAGCAGCAAAATCTCAAACATCTCTCATAGCAATATTTTTGCCAATACATCTCCTAAGGCAAGGGAAACAAAGGATAAAATAAATAAAGGGTGCTACATCAAAATAAAAAGCTTCTGTACAGCCAAATAATCCATCAACAAAATGCAAAGTGATCCCACTGTATAGGAGAACATATTTTCCAATGAGACATCTGATAAGGGGTTACTTTAAAAAAAAATGTATAAAGAATTCATACAACCTAATATAAAGAAGACAAACAATCCACTAGAAAATAGGCAAAGGACCTAAATAGAAAAGAGACATATGAAAAATTTCTCAAAGTCACTAATCATCAAAGACAATAGAATCAAACTGACAATGAGGTAACACCTCACACCTGTCAGAATGGCTACCAGCAACAAATCAGTAAATGACAAGTGTTGGCGAGGAGGTGGAGAAAAGGGAACCCTAGTACACTGCTGGTGGGAATGAAACCACAGTGGGACACAGTATGGAGTTTCCTCAAAAAATTAAAAATGAAACTGCCATAATCCCACTCCTAGGAATATATCCTAAGAATCTGGAAATACCAATCAGAAAGAATATATGTACTCCTATGTTCATAGCAGTGTTCTTTGTAATGGCTAAAATCTGGAAACAGCCCAAGGGCCCATAAATGGATAAGTGGTTAAAAAGATGGTGCATTTGCATAATAGAATACTATGCAGCTGTAATAAAGAAGGGTCTCTCTTACCCTTTGACACAGCATGGAGGTACCTGGAGAGTATTATGCTAATAAGCCAGTCAGAGAAAGACAAGAATCACATTATCTCACATATATGTGGAATCTAATGAACTAAATAAACTGACGAACAAAATAGCTCCAGAGACATAGAAGCATGCAACAGACTAATGAGTCTCAGAGGAAATTGGGGGGTGGAGAGATTAACCAAAGAACTTTTGTGCTGACCCAAGCCCCGATCGCGGACCCAACCAGCGTGAGGTCCCAATCGTGGGTCCCAGTCCATCAGGGGTCGGGGGAGGCAGGGTGGGAAGCCCCAGGCCCCACCTGCAAAGTCCCATTCCATAGAGGTGCCCAGGGAGGCGGGGCGAGCAGCGCTAGGGCCTGCCTGCAAAGTCCTGTTTCATCAGGGCCTGGGGAGTAGGGGCAGGCAGTGCCAGGCCCAAACCGTGGGGTCCCAGTCCATCGGGGAGCCAGGGGAGGTGGGGTGGGCAGCTCCAGTCCCCACCTGCAAAGTCCTGTATCATCAGGGGTTGGGGGAGGCGGGGCGAGCAGCACCAGTCCCTGCCCAAAAAGTCCTGTTTCATAGGGGGCCTGGGGAGGTGGGGCGAGCAGCGCCAGGCCCCAAATGAGGGGTCCAGGTCTATAGGGGACCCGGGAGGTGGGACAGGCAGCGCCAGGCCCTGCAGGAAAAGTCCTGTTCTGTTGGGGGTCCGGGGAGTCCAGGTGGGCAATGCCAGGCTTTTTAGGCTGCTGTAGGGCATGAGGGAAGGCCTACATTTCCTGCTGTTTCTAGCAACACAATTGTCTATTTATTGTGCCTGAATTCTTCTGGCCCCTTACAAGGACTCTAAATTCCCTTGGGAGTTGATTTTCAATGAGAGCTGTTCATGGGAATTACTTGAGGAGTGTGTGTGTGTGTGTGTGTGTGTGTGTGTGTGTGTGTGTGTGTGTGTGTGTGTGTAAAATATTCCAAACAATAAGTCTACCCCTTCAGAAATTAGTGTTCCAATTCTGTTCAATTTCCATAGATTCTGATTTTGCTGATTTGGAGAGTATCCAGCCAACAGTAAATTTTAAGTGTCCCCGAATGATTCTAACCTGTGGGTTAGAAGCCACTGCTTATGTTTATGCAAACACAAGAGCCAAATGCCAGGTAAAATACAGAAATCTCAATTGTACAGCTCAATAAATGTTTACCTATATCTACACCCAGATAACCACCATCCAGAATGTTCTGTTGAATCTTTCTCTATTAGCAATAAAGGCAGAACCAGCTACTTATCTTGGAGAGAGGAAAAAGAGAAAACAAAGGAGAATGTGTGGGAATATGTAATAATACCTCAAAACAGTACCTCCCAATAATTTTATTTATCAGATTATAGGCTCTTACTCATCTGTGTTGTACTTACTGGCCGTCACTCAAACATCCCCAAGGGGTCCCAGATTGGAGAGGGTGCAGGCCGGGCTGAGGGACCCCTCCCCTCGCTGTGCACAAATTTTGTGCACCGGGCCACTAGTATGTGAATAATGACAATTTTCCTTCTTCTTTTCCAATTTGGATGCCTTTTATTTCTTCTTCTTGTCTGATGGCTATGGCTAGCACTTCCAGTACTATGTCAAATAGGAGTGGTGAAAGAGAGCATCCCTGAATTGTACCTGTTCTTAGGGGAAATGGTTTTAGTTTTTGCCCATTGAGTATGATGTTAGCTGTAGGTTTGTCATATAAGGCTTTTATTATGTTGAGATATAATCCCTCTATTCCCACTCTGCTGAGAGTTTTTATCAGAAAAGGATGTTGGATTTTGTCAAATGCATTTTCTGCATTAATTGATGTGATTATGTGATTTTTGTCTTTCAACTTGTTTATATGATGTATCACGTTTATTGATTTGAGGATATGGTATCAGCCTTGTATCCCTGAAATAAATCCCACTTGGTCATGATGTATGGTCTTTCTAATGTAATGCTGGATCTGGTTGGCTAGAATTTTGTTGAGAATTTAGAATCTATGTTAATCAGAGATATGGGCCTGTAATTCTCTTTCTCTGTAGTGTCTTTATCCAGTTTTGGGATTAGTGTAATTTTGGATTCATAGAATGAGCTTGTAAGTGTGCCTTCCTATTAAATTTTTTGGAATAGTCTGAGAAGGATATGTTTTAGTTCTTGTTTGAATGCTTGGTAAAACTCTCCTGTGAAATCTTTTGGACCAGGGCTTTTGTTTGCTGGAAACTTTTTGATTACTGTTTCAATTTCATCAGTAGTTATCAGCCTACTTAGGTTTTTTTATTCTTCTTTATTGAGTTTTGGAAACTTGTATTTTTCTAGGAATATGTCCATTTCATTGAGGTTGTTCAGTTTGTTGGAGTAGAGTTGTTCATAGTATTTTTTCACAATACTTTGTATGTCTGTGGGGTTGGTTTTTACTTCACCTCTTTGATTTATGATTTATTTTTTCAGGTCCTCTCTCTTTGCTTCTTGGTGAGCCTGGCTAGAGGTTCATCAATCTTGTTTATGCTTTCAAAGAACCACCTTTTGGTCCCATTGACCTTTTGCATTGTTTTTATTTTGTTTGTTTGGTTTGTTTTTTTGTTTGTTTTTGGATTTTTGGTCTCTATGTAGTTTATTTCTGCTCTGATCTTTATTATATCCCTCCTTCTGGTTACTGTGGGCTTTTTTTGTTGCTCTCTTTCTAATCTTTAAGTTGCAAGGTTACATAATTTATTACCATTTTTTCTTGTTTTTTGAGGTAGGCCTGTAGAGCTATGAAGTTCACTCTCAGGACTGCTTTCATTGCATCCCATAGATTTTGGATTGTTGTGTTTCATAGTCATTTGTTTCGAGGACTTTTTTTATTTCTTCTATGATCTCTTTGGTAACCCAATCCTTGTTTAATAGCAGGCTATTTAGCCTCCAAGTGTTTTATTTTTTTCATTGTTTTTATTGTAGTTTATTTCTAATATTATGCCATTGTGATCTGATAAGATGGTATAATTTCTATCTTCTTGAATTTGAAGAGACTTTGCCTGTGTCCCAATATGTGGTCTATCTTTGAAAATGTCTTGTGTGCACTTGAGAAGAATGTATATTCTGTAGCTTTGGGGTGAAATGTTCTGAAGATGTCAATTAAGTCCATCTGATCTAGTGAGTCATTTAGGATAGATATTCCTTTGCTGATCTTTTGTTTAGATATTTTATCCAGTGGTGTTAATAAGGTATTAAAGTCCCCTACTATGATTGTATTGCAGTTAATCTCTTCTTTTATATCTTTCAGAAGATTTTTTTTAATGTATTTGGGTGCTCCTGTATTGGGTGTATATAAGTTTACCAGAGTAATATCCTCTTGTTAAATTGCTCCCTTTTTGCATTATGAAGTGGCCTTACTTTTCTCTTGTTATGGCCCTTACTTGAGGTATATTTTGTCAGACATAAGTATTGCTATCCCAGCTTTTTTCTCATTTCCATTTGCCTGAAAATTTTTTTTCCCAATCCTTCACTATCAGTCTGTGTGAATCCTTTGTTCTGAGGTGGTCTATTGTAGACAGAAAATATGTGGGTCATTTTTTCTTATCCATTCAGCTACCCTATGTCTTTTGATTGGAGTGTTTAATCCATTTATATTTAATGTTATTATTGATAAGTACTTGTTTGTTGCCATTTTTATTCTTTATGCTTGTGTTCCTTCTTCCCTTTCTATTTCTTCTTTTTATAGCAGTCCCTTTAGCATTTCTTTCATTGCTGGTTTTGTGGTAATAAACTTTCTTATCCCTTTTTTGTCTGTGAAGCTCCTGATTCCACTTTCAATTTTGAATGGTAGCCTTGCTGGGTATAGTATTATTGGATTCAGACCCTTGCTTGGCATGACTTTGTATATTTCATTTCATTCCTTTCTGGCCTGATGTGTTTCTGTTGGGAAATAAATTGATAGTCTAATGGGAGATACCTTGTAGGTAACTCTCTCTGGCTGCCTTTAAGATTCTTACTTTGTCAGTGATGTTTTCCAATTTAATTATGATGTGTTTTGGTGTCAGTCTTTTTGAGTTCATCTTGTTTGGCACTCTATGTGCTTCTTGGATTTTTTTTTTTTTTCTTCCCAACATCAGGTAAGTTTTCTGTCATTATTTCTTCAAATAGGTTTTCTAATCCTTGCTCTGCTTTATCTCCTTCTGGTACCCCTCTTATGCAGATGTTGTTTCGTTTTGTGTAGTCCCAAAGCTCCCTTAGGCTCTCCTCTTGCTTTTTAATTTTTCTTTCCAGTTGCTGCTGTGTTTATGTTTTTATCCTACCTTGTCTTCTAATTTGCTGATGCAGTCCTCAGCCTCTTCTCATTTACTGTTTAAGCCTCCCATTGTATTCTTTATCACAGCTAGGTCATTCTTCATTTCCTCTTGGTTCCTTTTCATATTGGTGACATTCTCATTCAGCTCCTTATAATTCTCATTGAGTTGTGTGTTTTTGTCATCCAGCCGTTTGGTCATCCTTATAACCACTATTCTGAATTCTTTCTCTGACATGTTACTTGCCTCCATTTCATTTAATTCCCTTTCTGGTGAATCCTTTTTCTTTCCTTTGGGGATTGTTTTTGTGTATCCCTATTTTTTGCTGTAACTTTTTAATTATTTCTATGTCTTATATTCAAGTGCTTTAGTACCCAGGTTCTTTTGGGGGTGGTGCTATGTAGTTGGTAAAGGTTGGGCCCAGTGGTGTGGTCTCTCAGGTCTCCTATGCTTGGTGATCTAGTGGAGACCCCTACTTGAGCTATTTGGGTTCTCTTGATGTGGTTCGGTCTTGAATGTTAGTTTCTTATTCATGGATGAAGTCTCGTCACTGATTGGCAGTATGACTCACGTCTGGCTTCATTGTGCAGGCTGTTTTGGATGTAATTGTGGTTCCAGTTCTTGTGGAAAAGGTAGCCTGAGGTCTCACTAGTATGTTCTCACTGTGAGTTCCCAGGGTCCATGGCCTGGGAGGAAGGTGTCTTGGGGCCTGAGGCTCCAGTACTGTGACTTTGGCTGGTGTTGTTTGACTCATGATGGATTAGCATCAATCTGCAACTCACTACGAGGGTCTCGGAGCCCATGATGGTGGGGGATGGGTGTCCTGTAGGCTCTAATTGAGGCAGTGGGACTCTGGTCGAAGTGATTTCCCTCTCTGAATCATGAGGGGTTTCAGCAGCCAGCATATGGGGATGTGGGAATCTCAGACTCTGTGGCTGAAATAATGTGACCTTGTCCCGGGAGGCGAGTCCTCAGTAACTCACCAAGGTGTCCAAAGGTAGGCAGCCAGGAGGGGGATGTCATGGATCCTGCTGAGGGAGCTGTGCACCCTTGGTTGGAGAGGCACACGCCCAGTGGCTGCTCAAAGAGAGGCTCAGGAGCCATCTGCCAGGGCTGTGTTCTTGTGGGGTCCACATGCTGGATTGGTGCGATTGTGGTGTGCCCCCAGGCCTGGGGAGGCAGAAATCTAAGTTTCTGCTTCAGAATATCTGTGCCGTTGGTTGGATACATGTGCCCAGTGGCTGTTTACAGAGGTGCTCAGGAGGTGTCTGCTGGTGCAGTGGCTCAGGGGACCTATGTGCTGGAGTGTCACTACCATGGGGACTGGATGCCAGCAGCCAGGGTCGTGCCTTGTGGTGGCTCAGAGAGGCACCTGGGGTCTACCTGAGGGGGCAGTGGGCTCAGGTGGTTTGCATGCTGTATTAGTGCGACTGCAGTGACTGGATGTCAGCAGCTGTGGTGGGGGAAGTCTGAGTTTCTGCTGCCAGGGACTTGCGCCCTTGGTTAGATATAAGTGTGCCCAGTGGTGGCTCACAGAGGCACCCAGGAGTCGTCTGCCAGGGTAGTGGACTCAGGGGGCCTGCGTGCTGAAACTGTGTGACAGTGGTGTCTGTGGGCAGGCAGCCAGGAAGGGGGAAGTCCGAGTTTCTACTGCTGGGGCCATGAACCCTTCTTTGGATATGCACACCCATCAGTGGGTCACAGAGGCACCCAGGAGCTGCCTGTAGGTACAGTGGGCTCAGGGGCTCTGTGTGCTTGATCAGCACAACTGCGGTGACCAGAAGTCAGCAGACAGGGATGGGGAAGTCCAAGTTTCTGCTGCTGGGGCCTTGTGCCTTTGGTTGAGCTTGAGAGCACCCAGTGGTGGCTCACAGAGGCACCCGGGGGCCATCTGTCTGAGCGGTGGGGCTCAGGAGGCCTGCATGCTAGAAAGGCGCGACTACCGTGTCCAGTGTTGGGCAGTTGGGGAGGGGAAAGTCCCAGTTTTTTCTCTCAGGCCTTGTGCCCTTTGTTGAGCTTGTGATAACTCAGTGGCAGCTCACAGAAGCACCTGGGGGCCGCCTGTGCAGGTGGCGGGGCTCAGGAGGCCTGTGCTATGGAAAGGCGCCACTCCAGTGTCCAGAGGTCTTCAGCCAGGGAAGTGGAAGTCACACTTACTGCTGTGGGAGCTGTGCATCCTTGGAGGTGGACATCCTAGGGTCTGCAGTCTGTGGGCGGGGCATCAGGACTTTGGCTGGTATGGCTGCAGGGTCACAGGCAATATCCAAGTACAGTCTGGGTGGTGGTGCTGATGAGTTCTTAGAGGAGCTGCTCTCCCCTTTAAGATGGCATGGACTCTGTGCCCGAGACCCACAGCCCATGGAGTGCCTGCAGTGGTGGTAGGGGCTCTCTGGGAGAACCTTGTCTGCCAGCTTCTGATACTCCTGCCTGATTTAACTATCCTTCACTCACTCACACACACACACCACACACGTCCACACACTCCCCTTTCACTCCCTCACTCACTCACACCCTCTCCCTCACCTCTGTCTTGCCAGCTGCCATTTTCAATTCAGTAGTGTTTTTTGTTTGTTTGTTTGTTTTTAAGGTCTTATTCTCTGGCTTTCAGATGGCCACATTCTTACTGTGCTCTCACAGGGATTTTCCTCTGTGTTTGAGCACCCATGCTGTGTCTTTATGTATTTAAATTTCCTCTTTTTACAAAGACACCTGTCATATTGGACTAGGGTCCATCCTAAGAACCTCATTTTAACTTAATTGCATCTTTACATAACTTATATCTAAATATTGTCACATTCTGAAGTACTAGTGGTAGGAATACAACATGCGAATTTTCAAGGAGCACAATTTATCCCATAACACTCTGCCTTGTTGTTCTTTAAAATTCATGTTCTATTCAGGTGCAAAATTCATTCACTTGCCCCCCAGAAACCCAATTAAATAAATTAGAACAAGGAAATGAGTCATGGTTCCAAAACAAATCTACAACCTGACAGAACCATTTCTATTAGTTTTAACAATAAAAAAAAAAAATGCTTTGGCTCTATTTTCTGTCCTTTGGGCCCAAAGGGTGGAAACTTCTCTTTCCATGCCCACTGGGCAACAGTACCATCCCCTCAAAGTTGGGTAGCAATATAAGCCCTTTAGCCCTGGTTGGCAGTCATGCCCTCATGACAAGTGGCAGTAACCTGGATCTCAAAGCCCTAGGGAGTAGTGTTGTCCTTGAAACCCTGAACAGTGGAAGCTTGGTCTGTTGAACTGAGATAGCCCCATCTTTGGAAACTCAGAAGACAATCTGGCCTCCTGGGAGCTATGACTTCCAAACCTATTGTGGCAAGGGTAGCCCTGCTGATCTCAAAATAACATTTAGGGTCATTTTTTTTTCTTTTATTGAAGATTAACCCATGTTTGCAGTCCTACAGCTCTATTGTCTTATCCTGTAGTAATCCAGAAGTCTCAAAGCCTTCATTTTTTTCTTTTACATTTCCTTAAATCAAGGTTGGCAGCTGTTCAGCTAAGATTGGTTGATTGGATTCATAAGTCACACCTATAATGTCTTTATAAAAAAATTATCTAACCATATGCTTGTTCTCTACAGAATATATTTCCTCATTATTATTGAACTATGGATAGGGTAAATTTTTTCCAAATCTTCTAGTTCTGGTTCCATTTGCTTAATAATTGTTTCTTCAATTTATTCTCTTCCTTCATGATACAATAACTCAGTAAGGAATAAACACGTTATACCATTAGCACTTTAGTTAGAAATATCATAAGCTAAATATTCAATTTCATCACTCACAAGTACTACCTTCCACAGAACATTAAAACACACTTCAGGTAAGTTATTTGCCAATTAATAACAGGTATCACAATTTTTATAGTGCCTGATAACATGTTCCTAATTTACATATTAAATTTCACTAGAAACTCCTTTAATGTCCTATTTCTATCAAATGTCTCTTCAAGGAAATCTAGGCTTTTTCTAATATGCATCTCAAAACTCTTCCAGCCTCTATACATTACCAAATTCCAAAGTCACTTATATATATTTTGATATGTATTACAACAGCACTCCATTTATCAGTACCAAAATGTGTATTAATTTGCTTGGCTTCCATTAAAAATACCTCAGATCATGTGACTTAAAGAACCAATGTTTATTTGTTTTTTCTTGAATTTATTGGGGTGACATTGATTAATAATATTATACAGGTTTCAGTTATACAATCATATAAAACATCATCTGTACATTGTATTGTGTGATTACCAACCCAAGTCAAGTTTCCTTCCATAGCCATTTATCCCTCTTCTACCTCCCCCATACCCCCTTCTCTCTGTTAATCACCATACTGTTGTCTGTGGCCATGAGTCTTTCTTTCCTTTTTTTCTTTGCTGAATCCCTTCACCCATTTCACCCAGGCCCCATCCCACTCCCATCTGATGCTGTAAGATTTTCTCAGGGAGTCTGTTTTTTTTTTTTTATTGTCTGAAGTTTTACATATGTCGCCTTTTTCCCTGATTGACACCCCCGGCAGCCATTCACTCCGAGAAAGCCCCCACAACCCCAGTGTCTGGGTCAATTTGTTATGCTAATATACATGCATACAAGTCCTTTGATTGTTCTCTAACCACACCCCCACCTCCCCTGCCATTTGTCTCTGGATCTATTTTTGTTCATCAAATTATGTTGATCATTATATCCCAAATATGAGTGAAATCATGTGATATTTATCTTTCTATGACTGGCTTATTTCGCTTAGCATAATGCTCTCCAATTCCATTCATGCTGTTGCAAATGGTAAAAGATCCTTCTTTTTAAAGCCACGTAGTATTCCATTGTGTATATGTACCACCATTTTTTAATCCACTCATCTGCTGATAGGCACTTAGGCTGTTTCCAAATCTTAGCTATTGTAAATTGTGCTGCTATGAACATAGGGGTGCATATATCCTTTCTGATTGGTGTTTCTCATTTCCTGGGATATAGTTCTAGAAGTGGGATTACTAAGTCAAATGGGAGTTCCATTTTTAACTTCTTGAGGAAACTCCATATTGTTCTCCACAGTGGCTCCAGTCTGCATTACCACCAGCACTGCAGGAGGGTTCCTTTTACTCCAGGTCCTTGCCAGCACTTGTCCTTTGTTGATATGTTGATGATAGATATTCTGACAGGAGTGAGATGGTATCTCGTTGTTTTGATTTGCATCTCTCTGATGATTAGTGACATTTTCAGATGATTAGTGACATTGAGCATGTTTTCATGTGTCTCTAGGCCTCTTGTAAGTCCTCTTTCAAAAAGTGTCTATTCAGGTCCTTTGCCTATTGGATTGTTTATCTTCCTTTTGTTAAATTGTATGAGTTCTCTGTAAATTTTGGAGATTAAACCCTTATCTGAAATAGCATTGGCAAATATATTCTCCCATGCAGTGGGCTTTCTTGTTTTGTTGATGGTTTCTTTTGCTGTGCAGAATTTTTTTTATTTTGATGTACTCCCATTTGTTTATTTTCTCCTTAGTCTCCATTGCCCTAGGAGCTGTGTCAGTAAAGATATTGGTACGACATATGTCTGCTATTTTGTTGCCTATGGAGTCTTGTAGGATTTTTATGGTTTCCCCTCTTACATTTAAGTCCCTTAGCCATTTTGAGTTTGTTTTTGTGTATGATGTAAGTTGGTGATTAGTTTCATTTTTTTTGCATGTATCTGACCAAATTTCTCAGCACTATTAATTGAAGATACTGTCTTGACTCCATTGTATGCTCTTGCATCCTTTATCAAATATTAAGTGAGCATAACGTCGTGGGTTGATTTCTGGGTTTTCTGTTTTGTTCCTTTGGTCTATATGCCTGTTCTTGTGCCACTACCAGGCAGTTTTGGTAACAGTGGCTTGGTAATATAGCTTGATATCTCATATTGTGATCTCTCCAAATTAGTTCTTCTTTCTCAGGATTGCTGTGGCTATTCAGGGTCTTTTTTAATTCCAGATGAATTTTTGTAGAGTTTGTTCTAGATCTTTGAAATATGCCATTGATATTTTAATAGGAATTGCATTGAATCTATAGATTGATTTGAGTAGTATGGACATTTTAATGATGTTGATTCTACCAATCCATGAATATGGTATGTCCTTCCATTTGTTTATGTCTTCCTCTATCTCTTTTTTCAATGTCCTGTAGTTTTTTGTGTACAGGTCTTTTACCTCCTTAGTTAAGTTTATTTCTAAGTATCTTAAATTTTTTTGGTGCAATGGTAAATGGGATTGTTTTTGTTTATTTGTTTGTTTTTTAGTTTCTCTTTCCACAAGTTCATTAATGGTGTATAGGAAGGCCATAGATTTCTGGGTTCTAAATTTGTATCCTGCTACATTGCTGAATTAATTTATTAGGTCTAGTAGTTGTGTGTTTTTTTATGGAGTCTTTGGGGTTTTCTATGTACAGTATCATGTCATCTGCAAATAAGAGCAGTTTTACATCTTCTTTTCCAATATGGATGCCTTTTATTTCTTCATCTTGTCAGATCAATACGGTTAGCACTTAGTACTATGTCGAACAGGAGTGGTGAAAGAGGGCTTCCCTGTCTTTTCCATGTTCTTAGGGGAAATGATTTTAGATTTTGCCCATTGAATATGATGTTAGCTGTAGGTGTGTCATATAAGGGTTTTATTATGTTGCGATATAATCCCTCCATTCCCACTTTGCTGAGAGTTTTTATCAGAAAAGTTTGTTGGATTTTGTCAAATGCCTTTTCATCATCAATTGATGTGATTATGTGATTTTTTTCCTTTAAATTTGTTTATGTAATGTATCACATTTATTGATTTGAGGATATGGTACCATCCTTGCATCCCTGAAATAAATCTTACTTGGTCATGACGTATGATCTTTCTAATGTAATGCTGGATCTGGTTGGCTAGAATTTTGTTGAGGATTTTAGCATCTATGTTAATCGGAGATATGGGCCTGTAATTCCCTTTCTTTGTAGTGTCTTTATCTGGTTTTGAGTTCAAGGTAATGCTGGATTTATAGAATGAGCTTGGAAGTATGCTTTCCTCTTTAATTTTTTGGAATAGTATGAGTAGCATAGTTTTAATTCTTCTTTGAATGCTAGGTAGAGCTCCCCTGTAAAGCCATCCAGCTCAGGGATTTTGTTTGTTGGAAGCTTTTTGATGACTGCTTCAATTTCCTCTGTAGTTATCAGCCTATGGAGGTTTTTAGATTCTTCCTGATTGAGTTTTGGGAGTTTGTATTTTTCTAAGAATATGTCCATTTCATCTAAGTTATCCAATTTGTTGGAATGGAGTTGTTCATAGGATTTTTTCATAATCCTTTGTATTTCTGTGGGATTTTTTTGTTACCTCACCTTTTCTTTTCTGATTTTGTTTACTTGGGTTCTCTCCCTTTGCTTCTTGGTGAGCCTGGCTAGAGGTTCATCAATCTTGCTTATCCTTTCAGAGAACCAGCTCTTAGTTTCGTTGATATTTTGTATTGTTTTATCGGTCTCTATGTTGTTTATTTCCACTCTGATCTTTATTATTTCTTTATCTCTGCTTATACTGAGCTTTTCTTGTTGCTCTCTTTCTAATCTTTGAGTTGTATGGTTAGATAATTTATTACCATTTTTTCTTGTTTTGTTAGGTAGGCCTATAGAGCTATGAAGTTCCCTCTCTGGGCAGCTTTCATCGTGTCCCAAAAATTCTGGATTGTTGTGCTTTCAATGTCATTTGTTGCCAGGATGCTTTTTATTTCTTCTTTGATCTCTTTGGTAACCCAATCATTGTTTAATAGCATGCTATTTAGCCTCCAGGTGTTTGATTTTTTAAATTATTTTTATTGTAGTCAATTTCTAGTTTTATGCCATTGTGATCTGAGAAGATGCTTGATATGATTTCTATCTTCTTGAACTTGAAGAGACTTTGCCTGTGCCTCAATATATGATCTTTCTTTGAAAATGACCCAAGTGCATTTGAGAAGAATGCATATTTTATGGCTTGGGTGAAATGTTCTGAAGATGTCAATTAATTCCATCTGATCTAGTATGTCAATTATGATTGATATTTCTTTGCTGATTTTTTGTTTAGAGGATTTATCCAATGGTGTTAGCAGGGTATTAAAGTCCCCTGCTATGACTGTATTGCTGGCAATCCCTCCCTTGATATCTTCCAGAAGTTTTTTGTTTTGTTTTGTTTTGTTTTTATGTATTTGTGTGCTCCTGTATTGGTTGTATATATGTTTACCAGAGTTATATCTTCTTGTTGAATTCTTCCCTTTAGTATTATGAAGTGGCCTTCCTTAGCTCTTGTTATGACCTTCACTTTGAGGTCTAATTTGTCAGATATAAGTATTGCTACCGCAGCTTTTTTTTTTTCCATTTCCATTCACCTGAAAAACCTGTTTACAGGCTGTGTGGGGCAACCAGGCTGTCAGGGTGGTTAGTGATACACAACCAAATGACTGAACAAGCAGGCTGCATGGGGAAACAAGGCTGGCAAGGGGGCCATGAAGGGTGACCAGGCCAGCGGGGGGGGGGTAGTTGGAGTGACCAGGCCAGTAAGAGGGGCAGTAAGAAGCTACCAGGCTGGCAGGGTGGCAGTTAGGGGCGACCAGGCCAGCGGGGGTGGGGTGCAGTTGGGGGTGACCAGGCTAGCAGAGGGGGGTAGGTAGGGATGACCAGGCTAGTGGGGGGGCAGTTGGGGGCAATGTGGCCAGCATGCAGAGGTAGTGAGGGGTGATTAGGCCCGTTGGGGTGGGGGGGAAGTTAAGGATGACCAGGCAGGCAGGTGAGCAATTATGAGCCAGTGGTCCAGGATTGTGAGAGGGATGTCCAACTGCCACTTGAGGCCTGATCCCGGGGATTGGGCCTAAACCAGCAGTCGGATATCCCCTGAGGGGTCCCAGATTGCAGAGGGTGCAGGCTGGGCTGAGGGGACCCCTCTATGCACAGATTTTGTGCACCAGGCCTCCAGTTTATCATATAATGACCATTATAAATAACTAGGGGCCGGATGCACAAAATTCGTGCACTGGGGGGGTCCCTCAGTCCAGCCTGCCCCCTCTCACATACTGGGAGCTCTCAGGGGATGTCCTACTAACAGCTTAGGCCCACTCCCCGTGGGCCTTTGTGGGAGGTGACCGAGCTGATCAGAGAAAGGCACCAGCCTCATCACCCTGCTGATGCAGCCACTGCCAGTCACCGCAGCCACCAAGGTGTTTTCATCAACACAGACTCCAGTCCCTTCACCATGAAAAAATGACAACTTTCTTTAGGGATTTTCAAGATGTGTCTTTCATAGGATATGACATTTCTTTATTTATTTTTTTATCCTCACCTGAGGATATGTTTCCATTGATTTTTAGAGAATGTGGAAGAGAAAGGGAAAGACAGAGAGAAACATCAAAGTGAGAAGAACACTTTGATTGGTTGCCTCCTGCATGAGCCCTGACCTGGGCCTCAGCCAGGGAGGAGCCTGCAACATAGGTACCTGCCCTTGATCAGAATCAAACTGGACCCTGTGGTCAGCAAGCCTAGGCATTATCCACTGAGCCAAACTGGCTAGGGCAGGATATGAAATTTCTTAGCCCTACAGCAGCGGACCTTCATTTTTTTCTCCAGGAGTGTGGTGGAAAAGCCCTGGATTACCTTTTTGGATTCTTATACCCAAGTTAATAAGAATATTACCAGTGGCATACAGGGAGCTTAGCCAATGACTGGTCAAAAAAGGTGTTTCCTCTGTAGTTCACACCTATCATCTCTAAACTCCGGCTCCACCCCTGCCAAGGCCCGAAGCCTTGGGGCCTGGGCAGAGGCCCCCCAGCTCCCTCTGTTCACCAGCTCTGCCTCTGCCCAGGAGGCCCCTGGCTCAGGCCCTTCCCAGGTTGCTCAGGACCTACGCAGGGCCTACCTCTGAGTGACCTGGGTGCTGAGAAAGTTCCCAGGACCCAGGCTGCTGGGCTCCTACATATGCAAATTAACCTCCATCTTTGTTGGGCTAATTTGCATACTCACTCTGATTGGCTGTGGGCATAGCAGAGGTACAGTCAATTTGCATGTTTGTCTATTATGAGGTATGATTGGATTTATATACAGTATTTAAAGAATACAGTAAAGTGATTGAGATGGAGACACATTTTCCTAATAAATGTTATCACTAAGGTAAAATAAAATATAGATCTTGCCCTGGACAGTATAGCTAAATGGTTAGAGTGTCAGCCCACCCACAGAAAGGTCGTGGATTTGATTCCTGGTCAAGGACACATACCTGGTTTCAGATTCGCTCCTCATCTCCATTGGACTCATGAAAGAAGCAACCTTCTTTCAATATCCTTAGAAGAGAATTAACAACAACTGCATATATATATATATACATATATATATATATGTATATATATATATATGTATATATATATATATATATTTGAATAAATTAAACCAATAAAGCAGGCCCACAAATCCTAGTGTTTTTCTATTATTCCCTTCCAAAATCACATATTGTACATTCACAATTTAATGCAACACCACTTCTATCTAGTTCCAAATTTTTTCATAGGAAGCATGCATATATTTTATATAGAAAGCATCCTGGCAAAACAAAGTATTTTTTGCTAAAGATAATACTAACCATTAATTTATATATTACTTAAAGTATATGTCAGAATGTTCTTAAGTTATTTGGACACTTCTTTTATCTCCAATGGTATATATTTTACAGGGTATATATTTTTAATACTAATGGAAATATTTAATATTATATACACAATTGAGTCATTCAGCAATTTTAAAAAGAATAAGTAAAAAAAAAATACTAGTTTTGTTGCACCCTGGATTGGAAAAATGTTGTAAAATCTGAAAAGCTTCAACTACTTCATACTTTAAAATATTTGACTTTCAAACTTCTTCAGTGTCTGAAAAACTGATACCCTGCCAGTGTTGTCATAAGAAAAATTATGAAGCCTGAAGGGAATTTTTTTTTCAGTCATATAAACAACATTACTATAAAATCAATTTAAATAAATCAGCACAATCTACTGAAATACTAATTTGTGTTTTGTTCTTATTTTTGGAAAGAATGTGAGATAGTATCTACACCTATATATAAAAATGTCTATTATTTCCCTCAATAAATTAAGAATTTTGTACTTTGGGTTGAACAGATTAAGGTGAAAGAAGGATGACCAAAGAGCTGATGTTTTTATAGTTTTAACAAGTATCAGAAATCAGTGCTTCACCCTCAACCAGAAATCTTGTAAGGTACTTAGGATTTAAGGTCTTATAAAAGGTCCTTGATGAGATTGATGGCACAGTTTGCTAAGGAGCCTTGAAAGTAGGATCCAAGGGTACTTGCTAAGACAAGGATTCCTATGCCCAAGATTGGAATTTTAAAAATGAACATATCAGCGACTAAAAAGTGAACTAAAAAGGGAGGGCCATTTCTGACTATTTGGGGCATTAAATTTATTTTGATTGAGGTAAAATGCACATAATATAAACTAACTCTTAAGGTGAAAAATTAGGTGGAATTGAGTACATTTACAATTTTTTTTGCAACCCCAAATTTTATCTAGTTACAAAAAAAAATGTCATTTCCCTGAAAGAAAACCCTGTGCCCGTTAAGCAGTTTCTCATGATTCCTCCCTTCCTCAGCCCCTGGCAAAAATCAATAAGCATCCCCTCTTTTGGATTTACCTATTCTAGATATTTTAAATAAATGAAAACAATACATACATGTGGCTTTTAGTGTCTTCTTTCACTTAGCATAGTATTTTAGAAGTTAATTCACATTGTAGCATGCATAAACGCTTCCTTACTTTGAATGGGTGAATAATGTTCCATTCTGTACACATGCCAAATCTTCTTGATCTATTCACCTATTGATGGACATATAGGCTGTTGCCATATTTTGGTTACTATGAATAGGGCTGCTATGATTATGTGTTCATAGGTTTTTGTGTGGATTTACATTTCAATAATCTTAGATATATACCTAAGTGAGGAAATGCTGTGTCATATGGTAACTTTTTGTTTAATTTTTTAAAGAAACTAATAAACTGCTTTCCACAACAACGAAACTCTTTTACATTCCTACCAGTAGTGTACAAACTTTTCAGTTTTTTCACATCCTCACTAATATTTGATAGTTTTTCTTTTTCTTTTTTATTATGGCTATAGTGGGTATGTCTATGTCTAGTGGGTATGTGTTGCTTTGATTTGCATTTCTATAACGACTAATGATATAGAGTATTATTTTATGTGTTGTTGGCCATTTGTATTTCTCTTTTTGTAGAAACATGTATTCAAGTTCTTTGTCCATTTCTTAAATAGTTTCTTTTTGTCATTAAGTTTTAGAAATTCTTTAAGTTTTCTGGGTATTAATCCCTCATCAGATATATGATTTACATTTGTATTGTTACGATTTTATGGAAACACTATCTCTATCTAGTTCCAAAATTTTTTTATCACCCCAAAGAAACCCTGTACCTATTAAGCAGTTGATTTACCCCATTCTATAACTTACATTTCACTTTCGTAATACAGGCATACTTCAGAGTTATTATGGGATAAGTTCTAGACCACCAATGAAGTGAGTCACATTTTTTTTGTTTCCAAATGAATATAAAAGTTATGTTGAGCCTTCTTTATTGGAGAGACAAAATGGAGGCAGAATTGATGGATGTGTCCCAAGCCTTGTCCTGGAGCAAATAGAATGAGCAGCTGAAATGAATAACATCCAACCCAAATTGGTGAAGGATACTCAGCTGGTGAGACAGTTTGCAGCCGGGAAGGGCAGAGGATCCATGGAGAAAGGAAAAATCAAGGATCTGGGCAGGAGAGTCTGCCAGACCTCTGATCCAGAGGGTCAGAGGGAGTCCGCACAGCACCAAGCCATGTCTCTGGGGACAGGCCCAGTGTCTGACTGTGGAAAGAAGGTCCACAGGACAGCTGAATGGCAGCGGATTCTAGATCTGGGTCCACAGTCATGAAAGGCTGAACCCAGAAGGGGCAGCCCGAAGGGCTGACCAGACCATGCAGGAGAGGAATGCAGGAGAGGAGCACACAGAGATGCAGGCTTTCCCCTCTCTGTGGCCTGTGCCTTTCTTCACTGAACCTAGTTCATAGGACCTTTTGGATACAGAAACTTACCTGTGGCTGAGGTGTGGGAGAAGGTGCAGACTTGTGGAATCTGGGGATTGGAGGGGGTTCAGGAGAAGTGGCAGCGAGTCTGGCGCTGAGTCATACCTGAGCAGCCATTTTGTCCTGAAGAGATAGCCCTTACCTCCAATATCCAGGCAACCAATACAGCCAAATCCAGATTCCACCCTGAATGGTACAAAAGATTAAAAAAAATAAAAATCTAAATAGTCCCTGAGAGTCCAAAGGGACTGGCCTAAAGAGAGACCTTCAGCCCCAGCAACAGGAATCTGAGAAACAATACAGTACAGAAGACTGGGATCTTAAGCCAACCAAAGGAATGACACTTCACTTTTTCATTTTTATTTTTACTTTTTTTTTATTTTGTTATCTCTTTTTTTTCTTCTTTTTTCTTTGTTTTCCTGTTTTTAGTTCTTGCTTTATTTTTTATATTTCTTTTTGCATTATTTTTCCATCACTCTATTTTATTTTATTTTTATTTGCTATTTTTTATTTTTATACCATTTGACATCAATTTTTTGTAAATTTATTATTTTATTATTTTCTTCTCATTCTCTTTCTTCTTATCCACCCATCCCCTTTCTACTTCCTCTATACTGAACTGAGATCCTCCCAATATTGATCCAATTCTTAACCTTATTTTCTGTATATAATCTCAGCCTCTACAGATTCTTCCCTCACCCACTTTGCTAGGTGTTTGGTGTTTGTATTTCTTTGTTTGTTTGTTTATCTATTGGTTCTGTGGTGTTTTTCCCCCAGATACATATATTCTCCTTTTTCTTCCTTTTTCTTTTCTCTCTTATCTTTTTCCCTCTCTTCGATATAATTTGTGCTCTTTTCTATCCCCTAATTCTCTTTTCTCGGTTGGTAACTTATAGTGGGGTTATTGGTGTCATGATTACATTAGTGCTTTGTTCTCTTTGTGTTGTGTCTTGTCGAGGTGAATATTATCCTGTCTGGCCAGGAGCTAGAGAGCGAGCCACATTAACCAGACACCTGGAGAGGAAACTCCATCCACGAATGGGTTAATAATACCCCAAACGCAACTACAGAGGCAGGAAGAAGGCAGCAGTGAGGGAGAAAGCGTGAGTGAGGGATGGAGCAAAAGAGGAATGTGCGTTCATGTGGGGTGTGTGTGTGTGTATGTGAGTGAGGCACAGTTAGTTCCCACAGGTCCTTCAGGGGCAGGCTAACCGGGCTTGCCTAACTAGGCAGCCTCTGTTACCATTTGTAAACAGTACCAGGAGGCAGGCTCTTCCTCAGAGGCCTAGACTTTTAGAATGAGAGAGCTGCTGTAACTGGGAGCCCAGCCTCACCTCCAACCAGGGTGCCCTCAGATAACACCTGGGACTCTACAGCCAACCCTGCCAGGGACCTGCTACCTTGGCTGTGGTCCCACAGTCAATGAGTCTCCAGCAACCCCTGGCACAGGTTCCTGTGAGTTCTGAAGTGTGCTCCCCTCTGACAGGCCCAATGCTTTAACACAGGGCACTGAAACCACTTGAGCAACAGACACATGAGCAGCCCACTCTTGTCCAAGGAGCAGCAGCCCCATGAGCAACCCACCCCAGACCTAAGAGCAGCAGCCCTGCAAACAACCTGCCCCTGTCTAAGGAGCAGCAGCCTCACAAGCAGCCTGACCCATCTGAGGAACAGCAGCAGCATGCAGCCAGCCCCAATCAGAGGAGCAGCAGCCATGTGAGCAGCCCACCCCTGTCCAAGGAACAGAAGCTGCATGCAGCCCACCCCATCTGAGGAGCAGCAACCTCGTAATAAGCTCACCCACCAGCCAGAAGAGACACCACTGCTACAAACAGCACCCACCAGAGGAGATGCTGCCAATTGAGGAGAAGCCACTTCTGCGACCACCCACAGAACAACTGCAGCATGAGGAGCCACTGCCAGCCAAGGAGAAGCCCCTACACGACTCGACATCTAGATCAGTTGGTGAGACCAAAAATGGGTAGACAAAGAAACCCCCAAAGTAATGAAAAGGAGGAATTGCCAGAAAGCAACTAAGTGAAACAGAGGCATGCAATATGTTAGAAAAAGAATTCAGAATAAGGGTCATACAGTTCATAAACTGAATGGATGAAAAAATCAACAACTTTGTAAGAATCAAGAAGAAATTGATTAAAAATCAATAACTTATGCAAGAATCAAGAAGAAATGAAGAGTGATATAGCTTCAATAAAAAACACTATGGAAAGTTTCAACAGTAGACTAGAAGTGGAGGGCTGAATTAGCAAATTAGAAGACAGGGAAGCAAAACACACCCAAACTTAACTGCAATTGGAGAAAAAAATTAAAAGACAGGAGGAGAGCCTAAGGGAGCTATGGGACAACATGAAAGAAAGCAAGATACGAATAATTGGGGTGCCAGAAAAACAGCAAGAAGAACAAGGGTTAGAAAACCTATTTGAAGAAATAATGTCAGAAAACTTCACTGAGGCGGGAAAGAAAAAAGTCACACAAGCACAGAGAGTACCACAAAAGATGAACCTGAAAAATCCCACACCAAGACACATCATAATTATGATGGGAAATGTTCAGGACAAAGAGAGAATCTTAAAGGCTGCAAGAGAGAGACAGAAAGTTACATAAAAGGGATCTCCCATTAGATTATCAAATGACTTCTCAACAGAAACACATCAGGCCAGAAAAGAATGGAAGGAAATTTACAAAGCGATGCAAGGCAAGGGACTGAATCCAAGAATACTCTATCCAGCAAGGCTATCATTCAAAATTAAAGGATAAATCAGGAGCTTCACAGACAAAAAAAGGGATTTTATCACCACCACACCAACAATGCAAGAAATGCTAAAGGGACTGGTGTGAAAAGAAGAAACGAAAAGGTAAGAAATAAAACAGGCACAAAGAATTAAAATGGCTATAAAGAAGTACCTTTCAATAATAACTTTAAAAATAAATGGACTAAATGGTCCAATCAAAAGACATCAAGTGGCTGAATGGATAAAAAAACATGACCCTTATATATGCTGTCTACAAGAGACCCACCTCAGAACAAGGGACTCACACAGACTGAAAATGAAGGGATGGCAAAATATCTTCCAGGCAAATGGAAATGAAAAAAAAAAAGCTGGGATAGAAATACTTGTATCTGACAAAATAGACCTCAAAATGAAGTCCATAACAAGAGATAAGGGAGTTCACTTCATAATACTAAAGGGATCGATACAACAAGAGCCATGGTCAGCAAACTGCAGCTTGTGAGCCACATGTGGCTCTTTGGCCCCTTGAGTGTGGCTCTTCCACAAAATACTATAGCCTGGGTGAGTCTCTTTTGAAGAAGTGGCATTAGAAGAAGTTTAAGTTTAAAAAATTTAGCTCTCAAAAGAAATTTCAATCATTGTACTATTGATATTTGGCTCTGTTGATTAATGAGTTTGCCGACCACTGAACAAGGGGATATAACCCTGATAAGCATATATGCACCTAATGCAGTAGCACCCAAATACATAAAAAAACTCCTGGAGGATATCAAGTGAGAGATCAACAATGATACAATCATTGTAAGGGACTTTAATACCCCACTGTCATCCCTGGATAAATACTCTAGACAAAAAATCAGCAAAAAAACAGTAATCCTAAATGACTCCCTAGATCAGATGGACTAAGTTGACAACTTCAGATAATTTCACCCCAAAGCCATGAAATATACTTTCTTCTCAAGTGCATATGGGACATTTTAAAAAATAGACCACATATTGGGTCACAAGCAATGTCTCCCCAAATTCAAGAAGATTCAAATCATATCAAGCATTTTCTCAAACCACAGTGGCATAATATTAGAAATAAACTACAATAAAAACAATCCAAAAAATTCAAACACTTGGAAACTAAAAAGATTGCTATTAAACAATGATTGGATTTCCAAGGAGATCAAAGAAGAAATTAAAAACATCCAGGAAACTAATGACAATAAAAACACAACAATCCAAAGCCTATAGAACAAAATGAAAGAAGACCTAAAAGGGGAAGGAGAAAATGGCGGCAGAATAGACAGACATGTTCCGAGCATTGTCCTGGAGCAGAAAGAAGGAGCAGCTGAGGGTCGCACAGGGAGTGTTTGTTGGCAAACTAAGGGACAGTTAAACTCCAGGAGAAGGTGTGGCACTGCTGGACCGGGTTCCCCTGACTGGGCAGCCCCCACTGTGGCTGCGGCTGGGTCCCCTCCCGGAGCTATGGACTCGGACAGGGAAACCTCGTCATCTTGAAAGGGAAAGTGGATCTTATCGGAATCCTGAAAATCCACAACTGCAGCAATCACTGGACAGCTAGGAGCCCCAGAACGCTGGTCCCCAATTGGCGCAAACACGTGGATTCAAAGGAGCTCTTCAGTCCACCATGGAAAGGTCAGATTTCGTGAGGGATAAGGAGAGAGCGAACTACATAACCAGACATCCAGAGAAGAGAGACCATGAGGAGACAAAGAAACAGCCCCCATAGGAAAGAAAAGCAGGCATCACCAGAAAAGAAAGTAAACGAATTAGAGGCAAGCAACCTATCAGAGAATGAATTCAGAGAAATGGTCATAAGGTGGCTGAAAAGAATGGAAGACAAATTCGACAATATGAGTTAGAACCAAGAGGAAATGAAGAAGAACCAAGAAGAAATATAAAATGACATCACTGTGTAAAGAACTCAATAGAAAGCATCAAGAGTAGACTAGAAGAAGGAGAGGACCACATCAGTGAACTAGGAGACAAGATGGGGAAAAATACCCAAGTAGAGCAGCTTCTAGAAAAAAAAAATTAAAAAGCAGGAGGAGAGCCTAAGGGAACTTTGGGACAACACGAAACAAAACAACATCCAAATAATAAGGGTTATAGAAGGAAAGGAAACTGAACAAGGAATAGAAAACCTGTTTAAAGAAATAATGACAGAAAACTTCCCTGATATATGGAAGAAAAAACCCACACAAATATAAGAAGCTCACAGAGTCCCAAGCAAAATGAACCCCAAAAGACCGACACCAAGGCATATTATAATTAAATTGGCAAACACCAACGACAAAGTAAGAATCTTAAAAGCAGCCAGAGAGAGACAAAAAGTTACATACAAAGGAACCCCCATCAGACTAGCAACTGATTTCTCAAAAGAAACTCATCAGGCCAGAAGGGAATTGAAAGATATATACAAAGTCATGCAAAGGAAGGGTCTGAATCCAAGAATACTGTACCCAGCAAGGCTATCAATCAAAATTGAAGGTGAAATCAGGAGCTTCACAGAAAAAAAAAGGACTAAGGGAATTTATCACCACCAAACCAGCAATGCAAGAAATGCTAAAGGATCTGCTGTAAAAAAAAAGAAATAGGAAGCGAAGAAGGAACAGAGGGTATAGAATAAAAATGGTGACAGATAAGTACCTATCAATAATAACTTTAAATGTAAATGGATTGAATGCCCCAATCAAAAGACATAGGGTAACTGAGTGGATAAGAAAACAAAACCCATATATCTGCTGTCTACAGGAAACCCACCTCAAAAAAAAGGACGCATACAGACTGAGAGTAAAGGGATGGAAAAAGGTTTTCCAGGCGAATGGAAATTAAAAAAAAGCTGGGGTAGCAATACTTATATCTGAAAAATTATATCTCAAACGGAAGGACATAACAAGAGATAAGGAAAGCCACTTCATAATACTAAAGGGAGCAATCCAACAACAAGAAAAAACTCTGGTAAACATATACCCACCCAATACAGGAGAACCCACATACATAACAAAACTCCTGGGGGACATCAAGTGAGAGATTGACAGCAATACAATCTTAGTTGGAGAAATTAATACCCCACTATCAGCATTGGACAAATACTCTAAACAAAAAATCAGCAAAGAAACCTCAATCCTAATGACTCACTAGACCAGATGGAATTAATTGACATCTTCAGAACATTTCACCCCAAAGCCACAGAATATACATTCTTCTCAAGTGCACATGGGCCATTTTCAAAGATAGATCATATGCTGGGACATAGGCAAAGTCTCTTCAAATTCAAGAGGATAGAAATCATATCAAGCATCTTCTCAGATCACAGTGGCATAAAACTGGAAATCAACTACAATAAAAACAATCCAAAGAAATCCAACACATGGAGACTAAACAGCATGCTATTAAACAATGACTGGGACACCAGAGAGATCAAAGAAGAAATAAAAAAACATCATGGCAACAAATGACAATGAAAACACAACAATCCAAAATCTATGTGACACAGCGAAAGCAGTCTTGAGAGGGAAGGTCATAGCTCTTCAAGCCTACTGCAAAAATCAAGAAACAATGATGATAAATTACCTAACCCTACAACTCAGAGAGTTAGAAAAAGAGCAACAAGAAAAGCCCAGTGTAAGCAGAAGGAAGGAAATAATAAAGATCAGAGCGGAGATAAATGACATAAGACCAAAGAAACAATACAAAAGATCAACAAAACCAAGAGGTGGTTCCTTGAAAGGATAAACAAGATTGATGAAACTCTAGCCAGGCTCACCAAGAAGCAAAGAGAGAGGACACAAATAAACAAAATCAGAAATGAAAGAGGAGAAATAACAACAAACTATGCCGAAATACAAAGGATTGTTAAAAAATACTATGAGCAACTCTATTCCAACAAACTGGACAACCTGGAGGAAATGGACATATTCATAGAAAAATATTACTTTCCAAAACTCAATCAGGAATAATCTAAACAGCTCAATAGGCCAGTAACTATGGAAGAAATTGAAGCAGTCATCAAATAGCTTCCAGCAAACAAAAGCCTGGGGCCAGACAGCTTTATAGGAGAGTTTTACCAATCATTCAAGGAAGAACTAAAACCTATCCTCCTCAGACTATTCAGAAAAATTCAAGAGGAAGGAACACTTCCAAGCTCCTTCTATGAAGCCATCATCACACTAATACCAAAACCAGATAAAGACAACACAATGAATGAGAATTACAGACCAATATCCCTCATGAACATAGATGCCAAAATCCTCAACAAAATTCTAGAAAATCGGCTGCAGCAGAACATCAGAAAAATCATACACCATGACCAAGTAGGATTTATCCCAGGAATGCAAGGATGGTACAATATCTGCAAAACAATAAACGTGATACATCACATAAACAAATTGAGAGATAAAAATCACATAGTCATATCAATTGATGCAAAAAAAGCATTTGACAAAATCCAACACCCTTTCCTGATAAAAACTCTCAACAAGGTGGGAATAGAAGTATCATACCTCAACATAATAAAAGCTGTATATGATAAACCCACAGCAAACATCATACTTAATGGGCAAAAACTAAAACCATTTCCCCTAAGAACAAGAACAAGACAGGGATGCCCACTCTCACCACTCCTGTTTGACATAGTACTGGAAGTATTAGCCATTGTAATTAGACAAGAAGAAGAAATAAAAGGCATCCAAATTGGAAAAGAAGAAGAAAAGCTGCCCTTATTTGCAGATGACATGATTTTGTACATAAAAAACCCGAAAGACTCCATCAAAAATCTAATAGACTTAATAAATGAATTTGGCAAGGTAGCAGGATACAAAATTAATGCCAAGAAATCTATGGCATTTCTATACACCAATAGTGAACATACAGAAAGAGAGACTAAAAGCAATCCCATATACCATCACACCAAAAAAACTAAGATACCTAGGAATAAACTTAACTAAGAAGGTAAAAGACATATACATGGAAAACTACAGGACACTGAAAAAAGAGATAGAGGAAGACATAAACAGATGGAAGAACATACCATGGTCATGGATTGGTAGAATCAACATCGTTAAAGTGTCCATACTACCCAAAGCAATCTATAAATTCAATCCACTCCCCATTAAAATATCAATGGCATATTTCACAGACCTAGAAAGAACTCTCCCAAAATTCATCTGGAATAAAAAAAGACCCTGAATAGCCACAGCAATACTGAGAAAGAAGAATAAAGTAGAAGGGATCTCAATACCAGATTTCAAGCTGTATTATAAAGCCACTGTTCTCAAAACAGCCTGGTAGTGGCACAAGAACAGTAATATAGACCAATGGAATAGAATAGAGAATCCAGATATTGACCCAAACCACTATGCTCAATTAATATTTGACAAAGGAGGCATGAACATACAATGGAGTCAAGACAGTCTCTTCAATAAATGGTGTTGGGAAAATTGGACATATACATGCAAAAAATGAAACTAGATCACCAACTTACACCATACACAAAAATAAACTAAAAATGGACTTAAATACAGGCCTTAAACATAAGTTGGGAAACCATAAAAATACTAGAGGAATCCACAGGCAGCAAAATCTCAGACATATGCTGAAAGAACTTTTTCACTGATACTTCCCCTAGTGCAATGGAAGCTAAAGAGAAAATAAACAAATGGGACTACATCACAATAAAAAGCTTTTTTACAGCAAAAAAAAAAAAAAAAAAAAAAAAAAAAAAACTACCAGCAATAATACATGAAAGCACATTGTATGGGAGAACATATTTGTAAATGTTATCACTGATAAAGGTTTAATCTCCAACATCTACAGGCAGTTTATACAACTTAATAACGGAAGTAAATGATCCAATAAAAAAAATGTGCAACAGACCTAAATAGAATCTTTTGAAAAGAAGACAGAAGGAAGGCCAAGAGACACATGAATACATGTTCAAAGTCACTAATTATCTGAGAGATGCAAATTAAAACGACAATGAGGTACCATCTCACACCTGTCAGAATGGCTATTATCAACAAATCAACAAATGACAAGTGCTGGCAAGGATGCGGAGAAAAAGGAACCCTCATTCACTGCCGGTGGGAATGCAGACTGGTGCAGCCACTGTGGAGAACAGTATGGAGTTTCCTCAAAAAACTTTAAATGGAACTCCCATTTGACCCAGTAATCCCACTCCTGGGAATATATCCGAAGAAACTAGAAACACCAATCAGAAAGGATATATGCACCCCTATCTTCATAGCAGCACAATTTACAATAGCTAAAATTTGGAAACAGCCTAGGTGCCCGTCAGCAGTTGACTGGATCAGAAAACTATGGTACATCTACACAATGGAATACTCTGCTGCCATAAAAAAGAAGGAATTCTTACAATTTGCAGCAACCTGGATGGAATTGGAGAACATTATGCTAAGTGAAATAAGCCAGTCAATGAATGAATAATACCACATGATCTCACTCATTTATGGATAATAAAGAACATTATAAACTGATGAACAAAAAGATAGATACAGAGACAGTAAAGCATCAAACACACTGTCAAATTACAGCGGTAAGGTTAGGGAGATGTGTGGGAGATAAGAGATCAACCGAAGGACTTGTATGCATGCATATAAGCATAATCAATGGACACAAAACTCTGGATGGTGAGGGCATGTATGGGAAGGAGTGGGGGGGGCAATGGCAAGATATGTACACATGTAATACCTTAATAAAAAAATGTAAATATTTTTTAAAAAAGAAAGAAGACCTGAGAGGGAAGTTTATTGCTCTACAGGCCTAACTTAAAAAACAAAGAAAAATGGTAGTAATTCTCTAACTCTACACCTTAAGGAATTAAAAAGAGAGCAAAAAGAAAAGCCACAGTGAGCAGAAGGAAGGAGATAATAAATATCAGAGCAGAAATGAATGACATAGAAACCAAAGGAAAAAAAAATTACAAAAGATCAATGAAAGCAGGAGCTGATTCTTTGACAGGTTAAACAAGATTGAACCTCTAGCCAGGCTCACCAAGAAGCAAAGAGAGAGGACCCAAATAAACAAAATCAGAGATAAAAGAGGTGAAATAACAACAGACCGCACAGAAATACAAAGGATTGTTAAAAAATATTATGGACAACTCTATTCTAACAAACTAGTAAACCTGGAGGAAATGGACATATTCATAGAAAAATACAACTTCGAAAAATCAATCAGGAGGAATCTAAAAATCTCCATAGGCCTATAACTATGGAAGAAATCGAACCAGTCATAAAAAAGCTTCCAGCAAACAAAAGCCAGGGACCTGATGGCTTCACATGGGAGTTTTACCAAACATTCAAGGAAGAAATAAAACCTATCCTCCTCAGAAAATTCCAAAAAATTCAAGGGGAAGGAACACTTCCAAGCTCGTTCTTTGAAGCTAGCATCACCCTAATACCAAAACCAGATAAAGACAGCACAAAGAAACAGAATTACAGGCCAATATCCCTCATGAACATAGATGCCAAAATCCTCAACAAAATTCTAGCAAATTGAATTCAGCATTACTTCATAAAGATCATACACCATGACCAAGTAGTATTTATCCCGGGGATGCAAGGATGGTACAATATCTGCAAAACAATAAACCTGATACACAACATAAACAAATTGAGAAATAAAAATCACATAGTCATATCAATTGATGCAGAAAAAGCATTTGACAAAATCCAACACCCTTTCTTGATAAAAAGTCTCATCAAGGTGGGAAGAACAGGATCATACCTCAAAATAATAAAAGCCATATATGACAAACCCACAGCCAACATCATTCTCAATGGGCAAAAACTAAAACCATTTACCTTAAGAACAGGAACAAGCCAAGCATGCCCACTCTCACCACTCCTGTTTGACATAGTACTGGAAGTACTAGCCATTTATATCAGACAAGAAGAAGAAATAAAAGGCATCCAAATTGGAAAAGAAGAAGTAAAACTGTCCTTATTTGCAGATGACATGATATTGTACAGAGAAAACCCTAAAGACTCCACCAAAAAATTATTAGACTTAATAAATGAATTTGGCAAGGTAGCAGGATACAAAATTAATGCCAAGAAATCTATGGCATTTCTATACACCAATAGTGAACTTACAGAAAGAGAGACTAAAAAAGCAATCCCATTTCCCATTGCACCAAACAAATTAAGATACCTAGGAATAAACTTAACTAAGGTGGTAAAAGACCTATATGAGGAAAACTACTGGACACTGAAAAAAGAGATAGAGGAAGACATAAACAGATGGAAGAACTTACCAAGTTCATGGATTGGTAGAATTAACATCATCAAAATGCCCATACTACCCAAAGCAATCTATAGATTCAATGCACTCCCCATTAAAATACCAATGGCATATTTCACAGACCTAGAACAAAGTGTCCAAAAATTCATCTGGAATAAAAAAGACCCCAAATAGATGCAGCAATCCTGAGAAAAAAGAATAAAGTAGGTGGGATCTCAATACCAGATTTCAAGCTGTATTAAAAAGCCACTGTTCTCTAAACAGCCTGGTACTGGCACAAAAACAGACATATAGACCAATAGAATTGAATAGAGAACCCAGAAATCGACCCAAGCCACTGTACTCAATTACTATTTGACAAAGTAGGCAAGAGCATAAATGGAGTCAAGACAGTCTCTTCAACAAATGGTGTTGGGAAAATTGGACAGGTACATGCAAAAAAAAAAAATGAAACGAGACCACCAACTCACACCATACACAAAAAAATAACTCATAATGAAAAAAGGACTTAAACATAAGTCGGGAAACCATAAAAATACTAGAGCAATCCACAGGCAGCGAAATCTCAGACATAAGCCGAAGCAATTTCTTCACTGATACTGCTCCTAGGGCAATGGAAACTAAAGAGAAAATAAGCAAATGGGACTACATCAAATAAAAAGCTTTTGCACAGCAAAAGAAACCATCAACAAAACAACAAGAAAGCCCACTGCATGGGATAACATATTTGCCAATGTTATCACCGATAATGGTTTAATCTCCAACATTTACAGGGAAATTGTACAACTTTATAAAAGGAAGATAAACAACCCCATAAAAAAAATGGGCAATGAACCTAAATAGATACTTTTTGAAAGAAGACAGAAGGAATGCCAAGAGACATATGAAAACATGCTCTAAGTCACTAATTATCTGAGAGATGCAAATCAAAATGACAATGCGATACCATCTCACTCCTGTCAGAATGGCTATCATCAACAAATCAACAAAGACAAGTTCTGGCGAGGATGCGGAGAAAAAGGAACCCTCCTGCATTGCTGGTGGGAATGCAGACTGGTGCAGCCACTGTGGAGAACAGTATGGAGTTTCCTCAAAAAAACTAAAAATGGCACTCCCATTTGACCCAGTGATCCCACTTCTAGGAATATATCCCAAGAATGCAGAAACACCAATTAGAAAGGATATGTTCATAGCAGCACAACTCACCATAGCTAAGATTTGGAAATAGCCTAAGTGCCCATCAGCAGATGAGTGGATTAAAAAACAGTGGTACATCTACACAATGGAATACTATGCTGCTGTAAAAAAGAAGGAGTTCTTACCATTTGCAACAGCATGGATGGAACTGGAGAACATTATGCTAAGTGAAATAAGCCAGTCAGAGAAAGATCAATATCATACAATCTCACTCATTTATGAAATATAATGAACAATATAAACTGATGAACAAGAACCCATCCAGAGACAGAGAAACATCTATCAGACTGTCAAACCTCAGAGGGAAGGTAGAGGAGGGGAGGTGTAAGGGAGAAAGATCAACCAAAGGACTTGTATGCATATATATAGGCCTAACCAATGGACACAGACAACAGGGGGGTGAGGGCATGATTGAGGGAATGGAGGGGTAATCTGGGGATAAGGACACATATGTAATAACTTAATAAAGAAATTAAAAAAAACTGTAAAAAAATTAAAAGTTATGTTGAGACTATACTGCATTCTATACTGCATGTCTAAAAAAATCAATGTACTTATATTTATTTAATGATATCTTATTACAAAAAAAATCCTATATATTATCTGAGTCTTCAGTGAGTTGTAATATTTTTGCTGGTTGAGGGAGAGACCTAGATGTTGATGGCTGCTGCCTATCAGCATGGTGGTTGCTGAAGTTTGAGGTGCTTGTGGCGATTTTTAAAAAGAAGACAACAATGAAGTTTGCTGCATTGATTAACTTCTTTTACCCACATTAGAACTTTTCTCAAAATTAGAGTAAAACCTCTCTAATCTTGCTACTGTTTTGTCAACTAAGTTTATGTAATATTCTAAATCCTTTGTTGCAATTTGAATAATCTCTTCATCAGAAATAGATCCATCTCAACAAACCACCTTCTCTACTTATCCATAAGAAGCAACTCCTTTTCTGTTACAGATTTATCATGAGATTGCAGCAACTCAGTCACATTTTTAGGCTCCACTTGTAATTCTAGTTACCTTGCTATTTCTACCACATGTGCAATTATTTCCTCTAGTGATGTCTCCAACCCCTCAAAGTCATCCATGACAGTTGAAATCAACTTCCTTCAAACTCCTTTTAATGTTGATATTTTGCCCTCTCCCCACAAATCGCAAATGTTTTCAATGAAATATAGAATGTTGAATCCTTTCCAGAAAGTTTTCAAGTTACTTTGCCTAGATCTAGTAGGGGAATCACTATGTGTGGTGTCTATAGCCTTATGAAATGTATTTTTTAAAAATATCTTTATTGATTTCAGAGAGGGAGAGATAGAAACATCAGGCTGAGAATCATTGATCAGCTGCCTTCTGCATTCCCCACATTGGGAATAGAGCCCACAACCCAGGTATGTGCCCTTGACCAGACTCAAACCCGGGACCCTTCAGTCCACAGGCCAACACTCTACCCACTGAACCAAACCAGCTAGGGCAAAATGTATCTATAATAATAAAAGTGTAATATGCTAATTATACCAGACAGCTGAACAACCTTCCAGACATCATTCCGGACGTACTTCCAGAAGAAGCGGCGGAAGCGGGGGCCAAGGCAGAAGTGGTTAGGGGAGATCAGGCAGGTAGGTGGGCAGTTAGGGGTGATAGGGCAGGCAGGCAGAGTGGTTAAGGGTGATCAGGCAGGCATGCAGAGTGGTTAGGGGTGATCAGGCAGGCAGGCAAACAGTTAGGAGCCAGCGGTCCTGGATTGCAAGAGGGTGCAGGCTGGGCTGAGGGACCTCCCCCACTCCTCCCTGTGCACAAATTTCGTGCACCGGGCCTCTAGTTTTTTAAATAATAAAACTTGAAAGTCAAGACTACTCCATGGGCTGGGAATGAATGTTGTGTTAGCAGTCATGAAAACAAGATTAAACTCATTGTATATCTCCATCAAAGTTATTGGGTGATGAGGTGCATTGTTAATGAACAACATTATTTTAAAAGGAACCTATTTTTCTGAGAAGTAGGTCTAAATATTGGGCTTAAAATACTCAATAAATTGTTTTGAAAGCAGGGTTGGAAGTTCCTTTTATAGAGCACAAGTAGAGTAGATTTAGCATACTAGTAATTCTTAAGCAGTAAAAAGTTTTTGGAATGATAAATGAGCATTGACTTCAACTTAAAGTTACCAGTTTCATTAGCCCTTAGCAAAAGAGTCAGCATGTCCTTTGAAGCTTTGAAGCCAAGCATTGACTTCTCCTCTGTAACTATGGAAGTCCTAGATGACATATTCTTCAAATATAAGGCTATTTCATCTACATTGTAAATCTGTTGTTTAGTGTAGCCACCTTCATTCATTATCTTAGGCATATCTTCTTGATAACTTGCTTCAGCTTCTACATCAGCACTTGCTATTTCACCTTTACGTTTTTGTTTTACTTTATTTTTAACACTATTACAGATGTCCTCCTCCCCCACCTTTTCCCACCTCCCCTCAGCCCCTACCCTCACTTCCCTTTGGCCATCACCACACTGTTGTCTGTGTCATGAGTTATGCATATATGATCTTTGAATAGTCCCTTCACCTTAACTTTATTTTTGTAATCCTCACCAGAAGATACTTTTCCACTGACTTCAGAGAGAACAGGAGAGAGAAAGAGAGAGAGAGAGAGAGAGAGAGAGAGAGAGAGAGAGAGAGAGAGAGAAGAGAGAAACATCAATGTGAGAGAGATACATTGATTGGTTGCCTCCAGCGAGCACCCCAACTGGGACAGGCATTGAACCTGCAACCCAGGTATGTTCCTATGACTGGGAATCAAGCCCACAACCCTTCGGTCTATGGGCCAATGCTCTACCACTGAGACACACAGGCCAGTGCTCCTTCACCTTTACTTTTATCTTATGGAAATAGCTTCCTTCCTTAAATCTTATTAATCAACCTGTGCTAGCTTTAAACTTTTCTTTTGCAACTTGGCATTTGGGGATTGGATGATGTCTCTGCTGATTTCTAAGAAAAGTTGTAAATTACTGTAGGTTAGATTAATTTTCCTTTGTACACCTGAGTTGATCATCTCCATTTTGTCTTTGATATAAATGACTACATTTTAGTTTGCTTTTACAGTACAGTTTCAAGTTTTTCATATCATTGCAAAGTCATACTTTACAGATAACTTTTAGGTTACAGTTAGAAACATATCTTTATGTTGGAGAAATTTGACAGAAACCATCTTACACAAATAATAATACTTATCATCATCCTTATTGCAACAAAATGGCCTGTTTTTATAACATAATTCACTTAGAAGCCATAAGTTACATATGAGGAATTTATGGGATGTGTGTTAAACAAAATATAATTAAGGAAAGCATCTGGACAAATCCAAATTGTAGGACACTCTCTAAACACTACCCTACAGTCTTCAGAAATACCCTGGCTTCATGAAAGACCCAAAAAAAGAAGAAAGAAAGAAACAAAGGAAGAAAGAAAGAAAGAAGTTTTACTGATCTAGATTGTAAAAAGAGTTAAACATGAAAACTCTATTAAATTCATGTATACTTGCTTAAGTAAAGCAGCTTTCAAATATATTGAGAAATTTTAATGTGAACTCTATATTGATATTTTATCCATATTAAACCTTTTGAGTATGATAAGTATGGTGTAATTTTGTTGAAGAATAATCTAGTTCTTAGTAGGTATTTGCTGAAATATTTACTGACAAAGTGTCATTATGTAAGCAACTTCCAAAACGCGCGTATACAAGGCCAAATATTAACAGTTGTTTAATTCAGATAGAGTTTATATGGATGTACATTTTTGTCAAATTCTCTGTAGTTTGGAAGTTCCTTATACTAGAAAGTAGAGATAATATGGAAAGTGATACTAGAGGGTTGTCCAAAATTCAAATAACTTAAAATATAAACATTTTAAACAGTTAAAATACAAGTCAAAATTCCAATCAGAGAAAAATAAATATTACATGATCTCACTTATATGTGGAATCTAATGAACAAGATAAACTGACAAACAAAATAGATCCAGAGACATGGAAGCATGCAAAAGACTGAGGAATCTCAGAGTGAAAATGGGGAGGAAAAGAGGGGAGGCAGGGAGAGATTAACTGAAGAATTTATATGCATATTAGAGGCCTGGTGCAAGAATTCATGCACCGGTGGGGTCCCTCAGCCTGGCCTGCAGGGATTGGGCCAAACCAGCTCTCCGACATCCCCCGAGGGGTACCGGATTGCGAGAGGGTGCAGGCCAGGCCAAAGGACCCCACCAGTGCACGATTGGAGCCAGGGAGGGACCGCGAGAGAACTCCAAGACATGTCTGGCCCATCATGTCCAGTCCCGATCAGCCAGACCCCAGCATCAAGCTAACATACTGGTTGGAGCATCTGGTGGTCAGTGCACGTCAAAGTGACTGGTTAAACGATTGGAGGGACAATTAGCATAGTAGGCTTTATATATATACTAGAAGCCCAGTGCACGAAATTTGTGCACAGGGGTGTGTGTGTCCCTCAGCCCAGCCTGCACCCTCTCCAATCTGGGACCCCTTGAGGGATGTCTAGCTACCTATCCAACAAAAATATAAATTTTTCCTCTAAACTAAGTAATGATAGTCTGTTCCTGACCTAGATTATTTATGATTACCTTCAGGACAGTGTAAATAAATATAGATACTAAGAACTTATCAAATATATATTTAAATAACTATATTTCAAACTATACCAGACATATAGAGCACATAATAATACAATTAATGAATTTTCCCAAAGTGAACAAACCTTTTTAACCAAACTGAATATAAAAAAATGAATATTGCCCAGCTGGTGTGGCTCAGTGGTTGAGCATCAATGCATGAACCAGGAGGTTGGAATTCTATTCCTGGTCGGGGCACATGCCCAGGTTTTGGGCTCAATCCTGAGTAGGAGACGTGCAGGAGGCAGCCAACCAATGATTCTCTCTCATCATTGATGTTTCTATCTCTCTCTCCCTCTCTCTTCCTCTCTGAAATCAATAAAAAATATATTTAAAAAAATGAATATTACTAGTTACTCAAGCACCCCTCAAAACCTTCCATTTGTTGCAAAAGTATCCCCATTTCTAAGACTGGAAACTTATTTTGCCTGTTTTTGAAATTTATAAAAATGTAGCCATACTATACTTATTACATTGCACCTAGATTTTACACTCAATGTTTGCAAGAGTCTTCCTAGTTTATTTGCCTTCATTATCATATAATATTTTAATGTATGAAAATATCAAATTTTATTTTTATGGTTTTTATTTTGATAATAAATGAATAATGATGCCATGAACCTTTTTACATAAATCTTTTGGTTAGTATATGTATTCATTTCTAATGTGTATACATTTAGGACTGAAATTGCCAGGTCATAGATGTGTGTTTATTTTCAGCTTTAGAAAATATTGCCAAATAACTTTGCAAAGTAACTATATAAATTACACATCTATAAGAAATGTATGAGAGTTCCATTATTGCATCTTATTGATAATACTTTTTTTTTAATTTACTGAAGTATGTCTTTGTGCATGTGAATGGTATTATGTACTAATGTTTTACTTGCAATTTTATAATGACTAATACAATTAAGAATAGTTTCTCACTTGGATCACTCATTTTGCAAATGGCATATTCAAGCTTTCCCCTTATTTTTCTATTGCATTGTCTGCATTAAGTATACTGACTGGTTTATACGTGTTCTTTATATATTTTTGTTGGATAGTAGCTAGTTAAACATGAGACAAGGCATGCAAAGGAAAATTCATTCCTGCATGCCTACAGAGCCTAAGGTAAATCTTTAAGCCAGAACAGGCCTTACCATAGTTGGACTTGTGGTCACCAGACCTCTGATTCAATCTCAGGACATTGTTCAGTGGCATAGGTCACCAGCTCCAGTCACATAGCACATGCTCAGACAGCTAAGCCAAAGGGGGTAGCTCAAGAGATAAGAGCAGAGAAGTCCAGGAAGAAAAAGACCATAAACACCTGAGCTCTGTAACTAATCAGGGTACTCTCCATCTAGGTGCTTACTCAGTCCTATCTGAGTGTGCTTTTGCTGCGGCCAATAAATTCTTGCTTGCTTTGCTGTACTTTGTCTCCTAGCTGATCTTTTTCCTTCAAGAAGACAAGAACTGAGGTCTCCTCATCTCACTGGTAACACCTTGAATAAAGGACCTTTGTTGGATATGGGCATGACCAATAACTTTTCCCACTCTTTGACTTGATTATCACTCATTCACATAAATTTTAAAAAATATATTTTTTATTCATTTCAGAGAGGAAAGGAAAGGAAGAGAGAGATAAAAACATCAATGATAAGAGAGAATCATTGACCAGCTGCCTCCTGCACGTCCCCTACTGGGGATCGAGCCCACAATCCAGGCATGTGCCCTGACTGGGAATCCAATCATGACCTCCTGGTTCATAGGTCAATGCTCAACCTCTGAGCCATGCCAGTCGGGCCACATATTTGTTGATAAAAATAAGATTTTAAACTTAAGATCTAAATTATTGTTATTTTCTATTATGGACATTCAGTGTTCTGTTTTACAAATCTTTGATAACCAAGATTTGTTATAAAATATTTTCTAAAAGATCATAATTTCTTCTAAAAACATTTTTTTACCATTAACATTTAGATCTACAGTTTATTTGGATTTAATTTTTAAACAGGGTGTATACATGGTTCCTTTCTTTCTTTTGTATGCTTAACCAATGACATAGTACCATGTGTTGAAAAGATCATCTTTCCCTTCTGCATTACAAAGTCACCTTTGTCAAAAATTATGTGAGCACACAAGTATGAGTTCATTTCTAGAACTTCTATTAATTTATTGGAGTATTTGTCTATTTTATATCAATAACACATTATCTTAATATAATATAATAAGTGAATAGTAAGTATCTAGTAATGTTATTAATTCAACATTTTTTCTTTTTACTTTTTTTCTTGGGAATTCTTATAATATTAATTTGAGAAAGATCTTGTTAATTTTCACAAGAAAATCCTGCTGGAATTGTTAAAGAACTAGATTTGGTAATGTGGGCGAAAGGGACCACATGCCAACCTGAAAAGCTCAGGGAAGGCCTACATGGCAGTCTTGCAAACTCAGAGACCTAAAGTAACCACAAAGGATGGTCTGAAATTAAACTTTAACTAAAAGCAATTATGGTGGGCAGTTACATCCTAGGCCGGTATCTTCACTGACCAGGTTAACCTTTACCTTAGCTGAGACTATCTGTCTTTTTGCATCTATGATAACATACGCTTGAAATATCTGGGTAACTGGTAACTTCTCTTTTTCTGGACCCCCTGGGGCACAACCAAATGTGCTGGGCACCAGGACAGATACCACAAATTCCTTCATTATCATGTTAACTAGAGGCCCGATGCACGAAGATTTGTGCAAGAATGGGCTTTCTTTCCCCTGGCTGCCAGCATCGCCTTTGCTCTGGCTGGAGCTGCCTTTCTGCCTTCACTTGGCCCAGAGCTGCCTTTCCACCTTCCCACTCTTCCCAGAGTGGCTGGGGTGGTGCAGAATGCCTGCATCATCACCATGGCGATGACGCAAGCATCCCGCCCCTGCCTGCTTGGCGCTGCTTATGCAAATTAACCTGCCATCTTTGTTGGGTTAATTTTCATACTCACTACTGATTGGCTGGTGGGCATCGCGAAGGTACGGTCAATTTGTATCTTTCTCTTTTTTTAGTGTAGATTGTTCCTGCACCCACCTAAGAATGTGTCTATCATTTTACTTTTTATCCAATCCCAAGGGGTTCCCCACTTTGCTTTCTCCTGCCTCTCTAGTCTATCACCAATTAATTTCATGTAACCCACCTACCTCCCTTTCCTTTGATCGCAGTGTATAAGTACAGATGTAACCCACCATTCTCTGAAGCATTATCTCAATTCATTGAGGTTCTGCTTCCCGGCATATGTCGACAGTTTGGCTCTAATAAACTCACAAAAAGTATTTACATGTTTCAATGTTTTTTTTACGTTAACAATAAGTAGGAAGTTAGACTTGAGCTGCTGGGGTGAGGCCTGCCCTGGGGTACTGAACTGGGATCAAATCAACATTGTCTTCAGACTGTCTCTCTATGGGCAGCCCAGCAGCCAGCAGACTGCCTCTGGGCAGGTTCAGAACCATCCTGTTCTGGGTGCAAGCTTAGAAGAAAGTGGCAGCACTTCAATGTGACCTTACTAGGGCCCTGGACTTACTAGTATTACAATAAAATTTACATTTCAGTTTTAAATCATGTCCCTCGGGTCTTTCTGTAAGAATTATGGGTAAGGGCATGCACAGAAGAAATATAGTTATGTAACCCTTTTCTGTCAATCATCTTTGAATGAAAATGAAAGTCTCCATCCAAAAAATCCTTCATTGAAACCATATAACCCAGGAGTTTGGGGCCATTGTCTCTATCAACTGTCCTGCTCCTTGCTTGTAGTGTATTTTCAATAAATTCTACTTTGCTTTACTTTCATTTTCGTTGACCTTAAAATATTTTCTGCATTGACAAGGAGAACTGAGGTCCTAGCCAGTAACCCCAATTGGTAACAGATTGAATCTAAATATCAGTTTGAGCCTAATCTATATCTTAATAATAATAAGTATATCAATCCATAAACAACATATTTATTATTTAGGTTTCCTTTCATTTTGTTTAGCAATACATTGTTTCTTTCTGTCTTGTATATAGTATTAGATATATTCTCAGATATTTGATATTTAACATTTGAATAATTGATATTTAATGTAAATGGTACTATTATATTGGAATTCAGTGAATCAAACAGAAGATGCCACAGTCAGAGGGCTGAATTAGGAGTCTTTATTGCAAACGCCGGCGGCTGCGAGAGGACTATTGTCTCTCCAAAACCTCACGGCCCCGAATGAACTTGGGGTTAGCTTATAAAGGCAAAGAAAATCCATGTGCTGGGATGTGGGCAGTGTGCTTAGCAGATATCCCGCAGAAAGCTTGCAGTCTTGAGCACAGCTCAGATAACCAGAAGACACCTGGAATGGGAGGAACCAAGGATGGACCAGACCCCTACACCCTCAGAACAGCTTATAGGACCAGATAATTAAGAGGGGGCAGTGACTAGACTATAAGCTGATAAGAATGTACATTAGGTTACTGACACAGATTCATATTGCTAGCTCCTCCCCAAAAATGTCTTATTTTCCCCATTATTCAAGCAAGTGTGCTTACAGAAGCTAGAAATAGCAGAGTTACTTCTATCAGGGAGGCTATCTGGTTTAGTTACTTCCTGGAGTTAACAGAACAAAGGACCATCTGTGGTTAGTGGAAAATTTTAAACAGCAGTTCTTACAAAATGGAGGTTATGGGAACAAGATGGAGTGCCTATGGTTAAGATGGAGGGTGAGGGACAGGATGGAGTCAGTCCTTTCAAAGCCTATTGTTCAGTACCAGTATCTAATTACTAGTTATTTATAGTTCAAAGATAGAAATACAATAGATAATTGTTTATTAATTCTAGATCCAATAACCTAGCTAAATTCAATCCTAAGTCTAATAGATTATTATGTTTGTTTGGATCTTCCTTCTAAGCACAAAATAATATTTCTTTTGAATAATAACTACATTTTTTCCACTTTTTTTGTTTTTTATATATATTTTTTCATGATTTATTGAGCTGGCTATGGTCATTACTATACCACCAAATAAAAGTGATCAGAGCAAGCATACTTGTGATGTTCCTTATAATATGCAAATTCTTTCATATTTTACAATAAATTGTTTGTGCATATAGTTAATCAGATGAAACGTCATGTATATCTTAAAATAGTTTTATTCTAAAAATAAAACCAATATATAAAGTTAATTAGATATATGTGTCAATGAATTATTATAAGACAAATGTCTCTGTAATCACCATCCAAGTAAATAAATTAAATACTTCTAGTAACCCCAGAAACTACTTCATGTGTCCAATTCCAATCACAACCTCCTCCTTCTCCCCAAAATATATTAAGAAGACTTCTAAAAATAAAAATTTGCAATTTTAATAGTATTTTCACATAACATATGTGTTCATCTCTAGAGACTGTTTTCTTCTTTAAATATATACCTTTAAATGTATATTTATGCATTATTTTAGTCTGTTTATTATCTTTTTAAATTACCATTTATTTTTTGTTTTTTAACAATATTTTTTGTAAAAGAAAGAGTAATATTTTACTTGTAGTGAGAAGGCTAAAAAGGCTAATTCCAATGTAACCCTGATATTTGGGGAGGCTAGCAACCTGAATCTGTGCCAGCAAGCCCAGTGTACATTCTTGATAATCTATAATTAAGTCACTGCCTCTTTCCCAGAAACTGGTCTTGCATTTCTCAATGCTCACATTTCACAGAGGGCATAAACTATGAACAGTGCACAGCCCCAGAAGGGTGGGGGGTATTAGCACTGGCACCAGGCCAGAGCATTAGATATGGTCTCAAGACCCCCAACAACTGAGACCTTTTTTGCAAAGCCCACGAAAGGACTGGAAGCATAATCCATATTTGAGGGACAAAGAAATCAGACAGATATAAAAGGGAAGCTCCCTGCATGTTACTATACTCAGACTTGGGAAGTTATTCTGCTGAGTCCGCCACCATAAGTAAACAGTGTCACTCCTTTTCTCTAAAGTGTTGCTTGGTTTTTCTCTGGTCTTCTGCAACATCTGGTTCCCTGTACAGGGAAGCCCAACTGTGCTTGTCTTTTGGCCTCCAGTGAGTGGATCAGGTTTGGGGGCCCAGGGGCACAGGATAGGCCTCTGGGAGGTGCGACCTGCTGATTTTAGCAGAATTGAACGGGGGACTCCTGGAGCTCCTGCACCTCAGCCTAGGACCCGGCATCTGGAGAAAGTGGAAGGACACCTCTGGACCTGTCAACAGAAATGGTAAGGTAGGGACCCCACATAATCAGGCCCACTCTGAGAGAGTGGAAGGGGAGCTTGATTACCTCCCGGGAAGTCATACAACTTCGTCTGGTAAATTGGTAAGGAATCGGGTGGACTGTTTAAACTTTGAGTGAATGTCTGGTGAAAGTGTGTGAGTGTGGAAGAAGAGAGCCTGCCCTCTCCTATCCTTTGTGTGGCTCCACAATCTTGGTTACAGAATCAAAGTGGGCCCTAACTTGCAGTTCTGTGATTTGTCATATGGCATAACGGTGACCCACCCCCATGTGGAGATGACCAGGCCCAGGGTTTATATGGGTGCACCTTAGCTAAGGCAAATCTAAGCTCCCAAGGGACGTGGCCAGGCAGGCATATGAGTGGATCTGTGAAAAAAGGTCACCCCCTTCCCTTGTCTGTCTCTCACCACTGATCATCATGGGGTCGGGACAAAGTAAACCCACTGTCCTCAATTGCATGTTGAAAAATTTTAAAAAGTTTTCAATGGGGATTATGGTATTAAAATGGATCCCAAAACACTGAGGAAATTCTGTGAATTAGAATGGCCAGCCTTCGGGGTCAGCTGGCCCTCAGAAGGCTCTTTAGATGAAGAACTGGTCAGAGCAATCTGGAATGTAGTCACAGGGGACCCTGGACACCCAGATCAGTTTTCCTACATAGACATCTGGTTAGAAATTGCTCAAACCTTGCTGAGCACTCAGTAGTCACTCAGAGAGTAGTGCCTCTCTCGGGAAAGGAGATCACCATTATTGGAGCTACTGGGGATCAGACCTGTAGACCATTCTACCACCCTCGCTGATGCCAACCTGGCGGCCACTGAGTAATTCATGAATTCCTGTACTTGCCAAACTGTCCAGTGCCTCTAATGGGTAGAGACCTTTTAGCCAAAATGGGGGCAGAAATCACTTTTGCTCCAAATGGTTCTCCCAGCTTCGCCCAGGTGAGGAGACTTCCCCAATGATCCTGTCCTTAGCAGTGCCAAGAGAGGAAGAATGGAGACTTTATATCCCCAAGTCAAAGGCTTCACCATTAGAACCTGAATTAGAGGAAAAATTCCTGCTGGTCTGGGTGGAAAGGAATCCTCCGGGCCTGACTAAGGACCATGCCTTGGTTATATGCGACTTAAAGCCTGGGGCACAGCCTGTTAAAATCTGCTAATATTCAATTCCAAGGGAAGCACACCTAGGAATCCAGGTCCACTTAGACCGGCTGCTCCAGTGGGGACTTCTTAAACGATGCAGGTCTCCATGGAACACCCCTCTCTTGCCTGTCAAAAAGCCTGGGACTGATGACTACCACCTGGTGCAGGACCTGTGGGCTGTTAATGAAGCTATTATAACCCTGCACTCAGCGCTGCCAAATCCCTACACTCTTCTGGGACTCATTCTATCAGAGGCGGAATGGTTTACATGCCTAGATCTGAAAGATGCCTTTTTCTGCATTCAGTCGGCACCTTCCAGCCAACCCCTTTTTGCCTTTGAATGGGAAAACCGAACTACGGGGGCCAAGGAGCAGTACACCTGGACCAGACTGCCACTAGGGTTCAAGAACTCCCCTACTCTTTTTAGTGGAGCACTAGCATCTGATCTGTCTAAGTTCCCAGAACAGGACTTGGGGTGTGTTCTACTCCAGTATGTAGACAACCTCCTACTGGCTAGCTTCACACGAGCTCAGTGCTGGGAAGGAATGTGAGCCCTTCTGAGACTATTAACTGACACAGGTTATCGGATGTCTAAGAGAAAGGCACAGATTTGTCAGAAAGAAGTCAAGTAGGCTTCTGAATCACCCAAGGGAAATGAAGGTTAGGGACTGAAAGAAAGCAGGCAGTATGTGCCATCCCAGTCCCTTGCACCTGGCAGCGTATTTGGGAATTCCTGGGAGTGGAGTGGCAGGATTCTGTCGAATTTGGATACAAGGGTTTTCAGACCTGGCTAAACCTCTCTAGGAAGCTTTAAAATGGAAATAGAAGGCACCCATCGACTGGGTCCTGAGCAGGAGAAAACCTTCATCACTATAAAGGCAAAGCTCACTGAGACCCAAGCACTAGGACCACCAGATGTGACCTAGGACTTTAATCTCTTCATTCACCAGAACAGTGGGGTAGCCCTAGGAGTTCTAACCTAGGAATTTGGACCCTGGCAAAGAGCAGTAGCCTATCTCTCCAAGCAGGTTGACCCAGTTGCCTCTGGGTGGCCCCCATGTCTCAGGGCCCTTGCATCCATGGCATCGTTAGTCAAGTAAGCAGATAAGCTTACCTTAGGACAAAATTTAGTGTAAAAGTACCTCATGCTGTTGTCATCCTGATGGAATCAAGGGGGCAGCACTGGCTGACTCATGCTCGAATGACTCAGTATCAAGGGCTCTTATGTGATAATCCACGAGTATGTTTAGAAGCAGTGAGAACTCTTAATCCTGCCACCTTTTTACCCGTTGCTGAGGGAGCCCCTGAGCATGATTGCCTAGAAGTCCTAGAGGAAGTTTACTCCAGGTGGCCAGATCTAACAGACAAGCCCCTACAGAACCCGGAATTAGTATTGTTCATAGGCGGCAATAGCTTCTTATATGAAGGAAAAAGACGAGACAGATATGAAGTTGTATCAAACTTTGAGACAATCGAGGCACAGGCCCTGCCTGAAGGATGGTCAGCATAGAGAGCAGAACTTTGGGCCCTAGTACAAGCCCTAGAACTCAGTAAGAATAAGTGCGCCAACATCTACACTGATTCACGTTATCCCTTTGCTACCCTGCATATCCATGGGGCCATATATAAGGAAAGGAGGCTCCTGATGGCCGGAGGAAAAGGTATCAAAAATCAGAATGAGATTTTAAATTTACTAGAAGCAGTCTGGGAGCCTAAGGAAATAGCCGTCATCCATTGCAAAGGTCACCAGAAAGGGAAAGATCAGTGTCAGAAGGAAACCAACGTGCTGACGCCCCAGCCAAGGTGACTGCTAAAGAACAAGTAGCACCGTCACGGATCATGTTGACCCCTAAATTATCTGAACCTCCAAAATACACGCCTCAGGAAGAGGAATGAGCTCAGCAAGAAGGGAGCAAGAGGATGAAGGAAGGTTGGTGGATACTCCCAGATCATAGTGTCTATGTCCCAGAACAGTTAGTCCAGCAGCATGAACTTACTCATTTAGGGAAGACTGCCCTAGAAGCTTTGTTAGGCAGATACTACCTAATTGCCCGCCTTCCCCTTTGTGTGCCTTAGTCTCTCAGTGTTGCCTCCTCTGTGCTCAGAACAATGCCAAACGGTCCTATGGGACCTATAGGAGTTCAGCGCTGTGGGTAATCTCCCTTTGAGGACTTAGAAGTGGATTTTACAGAAATAGGGCCTAGCAGAAGAAATAAATACCTACTAGTCTTTGTATGCACCTTTTCAGGCTGGGTCGAGGCATATCCCACTCACATGGAAAAGGCGAGAGAAGTCACTAAGGCATTGCTGAAGGATTTAATTCCACGGTATGGAATGCCTCTGACCATAGGGTCCAATAATGGCCCAGCCTTTGTAGCAGAAATAGTACAACAGGTAGCTAAGGCTTTAGGAATTAAGTGGAACCTACATACATCTTACAGGCCTCAGAGTTCAAGGCAAGTAGAGCACATGAACCGGACTCTCAAGCAGGTTATGGCTAAGCTATGCCAAGAGACAACCTTACCCTGGACAGGTATCTTGCCTCTTGTACTCCTGCGGGTACGCTGTTCCCTGAGGGCCAGGGTATGTTTCTCTCCCTTTGAAATTCTACATGGTAGACCCCCTTCCTTCATTCAGCCTAAGGGAGATTTGGGGGAAATAGGGAACTTAGAAATCCAGAAGCAACTACAAGGACTTGTAAAAACTGTCTTTGAGGTCCACAGATGGGTTACTGATCAGTTACCCATCTCTCTAGGAATAGCTGTACATCCTTATAAACCTGGAGACCACGTTTGGGTAAAGGATTGGAAAAAGGAACCCCTCAAGCCTACCTGGAAGGGACCCTATCCAGTCATATTAACCACCCCCACAGCTCTTAAGGTTACAGGATAGAATACCTGGATCCACCACTTCCAGGTGAAGGCAGCTCATCAGCCAAGCAGCGATCAGTCCGAGTGGAAGGTGACCCCAGATCTTGAAAATCCCCTCTGGCTGCACCTCAGCAAGGAAACGAAGGCCTCATCATGAATTGCTGGACCACTCCTTGTCATGCCATCCTTGGCTACATCTGCCTTGCAGGAATAGTCATAATATTACTCTTTGTCCTAGCGGTTCACTGCTGTGGACCCTCACTGAAAAGGAATAGAAGGAATAACATGCTCCCACTAATGATATTAGCTAGCACATACTTGCTTCCCTTAGGGACTACTACCACGTGCCCTTGCTTAGAGACTTGCTACCCAAATATGCTAGACCAGGTAGTCTACAGGAGAACCCAATCAAGCCATATTTTTGTTAGCTATACTTATCAGCCTGCGGCATGTTACAACTTTGCTACCAAATGCACATGGGGGATGGTGAGGGGGAAATTAAAAATGGGCAGGACGCATCTGAAAGGAAAGCCAGACTCAGTAACTTGCTAGACTCGCCACACCCATGTTGGCTACTCTGATGGGGTGTGGGACGTCCAGGACCAAGCCCAGGAGGCAGATGTTAAAAAGACTATAAGGAATCTGCTTGAACATAAAGCACCCAGATTACGTAAGCTGAGGACTCAGCCGCAGAAGCGATATGATCTAGACCCCAGGCTTTATCATTTCCTCAATTCAACCCACCACCTCCTCAATATTACCAACTTTTATTTGGTTAGGGACTGCTGGCTTTGCCTCCCCCCGGGACCATTCCTATAATGACTACTCCAGTAAACATAACTAAACCAGGGAACTTAACAGAAGAAATAATAGGACCTGTCACAGCCAAAGTGCAGCTAACTAATGTTGCCCCTATTTGTCCCAGCCGTACGCAGGGCCCACACCCACAGGTCCCCTCCCAGAGGAGCTATGCAACTCTGCCCCCAAGGCTGGAAACACCACCTCCCCGGTGCCCCTGCAGGAGCAGTCTACGTGTGTGGGACCACTGCTTACCTCTGCCTGCCTGCAAACTGTACTGGAGTGTGCACTCTTGCCTATCTAAGCCCAGATATGTTTATTATACCCAACAACCAATCATTGAGACCCCCCTTAAAGCAATAACTAGATATAAGAGGGCTCTGCAAGTAATCCCCCTTCTAATAGCACTCAGAATTGCGGGTAGCATAGGAGCCAGGATAGGGGGAATAGCTCATTCTGTCTCCTCTTATCAAGTTTTGACCCAAGAATTTTCAGAAGACATAGAGAGAGTAGCTGAGACTCTAATTGCCTTACAGGATCAAGTTGATTCCTTAGCCACAGTAGTACTACAGAATAGAAGAAGATTAGACTTACTAACAGCAGAGAAAGGTGGAAGCTGCCTCTTCTTAGGAGAAGAGTGCTGCTTTTACTCCCACCAGTCAGGCATTGTCAGGGATAAGGCAAAATATCTAATAAAATGAGCAACAAAAAGAAGACAAGATCTATCCAAGTCCTGGGCTATTTGGGGGTAGGGAGGTCTGGAAATGGCTTCTCCCATTGGCAGGACCACTGTTAAGGCTACTCATAGTCTTAACATTAGGACCATGTCTTCTAAATTTCTTAACTCACTTTATATCATCTCACCTAGATGCCTTTAAACTTCAGATGGTCCTACAAACCAGAAGAACTCCCTACAAACCCCTCCAAGAGGAAGAAACGGGATGCTAACCCCTTGGTCATTGCCCCTTATCAGCAGGAAGCAGCTAAGAGCCGTCGTCGTCCCTGTTTATCATAACATCCCGTAGTCATTGTACCACAAGGCTAAGAGAAGCTTGTGGGACAAGGGGGGTGGGAGGATGAGAAGGCTAAAAAGGCTAATTCCAATGGGGGGTGGGGCTAGCAATCTTAATCTGTGCCAGCGCCAGCAAGCCCAGTGTACACTTTTGATAACCTGTAATTAAGTCACTGCCTCTTTCCCGGAAACTGGTCTTGCAGGACCTGTTACCTAAATGCTCATATTTCACACATGCCATAAACTATGAACAGTGCACAGTCTCGGGGGTGGGGGTGGGGATGGAGGTATTAGTGTTGGCGCCAGGCCAGAGCATTAGATATGGTCTCAAGACCCCCAACACCTGGGGCCTTTTTGGTAAAGCCTGTGAAAGGACTGGAAGCATAATCCATATTTGAGGGACAAAGACACCAGAAAGATATAAAAGGGAATCTCTCTGCATGTTACTTTGCTCAGACTTGGGAAGTTATTCTACTGAGTCCACCAGCATATTAAACTGTGTAACTCCTTTTCTCTAAACCATTGCTTTGTTTTTCTCTGGTCTTCTGCAACAGAACTGCATGCATGACATATTTGCTGATTGTCTACTCAGAATTCAGTTTAACAGGGTCTTTCTCCTGAATATTTTTAAAAATTTACCAGTGGGGCCAAAACCGGTTTGGCTCAGTGGATAGAGCGTCGGTCTGCGGACTGAAAGGTCCCAGGTTCGATTCCAGTCAAGGGCATGTACATTGGTTGTGGGCACATCCCCAGTAGGGGGTGTGCAGGAGGCAGCTTGTCGATGTTTCTCTCTCATCGATGTTTCTAGCTCTCTATCCCTCTCCCTTCCTCTCTGTAAAAAATCAATAAAATATATGTTTTAAGAAAAATTTACCAGTGGGATCCAGAAGCTTGATCAGATTAAAGTTATATCTTGGTAAAAAAGAAAAACACCCATCATTATGTGCTATATGTTCTTTCTTTTAGAATGTCAATGTAAGAAATGTTCAAACCTATAGAGAATTTTTATGAGTTTATTTATGTCAAACTGATGATAATTGCCAGGAAGCAAAATCTCAATGGATTGTAAAAATCCTCCAGAAAATTGAAGTTTTACCCCTTATTTTATACATCAGAATCAAAGGGGAAGACTTACAGGGATTACATGAAGTCCACTGGTAATAAATTAGGAAGGCAGGAGAAGGCAAAGCGGGGAAATCTCGAATTGGATAAAGAAAGCAAACAGAATAGACACATACTTCTTTTACATATGTGGGCATAAGATAGTTAACAGTTAACAGTTAACAGTTAACAGGATAACAATAATAATGAAGGGATTTGTGTTCTGTTAACATAAAAATAGTCAAACCTGTAAAGGATTTTTGTGAGTTTATTAGAGCCAAACTGTGGACAATTGCCAGGAAGCAGAATCTCGAGGGATTGGGATAATGCTTCAGAGAATGGCGGTTTTTCATCTATTTTTATACATTGAAATCAAAGGAGGGGATGTAGGTGGGTTACATGAAATCCATTGGTAATAGATTAGAGAGGCAGGAGAAAGTAAAGTGGAGAAACTTCTAGGATTGGATAAAAAGTAAAATGATAGACTTAGGTGGGTACAGGATAGTTAACAGTCAACAATATAACAATAACAATAAAAGTATTTGTGGTATCTGTCCTGGAGCCCAGGCACATTAGGTTGTGCCCCAAGGGGTCCGAAAAAGGGAAAGTTACAAGTTACCCAGACATTTCAAGGATCTGTTATCATAGATGCAAAAAGACAATAGGCTCAGTTAAGGTAAAAATTGACCTCCTCAGGGAAAATACTGGCCTGGGACATGACTACCACCATAACTGTTTTTAGTTAAAGTTTTAATTTCATATCATCCATTGTAGTTACTTTAGGTCTTTAAGTTTTCAAGACTGCCATGCAGGCCTTCCCTGAGCTTGTCAGGTTAGCATGTGGCTTTTTTGCTTTTTTTTTTTTTCGTCCACAGGTCTCTGGTGCAGTGGTTGTGCTCTGAGGGGTCTGGAAAAAGGAAATTATTTTGGCATTCCAAAGTTATGTTGTCGATGCAAAAATATAGTAGATAGGCTCAGTTAAGATAAAGATTGACCTTTGTCATGGAGAATGCGGGCCTAGGACATGATTACCTGCCATGAATTCATTTTGGTTAGGAAGTTTTAAATTCAGACCATCTTATGAGGTTACTTTCAGTCTCTGAGTTTGTAAGGCCACCATGCAGACCTCCTATGAGCATATCAGGTTTAATATGTGTCACCCACCCCCTTATTTTTTGTTCACAAAAAGTAGATATTATGTCATAATATCTGTCACTTGTTTGTGGTGTTAGAGAAATATCAATGCTCAATGCTTAGAGTCATGAATTTATTGAGGATTTCAAAAATGGGATTTTCTAACTGTATGTTTGATTATATTTATTGTTTCTATAAGGACCAACTTTTCCTCACCTACTACTTGGTCACATAGTAGTACTCCTCTTATAGGAAAGAAATATAAATGGTGGACTATTTTTTTTTTTTACCAGTTTTTAAGATAAGAAATTCATCTCCATCACCACTGAAAGATAAATACATTTGTTATATACCATTATGAATCATGGATTTTGTGAGGGCTAAAATATATTCATGCTTTTTCTCCCACCTGCTAAATTCTTCTAAGCTGGGCTAATAACCAAATTAACAGAGACAGATTAACAAGAAAAATATCAGTGTTTAATACATGAAAATTCCTGAGACACTGAGGCAATATTGGGTATATAAGACTTATTTGGACAAAGTAGGAAGGGCGGAGAACAGGGTATTAAATTTCAGAAGTGAGAATGGGCAATTTACAGGTAGTAGAGAAAGAGCAGAACACACATGGCAGGAAATCCTGGCTGGGCAACTCAGAAACAATGGGACACAGAGGGAATGTAGCTAAAAGGCACCTCCCTGAAGCCCTCTTGTGATCATACTTAATTCAAATTAGTCTAAGGTGACATCCTAAATCTTATTCCTAAAGCAGGTTTCTCTGTCTGAATCTCTTGGGCAGGAAAGAGGATAGGGGGTCAAAGATTCTCTCAGAGTCTTCTGTTTCTTAATATAGAGCTAAAATCAATATCTCACAAAGCAGCTTCAGGGTGGCAAAATTCTGGTACCTTCAATTTTGATACAGCTGATTGGCTTCAATCCATTGCAATTATAATTACTATCAAATCTCTTCTTTCCTCAACATTTTCTAGGGATAGCTTCCTTTAAATGATATAATACTAATTGATTTTTGCAGTTTCCTTGATATCTGGTATGATAAGATGTTCAGGCTCATCTTGCACACTCCCTACCTAAAACTGGCAACTTCTCTAAGAAGCACTGTTTTTTGTTTGCTTGTTTGGTTGATTTTTTTTTTTTTTTTTAGTTGCTTGTTTATTTGTTTTTTAGGTAAATGGTATTTCAAGATCACAGTATAGGGTCCTTGGATTCTGACTGTTTCTGGTTTGGCTATTTTTTTCTAGTGTTTAAATACATGTCTATATATAGATAATATACTACAATATATTTTAAAAATATGAAATAGTCTATAGATTCATAATGATACTTCAAATTTAAATTCAGTTTTTTCTTACTTCTTCTGTATTACTTTTTTATAACTTTTTTCAAACTAACAGTGCTATTTCTCAAAGACTAAAGGAATGGAAAATTAAGTCTCCTAATAAGGTGTTATCTAGAATATGTGAGAACATCTGCAAATTTTCTCTTTAAATGGCAACAATAAAATTGTATAATGTCGTCAAAAAGTCATTTTTTTAGGGCTCTGAAAAATGATCAAAAGCAAAAAGCAAATTTAGAAGCATTTATTTAAGAAAATCTATGAAATGGTGAAAAAAAAATAGGGAGCCTGTGCACTTTACCAAGGTCTATTCCCATCCTTCTTTTCCTCTCCCCAGATCCATTGTGTGGAAGTTTTACTTGGGCAAGCCATGAAGACTGGCAATCTGTTTCCCTGATGGAGGGAGCTAAATTTATGTTTAGCAAATTATAGAAAATTGTATTCTTAGGAACATGTTGAAACCAGAACATCAATCTCAGTAGAAAATTTTCAGGAAGCTTAAGGTCACAGCTAGATTACATTCATGATGTAATTAAGAAGAGCAAAAAAACCCAAATATATATATGGAGAAAAAATTAATAAGAATATCTTGGAATATAGACAATAGGTGAAAACAATCTAAATATCCATCAATGAATGGATAAACAAATTATGGAATATTATTTGGCTATTAAAAGGAATGAGTATTGATATATGCTACGATACGGATGAACCTTGAAATATTCTATAAAGTGAAAGTAGCCAGTCACACAAGGCTGAATATTATATATTTCTATGAGTAGGAAAATCTTACAGAGACAGAAACTAGATTAGTGTTTGCTTAAGATGGAAGGTGGGGTCAAGATGGATTATAGCTACCAGTGAGGGTGTTTCTTATTGAGGTAACAAAAATCCTATCTAATAAAAGAGTAATATGCAAATTGACCATCACTCCAACACACAAGATGGCTGCCCCCATGTGGTCAAAGATGGCTGCCCCCATGTGGACACAAGATGGCCACCACAAGATGGCTGGCAAAGGAGAGCAGTTGTGGGTGATCAGGCCAGCAAGGGAGGGCAGTTGGAGGTGACCAGGCCAGCAGGGGAGGACAGTTGTGGGGGAATCCAGGCCTGCAGAGGAGACCAGTTAGGGGGGACTAGGTCTGCAGGGGAGGACAGTTGGGGGGTATCCAGGCCTGCAGAGGAAGGCAGTTAGGGGGGGACCAGGCCTGCAGCTGAGGGTAGTTAGGGGCAACTGGGTGGGCAGGAAAGCAGTTAGGCATAAATCAGGCCGGCAGGGGAGTGGTTAGGGGGTGATCAGGCTGGCAGGCAGAAGTGGTTAGGGGCAATCAGGCAGGCAGGCAGGCAAGGGGTTGGGAGCCAGCATTTCTGGATTGTGAGAGGGATGTCCCAGATTGGAGAGGGTACAGGCTGGGCTGAGGGACACCCCCCCTGTGCACAAATTTTGTGCACTGGGCCTCTAGTATTCTATAATTGACTGTGGTTATGATTGCATAATTAGGTGATTATAGTAAAAAACATAAAATTGTACACTTTAAATGGGTGAATTTGTGGGGTGGGATTTAGATCTCAATAAGTAAGCTAATTATTTAAAATGGTTAGATTGTCAAACCTATAAAGACAGAATACAGGTTATTGCTTCCATACATTTGGGGTTACAAAAGGGATTAGAAGTGACATTTTTGAACATTTTTATCACCCTTTAAAGCAAAGGTATGAGATTCCTTTTAAGGGTAATAAAAATGTTCAAAATTTATATTGTAATGATGGTTTTACAACTCTACAAAAAGTCTAAAGCTATTGAACATACCCTTTAAATGGGTATATTTTAAGTATGTACATACCTTATCTAATAAAGAGGGAATATGCTAATTGACCCTCATGCTGTCACAAAGATGGTGGCACCCACAAACAATAGGAGGGAATATGCTAATTGTCTGCCCCGCCCTCAAATATGGTGGCACCAACAGCCAATAAGGAGGGAATATGCTAATTGACTGCCCTGCCCTCAAATATGGCGGTGCCGACAGCCAATAAGGAGGGAATATGCTAATTGAATGCCCCACCCTCAAAGATGGCGGCACCCACAGCCACAAGATCGTGGCACCCAGTCCCCTCAATCCCGCCGGGGCGGCAGGCATATGGCAAGGCTGGGCCCACCCACAGGCAGGCCCGGCCACTCTGCGCGCCTGCCTCTGGAGTACCCCAGCTCCCTCAGCCCCCCAGCCACTCAGGGCTGGCCCAAGGCACAGGCAAGCCTAGGGTGGCAGCTGCCCAGGTGCCCAGGGCTGCCCGAGGCTCAGGTAACCAGGCCTGGCTGAGGCTTGTGCTGCCGACAGTGGCAGCAGCACAGGTGTGATGTGGCATTGCCTTCCCCTGATCACCTGGTTGCCTCACACCCCTGAGGGCTCCCGGACTGTGAGAGGGGGAAGTCCGGGCTGAGGGACCCCTCCTCCAGTGCATGAATTTTCATGCACCAGACCTCTAGTACCTCAATAAAGTGGAAAGAAGGAAGGAAGGAAGGAAGGAAGGAAGGAAGGAAGGAAGGAAGGAAGGAAGGAAGGAAGGAAGGAAGGAAAAGAAAGAAAGAAAGAAAGAAAGAAAGAAAGAAAGAAAGAAAGAAAGAAAGAAAGAAAGAAAGAAAGAAAAGAAAGAAAAAAAAAAGAAAGAAAGAAAGGAAGGAAGGAAGGAAGGAAGGAAGGAAGGAAGGAAGGAAGGAAGGAAGGAAGAAAGAAAGAAAGAAAGAAAGAAAGAAAGAAAGAAAGAAAGAGAAAGAAAGAGAAAGAAAAAAAAAGAAAGAAAGAAAGAAAGAAAGAAAGAAAGAAAGAAAGAAAGAAAGAAAGAAAGAAAGAAAGAAAGAAAGAAAGAAAGAAAGAAAAGAAAAGAAAAGAAAGAAAGAAAGAAAGAAAGAAAGAGGAGGGAGGGAGAAGGGAGCAAAGGGAAAGCAAGGAAAGGAGTGGGGAAAGGAAGGAAAGGGAGATGAAAGAGACAGAATGGAGAAAACCTGTTGTAAACTACACTCACATCAACTCAAATGGGCTATGAGTCTAATGAGTGGTATTTCATAATGATGAAAGTGTTGATCCTTAAAAGGCCATGATTACATGCAATGTGCTTGTACATGAAAACAGAGCTTCAAGACACCAAAATTACAGGTCTGATCAAAGAGGTAAACAAATTAGAGTTATAGTTGTATACTTTAACACTATCTATCAAATGTCATTTGGAAAGATAATATCTAACATTCATTTCAAGTAATCATGGAATAATTCCTAAGGGAGGCCTTATGTTTGGTCATAAAACATTTAATTCATTTCAAATAATAGAAATTGTATAGAGTGTGTTCTGCGACAACTGAAAAACAAACAAACAAAAACAAACCTGTATCTAAAAAGGGGAATAAAGGCATAAACTATATTTTTTAATATTTTTACTTATTTTTTTAGAGAGAAGAGAGAGGGAGAGAGAGAAACTTTGATGTGAGAGCAAAACACCAATTGGCTGCTTCCTGCACACTCCCCACCAGAGATTGAGAGTCCAACCCAGGCATGTGTCTTGACTGGGAATCAAACCTGCAACCTCTTGATGCACAGGATGATGCCTAACCCAATGAGCTACACCGACTAGCAGTGGTTCTCAACCTTTCTAATGCCATGACCCTTTAATACAGTTCCTTATGTTGTGGTGACCCCCAACCATAAAATTATTTTCGTTGCTTCTTCATAACATGATTGTGCTACTGCTATGAATCGTAATGTAAATATCTGTTTTCCGATGATCTTAGGCTCTACAGCAGCGGTTCTCAACCTGTGGGTCACGACCCACAAGTTGAGAACCATTAGCAGGGTTGCCTAAGACCATCGGAAAACACAGATATTTACATTACGATTCATAACAGTAGCAAAATTACTGTTATGAAGTAACAACTAAAATAATTTTATGGTTGGGGGTCACCACAACATGAACTGTATTAAAGGGTCTCAGCATTAGAAAGGTTGAGAACCACTGGGCTAGGGTGAATAAAACATTTTAAATAACAAATAGAACAGAAACAACATGATAATTAAAAAAATATTTTGTACTGAACAATAATGACAGCAACAGCATATCAAAATATGTTATAGGAAGTTAAAACAGTGCTTAGAGGAAAATTGGTATCAACAAATGAATATATTAGAAAGTAAGAAAAGTTCAAAATCCAAAATCCAAACCTCCACTTTCAAAATATAAAATGAGAAGAGCAAATTAATTCCCTAACAAGTAGAAGAAAACGAACAATAAAAGTTATAGTCGACATTAATATAATAAAGTAAAAAATTCTGTGAGTTAAATATCTGATTGCATAATATCAATGTTTACTATCTGTCTGGTTGCACATTTTCTAGGATTTTGAATTTTCAAGCTTAAATTGGCTTAACAAGGTAAAATGTATTCAATTAGATATTTCTGTTTGCTTTCTCTCTAGGTGATTTTGTTTTTGTTTGTTTTTAATACAGCTGGAAGCAAACTGATCATATTGAAAAGATTTAACATTGCCAATTTTATTTTGTGATGATGACTAAGATTAAATTGTGGTTTATCAAGTTTAAAATGTTCCTGATAAACCATATATTTGAAAGTAGTTTATAAATTTATTCAGAGGCAGAATAAATATGTAGATTATAATTTCATGATACTTTAATTGGTGATATACTTGCTTTGTTGTTTTGTGTATTGCAGAACTGATTTTTTTCCTTTATTTTTCTTTCTCTTTTTTTTGCGGGGGACTGATTTTTTAAAGAAGTATTTATATTTTTGGCTCAGAGAATACATAGCTTCATTAACCTTCTTTTTCATTATAAGAAACAAAATGAACTCACACTGATTTTTGTTTTACATGAAATTGCCAACTACTAAAAAAATGGTGGCTCTTAGAGAACAAGTTTATAAGTAATATCTACACGTAAAATGTGAACACACGTTGATATTACTGTTGATATTACTGTTGATATTATTGTTTTATATTTTAAATAATTTATTTTAATTAGAGTTGACATGCAATATTATATTAGTTTCAGGTGTACACCACAGTAAATAGACATTATATGGCTTATAAGTGTTCATCCCGATAAATCTTGTACCCATCCAACACCATACATAGTTATTAGAATACTAGAAGCCTGGTGCACAAAATTCGTGCACGGAGGTGGGTTGTCCCTCAGCCCAGCTTGTACCCTCTCCAATCTGGGACTCCTGGAGGGATGTCCAACTGCCCGTTTAGGCCCAATCCTGGTGGGATCGGGCCTAAATGGGCAGTCGGACATCCCTCTCACAATCCAGGACTGCTGGCTCCAAACTGCTTGCCTGCCTGCTTTCCTGATTGCCCCTAACCGCTTCTACCTGCCAGCCTGATCACCCCCTAACCACTCCGCTGCCAGCCTGGTTGATGCTTAACTGCTCCCCTGCCAGCCTGTTTGCCCCCAACTTCCCTCCTCTGGCGGCCTGGTCACCCCTAACTGCCCTCTCCTGCAGGGTTGATCACCTCCAACTGCCCTCCCTTGCAGGCCTGGTCCCTCTCAACTGCCCTCCCTTGCAGGCCAGGTGCCTCCCAAATGCCCTCTCCTGCTGGCCATCTTGTAGTGGCCATCTTGTGTCCACATGGGGGCAGGATCTTTGACCACATGGGGGCAGACATATTGTATGTTGGATAAGGTGACCAGATCATCCCGCTTTTGTCTGGACAGTCCAGATTTTTCCAAAAATAGGGACTTTTTTAAAACGCTGTGGGACGTGGGACAAATTGTTAAAAATTGGGACTGTCCCGCCAAAAGTGGGATGATCTGGTCACCTTAGTGTTGGAGTGATGGTCAATCTGCATATTACTCTTTTATTAGATAGGATAGAGGCCTGGTGCACGGGTGGGGGCCAGCTGGTTTGCCCTGAAGGGTGTCCCGGATCAGGGTGGGGTTCCTTTGGGGTGTGGGGCGGCCTGAGTGAGGGACCTGTGGTGGTTTGCAGGCCAGCCACGCCCCCTGGCAACCCAAGCAGAGGCCCTGGTATCTGGAATTTATTTTCCTTCTACAATTGAAACTTTGTAGCCTGGAGCAGAGCCAGGCCTGCTGCTCCCTCCGGGGCGGCAGCCATTTCTGTTGCAGTTAATTCACCTTCTATAATTGAAACTTTGTAGCCTTAAGTGGAGGCCTGGCCGGCCAGGGTGTGTGGAAAGCTTTGCTTCCCCTGTTTCCGCCGGCAACCCTGGCCTGCTCTCTCAAGCTCCGTTCTGCCCCCATTTCTGTTTGAATTTGTTTACCTTCTATAATTGAAAGTTTGTAGCTTGAGTGGAGGCTTAGGCCTGGCAAGGGCTATCGGAAAGCTTGGCTTGCTCTGTTACCTGGGAAACCTTGCTCTCTGTGGCTGTAGCCATCTTGGCTGGGGTTAATTTGAATACTCACCCTGATTGGCTGGTGCGCGTGGCTTGGCTGGTGGGCGTGGCTTATGTAGTGGAGTGATGGTTAATTTGCATATTACCCTTTTATTAGAGAGGATTATTGACAATACTCCCTATGCTGTAATTTACATCCCCATAAATATATGTAACAACCAACTTGTATTTCTTAATCCTTTCACCATTTTCACCCTTCCCTCCAACCCCCTCCCATCTAGCAACTATCAAAATGTTCTCTGTATTGCCTTGGCTGGTGTGGCTCTGTGGTTGGAGTGTCAGCTTGCACACTGAAGGGTCACGGGTTTGATTCTGGCCAAGGGCATGTACCTGAGTTGCAAGTTTGATACCTGGCCCCAGTCAGGGCACTTGTAGGATGCAACCAATAAATGCATCTCTCTCACATCCATGTTTCTCTCTCCCTCTCTCTCTTTCTCTCCCCCCCCCACTTCCACTCTCTCTAAAATCAATGGGAAAAATATCCTCAGGTGAGGATTAACAAAACAAACAAACAAAATGTTCTCTACATCTATGAGTCTGTTTCTGTTCTGCTTGTTCATTTATTTTGTTTTTAGATTCAATTGTTAATAAATATGTATTTATTGCCATTTTATTGTTCATATTATTTGGCTTTTTTTCTTGTCCTTCAAAATTTCATGTAATACTACTTTGGTGGTGATGAACTCCTTTAGCTTTTTCTTGTCTGAGAAGCTCTTTATATGTCTTTTGATTCTAAATGATAGCTTTCCTTGGTGGAGTAATCTTGGTTGTAGGTCCTTGCTTTTCATCACTTTGAATATGACTTGCCACTCCCTTCCAGCCTGAAATGTTTCTGTGGAGAAAGGAGGAGTTATAGTTGTATACTTTAACACTATACAGTCTTTTTTTTTCTATTGCAACAGTGTTTCTTTTATTTTTTTAAAAATTTCTTTATTGATTAAGGTATCACATATTTGTCCTCATCCCCCCATTCCCATCCCACACTCCTCCCCACACATGCCCCCACCCCCTTGTTGTCCTTAACCGCTGGTTAGGCTCATATGCTTGCATACAAGTCCTTTGGTTGATCTCTCCCCTTTACCCCCACTATACAGTCTTATGGGAGCTTTCTTGTAAGTAATAAACTGATTTTCTCTTGCTGCTTTTAAATTCTCTTTTTGTCTTTAACCTTTGGCATTGTAATTATGATGTGTCTTGGTATAGGCTTCTTTGGGTTTATCTTGTTTGAAACTCTTTGCACTTACTAGACTTGTATGTCTATTTCCTTTACAAAGTTAGAGAAGTTCCTAGACTTGTATGTCTATTTCCTTTACAAAGTTAGAGAGGTTTTGTCATTATTTTTTCAAAGAAATTTTCAATTTCTTGCTATCTTTCTTCTCCTCCTGGAGTCCCCATGATGCAAATGTTGATATGCTTGACGTTGTCCCAGACAACTATCCTTACACTATCCTCATTATTTTAATTCTTTTTTTTTTTTTTTTGCTGATCTTATTGGATGTTTTTTGTTTCCTTTTATTCCAAATCACTAATTTAATATTTGGCTTCTACAAGTTGATTCCCTGTAATTAATTATTTAATTCCATTAGTGTATCCTTTATTTCTGACTGGTCCTTTTTTATGCTGTTGAGGTTCTCACTAAGTACACTGAGCATCCTTATAACCAGTATTTTGAACTCTGCATCTAGTATAGTTTGTCTCCATCTTATTTTCTGGAATGTTGTTCTGTTCTTCCAGTTTGGACATGTTTCGGACATGTTTCTTTGTCTCTTCAGTTTGGCAGCTTCCCTGTGTTTATGTCTATGTATTATTTAGAGCTGCTATGTCTCCCAGGCCTTATGAAGTAAGGTGTTCTGAAGGGTCTAGTGACACAGCTCCCTTGGGCACTCCAGGTATGCCTCCCTCCTCCCCTATGTGGGCTGTGTACACCCTCCTGTTGTAGCTGACTGACTCTTGATTGCTGTTGGCATATCAATGGGAAGGATTTACCCTAAGTCAATCATCTGCAAGGATTGGCTGCAACCACTGACCACCGTAGAGGATTTCCGGTGCAGGGGCCCACCCACCAAGCATGACTTACTTTGGAGATGCTCTGGTGCCTTCTGAGTCCACCCCTTGAGTGTGTCACTGATGGAGGTGGTTGGGTGGTGCTTTGACATGGTCTAAAGCTGTCCACCCGGTTCACTGACTCTGGGGCCTCTCAGGAGGTGCAGCCCAAGGTCACCTGTTGCCTGTATTTTGCTGAAGGACACTTGTTATGAGCTGCAAAGAGATATGCAGATGGATGTGACTTGTGCTGGGTTGGGAGGTTCCCAGGTGAGGACAAGCTAAAAAACAAGGCTAGCTGCTGCTAGTGCCAGGCCTGGGGCCACTTAATGAGAGGTACATGGCATGCTGAGGCCAGGCACTGCTTGTTTGAATGATTTTAGGAAAGCCTAAAGCATGAAGCAAGACAGGCCATTTGTATGGCAAAGGCAATGGAAATAGTTTGGGTGAGCCTGCAAGTTGGGTGCAGTGTGAGCCAGGTTGATGGAGACTCATACGGCACCCACCTGCCAGCTCTTTTTTTTTTTTGGAGGGGTACAGTCTCAGAAAAAGAACAATGGCCTCTGCTAGCACTTTGTCTGGCCGAAAGCTGTTCTGTTAGCTCTCTTCCTGATGCCAGACACTTCAGTTCCTCCCTGTATGTCACTGGTGTCTTTCAAGCTGCTGCCCCAGTACTAGAACTCAGAGGGATTGAATCTGAGTTAGTCAGTGTGTGGGCCCTTTAAGGGGAACTTCCTGGATTCCAGCAGCCCTCTGTCTCCCTCAGTCTCAATCCCCACTGGATTTTACAGCCAGAAGTTATGAGGACTTCTCTTCTAAACACTGTAGCCCTAGGCTGGGGACCCTTATGTAGGCTGGGACCACTCATGCCACACTTTTGGGACCAGCACATTCCAGGACTCTACCCCTACTACCAGTCTTGATGTGGCAGCTTCTTTAATCCCCTACTTGTAGGGGAATCACTAGATATCAGGTGTTTCTGAATGATGATTGTTCTGTAGTTTAGTTGTAATTTTGGTGTGGTTTTAATTTTTTATTTTTCAATTAACAGTTTATACTCAGGATTATTTTGTCTTAGCTTCAAGTATAATGTTTATATTACTTTAAAGACAAAATATCCAGGAGAGAACCACAACAAAAGAAAAATTCTAAAATGTCCTAAATTAAATTACAGTGAGATGGAAAGTGAGAAAAAGAAACAAAAGTTATGACCCAGTTAATAGCTGTGGGCCAACAAATAAAAGACTGTTCACATTCCTGAAGTATAGTAGAGCTTTGAATCAACTTCTGTAGTGACTACCAGATGCAACAACATTCTATTTATGCATGAACTTTCAGGATGATTGCCCATCATCAATCAAATGTAGTAAACTTTCTTTCTTATGAACAATGCATCTAACCTAGAACTGCCCCCACTTCAGTTCCCTCCTATCTACATCCAATGTAAATTCTTTCAAAATAACTTACATCTTTCTTCTTCAAAACATCCTATATAATAAAAGGGTAATACGCACATCGACCTAAAGGTGGAACGACCAGTCACTATGATGTGCACTGACCACCAGAGGGCAGATGCTAAATGCAGGAGCTGCCCCCTGGTGGTCAGTGCACTCCCTCAGGGAGAGCGCCACTCAGCCACAAGCCGGGCTGACAGCTGGTGAACGCAGCAGCCCGCCTCCGCAGCGGGGCTAAGGATGTCCCACTGCGGCTTAAGCCAGCTCCCCATGGGGAACGGGCCTAAGCCATTAGTCAGACTTCCTCTGAGGGCTCCTGGACTGAAAGGGCACAGGCTTGGCTGAGGGACCCCTCTACCTTGCCTCCCCCAGTGCATGAATGTCATGCACCAGGCCTCTAGTAATGTATAAAAGGGCACATCAATTTCAGGACAGCAACCATGTTGCCTTTTTCATCTAGCCAAACTGTTAGTGGTTTAGACTTTTTGCCTCAGGACATGGTCTTTTCCTGGCTAGCATTTGGCTAAATAATTATTTTTTTCTTCAGAAAAGCTTTTAGCCATATAATTTGTTTGTTTACTGTTAACATAAAAATGCATACACCTATGTAAGTATACTACATTGCTTCAAAATCAAATTTTGTGAGTGTGGATGATAAAGAGGCCACATACTAAACCTGAATGGCTAGGGGGAGGCCTGCATCATGGACCTTATAAGCTCAGACACTGAAAGTAACAACATAGGATGGTCTGAACACAAACATTCCTAACTAAAAGCAGGTTGTGGGGCTAAAAAATTCATATTTTCCTCCCATCTTCTAAGTTCTTCTAGGCTGAAACAAAAATGTGGGGTGATTGAGTCCAAGTTTATTGTCTCACAAAATCAAAGAGTGAAGTCGTGGACAAAAACCGTTAGTGGAAGCAAAGTTTATTGAGAGACGCCAGTCCTGGAAAAGGTGCAGTTGGGTTCCAGGAGCAGGCCAGTGCCTAGAGTTCCTTTCTATGGTATAGTCAGTGTTAAAGTCCATGTGGGGAGTCCCACATGGCCATAAGCCACATGGGCACAGGGTATGTGCTTCCCCACCGCAGGAATGTCAGGAACCCATTGTGTGCTGAGGGTAGAGAGAATGGGAGAAAAAGCATGCGATTTTTTTAATCTAGGGGGTGGATACATCCTTGCTATCTCCTGATTGGTATTTTTACAGAATTCTGCTTAGAAACAATTGGGATTGGTTTATATTTCTCACTGCCTTGTGATTGATTACTTGTAAGCTGCTGTCTTAGTAACATCCACACATTTTAAAGTTCACTTCTCAGTGTGCTTCCTTCTTTCCCCTCCAAGTTAGGATGTCTTAGTAACTCTGCCTAGTTGAATACCCCAGTTCTAATTCCTCCCCACCATGGTCCATGTCCCAGTCTACCTAGCTCCCCTCTGTATCCTCATTCTTGCCTAATAACAAAATTAACAGAGGCAGATTAACAGAATAAAATTAAAATTTAGTATTATGCGTATGGGGAATTCACATACACATGATAATTCCATGAAAATTCCTAAGACAGTGAGGCAACATTGGGTATATAAGACATTTTTGGAAAAAGGAGAAAGGGGGCACAGGGTATTTGATTTCAGAAGTGAGAATGGGTGATTTACATACAGGTAGTTAATAAAGAGCAGAACACACATGGCAGGACAATTTTTGCTAGTGTGGGGGTCCTGACCAGAGTAAGCCAGATATTAAAGTTCCATTTGCCATATGCATGCACGAGGGCAGTGACTCAGCAGTAGCACTATACGTACTGTGCAGGCACACCCTTATATAACCTACTTATGTTAATGTTATGTCACTAATTGGCACGAGGCCTCTTTTGTTTGAAAGGTACCACTGACCAGATGGTTGTTGGCTGCTTTGTTTGCAATAAAGCATGACCCACCTACCTATGGTCGCTCATGTCTTTTTCCAATTCCCAGCATCCAAAGAGGTCAAGCCCCTGGCAGAGGAACTTGCACCCAACACTAGGTAACTCAGATACAATAAACACAGGAAGTATGTAGCTAAAAGACATCTGCCTGAAGCCCTCTTGTTTACTGTACTTAATTCAAATTAGGCTAAGGTTGCCTGCCTCCTAAATGTTCTTTTCTGAAGCAAGATTTCTTTGTCTGAATCTCTTGGGCAAGAAAGGGGAAATGGTCAATGATTCTTTCTGAGTCTTTTGTTTTCTAATAAACAATTTAAAATCCCAAAAAAGCAGTTTCTGGGTGGCAGAATTTAGTTCCCTTCAAGGTAGTCACATTTTAGCCTATCACTTCCTTGAAAAAGGTCAGTCTTTACCTTAACTGATCCTGTCATTGTCTTTTTGCCCTGGACTGTTAGAATAACCCCCTTAAACTGGACTCCTACGGATATACCCAGCACATCAGAGCAGGAGACCACAGAACCTTCCCCATGGTTCCCTGTATACCATCTCTATGTGTTATAAATGCTAATTGTTAACTATCCTGTATACACCATTGTAAAAGAAGTACATGTTTCTCCATTTTACTCTTTATCAAATCACAGATTTCCCTACTTTGCTTTCCATCCCCTTCCCTAATCTATCACCAATTAATTTTATGCAAGCCCTTACCTCTTCTTCTTTAATTCTTAAGTATAAAAGAAGGTAAAAAAACTCCTGTTCTCTGGAGCATTTTCTCAATCCATTGAGAATTTGCCTCCTTGGAAATTGTCGTCAGTTTGGCTCAAATAAAATCATCAAAATTCTCTAAGGAGTTTGGATGTTTCTTAAGTCCACAGTGAGACATAAGCAGATCATCTCTTGATCAAATTTGAATGAGAATGAAGTTTATATGCACTACTTAACTTCACTCTCTACTCTATTCTTTCTGATTCTCTACTGTTGCCCTGAAATATCAAAATGCTGTTTTGTTATAGTCCATAATTTAAAACTTTCTAATTATTTTTCTGAGACCCTTATGTAAAATTCCATTAGTATTTTGTGGCTGTTCTCCTTGAAATCTTATATACACTGATAAATTGAATATTGAGAGGGGCCACAGTTTGCCACCCCATAATATTTCTTTTGGGATATTAATTTAACTTATATTTAAGAAACAAAAGACAAAAATAAATTTTCACTCTCTCCCTTATCTGCCTAAAGCAATTCAGATAGAAAAAAACTGCTTAAAAGAAGGTAGCTATTCACCTTAGCATTAATGAATTAAGTGTGACAGACAGGGAGAAATCTAGCAAAACCTGTTTGTTGAAATCCCCTCCTTGTCTCATTGTTTCTGGGTGGCCCAGCAAGAATTTGCTTACCACATGTTTGTTCTTTCTTATTTACAGGTGATTTGTCTACTTTTTCATTGAAATCCTAGACCCCCTGTCTTCCTCTCCTTATTCTAGAATGGCAGATATACCTCAACTGTCTAATGTATTTTCATGTTTCATATTCTTATGACACCCCCATCTGTACATATGCAGTAAATTTTGGATATGTTCTCCTATTAATCTGTGTCATGTTCATTTGATTATTAACCCAGAAAGAAATTAGAAAGGTGAGAAGAAAATTATTTTTGTGTCCCATGATATCATGCAATAATGGCTCAATGATTTGTGTTTTGGGTAATATAGTTAAGTTCCAAAAGCTACAATCTGGTGACATAATGCCACAATATGAAAGGCAGAGGGATATAAAAGTTTAACTATATAGAAAAAACTTATATAGAAAAAATACACAAAAGATACTCTTTAAATGTAATCAAATATCAAGTATGTTATTTATTTATTTATTTATTGGCTTCATCAGTTTTGGAGCTAGAGTAATCATATTGTTGAAAAATGCCTTTCAAATGATTACCTGCATAATACTTGGTTACATGTTCTCTTACTGGAAGGAAATAATCACAAAGAGTGAGCATTTAATTACCAAGAATGAGACATTCAAGAAGTTTATTAATCATGGTGAGGTCATACAAGCTGTTTAAAGGCTTTGCCTACCACTAAGTGTATCTTTCATTCTCCCCAACTGTTTTACATCCTATAAGATCAAGAAAGCTACATAATCTATGTAGTGATCTATTATCCAGTTAGTTTAGGTGAAAATCTCTGTTTATTCACTTATACAAGAGTATAACAAATTATTGCTTTTGCATTGTTAATAATATAATAAAAATTTAATTTATACCATGACTTAAAATATCTACAAAAGTATATACCTAATAAAAGAGTAACATGCTAATTGACTGTACCTTCATGATGCCCACCAGCCAATCAGGAGTGACTATGCAAATCAACCCAACAAAGATGGCAGGTTAATTTGCATACACAAGCACCCAGCGGCCAGGGGTGGGGCGGGATGCTTGCCATGGCCATGACACAGGCGTTCCACACCACCCAAGCCGCTCTGGGCCTCTGGGCAGTGTGGGAAGGTGCAAAGGCAGCTCCAGGCCCGAGCGGAAAGGTGGCTCCGGCCAGAGCCAAGGCGGTGCCTGCAGCCATTGGAAGGAAGGCCCATTCTTTCACGAATCTTCGTGCATCAGGCCCTTAGTTGATGTATAAGAAGTTATGTTCTTGACATTTTAGTTTATAAAATTCCATTCCATATGTTGAACATCTTTGCTGGTACAATCAGAAACCTCTGTGAACAAAGAAGGAAGTATGGTTCTTAGCTCTTTAAATAGGGAGGGAGGAGAAAGACAAAAAGTTCCATTCAGAATTACATTCTATTGAAACTTAAATGTTTTAGTTCAAATGGAAATTCATTATATTGACTTTTCTTATCTATACTTTATAAAAAGAGAATAATTGATAAGAAGTCCAAGGCAACATGTTTTCAATCTATATTTCTGTCTGAAACTATGGAAACCTTGATTAATTGATCTGGAAAATTGAGTCTTACAATGAAATCAAATATACAGGAGGTTTTAGTTCTCTTTTTTATTAAACCTACTGGGGTATTATCAACATTTTGAATTTTATTTTCATTTGAAGAGCTTGTTCCAGGACTAATATTTAAATTATATTTGGCATATCTTTTTGTTTGATTTTAAATACATTTTACCTTTTGATAAATTATTTCTGCTTACCATAAATCCCTCTGTCCCTACACTATCTGTTTGAAATTTATTCAATTTCACTTTTACTGGCCTGTTTTGTTATTATATAGTTTAGATGCAAAGTAAAATAGAAACACATCTATCTACACAATGGAGGAGAAATCAGTTTAAAAGAAAATATAGGAAAGTGTTCTCTTCACAAAACAACCACATTTTTTTTCTTCATTGATTAAGGTATTACATATGTGTCCTTATCCCTCCCATTGCCCCGCCACCCCCCTACTCATGCCCTCACCCCCATGTTATCTGAGTCCATTGGTTAGGCTTATATGCATGCATACAAGTCCTTTGGTTGATCTCTCCTCCTTACCCCAACCCTCCTCCACCTCCCCTCTGAGGTTTGACCACCTGATCGATGCTTCTCTGTCTTTGGATCTGTTTTTGTTCATCAGTTTATATTGTTCATTATATTTCATAAATGAGTGAGATCATGTGATATTGATCTTTCTCTGACTGGCTTATTTCACTTAGCATAATGTTCTCCAGTTCCATCCATGCTGCTGATAATGGTAATAATTCCTTCTTTTTTACAGCAGCATAGTATTCCATTATGTAGATGTACCACTGTTTTTTAATCCACTCATCTGCTGATGGGTACTTAGTCTGTTTCCAATTCTTAGCTATGGCTAATTGTGCCACTATGAACATAGGGGTGCATATATCCTTTCTGATTGGTATCTCTAGCTTCTTGGGATATAGTCCTAGAAGTTGGATCATTGGGTCAAATGGGAGTTCCATTTTTAGTTTTTTTTTAAAAACTCCATACTGTTCGCCATAGTGGCTGCACCAGTCTGCATTCCCACCAGAAGTGCATGAAGGTTCCTTTTTCTCCGCATCTTCACCAGCACTTGTTTGTTGATTTGTTGATGATAACCATTCTGACAGGTGTGAGATGGTACTGCATTGTCGTTTTGATTTGCATCTCTCGGATGATTAGTGACTTTGAGCATGTTTTCATATGTCTCTTGGCCTTCCTTATATCTTCTTTCAAAAAGTATCTATTTAGGTCTGTTGCCCATGTTTTGATTGGGTTGTTTATCTTTTGTAAGTTGTATGAGTTCCCTGTAAATGTTGGAGATTAAACACTTATCGGTGATAACACTGGCATATATGTTCTCCCATGCAGTGGGAATTCTTGTTGTTTTGTTGATGGTTTCTTTTGCTGTGCAGAAGTTTTTATTTTGATGTAGTTCCATTTGTTTATTTTCTCTTTAGTTTCCATTGCCCTAGGAGCGGTATCAGTGAAGAAATTGCTTCGGCATATGTCTGAGATTTTGCTGCCTATTGATTCTTTTAGTATTTTATGGTTTCCCATCTTATGTTTAAGTCCTTTATCCATTTTGAGTTTATTTTTGTGTCTGGTGTAAGTTGGTGGTCTAGTTTCATTTTTTTTTTTTTTTTTTGCATGTATCCGTCCAACTTTCCCAACATTATTTATTGAAGAGGCTGTCTTGACTCCATTGTATGTTCTTGCATACTTTGTCAAATATTAATTGAGCATAGCTGTTTGGGTTGATTTCTGGGTTCTCTATTCTATTCAATTGGTTTATATGTCTATTCTTGTGCCAGTAGCAGGCAGTTTTGACAACAGTGGCTTTTAATACAGCTTGATATCTGGTATTGAGATCCCTCCTACTGTGTTCTTTCTCATGATCACTGCAGCTATTCGGGTCTTTTTTATTCCAGAGGAATTTTTGGAGAGTTCGTTCTAGGTCTGTGAAATAAGCTGTTGGTATGTCAATGTGGAGTGCATTGAATCTCTAGATTGCTTTGGGCAGTATGGACATTTTAATGATGTTGATTCTACCAATCCATGAACATGGTATGTTCTTCCATCTCTTTATGTCTTCCTCTATCTCTTTTGTCAATGTCCTGTAGTTTTCTGAGTAGAGGTCTTTTACTTCCTTAGTTAAGTTTATTCCTAGGTATCTTAATTTTTTTTGTGCGATGGTAAATGGGATTGCTTTTTTAGTCTCTCTTTCTGTAAGTTCATTTTTTGTGTACAAAAATGCCATAGATTTCTTGGCATTAATTTTGAATCCCGCTACATTGCCAAATTCATTTATTAAGTCTAATAATTTTTGATGGAGTCTTTAGGGTTTTCTATGTTCAGTATCATGTTATCTGAGAAAAAGGACAGTTTTACTTCTTCTTTTCCAATTTGGATGCCTTTTATTTCTCCTTATTGTCTGATCACAATGGATAGTACTTCCAGTACTATGTTGAACAGGAGTGGTGAGGGTGGGCATCCCTGTCTTGTTCCTCTTGTTAGGGGAAATGGTTTTAGTTTTTACCCATTGAGTATGATGTTGGAAGTGGGTTTGTCATATATGGCTTTTATTAAGTTGAGGTATGATACTTCTATTCTCACCTTGCTGAGAGTTTTTATCAAGAAAGGGTGTTGCATTTTGTGAAATGCTTTTCCTGCATCAATTGATTTGACTATATGATTTTTATCTCTCATTTTTTTTATGCAATGTATCATGTTTATTGATTTGCGGATATTGTACCATCCTTGCATCCTTAGGATAAATCCTACTTGGTCATGGTGTATGATCTTTCTGATTTATTGCTGTATCCGACTTGCTAGGATTTTGTTGAGGATTTTGGCATCTATGTTCACGAGGGATATTGGCCTGTAATTCTCTTTCATTGTGTTGTCTTTATCTGGTTTTGGTATTAGGGTACTGCTGGCTTCATAGATTGGGCTTGGACGTTTTCCTTCCTCTTGAATTTTTTGGAATAATCTTAGCAAGATAGGTTTTAGTTCTTCCTTGAATGTTTGGTAAAACTCCCCTATGAAGCCATCTGGCCCTGGGCTTTTGTTTGCTGGAAGCTTTTTGATGACTGCTTCAATTTCTTCCATAGTTATTGGCCTATTGATATTTTCAGAGTTTTGGAAGGTAGTACTTTTCTAGGAATATGTCCATTTCCTCCAGGTTGTCTAGTTTGTTAGAAGAGAGTTGTTCATAGTATTTTTTAATGATTCTTTGTATTTATGTGGGGTTTGTTATTTTTTCACCTCTTTCATTTCTGAATTTGTTTATTTGGGTCCTCTCTCTTTGCTTCTTGGTGAGCCTGGCTAGAGGTTCATCAATCTTGTTAATCCTTTCAAAGAACCAGCTCTTGATGTTTTGTGTTATTATTATTATTTTTTGGACTCTATGTCATTTATTTCTGCTCTGATCTTTATTATCTCCTTCCTTCTACTCACCCTGGGCTTTTCTTGTCGCTCACTTTCTAATTCTTTGAATTGTGGAGTTAGATGATTTATTACCATTTTTTCTTGTTTTTTCATGTAGGCCTATAGCACTTTAAACTTCCCTCTCAGGACTGCTTTCATTGTGTCCCATAGATTTTGATTTTTGTGTTTTTATTGTCATTAGTTTCCAGGATGTTTTTAATTTCTTCTTTGATCTCTTTGGTAACTCAATCACTGTTTAATAGCATGCTATTCAGCTTCAAGGTATTTGAATTTTGGGGGCTGTTTTTATTGTAGTTTATTTTTAATATTATGCCATTGTGGTCTGAGAAAATACTTTATATGATTTCAATATTCTTGAAATTAGGCAGACTTTGCTTGTGACCCAATATGTGGTCTATTTTTGAAAATGTCCCATGTGCACTTGAGGAAAACGTATATTTCATGGCTTTGGGGTGAAATGTTCTGAAGATGTCAATTAAGTTCATCTGATCTAGTGAGTCATTTAGGATTGCTGTTTCTTTGCTGATTTTTTATCTAGAAGATTTATCCAGGAATGTCAGTGGTGTATTAAAGTCTACTATGATTGTATTGTTGTCTATCTCTCCCTTGATATCTTCCAGTATTTTTTTCATGTATTTGGGTGCTCCTGCATTGGGTGCATATGTGTTTATCAGGGTTATATCCTCTTGTTGTATCAGTCCCTTTAGTATTCTGCAATGGCCTTCCGTATCTTTTCTTATGGTCTTCACTTTGAGGTCTATTTTGTCAGATGTAAGTATTGCTACCCCAACTTTTTTTTTTAATTTCCATTTGCCTGAAAGATATTTTTCCATCCTTTCACTTTCAGTCTGTGTGAGTTCCTTGTTCTCAGGTGGGTCTCTTGTAGATAGCATATATATGGGTCATGTTTTTTTTATCCATACAGCCACTTGATGTCTTTTGATTGGAGCATTTAGTCCGCTTATGTTTAAAGTTATTATTGAAAGGTAATTGTAGCCATTTTTATTTTTTCTGCCTATTTACTTTCTTACCTTTTTATTTCTTCTTTTTACACCAGTCCCTTTAGCATTTCTTGCATTGCTGGCTTGGTAGTGATAAATTCCCTTAGCCTTTTTTTTTGTCAGTGAAGCTCCTTATTTCCCCTTCAATTTTGAATGATAGCCTTGCTGGATAGAGTATTCTTGGATTCAATCCCTTGCTTTGCATCACTTTGTAAATTTCCTTCCATTCTTTTCTGGCCTGATGTGCTTCTGTTGAGAAATCATTTGATAATCTAATGGGAGATCCCTTTTATGTAACTTTCTGTCTCTCTCTTGCAGCCTTTAAGGTGTTCTCTTTTCTTTTTTTATTATATATTTTTTAAATTTAATAAATCTTTATTGTTGAGATTATTACAATTGTTCCTCTTTTTCCCCCATAGCTCCCCTCCACCCAGTTTCCACCACCCTCTGCCCTTAACACCCCCACTCTGTCCTCATCCATAGGTGTATGCTTTTTGTCCAGTCTCTTCCTGCACCCCCAACACTCCTTTCCCACTGAGAATTGTCAGTCCACTCCCTTTCTATGCCCCTGATTCTATTATATTCACCAGTTTATTCTGTTTATCAGATTTTTTTATACACTTGATTTTTAGATTCACTTGTTGATAGATATGTATTTGTTGTTCATAATTTTTATCTTTACCTTTTTCTTCTTCTTCGTCTTCTTAAAGAATACCATTCAGCATTTCATATAATACTGGTTTCGAGGTGATGAACTCCTTTAGCTTTTTCTTATCTGTGAAGCTCTTTATCTGACCTTTAATTCTGAAAGATAGCTTTGCGGGGTAGAATAATCTTTGTTGTACATTCTTGCTACTCATCACTTTGAATATTTCTTGCCACTCCTGTCTGGCCTGCATAGTTTCTGTTGAGAAATCAGCTGATGGGTGCTCCCTTGTAGGTAACTAACTGTTTTTCTCTTGCTGCTTTTAATATTCTCTATTTGTCTTTTACTCTTGGCATATTAATTATGATGTGTCTTGGTGTGGTCCTCTTTGGATTCCTTTTTTTTGGTGTTCTCTGCACTTACTGGACTTGTAAGTCTATTTCTTTCACCAGGAGGGGGAATTTTTCAGTTACTATTTCTTCAAATAGGTTTTCAGTATCTTGCTCTTTCTCTTCTTCTGACACCCACATAATTCTGATGTTGGTACGCTTGAAGATATCCCAGAGGCTCCTTACACTATCTTCATATTTTTGGATTCTTTTTTATTTTTGCTTTTCCAGTTGAGTGTTTTTCGCTTCTTTGTATTTCAAATCTTTGACTTGATTCTTGCAATCATCTAGTCTTCTGTTAGGTCTCTGTATAATATTTTTTTATTTCAGTCACTTTATGCTTAATTTATATTTGGTCTTTTTTCATATCCTTGAGGGTCTCGCTAAATTTATCAGCCTTTTCTAGAAAATTCTTGAAAAACCTTATAACCTTGGTGTTAAACTATATCCGGTCGTTTTCTTTCCTCCATTTCTTTCATGTGTGATCTGTTTCTTTGTCTCTGCATTTTGGCTGCTTCCCTGTGTTGATAGAGTGGCTTTGGGTGCTAGGTGTCCTATAGGGCCCACTGGCTCAACCTCCCCAATTACCTGAGGTGGACACTCTTGGTGCATCCCTTTGTGAGCTGTGTGCACAGGATTGTTGTAGTTAAGCCTTGATTGTTGCTGGTTTCACTGGGAGGAATTGACCTCCAGGCCAATTGGCTGTGAGGATCAGGTGTGTCTACGCTGCGAGATCTTCTGTGCTGGAGACACCCTTATGAGACAAGACTTGCAAAAGACTCTGTGCTCAGCTTTAATGGTGCAGAGTCTCAGGGCGGAGCAGACAGCATTGGCTTCCTATCAGCCCTGTCCTAATAGGCCCCTGTGTCTCCATGTCCCGTGGTAATCGCTGCAAGCACCTCAGAGAGAAAGCCGCCCTCAAGTTCCGCCCACTGCCAGACAGTCCAGTTTCTCCCCAGATGAGTCTGGGTCCCCAGAGTCTTGCCCGGAACTGGAGTTCACTGAAGTTAGGAGCTTTTGTCTCCCCCCTGCTTGAGAAAGACAGCCACTTACTCAGTTGCCCACCCTCTCCATGTGCGCGCCTCAGTACCTCTGCCTTTCGCAGTTCATCTGAGTCTCAGTGTGCTTTTCTCTTTCCTGACAGTCCAGTTTCTCCCCGTATGAGTCGGGTCCCCAGAGTCTCACCCAGAACTGGAGTTCAGCACAGTCGGGAGCTTTTGTCTCCCTCCCGCTTGAGAAAGCCAGCCACACACTCAGTTGCCAATCCTCTCCATGCGTGCGTCTCAGTACCTCTGCCTCCTGTAGCTCCTCTGAGTCTCAGTGTGCTTTTCTCTTTCCTTCTAGTTGTAGAATTTCCACACAGCCAGCCTTCCTGTGGTTCTGGATAATGTCTGTTTTGCCTTTTAGTTGTAGTTTTGAAATTGTGTGTGAGGCAGCAGTTTAGGTGTTTACCTATGCCGCTATCTTGGTTTCCAATGTGTTCTCTTTTCTTGAACATTTGCCAACATAATTATGATGTGTCTTGGTGTGGGTCTTTTCAGGTTCATCTTGTTTGGGACTCTCTGTGCTTGAGTGCCTTTTTTCTTCCCAACATAATGGAAGTTTTCTGACATTATTTCTTCAAATAGGTTTTCTAAACCTTGTTCCTCTTCCTGTTGTTCTGGCACCCGTATTATTCGTCTGTTGCTTCATTTCATGTAGTTCAAAAGGTCCCTTAGGCTCTCTTCTTGTCTTTTAATTTTTTTCTCCAATTGAAGTTAAGTTTGGGTGTGTTTTGCTTTCCTGTCTTCTAATTCACTAATTCGGTCCTCCACTTCTAGTCTATTTTTGAAACTTTCCATGGTGTTTTTTATTGTAGCTATATCACTCTTTATTTCTTCTTGATTCTTACATAAGTGGCTGATTTTTTCATCCATCCAGTTTATGAACTGTCCATACATTTTTTAATGCAAATTGTCTTCAACTTATGTTCTGATAGGATAAAATGGGTAATGTAGGTAAAGCTGCATTTCTTTAACTAAATTGTTAAAAATCACTAAGTTATTTTTGAATTTTATGTCATTGTGAGTGAAAAGCTATCATGAGAAACTTAATCAGTGCAGTTTTATTTCTTTTCCATGTATCTAAAGAATATAGATTTACCTGAACACATAATGTGGAACAGAGCAATGCCACTCACTTTCCATTATCAATGATGGTTTGAGGGTGATGATAGAAGTGGGTAGAAGTTTAAGCCTGGATTACAGTATTAAAATTAGTCTGCATGAGCTAAGGTTAATCAGAGCCCTGTAATCTTGAAGCATTTAAAGTAAAACCCAGTTTATGTGTGTGTGGGTTTTTTTTATTTTATTTTTCAATTACAGTTTACATTCAATATTATTTTGTTTTATTTTAAGGTGTGAAACATAGTGGTTAGACAATCATATATTTTACAAAATGTTTCCCTCAATATTTCCAATACCCTCCTAGCCTCATACATGATTATTACAGTATTATTGACTCTATTTCCTATGCTGTACTTTACATCCCTATAATTATTTTTTAACTACCAATTTGTACTTCATTTCTTCACCTTTTCATGAAGCTCCCCAACACCTCTCCAATCTGACAACCATCAATCGGTTCTCTGTATATATGAATCTATTTCTGTTTTGTTGGTTCATCTAATTTTTTCAGTTACAGTTTCCTTCCAATACTATCAAATATTGGTTTTAGTTGTACAGCATAGTATTAGATAATCATACATTTTATAAAGTATTCCCCTGTATGGACACCGCCCCTCTTCGGGGATTCTGGGACAGTACACGGAGGCAGCTCACCTTCAGGGATTTGAGAGTGTGCGTCCTAGCCGGTTTGGCTCAGTAGAGAGAGCACACACAGGACGCAGCTCCACTTCAGGGAATTTGGCACGCCGGACACAGTTGCCTGGGATCCCTGACTCACAGCACATTCACACTAAGAGCCAACGACACCAATTGTTGGTGCATGCACACACAGGGACCCTGATTCTCAACAAGAAACTGCACAAGGCAACAGAGACTCTGACACTCGATTCTTGGTGCAGACACAGGGAAACTCTGACTCCTGGCACATGCTAAGGATCTCATTTTCAGCACATACCAACAATGTGGTGCAGACAGGGCCCCTGATTCTAAGTGTGCACACGAGACCACACGGACTACTGGGGACACTGACCCTGGGCAAGTCTGGTTCCCACAAACCAAAGGCAGCCACAAGTCCTAGTGTCAGAGCACTTCAGTGAAACTCGGGTGGAGTGAAGTCCCCACAGCACACGGCCCAGGTCCACGCAAACGGAAGCTTGAGCTTTCTGGTGATAGCCAGAATGGGGAAACGAAATAACTCACAGAGGAAAGAAAATGTGGAGTTGCCAAGAAAGGAAATTAGTGAAACTGAAGCTTGCAACATGACCGAAAAGGAGTTCAGAGTAATGGTCATGGAATTTTTACATCGGATGGATGAGAAAATCAACAACTTATGCAAGAATCAGGAAGAAATGAAAAGTGATATAGCTACAATCAAAAACACCATGGAAAGTTTCAACAGTAGACCACAAGAAGCAGAGGACCAAATTAGTGAGTTAGAATATCAGGTACAAAAACAAGCTCAATCTGAACAGCAATTGGAGAAAAAAATTAAAAAGCAGGAGGAAAGCCTAAGGGAGCTTCGGGACAACATGAAACGAAGTGACATGTGTATAATAGGGCTGTCAGAAGGACAAGAAGAGCAGCAGGGATTAGAAAATCTATTTGAAGAAATAATGACAGAAAACTTCCCAGATATGGGAAAGACAAAAGTTATGCAAGTACAGAGAGTCCCAAGCAGTATCAACCCCAAAAGACCCACACCAAGACATGTCATAATTTCAATGGCAAATATGAATGATAAACAGAGAATCTTAAAGGCGGCAAGAGAGAGACAGAGAGTTACCTACAAAGGAACACCCATCAGATTGTCAAATGATTACTCAACAGAAACACAACAAGCTAGATGTGAATGGAAGGAGGTATACAAAGTGTTGCAAAGCAAAGGACTGAATCCAAGAATACTATATCCAGCAAGACTATCAATCAAAATTGAAGGGTAAATCAGGAGCTTCGCAGACAAAAAAAGACTCAGGGAGTTTATCACCACCAAACCAGCAATCCAAGAATTGCTAAAGGGAATACATTAAAAAGAAGAAATAAACAGGTAAGAAGGAATACAGACACAAAAATAGAAATGACTACAAACAAATACCTTTCAGTAATAACTTTAAAATGTAAACGGACTAAATGCTCCAATCAAAAGACATCGAGTGGCTGAATGGATAAAAAAACATGACCCCTATATATGCTGTCTACAAGAGACCCACCTCAGAACAAGAGACTCACACAGATTGAAAGTGAAGGGATGGAAAAATATCTTTCAGGCAAATGGAAATGAAAAAAAAGCTGGGGTATCAATACTTATATATGACAAATTAGACCTCAAAGTAAATGTCATAACAAGAGATAAAGAAGGCCACTTCATAATACTAAAGGGAGAAATCCAACAAGAACAAATAATTCTGGTAAACATATATGCTCCCAATATAGGAGCACCCAAATGCATAAAAAAACTCCTGGAAGATATCAAGGGAGAGATTATAAGCAATACAATCATAGTAGGAGACTTTAATACCCCACTATCACCATTGGACAAATCCTCTAAACAAAAAATCAGCAAAGAAACAGCAATCCTAAATGACTCACTAGACCAGATGAAATTAATTGACATCTTCAGAACATTTCACCCCAAAGCCACAGAATATACATTCTTCTCAAGTGCACATGGGTCATTTTCAAAGATAGACCATATGCTGGGTCACAGGCAAAGTCTCTTCAAATTCAAGAAGATAGAAATTATATCAAGCATCTTCTCAGATCACAGTGGCATAAAACTGGAAATCAACTACAATAAATACAATCCAAAGAAATCAAACACATGGAGACTAAACAGCATGCTATTAAACAAGGACTTGGTCACCAGAGAGATCAAAGAAGAAATAAAAAACATAATGGCAAGAAATGACAATGAAAACACAACAATCCAAAATCTATGGGACACAGCGAAAGCAGTCTTGAGAGGGAAGTTCATAGCTCTACAAGCCTACTGCAAAAAACAAGAAACAATGGTAATAAATTACCTAACCCTACAACTCAAAGAGCTAGAAAAAGAGCAGCTAGAAAAGCCCAGTGTAACCAGAAGGAAGGAAATAACCAAGATCAGAGCAGAGATAAATGACATAGAGACCAAAGAAACAATACAAAAGATCAACAAAACCAAGAACTGGTTATTTGAAAGGATAAACAAGATTGATGGACCTCTAGCCAGGCTCACCAAGAAGCAAAGAGAGAGGACCCAAATAAACAAAATGAGAAATGAAAGAGGTGAAATAACAACAGACCCCGCTGAGATACAAAGGATTGTTACAAAATACTACGAACAGCTCTATTCCAACAAACTGGACAACCTGGAGGAAATGGACATATTCCTAGAAAAATACAACCATCCAAAAATCAATCAAGAAGAATCTCAACAGCTCAATAGGCCAATAACTATGGACGACATTGAAGCAGTCATCAAAAAGCTTCCGGCAAACAAAAGCCCGGGGCCTGACGGCTTCACAGAAGAGTTTTACCAAACATTCAAGGAAGAACTAAAACCTATCCTCCTCAGACTATTCCAAAAAATTCAAGAGGAAGGAGCACTTCCAAGCTCCTTCTATGAAGCCAGCATCACCCTAATACCAAACCCAGATAAAGACAACACAATGAAAGAGAATTACAGACCAATATCCCTCATGAACATAGATGCCAAAATCCTCAACAAAATTCTAGCAAATCGGCTCCAGAAGTACATCAGAAAGATCATACACCATGACCAAGTAGAATTTATCCCAGGAATGCAAGGATGGTGCAATATCCGCAAATCAATAAACGTGATACATCACATAAACAAATTGAGAGATAAAAATCACATAGTCATATCAATTGATGCAGAAAAAGCATTTGACAAAATCCAACACCCTTTCTTGATAAAAACTCTCAACAAGCTGGGAATGGAAGGCTCATACCTCAACATAATAAAAGCTATATATGATAAACCCACAGCAAACATCATACTCAATGGACAAAACTAAAAACATTTCCCCTAAGAACAGGAACAAGACAGGGATGCCCACTCTCACCACTCCTGTTTGAAATAGTACTGGAAGTATTAGCTATTGCAATTAGACAAGAAGAAGAAATAAAAGGCATCCAAATTTGAAAAGAACAAGTAAAGCTGTCTTTATTTGCAGACAACATGATATTGTACATAAAAAATCCGAAAGACTCCGTCAAAAAACTAATAGACTTAATAAATGAATTCTGCAATGTAGCAGGATACAAAATTAATGCCAAGAAATCTATGGCCTTTCTATACACCAATAGTGAAATTACAGACAGAGAGACTAAAAAGGCAATCCCATTTACCATCGCACCAAAAAAATTAAGATATCTAGGAATAAACTTAACTAAGGAGGTAAAAGACCTATACACGGAAAACTACAGGACACTGAAAAAAGAGATAGAGGAAGACGTAAACAGATGGAAGAACATACCATGTTCATGGATTGGTAGAATCAATATCATTAAAATTTCCATACTACCCAAAGCAATCTATAGATTCAATGCACTCCCCATTAAAATACCAACGGCATATTTCACAGACCTAGAACGAACTCTCCAAAAATTCATCTGGAATAAAAAAAGGCCCCGAATAGCCACAGCAATCCTGAGAAAGAAGAATAAAGTAGGAGGGATCTCAATACCAGATTTCAAGCTGTATTACAAAGCCACTATTCTCAAAACAGCCTGGTACTAGCACAAGAACAGACATATAGATCAATGGAACAGAATAGAGAATCCAGATATTGATCCAAACCACTATGCTCAATTAATATTTGACAAAGGTGGCATGAACATACAATGGAGTCAAGACAGTCTCTTCAATAAATGGTGTTTTGAAAATTGGACAGACACATGCAAAAAATGAAGCTAGATCACCAACTTTCGCCATACACAAAAATAAACTCAAAATGGATACAGGACTTAAACATAAGACGGGAAACCATAAAAATACTAGAGGAATCCACAGGCAGCAAAATCTCAGACATATGTCAAAAGAACTTCTTCACCGATACTGCCCCTAGGGCAACGGAAGCTAAAGAGAAAATAAACAAATGGGACTACATCAAAATAAAAAGCTTTTTTACAGCAAAAGAAACTATCAACAAAACAACAAGAAAGCCCACTGCATGGGAGAACATATTTGCAAATGGCATCACTGATAAAGGTTTAATCTCCAACATCTACAGGCAGCTTATACAACTTAATAAAAGGAAGATAAATGATCCAATAAAAAAATGGGCAACGGATCTAAATAGAATCTTTTCCACAGAAGACAGAAGGAAGGCCAAGAGACACATGAAAACATGCTCAACGTCACTAATTATCTGAGAGATGCAAATCAAAACAACAATGCGGTATCATCTCACACCTGTCAGAATGGCTATCATCAACAAATCAACAAACAACAAGTGTTGGCGAGGATGCAGAGAAAAAGGAACCCTCATGCACTGCTGGTGGGAATGCAGACTGGTGCAGCCACTGTGGAGAACAGTATGGAGTTTCCTCAAAAAACTGAAAATGGAACTCCCATTTGACCCAGTAATCCCACTCCTAGGAATATATCCTAAGAAACTGGGAACACCAATAAGAAAGGATATATGCACCCCTATGTTCATAGCAGCACAATTTACAATAGCTAAGATCTGGAAACAGCCTAGGTGCCCATCAACAGATGACTGGATCAGAAAACTATGGTGCATCTACACAATGGAATATTATGCTGCCATAAAAAAGAAGGAATTCTTACCATTTGCAGCAACATGGATGGAATTGGAGAACATTATGTTAAGTGAAATAAGCCAGTCAATGAAAGAAAAATACCACATGATCTCACTCATTTATGGATAATAAAGAACATTAAAAACTTGAACAAAAAGATAGATACAGTGGCAGTAAAGCATCAAACAGTCTGTCAAATTACAGCAGGAAGGTTAGGGAGAGGTGGGGAAGATAAGAGATCAATCAAAGAACTTGTATGCTTGCATATAAGCATAACCAATGGACGCAAAACTCTGGGGGGTGAGGGCATATATGGGAGTGGGGTGGGGGGGCAATGGTAAGATATGTACACATATAATACCTTAATAAAAATAATTGGGAAAAAAAATCAAATAAAATCTTAAAAAAAAAAAAGTATTCCCCTGTCATTTCTAGTACCCACTTGGCATCATATATAGTTATTGCAATGTTATGCTATCTAATAAAAGAGTAACATGCAAATTGACCATACCTCCACTACACCCACAAACCATGCCAACCAGCCAATCAGGAGCGAGTATGCAAATTAACCCAACCAAGATGGCTGTGGCCACGGAGCAAACAGGAGGCTTGGGTTTCCCTGGCAATGGAGGAAGCCAAGCTTCCCACACACCCTGGCTGGCCCAGGCCTCTGCTCAAGTTACAAAGTTTCAATTATAGAGGATAAATAAATCCCAACCAAAATGGCTGCAGCCACTGAGCGAGCAGGATGCTTGGGTTTCCCCGGCGATGGAGGAAGCCAGGCTTTCCACTGGCCCTGGCCTGCCCTAGTCTCCATGCAAGGCTACAAAGTTTCAATATAAAAGATACATAAATCCCAATAAAAATGGCTGTGGCCACGAAGCAAGCAGGAGGCTTGAGTTTTCCCAGCGATGGAGGAAGCCAAGCTTTCTGCCTGCCCTGGCCTGCCCTAGCCTCTGCTCAAGATTACAAAGTTTCAATTATAGAAGATAAATAAATTCCAGATACCAGGGCCTCCGCTTGGGTCACCAGGGGCCATGGCTGGCCTGCAAACCACCAGAGGCCACTCACCAAGGCCGCCCCATGCCCAAAAGTAACCCCCACCCTGATCCGGAACACCCTTCAGGGCAAAGCAGCCAGCCCCCACCCATGCACCAGGCCTCTATCCTGTCTAAAAAAAGAGTAATATGCAAATTGACCATCACTCCAACACACAAGATGGCTTCCCCATGTAGACACAAGATGGCCGTCACAAGACGGCCACCAGGGGAGGGACCAGTTCTGCAAGGGAGGGCAGTTGTGGGTGATTAAGCCAGCAGGGGAGAGCACTTGGGAGGGCCAGGCCTGCAAAGGAGGGCAGTTAGGGGTGACCAGGCTGGCAGAGGAGGGAAGTTGGGGGTGACCAGGCCTTCAGGGGAGGCCAATTAGGGACAATCAGGCTGGGAAGTTAGGGGTGACCAGGCCTGCAGGGAAGGGCAATTAGGGGCAATCAGGCTGGCAGGGGAGCAGTTAGGCATCAATCAGGCTGCCAGGGGAGTGGTAAGGGGGTGATCAGGCTGGCAGGCAGAAGTGGTTAGGGGCAATCAGGAAGGCAGGCAGGCAAGCAGTTGGAAGCCAGCAGTCCTGGATTGTGAGAGGGATGTCCGACTGCCCGTTTAGGCCCAATCAGACATCCCTTGAGGGGTCCCAGATTGGAGAGGGTGCATGCTGGGCTAAGGGACACACACCCCCACCCCGTTCACAAATTTCATGCACCAGGCCTCTAGTTGACTATATTCCCTGTGCTCTACTTCACATCCCTGTGACTGTTTTGTACTGCCAATTTATACTTGTTAATTCCTTCACCTCTTTTACCTAGTCCCTCACACCCCTCCCCTCTGGTAACCATTACTTCACTCTCTGTGTCTATGAGTCTGTTTCAATTTTGTTTGTTCATTTATTTTGTTTTTAGATTCCACATATAAGTGAATTCATTTGGTGTTTTCCTTTCTCTGATTTATTTCACTAAAATAATACCCTCTAGGTCAGTGGTTCTCAACCTTTCTAATGCCGCAACCCTTTAACCCTTTGCACTCGCTTGCTTTTTTCTTGATTCCTTTATTCTAATGCTAACCATGTCGAGTCAAACTTGACATCCGAGTGCAAAAGGTTAATACAGTTCCTCATGTTGTGGTGACCCCCAACCATAAAATTATTTTATTTTCTACTTCATAACTATAATTTTGCTACTGTTATGAATCGTAATGTAAATATCTGTATTTTTTTATGGTCTTAGGCGACCCTGCTAGCAGTTCTCAACCTGTAGGTCATGACCCACAGGTTGAGAACTGCTGCTGTAGAGCCTAAGACCATCAGAAAACACAGATATTTACATTACAATTCATAACAGTAGCAAAATTACAGTTATGAAGTAGCAACAAAAATAATTTTATGGTTGGGGATCACCACAACATGAGGAACTGTATTAAAGGGTCACGGCATTAGAAAAGTTGAGAACCACTGCTCTAGGTCCATTGTTGCTGTCACAAATGATAAGATTTCATATTTTATATAACCGAATAATAGTTCATTGTATATATGGATCACCAATGTTTAGCCACTTGTCTACTGATGGGCACTTGAGTTACTCTGATATCTTGGCTATTGTAAATAACACTGAAATGAACATAAGAGTGCATATATATATTTTTTTAAATTTGTGTTTTGTTTTGTGTATGTGTGTGTGTTTGCTTGCTTTTCATAAATACCCAGAAGTGGAATCTCTGAGTCACATGGCATTTCCATTTTTAATCTTTGAATACCCTCTGTACTATTTTCCATAGTGGCTTCACCAATCTACATGTGCACTAACCATGTGCCAAGATTGCCTTTTGTCCACATCCTGGAGAAATCTTGCCATTTATGGACTTATCAGTGATAACCATTCTGTCAGGTGTGAAATGCTATCTCATTGTGGTTTTAATTTGCATTTCTCGGACTATTAGTAATGTTGAGCATCTTTTCATATATCTATTGTCTATCCGTATGTTTTCTTTGGAGAATTGTCTATTCAGGTCACCTGCTCATGTTTTAATTGGATTGTTTGTTGTTTTTTGTTGTTGAAGATTATGAGTTCTTTATAAATTTTGATGTTCATCTCTGTATTAATAGAACAGAATAAAGCTGGATGTAATAAGTAAAAAAATTCTATAAAGAAAATGTTAATAAAATAGGTAGAAGAATCCATCAACCTTTAACAGTGGAAATTATTAAGATGAACGAATAAATTAAGGAAAGAAAGATTAAGAACAAAATAGGGCTTTGGAATAGAAAACATATTGAGGATGCAAAATAATGTATCTTCTTTGTTGGAATATGTAATGAGTATAAACCACACAAAATGCTCTCACTCTCAAGACAGGAATTATTGATAATTGATTATAACTCAATGTGATGTACTATTGGTTTTGACGTATGTTTGAAAGATGATCCCTGAAGTTTCCATCTGTAAAGGTGGCAATAACTCATCACCCTAAGTTGTTGGCAATTGAATCCTACTTATTAAGTGTCAGACTAGAGCTCTCTCTTCAAATGTCTAGCCTGGTGACTTTCATTGGTTGCCAGACATTGTTGACGTTGTTGTAATTATGCACTTTTGGGATAAACCTGAGAACAAACCTTTATGAAGTTTACAGGAAAAAAGGAGATCACCATCTGGGGGGAATTAAATATGGTACTCTAGTTGCTTAACAAGATTGATTGTTATTCAGGCAAGGTAAAAACCTTGTCCATTTTTCTTTGCTGATGCTTCCCTTGACCTTTTTGTTCTCCCAACCCAAAGCCACTAACCAAGACACCTGGACTTTTCTCAGTGCTACTGCTTATAAGCAAATCAAATGGCAAATTTTGTAATCAAATGGGTTGATGGTCCCTACTGGGGCCATGGACAGAATTATCTTACTGAATATGAACCTTGATCCCAAGGTGAGGAAGAAGATGGGAATCCAATGAGGCAGGGAGACTTGCATGCTTCTGAAACTCTATAACCCCCCACAATTACTCAACCATGCAATATTATTATAGAATTTATCAGGCGACCAGATAATATACAACGAATACTTGGAGATTCCAGGAGAGACCCTTTATTTGCAGATGTACTAGTACAGTGACTCAGGGGAATCTGTTTCTCCAAAGCTTGAGTGATGAATATGGAGGAAACTTTCCCTTTATACCTTTTGGTTTCTTTGTCACCCAAATATGGCAGGCTCCTGGACCTTTCACAGTCTTTGTGAAAAACCCCGTGTGTTGAGATGGGGGACATGACATTACACCCAAAGGCTTGGCCTGGAGCCCGTGCTGATAACCCCCTCTGGGGGTTGTGTATGACTCATGGTTTATTCCCTCTGTACAAGCATTACAGATAAGAAGAATGGGGCTTAATTATACTAGCAAGAATGTGTGGCAGAATACTGGTTCCTGGCACAGATTCAGATTTCTAGCCCCCACAAAATATCTTATATTCCTTTTCAATATTAGATAGAGACAAAGTCCCTTAATTGTCTTTATTGGACATAAAAATAAACAACTTTATAATGTATGCTTTTGGTGTCCAACTCACTATATGGCCCTTTTCTTCCTGGTCAAGTGCTTACTTTGTTTCTCAGGAGGACATTTTTCCTTCTCCTAAAAGTTTAGTCATTACCAAAGTTTAAATTGATATCAAGACATCAAGGGGTCAATTGTGGTATAAATCCTAAAATTAAGTCCAATAGTATGTGCTGCCTTAACATCTGGTGAACTCATGAGTGTCTCAAAAGGCCTAACCACAGTTCCCCTTGTAGTCTGCTTCTACATATAAGGCACCACAGAACAGCCCTCCTTATGAAATGTAGTAGTTACAGTTTCTCTTTACCCTTGAGTAATGGATTTCAAGTCCCTATCAACCTGCAGAATTATTTTAATGAAGATAATCACATTATCCTGCAGGAGACAAAGGCAACTTCACAGTCTTCATAGTTTAAAGTCTGTTGCCCACAAACCCTGGCTGTTCACTTTATCCCTGCATGGCAATCTTGTGTGGCCTGGGAGGCATGTGGTTTTCCCTCCCAAGAGCTGTGAGCATGTGTGACAAGTAAAATGTCATCAATCTCATCTGTCCAGAGTCATATAATCATATGGAATATTCCTTCACCAGCAGAATTAATAGGAGATTATTATTAAAAAAGACAACTTACAAAATGTAAAACATTATTTGTAAATGATCCTATCTAATAAAAGGGTAATATGCAAATTAACCATCAGTTCGCTACAAAGATGGCGGCACCCATAGCAGCCAGGACTGGACACTGGCATCGTAGTCCCGGCAACGAGGCCAGCTTCCCCCACCTGGCCATGGAGGAAGGACCTCTGGGCAGTGGGCACACGACAGGGGTGGGAGCGGCTTGGAACATCCCCACCCCAGAGGACAGGGCGTGGAAGCAAACGAGCAGTGGAGAGCTACCAGCGGTGGTGGGTGTGGAGGTTGGGCTGCCGGGAGACCGGCTTTTGGCTGCTGGGGCCTGTGCTGAGGCGACTGGTGGTGCGGGCAACTGAGGGGGCGCGTCCGAGGCTGGGGGCTGGGAGATGTGGGACTGCAGCACAGGAGGCGAGGTGCGGGAGGACCTGGCCACCACCGCCCCGGCACTGAAGCCGCCTCCTATGAGATGTAGCCTAGTCTAGGTGTGCCTGAAGTGGGTTCAGGGAACCTCTCCCTTTGCAGTGCCCAGAGCCCTGCTCTGAGAGGTGTGGCCAAGAAAGGCCGAGTTGGTTGATCAGGAGCAGCAGACCTGCCTTAGGCCACTTCTCCTTGGGAATTTGGAGAAGACCCATTTCCAGTCTGGAGGCCAACGTGAACCTTGGGTGACTTTTGAAGAATGATTGTTTTGCTTGGGAATATGGTTTGTCTGTAGAAGGCTGGGAAAGAACAAAATCTGTTACCAGTCCTCCTCCAAACAGACACCCCCTGGAGCTGAAAGCCTCAAGAACGAGTGCTCTCATGCCCCCATCTCTGGTCCTACCAGCATCTGAGGCATATCTGGTGAGTAGGAGGCCACACTGCCTGTCGTCAGTCCGAAGGAGGCATGTCTGGGAGTAGTGAGAAGGGGCATCTTAAAGAAGCATCTCTATCATTAACGGTTTCATAAATTTCTCCACTTTGGTAACAAGACGTTTACTTTTTATATATTCAGAAGCAGGCTATTTCCCACATGCTCCAATAGGTAGGATGCAGCCCCTTGCTCTACACCAGTCACAGCTGAAAACAAGAGATGCCCATTAACACATACCCTTCCCCCACAAACTTCAAAAAGTTGGGTGGGCTTCCTTTCCAGGGAGCTAGGACTGATTTTGGGGTCCCAGATACACTGGACCTGGTCACTGAGGAGCAATCTACCTGCTCAAATGACAGGGGCAGGATGAGACAGAGGATGTATTTGCGTTTTGTTCTGTTTTTCCAAAATTGCCTGTTACAAACACTTCTGCAGTAGTCCTCAATTGTACTCGAAGTACTGTATTTCCTCCATTTGTACACATACTCCTTTCTTCAAATTTTAACATTTTTGAAACCAGGATACATCTTAACAGAGAGGTTAAAAGGACTTGTTAGCTGCTAGGCATCTACTAGGGTATCTATTTATATAGAGAGCCAGGGTCCTATGGAAGGCTTGACCAAGTGGGTGGGGACTGGCAAGTGGGCTGAAATTTGCGAGGTTTCTGGTGGCCTAGGGTGCAGAGCAGGAGTGTGGGCATGTGGGTGTGTGCATGAGCATGGACCCAAGCCACACACACTCACAGGCCCGCACCCACACAAGGCCCTCTACAGCATCACCCACGCTTCCCTGGACTTCACCCTCCAGCCCAGATCCTCCAGGTCCTGTGCCCCGGGGTAGCTCAAGTTCAGCAAGAGTTTGCGATTTTCCCAAGGCACTTTGAATAGTTTTCTCTTAACCCATTTGTGGGAGTGTAATCTGATTTAAAACCAATAGACTAAACAAACAGAAGCACTTTCTAGAACAGTGATGGGCAACCTTTTGAGCTTGGTGTGTCAAACTTCGCCAAAAAACTGAGCATAACTCAGGTAGTGTGTCACTTTGAGGAAAAAACATTATTTCGCTATATTGATAGTTTAAATAACATAAATGTATAATTGTTATATATAATTGTATTTAATAAACCAAAAACTAAATATTTAACTTACCTGCTTAGTGACTTCTTTGTTCATCCCTCAGTCGGTTTCTTTTGTTGGTCTTGATATTATTTAGCTTGTGTGGGGTGCCATGAACTAAGATGAGTGAGGGGGAGGGGGAATTCTTTAACTAACCTGCCTATTAGCGACTTTTTTGTTGCTGAATTTCATTGGCTAAATCTTCAATTGAAGGTTGGTATTTTGTACACTTCAGGCCCAAGCAAGCGCTACAAACTTCATCTGTCAATCTGTTTCTTTTGTTGGTTTTGATATTATTTAACGCTGAGAATAAAGCCTCACAAAAGTATGTAGAGGGAAAAATTGTGAGTAAAGCCATTGCTATATTTTTCAGGGTGCTAAAAGTTTCTGGTAGTCGGTTCCAGGCAACCCAAATTTCCTGTTCGTAGTGGCACTCCGCTTGATTCTCCAAGTGGCACCTTTCCAGATTCTCAAGCTTTGACCTCAAGTCGACAAACACCTGAGCCCAGATACTGTCTTGAAATTCTGCAAGTTGCATCTCCAAATCATCAATTTGCAACCATTGGAAACCATTTAATTCCAAACTACTGTAGACTACTACATCCGGATACTTAATTATTTTCATGGTCTGTTCTAGACTTCTAAATTGACTAAATCTATCACTAAACTGGTCAAATAATGAATCTAAAGCATGCTGGTACTTCATATGCAAGAGTTCTATTTCATTTTGTATAGCTGCACTGGCCTTCTCAAAATACTTTGTTACTCGAGGAAAATACTTATAAGTTTTAGTTTCTACATCTCACTTGAAAATTTTAACTTTACTTTCAAAAGCTTTTACGTATCCAAACATAACGTCAATACTTTTGCCAAAACCTTGTAACTTTAAGTTCAGTTCATTAATACGAACAGAGAGATCTGTAAAAAACATCAGGGTGTTGACCCACTTATCATCATTAAGCTGAGGAAAGTTTCCCAGATCCTTATCATCAAGAAATACCTCAGTTTCTTCAAAGCACTCCACAAAGTGCTCAAGAACTTTGCCTCGGCTCAGCCATCTTACATTATTGTACATCAGCAGTCCACTGTAGGTGGAATCAATCTCCAGTAAAAGTGCCGAAAATTCTTGCTTGTGAAGGGGCGAGCAGCTATTAAATTAACTATTTTTGTAACAATTGACATTAAGTTGTTTAAGTCGGTGAATCCTGCTTTGGCACATAAAGCCTCCTGATGGATAATACAATGAAAAGGCACAATAGGATGTCCAATAGCTTCTGTAAACAATTTGACAAATCCGACTTTTTCCCCAACCATATTTGGTGCCCCATCTGTCATCACTGACACAACTTTAGATATATCAATGCTTAGGTCATGAAATGTTTGTATAACCTTACATATTTCGCTTCCTGATTTACTTTTTGACACTGATACTAACTTTATCAACTCTTCTCTCATTGTGAGACCATCAGAATATTGACCAATAATGGCCAACTGAGCATGTGATGTGACATCAGTAGTTTCATCAAGAGAGATCGAAAAATATTTACACTTCCTTATGTTTCTCTTTAATTGATGTTGTACATTTGTGTTCAGTCTCATTATTCGGTCTTTTATGATATTTCTACTGAGTGGTAACTCAGACATTCTATTAATAATTGCATTTTTATTCTGCATATCATGAAATAGAACTGGTGCACATCTTAGGAGAGTTTCTTTAATAAATTCTCCCTCACTGAGCACTTTTCCACGCTGAGCTATAAAGTGAGCAATGCTCAAACTTGCAGATGTTAAATTTGTAGAGCCTTTCATAAATTTAAGGATGGCATTAGATTGGCTCCTATAAAGGTGTAGCTGCCAGGAAATGTATTCCTTCCTTTCAACGTCACTTTTTTCCAAGAGCTGGGAATGATTCGTTTCAAAATGTCTATTTATATTCCACGTTCTGCTTACTACCATTTCAGGACGTAGAATGCAAAATGATCTGCCATTTTTTTCTATAAAGCCATACATCTTGGTCCATGTCTCTTGAAAGGGTCGGCCACTGCTACACCACTTCCTTTACTTAACCTTAGTTTTTTTATTTTTTGGGTTCTCCATCAGGGGGGCAGTGACAGAAGATAGAATTATAGATAGCTTGTTAGGCCTGCAGGCAATTAGGGGTTAACTAGCCTAACTAACCACAAAATGGTGCATATAACTGTCTTTTAGGAAAGGGCAGCGTTAATAAGCAGAAATAGGGGTTAATAAGGATGCACAACAGTAATAGTGGTGAAATGGAGTCTGCCCTATGGAGCAAGATGGTGTTCCTTATGTGAATTAAAATGGCTGCCGCTATTTCTAATGGCAGGAAACAGCACCCATAGCACACCACAAACCCTCGCCTCTCCCAGCCTCCCCCTCACTTATCTCAGTAATGATGGATTAGAAATCCACGACACCCCAGAACAGTAGATAATGGTTGCTGTGGTTAACTGTTATTTGGTTACTGGTAATGGCAGGGCCACCAGAGATGCGTCCCCCGCTGCATTCCCCTGCTCCCTGCTCTGCCGGCAGAAGTGAGGGCAAAGATCCCAGCTTAACCTGGAAATCCCAGAACTAGACGCTCTGTGCCAGACTTCTGTTGTTTTGGCCTACAGACCTCCAGCACAGAGTGTCTAATAGGGGAGGTTGAAACATTTGCGACTAGAGTCTCTGAGTTAGAGTCTAACTCCAAGACTCTAGTTGCAAATGTTTCATCCTCAGGAGCAGCAAATGTTTTATCCTCGGCATGCGGCCGCCTCAGCGGTTCGCCATCACTGTTCTAGAAAGTCAATTTAGAAATGTGGATAAAAATTCAAGTGAATTAGCTTTGAGCCAGGAGTTCCATGTCTGTGAATGTGTCCTAAGTAAACAGTCAAATAAGCAATTATGTTTACTGTAGTTGTTGATACCAGGGGAAACCGGAAACAACTTGCCCCACAATAAAGGGTTAGTGAAGTAAGCCATAGTAATGTCAAACAGTCAGGGATAACATTGTAGCCATTAAAAATTATGTCTGTATATCCAATTTGTTGACATGAAAAGAAGGCCATAGACAAATATTAAGTGGAGGGCAGGCAAAGCTCAGAAGAGGGCATGTATATTTATATGTATATATATTTTATATGTCATGGTAATAATAGTTTTAAAAACAGTGATTCTTCCTGAGCTCTGCAATTGTGAGTGTTAGCAAATTGTCTTTCAGGTGTCCTTTGGTGTCCCATACACACAGACATCCTTGCCTGTGGGACAGCCTGAACCTTTGCCCCACCTGCCTCCCTCTGCTGTGGCAATGGCCCAATCAGACATTCCCTTTTATTGGGATGGTTTCCTTTTCTCCTTTGCCCAAACCATGCCTTTACAACAAAAGAATATTAACCAAGCAATCCTAACAACAAGTTTTGTTGCTGACTGAAACTTATGCCCTTTTATGCAAATGTTGTTGCTTTCAAGCCTACCAGGTTGTGTTTCAAAACTTTTATTTTTCTGCAACTTGACCATTTTTTATTTGCTTAAAATATTCTGGAGTATTTTAAATACATATAGAAAAGTAGAGAATAATATGATAAATACTTATCTATACTAATAAAAGGGTAATATGCTAATTAGACCAGACATCTTCTGGACATCCTTCCAGACATCCTTCTGGAAAAAGCCACCATGGTGGGGGCCAAGGCAGAGGTGGTTAAGGGCGACCAGGCCAGCTGGGGAGGGCAGTTAGGGGCTACCAGGCCAGCAGGGGAGGGCAGTTAGGGGCAACCAGGCTGGTAGGGGAGGGCAGTTGGGGGCGACCAGGCCAGCAGGGGAAAGCAGTTAGGGGCGAACAGACCGGCAGGGAGGGCAGTTAGAGGCAACCAGGCAGGCCGATAGGTTAGTGGTTAGGAGCCAGTGGTCCCAGATTATGAGAGGGATGTCCGACTGCCAGTTTAGGCCCAATGATCGGACCTAAACCGGCAGTCGGACATCCCCTCAGGGGTCCCAGAATGAAGAGGGTGCAAGCAGGGCTGAGGGACCCCCCCATGCCCAAATTTCATGCACCGGGTCTCTAGTATATCTGATAAGGGATTAGTATCACAACTCAATAAGAAAAACAGAGATAACACATTTTAAAATAGGCAAAGGACAGTTTTTCAAAAATATGCAAATGACCAATAAGCACACGAAAAGATACTCGGAATCATTAGGCATGAAGAAAATTAAAATTAAAATACAATGAGATACTACTTCACATGCACTAGAATTGCTATAATAAAAAATGAAGACATGATAAATTTGATGAGGATATAGATAAATTTGAATTCTATTTGAATTCTATTACCAGTGGTATAGTAAAATGGTGCAGTCACTTTAGAAGCCTACTGTAAGTCCCTCTAAAGTTTAAACATATAATTACCATATTATGCAGCAATTCTACTGGGTATACTGTATATCCTAGAGAATCATAAATGTATGTTCATAAAAAAGTTGTTGTAGATCCCAGAAGATGGGGGCCGACAGGACGGCAGGTGTCAAGATAGTGTTTGAGTGAGAGAACTAAAGGATAGTGTGTGGACATGCAGGGCGTGTCTGCATTTGTGAGTAAGGGACATTTATAAGCCACAGGACTGTTGGGGACTGGTGGACAGTCTCCCCTGGCTGGGTAGCCTCTACTACTGCTGAAACCTCTCCCAGAGTGGTCGACTCTGCCACAGAGGCCACGCCATCTTAAAAGGGAGAGAAGCTGTGATCAGAAGCCCAGCCTTACCTTCAACTGGGGAGACCTGGAATACCTCTGAGGACCCTACAACCACAATGCTGAGGGACAAGCTGCCTCAGCTTCAAACCCACAAATACCGAGACTCCAGCCTCCCTGGCTGCAGGCACCTAAAATGTTTGTGCAGGGGGAGACAAGGTGGTGGCTGAATATGTGGATAGGTCCTGTGCCCTCTCACAGAACAGATAGAAGGAACAGCTGAATCAAACAACACCCACCCATAATTGGTGAAATAAACACAGCTGGTGAGGCAATCAGTGGACCAAAAGGTCAGAGATCGCCTAGAGAGAGGTAAGATCTGGGATCCAGGCTGGAGGGAGAAACACGTGCAGTGGGGACTAGAGTCACAGAGGGAGACTGTGCCCCACCAAATCTGAAGCCCTTGGAAGGAGATCCACATGGCTGCTGGCAGAAAGGGACTCTAGACCTAATCCCACAGCCGTGGGAGGCTGTGCCCAAAAAGGCAGCCTGAAGTTCTACACCAGTCACGTAGTGCCGGGAGGATAAAGACATGAGGTGGTGAGGTTACTTTGTCTTTATAACATCCTTGCTTTTACTTGCAAAACCCAGTGCATAGGATCTTACAATTAAAAACACTCATTAAGACTGCAGGGGAAAGTTGTTTTTGTGGAAACTGGGGATAAAAATAAAGAGAGACAAGCAGGAAACCAGCTCAGGGTCAGTCTGTCCCTCAAACCCAGTATTAAGTGTGGCAGGGAAAGAAGAATCTAAGCACTGGCTTGAGGGGCCATTTGATCCCAGAAACTAATACAAAACACTGCCACCCAGGGGTTAGGTCAGAAATTGACACTTGTATAAGTACAACTGAAGGCAGGCAAAGAAAAAAAAGGAAGCAGAGAGATCCCGCCTGCTTGAAAACAAGGTTGTGGCTTATGACACAGAGGACAGGTGGATCGCAGAGAACGTCAACACTGCGCAGACTACCTGACAGAAAACAGATGGGCCAGGCAGGACAGTAGAGAGGGGTCTTAAACCAGCCCCCATTGAAGATCCACTGAAGTGAACAAACTTCAATACTTCACTTTTTTTATTTTTTATCTTTTACTTAGGAAACTAAATTTATTTTTTTTTCTCACTTGATTTTAATTTTTATTATTATATTTTTATTTATTATTATTATTACTATTACTTTTTAAGTTTATTTTATTTTTTCTTTATTTTATTTTATTTTTTATTAGTTTTCTACATTCTATTTTTATTTTTATGTTTATTTTAGCATTATTTTACACTATCTCGATTTTTCCTTTATGTAAATACTCTATCACTTTTCCCCTTTTTGTTCTGTTTCTCTTACCCTGGTCCTGATTTAGTTTTTTCTATCCTTGGTCCTGCTTTAGTTTTTCTCTATCCTTTCTTTTTAATCCCTGTTAAAAATTGATCTGACTCATATATCTAATTTCCTCTTCCCTGCTCCAAGTCCATCCACACTTCTGTCTTCTCTTTCTTCACTAGCCCATTTTTTTCTTCTTTATCGTTCCATTTTTTTTGTTTTTTTGCTTCTGTTTTTCCTCTACTCACTTGATCTCTTCTACTAATAGCTGAATTAGGCCAACTCAGGCCTAACTACTCTATAAATTTTCATATATATATATATATATATATATTTTAAAATTTATAGAGAGTAGATAGGTCTGAGTTAGTGATTGAAACTAATTATTATATATTTTAATATATATGTATATATATTTTTCTCTTTTTTAAAACTTTGTTTTTTACTTTTCTTCTTATACACTCATTCTCTTTATACCTCCTCTATACTGAACTGTGGCCATTTCCCCATTCAATTCCTAGACCTTACCTTCTTGAAATAAGCTCTGCCTCTTAAGATTCATCTGGGTGTTTGTTGTTAGCATTTTTTGGATTAGTTGTTATTTGCATTCTTCTCTGGGTATTTGTTGTTTGCATTTTTTGGATTAGTTGTTGTTTTTTTAGAGTTTTCTCTCCATATACATATATTTTTTGCCCTTCCTTTTTTCATCTCTTTCTTTACTCTCTTACATATTTTCCTTTTCTCAATATCATATTTGCACTCTTTTGTCTCCCCTAATTATTTTTTTCTCTGCAGGTCACCTTTATTTAGGGTGGTTGGTATCATGAATACATTTGTGCTTCATGCCCTGTGTATTGTGTCTTGTCGTGTTGTATTTTGTGCCTTTAAGTCAAAACAGGAGAGCGAGAGCTACATACCAAGAAACCCTGAAAGGAGTGAACATGGGGATACAAAGAAACAGACCCCATAAGAAAGAAAAGGAGGAATCACTGGAAAAGGAAGTAAACAAAATGGAGGTAAGCAATATCTCAAAGAAAGAATTCAGAGGTGAAAAGGATGGAAAACAAACCAATAATATGTGTAAGAACCAAAAAGTAAAGAAGAACATTGAAGAAATGAAGATGACATTGATGCAATAAAGAACACAATAGAAAGCATCCACAGTAGACTAGAAGAAGCAGAGGACCTCATCAGTGAGCTAGAAGACAAAATAGGAAAAAATGCCCAAGCAGATCAACAACTGGAAAAAAAATTAAAAAACAGGTGGAGAACAAAAGGGAGTTTTGGGACAATATGAAACGGAACAACATCTGCATAATAGGGGTGCCAGAAGGAGAGGAAACTGAGCAAAGAGTAGAAAACTTGTTTGAAGAAATAATGCCAGAAAACTTCCCTGATATTGGGAAGAAAACCTCACACAAGTCCAAGAAGATCACAGACTCCATAACAAGATGAACCCAAAAAAGCAGAAACCAAGGACAAAGCAAGAATCTTAAAGGCTGGGAAACACAAAGGACAAAGCAAGAATCTTAAAGGCTGCCAGAGAGAAACAGAAACTTACCTACAAGGGATCTCCATTCAGACTATCAACTGATTTCTTAACAGAAACACATCAGGCCAGAAGGGAATGGAATGAAATATACAAATTCATGCCAAGTAAGGATCTGAATCCAAAAATACTGTACCCAGCAAGGTTATCAATCAAAATTGAGGAGCTTCTCAGACAAAAAAAGGACTAAGGGAGTTTATTACCACCAAACCAACAAGGCAAGAAATGCTAAAAGCTCTGCTTTAAAAAGAAGAAATAGGAATGGAAGAAGGAACACAGGGGTAAAGAATAAAAATGGTGACAAAGAAGTATCTATCAATAATAACTTTAAATGTAAATGGTTTAAATGCCCCAATAAAAAAAGACATAGGGTAGCTGAATGGCTAAGAAAACATGACCCATAATTCTGCTGTCTATAGGAGACCCACCTCAGAACAATGGACTCACACAGACTGATGGTGAAGAGATGGAAACAGGTTTTTCAGGCAAACAGAAATGAAAAAAAAGGTGTGGTAGCAATACTTATAGCTGACAAATTAGACCTCAAAGTGAAGGCCATAACAAGAGATAAGGAAGGCCACTTCATAATACTAAAGGGAACAATTCAACAAGAAGATAGAGTAACTCTCTGATAAACATACATGCACCCAATACAGGAGCACCCAAATACATAAAAAACTTCTGGAAGATATCAAGGGAGAGATCGACAGCAATACAGTCATAGTAGGGGCCTTTAATACCCCACTAACACCACTGGACAAATCATCTAAACAAAAAATTAAGCAAACAAACACCAATCAAAAATGACCCCCTACATCAGATGGAATTAATTGACATCTTCAAAACATTCCACCCCAGAACCACAGAACAAACATTCTTCTCAAGTGCACATGGGTCATTTTCAAAGATAGACCATATATTGGAACGCAGGCAAAGTCTATTAAAATTCAAGAAGATAGAAACCATATCAAGCATCTTTTCAGATAACAATGGCATAAAATTAAAAATCAACTACAATGAAAACAATGGAAAAAAATCAAACACCTGGATGCTAAATAGCATGTTACGAAACAATGATTGGGTTACCAAAGAGATCAAAGAAGAAATACAACGCATCATGGCAACAAATGACAGTGAAAACACAACAATCCAAAATCTATGGGACACTGTGAAAGCAGTCTTGAGAGGGAAGTTCATCACTCTACAGGCCTACCTCAAAAAAAGAAAAAATGGTAATAAATTATCTAAACCTACAACTCAAAGAGTTAGAAAGAGAGAAACGAGAAAAGCCCAGCATAAGCAGAAAGGAAATAATAAGATCAGAGCATAAATAAACGACATAGAGTCCAAAAAAAGCAATATAAAAAATCAACAAAACCAAGATATGGTTCTTTGAAAAGATAAATAAGATTGATGATCCTCTAACCAGGCTCACCTAGAAGCAAAGAGAGAGGACCCAAATGAACAAAATCAGAAATGAGAGAAATGAAGTAACAACTGATCCCACAGAAATAGAAAGGATTATGAAAAAATACTATGAATAACTCTATTCCAAGAAAATGGACAATCTAGATGAAATTGATATTTTTAGAAAAATACGTATCCCAAAACTCAGTCAGGAAGAATCATAAAACCTCAATAGGCTGATAACTACGGAAAAAAATAGAAGCAGTGATCAAAAATCTTCCAGCAAACAGAAGCCCTGGACCTGATGGCTTTATAGGGGAGTTGTTCCAAGCATTCAAAGAAGAAATAAAACCTATCCTTCTCAGACTACCTCAAAAATTTCAAGAGGAAGGCACACTTCCAAGCTTTTTCTATGAAGCCAGCATTACCCTAATTCCAAAACCAGATAAAGACACCACAAAAAAAGAGAACTACACACCAATATCCTTGATGAATATGGATGCTAAAATCCTCAACAAATTTCTAAAAAATCTAAATCAGCATTACATTAGACAGATCATACACCATGACCAAGTGGAATTTATTCCGGGGATGCAAGGATGGTATAATATCCGCAAATCAATAAATGTGATACATCACATAAACAAATTGAGAGACAAAAATCATATCAATTGATGCAGAAAAAGCATTTGACAAAATCCAACACTCTTTCCTGATAAAAACTCTCAGCAAAGTGGGAATATATGTTTTATAAACATAATAAAAACTTTATTTGACAAACCTACAGCCAACATCAAACTGAATGGGCAAAAATTAAACTCATTTCCCTTAAGAATGGGAACAAGACAGGGATGTTCACTTTCACCACTTCTGTTCAAAATAGTACTGGAAGTGCTAGCCATACTGATCAGAGAAGAAGAAATAAAAGGCATCCAAATTGGATAAGAATTAAAACTGTCCTTACTTGAAGATGAGATGATACTATGCATAGAAAAGCCCAAAGACCCCATCAAAAAACTACTAAACCTAATAAATGAATTCAGCAATGTAGCAGGATACAAAATTAACACCCTCAATCTATGGTCTATTATACACCCATAATGAACACACAAAAAAGCAAAACAAACAAACAAAAAATCCCATTTACCATTGCACCAAAAAAAATTAAGATACCTAGGAATAAACTTAACTAAGGAGGTAAAAGACCTGTACTCAGAAAACGATAGGACATTGAAAAAAGAGATAGAAGAAGACATAAACAAATTGAACATACCATGTTCATGGATTGGTGGAAATAGCATCATTAAGAAGTCCATACTACCCAAAGCAATCTACAGATTCAATGCAATCCCCATTAAAATACCAATGGCATATTTCAAAGATCTAGAAAAAACTCTTCAAAAATTCACCTGTAATAAAAAAAGACCCCCATAGCCATGGCAATCCCGAGAAAGAAGAACCGAGTTGGAGGGATCAGAATACCAGATATCAAGCTATATTACCAAGCCACTGTTCTCAAAACTGCCTGGTACTGGCACAAGAACAGTCATAGACTAATAGACTAATGCAACAGAACAGAGAACCCAGAACTTGTCCCAAGCCATTATGCTCAATTAATATTTCACAAAGAAGGCAAGAGCATACAATGGAGTCAAGACAGTCTCTTCAATAAATGGTGTTGGGAAATTTGGTCAGATACGTGCAAAAAAAATTAAACTAGATCCCCAACTTATACCATACACAAAAACAAGCTCAAAATGGCTAAAGGACTTAAATGTAAGGTTGGAAACCATAAAATCTTACAAGACTCCATAGGCCACAAAATAGTAGACATATTTCTTTACAATATCTTTACCAACACAGTTCATAGGGCAATGAAGACTAAAAAGAAAATAAACAAAGGGACTACATAAAAATAAAAAGTTTCTGCACAGCAAAAGAAACCATCAACAAAACAAGAAGAAAGCCCACTGCATGGGAGAACATATTTGCCAATGCTATTTCAGATAAGGGTTTAAACTCCAAAATTTACAGAGAACTCATACAACTTAATAAAAGGAAGATTAAACAATCCAATCAAAAAATGGTCAAAGGACCTAAATAGACACTTTTCTAAAGAGGATGTACAGAAGACCAAGAGACATATGAAAACATGCTCAAAGTCGCTAATCATCCAAAAGATGCAAATCAAAATAGGATACCATCTCACATATTTCAGAATGGCTATCTTCAACAAATCAACAAACAACAAGTGCTGGTGAGGATGTGCAGAAGAAGGAAGCCTAGTGCACTGCTGGTAGGAATGCTGACTGGTACAGCCACTGTGAAAGACAGTATGGAGTTTCCTCAAAAAGTTAAAAATGGAACTCCTGTTTGAACCCGAAATCCCACTTGTAGGACTATATCCCAAGAAACCAGAAACACCAATCAGAAAGGATATATGCACCCTTATGTTCATAGCATCACAATTTACAATCTTATATAATAAAGATGTAATATGCAAATTAACCCTCACGCCCTCACAAGATGGCTGCCTACAACCAGGCTAGCAGGGGAATTAGTGAGGGATGACCAAAAGACTGAGCAAGCAGGCTGCAGGCTGCATGGGGCAACCTGTGCAACAGGGGTGTTAGTGAGGGACAACCAAAGGACTGAACAGCAGGCTGTGTGGGGCGACCAGGCCGGCTGGGCGGCAAGTTAGGGGCGACTAGGTTGGCAGAGAAGGGCAGTTGAGGGTGACCAGGGTGGCAAGAAGAGGCAGTGAGGGGCAATCTGGCCAGCAGGTGGGGACAGTTAGGGGAAACCAGGCTGGCAGGCAGGTAAGCGATTAGGAGCCAGCAGTTCAGGATTGTCAGAGGGATGTCTGACTGCCAGTTTAGGCCTGATCCCCAGATTGGAGGTGCAGGCTGGGCTGAGGTGACCCCACCCCATGCATGAATTTTGTGCACCAGGCCTCTAGTAGCTAAGATTTGGAAACAACCTAAGTGCCCATAATTAGATGAGAGGATTAAAATACTGTGGTACATCTACACAATGGAATGCTATGCTGCTATAAAAAAGGAGGAACTTTTACCATTTGCAACAGCATGGATGGAACTGGAGAGCATTATGCTAAGCAAAATAAGCCAGTCAGAGAATGATAAATATCACATGATCTCACTCATATGTGGGATATAATGATCAACATAATTTGATGAACAAAAATAGTTCCAGAGACAAATGGCCGGGGAGTTGGGGCAGTTAAAGAGTAACCAAAGGACTTCTATGCATGCATATTAGCATCACCAATGAACATACATTGGGATGTTGGGGGTTTGCCCAGGGTGGGAATGGTTTGGAGTGGGGGAGGGCCAATTGGGGAATAGGAGACATATGTTAAACTTTAGACAATAAAAAATAAAGTTGATATAAATGTTCATTGTAGTACTAGAAGCCCGGTGCATGAAATTCGTGCACGAAGGGGGGTTGTCCCTCAGCCCAGCCTGTACCCTCTCCAATCTGGGACTCCTGGAGGGATGTCCAACTGCCCCCCACAGTCTAGGAGTGCTGGCTCCCAACTGCTCGCCTGCCTGCCTTCCTGATTGCCCCTAACTGCTTCTGCCTGCCAGCCTGATCACCCCCTAACCACTCCACTGCCAGCCTGGTTGATGCTTAACTGCTCCCCTGCCAGCCTGTTTGCCCCAGCTTCCCTCCTCTGCTGGCCTGGTCACCCCTAACTGCCCTCTCCTGCAGGGTTGATCACCTCCAACTGCCCTCCCTTGCAAGCCTGGTCCCTCTCAACTGCCCTCCATTGCAGGCCTGGTCCCTCACAACTGCCCTCCCTTGCAGACCGGGTGCCTCCCAACTGCCCTCTCCTGTTGGCCATGTTGTGGTGGCCATCTTGTGTCGACATGGGGCCAGGATCCACATGGGGGCAGACATATGGATCAACCACATGGGGGCAGACATATTGTGTGTTGGAGTGATGGTCAATATGCATATTACTCTTTCATTAGATAAGATAGAGGCCTGGTGCATGGGTGGGGGCCAGCTGGTTTGCCCTGAAGGGCGTCCCGGATCAGGGTGGGGTTCCCTTGGGGCATGGGGTGGCTTGAGCGAGGGGCCTGTGGTGGTTTGCAGGCCAGCCACAACCCCTGGCGACCCAAGCGGAGGCCCTGGTATCTGGAATTTATTTTCCTTCTACAATTGAAACTTTGTAGCCTGGAGCGGAGCCAAGCCTGCTGCTCCCTCTGGGGTGGAAGCCATTTCTGTGGCAGTTAATTCACCTTCTACAATTGAAACTTTGTAGCCTTAAGCGGGTGAGCCCGGCCAGGGTGTGCGGAAAGCTTTGCTTCCCCTGTTGCCGCCGGCAACCCTGGCCTGCTCTCTCAAGCTCCATTCTGCCGCCATTTGTTTGAATTTGTTTACCTTCTATAATTGAAACTTTGTAGCTTGAGTGGAGGCTTAAGCCTGCAATGGCTATGGAAAGCTTGGCTTGGTCTGTTACCTGGGAAAACTTGCTCTCTGTGGCTGTAGCCATCTTGGCTGGGGTTAATTTGCATACTTGCCCTGATTGGCTGGTGGGCGTGTCTTGGCTGGTGGGCGTGGCTTATGTAGAGGAGTGATGGTTAATTTGCATATTGCCATTTTATTAGAGAGGATTATCCATACTAATAAAAAATGGATACAACCTATATGTCTAAAATCTAATTTATAGATAAGCAATGTCACCCTATATAAGAAAAGCCTAATATGAACTTGACCAAATGGTGAAATGACCGGTGGAACGGCCAGTTGCTATGATGCACACTGACCACTAGGGGGTAGATGCTCAATGCTTTAGCTGCTCCCAGCCTACAGGCCCCAGGCCAGCCAAGGTAAGTGCTAGCAGGGGCCCCCAATTGGCCCGCTATTCACACCCCACAGATTGCCCCTGATTGCTGGCCCAGCCGAGGGACCCTACCCATGCATGCATTTTGTGCATCATGCCTCTAGTGTATTTATACAATGGCCTAATATTTGCAATGAAAAGTAATGAAGTAATGATACATGCTAACACATGGATGAATTTTGAAAAGATTATGCTAAGTGAAAGGAGCCAAACAGAAGAAGCCACATGTTGTATAATCCCATTTCTACTAAATGTCTAAAATAAGCAAATCCAGAAAGTAGCTTACCAGTTCCTAGGGGTTTGGAGGAAGGAGAAATGGGGAATTACTGCTAATGGGTATGGGGTATTGAAGTGTTCGATAATTAGATAGTGGTGATGGCTGTACATTTTTCAGAATACATTAATATTTATAGAAATGTACACTTTCAAAAGCTACATTTTGTAGTATGTGAATTACATTTCATAAATATTTTAAAAACATTTTCATCCGAAAAATGTAGTTATATTTTTAAGGTATTGCCACCTATGCTACTATGTGTATTCATACTAATTGCACAAATCTATTGTAATTATTGTATAACTTCTTAATATAATAAAAAGGGAAAATCATTTAAAAGTCAAGACATTTATTTGGCCTAATAAAATAAAACTGAAATTTTTGACAACTTTCATAATTTGGTGAGCAACATTAACATATGTACTCATCCAAGATTTACAATCCTATCTAATAAAAGGATAATATGCAAATTGACCATCACTCCAACACACAAGATAGCTGCCCATATGTGGTCAAAGATCCTGCCCCCATGTGGACACAAGATGGCCACCACAAGATGGCCAGCAGGGGAGGTCAGTTGGGAAGCACCAGGCCTGCAAGGGAGGGCAGTTGGGGGTGATCAAGCCTGTAGGGGAGGGAAGTTAGGGGTGACCAGGCTGCCAGACGAGGGAAGTTGGGAATGCCTGGGCCTGCAGGGAAAGGCAGTTGTGGGGGGGGGACCCTGGCTTGCAGGGGAGAGCAGTTGGGGGGACCAGGCTGTAGGGGAGGGCAGTTGGGGGGGACCAGGCCTGCAGGGGAGGGCAGTTAGGGGTGACCAGGCTGGCAGAAGAGCAGTTAGGCATCAATCAGGCTGGCAGGGGATTGGTTACAGGGTGATCAGGCTGGCAGGCAGAAGTGGTTAGGGGCAATCAGGAAGGCAAGCAGGGAAGCAGTTGGGAGCCAGCAGTCCTGGATTGTGAGAGGGATATCTGACTGCCCGTTTAGGCCCGATGGGTACCAGATTGGAGAGTGTGCAGGATGGGCTGAGGGACAACCCCCCTACCGCCTTGTGCATGAATTTCATGCACCAGGCCTCTAGTCCTACCTAATAAAAGAGTAATATGCAAATTGACTGCACCTTCGCTACTCCCAAGCCATGCCCACCAGCCAATTAGGGCGAGTATGCAAATTTACCCAACCAAGATGGCAGTTAATTTGCATACATACCTGGGTCCGGGGAACCTCCTCTGCACCCAGGTCACTCCCCACCGGCCATCAGGCAGAGGCTTTAGGCTTGGGAAGGGGTTGAGCCTTCCATCGGAGGAGTGGGGTCGCCTTCCCAAGCCTAAAGCCTGGGGTGGAGGCTTTAAGTGTGTGAAGGGGCAGAGCCTGTGATGGGTGGGGTGGGGGGGTAGGGGTGGGGGGAACCACTTCCCAAGCCTAAACCCCTGGGTAGAGGCTTTAGGCTTGGGAAGGGGTCAAGCCTGCGATTGGAGGTGGTGGGGGGAACCCCTTACCAAGCATAAAGCCTGGGTCAGAGGCTTTAGGCTTGGGGAAGTGCTGGGGGGAATCCCTTCCCAAGCCTAAACCTGGGGCGGATGCTTTAGGCTTGGGAAGGGGCCGAGCCTGTGATCGGAGGTTCCAGGCAGCGAGTGGGGTGGACGACCCCTTCCCAAGCCTAAACCTGGGGTGGAGGCTTTAGGCTTGGGAAGGGGCCGAGCCTGCGATTGGAGGTGCGGTGGGGGGGCCCTTCCCAAGTGTAAACCCTGGGGCGGAGGCTTTAGGCTTGGGGAGGTGCTGGGGGTAATCCCTTCCCAGGCCTAAACCTGGGGCAGAGGCTTTAGGCTTAGGAAGGGGCCAAGCCTATTATAGGAGGTGCGGGGGGTGGGGAGGGACCCCTTCCCAAGCATAAACCCTGGGGCGGAGGCTTTAGGCTTGGGGAGGTGCTGTGGGGAACCCCTTCCCAAGCCTAAACCTGGGGCAGAGGCTTTAGGCTTGGGGAGGTGCTGTGGGGAACCCCTTCCCAAGCCTAAACCTGGGGAGGAGGCTTTAGGCTTGGGGAGGTGCTGTGGGGAACCCCTTCCCAAGCCTAAACCTGGGGAGGAGGCTTTTGGCTTGGGAAGGGGCTGAGCTTGGAATCAGAGGGAAGGGAAAAAAATCAATGGAAACATATCCTCAGGTGAGGATAAAAAGAAAAATAAAGAAATGTCATATTCTATGAAAGACACACCTTGAAAATGCTTAAAGAAAGTTGTCATTTTTTCATGGTGAAGGGACTGGGGTCGGTGTTGATGAAAATACCTGGGCAGCTGCAGTGACTGGCAGTGGCTGCAGCAGTGGGGTGATGGAGCGGGTGCCTTCCTCTGATCAACCTGGTCGCCTCAAGCAAAGGGAAGCCAGACTGCAGCTTAGGTCTGCTCCCAATGGGGAGTGGGCTTAAGACATCCATAGGACATCCCCTGATGGCTCCCAGTATGTGACAGGGGGCAGGCTGGGCTGAGGGACCCCTCCCCAGTGCACGAATTTCATGCACTGGGCCCCTAGTATATATATAAAAGCCTACATTGACTTGCACATGTAAGATACATATAAAGCCCTCACTGGCACCAATCACACATGTGTGTTTCGATCTGTCATTGTAGATTGTGAATTTGGTTGACACATCTATTATAGAGAAAGTGCAAATAGGAATCCTACCTAATAATAGACAAATATGCAAATTGACCATACATCAGCACACCCACAAGCCACACCCACATGCCATGCCCACCATCCAATCAGAGCAAGTATGCAAATTAACCCAAACCAAGATGGCTACAGCCACAGAGAGCAAGGTTTCCTAGGTAGCAGAGGAAGCCAAGCTTTCTGCCTGCCCTTGCCAGGCCTAAGCCTCCACTCAAGCTACAAAGTTTCAATTATAGAAGGTAAACAAATTCAAACAAATGGCGGCAGAATGGAGCTTGAGAGAGCAGGCCGGGGCTGCTGCCGGCAACAGGGGAAGCAAAGCTTTCTGCACACCTTGGCCGGGCCCACCCGCTTAAGGCAACAAGGTTTCAATTATAACCCCAACAGAAATGGCTGCCGGCCTCCGAGGGAGCCCCAGGCTTGGCTCTGCTCCAGGCTACAAAGTTTCAATTGTAGAAGGAAAATAAATTCCAGATACCAGGGCCTCCACTTGGGTTGCCAGGGGGTGTGACCAGCCTGCAAACCACCACAGGCCCCTCGCTCAGGCCGCCCCATGCCCCAAGGGAACCCCCACCTGATCCAGGACGTCCTTCAGGGCAAACCAGCTGGCCCCCACTCCTGCACCAGGCCTCTATCCTATCTAATAAAAGAGTAATATGCAGATTGACCATCACCCCAACACACAGTATGTCTGCCCCCATGTGGTCAAAGATCCTGCCCCCTTGTGGACACAAGATGGCCACCACAAGATGGCCAGCAGGAGAGGGCAGTTGGGCGGCACCCAGCCTGAAAGGGAGGGCAGTTGTGAGGGAACAGGCCTGCAAGGGAGGGCAGTTGGAGGTGATCAACCCTGCAGGAGAGGGCAGTTAGGGGTGACCAGGCTGGCAGAGGAGGGAAGTTGGGTCAAACAGGCTGGCAGCAGAGTGGTTAGGGGGTGATCAGGCTGGCAGGCAGGCAAGCAGTTGGGAGCCAGCAGTCCTGGATTGTGAGAGGGATGTCCGACTGCCCATTTAGGCCCGATCCCATCAGGATTAGGTCTAAACGGGCAGTTGGACATCCCTCCAGGAGTCCCAGATTGGAGAGGGTACAGTCTGGGCTGAGGGACAACCCACCTCCGTGCACGAATTTTGTACACCAGGCCTCTAGTATTAAAATATTTCTTCTAATTAATTTCCTTTCAATGTGCATGAATCCATGCACCATGACACTAGTTAAAACATAAACATGGATTTCATTTTCAAGAGGCAAAAATGAATTTGCACTTCTTGCTGATTTTCTCAAATATGCTAAGATTATTTAAATCATTGCTCTAGTCTCTAATTTTTAAAACTCAGATAAACTTTAATATTTAGATTAAGTTCCATTCAAGTAATGAAACAACTATTAAATAACATGAAGTTAATAAAGTTTAAAAATATTACAGTGCAATATTTTCTTCTGTATTTCTCCTCTATTTAATACATCTTCATTGAATACACTAATTATGTTTTGATATGTTAGTAGGGGCAAATATGGGTACACAATTTGAAACATATATTAGTATATTTTATTATTAGTATAATATATCTTATTTGTATTTTTTGTTCCAAATTCCAAAACTATAGTATAGGAAAGAGAAATATATTTGATAGAGACTATACCTATCAAAACTTAGTAATTAAGTAATTATTCCAAATGTTCCCTGTTTTAGCATATCTAATCTTAAATAGTGTGCTTTTGTAAAACTGTCTGTTAAGTATGTTTTCTGTGTTTGCAACATGTAGGAGCAGCATATTTATCACTAAATATCCTAATCATAAAAGCATTAACAATGATGGCCCTCTATCAATGCTATTCTCAGAGTTTCATAATATATTAATAATCTCTCTTTATAACTCCACCAAAAATAAACATAATCCAGTGGCAAAATAGACAATAAGCACCTTCTCCATTGTTTCTACTATCTCACTTTCAGTTTCATTGTTGCAACGGCCTTAGTGGCTGATCTTGTATTGTGGCACATGCTTATTTTACAAATAAGGGCATTTGAATTTACTGATTTATTGAATATGGAGAGCAGATTTAGGCAAACTTTGATACACAGACCAACTTTGTCCCACTGTCTGTTTTTGTGAAAATGGGGTTTTGTTGTTGTTGTTTTGTTTTAAATATGTTTTTATTGACTTTAGAGAGAGAGGAAAGGAGAGGGAGAGAGAAAGAAACATTGACCTATTGAGGGGATTACCTGGGTATATGTCCTGATCAGAAATTGAACTGGCAACCTTTCAGTGCATGGGACAATGATCAACCAACTAAGCCACACTAACCAGGGCTATAAATACAGTTTCATTGGAATGTATCCAGGCCCATTATTTCATTAATTACTTGTGGCTTCTTTCATACTATAACAGGGTGAGTACATAGTTAAGACAATGACCATATGCTTACTAGGCTAAAATGATTTACTCTCTGGTTTGCTGATCTCTTATCTAGAGGAAAAGTGTTGGAATTGTAAAAATTATCTGGTTTATCCACTTTATTTTAAAGTGGTAAAACTGAAGCCAAAACCTGTCAGAAAACTTCGGTTATAATTAATCATAACAACAATGGTAAAAACAAATATTATTCATTAAGATTTCATTCTGTGCCAAGTATTACACAAAGTGGTTAATAATATGCCAATTTATAAATGTGGAATTGTCCCATAGAAAGTTTGATAAACCTGCCCAGAATCATCCATGCAGACCATGCTGGAAGCAGCATCTATATATATAAAAGCCTAAGCAACCATTCGACCATTTGACTGTTTGACTGGTAGCTATGACATGCACTGACCACCAGGGGGCAGATACTCAATGCACAGGCATGGAAACATGGAACAAACTGATGAATCTCAGAGGGAAGCAGGGATGGGAGAAGGCAGGAAGAGATTAACCAAAGATCTTATATGCATACTAGAGGCCCAGTGCATGGATTCATACACCAGTGAGGTCCCTCGGCCTGGCCTGTGGGGATCGGGCCAAAACCAGTGGTCCAACATCCCCCAAGGGATCCTGAATTACAAGAGGGTGCAGGGCAGGCCGAGGGACCCCACTGGTGCACGAATGTGTGCACTGGGCCTCTAGTTTGAATATAAATCTATCTGGTTCCAAAGCTTCTTCTTTTCTACCAAATCATGTTCCCCAAAAATGATTAGTTTGAAAAATTTCTAAAATTTTATCCATTAATTCTGGTACATAACACACAAGTAACTATTTTCCACAATGGCTTTTTGTTTTGTTCTGTTTTTAATATATTTTATTGATTTTTTTACAGACAGGAAGGGAGAGGGATAGAGAGTTAAAAACATCAATGACAGGGAAACATCAATCAGCTGCCTCCTGCAACACCCCCTACTGGGGATGTGCCCACAACCAAGGTACATGCCCTTGACCAGAATCGAACCCAGGACCCTTCAGTCTTCAGGCCAATGCTCTATCCACTGAGACAAACCAGTTAGGGTTCCACAATGGCTTTTAAAATGCAATGTTAATACCATATATTCACTATGACCCAAGGTCAATAATCAATAAATTTTGTTAATTATAAGATAGGGTGCTTCATCATAAATTTTAAGTATCAATTCTATTTTCAGGAAATAAAATGTCAATCAATACGGTAAATCAGTAGGAATAGTTAAAATATATTTATTTATTTTTAAAAGATGAATTTAAAGAAGAAATACAAATATTGCTAAACAATATTATCTGATATTATTTCTATCAAGATGTTTGCGTTCTGAACAAAATAATTGCCTGCATAAAGTTTTTCAGAGTATTCAATTAGAATTTAAACTGTCTATTTATATTTAACTAGAGGCCAAGTGCATGAAATTTGTGCACTGGTAGGGTCCCTAGCAGCTACCAGCTGCTAGCCAGGTACTCCCTCCCTTCCCCCAGCCACCTGCCATCGCCGCCAGCCAGGGCTTCCCTCCCTTAGCCCGGCTGGCCCCGCCCCCTGGTCGACTCCCAGAGAACTACTGGTTGAGGGGACAACTTGCATACTACACTTTTATTATATAGGATATCAAGGCCAAATTTAAAAAATAATGTTCAGTTTAGATAAGAAACTGCTTCACAAAATATTATGAGAATAAAAATATTTTTTTCAAATGTCATAGTCACAAGGTGAAAAAGTTCTTGTAAGCCACAGTAAGTACTGAAATGGAAATTAGAAAATGAGGGACACTTTTTCATTATTTTGATACTAGCAGATATTTAAATGTTAATTTTTTTTGTTTGTTTGTTTGTTTTTTAATTTCTTTATTGATTAAGGTGTCACATATTTGTCCTCATCCCCCCATTCCCATCCCCCACCCCTCCCCACGGATGCCCCCACCCCCCTGTTGTCCTTAACCATTGGTTAGTCTTGTATGCATGCACACAAGTCCTTTGGTTGATCTCTCTCCCCTACCCCCACCCTCTCCTACCCTCCTTCTGAGGCCCGACAGTCCAATCGATGCCTCCTTGTTTCTGGGTCTGTTCTTGTTCATCAGTCTATGTTGTTAATCATTTTCCCTAGATGAGTGAGATCATGTGTTACTAGAAATATACTTATAAGAACCGAATGTGAGACGAGCAATAATAGTCATGCTGACAGGCAAATGAATCAGTCTGTAGTAAGTTTCTTTCTGGACCAACAGTTCTTTTGAGACCCAATTTCAATGTCCACCAGTTCCTTATGTGTACATGTCGGCACTTATTTTTCAGTTCTGGATGGTGGACAAACGGTGGTAATGCAGGTCCGACTCCCTCGTGTTTGGTCTCACCCAGACCCAGGGGCACAGCTTCACCTGGACTCAGGGGCGCGCGGCCTCACCCAGACCTGGGAACCAGCATCACCCAGGCCCCGGGGCGCGTGGCCTCACCCGGACCCAGGTGTTTGTGGCCTCACCCGGTCCCGGGATCCAGCCTCACCCAGACCCAGGGGCGCGTGGCCTCTCCTGGACCCAGGGGCATGGCCTCACCCGGACCCAGGACCCAGCCTCACCCAGATCCAGGGGCGCACGGCCTCACCGGACCCGGGATCCAGCTTCACCTGGACCCGGGACCCAGTCTCACCCGGATCCAGGGGCGCACAGCCTCACCCGGACCTGGGATCCAGCTACACCCGGACCCAGGGGTGCGTGGCCTCACCCAGACCCAGGGGCACGTGGCCTCGCCTGGACCCATGGGCGAGGCCTCACTCGGACCTGGGACCCAGCCTCACCAGGACCCAGGATCCAGCTTCACCCGGACCCAGGGGCGCGCAGCCTCGCCCGGACCCGGGGGCGCGTGGTCTCACCCAGATCCAGGGGTGCACGGACTCACCCAGACCCGGGATCCAGCTACACCCAGACCCAGGGGAGCATGGCCTCTCCCGGACCCAAGATCCAGCTTCACCCGGACACAGGGGCGCATGGCCTCACCCGGACCCCGGGATGCGTGGCCTCTCCCAGACCCAGGGGCGCATGGCCTCGCCCGGACCCGGGGGCGCGCGGCCTCACCCGGACCCGGGACCCAGCCTCACCCGGATCCAGGGGCGCACAGCCTCACCCGGATCCAGCTATACCCGGACCCAGGGGCACGTGGCCTCACCTGGACCCAGGGGCGCGTGGCCTCGCCCAGACCCAGGGGTGTGGTGTCACCCGGACCCGGGACCCAGCGGGGCTTCATCTTCTTGATCCCAATTCCTGTCAGTCAATTCCCTCTCAGCAATTTTCTCAAAGCTCTGGGGCGGCTGCCCCGGAACTTGCTGGGCGGCGGGCTCGGCGAAGCTCCAGTGCGCCAGTGCACGGCGGCGGGCTGGTTCGAGGTCGCTGCAGCGGCACTTGGGTCTGCAGTGGCGACCAGTCTGGGACCCAGCTGGATCTGGGACCCAGCTGGGCCTCGTCTTCCCGATCCCAACTCCCATCAGTCAATTCCTTCTCAGCAATTCCTCCAGCCATTGTTCTGGATGGTGTCTGCTCTGTTTTCCAGTTGTAGTTTCAAAATTGTTGTGGCAGGCAATAATCAGGCGTCTGCCCTATGCCGCCATCTTGGTCCTCCAGAAGATTCTTAAGTAACCTTATAAATGTGGTTCTGAACACTGTGTCATTCATTAGTTTACTTTCCTTCATCCCTTCTATTTGTGACCTGCTTCGGTGTCTTCACCTTTTGGCTGCCTCCCTATAGCTCAGCTTCCCCAATCTCCCTAGGTGGTCACTCTTGATACCCCCTTTGTGGGCTGAGTGCAAATTCTTGGTGTTGTTAAGCCTTGATTGCTGTTGGTACACTGGGAGGATTTGATCTCCTGTCCAATTGGCTGTGAGGATCAGCTGTGTCTATGCCGGGAGACAGCCTTATTCAACTAGACTTGCAAAATTGTAAAAGCCTCTGTGCTCAGCTTGGATGGGGCAGAGTTTCAGGGTGGAGCCTACAGCCTTGGCTTCCCGTCAGCCCCACCCTATGAGGTTCCTGGGTCTCAGTGTCCCTCTGTACTCCCTGCAACCACCTCTGAGAGAAAAGCGCCCTGGAGTTTCGCCCGCTGCCAAACAATCTAGTCTCTCCCCCAGTGAATCTGGATTCCCAGATTCTTGCCCGGAACTGGATTTCAGTGTAGTTGGAACTGGGGCTTAGCGCAGTCTGGTGCTTTTGTCTCCTTCCATGCACGCCTCTGGTGCTCTGCCTTTCGCTGCTTCTCTGCATGCATTTCCGCCTTACAGCCCAGATTCCCCCAGTATGAGCCTGGCTTCCCAGGGTGTTGCCCAGAACTGGGGTTCAGTGCAGTCGAAACTGGGGTTCAGCACGGTCTGGAGCTTTTGTCTCCTTCCCACTAGGGCAATTCAGCGGCACAGGCAACAGTCCGTCCTCTGCGCGCATTCCTCCGGTGCTCTGCCCTTCGCCACTCCCCTGCGTCTCCGCCTCACAGCCTAGGTTCCCCCAGCATGAGTCTGGCTTCTCAGGGTCTCGCCCGGAACCGGGGCCCAGCGCAGCTGGAACTGGGGTTCAGCATTGTCCGGAGCCCCTGTCTCCTCCCTGCCAGGGCAATTCAGTGGCACAGGCAACAGTCCATCCTCTGCGCGCATTCCCGTGCGCGCCTCCGGAGCTCTGCCTTTCGCCACTCCTCTGTGTTTCCGCCCCACAGCCCAGATTCCCCCAGCATGAGCCTGGCTTCCCAAGGTTTTGCCCGGAAGTGGGGTTCAGTGCAATCGGAGCTGGGGTTCAGCGCAATCTGGAGCTTTTATCTCCTTCCTGCTAGAGAACGTCGGCCAGGCCATCAGCCGCCCCTTCCTCTCTGGCTCCGTCCTCCCCGCACGCGCTCGTGCTCGTGTCTCTGCCCGTGTCTCCATACCTCAGGCCTTTACGGCTCCTCTGATTTTCCTTGTGGTTTTCTCTTTCCTTCTAGTTGTGGGCATTTCAGTCAGCCAGCTTTGCTGTGGTTCTGGATGATGTCCGTTTTGACTTTTAGTTTTATTTTTGAAATTGTTGTGCCAGGTTGTAGGTTAGGTGTTTAACCTATGTAAATGTTAATTTTTTTATCTCTCTCTTTTTTTATTTTTATTTCTGTGTTTTATCTCAGGCATTAACTTTGGTGGCACTTCACAAAGAAATGACACATTAATAAAAGTTCAAGACTTAATCCACATCTATAAATGTATCCAATAACCCAAACATAATTTTCTAACATATCGAGGTTATTCACCAAATGGCAGTATTGCTTTTGTAGAAGAATTTCATTTGCTGCTACCATTCAAAAAATGCATTTATTTCATGAAAATTCAATGAGGAAAGTTTGGTACCTTAATATGTGGACTATGTTTGCTTTTTCTCCTCATAATTATTTTCTTAGAGAAGTGTTTGTTGGATGCCACAATTTCCCCTATCTTATGCCACTTTGTCATTGCCTTTAACATAGGGTTATCAGCAATCACATGTCCCTTTTTCTAGTTCATCACATATCAAGATTCACTGCTTGGAAAATTATCAGCTGGGTTGTTTATCTGATGGTATGAGCTCTGAAAACATTTTCTCATATTACACCAGTTTCTACCTTGTATGCTATATTAAGTATGTTTCCATCGATGTTGCACTTGAAAATCATTTGTTATTTAAGGAAATTACCTCCAACACTGGTATGTACCATCATTCCCATTTTGTCCATCTTATTCTGAATAAAGTTTCTCTATTTTCTGGCCACATAGATGTGACATAGTGTGAGAGAAAAACCACCCAAATTACTGCATCCATTTCTACTGAGAAAAGCCTGCCCTTGTGTATATTATTCCCTCTGAAAAAGATATTTGATTTAAGTAAAGAAATAAATTTGTGTTTGTATATATGTGTGGAGGGGAGGGTGATGTTTATGGCATAATCCTAATATATAAAAAGCCAGGGGCTGCCATGACCAAAACAACCGAATGGGTGAACAAACAACACGCTGCATGGGGCGACAAGGCCAGAAAGGGGGATGACCAAATGACTGAACAGCAGGCTGTGTGGGGTGACCAGGCTGGCAGGGGGGCAGATGGGGGCAACAAGGCCAGTGGGTGGGGGCAGTTGGGGATGACCAGGCTGGCAGGGGTACAGTTGGGAGCAACAAAGTCAGCAGGGGGGGGTAGTGAGGTATGACCAGGCTGGCAGGGGGGGCAGTTAGGGGCAAACAGGCTGGCAGAGGGGGGCAGTTGGGGGTGACCAGCTTGGCAGGCAGAGACAGTTAGGGGTGATCAGGCTGGCGGGGAAGCAGTTGGGGCAACCAGGTAGTCAGGCAGAGGTTGTTAGGGGAGATCAGGAAGGCAGGCAGGTGAGTAGTTAGGAGCCAGTGGTCCAAGATTGTTAGAGGGATGTCTGACTGCCAGTTTAGGTCCTATCCCCAGCAGTAGGACATCCCCCAAGGGGTCCCAGATTGGAGAGGGTGCAGGCTGGGCTGAGGAAACCCACCCCCCCATGCACAAATTTCATGCACTGGGCCTCTAGTATTGATATAAAGTCTAAAGCAGTTTTATTGTTAAATATAGCTTTAAAAGTAAAAAATAAATAAATAATTGCCAATAAGTATTCTAGGAGTAGACCTAAAAAATGTGATAAATTTTTTTTGTTGTTTCCTCAGAAAGAAAAAAATCTGCAGAAAAAATTGGCAGATAGGTCTATTTTTAGGATTATAGTCAACTAATTTACATTGAATTGAATTTAACTGATGCTAGAATCTCTATTTTCAAATAAATTTTTTTGGATTAAAAATATCTAATATGACAATTTCAACAGATATGGATAAATATACATTCACATAATTTTATGAACTTGATTTCTCATGTAACTATTAAGGAGTATTTTGTGTTACATATTTCAAAACTCCTTTCTCTTTTAGTGTAATCTATTTTTTCATATATTCTTAAATATTTAGAGGTAATATTTATTAATTATTCAATTTTTTTACCCAAATCTATAAACTTTCTACCATTTGCTGATCTTGTTCACTCCCTCTTTACTCCAACAATAAGCAACTCATAAGTGCAATAAAATGTTTTCAATCATAAACAATACTTCTCACATGATTGAGGATCTATCTAGGACAATATAATGTGTTCTTGTAGATAGAATACAAGTGTTACTTCAGGGTTAAAGCACTCAAGAGGCAAAAGTGCCTCCATCTTAATTCTTTTTTCAAATAAGCCAGTTACAGAGGACTCAAGAAGCCTGAAAGGTTGCTGAAGATAAAAACATGGAAAAGGATTGGATCCCTAAAATAATGCATGCAGTATAGCTGTCTATCTATACCAGTGGTTCTCAACCTTTCTAATGCCATGACCCTTTAATATAGTTCCTCATGGTGTGGTGACCCCCAACCATAAAATTATTTTCGTTGCTACTTCATAACTGTAATTTTGCTACTGTTATGAATTGTAATGTAAATATCTGTATTTTCCAATGGTCTTAGGCGACCCTGCTAGCGGTTCTCAACCTGTGGGTTGTGACGCTCTGGGCTGGTGGCCAGCACGCGCAGGAGTGGAGAGGGTGGTGGGCAGGGCAGGGAGGGATGCCTGCCTTCATTGCCTTGAGCAGTGTGCTTCAAGCAGGTGGGCAGTGCAAGCAGGTGCAGACCAGCCAGTGGGCAGCGCACTTCAGGCCTGTGGGCAGCACACGCAGAGAGCCTCTGGGCGGGGGAGGCAGGCTGGTGGAAGGCTGCCTGTACTCCCCACATGGTGGTTGTGGCTTCTGTGAGCATCAAGCAGAGTCTTCAGGCCGAGCTGAAGTAGCATCTGCAGGCCATCAGTGCCGAGGAGTGACTGTGCAAGCCCTGCCTCCTGGCCCAGAAGGTGAGCGATCGCAGGGACAGCCACTGTGGCGGGCCAGATTGAGGTCCTCCTGGCCGCACCATGGGGGTTTGTGGATCTGCGCAGCATCCTTTCCTCCCCGCTGGCATGCAAACATCCCCCAGTGCGCTGTCACCACCCCCCCCCCCCCCGAGTGCATGAATTTCATGCACCGGGCCTCTAGTTAATTATAATCACCATGTTGTATACTAGATCCTCAGAACTTATTGATCTTATAACTGAAAGTTTACACTATTTGACCAACATTTCATTATTTCCTTCAGCCCCCTACTCTTTTCAATGATGGTTCTAACCTCTGATTATGAGTTCAACTTTTTAAAATTCCACATGTAAGTGAGATCATACAGTATTTATCTTTCTGCTTCTGGATTATTACAATTAGCATTATACTGTCCTGCAGATTCATCCATGTTGTCACATATGGCAAGATTTCCTTCTTTCTCATAGTGAATAATATTCTATTTTATACATACCTTCTTTGTTTATTCATCTGTTTATCAATACTTAAATCTTAAGCATTTTCTATATCTTAGTTATTGCAAACTAGAGGCCCGATGCACAAAATTTGTGCAAGGGACTCAGCCCCCATCACTGAAGTGGCTGCCTCAGCCCCCACTGCCATGTTAGCCACCTCTGCCGTGGCCCCTGCTCTGGTGGCTGGGGGCCTCTGCTGCCTTTTCCTCTTCTGCCCACCGCAGCTTTTACGGAAGGTGATCCAGAAGGACATCCAAAAGGACATCTGGTCTAATTAGCATACTGTGCCTTTATTATTATAGATAATGCTGCAGTGAACATGGGGCTGCATATACTCACAAGTGTGATTTCTGGGTCATATTGTAGCTATAGTCTCAATTTTTAAAGAAATCTCCAAACTATTTTCTACTGCGGTTGCACCAATTTACATTCCCACCAGCAATGCACAAGGGCCCCTTTTCCTCCCCATCCTTCCTAACATTTGCTATCTCTCTTTTTGTTGTTGTTGTTGTTATTATAGCTGTTCTAACATGTATGAGGTGATATCTCATTGTGGTATTGATTTGCATTTCCCTAATTATTAGTAACTTTGAACATCTATTCAGGTATCTGTTGACCATTTAGATGTCTTCTTTGGGGAAAAAAATTATATTCATATCTCTGCTTATTTTTTAACTGGTCATTTTTTGCTCTTGAGTTGTATGAATTATTTATATATTTGTATACTAAGCCTTTATCAGATATATGATTTGCAAATATTTTCCTTTATTCTACAGATAACCTTTTTTTCATAATTTCTTTTACTCTGGAAAAGCTTTTTATTTCAATGCAACCCTTCTTATTATTCTTTTGCTTTTACTGCTTGTGCTGTTGGGGCCATATCTAAAAATATGTGGTCAAGACTAATGTCAAGGAGCTTTTCCCCAATGTTTTCTAGTTTTACAGTTTCAGGTCTTTTAAGTCCTTAATCCATTTTCAGTTCATTTCTGTGGGTGGTATGAGATGGGGTCAGCTAAAGTCAAGGTGTCAACAAGGCTGTGTTTCTTTCTGGAGGATCAAGAAGATAGCGTGTTCCCTTCTCTTTTCTAATTTCCAGAGACTACTTACATTCCTTGGTTTATGGTACTTTTCCTCCAACTTCAAAGCAGGTAATAGTGGGTTCAGTACTTCTTACATTGTGTCTCAGTCATGCTTTCTCTTGTGTCCCTCTTCTATTTTCAATGATTACATTGGTTCTACTTGAATAATCCAGAATGATTTAAGTGAAAACCAGCTGATTAGCAATCTTAATTTTATCTGTATCCTTAATTCACCTTTGTCATGTAAAGTAAAATTCACAGGTTCTAGGGATTGGAACATGGACATATTTTTAGGGCCATTTTTATGCTATCACAGTCTGCTCTCTAGCCCATAAAGATACATGTCTATCCCATATGAAAAATGCATTCACTCAATCCCCAGGGCCCCAAATTATTAACCAATTATACCATCAACACAAAGTCCAAATTCTTATAAAAATTTTATAAAATCAAAAGTCATATCTTGTCTCTAAATCATGTGAAGTAGATACAGGTAGGACTCTCGATATAATTAATTCTGGGACAAAATTCCTTTCCATTTGTAGATCTATGAAACTAAAATAACAATTTATTTGTTCCCAAAATAAATTGGAGGGATAACATACGATAGACATTCCAATTTAAAAAAAGAAAAAAAAGAAGAAGAAGAAGAAGCACTAGTCCTCAGCAATTTTGTCCTCAGCAATTTTGAAACCCAGAAAAGAAAACCCCATTCAATTTCAATGCCTAAGAATAATTCTCTGTGGCTCATAGTTTTGCCCTCTGAAGCATTTCCATTTATTTTTTTTTTCTTGTGGCTTCCATCTCTCTTCTGATACTACCTATTCAATCTTGTATATTATCAAACTTTTTTATTAGAACCTTTAAATTTTTCAACATTGTTATTTTAAAAATATTTCTGTCTGATATATACAACATTCTTGTCATATTTGAGTCTGGTTCAGGGTTTCATTTATCTTCCCTGACACAGCTATTCTTGCCTTTTGGATTGAATTTGTCTTTCCCCCCCAAAATGTTGTAAGTCCCAATACCCCAGACCAAGTATGTCAAACTCGCAGCCCACAATCAATATTTTTGTGGCCCAGCCAATATAATGGTATGTAAGAAACATTTTAATAAAAATGTTATAACATAATTTTTACAATATCCTGTTATATATAATCTATAATAATAAAAGGGTAATATTCTAGATCAGATGTCTTCCGGACATCCTTCCTGACGAAGCCAGGGCCAGAGGGAAGCCAACCTGGGTCCCAGGTGCCTGCCAGCGGCTGGAGGAGGGAAGCCTAGGTCCTGGGTACCTGAGGGAAGCTGGTGCCGGCAGCGGGGGAAGGAAGGTTTACTCTTGCACGAATTTTCATGCATCAGGCCTTTAGTGAATAATGAACTACCATGTTCGCTAATGACTGATACTATAATCATATTGCATTCACTTCCCTTATGTGCCTTATACGCCTTACATGCAGGCACACTATTTCTCTCCACTAATACTAGCAGCGAATATTTTAGTAGCTGATTGCCATGTCATTAGTCTTGTACTGACTTGTTTGGTGTGCACAACAGGAAGTATTATGCTTTCAGAGAACAAGAAAAATAGGTTTATTTGCGTTATGCTTATTAATTTGTGCAGTTCTTCGGTGTCTGATAAGTTATAGTTCAAGAAAAAAATATTAATTTTTATTAAAATGTTCTATTATTTTATATTAATAATTACTCATTTATTTCAGCCCTTTGTATTCAGCATTTTTCTATCGAAATAAATCTATGTTTCTATGAAAATTGAAGGTTTTGTTTTTTTGCTGCCCACATAAACTTAAACCTTATTTATTTGACCCATGTTAACCTTTGAGTTTGACGTGCTTGCCCCACATTGTTAGCTTATTTGAAAATAGGGCCACATTGCAGATGTAAGTATTTAAAAACAAAGCAAAACTTTTAGGGTCTAGAACTGTGAGACCATACATTTCTGTAGTTTTACACCATTGTACCTAAAAACAACAAAAATAAAAAGCAAAACCTAATTTAGATGGTATACATTTAAATTTTCATTGGCATATAATCCACATTCAAGAATTTCACTCATTCAGAATACACAACTTAGTGTTTTCTAGTATCACAGAATTGTACAACTACCACCACAAATTAATTTTACCCCCCTCCCCGCCACTTCAAAAACAAATCCCATGTCAAAAGCTCAACTGAACTGGAGAGAGCTGGGTTGTCAGGTGTCTAAGTAGCCAATTAAGACAATAAACCAAAGTAAAGTAACAACCCAGCATTTACTAACTTAATACAATAATATAAGCAAGGGGCTAAACCAGAGAAAGCGCAAACTCTCTCCTATTCCATGTTTTACCATGGAAAATAGTCACCAGTTGAGGGGCAGATACATATCAGCACAGCACAGATATGGGTTCATCTTACTATTGAATTAGGCCCAAACAAAAGTATCCTGAAGTTTTATGGACTGGGGGCCAGGGAAGGAGGGAAAGGAAGGGTTAAAAGTACAAAAGTACACAGTGGAGTAAAAATGTGGACGAAAGGCGCTACATGCTAACCTGACAAGCTCAGGGGAGGCCTGCATGGCAGTCTTGCAAACCCAGAGACCTAAAATAACCACAAAAAATGGTTTGAAAATTAAATATTTAACTACAAACAGGTTATAGTGGGTAGTCATATCCTAGGCCAGTATTTCCCCTAACAAAGATCAACTTAGATCTTTACTGAGCCCATTTGCTTTTTTGCCTCTAAGATAACATATCTGTGAGATGTCTAGGTAACTTCCTTCCCCCTCTCACCCCTTAGGGCACAACAAATGGCACCAGGACATTCCCTCATTGTTATTGTTATCAAGTTAATTGTCAACTGTTAATTATGTTAAACTATCCTGTATCCATCTATGTAAAAGAAGCACATGTCCATCATTTCATTTTTTACCCTATCCCAGAGGTTTCCGCACTTTGCTTTATCCTGCTTCCTTAATCTATCACCAATGAATTTCATGTAACTCACCCAAGTCCCTTTCCTTTGATTGCAATGTATAAATACAGATGTAACCCACCATGCTCCGGAGCATTATCTCGATTCATTGAGGTTCTGCTTCCCGGCATATGTTGACAGTTTGTCTCAAATAAACTCACAAAAATTCTTTAGAGGTCTGAATTATTTTTACACTAGAGGCCCAGTGCATGAAATTCATGCACGGGGGTCCCTCAGCCCAACCTGCACCCTCTACAATCCAGGAGCTCTCAGAGGATATCCTACTGATGGCTTAGGCCCACTCCCCATGGTTCTCTGCTCTCTGCTGGGCCTGGAGGTTTCCCTGCAGCCATGGAGATGAATCCCCCATGCCCTGCTGTTGCTCTCTGCCTGCTGCCACCATGTGCCATGTGAAGGAAGCCCCAATGCCCTGCATTGTGCTCTGTCTGCCAGGCCTAGGGGCTTCCCAGACATGGACACACTAAGGAAGCCCCCATGCCCTGCTGTCCAGGCTCTGTCTGTGGGGTCTGGGGGTATTCCCACCGCCACTGCCCACTAAGGAAGCCCCCAAGCCCTGCTGTCTGGGCTCTGTCTGCCATGTATGGGTACTTCCCTGCCACTGCCCCACTAAGGAAGCCACCATGCCTGGCATGCAGGGCCTGGCGGCTTCCCAGCTGCCAAGATCAGGAAGCCGCCATGCCCTGCTCTGCTGGCACTGGAGTCTTCCCGATCGCCTACCGGCTCCATGTGCACAGGGCCTGGCGGCTTCCCGGTCGCCACGGCAACCAAGAAGACACCATGCCCTGCTCCTCCGCTGGCTCTGTGTGTGCAGGGCCTGGTGGCTTCCCACTGCCGCAGCACTAAGGAAGCCGCCATGCCCTGCTCTCAGTGCTCTGTTTGCTGGTGGGACAGGCCAGACACTCCAGCAGCGGGGCTGAGGGGACTGGGTGCCGCCATCTTGTGGGTATGGGGGCTGCCATTTTGTCACGGAGTGATGCCTAATTTGCATATTACTCTATTATTACATAGGATTAACAAAAGTGTCTAATATTTACTTCTCCCATGATGAGGTGATCTCAGCAGAGGCACTTGAGGAAAGCCTCTGCTTCAGCCTCAGATAAAGAGGTCTCTGACTAATGATGCCTGGATTAGGAATGTCAATCTACATAAAAACATGGCTGGCTGTCAAATCAGTAGTGGTGTTAATGCCGAGTTTTGAAACCTTCACAGACTGCAATGCATTGGCTCCACACCAAATCTAGCATGGGGCATTAGACTCTAACTCCAAGACTCTAGTCACAAATGTTTCAACCTCCCCTATTAGATACTCTGTGCTGGAGGTCTGTAGGCCAAAACAACAGAAGTCTGGCACAGAGTATCTAGTTCTGGGATTTCCGGTTAATCTGGGATCTTTGCCCTTACTTCTGCTGGCAGAGCAGGGAGCAGGGGAACACAGCGGGGAACGCATCTCTGGGGGCCCTGCCATTACCAGTAACCAAATAACAGTTAACCACAGCAACCATTATCTACTGTTCTGGGGTGTCATGGATTACTAATCCATCATTACTGAGACAAGTGAAGGGGAGGCTGGGAGAGGCGAGGGTTTGTGGCATGCTATGGGTGCCGTTTTACGCCATTAGAAATAGCGGCAGCCATTTTAATTCACATAAGGAACACCATCTTGCTCCATAGGGCAGACTCCATTTCACCACTATTACTGTTGTGCATCCTTATTAACCCCTATTTCTGCTTATTAATGCTGCCCTTTCCTAAAAGACAGTTATATGCACCATTTTGTGGTTAGTTAGGCTAGTTAACCCCTAATTGCCTGCAGACCTAACAAGCTATCTATAATTCTATCTTCTGTCACTGCCCCCCTGATGGAGAACCCAAAAAATAAAAAAACTAAGGTTAAGTAAAGGAAGTGGTAGTAGCAGTGACCGACCCTTTCAAGAGACATGGACCGAGATGTATGGCTTTATAGAAAAAAATGGCATATCATTTTACGTTCTATGTACTGAAATGGTAGTAAGCAGAACGTGGAATATAAATAGACATTTTGAAACGAATCATTCCCAGCTCTTGGAAAAAAGTGACGTTGAAAGGAAGGAATACATTTCCAGGCAGCTACACGTTTATAAGAGCCAATCTAATGCCATCCTTAAATTTATGAAAGGCTCTGCAAATTTAACATCTGCAAGTTTGAGCATTGCTCACTCTATAGCTCAGCATGGAAAAGCGCTCAGTGAGGGGGAATTTATTAAAGAAACTCTCCTAAGATGTGTACCAGTTCTATTTCACGATATGCGGAATAAAGATGCAATTATTAAGAGAATATCTGAGTTACCACTCAGTAGAAATATCATAAAAGACCGAATAATGAGACTGAACACAAATGTACAACATCAATTAAAGAGAGACATAAGGAAGTGTAAACATTTTTCGATCTCTCTTGATGAAACTACTGATTTCATATCACATGCTCAGTTGGCCATTATTGGTCGATATTCTGATGGTCTCACAATGAGAGAAGAGTTGATAAAGTTGGTATCAGTGTCAAAAAGTAAATCAGGAAGTGAAATATGTAAGGTTGTTATACAAACATTTCGTGACCTAAGCATTGATATCTCTAAAGTTGTGTCAGTGATGACAGATGGGGCACCAAATATGGTCGGGAAAAAAGTCGGATTTGTCAGATTGTTTACAGAAGCTATTGGACATCCGATTGTGCCTTTTCATTGTATTACCCATCAGGAGGCTTTATGTGCCAAGGCAGGATTCACCGACTTAAATGACTTAATGTTAGTTGTTACAAAAATAGTTAATTTAATAGCTCGCCCCCTTCACAAGCAAGAATTTTCTGCACTTTTACTGGAGGTTGATTCCACCTACAGTAGACTGCTGATGTACAATAATGTAAGATGGCTGAGCTGAGGCAAAGTTCTTGAGCGCTTTGTGGAGTGCTTTGAAGAAACTGAGGTATTTCTTGACGATAAGTATCTGGGAAACTTTCCTCAGTTTAATGATGATAAGTGGGTCAACACCCTGATGTTTTTTACAGATCTCTCTGTTCGTATTAATGAACTGAACTTAAAGTTACAAGGTTTTGGCAAAAGTATTGACGTTATGTTTGGATATGTAAAAGCTTTTGAAAGTAAAGTTAAAATTTTCAAGTGAGATGTAGAAACTAAAACTTATAAGTATTTTCCTCGAGTAACAAAGTATTTTGAGAAGGCCAGTGCAGCTGTACAAAATGAAATGGAACTCTTGCATATGAAGTACCAGCATGTTTTAGACTCATTATTTGACCAGTTTAGTGATACATTTAGTCAATTTAGAAGTCTAGAACAGACCATGAAAATAATTAAGTATCCGGATGTAGTAGTCTACAGTAGTTTGGAATTAAATGGTTTCCAATGGATGCAAATTGATGATTTGGAGATGCAACTTGCAGAATTTCAAGACAGTATCTGGCCTCAGGTGTTTGTCGACTTGAGGTCAAAGCTTGAGAATCTGGAAAGGTGCCGCTTGGAGAATCAAGCGGAGTGCCACTACGAACAGGAAATTTTGATTGCCTGGAACTGACTACCAGATACTTTTAGCACCCTGAAAAATATAGCAATGGCTTTATTCACAATTTTTCCCTCTACATACTTTTGTGAGGCCTTATTCTCAGCGTTAAATGATATCAAAACCAAAAAAGAAACAGATTGACAGATGAAGTTTGTAGCGCTTGCTTGGGCCTGAAGTGTACAAAATACCAACCTTCAATTGAAGATTTAGCCAATGAAATTCAGCAACAAAAAAGTCACTAATAGGCAGGTTAGTTAAAGAATTCCCCCTCCCCCTCACTCATCTTAGTTCATGGCACCCCACACAAGCTAAATAATATCAAGACCAACAAAAGAAACCGACTGAGGGATGAACAAAGAAGTCACTAAGCAGGTAAGTTAAATATTTAGATTTTGGTTTATTAAATACATATAACAATTATACATTTATGTTATTTAAACTATAAATATCGCGAAATAATGTTTTTCCTCAAAGTGACACACTACCCGAGTTATGCTCAGTTTTTGGAGAAGTTTGACACACCAAGCTCAAAAAAGTCGCCCATCACTGATATAGATAGACGGTAGATAGATAGATAGATAGATAGATAGATTGATAGATAGATAGATAGATAGATAGATAGATGATAGATAATGTTACCTGAAAGGGGACCTGGCCCTGAGAGAGTCTGCCTGGGGCCAGCCATTAGTGCCTGGGTTCTTAACTATGTGCAGGAAAGATTTCACAGTGAGTCCAGGTGATTTTTAAGAGGACATTAATTAAAGATGGGGACAGTGAAACAAGGAAGGGCCTAACATAGAAAAAGCAAAAGGAGAGAGACTAGGTGGGGAAATGAGCCTCAGCTGTGCTGCTTTGGATCACTAAGAAATCAGACAGTGGGTTGGGGGTCGGGGGTTGGTGTAGGGGCTGGGTGTGAAGAGATTAACCAAAGAACTTGTATGTTAATATGCATAACCCATGGACCCCGACAATAGTGTGGTGAAGGCCTGGGACAGGGTGGGGGGTGGGTGCAAGCTAGAAGGGAACAATGGGGGGAAAAAGGGACATCTGTAGTACTTTCAACAATAAAGATATAAAAATAAATAAATATGTCAGGAAAATGGGGGTGTTGGGGACAGGTTCAGGGGTTTAGCCCAGGATGAACTAGCACTACACACTGCTCCCTGGTTGCAAGACTCCTGAAGTCCTTTAGATTTTAGTAGATGCATGCCTGGTAGGAAAAAGAGGGGGAACTACAGGTCAGGGATAGTACATGCTGGGACCTTCCCTTTCAAGGTTTTTAAAGGCTGGAAGTTTAGGGGACATCTTAAAAGGAGGATCTCAATAGAATATTCATCAGCTTTATGCTGATGCGCCAAAATGAGATTTATTCCCTTAACTTCATCTGTCCTTGGATGTGGTTGGCAATTGTCACTAATTGAACTTCTTTTTTTTCTGCTTTCTTTTTAAAGTATTATAAATGTCCCCTTTTTTCCTTCGTTGACACCATCTACCCCACTCCCATCCCCTCTCCAGGCCTTCCCCACACTAATGTTTGTCCATGGGCTATGCACATATTCATATAAGTTCTTTGTTTAGTCTCTTCTCATTCTCCTTCTCCTCCTCCCACAAATGTATTCTGAAATACATTTGTCTGTTGCATGTTAAAATGTATCTGGATCTATTTTATACTTCAGTTTATTTGTTCATTAGATTCCACATATGAGTGAAATCATGTGATACTTGTCTTGTTCTAACTGGCTTATTTCGCTTAGCATAAGACTCTCCAAGTCCCTCTCTCCAAGTGAGAGATTCTTCCTTTTTACAGCTGCATACTAGTAGTATTCCATTGTGTAAATATACTGCTGTTTTTTAATCCATTCATCTACTGATGGGCACTAGGGCTGTTTCTAGATCTTAGTTATTGTAAATTGCGCTGCTATGAATATAGGGGTTCATATATCCTTTCTGATGGGTATTTCAGGCTTCCTAGGACATATTCCTAGAAGTGTGCTGGATCACTGGGCCAAATGGCAACTCCATTTTTAATGTTTTTGAGGAAATTCCACACTGTTTTCCATAGTGATTGTACCAGTCTGCATTCCCACCAGCAGTGCACTAGGGTTCATTTTTCTCCACATCCTTGCCAGCACTTGTTGTTTGTTGATTTATTGAAGGTAGCAATTCTAGCATGTGTGAGATGGTATCTCATCATTTTAATTTATATCTCTCTGATAATTAGTGGTGTTGAGCATTTTTTTGATATGTCTCTTGACCTTTTAATGTCCTCTTTAGAGAAGTATCTATTTTAGTGCTCTGACCATTTATTAATTGGGTTGTTTTCCTTTTGTTGAGTTGTATGAGTACTTTATGTATTTTGGAGATTAATCCCTTATTTAAAACAAACGAGGCATGCAGCCCACCAGTGTCGAGTTTGACATGCTTGCCCTAGAAGAAGTATCCTTAAATATTGCTATGAGAGATGTGTGAGATTTTGCTTCCTGTTTTCTTCTATGTTTTTTATGGATTCATGACTTACATTTAAGTATTTTACCCATTTTGAGTTTATTCTTTTGTATGGTGTAAGTTGGTGGTCTTGTTTCATTTTTTTTTTTTTTTTTTGCATGTACCTGTCCAATTATCCCAACACCATTTACTGAAGAGACTGTCTTGACTCCATTGTATGCTCTTGCATCCTTTGTCAAATATTAATTGAGCATAATGGCTTGGGTCAATTTCTGGGTTCTCTGTTGTGATCCATTGACCTATATGCCTGTCCTTGTGCCAGTACCAGGCTGTTTTGATTACAATGTCTTTGTAGTATAATTTGAAATCTGGTATTGTGATTCCTCCAACTTTGTTCTTCTTTCTCAAGATAGCTGTAGTTATTCAGGGTCTTTTTTGTTTCATATCAATTTTTGGAGTATTTGCTCTAGGTCCGTGAAATATGCCACTGGTAATTGAATAGGGATTACATTAAATCTATAGATTGCTTTGGGTAGTATGGCCATTTTGATGATGTTAATTCTAACAATTCATGAACATGGTATATTCTTCCACTTTTTTATATCTTCCTTTATCTCTTTTTTCAAAGTCCTATAGTTTTCTGAGTACAAGTCTTTCACCTCCTTGGTTAAGTTTATTCCTAAGTATCTTAATTTTTTGTTGCAAGGATAAAGGAAATTGTTTGTTTAGTTCTTTCTGAGAATTCATTATTGGTGTATAAAAATGCCATAGATTTCTTTGTGTTAATTTTGTATCCTGCTACATTGCCAAATTCCTTCATTAAAACTACTAATATATTCATGAATTTTTAGGTTGCTTTATGAACAATATAATGTCATCTGTGAACATTGACAGTTTTACTTACCCCTTTCCAATTTGGGTGCCTTTTTATCTTTCCTTCTTATCTGATTGTTGTGGCTAATACTTCCAATACTATATTGAATAAGAGTGATGAAAGTGAACATCCCTCTTTTGTCCCTGTTCTTAGGGGAAATGCTTTTAGTTTTTGCCCATCTGGGTTGATGTTGTCCGTAGGTTTTTCATATATGGCCTTTGTTATGTTGAATTATGATCCTTTTATTAAAACTTTGCTGAGAGTTTTTATCAAAAATGGGTGTTGGATTTTGTGGAATACTTTTTCTGCTACTATTGATATGATCATGTAGCTTTTATCATTCAATTTGTTTATGTGGTGAATCACATTTATTGATTTGCAGATATTGTACCATCCTTGCATCCCTGAAATAAACCCCACTTGGTCATGGTGTGTGATCTTTTTCATATATTTCTGGATCTGATTTGCTAATATTTTGTTGAGGATTTTAGCATCTGTGTTCATCAGGGATATTGGCCTGTAATTTTTTTTCTTTGTACTGTCTTTAACCTATTGTTGAATTAGGATAATGCTGGCTTCATAAAAAGAGTTTGGAAGTGTTCCTTCCTCTTAGATTTTTTGAATTAGTCTGAGGAATATAGGTATTAGCTCTTCTTTGAATGTTTGTTGAAACTCTGTTTTAAAGCCATCCAGATCAGAGCTTTTGTTTGCTGAGAGTTTTTTTGATTACTGCTTCAATTTCTCCTGTTGTTATTGGCCTATTCAAGTTTTCTGATTCTTCCTGATTCATTTTAAGAGATTCTATTTTTCTAGGTATTTGACTATTTCATCCACATTGTCCAGCTTGTTGGCATATAGTTGTTTATAATATTTTCTTACAATCCTTTGTATTTCTGTGGTGGCAGTTGTTAAGTCACTGTTTTTGTTTATGATTTTATTTATTTGAGTCTACTCTTTGTTTTTTGATGAGACTTATTAATGGTACATCAATCATGTTTATCTTTTCAAAGAACCAGCTCTCGGTTTCATTGATGATTTGTTTGTCTCTATGTTATTTATTTCCACTCTAATCTTTATAATATCCTCCCTTTTACCTACTCTGGGCTTTTCTTGTTGCTCTTTGTCTAATTCTTTAAGCTGTAGTGTTAAATAGTTTATTATTAATTTTTCTTGTTTTTTAAGGTAGGCCTGTAGTGCTATGAACTTTCATCTCAGGACTCCTTTTGCTTTGTCCCATAGATTTTAGGTTGTGGTGCTTCATTTTCATTTGTTTCCAGGAAGTTTTTTCCTTCTTTCTTGATCTCATTGGTAACCCATTTATTTATTAACAATATGCTCTTTAGTCTCCATATGTTTGAATGCTTTTGAGTGTTTTTACTGTAGTTTATTTTTTATTTTTTAAAAATTTCTTATTGATTAAAGTATCACATATTTGTCCTTATCCCCCCATTCCCATCCCACACCCCTCCCCACACATGCCCCCACACCCCTGTTGTCCTTAACCGCTGGTTAGGCTCATATGCTTGCACACAAGTCTTTTGGTTGATCTCTCCCCTTTACCCCTCCCCTCCCCTTCCCTCTCTCTGAGGCCCGACCGTCTGATCCATGCCTCCTTGTTTCTGGGTCTGTTCTTGTTCATCAGTCTATGTTGTTCATTATTTCCCCTAGATGAATGAGATCATGTGCTATTAGAAATACACTTATAAGAACCGAAAATGAGACAAGCAATAATAGTTATGGTGACAGGCAAATGAATCAGTCTGTAGTGAGTTTCTTTCTGGGCCAACAGTTCTTTTGAGACCCAATTTAAATGTCCAACAGTTCCTTATGTGTACATGTCAGCACTGACATTACAGTTCTGGATGGTGGACAAATGGTGGTAATGCAGGTCCGACTCTCTCTGTTTTGGTCCTGGGCAACCTGCAGTGATGCACAGCTGCTACCTGCTAGTATGGAAAGGCCACGTCAGCATCTTCTATCTCTGGACTGCTTCTCTTCTGTATTCATGGCTGGAGTAGTCCTGTCGATTCCTCTCTGTTGCTAGAATCCACATGGTCTCGGAGTTGTTTTCTGAAAATATACAAACATATTCTCGACCAAAATTTAATAAATAATATTTTCTATAAATTTGACTTAGGATCCTATTTCATTTTTTGCCCAAATAATTTTCCTCTGGCTTGTTTTGCAGTTTATTTCTAATTTAATTACATTGCGATTAGAGAAGATGTTTGATATGATTTCCATGTTCTTGAACTTGTAGAGACTTGTTTTGTGTCCTAACATGTGGTCTATATTTGAGAATGACCCATGTGCAGCTAAGAAGAATGCATATTCTGCTACTTTCAGGTGAAATGTTCTCTAAATGTCATTAAATCCAACCGACCCAGTGTATAATTTAGAGTCACTGTTTCTTTGTTAATTTTTTGTCTGGAAGATCTATCCAGTGAAGTCATTGGAATTTTAAATTCCCCTATTATGATTGTATTGTTGTTGATCTCTCCCTTAAATTCCTCCAAGAGCTTGGTTATATATTTAGGTGCTCCTTTATTGGGTACATATATGTTTTCCAGGGTTATATCCTCTTGTTGGATTGATTCCATTAGTGTTATGTAGTGACCTTTGTTGTCTCTTGTGATGGCCTTCATTTTGACATCTATTTTGTCAGACATGAGGATTCTTAGCCCATCTTTTTTTTTTTTTATTTCCATTTGCATGGATTTTTTCCTCATCCCTTCAATCTCATCCTATGTGACTCTTTTGTTCTGAATTGGGTCTCTTGTAGACAGCATGTAGGTGGGTCATGTTTTTGTATCAATTCTGTTATCCTGTCTTTTGATTGGATCATTTAATCAATTTAATTTTAAGGTTATTATTGACAGGAACTTACTTTTTAAAATTTTAATTCTGTATGCTTGCATTTCTCTCTGTGTGTGTTTCTTCTTCTCATTACAGCAGTCCCTTTATCTTTCTTATAATGCTGGTTTAGTGGTGATAAACTTATTTAGCCTCTTTTGACATGGGAAGCTCTTTATTTCACTATCTATTTTGAATGATAACCTTGCTGGATATAGTAGTTTTGGTCTCAGATCCTTGCTTTTCATTACCTTGAGTACTTCATGCCATTCCTTTCTGGCCTGTAGTGTTTCTGATGAGAAACCAGCTAACAGCCTTATGGGAGTTCCTTTGTAGATAAGAAATTTTTTATCTTGCTGTCTTTAAGATTCTTTGTTTGCATTTAATTTTTGGCATTTTAATTAAGATGTTACTGGTCATCGCCTTGTTTGGGTTTTTCTTACTTGAGATTCTGTGCCTCCTGGACTTGTGTGACATTTTCCTTCCCCAGGTTAGGGAATTTTCTGCTATTATTTCTTCAAATACATTCTCTATCGCTTGCTCACTTTCTTCTACTTCTGATACTCTTATGATATGAATATAGTTACATTTCACGTCCCATAGCTCTCTTAATCTATCCTCCTGTTTTTTTGATTTTTTAACCTTTTGCACTCAGATGTCGAGTGTGACTCGACATGGTTAGCATTAGAATAAAGGAATCGAGAAAAAAACAAGTGAGTGCAAAGGGTTAAAATTGTTTTCTCATTTTGGTTCTCTGACTATGTGATTTTTTCTACCCTATCTTCTAATTCACTGATCTGATCCTTGGCTTCCCATAATCTGCTGTGTATTTCTTCCACTCTTTATTAGTGCTGTCATTCTTCATAGTTACTCTATCTTTTCTCATGCTGTTGAGGATCTTTGCCATCATTATTCTTAACTCTTTATCTGATAAATTTCTTATCTCCATTTCATTTAGCTCTTATTCTGGAGATTTATCTACTTCTTTCGTTTGTTTGTTCGTTTTTTTTGTGGTTTTTTTGTCTCCCTATTTGGGCTGCTGGTTTGTGTTTGTGACTAGGTCAATCTGGTATGCCTCCCAATCTCTAGTGCAGGACGGTGTCAAATGCTGTTTCCAACTAATTAGGTCAGGCAAAGACTCAAAGCCTCTGCATTCAGTCTGATTGGATTCAGTCTTGAGTAGACTAAGATAATGGTCCAAAGGTGGGGTGAGAGGTTTTTCCAATAGGATGGGGCAATTGCTTCTACCTGAAGGCTAATTATTATTCTCAATTGCATTTTTAAATGTATTTATATTCTTTATTGTATATAGAATTACATAAGTCCTCTTTTCCCCACATTGATATCTCCCCAGCTGCTCCCACCCCACAGCACATGTCCTCACTTCCCTACTGTCTGTGTCCATTGCTTATGCTCATATGCACGCATATAAGTCCTTTGGTTGATCTCTCCCCCTTACCCCCTCACCTTCCCTCTTAGGTTAGATGGTCTGTTTCATGCTTCTATGACTCTGGCTCTATTTTTGTTAATCAGGTTATGTTGTTCATTATATTCCACAAATGAATGAGATAATGTGATATTTATCTTTTTCTGACTGGCTTATTTCACTTAGCATAATGGTCTCCAGATACATCCATGCTGTTATAATTGATAAGAGTTCTTTCTTTTTGCAGCAGCATGGTATTCCATTGTGTAGATATGCCACTGTTTTTAATCCACTCATCTGCTGATGGGCACTTAGGCTGTTTCCAAATCTTAGCTATAGTAATCATGCTGCTATGAGTATAGGGATGCACATACCCTTTCTGATTGGTGTTTCTTATTCCTTGGGATATATTCCTAGAAGTGGGATTACTGGGTCAAATCAAGTTCCATTTTTAATTTTTTGAGGAAACTTCGTACTGTTTTCCACAGTGGTTGTACCAGTCTGCATTCCCACCAGCAGTGCACAAGGGTTCCTTTTTTTCCAAATCCTTGCCAGCACTTGTACTTTGTTGATTTGATGGTAGCCATTCTGACAGGAGTGAGATGGTACCTAATTGCTGTTTTGATTTGCATCTTGCAGATGATTAGTGACTTTGAGCATGTTTTCATATGTCTCTTGGCCTTTTGTATGTCTACTTCAGAAAAATGTCTATTTAGGTCCTTTGCCCGTTTTTTGATTAGATTGTTTTCCTTCCTTTTGTTACTTTGTATGAGTTCCCTGTAAATTTTGGAGATTAAACCCTTATCAGAGATAACATTGGTAAATATGTTCTCTCATGCAATGGGCTTTCTTGTGTTTTTGTTGGTGGTGGTGGTTTCTTTTGCTGTGCAGAAGCTTTTTATTTGGATGTAGTCCCATTTGTTTATTTTATCCTTAGTTTCCATTGTTCTAGGAGCTATATCCATAAAGATATTGCTATGATATATATCTGATATTTTGTTGCCTACTTATTCTTCTAAGATTTTTATGGTTTCCCATCTTATGTTTAAGTCCTTATCCATTTTGAGTTTATTTTTGTGTATAGTGTAAGTTGGTGGTATAGTTTCATTTTTTTTGCATGTATCTGTCCAATTTTCCCAACACCATTTATTGAAGAGACTGTCTTTACTCCATTGTATGTTCTTGCCTCGTATGTCATTTATTAATTGAGCATAATGACTTGGGTTGATTTCTAGGTTCTCTGTTCTGTTCCATTGATCTATATGTCTGTTCTTGTGCCAGTACCAGGCTGTTTTGAGAACAGTGGCCTTGTAGTATAGCTTGAAATCTAGTATTGTGATCTCTCCAACTTTGTTCTTCTTTCTCAGGAATGTTGCAGCTATTGTGGGTCTTTTTTTTATTCTATATGAATTTTTGGAGAGTTTGTTCTAGGTCTGTGAAATATTCCGTTGGTATTTTAATGGGGATTGCATTGAATCTATAGATTGCTTTGGGTAGTATGGACATTTTAATGATGTTGATTCTACCAATCCATGAACATGATATATTCTTCCAGTTGTTTATGCCTTCCTCTATCTCTTTTTCCAATACCCTATAGTTTTATGAGTAGAGGTTTTTTTACCTCCTTAGTTAGATTTATTAATAAGTATCTTAATTTTTTGTTGCAATGGTTAATGGGATTGCTTTTGTTTTTTAGTTCATTATTGGTGTATAAAAACCCCTTAGATTTCTGGGTGTTAATTTTCTATCCTGCTACATTGCTGAATTCATTTATTAAGTCTAGCAGTTTTTTGATGGAGTATTTAGGGTTTTCTATATAAAATATCATGTCATCTGTGAACAATGACAGTTTTACTTCTTTTCAAATTTGGATGCCTTTTATTTCTTCTTCTTTTCTGATTGTTACGGCTAGCATTTCCAGTACTATGTTCAACAGGAGTGATGAAAGTAGGCATCCCTGTCTTGTTCCTGTTCTTACGGGTAATGGTTTTAGTTTTTGCTCATTGAGTATGATGTTGGCTGTAGGTTTTTCATATAAGGGTTTTATTATGCTGAGGTATGATCCCTCTATTCATGAAGCATTCATCTTATATAAAAACTGCTGTTTGAAAGTTTAACCCTGCTATTTTGGCTTTTGTAAATGCTTGGTAACTTAAATAATAAGGAAAATAAGACTACTCCCATTCCAGAGAGGCCATAAACTATTCCCCGGACAAAGTTGTCAGTGCTGACACCAGGCCAGGCCTTGAGATATGTTCTCATGGCCCTTTTTCAGCATACAGGCCTTCTTTCTCAGAAGGCCCAGAAGTCTCATTCCAAATTTGAGAGACAAAAGAGCTAGAAAAAGTATAAATAGAAAAAATCTTTCTCCATGTTGGGAGGGTGGCAGAATTTGAAAGGCACATTTTTCTCTGGCCCTTCACATAATTAAAATGTAACTCCCTTTCTCTAAGCGTGGCTTGGTTTTTCTCTGGTCTTCTGTAACATTCACATTGTTACACTTTGCTGAGAGTTTTTATCAGGAAAGGATGTTGGATTTTGTCAAATGATTTTTCTGCATCAATTGATATGATTACGTGATTTTTGTCTCTCAATTTGTTTATGTGATATATAACACTTATTGATTTTCAGATATTGTACCAAGATAAATTCCACTTGGTCATGGTGTCTGATATTTCTAATATAATGCTTTATCCATTTTGTTAGAATTTTGTTGAGGATTTTAACATCTATATTCATCAGGGATGTTAGCCTGTATTTCTCTTTCTTTTTAGTGTGTTTATGTAATTTTGGTATTAGGGTAATGTTGGCTTCATACAAAGAGCTTGGAAGTGTGCCTTCCTCTTAATTTTTTTGGAATAGTCTGAGGAGGATAGGTTTTAGTTCTTCTTTGAATGTTTGGTAGACCTCCCTGTAAAGCCATCCTGTCCAGGGCTTTTGCTTGCTGGATTTTTTTTTTTTTATAACTGTTTCAATTTCATTAGTAGTTATTGGCCTATTCTGTTTTTTTTTATTCTTCCTTATTGTTGTTTGGAAGCCTGTATTTTTCTGGGAATGTGTTCATTTTGTATTGTTTGTCCAGTTTTTTGGAATAAAGTTTTTAGTATATTTTTAATAATCCCTTTTATGTCTGTGGGGTCAGTTGTTACTTCACCTCTTTCATTTCTGATTTTCTTTTATTTAGGTCTTCTCTAATTGTTTCTTGGAGAGCCTGGCTAGAAGTTCATCAATCTTGTTTATCCTTACCAAGAACCAGCTCTTGGTTTTATTGATCTGTTTTATTATTCTTTTGGTCTTTATGTGATTTATTTCCTCTTTGATCTTTATTATTCCCTTCCTTCTGCTTACTCTGGGTTTTTCTTGTTGCTCTCTTTCTAATTCTTTAAGTTGTAGGATTACAAAATTTATTACTATTTTTTCTTGTTTCTTGAGGTAAGCGTGTAGAGCTATGAACTTCCCTCTCAGGACTTCTTTCATTGTGTCCCATAGATTTTGGATTGTTGTATTTTCATTGTCATTTTTTTCCAGGTTGTTTTTTTATTTCTTCTTTGATCTCTTTGGTAACCCAGTTATTGTTTAATAGCATGATATTTAGCCTCCAAGTGTTTCATTTTTTTCATTGTTGTTGATTTCTAATTTATGCCATTGTGATCTGAGAAAATGTCTGATATGATTTCTATCTCCTTGTATTTGAAGAAACTTTGCCTGTGTCCTACTATGTGGTCTATCTTTGAAAATGTCCCATGTGCACTTGAGAAGAATGTATATTCTGTAGCTTTGTTGTGAAATGTTCTGAAGATGTCAATTAGTCCCATCTTATCTAGTAAGTCATTTAGGATTGCTCTTTCTTTGATGATTTTTTGTTTAGAGGATTTACCAGTGGTGTCAATGGGGTATTAAAGTTCTCTAATATGATTGTACTGCTGTCGGTCTCTCCCTTGATATCTTCCAGCACTGTGTGGGTCAGGCAGTTTTTCAAGGCCACTCCTATGAGATTATCTGTTTATGGCTGTGGACTTAGATCTAGAATCCCATGCTGCCAGTAACCTTGTGGACTTCCTTTCCACAGTTGGATATTATGCCTGTCCCCAAGTGATGCGGGCTTTGTGACATGCAGCTTCCTTCTGAACCTCTCTACTCGGTGGTCTCACGACTTTCTCCAGCCCAGATCCCCAATCCTACCATTCTGCAGGCATCCTCTTCCCTTCCCAGCTGCGAATTTTCTCACCAGCTATGTCTACTTTGCCAATGCTGGGGGGATGTTATTTGATTTAAGTGCTCCTTCTATCTGCTCCAGGATAGGAGTTGGGACATGTGTGCCTATTCAGCCACCATTTTTTCTCCCTTCCTTATTCTCAATCTCTTATTGTACCTTAGAAACTCTATAGCATGGGGTAAGGAGTCTTCCAATAGGGTGGGCCAACTCTCTCCCACCCATGCAAAAACTGCCTAGATAGCAAAGTCCTGCCTGAGAAAGATGACCTCTGTAATGTGAGGGAATGACTCAGTACAGAAAACCTGGTTGGCAGTCTTCCAAAGTCTAATTCAAATGCCCCAAACCCTGCCTTTTGCTCACACAGTTCCAGTCAACTCTGCCCTCCCTCTTCTGGAGCCCAAGGAGGGTGGCTGCACATGAAATTTTGTGCATTGGCCTTTTAAGAGGGTGCCTGCATTTCCAGCTGTCTCTTCCTAGAAGATAGCAACCCTGCTGCATTTTGTAGCCAGATGTTATGTGGACATCTTTCTCAGTTCTGGTGCTCTCTGCTGGGCGTCCCAGCTTGAGATTTAGACCCCAGAGTTCTCAGTGGCACTCTCTCCTAGCCGAGATATCTCTCTGGAACTTCAGCTCCTGTCAGTGGGAGCCCGGCTAGCCCCTGTGCATCTCAGCTCTTCCTGACAGTTTCTATGTGGTCTCCAATTTCCATCCTTGGTTAACAGGATTCTTTTCAGCTATTCTATTTGATTATTCAGAGTGTGGGTGTTGTTTTTTTTTTTTTACTTTATTGATTAAGGTATCACATATTTGTCATCAACCCCCCCCCCGTTCCCTTCCCAAACCCCCCCACATGCATGCCCCCCTCCCCCTGTTGTCCGTGATCACTGGTTAGGCTCATATGCAAGCACACAAGTCCTTTGGTTGATCTATCTCCCTTGTCCCCGCCCTCCCCTACCTTCCCTCTGAGGACTGACAGTCTGATCAATGATGTTCTTGTTCTTCAGTCTATGATGTTCATCTTTTCCCCTAGATGAGTGAGCTCATGTGATACTAGGAATACACTTATAGGAACCGAAAATGAGACAAGCAATAATAGTTATGCTGAGAGGCAAATGAATCAGTCTATAGTGAGTTTCTTTCTGGGCCAACAGTTCTTTTGAGTCCCCGTTTCTATGTCCAACAGTTGTTTATGTGTTCATAACAGCAATGATATTTCAGTTCTGGATGGTGGACAAATGGTGGTAATGCAGGTCCGACCCTCTCTGGTTTGGTCCTGGGCAATCTGCAGTGACGCATATCTGCTGACTGCTAGTAAGACAAGGCATCGTCAGTGTCTTCCATCTCTGGACTGTTTCTCTTCTGACTTCATGGCTGAAGCACTCCTGCCAATTCCTCTCTGTTGCAGGAATCCACATGTCTTGGAGTTGTTTTCTGAAAATATACAAACATATTCTCGACCAAAAGTTAATAAAGAAATATTTTCTATAAATTTGACTTGTGATCTTTTCATTTTTTCACCCAAACGATTTTCCTTTGGCTTGTTTTGACACCATGAATGTTTTACCGGGGTGACTTGCTGTTAGCATTACAAATGAAAGTTAATTTTCTAAAGTAAAAATATTCTAGATGTAATTTATTTGCAGGATATTTTTCCTTACATGATATTCTTCTACTATCCCCCCTTTTTTGGTTTAAATATTGAGAGGCTTTTGGAAATTTTATGCTGTAATCTTGATAGCTTTTAAATTTTACTTTTTTGCACTAAAATGTGACTGCTATAGGTTCATTATTTGTTACGCACTTTTACCATGGGATGAACTACCAATAAAAATTATAGTTAACACTTAGTAACAGCTTTTTTGTCCAGTACAATTGATTTTTCTAGAGTATTTGCTTATTTTGATTGGCCAATTTATATATTTTTTTAATTGATTTTTTACAGAGAGGAAGAGAGAGGGATAGAGAGTAAGAAACATCGATGAGAGAGAAACATCTATCAGCTGCCTCTTGCACAACCCCTACTGGGGATGTGCCCGCAACCAAGGTACATGCCCTTGACCGGAATTGAACCTGGGACCCTTGAGTCCGCAGGCTGACGCTCTATCCACTGAGCCAAACCGGTTTCGGCTTGATTGGCCAATTTAAATTAGTCTGAAAACTTGACTACTATTTTACTGTCAAATTTAATACTCTAACAACAATCTTGTTTTACCCTGTAATTATTAGTGGAGAGGATTATTTGCCTTCTTGAGTAGGCCCTGAGCATTCTTGGTGCTAGGCTGGATTTAGATATCATAGACCCAGTTCCCCGGATCATGGGTGCAAGACATCTCCATCAAGTCTTGTTGCAGTGAGAGGGCATCTGCTGTCGGCCAAGTCTCTGTTACCTGGGTCCCGATGTGTGCTGGGCATGTGAAGCTGAGCAGCCATGGGGGTAGGAGATCTTCTTCAGCAGGGGTGAGGGTTCAGGCCCCTGGAAACTTGGGGGGGGTGAAGGTCTGTGCCCCACCTCTGTTGACCCCCAAGTTCTCTCCTGATGGCCCCTATGCGACTGTGCCTGTCTTAGGTTGTTCCTTCCCTGAGGAATCTTACCCGTCTCTGGCTAACCAGCCATCCTCTGGGGCCAAGCAGGGTGATGTGAGGTTTAGCTTTGTCTCCTTGGTCGCCTATGCCCCCATGGCCTTCACGCCCAGCACCTGCCTTGGGATGCCCTCGCCTCCTGGCAGGGTCCCAGCACTGATCACATATCTTGTGGAACCCAGGTTTCTTCTCCAAAGAGGCCCAGCTCACCCCACTGGGCGAGAGACAGATCAATGGTACCAGCCATCACGAGGTTTCAACCTTGGCATGAACAGAAGTTCAGGCAACAGCTGTGGACAATTGGATTGTGAGAAGCGGGTCCCTCTTGGCCAAAAGGGCAAGACGGGCCAATTTAGAATGCTCAGGTGCCTTCCCAGGGGGCCCTCAACACAGTGGAAGGGATTAAACCCTTTCATGTCCTTTTTAAATTGCTGCCAGACATTCAAAGAATTAGTTTGTAAGTTTGTTTGGGGTAATTGTATAATATGCTGTTGTAATTCTAAAATATCTAGAGATGTGCTACGTTTGTCTCCAAGCACCAAACAGATGATATCCCCCTCTCCCCCCACGGGTGTGAGGAACTATTATAAGTAATGGGGGGTGATCCAAATCTAGGAAAAATTTTAATGACAGTGTAGAATAATATCATGTAAGGATATTCTTTGTTCTAGTCCATGGCAATACCCTTTCAAACTGGCTTTCTATTTCTTTTTGTATGGACAAGGTCTTAGTTACATTTTCTGCACTTCTACCGCGGGCAAGTAGTGATAGCAGTGAAACCCTTTCTTTGGTGTCCACACAAGCCAGAAACCTCTCTTTAATTTTACACACAAAGTGGCATTGTTTTGATTTTGTGTCATACAAAAGGGAAGCTGGGTGGAGACCCCTGTGTATTTATACTTACTTGCCCCACCCATGGACCTCTTGCATGACCAAGGTGTTTGGTATTACTGGTAACTACATTAGTCAGGGGATCAGCCCACATGAGTGGTCTTACCCAGGAAGGGTCAGGAGCATGAGTACAAAATACTTACCCTCTTGTCCCAGGTAAAATTACCGTACATCTTATGATTGCTAGCGTGGATAGAAAGGCGTTCTCAGGCATTCTTGGGTTTCTGGTTACCTCACAATTTCTTCCCTGAGGTTTAACCTTCTGATTGATGTTTCTCTGTTTCTGGATCTATTTTTCCCCCCCATCAGTTTATGTTGTTCATTATATTCCACAAATGAGTGAGATCATGTGATATTTATCTTTCTCTGACTGGCTTATATCACTAAGCATAATGTTCTCCATCTCCATCCATATTGTTGCAAATGGTAAGAGCTCCTTCTTTTTTACTGCAGCATAGTATTTCATTGTGTAGATGTACCACAGTTTTTTAATCCACTCATCTGCTGATGGGCACTTAGGCTGTTTCCAAATCTTAGCTATGGTGAATTGTGCTGCTATGAACATAGGGGTGCATATATCCTTTCTGATTGATGTTTCCAGTTTCTTAGGATATATCCCTAGAAGTGGGATCACTGGGTCAAATGGGAGTTCTATTTTTAGTTTTTTAAGGAAACTCCATACTGTTCTCCACAGTGGCTGCACCAGTCTGCATTCCCACCAGCAGAGCATGAGGGTTCATTTTTCTCCACATCCTCGCCAGCACTTGTCATTTATTGACTTGTTGATAATGGCCATTCTGACAGGTGTGAGATGGTACCGCATTGTTGTTTTGATTTGCATCTCTCTAATGATTAGTGATTTAGAGCAGGTTTTCATATGTCTCTTCGCCTTGCTTCTGCCTTCTTTTGAAAAGTGTCTATTTAGATCAGTTGCCCATTTTGTGATTGGGTTGTTTATCTTCTTTTTGTTAAGCTGCATGAGTTCCCTGTAAATGTTGGAGATTAAACCCTTATCGTTGACATCATTGGCAAATATGTTCTCCCATGCAGTGGGCTTTCTTGTTGTTTTATTGATGGTTTCCGTTGCTGTGCAAAAGCTTTTTATTTTGATGTAATCCCATTTGTTTATTTTCTCTTTAGCTTCCATTGCCCTAGGAGCAGTATCAGTGAAGAAGTTCTTTTGGCATATGTCAGAGATTTTTCTGCCTGTAGATTCCTCTAGTATTTTTATGGTTTCCTGTCTTATGTATAAGTCCTTGATCCATTTTGAGTTTATTTTTGTGTATGGTGTAAGTTGGTGGTCTAGTTTCATTTTTTTGCATGTATCTGTCCAATTTTCCCAACAACATTTATTGAAGAGACTGTCTTGACTCCATTGTATGTTCATGCCTACTTTGTCAAATATTAATTGAGCATAGCGATTTGGATCGATTTCTTGGTCCTCTATTCTATTCCATTTACCTATATTTCTGTTCTTGTGCCAATACCAGGCAGTTTTGAGAACAGTGGCTTTGTAATATAGCTTGAAAACTGGTATTGAGATCCCTCCTACTTTATTCTTCTTTCTCAGGATTGCTGTAGCTATTAGGGGTCTTTTTTAATTCCAAATGAATTTTTGGAAAGTTCGTTCTAGGTCTGTGAAATATGCCTTTGGTATTTTAATGGGAAGTGCATTGAAATTATAGATTGCATTGGGTAGTATGGACATTTTGATGATATTGATTCTACCAATCCATGAACATGGTATGTTCTACATCTGTTTATGTCTTCCTCTATCTCTTTTTTCAGTGTTGTATAGTTTTCCGCGTATAGGTCTTTTACCTCCTTAGTTAAGTTTATTCCTATGTATCTTAATTTTTTTGGTGTGATGGTAAATGGGATTGCTTTTTTAGTCTCTCTTTCGGTAAGATCATTATTGGTGTATAGAAATGCCATAGATTTCTTAGCATTTATTTTCTATCCTGCTACTCTGCTGAATTCATTTATTAAGTCTAATAATTTTTTGATGGAGTCTTTAGGGTTTTCTATGTACAGTATCATGTCATGTGCAAATAAGGACAGTTTTACTTCTTCTTTTCCAATTTGGATGCCTTTTATTTCTTCTTCTTGTCTGATTGCAATGGCTAGTATTTCCAACACTATGTTGAACTGGAGTGGTGAGAGTGGGCATGCCTGTCTTGTTCCTGTTCTTAGGGCAAATGGTTTTTGGTTTTGCCCATTAAGTATGATGTTGGCTGTGGGTTTGTCATATATGACTTTTATTATGTTGAGGTATGATCCTTCTATTCCCAGCTTGCTGAGAGTTTTTATCAAGAAAGGGTGTTGGATTTTGTCAAATGCTTTTTCTGCATCAATTGATATGACTATATGGTTTTTATCTCTCAATTTGTTTATGTGATGTATGACGTTTATCGATTTGCTAATCTTGTACCATCCTTGCATCCCAGGGATAAATCCTACTTGGTCATGTTGTATGAGCTTTCTGATGTACAGCTGGATTCTATTTGCTAGAATTTTGTTGAGGATTTTGGCAGCTATTTTCATGAGGGTTATTGGCCTGTAATTCTCTTTCATTGTGTTATCTTTATCTGGTTTTGGTATTAGGGTGATGCTGGCTTATAGAAGGAGCTTGGGAGTGTTCCTTCTTCTTGAATTTTCTGGAATAGTCTGAGGAGGATAGGTTTTAGCTCTTCCTTGAATGTTTTGTAAAAGTCCCCTGTGAACCCGTCTGGCCCTGGACTTTTGTTTGCTGGAAGTTTTTTGATGACTGCTTCAATTTCTTCCATAGTTATCAACCTATTGAGATTTTTAGTCTTTTCCTGAGTAAGTTTTGGAAGGTTGTGTTTTTCTAGGAATGTGTCCATTTCATCCAGGTTGTCTAGTTTTTTGGAATAGATTTGTTCGTAGTATTTTTTGACAATCCTTTGTATTTCTGTGGGGTCTGTTTTTATTTCACCACTTTCATTTCTGATTTTGTTTATTTGGGTCCTCTCTCTTTGCTTCTTGGTGAGTCTGGCTAGAAGTTCATCAATCTTGTTTATCCTTTCAAAGAACCAGCTCTTGGTTTTGTTGATCTTGTGTATTGTTTTCTTTGGTCTCTATGTCATTCATTTCTGCTCTGATCTTTATTATTTCCTTTCTTCTGCTCACTGTGGGCTTTTCTTGTTGCTCCCTTTCTAATTCTTTGAGTTGTTGGGTTAGATGATCTATTACCATTTTTTCTTGTTTTTTGAGATAAGCCTGTAGAGCTATACACTTCCCTCTCAGGACTGCTTTCATTGTGTCCCATAGGTTTTGCAATGTTGTGTTTTTATTGTCATTCATTTCCAGGATATTTTTAATTTCTTCTTTGATCTCATTGATAACCCAATCACTGTTTAGTAGCATGCTATTCAGTTTCCAAGTGTTTCAATTTTTTGGAATGTTTTTATTGTAGTTTATTTCTAATATTATGCCATTGTGGTCTGAGAAAATGCTTGATATGATTTCAATCTTTTTGAATTTGGGGAGACTTTGCTTGTTCCCCAAAATGTGGTCTATTTTTGAGAATGTCCCATGTGCACTTGAGAAGAATGTATATTCCATGGCTTTGGGGTGAAATACTCTGAAGATGTCAATTAGGTCCATCTGATCTAGTGTGTCATTTAGAATTGCTGTTTCTTTGCTGATTTTTTGTCCAGAGGATTTATCCATTGATGTCAGTGGTGTATTAAAGTCCCCTACTATGATTGTATTGATGTCGATCTCTCCCTTGATATCTTCCAGCAGATTTTTTATGTATTTGGGGGCTCCTGCATTGGGTGCATATACGTTTACCAGAGTTATATCTTCTTGCTGGATTGCTCCCTTTAGTATTATGTAGTGGCCTTCCTTATCTCTTATTATGGCCTTTACTTTGAGGTCTATTTTATCTGATATAAGTATCGCAACCCCACCTTTTTTCTCATTTCCGTTTGCCTGAAAAATGTTTTTCCATCCCTTCACTCTCAGTCTGTGTGAATCTTTTGCTCTAAGGTGGTTTTCTTGTAGACAGCAAATATATGGGTCATGTTTTCTTATCCATTCAGCTACCCTATGTCTTTTGATTGGTGCTTTTAATCCATTTACGTTTACTGTTATTATTGATAAGTACCTGTTTGTTGACATATTTTTCCTTAGTGTTTATGTTTCTTCTTGCCTTTCTCTATCTTCTTTTTACAGCAGACCCTTTAGCATTTCTTTCATTGCTGGCTTGGTAGTGATGAACTCTCTTAGCCCTTTTTTGTCTGTGAAGCTTCTGATTCCACCTTCAATTTTGAACGATAGCCTTGCTGGGTATAGTATTCTTGTATTCAGTCCCTTGTTTTGCATCACTTTGAATATTTCATTCCATTCCTTTCTGGACCGGTGTGTTTCTGTTGAGAAATCAGTTGATATTCTGATAGGAGATCCCTTGTAGGTAACTTTCTGTCTCTCTCTTGCAGCCTTTAGGATTCTTGCTTTGTCGTTGGTGTTTGTCAATTTAATTATGATGTGTCTTGATGTTGGTCTTTTGGGGTTCAACTTGATTGGGACTCTGTATGTTTCTTGGACTTGGATAGTTTTTTTCTTGCCAATATCAGGAAAATTTTATGTCATTATTTCTTCCAACAGTTTTCTAGTCCTTGCTTCTCTTCCTCTCCTTCTTTTATCCTTATTATTTGAATATTGTTTCGTTTTTTTCATCCCAAAGCTCCCTTAGGCTCTCCTCTTGCTTTTTAAGTCTTCTTTCCAGTTGCTGCTGTGTTTGTATGTTTTTTCCTACCTGTCTTCTAATTCGCTGATGCATTCCTCTGCCTCTTCTACTCTACTCTTTAAGCCTTCCATTGTGTTCTTTATTGCAGCTATGTCGTCCTTCATCTCCTCTTGGTTTCTTTTCATGTTGGTGACGTTTTCATTCAGCTCCTTATAGTTCTCATTGAGTTGTGTGTATTTGTCATCCATCCATTTAAACATCCTTATAAGGAATACTCTGAATTCTTTCTCTGTTAAGCTGCTAGCCTCAAGTTTACTTAACTCCCTTTCTGGTGATTCTTCTTGTTCCTTCCTTTGGGAATTTCCTTTCTGTCTCCCCATGTTTTCCTGTAATGTTTTAATTGTAGTTCCAATTGCTTTGCTACCCAGGATCTTTTGGTGATGGTGCTACTGGTATAATCTCTCAGTTTTCCTGGGCTTGGTAATCTAGTGTAGTTCCCTACTTGAACTATTTGGGTTCTCTTGATGTAGGCCTGCGAGTTTGAGAGGCACAACTGCAGTGTCTAGAGGTCAGCAGTCGTGGAGTGTAGTATCCCAATTTTTCTGTCTTGCACCCTAAATTGAAATTATGCTTGCCCAGTGGGGACTCACAGTGGCTCCAAGGAACCGTCTGTCAGGGTGATGTGGCTCGGGGGGCCTCCATTCTGGAAAGGTGTGACTGTGTTGCCCAGAGTTCGATAGTTGTGGGGTGGGCAGACTCAGCTTTTAATGCTGTACCTGTGGTGGATAGGCGCTTACTCCCAGTGGCGGCTCACAGGGCACCCGTGGTAAGTTTGCCAGTGAAGCACACTGAAGCACTCTGAAGAGCTCTGGTAGTGTAACTGCATAATAGATGCTAAACGTTTTTCTTTTGGGCGGTACCTATGGCCTCAGGGAGTATTCAAATCCTATAGTGTTAATCAGAGTGGTATCCGGGTGTGGCTATATTGGTTGCCTGGAGACTGGAGGGAGGGGTTATCTCTTAGGAGAAAATGGCGACCGGGGATCCGATGTGACTCAGCCCCAGACACGCTTCCACCTCTGCCCACTCTCCCCAGGTTCCACCACTCCTCCCCTTCTCCTGCTCCTCAGCCACGGGTAAGTGTCTGTATCCGAAAGGTTCTACGAACTAGGTTCAGTGGAGAAAGACGCAGGCCCTGGCGTGAAGAGAGACTGCGTCTTTGCAATTTCCTCTCTTGCCGGCACTACACAGTTGGGCAGTTAGCTCTTCAGGGATGCCTTTGAGCTCAGATCCCAAATCAGACTCCAAGGTCTAAATCTACTACCTCCTGCAGTTCCGTGGACCCTTTTTCTCACAGTCAGAACCTTTGCCTGTCCTCAGGGATGCGGCTTGGCGCTGTGTAGTTTTCCCCTGACCTTCTGGGTTTAGAGATCCAGCAGATTCTATTGCCCAGATCCTTGTTTTACCTTTTTCCAGGAGATCTCTGCCCTTCCCAGCTGCAAACTGTCTCATCAGCCGCTTCTCCTTCGCCAATTCGGGCTGGATTCCTCTAGATTCAGCTGCTCCCTCTATTTCCTCCTGCGGGTGCGGGGCCGCGCGGTCCGCTCACTCCCTTCCCGCCGCCATGTTCTGGGGCTGCTTGTTTGTTTTCGTATTTTAGTTGTACTTCCAGTTTTGTCCTGGAATCATGTCTATGTAGCATCCCCTTACTCTGCTGTCCCATGTAATTCTTCGTGTGGTCCCTCCTCGATTTCTGATGCTTAACAGAAACTTCCAATTTATTCTCTGGAACATTTATCTCAATCTATTGAGATCTTACTTCCAGGTGTATCCTCTGTTTGGTTCTAATAAATTTTTAGAAAATTTTTCTACAGTTTTTGATGTTCTTACATTGACAACACAAAAACCCTATCTGGAGAAAATTAGATAAATGTTTTGACTTATGTTTACTCTTCTTGGTAACCTGTAACTTAAAGGAAATTATTTAACAGTATTTAACATCTTTATAATAAAAAGGTAATATGCAAATTGTCCATTATGGTGTCACAGTAATGACCAATTTGCATATTGACAGATCAGCAGGTGCACACACAGCAGGGGGATGTGCGTGAGGCTTGCTTCTTTGCCCCCCATGCCAGAGTCCTCTTTTTCTCTCAGGTGCACATTCCCAACAAACACCCCTGTGACACCGCACCCCTTCTGAGAGCACTCTGCCTGGGGATGCCACCAACCCCCGCTGCTGAGGTGAGGGGAGCTGAGGGGCAACACCCACCTGGCAGAAGGCCTGTTCTTGGGGTGCAGTCGGCTGATGCCAACCAGGGGTTGTGCGCTTTGGTGGTGACCCCAGGGAGGGGTCACACATGCAAATCGAGAGGGTGTGGACCCAACACCACAAAGGATGGGCCTGGGCGAGGCAACAGAGAGTGCACTGGTGACCCTCACACCACATGAAAGCCACTTCGGCTTTCCCCAACCATCCATTTATTCATCTGCCCTATCTGACCCAGACAGGGGCTTGCATCCTGGGTGGAATGCCCCTCAAGGACAAGCTGGCCCCGACCGTGCCTGCATAAGCATGCCCATAACCTGCAAATTCTGTAGGGAAGCGGATGAGGAGCAGCTCAAGGCGTGGGACCTGGCATGCTGGGGGGTGGGAATAGCCTCCGCGTCCCCCCGCTTCAGCACTCAATGGGAGAAAAGCCTCTCACATGCATAAATGCACACACGCATGCATACAATGCAGCAGTCCCCATGCTGGAAGCCGGCCATGGCCGGCTGGATCCTCCTCCAACTTGGAGGGAGGAGGCGCGGGCCATGGTAGGCAAGACACAGCTCCGTCATTGCTTGGCCCCTCAAAGCCTGTGCAAGAGGGGCCCGAGTGCCCAAACAGAGGCGACTACAGGTCCCAGAGTGGAAAGCAGTCAGTACTAAGGACAAAAAGCATAGAATTTTTAATTAGCCTGTAAAAAAAGTAAAAGAGTGAAGGAGGAGGGGGAAAGATGAGAAAGTAAGGAAGGAGAGAGGGAAGCACTTTATAAAGGAGTCAGTAGAGAACAGAGTTAAAGAAGGAAAGAGGATGTATGTGTGAACTGTAGGAGCTATAATGAAAATCAAGTATAGTTGTGTACTGGGGACAGATTTTAAAAGTAGGAGTCAGAAAAGAAAAAAAGATAAATGATAGTGAATAATTAGGCATATAGAAAGATAGATATTAAAACAGTGGAATTAAGTATAGAAGAGTGTATGCGAAAGGTAGGATGAGAGAGAAAGAGGGAGGGATGAAAAGTTTTAAAGGGGAGCTTGTAGAGCTTAAAAGGAGAATGGGAAGAAGGAATAAATGGGGCAGGGAGCAAAGCAGGTCTGAGGGAGGAAGTGAAGAAAAAATTAAGGTGCGAAGGAAGGAAAAGGGGAAGGATGGCAAAAAACGGAAAGAAGGAATGTGGGGAGGGAGGGAGGGTAGGAGAAAGATAGGAAGAAGGATGATGGAACAGAAGTAGGAAATAGGAGGAAAGAAAAGTTTACAAATGATGAGTCGGTAGGAAAAAAGTGTTACATAAAAGAGAGAGAAAAATTGTGTGAGAGGGAGAAGCCAATAAGGAAGTCAAATACAATTGTGTGTGAAGGGGATGAGATTAAAAAAAATAAAAGTTAATAAGGGTTACCAGGCTGGCAGGGAAAGGCAGTTAGGGGAATCAGGCTGGCAGGGGAGAGCAGTTAGGGCAATCGGGCCAGCATGCAGAGTGGTTAGTGCAGGCAGGCAGGGAGCGGTTAGGAGCCAGAGGTCCTGGATTATGAGAGAGATGTCCAACTGGCAGTTGGACATCCCTCAAGGGCTCCCGCATTGGAGAGGGTACAGGTCGGCCTGAGGGACACCCCCCCACACCACGTGCACGAATTTCGTGTACCAGGCCTCTAGTTATTAATAAAATAAAAACATTTTATGTTATGTAATAAGGAAATGAGAGTAGAATGGAAAAATACTTTTTAATAAAATATATATTCATAAGTAAATAAGGAGGACATGCTCATGAGAGCTTCAGTCTTCTCTACAGGATTACGAGGCCATAGATGTTATTTGTAACTACCTTTTACCAGTACCCATTTTAATTTCCTAAAGTGTCAGAGCTATTATTATTTCTACCTGAATTGGGTTATTTTAGTTTCATATTGACCTCAATCACAGGGTGTGACACTACTGAGATACACCATAAGAAAACTCCTGATTTCCAGACATATTCTTCCTCAACTTCATTGTTGAATCACATTTCATTATCCTCTTGTTTGTCAAAATCAATCATCCCAGCCAATGCAGTAACTCTCTTATTTGCCTACTGACTCAGAGACATGAGAATTTCAAAATGGCTAAGAGGCAGTCTTAACATCCAGTTCAATAAAATTGTTATGTTGCCTTGTGGAAAGACTCCTTTCTTTGGAACTAATACCTCTAGACCAGCAGATCATAAGGTCACAGGAACAGGAAGCCAAAAGAATACTAGTCCGACACTAGGAGTAATAGTGAGTAGGGACATTCCTTTTTCCACCCTTTTCATGGTTCCTGGACCCTGAATTCTGACTATAAGGAAAATAGCAGTTGATTCAGAACATATATATTTATGTGTCTTATAACAATGTTTTGATAAATGATGGACCACATATATGATGGTGGCCCCATAAGATTTTAATGGAGCTTAAACAATCTTATCACCTAGTGAAGTTGTAGCTGTCACAATGTCATAGCACAAAGCATTACTCAATTGTTTGTGGTGATCCTGATGTAAACACGTGTACTATGCTGGCAGCTGCATAAAATTATACTAGTAGGCTATACCATCTAGATTTGTGTAAATATATTCTATGATATTTGTGCAATGATGAAATCACCCAACTATGCATTTCTCAGAATGTATCCCTGTCATTAAATGATGCATGACTGTACAGCTTTCTGGAGAACTTTGCTCCTGCTTGGAAAACTATGCCCACCTAATTGGCTCTGTAACTGAGATTTCAATAGGCCCTTCCATGGTTCTATGAAACCAGCACTTTGGGATGGTAGTGAATGTGGTTAGAAGACTGAATTTCATGAGCATTGGTTTATTGCCACACTTCTCCTGCTGTGGGGCTTTCAACCACAAGGGTAATTATGCTCAGGTTTCCTGGGAGTCCTGAGGGCATGTTCATGAGCCCATTGTACAGTGACAGACATGGCTAGGGAAAGAGGCTGGCTGACTCACAGAACAGCTCATCTCATCCACTTGATTATTAAAATCCTCCTCTTCTGAGGTCACTCTTTGGTGAACATTCACATAGGACACACATAGTTTTCTTAAATATATTTTTTATTGATTTCAGAGAGGAAAGGAGAGGGAAAGAGAGATAGAAACATAAATGATGAGAGAGAATCATTGATCGGCTGCCCCCTGCATACTCCACACCAGGGATTGAGCCTGCAACCCAGGCATGTGCCCTGACTGGGAATCAAACCATGACCTCCTAAGTTGACACTCAACCACTGAGCCATGCTGGTTGGGAAGGACACAAATATTTTAACATTTCCTGTGCATTCAGAAAATCTCTTCCTCCAATTTTCATGTTATCAATTTTCTAGTCATATTCCTTCTAAGTCCCTGACCATTCAGCCAAAATATTAGCCATAGCACATGAATCAATATATAATTGCATCTATGGCCATTTGTCCTTCCAAGCAAAGTACATAACCACATGCATTGCTTCAAAGTTCTGCCCACTGGGTGTTTCTCTTTACCATGGTCTTTCAGTGAAACGTGGCAACACTCCTATATGACCCCATTCCTCACCAGAGCTACCATGACTGTTTCTGATGATCTGCAGATTCAAGAAGAGAAAGGATCTTGCTCTGGACAGGCTTCTTTGGCCCTGTTGGAATTCTGTGCCTTTATTCAGAGCTCTAGAGATGACCCATCAGCCTAGATCTTTCCAGTCCTGCTTTGGGGCTTTCAGCCACAAGAATAATGAGGACCAGGTTTCCTGGAAGTCCTGAGGGCATGTCATTCATGCATACAGGCCCTGCCATTATTGCAAGCTGTTGTACTATCATCAGAGTCCCTGTGCTGTTCTTTTCCAAGGCTATAGCTCACACTACTTTTCTAAGTGAGAATTTCTGCTTCTTAAGTGCCACAGTCTTTTTTCTGCAAGGGTTCAGGAATCTGGAGAAGGGGCTGTGACGTAAATGGATATACTAGAAAGACTAGACAAATATAAATTTGGGAGGCATGCAGAAGCCAGGGGAGGCTCCACTTTCTAGTGAAGTGGGCTCTCAGAATCTCCAGACCCACAGCTTTTATTCCCACATTTTTTTCCCTTTAGCAAAGCAGATATACATATCAGAGGTAAGGTTTGGTAAACAATAAAGGACCATCAGGTTGGGGGAACTGCTCTCAGCTGTCTGGCAGCAGGCAATAATATGCAGATATTCAGCCCTGCTGAAGGTGTCCATCAGCCTTCTGACAAACTTCTCACATAATTATGACTGGCTGGAATTTTCCACCAGCATTTACCTCTTTTTGATTTAATAAATTTAACAAGAATGTATGCCATTTACAGAGCTCGGGTCCTTTTAAGATTTTTAAATTCAATGGAAAGGATTGAGTTCTCTCATGTCCTTTTAAATTGCTGCCAGGCATCAAAGGAATCAGTCTGCAGTAAGCTCCTTTCTGAGCCAACAGTTCTTTGAGTTCCCTTTCCAATCACTGTCCAACAGTATTTTATGGGTTCCCTTCCCAATCACTGTCCAACAGTTTTTATGGGTTCCCTTCCCAATCACTGTCCCCTGTGACATGACAGCAATGATACTCTAGTTCTGGATGGTGGACAAATGGTGAGCAATGGCAATGCAGGTCCAACCTTCTTTGGCATGGTCCTGGGCAACCTGCAGTGACGCACAACTGCTGACTGCTAGCATGGCAAGGGGTCTTTACCATCCTCCATCTCTGGACTATTGTTCCTCTGTCTCCTCAGCATGTTGCTTGGGGCTACCGCCATCTATAGCTGGAATAGTCTGGTCAGTTCCTCTCTCAGATACATTGCTGCAAGAATCCTCATGGGCTTGGAGGAGTTTTTTTTGGAAATATACAAGCATATTCTCAGCCAAAGGTTAATAAAGGGATCCTTTCTGTAAACTAGACTTGGGAACTTTTCATTTTTCCAAACAATTTTCCTTTGGCTTATTCTGACACCATGGGTGTCCTGCTATCAGCATTACAAGTGAAAAAAAATTTAAAGTGAAAAAATTTAAGTGATTAAGGCTTGATGTAATTTACTTACAGGAGATTACTCCACTATCCCCCTTTTTTATTTAAATAATATTAGGAGGCTTTTGTAAATCTTGCAATGCAGTCTTGATAGCTTTTAATTCAATTCTTTGCACAGAAGTAGGACTGCTCTGAATTCATTGCATATTAAACAGCTTTTACTATGAGATGAACCATCAGTAAAAAATTGGTTAATGCTTCAGGAATAGTTTCCTGCCTAGTATAACTAAGGCCCCCTGAATATTTACTTATTTCAATTTGCCAATTTAAATTAATCTGAAATAAGGCTTATTTTCTAACTTTATTTGTCCTTGGCTGTGGACAGTAAATAACACTAATTGAATTTCTGCTACTAGTCTTTGAGTATACCCATATAAGCTTTGTTTAAGGAGGCAAAATGCAAATTATTTACTTTTCTTTTTGAGTCCTAATACCTTGACTTTTAACTACAGTTTTCCAGATATTTGAAGGAAATCTCTATTTCTTCTCAGAGTAATTTCTAGGCCACATTTAGGGAGTCCTTTTAAAAACCCTTTTTCTTTCTTTTAAACTGAGCAACTTACTTTGTTGCTTTTCAGATGCTGGCTAATCATACCATGCCTACATTTTAAGTGACTCTCTTGCCATTTCAGATTTAATGCTTGAATAATAACCTTCAGTTTACCCTGTAAATAGTAGCAGAAGAGACTTTAAAATTTTTCCTTTTAATAAGCTTAAAATTTACCTTTAAACAGTATTCTTTTTGGATAGTGCTTATTAGCATACACAGAGGGATTATGGGAGGTCTAAGTAACTTTCAGAGAACTTTACTAGAAATAATTGTTTAACATTTCAGCTACTCACATAACTGAATTATATGAGACCTTTATTATATTTTTAAAAGCTAATTTATTAAGTAATTAAATTAGGCATCTCTTATTGAAAAAGTAAAGTAAGAAAACTTATATGTCTGACCAATGAAGTACAGATGCCTCCCTACCCCCCAGCCCATTCAAAAGGCAGGCTGCCCGAGAGCTCCTGTTTGCTTTTGCTTTTAAAATTACACTGCAGAAGAAATATTCAGCAACTTTGCCTTGCCCTCTCTTAGAGGTTGAAACTTTTATAACATTTAAAATATATGTATATAAATACAATATAGTTATTAATTTTTATTTAATAAAGCTTTCCACGTGATTTCAAGTATATTATATTGGCCTATTCCAAAATTATTTCTTTTAAGAAGAGAGAATAAATTTTTGAACCACTCCAGCGCCCTTGCAGTGTCCTAAAATCATCTCTTGGTTAAATTCTTGAAATTTAACTTAGAAAGATCATCAAATATATATATCCCAAATATTATTTACTTATTATAAATATTCTAAAACATCAATTAAATTTAAACTGGTTTTTATATTAAAAATTTGGTTGAGACCACAGAATTAATACTTTTTATTAATTAGACCATATAAAATATTATATTTTAGGTTGAAATTTTACCAGACATAAAGACTACAATATATTTTAAACTACTAATTTCTCCAGAGAAACTATAAGAATTATTTTCTCAAAAATAAATTTTTATACCTTATGTATTTTGTTATCACAACTATATGATTTCTCCTAACTTAATTTGAACTTTAAACTCTTAGAAGCCTCATATTTTAGATGGCAACTTAAATACTTAGCATTTCTCAGACTAGTAATAACTTTACATTTTTAAGAATACACTTAAAATAAAATACAAGACATATTTAATTAAGAGATTCAATTCCGTCTTCTAGTTTTTTTTATACAAAGCAAACTCAGATTAATATTTCAGTATTTTGTTATCCCAAAATACTTAGACTTTCAATAAATTTTATTATTTAACTAGAGGCCTGGTGCATGAAAATTCATGCACTAGAGGGGGGGTTCCTCAGCCCAGCCTCCCCCTCTCACAGTCCGGGAGCCCTCAGGAGCTGGAGGCAACCCGGTGATCAGGGGAAGGCGATGCCCCATCACACCTCTGCTGCTGCCACTGCCAGCAGTGCCTTGGCTGGCCCTGGTTACCTGAGTCTTGGACAGTCTTGGGCGGCTGGGCAGCTGCCATCCAAGGCTTGCCTGTGCCTCAGGCTGACCCTGGGCGAATGGGTGGCTGAGGGAACTGGGGGACTCGGGAGGCAGGCATGTGGAGCATCCAGGCATGCCGGGGGGTGGGCCTGGCCTTGCCGCATGCCTGCCGCCCCAGCAAGGCTGAGGGGACTGGGTGCCACCGTCTTTGGCTGTGGGCGCTGCCATCTTTGAGGGCATGGCAGTCAATTAGCATATTCCCTCCTTATTGGTTGTGGGTGCAGCCATCTTTGTGATGTCATGAGGGTCAACTAGCATATTCCCTCTCTATTAGATAGGATTCAGCAAACTCCAAAGCTTTAAGTTGCTAAGGACCTTGGGAAACTATGTTTCTTGCTGGCAAAAAAGGTTTGGCTCAGCTGCTTGATGTAAAACTACCACATTTTTTCTGCTGGGGGAAATGTGACCAGTCCCCTCCTTCAACAAGAAGTGAACCCCCACTATCAATATACCTATAATTATAACTGAAAAGCTTTACTATAAATCCTTTATTTTAGTTAAATTTATATATATATGTTTTAACAATTTTGAGATTTTAAAGCCAATCATTACTATCCAAAGCATTTTCTTTGGCAAATTCTGTAACAGAGATAACTTACTGACTTTCAATGGCCTTAAGGTTAATTTTGGAATGCAGTACATTATTATTCAAAAACTACCCTTTATTATGGAAATACCAATGTTATTGCCCAAACTTAGCCTGTATTTTTTTTTTCTTTTTGTCATTTTCGCTATCTTTTTTCTTTTGAGAAAAACAGTCTTGGGGTTTATTCTATATCATCTGTAAAGAGATTGTGCTCAGTTTAAAAGTTAACCAAAATCGGACTCTGCAGGATTTTCTGTACTCTGAGTACAGAAATTCCAGATGCAATCCTAAATTCTGCCAAATTTTTAAATGACGGTCTGGGAAAAACCATGGTGAGAATGAGACTTTTTAATAGCACTCTCAGGAGTGAGTGTCCATTTTACAGGATCATCACGTGTCTTCCCATCCCCACATCCTGCTTGCTTTGGGGAAATTCAGTAACTGGTCTGGCCACCCATGTGGTTTCTTTTCTTATTAAACTAAAGGCATGCTTAATAGACTAACATTAAACTCAACAAAAATGACAGATAAAACAGGCAAGCAATCACCCATAACACATAGACAAGTCTTAATAAATCACAGTTCTTTTCCTGGAAATTTCTCTCCATAATATTGACTACCTTTTAAAGTTATTTCAGCTAAACTCTGCCTGTCTAAAGGCATCATATGGTAATTTTCAGACAAAGCATCAGAGTCTCCATGCAAGAGAGCTGATAGCTCCACCCTCTCCATCTGCCAAGTCTTTCCATACTAGAGGCAGAGTATCTGGTGGTTTTTTAGTAATTGCAGACTTTTGATCCCCAATATGAATTAGGCATTTTGCAATTTGAACAAGACCCCATATACTTAAAGATGACAATGGCACTCGTTTTTCTTGAGCCTGATTTAAAAGAGTAACTTTTGACATTTCAATTTCCTTATAATTTTGCCTTTTAACCAAATTCTTCCCATTTATGGCCTGGCTTGAAACAAAAGACGTCCTCACCAACTCTGGATCATGACTTCCAGAGCTAGTATGAGCTTTATACGCAGTGAATCTCCCCACTGAATTTTCGGTCATCCCCACCTATTCTGGTGATCCCCACCTTTACTGGTGGTCCCCACCTTTACCAGTGATTAACTTCTTTTCTCCAATCTGGCGAATCTTCTTCTCCAGCTGTCCCTTGTTGAGGTGCCATAAATGCCACAGTCTTTTCACTGCAAGGGTTCAGGAATCTGGAGAAGGGCCTGCAATGTAAATGGATATACTAGAAAGACTAGACAAGACATATAAATTTGGGGGGCATGGGGGAACCAGGGGAGGCTCCACTTTCTAGTGAAGTGGGCTCTCCAAATCTCCAGACCCACAACTTTTTATTCCCACATTTTTCCCTTTAGCAAAGCAGATATACATATCAAAGGTAAGGTTTGGTAAACAATAAAGGACCATCAGGTTGGAGGAACTGCCCCAGCTGTCTGGCAGTAGGCAATAATATGCAGATATTCAGCCCTGCTGAAGGTGTCCATCAGCCTTCTGACAAACTTCTCGCATAATTTTGACCTGCTGGAATTTGCCACCAGCACTTAAGAATTTGTTTCCACTTGTTTCCTTGGAAATGTTTTTCCAAGGGTATAATGTACATTAAAGTATTTGAGTTGACGCACAAAAAAAGAAGTTGTAGTGATAAAGCTGCCCACTTTTGGGTGATGTCTGCATATCATGTAAAAAAGCCCTGAGTCTTTAAAAAAAATATCTTTGTCAATTGCTTGTATAAAACTCTCCACGAGGTCCTAAGTGCAAGCTGGGTAAGAGAAGGTAATGTCGCAGGAGTGAGGACCATAAGCATTTTAACCACATCTTCCTGCAACTGACTTGTGCCCTTAGGGCCTACTTGGGCCAAATGTTTTCAATGGAAGTGGGGAATTCCACTGAGTGCTAGAGGTGGGCTCCTTATGATATCTTGAGAAAAAGAATTTTCTGAGACTTGAACAGGATGATCAGTGGCTTTTATTTGCATGGAATTATATCCTTGGGTTTCCAAAGTTCCATTTCTCTAATTCAGTCCTGGAAGAAGTGTAGCTGGGGATTCAGTAGACATAAAAGCAAATCCAGTGTCTAGAGGTTCAGTTCTATGTTGGAATTGGGTCTGGTTTAGTATTAGCCTAGTTGCAGTTCATTAGTCCATTGTGTGGGGTCCACATGCATGGCTGTGGGCCATGTGGGCAAATGCAGGGGAGCCAAGAGAATACCCTCTTGAAATAAGAGTCCCACGACAACCAAAAGTGACCAAGAGCAACCCAAGAGACCAAGAAAGTGAACTTCTTTGTTTAGGGAATAAAGTATTCCAAATTTTCCCAAGCTTGCAATGGCCACTCCTACTCGGGCCAAGGACCTGTTCCCAGATGTGACTGACAAACAAGTACCTTCCCTATGTCACCCAGACTTTCCTGGACATGCATCTATTCTCCCTGGTCCAGTCACTTCCCCCAGCAATCTATGGGGAATAGACGGATGGCTCCCTAGGGGGTGATAAACTGTAGCTTCCTGGAAAAGCTGTCCAAGTGAAATGCCTATACTATTTGGCCTTCCCATTGCTCCTTTCCTGTTATTAATAACTAGGTTAATTAGGACAGTGTCATATATACCATTTCCATTTTATGATGTAGTGTTGCTGTGCATGCCAACTTTATGGCTTGGTGGGACAGATAACATTCAGTTCTAGGTGGGCAACTCAGGCTTCATGGTAACTTGGTGGTCCATAATTAAACATCCAGTCTCTACTAAGACCCAGTAGCAAAACAACAGCTGTTTCTCAAAAGGAGAGTATTTATCTGTAGACTAGAGGCCTGGTGCACAAAATTCGTGCACTGTGGGGGTTGTGTCCCTCGGCCCAGCCTGCACCCTCTCCAATCTGGGACTCCTTGGAGGAGGTCCGACTGCTGGTTTAGGCCTGATACCTGTGGATTCGGGACTAAACTGGCAGTCGGACATCCCTCTCACAATCTGGGACTGCTAGCTCCCAATTGCTCACCTGCCTGCCAGCCTGATCACCCCCTAACCACTCCCCTGCCAGCCTGATCTACACCTAACTGCTCCCCTGCTGGCCCGATTGCTCTTAACTGCCCTCCCCTGCCGGCCTGGTCACCCCTAACTGCCCTCCCCAGCCAGCCTGGTCGCCCCCTACTTCCCTCCCCTGATGGCCATCTTGTGCTGGCCATCTTTGACCACATGGGGGTGGCCATCTTGTGCGAGGGTATGAGGGTCAATTTGCATATTACCTCTTTATTATATAGGATGATTGCAGGGTGTTCCTTCAAAATTTTAAAGTTTTGCACTACAGTTCATCTAGAGGGGCCTGCCAAAGGCTTCAAACCACATCCTTATCAATTACTGACACTTCAAGCATCATTGGATCTGCTGGGGCACAAAGTCCAAGTGTGCATAAAGGCCTGGACCTATTACAGAGATTTCTCTTTTTCTATGCCCCACTCAAAACTGTTTTTAGATCACTCAGTAAACATGCAAGAGTAACACACACAAATGAACAATATGCTTCCTGCAAAATCCAGAAGGCCACTAGGTATAGTGTATTTTTTATTACAGGAGGGCCTTGATGCAACACCTTATCCTTTATTTTAGAAGGTATACCTCTTCCCTGGCCAATGTGGCTCAGTTGGTTGAACATTATCCCGTGCACCAAAAGGTTGCTGGTTCAATTCCTAGTCAGGGCACATGCCCAGGTTGCAGGCTCAATCCCTGGTAGGGGGCATGAAGGGGGCAGTAAATCAATGTTTTCCTCTCTCATTGATGTTTCACTCTCTCCCTCTCCCTCATCTTCTCCCTCTCCTTCTCCCTTTTCCTTCTTCTCTCTCTCTAAAAATCAATAAAAATATTGTAAAAAGAAAAAGAAGCTATATCTCAACATTCTACTGGAAATATCACTGAGGTAGGAAATCCCTGGATTTTAGTCATATCCATTCCCCACATTCTAACATGCAAATGTCTTACCCATAAGTCTAGAGTAGTTGCTATTTCTTCACCATTAGGACTATTCAGCATAATGTCATCAAAGTAATGTAACTGTGATATCTATAAATGGGAAAGGTGATCAAGATCTTTGTGAACTAAATTATGACAGCTCTGGAAAGTTGATATACCTCTGAAGTAAGAAAGCAAAATTGCATTACTTAGTTGGAACCTTGCCAACTAAAATAAAACTGCTTCTTGTGGTCCTACTGACAAGGATGGAGAGACAGGCTTTTGCCACATTAATAGCTGTATAGCAAATGTGCCAATTTGCTCAAGCAATGAAACCATATCTAGTACAGCAGATGCAATTGAAGTTACCACTAATTAAGATTAGGATAAGCACTGTCATTCTCGAAGATACATTTGTATGGATAGACAAGTTAAATGAGAATATGATGGAAATTACCACCCCTACATCTTTTAAGTCCTTGATAATAACACTAATTTCCAATCAACTACAAAAATGAAGTATTGCTTTTAGGTTACTATTTTCACAGGTAGAGCCAGTTATAGTGACTTCCATCTTGTTCTTTGCTGCAATTAACGGTTCCACTTCACAGGTTAGGGATTTTACCAGGTGTCAAGTAAAATTATTCTAACTTTTCATTCTGGAATTGGGAAAAGAACCACAAGTTGGATTTGGGGAATCACTGGGCCCACTGTGAGATGGACCTGAGCTAAAACTCCATTGATTTCCTATTTTCCTTAAGCCCTTACTCTGACTGGTGGACCACAGTGACATTTTAGGTCTTCTTGAATTAGTGTTAGCACAGAGCTAGTGCCCAGGAGTTGCTAAAAGGACTGATTATGTCCTCTTCCCAAATGTTCAAACACCTGGATAAAGGAACAAAGGTCCCTTTGAAGAATCCTGGAAGAAAGATCCATTTTGGGCAATGTATCAGGTTACTTCCTCAAGGGGTATCAGCCTCCTCTTTATTCAAGGGGATATGAGTCTGGAAGGTGATTCAAGTCTGGGAATTGATTATGATGTTACTCTGTTTTATGATTTGAGTTAGAGATTTATTCACCTGAACTAATTTTTTTTCTGTTTATGCACAGAAAGTAAGAATTCAGATGACTTTATATCTATTTTACTTCTAGGATCACCATAATTAACTAGCCAAAGCCATTAATATCTGCCAGAGTCATATTATTGTGATTTATGTTTTGACTCTGTTATTATGATACTCATGCTTATCTTGCCTTGGTGGGTGAGTGCCTCCACTTGTTCCCTGCCACCCCTGGGTTCAATGGCTCCCATTGCATTTAGTCAACCCATTTCAGTGACTACAGTTCACACCTGGCCTGCAAAGAAGAGTGATCACAGAGCTCTTCAAGGATACTATGATTCTCCTCAAAAATTTACTTCCCAGGATATTGTTGAAGGGTATATTTTCTGGCTTTCCCAGTGTTGGTGAATAGGACTTAAATGAGAAATCTACTCTAACATTCCAGTTTTTCTAAGCCTTTGAATTCCTTCCTCTATATTAAACCAAGGCAGCTTTAGCATTTATAATTTGCTCACTGTGTGACACATTTTGGTCCATTTCACAAAAACTCTTGTCTCTACAGGTTTGGACATTCTTACATTAATGGAAGACAGTGCTTATTCTTCTCAGTACCCATTGCTTCTTGCTTCTAGAAATATAAATAGGTTATAGTTCCACAGTCTCCTAAAGATGAAGTACAAAATGTGACTCATACATGGTTAATTTTTTCTGGACAGAGGTGTAGAGGCTGCTACCAGTAGAGGTGGGAAATAACTACCACTGTGTGTGGAGAGATTGCTTCTACTGGAATTGGAAAGGACCTTCCACTGAGAATGGGGAGGCTGCATGTAACTGACAATATGTTTATTCATGATAAATGTATTTGAAATGGAAGCCTCAACAATCAAAAGCTTAATGTCAGGCTCTTATACTACACAATCTCTATATTTTATTTAAGGTGTTTAGATTATTGACATGTAAAGAAATTATTAACTTAATTAATAATTGGATCAATAGACATCACATCTGTAACTGTTTTCTATTTATTGTTTTTGTTCTTTGCATTTTTTTCTGACAGCTCTGATTTTAATTGACCATTGTATATTATTGTATTTTATATCCTGTCATAAAATATCCTGTATTTTATATCATTTACACATTTTTAGACATCTTTAGTCATTGTCTCATGGTTTACAATATACAATTTAGAATAACCTAAAACCACTTTTAAATAACTGAGTACCACTTCACATGTAATTCAAGTACAATATAACAAAGTATTCTCCATTTCTCTCTTCTCCTTCTGGCATTTCCATCATTAATTTCACTTATCCAATGTTAATATTACCCAATACACTTTTGTTACTATTTCTTCAAAAAAATGGTTTGATATCATTTTCCCTTTGCTTTAAGAATTTCTTTTAACATCTCTTAGCTTACATTCTTTTTACATTAATTACCATTTTATTCTTATCTGCTTTTTCAAATATAGCTCTTCACCTACCAATCACAGTTTGAATTCTTGCCAGGTAATTTCCTCACCTGTGTCATATGCAAGTCTATTTCTGGTGATTGTTTTGTATCTTTAGACTGCATTTTCTCCTGGCTCATGGGGCTCACCTACTTTTCTCACCCACATGGCCCATAGCCATGTGGACTCCACACAATAGACTAATGGACTTTAACTAGCCTGATGTTACATCGGACCCACCTTTGCCATGGAATTGAAACTCTGGTCACTGGCTTTGATTATACCTCTGCCGGACCCCAGCTGCACCTTTTCCAGAACTGGTTTAAAGGACATGGGACTTTGCAAACCTAGGAATGTAACTCTACTAGTAAAACAAAACAATACAAAAAACAAAACAAAACACAAAAACCCACTCATTCTCCCATGCGAGTCTTAGAAAATTCCTTTTCTGAAAATATTATAAGAAACCCACTCCTACTAGCGATGGAGAAATTCCACCCACCCATTTCTGTGGCAAGAGTTCTATTCAAAGATTCTGTGTCTTAAAGTTCTTTCAGAGGTAATCTATTGTTACATACTAGATCTTCCTTGATATTGTGGTACACGGTGACAAAGATTCTTTGCTTGAACAAATTTTAGTCAGGCTCCTGAACTTTGCCTAGGCCCATCTGTGTACTTCTTTATCAAATTCATCTTAGGCAAGAATCTTGCTAAATTGCCCTAGCTGGTTTGACTCAGTGATTAGAGGGCTCATACCTCAGTTGCAGGCTTGATACCTGGCCCTGGTCAGGGTGTGTGAGGGAGGCAACCAATCAATGTATCTTTATTACATTGATTTTTCTCTCTCTCTGTCTCTTCCCTCCCCTTCCATTCTCTATAAATAAATAAATAAATAAATAAATAAATAAAATAAATGGAAAAATATCCTCATGTGAGGATTAACAACAACAAAAAAAACACTGCTGAATCAATTTATGTAGAACTCCTCACCCTGGTTATTCTTGATAGTTGATTGGGCCCCTCATCCTCCACTAGCACCCACGTCATATCTGATAACCCTGGCCTGTCTTCAGCAAGTATCCTTTTAGGTAAGTTTAGCCATACCCCCCTCTTCACCCTTTTAGACCTGATGTTCTGATGCTTTCTCAGTAATTTTCCCTGCCTGCCCCACCCCCCACCCCCGAGTCCCTAGCTATGAATTTCCGCTTCTCCATATATTTGGAGTTGAGCCAAGTCTTTCTGTAACACTGTAAAATCCCATTGCATAGTCCTTGTTACTATCATTAGGGTTCTATACCACCCTGATGCCATTTCATCTTTAACAAGAATCAGGAATATATTTTTCTCCCTTTAGTAGATGTGGGAGAGGCCAAATGATTAATCTCAATCTTTTAGTAGAACTATGTCTCAGAGCTATGGCTATGTCAAGTGTTTCAGTCCTTCCTACAGTGGTTTTATTTTTTATCCCCCAAACATCAACAACACCAATTCAGAGACTCCCAAAAGTATTATACAATCATTGTAATAGGGTTGTGGTATATGATATTTGATCTAAGCCTGGCACAGATGTAGCCCCACTTAATCCTTTGCCTGCATGCATGTTCCCAACATATTTCCTTGAAGCTTTATCTCCTGTTCACTATGCCCCCTCATACCAATTTTAAATGAGAAGGAAGGCTGGGGGGAGGTAGAGTAGAGAGGATTCCCCTCCCACTACCTCCACTGGAATAAGGTTCAATAATTATGCTTCGATAATGTCCTTTTCCCTAGAAAAGAGAGTAGACCTTGGCTATGGAGAAAGCTCTGGGTTTGTATCACAATCTTTTAAAAATTGTTTTAAATGATTTATTGGAATTACATTGGTTAAATTATATAGGTTTCAAGTGTACAATTCTATAATATATTATTTTAATATTGCACCATATTCCCACCACCCAAAGTCAAATATCCTCTGTCACTATATATTTGACCCCCCTTTACTACCTCCCTCACTCCTCCTTCCCTATGGTAACCACCATACTGTTGTCTATGTCTATGAGTTTCTGTTTGTTTGTTTGTCTTATTTTGTTCATTTGTTGCTTTCAGTTTTATATCCCACATATGAGTTAAATCATATGGTTCTTCACTTTTTTCTGTTTAACTTATTTTGCTTAGCAAGGATAAAAATCATATGATTATACCTAGTAAGTACAGAGTCAAATGGTAAGGCAATATATACCACCCACTATGAGAAGCTACAATCAAAGTATAGAACAAAGGGGAAAGATACAGGAGGTTAAAGTTTTGGGACTAATAAAAATCTATCACATTTTGCCATCTCAGACAAAATTATTCCTCTCCATATGTAATATGTATTCACAATCTGGATGAAAAGGCAGTCATGTAGTAAATCTAATCGAAAGTAACCTCCCAGGGTTATCTGATCATACATTCTTAACTGGGTAGGCCAAGGTGGGGAGTCATGCCTCAGACATTTAACTTCTTTAGTAAAATGTTATCTTTGCCTTAAACAAGCCCATTGTTTTTGTGCATCTAAGTTAACACACCTTTGAAATGTCTCCTTTTCATACTCCTTGGAAGCATAAAAACTCCTAAGAGAGCTCACAATATTTTTAACTATCCTGTAGCTCAATTCCCACCTTGCTTTCTCCCACCTTTATGTAATCTTTCTTACCTTCCTGCCTTATTTCCAAATGCATAAAAGAAACTGCAAAACTGCAATTCTCCAGACCATTTGAGATCTTGGTTCTCACTATTGTTACCAGTTTGGCAAAGTAAATTCTTAAAAATTTCCTACAGTTTGAATGTTTGTTATATAGACACCACAATTCAGAGACTCCCAAAAGTATATAATCATTATACTAGGGTCATGGTGTATGATTTTTTAATCTAAGTCTGGCACAGATGAACCTCCTACTTAATTTGGCAACTTGAAATTAAAAACAACTAACCAGAGGAGGGAGGACAAAATGGCAGCAGAATAGATGAATGTGTCCTGAGCCTTGTCCTGGAGAAGATAGAATGAGCAGCTGAAACGAATAACATCCACCCCAAATTGGCAAAGGAGACACAGCTGGTGAGATAATTTGCAGCCAGGAAGGGCAGAGGACCATGGGAAAAGGTAAAATAAAGGATCTGGGTAGGAGAGATCTGCCAGACCTCTGAGCCCAGAGGAAGTACACATGGCACTGAGCCGCGTCCCTTGGGAGAGGCACAGCGTCTGACTGCAGAAAGGAGGTCCACAGGAATGTTGGTGGCAGGGGATTCTAGATCTGGGTCCACAGTCACTAAAGACTGAGCCCAGAGGGGGCATCCTGAAGGGCTGACCTGACTGCACAGTGCTGGCAGGTGAGGAGCTCGCAGAGACACAGTCTTTCCCCTCTCCATGACCTGTGCTTTTCTTCACTGAACCTAGTTAATAGGACCTTTCGGATATGGACACTTACCCGTGGCTGAGGTGCAGGAGAAGGTGCAGACTTGTGGAATCTGGGGAGAGGCTGAGGAGAGGAGAGGGTCCAGGAGAAGTGACAGCAAGTCTGGTGCTGAGTTATACCTGAGCCCGGGACCTGAGAAGCCATTTTCTCCTGAAGAGATAGCCCCTCCCTCCAGTCTCCAGGCAACCAATACAGCCACACCCAGATTCCACCCTGAATGGTACAAAGAATTAAAAAAAATCTGAGAGTCCACAGGTCTTGGCCTAAAGAGAGACCTTCAGTCCCAGCAACAGGAAACTGAGAAACTGAAGACAGTACAGAAGACTGGGATCTTAAGCCAGCCAAAGGAATGACACTTCATTTTTTCATTTTCATTTTTATTTTATTTTATTATTATTTTGGTATCTCTTTTTCTTCTTTTTTCTTTATTGTCCTTTTTTGTGTTTGTTGCATTATTTCCTATTTCTTTTTGCATTATTTTTCCATCATTCTATTTTATTTCATTTTTTATTTTTTATACCATTTTTAAAATCAATTTTTTGTAAATTTATTATTATTATTATTATTATTATTATTATTATTGTCTCGTTCTCTTTCTTCTTATCCACTCATCCCCTTTCTACTTCCTCTATACTGAACTGAGGTCCTCCCCATATCGATCCAATTCTTAACCTTATTTTCTATATATAAGCTCAGCCTCTACAGATTCTGCCTCCACTCTTTTTGCTGGGTGTTTGGTGTTTGCATTTTTTGGTTTATCTGTTTGTTCTGTGGTGTTTTCTCCATATATATATATATGTACACAAATATATATATATACATATATATATGTGTATATATATATATATATTCTCCTTTTTCTTTTCTTTCTTATCTTTTTTTCTGTCTTTGATATCATTTGTGCTCTCTTTTATCTCCCCTAATTGTCTTTCTCAGGTGATCACTTATATTGGGGTTACCAGTGTCATGAGTACATTCTTGTTTTGTTCCCTTTGTGTCATGTCTTGGCGAGGTGAATTTTATCCTGTCTGGAAAATGTGCTAGAGAGCGAGCCACCTAACCAGACACCTGGAGAGGAAACTCCATCCACGAATGGGTAAATAACATCCCAGACCAACTACAGAGGCAGGAAGAAGGTGGCAGTGAGGGAGAGAGCATGAGTGAGTGAGGGATCAAAAGAGGAGTGTGTGGTCATGTGGTGTGTGTGTGTGTGTGTGTGTGGCACAGTTAGATCCCAAAGGACCTTTGGGGGCAGGCTAACTGGGCTCACCTAACTAGGCAGCCTCTGCTACCATTACAAACAGTACCGGGAGGCCAGCTCTTCCTCAGAGGCCTCACCTTTTTGAAGGGGAGAGCTGCTATAACTGGGAGCCCAGTCTCACCTCCACCAAGGGTGCCTTCAGATAACACCTGGGACTCTAACACTAAACCTGCCAGGGACCTGATACCTGGGGTGTGGTCCCATGGTCACTGAGTCTCCAACCACCCTGGGCGCAGGCTCCTGTGAGTTCTGAACTGCACTCCCCTCTTACTGGACCAATGCTTTAGCCTAGGGCACTGCGACCAAGTGATCAGGAACCATTCAAACAACCCACCTCTGTCTGAGTAGAAGCAGCTGCAAGAGCAGCCCACTCACAACTGAGGAGTGGCAGCCCCATGCAGCCTGATCCTGTCTGAGGAGCAGCAGACTGAGTGAGCAGCCCGCACCAATCCGAGGAGCAACAGCCACACCCAGACCACACCCACCTGACAAGCAGCAACCAGGTGAGCAGCCCGCCCCCATCTGAGGAGCAGCAGCTGCATGTGCAGCTCACTATTGTATGAGTAACATCATCTGTGCAACCAGCCTGTCCCCCATCTGAAGAGCAGCAGCTGTGTGAGCAGCCCGCCCCTGTTCGATGAACAGCAACTGCGCTAGCAGCCTGCCCCCATATGAGGAGCAGCAGCCCTGCGTGCTACCTGCCCCTATCGGAGGAGCAACAGCCTCAGGAGCAACCAGCCCCATCCGAGAAGCAGCAGCCATGCACAGCCATACCCCATCCAAGGAGCAGCAATCACGTGAGCAGTCCACCTAGTGATCAGCCCACCCCATCTGAGGAACAGAAGCTCTGCGAGCAGCCTCTTACCACCAGCTGGAAGAGCCAACACTGCTGCGAACTGCACTCAACAGAGGAGCCATTGCCACCCAAGGAGCAGCCCCTGCATGACTAGACATCCAGATCCATCAGTGAGACCAAAAATGGGTAGAAAAAGAAACCCCCAAATTAAGGAAAAGGAAGAATCACCAGAAAAGCAGCTAAGTGAAGCAGAGGCATGCAATATGTTAGAAAAAGAATTCAGAATAAGGGTCATACAGTTTATAAACGAGATGGATGAAAAAATCAACAATTTATGTAAGAATCAAGAGGAAATGAAGAGTGATATAGCTGAAACAAAAAACAGCATGGAAAGTTTCAAAGGTAGACTAGGAAAAGTGGAGGACCAAATTAGTGAATTAGAAGACAGGGAAGCAAAACACACCCAAATTGAATTGCAATTGGAGAAAAAAATTAAAAGACAGGGGGAGAGCCTAAGGGAGCTATGGGACAACATGAAACGAAGCAACATACGAATAATAGGGGTTTCAGAACAATAGGTAAAGGAACAAGGTTTGGAAAGCGTATTTGAAGAAATAATTTCAGTAAATTTCCCTGATTTAGGGAGGAAAAAAGTCACACAAGCACAGAGAGTCCCAAACAAGATGAACCTGAAAAAACCCACACCAAGATACATCATAATTACGATGGCAAATGTTCAGGACAAGGAGAGAATCTTAAAGGCTGCAAGAGAGACACAGAAAGTTACATAAAAGGGATCTCCCATTAGATTATCAAATGATTTCTCAAGAGAAACACATAAGGCAAGAAACGAATGGAAGGCAATTTACAAAGTGATGCAAAACAAGAGGCTGAATCCAAGAATACTCTATCCAGCAAGGCTATCATTCAACATTGAAGGAGAAATAAGGAGCTTCAAAGACAAACAACAACAACAACAAAAACAAAACAACGACAACTAAGGGAGTTTATCACTACCAATCCAGCAATTCAAGAAATGCTAATGCAACTGGTGTAAAAGAAGAAATAAAAAAGGAAGAAGGAACACAGGAACAAAAAATAAAAATGGCTACAAACAAGTTTCTATTAATAATAACTTTAAACGTAAATGGACTAAATGCTCCAATCAAAAGACATCCAGTAGCTGAATGGATAAAAAAACACGACCCATATATATGCTATACACAAGAGAACCACTCCAGAACAAGGGACTCACACAGACTGAAAGTGAAGGGATGGAAAAATATCTTGCAGACAAATGGAAATGAAAAAAAAATCTTGGGTAGCAATATTTATATCTGAAAAAATAGACCTCAAAGTGTAGGCCGTAACAAGAGATAAGGAAGGCCACTTCATAATAGTAAAGGGATCGATACAACAAGAGGATAAAACCCTGATAAACATATATGCACCCAATGCAGGAGCACCCAAATACATAAAACAACTCCTGGAAGATATCAAGGGAGAGATCGACAACAATACAATCATAGTAGGGGACTTTACTACCCCACTGATATCACTGGATAAATCCTCCAGACAAAAAATCAGCAAAGAAACAGTAATCCTAAATGACTCACTAGATCAGATGGACTTAATTGACATCTTCAGAACATTTCACCCCAAAGCCACGGAATAAACGTTATTCTAAAGTGCACATAGAACATTTAAAAAAATAGACCAAATATTGGGTCACAAGCAAAATCTCCCTAAATTTAAGAAGATTGAAATCATATCAAGCATTTAATCAGACCACAATGGCATAATATTAGAAATAAACTACAATAAAAACAATACAAAAAATTCAAACAGAAGCTGAATAGCATGCCATTAAACAATGACTGGGTTACCAAAGACATTAAATAAGAAATTAAAAATATCCAGGATCTAATGACAATAAAAACACAACAATCCAAAATCTATGGGACACAGTGAAAGCAGTCCTGAGAGGGAAGATTATAGCTCTACAGGCCTACCTCAAAAAACAAGAAAAAATGGTAGTAAATCATTTAACTCTACAATTTAAAGTATTAGAGAGCAACTAAAAAAGCAAAGAGTGAGCAGAAGGAAAGAGATAATAAAGATCAGAGCAGAAATAAATTACATAGAGACAAAAAAAAATTAAAATAAAAGATCAATGAAACCAAGAGCTGCTTTGTTGAAAGGATAAGCAAGATTGATGAACCTCTAGCCAGGCTCACCAAGAAGCAAAGAGAGAGGACCCAAATAAACAAAATCAAAATGAAAGTGACCTTATAACAAGAGACCTCACAGAAATACAAAGGATTGTTAAAAAATACTATGAACAACTCGATTCCAAAAAACTAGACAACATGGAAGAAATGGACATATTTCTAGAAAAATACAACATTCCAAAACTCAATGAGTAAGACTCTAAAAATATCAATAGGCTGATAACTATGGAAGGTTTTGAAGCAGTCCTCCAAAAGCTTCCAGCAAACAAAAGCCCAGGGCCAGATGGCTTCACAGGGGAGTTTTATCAAACGAAGAACTAAAACCTATCCTCTTCAGAATATTCCAAAAAATCCAAGAGGAAGGAACACTTCCAAGCTCATTCTATGAAGCCAATATCACCCTAAAGCCAAAAACAGATAAAGACAACACAATGAGATAATTACAGGCCAATATCCCTCTTGAATATACATGCCAAAATCCTCAACAAAATTATAGCAAATTGAATTCAGCATTACTTCATAAAGATCATACAACTTGACCAAGTAGGATTTATCCCAGGGATGCAAGGATGGTACAATATCTGAAAAACAATAAACCTGATGCACCACATAAACAAATTGAGAAATAAAAATGACATAGTCATATGAATTAATGCAGAAAAAGCATTTGAAAAAATCCAACACCCTTTATTGATAAAAATTCTCTGCAACATGGAAACAGAAGGATCATACCTCAACATAATAAAAGCCATATATGACAAACTGACAGCCAACATCATACTCAATGGACAAAAATTAAAACCACTTCCCCTAAGAACAGGAACAAGACACGGATGCCCACTCTCTCCACTCCTGTTCAACATAGCACTGGAAGTACTAGCCATTGTCATCAGACAAGAAGAGGAAATAAAAGGCATCCAAATTGGAAAAGAAGAAGTAAAGCTGTCCTTATTTGCAGATGACATGATACTGTACATAGAAAACCCTAAAGACACCATAAAAAAAAATATTAGACTTAGTAAATGAATTTGGCATTGTAGCAGGATACAAAATTAATGCCAAGGAATCTACAGCATTTCTATACACCAATAGTGAACTTACAGAAAGAGAAATTACAAAAAGCAATCCCATTTACCATCGCACCAAAAATATTAAGATACCTAGGCATAAACCTAACCAAGGAGGTAAAAGACCTGTACGGGGAAAACTACACGACACTGAAAAAAGAGACAGAGGAAGACATAAACAGATGGAAGGACATACTGGGTTCATGGATTGGTAGAATCAACATCATTAAAATGTCCATACTACCCAAAACAATCTATAGATTCAATGCACTTCCCATTAAAATACCAACGGCATATTTCACAGACCTAGAACAAACTTTCCAAAAATTCATCTGGAATAAAAAAAGACACCGAATATCTGCCGCAATCCTGAGAAAGAACAGGAAAATAGGTGGGATCTCAATACCAGTTATCAAGCTGTATTACAGAGCCACTGTTCTCAAAACTGCCTGGTACTGGCACAAGAACAGTCATATAGATTAATGGGATAGAATCGAGTACCCAGAAATCAACCCAAACCACTATGCTCAATTAATAGTTGACAAAGGAGGCATGAACTTACAATGGAGTCAAGACAGTCTCTTCAATAAATGGTGTTGGGAAAATTGGACAGATATTTGCAAAACAACGAAACTAGACCACCAACTTGTGCCATACACAAAAATAAACTAAAAATGGATAAAAGAATTAAACATAAGACGGGAAGCCATAAAAATATTAAAGGAAGCAACAGGCAGCAAATCTCAGACATATGCCAAAGCAATTTCTTCAGCGATACCACTCCTAGGGCAATGGAAACTAAGGAGAAAATAAACAAATGTGACTACATCAAAGATAAAAGCTTTTACACAGCAAAAGACACCATCAACAAAACAACAAGAAAGTCCACTGCATGGGAGAACATATTTGCCAATGTTATCACTGATAAGGGTTTAATCTCCAACATTTACAGGGAACTCATACAACTTAACAAAAGGAAGATAAACAACCAAATCAAAAAATGGGCAATGGACCTAAATAGATACTTTTTGAAGGAAGACAGAAGGATGGCCAAGAGACATATGAAAACATGCTCAAAGTCACTAATTATCTAAGAGATGAAAATCAAAACGACAATGTGGTATCATCTCACACCTGTCAGAATGGCTATCATCAACGAATAAACAAAGGACAAGTGCTGGTGAGCATGCAGAGAAAAAAGCACCCTCGTGCACTGCTGGTGGGAATGCAGACTTGTGCAGCCACTGTGGAGAACAGTATGCAGTTGCCTCAAAAAACTGAAAATGGAACTCCCATTTGACCCAGTGATCCCACTTTTAGGAATATATCCCAAGAAACTAGAAACACCAATCAGAAAGGATATATGCACCCCTATGTTCATAGAGGCATAATTCACCATAGCTAAGATTTGGAAACAGCCTAAGTGCCCATCAGCAGATGAGTGGATTAAAAAACTGTGGTATATCTACACAATGAAATACTAAGCTGCTATAAAAAAGAAGGAATTCTTACCATTTGCAGCATGGATAGACCTGGAGAGCATTATGCTAAGTGAAATAAGCCAGTCAGAGGAAGAAAAATACCACATGATCTCACTAATTTATGGAATATAATGAACAACATAAACTGATGAACAAAAACAGATCCAGAGACAGAGAAGCATGGATCAGATGCTCAAACCTTAGAGGAAAGGTAGGGGAGGTTGGGGGTAAGGGGGAGATATCAACTGAAGGACTTGTATGCATGCATATAAGCCTCACCAATGGACACAGACACCAGGGGGGTGAAGGCATGAGTGGGGGCGTAGGGGGTAATGGGGGGATAAGGATACATATGTAATACCTTAATCAATAAAGAAATAAAAAAACATAAAAACAACTAGCCAACCATTGCAAAAAAACATAAACCATACTTCCAGTTTCAGCTTTACTATGTAAATAACTTTAAGTGATCATTCTAGTTCCTAAACTACAAAACTTAAGAGAAACTAAAAATCAATGACTTTAACCAGCAGAAAACTGACATCACAGGATAAATACCTCCCCAAATCTGGAAAGAGGAACACATCCAGAGAGTTAGAGCAACCAAGAAATGCCTACCTAAAGCAGAAGCTGCTGGAGCCATGAACCTATAACATTTAAATAGAAATGTTAACAAGTTGCTACAGGCTGAATGTGAATAGTATAACATTGAGAAACTCTTGGAGGCCATAGTTCAATTCATAGGTCCTTCACATCCTTTGTTAAATTTGTTATCAGGTATTTTATTGTTTTTGTTGCAATTACAAAGGAATTGTGTGTGTGTGTGTGTGTGTTTCTTTTAATTAAAATTTATTGTTAGTATATAGGCATGCACTGCTTTTTTGCACATGGAATTTGTATCCTGCAACTTTCATGGAGTGTTTCTTGTTTCTAATAGTTTTTGGTGGAATCTTTAGGGTTTTCTATATAAGGGCTCATGTCATCTGCTAAATGTCACAGTTTTAGCTCTTCATTCCCAATTCAGATATCATTTATTTATTTCTCTTGCCTGATTGCTCTGACTAGGACTTCCAGCACTATTTTGAATAAGAGTGGTGAGAGTGGCAACCTTGTCTTGCTCCTGATCTTAGAGGAAAAGCTTTCAGTTTTTCAGTATTGATCGTGATATTTGCTGAGGTTTTTGTCATATATGGCCTTTATTATGTTGAGGTACCTTCCTTCTATACCCATTTTATTGAGTGTTTTAATAATAAATAGATGTTGTATCATGTCAAATGCTTACTTGGCACATTACTTGCTTTGGATAAAGGGGCATTAGAAGATAAGATGCATAAAAAAGCAGTTGTAAGATTGAGTTTCAACTTTTCCTTACATCTTTGTTATTAAGAAAACAAGCTCAAGCTTGTCATAAAAACACATGGGGCAGAGCCCAATTACCTCAGTCATCCAATAAAGGCCAGCCTAGATTATCCAACAGCCTGCTGACCCTTTGATATGTGAGAAAGCCCAGTCAAGATAGTTTCATAGCTTACTCCCAGGTGAAGTGGACATGTGAGCAATACATTTTTTTATTGTATTTCTTGGTGGCTTTATGGCTGATTGATATAAGATGTAATTGTGGCAAGTGGGGATCAATACCACACTATACTTTGCCTGAGTTTTCAACATTAGTGAATACTTTATGCTCCAGCTCTTTATCTCCTTAATTTTGTAGATACTTACCTGCCCTTACCCTATTCATTTAAGAACCTATTATGGGACAGTAGCTAACCTTATTAAATATACATAGCTAAAGTGATAATGAGCAATGCCAATGGAATGGTATACTTTTCCTAGGTAACATTTTATTTTTAGCAAGATGTTATTGTTCCATAACCAAAATGAGTACATAACTTGGTATTTCAGACATAGAGGTGAGTGAATAAGGAAGAGGTCTTTGGAAAAAGAGGCCCATGGTCAATACTCAAAACACATTTCTTTTGTCAGAGACTGTGCTTTCTGGGTTTACAAACCTGTTCAAGAGCAGAGGAAACTATAATACAAAAGCAAAATCCTTGGATTTAGGTTAAACTAAGATCAGTTTCAAGGTCTACTATATCATCTTTGTGATTTTGTAGGAATTGTGATCTTCCCTAAGTCTCAGTTTCCTTATTGATATCAGTATCTAATAACAAAATTAAAATGAAGATAAATTAAGTAATATATTTGAAAATAATTACTTTACAGTGATATCCATTTAAGAGGACAGTATTAATATAGTACATTTTAACATGGGAGGGGGGGCAGATAGGTTTTGGTAGAAATAAAAATTTCTCCACATATTTATGTAGATTAACAAACATAATTCAATTATTTTCAATGTCAAATATGATTTAAACCTACTGAGAAGCTTGTTAAAATGAACATTCCTAGTCCACAACCTCAGAGATGCAGAAAAAGTAAGCCTGAGACAAAATCCAGGAATATTCATAATAAACAAGCACCTGGAGAAATCCCAATGCAGGTGGTTTTCAGTCTTCGTAAAATAACGACATAATCATCCATTAACCTCTTATGCCTTATCTTACTTTTTGAACATCCATTTGCCCATGTACCTCAAATTGTAGGCACTATTAAGGTTTGAATCTGGTGTATTTTAAAATGCAAGGTTGATGTGAGATATTAGTAGCTGATGAAATATAAACAATTAAAATCATATGGAGACGATGAAGAAAGGAAAATTTATGAGTACCCAGAACAGTATACTAAGAATAACCTCCGTAGAAGCTATGCTGTATGGCATGTGTACTAGAATTGGTGTATCTCTACAGAGAAAAAACAAACAAACACTAAAAAAATGAAAAATATAAAAAACAATTTGCAACAATTCAACTTTTGAAACCCCAATATACTTTCATCTGAAGGACAAAAAGTGATGATAAACTATCTAACCCTTGAAATCATCAGTTAACTAGTTGAACCATGGTTGAATGAGAATGGATAAACATTAATTTTTGCATTAATAATTCTTCAACTTATTTTACAATGGCCATTTGAACTTATCCACTGCTAGATTTAATTCAATAGAAATGCTGACATTTGACTACTGGATATAGAATAAAACCTTTATATTTTTTGTGCATTTATAGATCCACCCTTTTACCCTCCCTGATATTCACCCTTTGTTAAGATCTATCTTTATATCTTTGTAACAGGGTTAGTTGAACTTATTAGCACTCTAGAGTTTCAAGCCACTCTGTTAGCACTGGTAAGTGAAACTGCATTCTATAGCTTCAAAGTGTTATTTCTAGACTTTATCTAACATAATGCAATTTGTCATCCATCAAGTTTCTATGTAGGTTTTAAAATTAAACCTTGCCCTAGCCAGTTTGGCTCAGTGGATAGAGCATCAACCTGCACACTGAAAGGTCCTAAGTTCAACTCCAGTCAAGGGCATGTATTTTGGTTGCAGGATGGGATCCCTGGCCCTGGTCCGAGTGCATGTGGGAGGCAACCAATCAATGTGTCTCTCTTACATTGATGTTTCTCTCTGTGTCTCTCCCCCTCCTTTTCACTCTCTCTAAAAAAAAAAAAAATCAATGAAAAAATATCCTCAGGTAAGGATTAACAACAACAACAACAACAAAAAGAAAACAACTTTTAAATTATCTAATATTTATTCAGTGCATTTAATTTCTCTGTGGTTTATTCATAATTTTTACATCTGGAGAAAATGCTGTCACAGCTTATACATTTAGTATGAAATGCCTTATTTTGTATATATAAAAAGACACATTGTTATTAGCCTTTAAATAGTCACACTAAGAAAAAAAATTAACAAACTGTGATAAAAGTAATACAAATATATATGTGTGTTAACATTGAATTCTAAATTGTTTGAAATTGAAATTTAATTTTGAGTGCTATATTTTCAAAAATGTGTTTAACCAAATTATTTTAAATTAATTTAAAAATGGTTGTTTCTGGTATATTCAGTGACTTGTACTGCAAAATCTGGACTATGTTTCTGGCCAAAAATCTAGCAAATATTTTTTATGTGATAAGTATTATTCTAAGCATTTCAAATGTATATAATTTAATTCTTGAAACAACCTCAGGAGGATCCATATTACTACTCTAATTTATAAGTAAACAGATCCATATTACTACTCTAATTTATAAGTAAAGAGATTATTGGAGTTGAAAAATATTTCAGATAGAGTAATTTTAGGAGCCAATATTTGAAAATATTCACTTTGCCTCAAGAGAATACACTCTAGCCCAGCCTATGTGGCTCAGTGATTGAGCATCGCCCTATGAACCAGAAGGTCACAATTCGATTCCTGGTAGGGGCACATGACTGGGTTGTGGGCTCCATTCCCAGTGTGGGGTGTGCAGGAGGTGGCCAATCAATGATTCTCTCTCATCATTGATGTTTCAATCTTTCCATCTCCCTTCTTCTCTGAAATCAATACAAATATATTTTTCAAAAAGAGAGAGAGAATACATTCTAACTATAACATTAAAGTCTTAACTGATGTAAACTCTGTAGCTACATCTTGATTCAGGAAGGTATAAATATTACTCCAAAAATTCAAATTTCTATGAACTTAATTAATAATATAAATTAAACAGAAACAAAAAGTTTTTGTTTACCTCATGAGTAAGTAAAAATGTGGGACACATTTCAGAAGAATTGTTAATGGAGGGGAACATGCCTCATCACCACGTTGCTGATGAGGGTAGAGTCCTTGCAATATCCCAAGAAAAGAAATTTTCTGAGACTTGCACTGGAGAATGAGTGATTTTTATTTGCATGGAATTAAATTTCTAAGTTTCCAAAGTCCCATTTCCCTTAGTCCAGTCATAGAAGAATTTTAGCTGAGGTTTTAATAAAGATAAAATCGGAGCCAGTGTCCAAAGTTTCCTTTCCATGCTGGAGATAGGTCCAGTACAACATCAGGTTAGTTGTAGTCCACTAGTCCATTGTGTATGGGGGCCACAAGAGAGAATGCTAGGAAGCAAAGCATGAGCCATGAGCCAACCCTGCCAAGAGAAACCAAGAGAATGAACTTTGTTCAGGGGATTATATATCCCAAATTTCTGGGCATTTGAGGTGGCCAAGCCCATTCTGGCCAACCATCTCTGTTCCTAGGTGTGACTGACTGGCAAGTACATTCCCTATGTCATCCCAACTTTACAGGGCATGTGTCTATCTTCCTTATGTGGTTTCCCCCCCTCCACCCCGCCCCAGTGTTTTGCAGGAACATGCCTATAATGTCTGGCTTTCCTTTTTCTCCTTTCCTATTATTAATAACTAGCTAATTACAATGGTATCATTGTGACTCTAATAAACTTGGTCACCACAATGACACTATCAGAAAGAACATGAGAGTTGTTTCTCTCTAATTTATTGTGTCAAGAATCTGTATTGGTGTTGAATTTTTGACCCAATTTGAAATGTACAGCTGAGAGGCCATAATAACCACATCATATAAAATAAAACTTAGTGTAGGTACAGAAAAGACTTAATTCAGCCAGACTGGGTAACTCAAACTCCCCAGATTACAAAGGAAAGTCTGTTTTAAGGATTGGCCCTTGGCTGGCTTGTGAGAGATAACTTCTGAGTCCTGGCAATGTTATTCCTATGAATGTTTTTGTATGCCTGAGGCTTTCAGCAATGCTGTAGCAGTTTGACAAGATGAGTTTATGAATAACAATGTTATTTATAGTGAATGCCTGGTTTTGCTCTAGGAAAGGTTGGAATCTGAGTAGTGGAGGTTAGTTATGTGGATGCTGCATGCTTACCTGATTCCCAATTAAAACATAGGAATCCAAGGCTTAGATGAGCTACCCATTTTGGCAATGTATCACACATGTAAGGTACTGCTATTGAGAGAATTAAGTGCAGCACTGTGTGACTCCACCATCAAGGGATACCTGTAAGCTATAATATTTTGAATCATGAATTGCTGTTGACTATCAGCAAATGTTTTTTTTTTTTTCTGTATAGATTGAGATCATCATTTTTTTTTATCTTTATTTTGTTAAGGTGATGTATTTTATTGACTTTTAATTTAAAATTAAATTCACTTTCTCAAAATAAAGACAAGCTCAGCATGGATTTGATTTATTACTTCTACATGTTTGCATATTGCTGGATTTATGTTGCTAATAAGTTGTATCTATTTATAAAATATATGAGTCTATAATTTTTCATTTTCATTTTTCAGATTATGTATCAAGTTTATTTTGGACTTTGGAACAAGGTGTGAAGTGTGCCCTCTCTATGTTATGAAAAATTTGTTCTGATATAGTGTTATTTCTTCACTAAATTTTGAAATAAACTAGCAACATTTTTTAGTTTATAATATGTATAGAAGTGGAATCATACCAGAGCACTCCTTTTTGTTTCTGCAATCATTTGGTCAATAATACGATTGTGAAAATCATTTCTATTTTTGGTGTAGAGATACTTTTTTTTCTCATTTAAATTTCATAACCCCATTGTTTTAATATATCAAAAGTTATTTTTTCCTTTTACCATTATGGATTTTGGGTTGATTCCAGTTTGTTTGTGTTTTTTGTTTGTTTGTTTGTTTGTTTTTGTATGTTTTTATTGATTTCAGAGAGCAGAAGGGGAAGGAAGAGAGGGACAGAAACAGCGATGAGAGACAAACATCAGTCAGCTTCACCCTGTATAACCACTATTGGGGATTGAGCCTGCAATCTGGGCATGTGCCTGGACCAAGAATTGAACTGCTGACCTCCTGTTGCATGGGTCGACACTCAACCACTGGACCACACTGGCCAGGCTGATTCCAGATTTAAGTAGTATGTCTAGTGCTTCAATGAAACTTATACCTTTATTTGAGTGAACATATATCTATGTTTCTGTTGAGTGTGCAATAGAAGTAGTTTTCTGTGTGTGTGTCATAGAATTTAGTTTTAGAAGGAACTATAAAAGAGTCAAAACTTTTTATCTGTCCTTCTAGCATCTCTGGTTGAGCCTAATGATTACTAGGTGTACTGGTTAATAATGGTGGACTTTGTAATAAAAGAAAACACGATATTTTCCAGAAAAACATCAAAAGTGCTTTAGCTAGTAATGTCCATCGCTAGCTACACATTTTCTCCATCTTTCAGGTAATTTGTGGATACCCTCCCAATAGAACTTTTCTTGTTTTGAGGCAAACCATTCAGAGACCCAATTTTCCACTTCTTCGTACATTTTGAAGCGCTGTTCAGAAAGTGTGTGTGTCATTGATCGGAACAAGTGGTAATCTGAAGGAGCAAGGTCTGGTGAATACAACAGGTGGATTAATACTTCCCAGGCAAGATCTTTTAACGTCTTTAACTGGTTTTGAAGTGTGTGATGGTGCGTCATCATGAAGCAAAATTACTTTGCCGTGTCTTCTGGCATATTCTGGTCATTTCACAATCAAAGTGTGGTTCAAATTGATTATTTGTTATCGGTAGCAATCAGTATTAATGGTTTCACCTGGTTTTACAAGCTCATAATACACCACACCTTCCTGCTCTCATCTAACGTAGAGCATTGTCTTCTTTCCGAAGTGATTTGGCCTTGCAGTCGATGTTGATGGTTGACCTGGATCAACCCATGATTTTGTGCATTTAGGATTCTCAAAATAAATCCACTTTTCATCATCAGTCACAATTTGATGCAAAAAGACTTTCTTTTGTGCCGTTGAAACAACATTTTACTGACGACTCTTTGGTTTTCCATTTGTCTTTCATTCAGTTGATGTGGCACCCATTTTCCTTCCTTTAAAATCTTTCCCATTGTGTGTAAATGATCAGAAATTGTTTGCTGAGCAACGTTTAATCTTTCTGCAACTTGTTTTTGAGTTTGACATGCATTTTCATCCAATAATGCTTGTAATTGTTGGTCTTCAAACTTTTTCGGTTGACCTGGACATTCTTTGTCTTTCACATCGAAATAATCACTTTTAAATCATTTAAACCAGCGTTCACAAGTATCTTGAGATGGAGCATGTTCACCATAAGCTTCCTGAAGTATACAATAACTTTCAGCAGCACTTTTCTTCAAAATAAAGTAATGACTTAAAACTTTCCGTAAATCTCTTTTTAAGGCACGAAATTCGACATTTTTATGCTTAAAAATATCTAACAGGAAATTTGACATATGAAGTTTTGAAGCTTGCTGTTAATACAGCAAAATAGCATACATATCAAATCGCATATATATCAACATATGCAATTTGAAAAATTTATTGAAAAAAAATCTGCATATTAACCAGTACAACTAGTAAGTTAACGTAAGACAGGTTAACTTAAGTAAAGTATAAACATTTTATTTTTATATATCCATGAAAGCCTGAAAAGTGAAGACCCCACCTCATTCCCAAAGTAGTAAGGCCAAAGTGCTTATACCAGGGTACACTAGATCTAACCAAAAGTAATAATTTTGAAAAAGTAAACAAAATATATGGGTAGGCTAAAGGAAGATAGGAGTTATTTTAGCAAAATGTGTACATATTTTTCTTGGCATGTACTTCCTGTCTCTGGTGATAAAAATGTCCTTTAACTGCAGGTACAGGTAAAGCATCTTTTACATGAGTTTCATCTCTTTTTTTCAGGAAGAAAAGAGGATGACAGAGTGCCTTTCTTGCACCTGTTGTTTTACACCTGCCTTTAGGTCAAAATATTCAATATGCCAAATAAACATATCTTGAGGTAGTGTGCTCTGAACCTCTTAGGTATTCATAAACTTTAATTTTCCAAAGTATTACTTTCAATTTGTACTTTCACTATCATTATATAAGAGTTTGCTCTACATACTCATTGACAGTTTATATTTATTGCCTAACATTTCAATTCAGATAATTCCGATGAGTGTATATTTACTTTTTAAATTTTTTTCTTTATTGATTAAGGTATAATATATGTGTCCTTACCGCCATCCTCCCCCATACCCCACTCATGCCATCACCCCCCAGTTGACTGTGTCCATTGGTTAGGCTTATATGCATGCGTACAAGTTCTTTGGTTGATCTCTACCCCTTACCCCCACCCTCCACTACCTTCCCTCTGAGGTTTTAAGGTCTGATCTATGCTTCTCTGTCTCTGGAACTGTTTTTGTTCATTAGTTTATGTTGTTCATTATATTCCATAAATTAGTGAGATAATGTGATATTTATCTTTCTCTGACTGGCTTATTTTTCTTAGCATAATGCTCTCCAGTTCCATCCATGCTGCAAATGGTAAGAATTCCTTCTTTTTTTACAGCAGCATAGTATTCCATTGTGTAGATGTACCACTGTTTTTTAATCCACTCATCTGCTGATGGGCACTTAAGCTGTTTCCAAATCTTAGCTATGGTAAATTGTGCTGCTATGAACATAGGGGTGCATATATCCTTTCTGATTGGTGTTTCTAGTTTCTTGGGATATATTCCTAGAAGTGGGATTGCTGGGTCAAATGGGAATTCCATTTTCAGTTTTTTTGAGGAAACTCCATACTGTTCTCCACAGTGGCTGCACCAGTCTGCATTCCCACCAGCAGTGCATGATGGTTCCTTTTACTCCACATTCTCCCCAGCAATTGTCATTTGTTGATAGGTTGATGATTGCCATTCTGACAGATGTGAGATGGTACCACATTTTCATTTTGATTTACATCTTTAGGATGATTAGTGACTTTGAGCATGTTTTCATATGTCTCTTGGCCTTCCTTATGTTCTCTTTTGAAAAGTACTGTATCTATTTAGGTCCGTTGTCCATTTTTGTTTGGGTTGTTTATCTTCCTTTTGTTAAGTTCTATGAGTTCCCTGTAAATGTTGGAGATTAAATCCTTATCAGTGATAACATTGGCAAATATGTTCTCCCATGCAGTGGGCTCTCTTGTTGTTTTGTTGATGGTTTCTTTTGCTGTACATAAGCTTTTCATTTTGATGTATCCCATTTATTTATTTTCTCCTTAGTTTCCATGGCCCTAGGAGATGTATCACTGAAGATATTGCTTTGGCATATGTCTGAGGTTTTGTTACTTGTGGATTCTTCTAATATTTTTAAGGTTTCCTGTCTTATGTTTAAGTCCATTATCCATTTTGAGTTTATTTTTGTGAATGTTGTAAGTTTGGGGTCTAGTATTATTTTTTTGCATGTATCTGTCCAATTTTCCCAACACCATTTATTGAAGAGACTGTCTTGACTCCATTGTATGTTCTTGCCTCCTTTGTCAAATATTAATTGAGCATAGTGGTTTAGGTTGATTTCTGGGTTCTCTATTCTATTCCATTGATCTATTTGTCTGTTCTTGTGCCAGTACCGGACAGTTTTGAGAACAGCTGCTATGTAATACAGCCTGATATCTAATATTGAGTTCCCTCCTACTTTGTTCTTCTTTCTCAGGATTGCTGCAGCTATTTGGTGTCTTTTTTTATTCCAGATGAATTTTTGGAGAGTTTGTTCTGGGTCTGTAAAATATGCCATTGGTATTTTAATGGGAAGTGCATTGAATCTATAGATTGCTTTGGGTAGTATGGACATTTTAATGATGTTGATTCTACCAATCCATGAACACGGAATGTTCTTCCATCTATTTATGTCTTCCTCTATCTCTTTTTTTCACTGTCCTATAGTTTTCCCCGTACAGGTCTTTTGCCTCCTTAGTTAAGTTTATTCTTAGGTATCTTAATTTTTTTGGTGCTATGGTAAATGGGATTTTTTTTAAATCTCTCTTTCTGTAAGTTCACTATTTTTTTTTGTTTAAATTTCTTTATTGATTAAGCTATCACATATTTGTCCTCAACCCCCATTCCCATCCCACACCCCTCCCCACGCATGCCCCCACCCCCCTGTTGTCCTTAACCACTGGTTAGGCTCATATGCATGCACACAAGTCCTCTGGTTGATCTCTCCCCTTTATCCCCACCCTTCCCTACCCTCCCTCTGAGGCCCGACAGTCTAATCCATGCCTCCTTGTTTCTGGGTCTGTTCTTGTTCATCAGTTTATGTTGTTTATAATTTCCCCTAGGTGAGTGAGATCATGTGCTACTAGAAAAACACTTATAAGAACTGAAAATGAGACAAGTAATAATGGTTATGCTGAGAGGCAAATGAATCAGTCTGTAGTGAATTTCTTTCTGGGCCAACAGTTCTTTTGAGACCCAATTTCAATGTCCAACAGTTCCTTACGTGTACATGTCAGCAATGATATTTCAGTTCTGTCTGGATGGTGGACAAATGGTGGTAATGCAGGTCCGACCCTCTCTGGTTTGGTCCTGGGCAACCTGCAGTGATGCACAGCTGCTAACTGCTAGTATGGCAAGGTGACGTTAGCGTCTTCCATCTCTGGACTGCTTCTCTTCTGTATTCATGGCTGGAGTAGTCCTGTCGATACCTCTTTGTTGCCGGAATCCACATGGTCTCAGAGTTGTTTTCTGAAAATACACAAACATATTCTTGACCAAAGTTAATAAAGGGATATTTTCTATAAAATTAACTTGGGATCCTTTTTCATTTTTTGGCCCAAATGATTTTCCTCTGGCTTGTTTTGATACCATGTGTGTTTTTCATGGGTGTCTTGCTTTTAGCCTTACAATTAATTTTCTAAAGTACAAATTTTCTTGATGTAATTTACTTACAGGATATTTTTCCTTACATGATATTCTTCTACTATCCCCCCATTTTTTGATTTAAATATTAGGAGGCTTTTGAAAATTTTATAATGTAGTCTTGATAGCTTTTAAATTTTAATTTTCTGCACTATAATATTACTGCTTTAGGTTCATTACATGTTATGCAATTTTATCATGAGATGAACTACCAATAAAAATTTAGTTAACACTTTAGGAACTGCATTTTGTCCTGTAAAATTAATTTTTCTAGAATATTGGCTTGTTTCAATTAGCCAATTTAAATTAGCCTGAAAACTTGACTACTATTTTACTGTCAAATTTATTACTCTAACAACAATCTTATTTTACCCTGTAAATATTAGTGGAAAGGGTTATTTGCCTTCTTGAGTAGGCCCTGAGCATTCCTGATGGTAGGCTGAATTTAGATATCGAAAAACCCACTTCCCCACACCATGGGTACACAACAACTCAAACAATTCTTATTGCAGTGAGAGGGCAGCTGCTGTCGGCCAAGTCTCTGTCTGTTACCCGGGTCCTGATTTGAGCTGGGCATGGGAATTTTAGCAGCCATGAGGGCAAGAGACTTCCTTCAGAAGGGATGAGTGTTCAGGCCCTTGCAAAGTTGGGAGGGTGAGGTTCTGTGCCCCACCTCTGTTGACCCCCAAGTTCTCTCCTGATGGCCCTTCTGCGACTGTGCCTATCTTAGGTTGTTCCTTCCCCGAGGAATCTCACCCGTCTCTGGCTAACTAGCCATCCTCTGGGGCCTGTAAGTTCACTATTGATGTATAAAAATGCCATAGATTTCTTGGCATTAATTTTGTATTATGCTACATTGCCAAATTCATTTAAGTCTAATAATTTTTTGATGGAGTCTTTAGGGTTTTCTATGTACAGTATCATGTCATCTGCAAATAAGGACAGTTTTACTTCTTTTTCAATTTGGATTCCTTTTATTTCTTCTTGTCTTATCACAATGGCTGGTACTTCCAGTGCTATGTTGAACAAGAGTGGTGAGAGTGGGCATCCCTGTCTCGTTCCTGTTCTTTGGAGAAATGGTTTTAATTTTTGCTTATTGATTATGATGTTGGTTATAGGTTTGTCATATGAAGATTTTATTATGTTTAGGTATGATTCCTCTATTCTCACATTGCGAGGATTTTTATCAAGAAAGGGTGCTGGATTTTGTTAAATGCTTTTTCTGCATCAATTGATCTGACTGTGTGATTTTTATCTCTCAATTTGTTTATGTAATGTATCACATTTATTGATTTTCAGATATTTTACCATCCCTGCATCCCTGGGATAAATCCTACTTGGTCATGGTGTATGATCTTCATGAAGTAATGCTGAATTCAATTTGTTAGAATTTTGTTGAGGATTTTGGCATCTATGTTCATGAGGGATTTTGACTGTAATTCTCTTTCATTGTGTTGTCTTTATCTGGTTTCGGTATTAGGGCGATGCTGGCTTCATAGATAGAGCTTGAATGTTTTCCTTCCTCTTGAATTTTTTGAATAGTCTGAGGAGGATAAGTTTTAGTTCTTCTTTGAATGTTTGGTAAAACTCCCCTGTGAAGCCATCTGGCCCTGGGCTTTTGTATGCTGGAAGCTTTTAATGACTCCGTAGTTATCAGCCTATTGATATTTTTAGAGTCTTCCTAATTGAGCTTTGGAAGGTTGTGTTTTTCTAGGAATATGTCCATTTCCTCTAGGTTGTGTAGTTTGCTGGAATAGAGTTGTTCATAGTATTTTTAAACAATCATTTGTATTTCTGTGGGGTTTGTTGTTATTTTGCCTCTTTCATTTCTGATTTTGTTTATTTGGGTCCTCTCTTTGCTTCTTGGTGAGCCTGCCTAAAAGCTCATCAATCTTGTTTTTCTTTTCAACAAACCAGCTCTTGGTTTCATTGATCTTTTGTATTTTTTTTTTTTTTGTCTCTATGTCATTTATTTCTGCTCTGATCTTTGTTATGTCCTTCCTTCTGCTCACTCTGGGTTTTTCTTGTTGCTCTCTTCCTAATTCTTTAAGTTGTAGAGTTAGATGATTAATTACCATTTTTTTCTTGTTTTTTGAGGTAGGCCTGTAGAACTATAAACTTCCCTCTCAGGACTGCTTTCACTGTATCCCCTAGATTGTGGATTGTTATGTTTTAATTGTTATTAGTTTCCAGTATGTTTTTAATTTCTTCTTTGATCTCTTTGGTAATCCAATCATTGTTTAATAGCATGCTATTCAGCTTCCAAGTGTTTGAATTTTTTGGATTGTTTTTATTGTAGTTTATTTCTAATATTATGCCATTGTGGTCAGAAAAGATGCTTGATATGATTTAAATTCTCTCGGATTTGAAGAGACTTTGCCTGTGACCCAATATGTGGCGGGTATGCCCAGGTAATACCCATGGAGGAGTTCAACATTCACTTGACCAGGGACATCCGTGCCATCACTGCTGCCAATAACTTGCTGGCTGCTGCCATTGACACAAGGATTTTTCATGAAAACACTGAAACTGACAAAGCTCTGTACAACCACCTGGTTCCTTCAGTGAATGGTGTTCAAGAATATTCAAACATTCAACTTGCTCTGCTGAAGAAACTTGGAATAAATAAGATGGATCCAAGTGCACTGACAGAAGAGGAAATGAGTAAATTTTCCTGTCTCGACATCAATCCCTCCACCATCACGTGGCAGAGAGTACTGGATACAAATGACAGATTTCTATGGAAAATAACGATTGGCAGGCCAGCAGAGAAGGGATACTCCCAGCAGGCATAGTTTCACATTGTGGTGGCCAGCGAGATCATAGTGGTGCTGGCCCTGACCGACAGTCTCATGGACATGAAGGAGTGGCTGGGAAGGACGGTGGTGGCCAGTGACAAAATGGGAAGCCCATAGCAGCAGAAGATTTGTGGGTGACAGGTGTTTTGACAGTTTTGATGAAAGATGCAATAAAACCAAATCTGATGCAGCCCTGGAAGGGATGCCCATATTTTTGCATGCTTTCCCCTTTGCTAACATTGCCCATGGCAACTCTTCATTGTTGACTGATAAAATTGCCCTGAAACTAGTGAGTAAAGAAGGATTTGTAGTGACTGAAGCTGGCTTTTGTGCTGACATTAGCATGGAGAAATTCTTCAACATCAAGTGTCGATCTTCTGGTCTGGTGCCCAACATAGTGGTGCTGGTGGCAAAGGGCATGCTCTGAAGATGCACGTAGGCAGGCCCAGTGTAACTGCTGGTGTCTCTCTTAAGAAAGAATACACAGAGGAGAACATCCAGCTGATGGCAGATGGCTGCTGTAACCTTCAAAAGCAAATTCAGATCGTTAAGCTCTTTGGGGTTCCCATTGTTGTGGCTCTGAATGTCTTCAAGACTAACATCCAAGCTGAGATTGACTTGGTGTGTGAGCTCATGAAGCAGGCTGGTGCCTTTGATGCAGTCCCCTGCTACCACTGGTTGATGGGTGGGAAGGGGTCGGTAGAACTGGCTTGAGCTGTGAGAGAAGCTGCAAGTAAATTAAGTTGTTTCAAAAAAAAAAGAAGAAAAAGATGCTCATGTTCAATGAGCTTAGGAAAGGAGTAGATGAAATCAGTGAGCACTTCAAAAAAGGGAGCAAATATAAACAATGGAGATAGAAAACATTAAAAAAAAAGTCATAAATAAAGAAAGCATTAACCGAAAAAAAAGCATATTCCACAGGGAATCAACAGTGGAATAGATAAAGCAGAGGATCAAATCAGCAATTTGGGAGATAAGAAAGCAGGAAGCATCTAATCAGAACAGAAAAAAGAAAAATATCCAAATAAATGAACATAGTTTAAGGAGCTGTTGGGATGATTTCAAACATACCAACATTCACATCATGGAGGTGCTGTAAAAATATGAGAGAGAGAAAAAATTGAAAACCTATTTGAAAAAACAATGAATGAAAACGTCTCTACCCTGGTGAAAGAAATAGACATACAATTCTAGGAAGTACAGGGAGTTCCAAATGAGATGAACCCAAAGAAGCCAACACCAAGACTCCTTATAATTAAAATGGCAAAGGTTAAACACAAAGAGAGAACAAAGAAAAAAGCTTAAAATCAGCAAAAGAAAAGAAATTAGCTACCTACAAGGGAGGTCCCATAAGACTGTAAGCTAACTTCTCAAAAGAAACTTTTCAGGCCAAAGGATTGATACAAAATATTCAAAGTGATGAAAATAAGGGACCTAAAACCAAAATACTAACCAGAAAAGCTATAATTTAGAATAGGACAACAGATAAAGAGCTTCTAAGACAAGAAAAAAAACTAAAGGAGTTCATCACCACCAAACTGGAATTACAGGAATGAATTTCCTTAAGAAGAAGACAAAGAAAAAGATTTTAAAAAATAATAAAATGGCAATAACAACTTATCTGTCAACAATTACTTTATATGTAAATGGATTAAACACTCCAATTAAAATACATACGATTGCTGAATGAATGAGAAAACAAGACCCTTGTCTACAAGAGACTCACTTCAAATAGTGAATAAGAAAGTAAAGGGATGGGAAAAAACATTTCATGAAAATAGAAACACATAGACTGAAAGAAAGTAAAGGGATGGAATTAAGAAACACAAATTGGTAGTTACAGAATAATCATGGGTATATAAAATATAGCATAGGAAATTTAGTCAAAAATCTATAATAATAAAAGCATAATATGCTAATTAGACTGAACAGCCAAATGACCTTCTGGACGTCATTCTGCCGTCCTTCCCAATGAAGCCGCAGCGGTGGGGTGAGGCAGAGGCAGTTAGGGGCAATGAGGTAGGCAGGCAAGCAGTTAAGGGTGATGAGGCAGGCAGGTGAGTGGTTAGGAGCCAGCAGTCCCGGATTGCAAGAAGGATGTCTGACTGTGGGATTGGGCCTAAACTGGCAGTCGGACCTCCCCAGACTGGTCCAGGATTGTGAGAGGGTGCAGGTCAGGATGAGGAACCCTTCCCCCATGTACAACTTTCATGCACTGGGCCTCTAGTATTGTAATAACTATGTGTGTTGTCAGATGGCTAGTAGGTTTTATGGGGGAATCACTTTGTAAGTTATGTAAAATGTTTAATCACTGGGTTGTACACTTGAAATTAATACAATATAGTATGTCAAATTAAAGTTTTTTAATTATAAAAATTAAGGTACAAAAATATCAAAATTTCAAAAAAAAATTAAGATGTGTAAAGAAACGAAGAGTTATATCCAATTCCTAAAACATAGAGCAATCTTTAGGCACTAGAAATTTCACAAACATGTGAAACTTCGACAAGTTCAAATAGTTATAGCAATAAATCACAAGAGAATTTAGAACATACCTTGAAATGAATAAAACCAAAACACAAATATAAATAATGAGATGCAGCCTGGCCGCAGCAGCTTAGTGTTTGAGCATCGACCTGTGAACCAGGAGGTCATGGTTAGATTCCTAATCAGGGCACATGCCAGGGTTGCAGGCTTGATCTCCAGTAAGAGGCATGCAGGAGGCAGCCAATCAATAATTCTTTCCCATCATTGATGTTTATATCTCTCCCTTCTGCTCTGAAATCAATAAAAATTTTTAAAACAAGTAAATAAATAATAGATTTTTAAAATGAGATGCAGTTAACAGTAATGCTTAAAAGAAGGTACAGATGTAGATGCTATCATAAAAAGGAAGAACCGTATCAAATCAATAAACTGGTTTTACACCTTTAAAAAACACAGAAAAATAGAGAAAATTATATCCAAATAAAGCACAAAGAATAAAATAATAAATACTAAAGTTGAAATAAAAGAAAATAGAAAAAAAAACTAAAAGAATTAATGAAAGTATGTTGTTTGAAGATGGCAACAAAATTGACAAATTTTAAGTTGTATGATCAGGTGAAAAAGAAAAAAAACATTATTTAATCATGAATAAAAGATGAGATAATGCTACTGAACTTATAAAAATAAAATGTATCATAAGATAACTCTATGAAAAACTGTTTGCCAACAAATTACCTAGGTCAATTTAAATGGACAAATTGCTGGAAAGACAAAACTCACTCTTCAATAAATAGCAAATCTGAATAGATATATAACAGTAAAGTAAATATAATGATACTAGAGGCCAGGTGCACGAAATTGGTGCACTGGGGCGGCAGGGGGGAGTCCCTCAGCCTGGCCTGTGCTCTCTTGCAGTCTGGGACCCCTCAGGGGATGTAGCAGTGTGCCAAGCGGCAGGCAGCCTGGGAGGAGCCTGAATCGGGATTGGGCACCGCTTGCACTCATCCTGGCCCGCTGCGCCTGCTGCCACGGAGTCAGGAGATGCTCATGCCATGGCAGCTGCGCTCGCCAGCCATGAGACCAGCTTCTGGCTGAGTGGCACACCCCCTGTGAGAACACACTGACCACCAGAGGGCAGCTCTTGCATTTAGCGTCTGCCCCCTGGTGGTCAGTGCATATCATAGTGACCTGCCGTGCTTGTTGTTCTGCCATAACAGTTGCTTAAGCTTTTATTATATAGGCTAGAGGCCCAGTGCACCAATTCGTGCACCAGTGGGGTTCCTCTGCTGGGCTTGTGGGATCAGGCCAATACTGGCTCTCCGACATCCCCCAAGGGGTCCCATATTGTGAGAGAACACAGGCTAGGCTGGAGGTCCCCACTGGTGCATAATTGGGGCCGGGGAGGGACACGGGAGGTTGGCCAACTGGGGAGGGACCACAGGAGGGCTCCAGGGCGTGTCTGGTCCATCTCAGTCAGTCCCAATCAGCCGGACTCCAGCAACAAACTAACCTACCAGTTGGAGCATCTGCCCCCTGGTGGTTAGTGCACGTCATAGAGACTGGTCAACTGGTCAACTGTCTGCCCCCTGGTGGTCAGTGCACATCATAGCAAGTAGTTGAGCGGCCTTAGCATATCATTAGCATATTGCACTTTGATTGGTTGAACAGCTCACCAATTGACAGGACACTTAGCATATTAGGCTTTTATTATATAGGATCATATTTTTTAAAAAGTTATTGAATTTATTAGGGTAACATTGATTAATAAAATTATATATGTTTGAAATGTACAATTATAAAACACATCATCTTTATTGTATTATGTGTTCATCACCCAAAGTCATGTCTCCTTCCAACATCATTTATCCCCCCCTTACCTTCTTCTACCTGCCCCTACCCCACTTTCCCTATGGTAATCACCATACTATTGTGTGTATCTATGAGTTTTTATTTTTTTGCTTAATCCCTTCACCTTTTTCACTAAGTCTCTCAACCCATCTCTCCTCTGAGAGTTCAGCCTGCTCTCTGTATCTATGAGTCTTTTTCTATTTTGTTTATTTTGTTCCTTCGATTCCACATATAAGTTAAAGCATATAAAATTATTCTTTCTCTGACTGGTTTATTTTACTTAGCATAATACTCTCCAGATTGATCCATGCTGTTACAAAAGGTTAAATTTCCTACTTTTTTATGGTCGAGTAGTATTCTATTGTGTAAATGTATTGCTGCTTTTTTATCCACTTATCTACTGACTAGGGGATCAGTGCACAAATTCGTGCACCTTAAAAGGACCTGTAGGCCATGAGCCTGATTCCAGCGCCCTGCGCCAGTCCCAATTGCTCTGCGCCCCTGACCGGCCCATCCCACCATGGCTCCTGGCCCCCTGTCTGCTGGCAGCCCCACTCCCCGCCACCACCACTCCCATATGCTGAAGGAGCCAGCCCTGCTCGCACCTGCTGAGAGCGTGGAGCGATTGGGCCCAGCACTAGCAGCAGGTGCAAGTGGGGCTGATGCTGTCAGTGGGTGCGAGCAGCAGCTGCTGCCCCAATCACCGTTCAGGAAGAGAAGGATGTGGAGAAGCCCTCAGGGATGATCAGGGCCAGCAGCCACCACTTGTATCCAATGATGGCGCTGACTGATTGGGACTGGCGCAGGGCGCCAGCAGCAGGTGCGAGCAGGGCCAATGCTGGCAGTGGATGCAAGCAGCAGTTCCAGTGCCGGCAGCAGGACCATTGCTGGCAGTAGGTGGAAGAGGTGGCTGGTGGCCCCGATAGCCCCTCAAGAACAGGGAGAGGTGGAGAAGTCCTGAGGGGTGGTGGGGGCTGGCAGCCACTGCTCATACCCACAGACAGCGCCGAGGGGTTGGGGTCGATGCTGGTCACTGGCAGTGGGTACAAGCAGTGGCTCTGCTGCCAGCAACAGGTGTGAGCGCTGGGCGGGAACACGGCGTGCAAGAGCAAAGAATTTTCAAGTAACCACCAGAGGCTTGCCCCAATGACAGTGACTGGCACCCCGCCTTGGTCTGGCGCCCCCGCTCACCTGCTCCACCATCCCACCACCACAGCCAATGCTTGCCATGTTCCGCACATGCCCCCAGGTGGTCAGCACATGTCATAGCGACTGGTTGTTTGGTTGTTTGTTTGTTTGGTTGTTCTGCCATTTGGTCTATTTGCATATTAGCCTTTAATTATATAGGACTAGAAGCCCGATGTATGAAATTCAAGTAAGAGTAGGCCTTCCTTCTCCCGGCTGCTGGCACCGGCTTCCCTCTGGCACCTGGGACCCCAGCTTCACTCCAGCCTTAGCTTTGTCTGGAAGGACGTCTGGAATGACGTCCAGAAGGACATCTGGTCTAATTAGCATATTACCATTTTATTATTATGGACTAGAGGCCCGGTGCACAAAATTCATGCATGGGGGGTTCCCTTTAGTCCATCCTACACCCTTTCCAATCTGGGACCCCACATGGATCAGGCTTAAATTGCCAACGGACATCCTTCTCGCAATCGGAACCATTGGCACCTAACCGCTCGCCTGCCTGCCTGATCACCCTTCCCCTCTGCCTGCCTGCCTGACCACCCCTAACCCCTCTGCCTGCCAGCCTGATTGTCCCTAACTGCCCCCCTACCAGCCTTATTGCCCCTACATTGTCCCCCCTGGTGGCCTGATCGCCTCTACCTTCCCCTCCCCTGCCAGCCTGATCGCCCCTAATTGCCTCTGCCTTGGCCCCCAGCCTAAGGCACAGTCCAGCCTCCCTCTGCCAGAGGCAACCTGGCCGATCAGGGAAAGTGCTGCCCCATCACCCCACTGCTGCTGCCACTGGCAGCCACCATGGCTGCCTGAGCCTCAGGCCATCCCTGGGCAGCGGCAGCCACCATCCGTAGCTTGCCTGAGCCTCAGGCTGACCCTTCCAATGGCAGCTACAATCCACGGCTTGCCTGAGCCTCAGGCAGCTGCTGCGGCTTTGTCCAGATGGTCGTCTGGAAGACGTCCGCCCTAATTAGTATATTACCCTTTTATTAGTATAGACTAGAGGTCTGGTGCATGAAATTCGTGCACTCGAGGGGGGGGGTCCCTCAGCCCAACCTGTGCCCTCTAGCAATCTGGGAGCCCTTCAGGGATGTTCAACTGATGGCTTAGGCCCGCTTCCCTTGGGTAGCGGGCCTAAGATGCCAGTCAGATATCCTTAGCGCTGCCATGGAAGTGGGAGAGGCTCCTGCCACTGCCGCTGTGCTTGCCAGCCATGAGCCTGGCTTCTGGCTGAGCAGCGCCCCCCTATGGGGGCAGCCTCCTGCATTAAGCACCTGCCCTCTGGTGGTCAGTGTGCATCATAGTGACCGGTTGTTCTGCCATCGGGCCTAATGTGAGAGGGCGCAGGCCAGGCCAAGGGACCCCACCGGTGCACAATCAGATCTGGGGAGGGATGTGGGAGATTGGCCAGCCGGGGAGGGCCTGCAGGAAGGCTCCAGGGCATGTCCATCCCATCTCGCTCAGTCCCAATTGGCTGGACCCCAGCAGTCAGCTAACCTAGTAGTCAGAGCATCTGCCCCCTGTTGGTCAGTGCACATCATAGCGACTGGTTGACCAGTCGACTGTCTGCTCCCAGTGGTCAGTGCCCATCACAGAGTGAACTGTCTGCTCCCAGTGGTCAGTGCCCATCACAGAGAGTGGTTGAGTGGCCTTAGCATATCATTAGCATATTAGGCTTTGATTGGTTGAACTGCTGACCTGATGACCAGACACTTATCATATTAGGCTTTTATTATATAGGATAGGCACTTGGGTTAGTTCAAAACCTTGGCTATTGTAAATAATGCTGTAATTAATGTAAGGATGCATATATTCTTTAACATTAGTGTTTTGGGTTTCTTCAGTTGTATTTCCAAAAGTGAAATTGCTGAGTCATAAGGCAGTTCCATTTTTAATACTTTGGGGTAACTCCATGGTGGCAGCAACAACCTGCATTCCCACCATCAGTGCAAGAAGGTTTCCTTTTCCCCACATCCTTGCCAACACTTGTTTGTTGAGTTCTTGATGATAGATATTCTGTCAGGTGTGAGGTGACATCTCATTATGGATTAATTTGCTTTTCTCTGATGATTAGTCACATTGAGCATCTTTTCATATATCTATTGGCTATCTGTATGTTCTCTTTGGAGAAGTTTCTATTCAGGTTCTTTGCCCATTTTTTAATTGGATTGTTTTTGTTTGTTTTTTCTGGTGTTGAGCTGTATAAGTTCTTCATACATTTTAAATATAAAAACCCTTATCAGATGTATTGTTGGCATATATGTTCTCCCATTCAGTGGGTTGTCTTTACATATTGTTGATGGTTTCCTTTTCTGTGCACTTTATACTTTGATGTAGTCCCATTTGTTTATTTTTATTTTGTTTCCCTAGCCCAAGAAGATATATCAGAATAAATATTGCTATGGTAAATGCCCAAAATTTTATTGCTTATGTTTACTTTTAGGGTTTTTATGGTTTCAAGTCTTACATGTAAGTCTTTAATACATTTTAAGTTTATTCCTGTGTATGGTGCAAGGTGGTCTAGTTTTGTTTTACATGTATCTGTCCAATTTTCCCAACACCATTTGTTGAATAGACTGTCTTTACCCCATAGTAAATTCTTGCATCCTTTGTCAAATACTAATTGACCATATAGGCTTGGGATTATTTCTGAGCTCTCTATTCTGCTCTATTAATCTATGTGTCTGTTTTTATGCCAGTGCCATGCAGTCTTGATTACTGTGGCCTTGTAGTATAGTTTGATATTGGGTAGTGAGATTCCTCCAACTTTTTTCTTCTCTCTAAAGATTGCTTTGGCTATTTGAAGTCTTTTGTAGTTACATAAAATTTTTTGGTATATTTGTTCAAGAATTGTGAAATATGCCATTGGTATTGTAATAGGGATTGCATTGAATCTATAGATTTCTTTAGGTAGTATGGACATTTTAATGATGTTAATTCTTCCTATCTATGAACACAGTGCTTCTACTTACTTATACATTCTTAAATTTCCTTCTTCAGTGTCATATCATTTTTCATGTACAGGTCTTTTACATTTTTGGTTAAATATATTCCTTGGGATTTTATTATTTTTGAAGAAATTACAAATGGGATTGTTTTCTTTGTTTTTCTTTCTGATAGTTCATTATTAGTATATAAGAAGGAAATTGATTTCTTGATATTTACTTTGTATCCTGCTACCTACTTTCTTTAATTCATTTATGAGTTCTAGTATTTTTAAAAATGTATTTTATTTATTAATTTGAGAGAGAGAGAACCATTGATTTGTTGTTATACTTATTTATGCATTCATTTGTTGATTCTTGTATGTGCCCTGATGGGGATCAAACCTGCAATCAGCATATCTGGATGATGCTCTAAGTAACTGAGCTACCTGGCCTAGGCCATTTCTAGTATATATATTTTTTGTGTGGAATCTTTATGGTTCTCCATATATAGTATCATGTCATCCTATAGAATAAAGAGGTAATATGCAAATTGACCAACACACAAGATGGCCACCCCCATGTGGTCAAAGATGGCAGCTCCCATGTGGACACAAGATGGCCACCACAAGATGGCTGGCAGGGGAGGGCAGTTGTGGGCAATCAGGCCAGCAGAGGAGGGCAGTTGGGAGGGACCAAGTCTGCAGGGGAGGGCAGCTGAGAGGGATCAGGCCTGAAAGGGAGGGCAGTTGGGGGCGATCAGGCCTGCAGAGGAGGGCAGTTGGTGGGGACCAGGCCCATAGGGGAGGGCCATTGGGGGCGACCAGGCCAGCAGGGGAGAGCAGTTAGGGGCAACCAGGCCAGCAGGGGAGGGCAGTTAGGGGTGACCAGGCTGGCAAGTGAGGGAAGTTAGGGGTGACTGGGCCAGGAGGAGAGGGCACTTGGGGGTAACCAGGCTGGGAGGGGAAGGCAGTTAGGGGTGACCAGGCCAGCAGGGAGGGCAGTTAGGGGCTATCGGGCCAGCAAGGGAGCTGTTGGGCATTGATCAGGGTGGCAGGGGAGTGGTTAGGGGGTTATCAGGCTGGCAGGCAGAAGCGGTTAGGGGCAATCAGGCAGGCAGGCAGGTGAGCCATTGAGAGCCAGCTGTCCTGGATTGTGAGAGGGGTCCCAGATTGGAAAGGGTGCAGGCTGGGCTGAGGGACACCCCCCATGCATGAATTCTGTGTACTGGGTCTCTGCTCTGAATATAATGACAGTTTTAATTCTTCCTTTCCAATATTCATACTTTTTATTGCTTCTTCTTGTCTGGTTAGTGGTGAAAGTGAAAATCCCTGTGTTATGCCTGATCTTAAGGGAAACAATTTTAGTTTTTGCCTATTGAGTATGATGTTTGCTATGGGATTGTCATATATGGCCTTTATTGTGTTGAGGTATGTTCCTTCTATTTCCACAGTGCTGAGAACTTTTGTCATAAACTAGTGTCCCAGTGCACAGATTTGTGCACATTGAAAGGAAATTAATTAGAAGAAATATTTTAATATTGCTATTTGTGCCTTGCTAATGAAAAGAAAATAGGATTCTATTGAGTCTCCTATTTACCTACCCCAGGACTTCTGTGAAGATCAAATGAGATGAGGCATGGGAAAACGCTTCACAAACATTTGGTTAAACTGTAAAATGTTTGCATCTGGCTATAAAGCAAGTCAGGTTCCTGGGCTGAAGAAACTCCAAGGAGGCTAGTCATTAGGGAAAGGAAGCCAGGTGTTGCTATATGATGTCATTAGCCGGCTCCCACAGCAACCATTTCCAGGCTGGGCTGGGCTGTGGGCTGCATTTTGCACCATGGGGTCTTGACAGTGTTTGCTGCAATTTGGTGGGCTGTCATTCCTGGGTGGTGGTGGGGTCTGTGTCCCACTGGGGGAAGCTGAGTATTGGTTTTTCCGTTCTAGGTCCATGTGCCATTTATTTTTAAATGGCCAGTGCACATTATGGCAGCTCCTGCATTGAGTGTCTGCCTTCTGGTGGTCATTTCATGTCATAGCTACCGGTTGGACAGACGGACACTTAGCCTTTTATATATAGATGTTAGTCCTCTATTGGAAATATTATTTGCAAATATGCTCTTTGTGCACCAGTGGGGTCCCTCACCCTGGCCGGCGGGGATTGGGCCAAAACCAGTAGTCCAACATTCCCCAAGGGATGTAATAGTGTGTGAAGTGGCAGGCAGCTGGGGAGCAACCCGAGCCCGGGATGGGCACTGTGCTGCTCCCGCTCATCTCTTCCCTGCTTCACCTGCCATCACTGTCTTTCGGTAGGCTCACTGCCACTCCACTGCGGTCTCCGCACGACCATTCTGGGCGATACTGGCATGCCCATGACCAAGAAGGGGCCACAGGCTCTTTCCCAGTCAGTCCCGATGCTGGTCCGAATCCCGGTCCCAGTCCCAGTCCAGATGGGGTAGGGGCATGCAGGGGGAGTGTCTGTGGGAGAGGCTTGCACCTCTGCAGCTGTGCTTGCCAGCTGTGAGCCAGGCGTCTGGCGCACGTTGGTCAGCAGAGCAGCGCTCCCACTGTGAGAATGCACTGACCACCAGGGGGCAGCTCCTGCGTTGAGTGTCTGCCCCCTTGTGGTCAGTGCTCATCATAGTGACTGGTCGAACAGTTGGAAGGACACTTAGCATATATATATATATATATATATATATATATATATATATATATATATATATATACATATCCTACCTAATAAAATGGTAATATGTAAATTACCATCAATCGGCTACGCCCACGATTGGGCCAGAGGGAGGCACAGGGGGTGGGACTCGGAGTGGATGGGGTAGCCAATTGGGTTGGTAGGACACTGAGCTCGCTTCACCAGTGGTGGCGCGAGCTCGGCGTCTGCGCCATAGCTGTGCTGCAGCACAGAAGGGGCCTCTGGGGCAGCGAGCTCACGTCTCGCCACAGACCAACAAGAGCGGGGGAGCTGGGTGCCTGTCTGCTCCGGCACCAGGCCTTTCAGCCTCGGCTCAGCGCAGGCTTCTGAAAGGCCTGGTGTACCAGCAGACAGGCACCCAGCTCCCCCGCGATCAAAAGCGTGTAGGGGACCCTACACATGCATGATTCAATCATGCACTGGGCCTCTAGTATATATATACTAGAGGCCCGGTGCACGAAATTCGTGCACGGAGGGGGGTTGTCCCTCAGCCCAGCCTGTACCCTCTCCAATCTGGGACCCCTTGAGGGATGTCCGACTGCCCGTAAACGGGCAGTCGGACATCCCTCTCACAATCCAGGACTGCTGGCTCCCAACTGCTTGCCTGCCTGCCTTCCTGATTGCCCCTAACTGCTTCTGCCTGCCAGCCTGATCACCCCCTAACCACTCTGCTGCCAGCCTGTTTGCCCCCAACTTCCCTCCTCTGCCGGCCTGGTCACCCCTAACTGCCCTCTCCTGCAGGGTTGATCACCTCCAACTGCCCTCCCTTGCAAGCTTGGTCCCTCTCAACTGCCCTCCCTTGCAGGCCGGGTGCCTCCCAACTGCCCTCTCCTGCTGGCCATCTTGTGTCCACATGGGGGCAGGATCTTTGACCACATAGGGGCAGCTATATTGTGTGTTGCAGTGATGATCAATCTGCATAGTACTCTTTTATTAGATAGGATAGAGGACTGGTACAGGGGTGGGGGCCAGCTGGTTTGCCCTGAAGGGCGTCCTGGATCAGGTGGGGGTTCCCTTGGGGTGTGGGGCAGCCTGAGCGAGGGGCCTGTGGTGGTTTTCAGGCAGGCCATGCCCCTGGCAACCCAAGCAGAGCCCCTGGTATCTGGAATTTATTTTCCTTCTACAATTGAAACTTTGTAGCCTGGAGCAGAGCCAAGCCTGGGGCTCCCTCTGCCGGCAGCCATTTGTGTTGGGGTTATAATTGAAACTTTGTTGCCTTAAGCGGGTGAGCCCCGCCAGGGTGTGCGGAAAGCTTTGCTTCCCCTGTTGCCGGTGGCAACCCTGGCCTGCTCTCTCAAGCTCCATTCTGCCGCCATTTGTTTGAATTTGTTTACCTTCTATAATTGAAACTTTGTAGCTTGAGTGGAGGCTTAGGCCTGGCCAGGGCAGGCGGAAAGCTTGGCTTCCTCTGTTACCTAGGAAACCTTACTCTCTGTGGCTGTAGCCATCTTGGTTTGGGTTAATTTGCATACTTGCTCTGATTGGATGGTGGGCATGGCTTGTGGGTGTGTCGAAGGTATGGTAAATTTGCATATTTGTCTATTATTAGGTAGGATGGATGGGTGTTGGATTTTACCAAATGATTTTTCTGCTTCTACTAATATGGTCAGGTGATTTTTATCCTTCATTTTGTTTGTGTGGTATGTCATGTCTATTGACTTGCGGATATTGTACTAACTTTGCATCCCAGGAATAAATCCCACTTGATTATGGTGTATGATTCTCTTTTTATTGACTTTTTTTTTTTTTTTTTTTACAGGGAGGAAGGGAGAGGGATAGAGAGTTAGAAACATCGATGAGAGAGAAACATCGACCAGCTGCCTCCTGCACACCCCTCACTGGGGATGTGCCCGCAACCCAGGTACATGCTCTTGACCGGAATCGAACCCGGGACCCTTCAGTCCGCAGGCCGACGCTCTATCCACTGAGCCACACCGGTCAGGGCTGTATGATTCTTTTAATGGATTGCTGGATACGGCATGCTAATATTTTTTGAGGATTTTAGCATTTTTGTTCATCAGGGATATTGGCATATATTGTTCTTACTTTATGGTGTCTTTATTTGATTTTGGAATTAGGATAATGCTGGCCTCACAAATAAGTTGGGGAGTATTCTTTCTTATTAAGTTTTTTGGAATATTTTGATAAAGACAGGTGTTAGTTATTCTTTAAATGTTTGGTGAAATTCACTGGTGAAGCTATCTGGTCCAGGACTTTTGTTTGTTGGGAGGTTTTTTTGTGTAGTGCTTCATTTTCATTTGTTATAATCTGTATATTTAAATTTTCTGATTCTTCCTAATTCATTTTTGAAAGATTGTATGTTTCTAGGAATTTTCCTATTTTGTCCAGGTTTTCCCATATGTTGGCATATAGTTTATCATATTATTTACTCACAGTCCTTTGTATTTCTGTCGTATTAGGTGTTGTCTTTCATTTCTAATTTCATTTATTTGTGTTTTTTTCTTAATGACTCTTGTTAAAGTTTTGTTAATCATGTATTTTTACACTCTATTTCATTTATTTCTGCTCTGATCTTTATTATTTTTTCCTTCTACTCACTGTGGGCTTTGTGTAATGTTCTTTTTCTAGTTACTTTAAGTGTAAAGTTAGATTTTTTATGAGATTTTTTTGTTTGTTTGTTTCTTGAGGCAGACCCATAATGCTATGAACTTTTTTCTTATAACTGCTTTCACTGTCTCACAGATTTGGGGTTGCTCTTTTATCATTTTCATTTGTTCCATGGTGTCTTTTTATTTCTCCCTAGATCTCATGACTAACCCATTCATTGTTTAGTAACATGTTATTTAGCCTCCATATCTTTGAGTGTTTTCCAGTTTGTATTTTGTGATTGATTTCTAGTTTTATGCCATTGTCATCAGAGAAAATGCTTGATGTGATTTCAATCTTCTTAAATTTTTTTTGAGATTTGTCTTGTGTCTTAACATGTGGTCTATCCTAGAAAATGTTTCATATGCACTTGAAAATAATGTATATTCTGCTGCTTTGGTGTAAAATGCTCTGATATAAATTAAATCCATCTGATCTAGTGTTTCATTTAAGGCCACTCTCTTCTTATTGATACTCTGTCTGGAAGATCTAGCAATTGATGTCAATGAGGTGTTAAAAACCCCCTACTATGACTGTATTACTGTCAATCAATCATTTTATGTCCATCAAGATTTGCTTAACATATCTAGGTACTCCTACGTTGGGCACATAAATATTTACAAGGGTTATATTGTCTTGTTGGATTTCCCCCTTACTCATTATGTAGTGTCTTTGTCTATTGCTATAACCTTTGTTTCAAAGTCTATTTAGTCAGATGTTCATATTGCTACCTGAATTTATTTTCCTTTCCATTTGCATGAAATATCATTTCTCATCCCATTACTTTCAGTCTGTGTATATTTTTTGTTCTGAGGTAGGTCTCTTGTAGACATTGCATATATAAGTCTTGTTCTTATCCATTCAGTTACCTTATGTCTTTTGATTGGAGCTTTTCAGCCATTTACATTTAAAGTGATTATTGATAGGTATGTATTTGTTGTCATTTTATTCTTTTAACTATGTTCCTTTGTTTTGTGTTTTTTTTTCTTCTTCCTCTTAAAGAAGGCCCTTTAACATTTCTTGTAAAACTGGTTTGAGGACAACAAAGTCCGTTAGCTTTTTCTTGACTGGGAAGTTATTTCTTTTTCAATTTTATTATTATTTTTTAAGTTAATTAATTAATTAATTAATCTATTTATTTATTTTTATTTATTTATTGATTAAGGTATCACATATTTGTCCTCATCCCCCCATTCCCATCCCAAACTCCTCCCCACGCATGCCCCTACCCCCCCTGTTGTCCGTGACCACTGGTTAGGCTCATATGCATGCACACAAGTCCTTTGTTTGATCTCTCCCCCTTATCCCCACCCTTCCCTACCTTCCCTATGAGGTCCAACAGTCTGATCGATGCTTCCCTGTCTCAGGTCTGTTCTTGTTCATCATTCTATGTTGTTCATCATTTCCCCTAGATGAGTGAGCTCATGTGATACTAGAAATAGACTTATATGAACCGAAAATGAGACAAGCAATAATGGTTACACTGAGAGGGAAATGAATAAGTCTGCAGTGAGTTTCTTTCTGGGCCAACAGTTCTTTTGAGTCCCAATTTCTATGTCAAACAGTCTTTTTCAATTTTAAATGATAGTATTGCTGGCTAAAGTAGTCTTGGTCATAAGTCCGTACTTTTCATTACTTTTAAAATGTTATGCTAATCTTTTCTGGTGTGAAATGTTTCTCTTGAGAAATCAGCTGACAGCCTTATGGAAGTGCCCTTGTAGGTAACTGACTTTTCTTGCTGTTTTTAGTATTTTCTCTTTGTCTTTAACCTTTGCCATTTTTTATTATGATGTGTCATGGTCTGAGTCCTTTAGGTTTATCTTTCTTTTTAATTAATAAATTTATTTATTTATTTATTTATTTATTATCCAAAATTTTACATATGTCTCCTTTTTCCCAATTGACCCTCCACTCCCACAGCCATTCCCACTCTGGGCAAACCCCCACCACCCTATTGTCTGTGTCCATTGGTTATGCTAATATGCATGCATACAAGTCCTTTGGTTGCTCTCTAACCCCCCTCTTCAACCATTTGTCTCTAGATCGATCTATTCTTGTTATTCAAATTATGTTGATCATTATATCCCACATATGAGTGAGAGCATGTGATATTTATCTTTCTCCGACTGGCTTATTTCACTTAGCAAAATGTTCTCCAGTTCCATCCATGTTGTTGCAAATGTTAAAAGTTCCTTCTTCTTTATATAAGCATAGAATTCCATTGTGTAGATGTACTACAGATTTTTAATCCACTCATCTGCTGATGGGCACTTAGGCTGTTCCCAAATCTTACCTATGGTAAAATGTGCTGCTATGAACATAGGGGTGCATATATCCTTTCTGATTGGTATTTCTGGTTTCTTGAGATATAGTCCTAGGAGTGGGATTACTGGGTCAAATGGAAGTTCCATTTTTAACTTTTTGAGGAAACTCCATACTGTCTTCCACAGTGGCTACACCATCCTGCATTCTAACCATTAGTACACAAGGGTTCCTTACTCTCCACATCCTCACCAGGACTTGTCCTTTGTTGATTTGTTGATGATAGCCATTCTGACAGGTGTGAGATGGTATCTCATTTTTGTTTTGATTTGCATCTCTCGGATTATTAGTGACTTTAAGCATGTTTTCATATGTCTCTAGGACTTCTGTATGTCCTCTTTCGAAAAGTATTTATATACATCCTTTGACGATTTTTTGATTGGATCCTTTATCTTCCTTTTGTAAGTTGTATGAGTTCTCTGTAAATTTGGACATTAAACCCTTATCAGTGATAATATTGGCAAATATGTTCTCCCATACCGTGGGCTTTCTTATTGTTTTATTGATTTTTTTTTTGCTGTGTAGAAGCTTTTTATTTTGATGTAGTCCAATTTGTTTATTTTCTCCTTAGTCTCCATTGCCCTAGGAGCCGTGTCAGTAAAGATATTGCTGTGACATATGTCTGCTATTTTGCTACCTAATGAGTCTTGTAGGATTTTTATTGTTTCCCATCTTACATTCAAGTCCTTTAGCCATTTTGAGTTTGTTTTGGTGTATGGTGTAAGTTGGTGATCTAGTTTCATTTTTTTTGCATGTATCTGTCCAAATTTCCCAGCACCATTTATTAAAGAGACTCTTGACTCCATTTTATGCTCTTTTCTCCTTTGTCAAATATTAATTGAGCATAATGTCTTGGGTTGATTTCTGGGTTCTCTGTTCTGTTCCATTGGTCTATCTGTCTGTTCTTGTGCCAGTACCAGGCAGTTTTGAGAAGCATGGCTTGGTAATATAGTTTGATATCTGGTATTGTGATCCCTCAAACTTTGTTCTTCTTTCTCAGGATTGCTGTGGTTATTCGGGGTCATTTTTTATTCCAGATGAATTTTGGGAGCATTTGTTCTAGATTTTTGAAATATGCCATTGGTACTTTAATGGGGATTGCATTGAATATGTAGACTGCTATGGTTAGTATGAATATTTTAATGATGTTGATTCTACCAATCCATGAACATGGTTTGTTCTTCCGTTTCCTCTATGTCTTTTTTCAATATTCTGATGTTTTCTGAGTGCAGGTCTTTTATGTCCTTAGTGAAGTTTATTCATAGGTATCTTAATTTTTTTGGTGCAATGGTACATGGGATTGTTTTCTTATTCATTTCTCTTTCTTTGAGTTCATTATTGGTGTATAAAAAGGCCATAGATTTCTGGGTGTAAATAGGTAAAATCAAGTGAGAAAAAAAAATTAGTTTCTAAAGTAAAAGATAAAAAAAATAAATATGTCAGAGAGGCTGGAGTCTTGGTGTTCCTGGGTTCACAGCTGAGGCAGCTTGTCCCTGGGGTTGTGGTTGTAGGGTCCCAGGAGGTATCCAATTTCCCCGGTTGAAGGTAAGGCTGGGCTTCAGATCACCACCACTTTCCCCTTCAAGATGGCACGGTCTCTGCAGCTGAGCCGACTGGTCCAGGAGAGATTTCAGCAGTAGTAGAGGCTTCCCAGCCAGGGGAGCCTGGTCCGGCAGTCCCCAAGAATTACTTGGAATATAACTGTCCCTCACTCACAAATACAGACACTCCCTGCACATCCATGCACTCTCCTTTTGTTCTTTCACTCACACACTATCTTGCAGCTTTCTGTCCCATTGGCAGCCATCTTGGATTTCTTGGTTTATCTTGTTTGGGACTCTCTGTGCTTCCTGGACTCATGTGTCACTTTCCTTCACCAGGTTAGGAACTTTTCAGTCATTACTTTTTCAAATAAATTCTCTATCCCTTGTTCTCTCATTTCCACTTCTGGTACCCTTATGCTGCAACTGTTGGTATGCTTCTTGTTGTCTCAATGGTTCCTTAAACTATCCTCATTTTTTAACTTCTGTTTTTCTTTTTTCTTCTCTGATTGGGTGCTTTTTTTTTTTTTTTACCTTGTCTTTCATATGTGCATTCTTTATTTCAGATATTTTATTCCTCATTTATGACTGTTTCTTTTTAAAATATATATTTTTATTGATTTCAGAGAGGAAGGTAGAGAGAAATTGAAACATCAATGATGAGAATCATTGATTGGCTGCCTTCTGAATGCCCTCTACTGGGAATAATGCCCACAACCCACAGTCTCATTGATCACCTGTGCTGGGTGCTTCAGAAATGTTCCTTCTGTGGGTTATGTGGGCCTCCTTTTGCAATTGAGTCTTGATTGCTTTTGGCATCTTCAAACACAGTACAGAGCTGGGTCTGTGGCCACTCATCAAATATCCCAGGGTATACCAAGTCTAACTTCCACCCGCTGGGTGTTCACACATCTTTTTGGTAGGATAGGGTCTCAGGGAGTCATCTGGGTATAGCCAGCAGAGTTTATCAGGCCCAAACAGACCAAGATTTGGCAATGTGAAGAGAGGGCTCTGTACCAGCCAGGCATGACAGGGAAACATTTCTCCCATCCTAGAGCCACACAACTCAGTCTGACCCAGATTCTTCCAGAACCCTAATCTCAGCAGGGTGGGGCCATTGGGAGCCTGGAGGGTGGTGTTAGTGTATTGGCTCTCCCATGACTGGAAGGCACCAGTCAGGTTCACAGGAAAGTATGGAAAATGGCCCCTGATCCAAAGCCACACAACTTAGGCACTGATACCTTCTGAGTCTGCCCAGAAATATATACCTTGGTCCATGCATCTGACTCCTCAGTGGAGCAGAAGCTGAATTGGGTGGGGTGACAGGAGTCTGGAGGGTGGAACTTTTGCACTTCCTGAAACTAATGCTATAATTTCTTGATTCAAAGCAATACTGTGTAAAATACCATGGTGGTTGGTGTAATTCCACAGATGGTAGTACTGACAGAAGCATTGTATACAGGGAAGTCAAGTATATATCCATAGAAAGTATCTATTCCAGTAAGGACAAAATCCTGCTAATTCTATGATGTAATAAACAGTCCAATGTAATAAACCTGTCATCAAGTAGCTGGCTGATCACCCCAAGAAATAATCTGGGCTTAGTGTTGGTCTCTGCTGCTGATATATTAACCACTCAGCAGTGGCAGGAACTTTGTCAGACTTGATGAGTGAAAATTCATATTATTGAGCCCATGCATATCCTTCATCCCTGCCATCATGGCCACTTTGTTCATGAGTCCATTGGGTGATGCAAGGTATAGCTTGAGAAAGAAGCTGACTGGTATCCACAGAACAGGTCATCCTATCCACTTAGTTATTAAAACCATCTTTTGCTGAGGACACCCTTTGTCAAGCATTCAAAGTGGACACAAATGTCTTCATGTATTTTTTATATATATTTGTATTGATTTCAGAGAGGAAGGGAGAGGGAGAGAGAGATAGAAACACCAATGATGAGAGAGAATCATTGATCAGCTTCCTCCTGCACACCCCCTACTAGGGATCAAGTCTGCAACCCAGGCATGTGCCCTTGACCTGAATCGAACCTGGAACCCTTCAGTCCACAGACGGACGCTCTATCCATTGAGCCAAACCAGATAAGGCTCATCATGTATTTTTTTACTCATTTACATAGATCAATTCATATACATGCTCCCCAAATTTATTTATTTTAATTTATCTTTATTGTTAAAACTATTATAGATGTCCCCCTTTTTAAAAAATATGGAACACTTTATGAATTTGCATATCATCATTGTGCAGAGGCCATGCTAATCTCTGTATCATTACAATTTTAGTATATGTGCTGCCAAAGTGAGCACCCTACATTTCTTTAGCACTGATTTTCTAACCATGTTCCTTCTACATCCCTGCTCATTCAGTCAAAATCAATTGTCACAGGCCATGAATCAGTATATCAGCTAATGTATGGTCATTTCTCATTCCAAGCAAATTGAACAATGTTGTGTACTGTCCAGAGTTCTGTACACTGAGAAGATTTCACTTTACCACAGTCCTTCATGTATATTACAGATGGGTTGTAGTGATACAGTTACCCACTTTCAGATGGCAGTTGCATGCAGTGCAGAAACATCTATAAAAAATGACCTAACTCTTTTCTACCTCTGTCAACTGATTGTAGGGCACTACTACTGAGGCCATAAGTGCAGTCTGGGAGAGAGAAGGCAATGTAGCAAAAGTGTATATCCTGGGAATTTGGGCTACTTACTTGTACCTTCAGGGCCTTCCCAGGCCCAATCACATATATACCACTTCCATTTGAAGATGGAATATGTTGTGTGAATGCACCTTATGGCTTGGCTTGTTAAATCAGTTGATAAGTAATTCATGAAAGGCGGCAGTTGCATAGTAAATTGGTGCCTATGGTTAAGTGTTCAGTGTCTAGTAAGGCCCGGTAACAGACCTAAATCAGTTTCTTTTTTTTTTAAATTACTTTATTGATTAAGGTATCACATATTTGTCATCACCCCCCCCCCCCGTTCCCTTCCAAAACCCCCCCACATGCATTCCCCCCTCCCCCTGTTGTCCGTGATCACTGGTTAGGCTCATATGTAAGCACACAAGTCCTTTGGTTGATCTATCTCCCTTGTCCCCACCCTCCCCTACCTTCCCTCTGAGGTCTGACAGTCTGATCAATGCTGTTCTTTTCTTCAGTCTATGATGTTCATCTTTTCCCCTAGATGAGTGAGCTCATGTGATACTAGGAATACACTTATAGGAACCGAAAATGAGACAAGCAATAATAGTTATGCTGAGAGGCAAATGAATCAGTCTATAGTGAGTTTCTTTCTGGGCCAACAGTTCTTTTGAGTCCCGGTTTCTATGTCCAACAGTTGTTTATGTGTTCATAACAGCAATGATATTTCAGTTCTGGATGGTGGACAAATGGTGGTAATGCAGGTCCGACCCTCTCTGGTTTGGTCCTGGGCAATCTGCAGTGACGCATATCTGCTGACTGCTAGTACGGCAAGGCATGGTCAGCGTCTTCCATCTCTGGACTGTTTCTCTTCTGACTTCATGGCTGAAGCACTCCTGCCAATTCCTCTCTGTTGCAGGAATCCACATGTCTCGGAGTTGTTTTCTGAAAATGTACAAACATATTCTCGACCAAAAGTTAATAAAGGAATATTTTCTATAAATTTGACTTGCGATCCTTTTTCATTTTTTCACCCAAACGATTTTCCTTTGGCTTGTTTTGACACCATATATGTTTTACATGGGTGTCTTGCTGTTAGCATTACAAATGAAAGTTAATTTTCTAAAGTAAAAATTTTCTAGATGTAATTTATTTACAAGATATTTTTCCTTACATGATATTCTTCTACTATCCCCCCTTTTTTGGATTAAATATTGGGAGGCTTTTGGAAATTTTATGCTGTAATCTTGATAACTTTTAAATTTTACTTTTTTGCACTAAAATGTGACTGCTTTAGGTTCATCATATGTTACGCACTTTTACCATGAGATGAACTACCAATAAAAATTATAGTTAACACTTAGTAACAGATTTTTGTCCAGTACAATTGATTTTTCTAGACTATTTGCTCATTTTGATTGGCCAATTTAAATTAGTCTGAAAACTTGACTATTTTACTGTCAAATTTAATACTCTAACAACCATCTTGTTTTACCCTGTAATTATTAGTGGAGAGGATTATTTGCCTTCTTGAGTAGGCCCTGAGCATTCTTGGTGCTAGGCTGGATTTAGATATCATAGACCCCAGTTCCCCGGATCATGGGTGCAAGACATCTCCATCAAGTCTTGTTGCAGTGAGAGGGCATCTGCTGTCGGCCAAGTCTCTGTTACCTGGGTCCCGATGTGTGCTGGGCATGTGAAGCTGAGCAGCCATGGGGGTAGGAGATCTCCTTCAGCAGGGGTGAGGGTTCAGGCCCCTGCAAACTTACGGGGGTGAAGGTCTGTGCCCCACCTCTGTTGACCCCCAAGTTCACTCCTGATGGCCCCTATGCGACTATGCCTGTCTTAGGTTGTTCCTTCCCTGAGGAATCTTACCCGTCTCTGGCTAACCAGCCATCCTCTGGGGCCAAGCAGGGTGATGTGAGGTTTAGTTCTGTCTCCTTGGTCGCCTATGCCCCCATGGCCTCCACGCCCAGCACCTGCCTTGGGATCCCCTCGCCTGCTGGCAGGGTCCCTGCACTGATCACATATCTTGTGGAACCCAGGTTTCTTCTCCAAGGAGGCCCAGCTCACCCCACTGGGCGAAAGACAGATCCATGGTACCAGCCATCATGAGGTTTCAACCTTGGCATGAACAGAAGCTCAGGAAACAGCTGTGGACAATTGGATTGTGAGAAGCGGGTCCCTCTTGGCCAAAAGGGCAAGAGGGGCCAATTTTGAATGCTCAGGTGCCTTCCCAGGGGGCCCTCAATGCAGTGGAAGGGATTAAACCCTTTCATGTCCTTTTTAAATTGCTGCCAGACATTCAAAGAATTAGTTTGTAACTTTGTTTGGGGTAATTGTATAATATGCGGTTGTAATTCTAAAATATCTAGAGATGTGATACGTTTGTCTCCAAGCACCAAACAGATGATATCCCCCCCTCCCCCTATGGGCGTGCGGAACTATTATAAGTAATGGGGGTGATCCAAATCTGGGAAAAATTTTAATGACAGTGTAGAATAATATCATGTAAGGATATTCTTTGTTCTAGTCCATGGGAATTCCCTTTCAAACTGGCTGTCTATTTCTTTTTGTATAGACAAGGTCTTATTTACATTTTCTGCACTTCTACCGCGGGCAAGTAGTGATAGTAGTGACACCGTTTCTTTGGTGTCCACACAAGCCAGAAACCTCTCTTTAATTTTACACACAAAGTGGCATTGTTTTGATTTTGTGTCATACAAAAGGGAAGCTGGGTGGAGACCCCTGTGTATTTATACTTACTTGCCCCACACGTGGACCCCCTTGATGACCAAGGTGTTTGGTATTATTGGTAACTACATTAGTCAGGGGATCAGCCCACATGAGTGGTCTTACCCAGGAAGGGTCAGGAGCATGAGTCCAAAATACTTACCCTCTTGTCCCAGGGAAAATTACCATACATCTGATGATTGCTAGAGTGGCTGGAAAGTCGTTCTCATGCATTCTTGGGTTTCTGATTACCTCACAATTTCTTCCCTGATGTTTGACAGTCTGATTGATGTTTCTCTGTTTCTGGATCTATTTTTCACCCCATCATTTTATGTTGTTCATTATATTCCACAAATGAGTGAGGTCATGTGATATTTATCTTTCTCTGACTGGCTTATTTCACTAAGCATAATGTTCTCCATCTCCATCCATATTGTTGCAAATGGTAAGAGCTCCTTCTTTTTTACTGCAGCATAGTATTCCATTGTGTAGATGTACCACAGTTTTTTAATCCACTCATCTGCTGATGGGCACTTAGGCTGTTTCCAAATCTTAGCTATGGTGAATTGTGCTGCTATGAACATAGGGGTGCATATATCCTTTCTGATTGATGTTTCCAGTTTATTAGGATATATCCCTGGAAGTGGGATCACTGGGTCAAATGGGAGTTCTATTTTTAGATTTTTAAGGAAACTCCGTACTGTTCTCCACAGTGGCTGCACCAGTCTGCATTCCCACCAGCAGAGCACGAGGGTTCCTTTTTCTCCACATCCTCGCCAGCACTTGTCATTTGTTGACTTGTTGATAATGTCCACTCTGACAGGTGTGAAATGGTACCGCATTGTAGTTTTGATTTGCATCTCTCTGATGATTAGTGATTTAGAGCAGGTTTTCATATGTCTTTGGCCTTCCTTCTGCCTTCTTTTGAAAAGTGTCTATTTAGATCAGTTGCCCATTTTTTGATTGGGTTGTTTATCTTCTTTTTGTTAAGCTGCATGAGTTCCCTGTAAATGTTGGAGATTAAAACCTTATCGTTGACATCATTGGCAAATATGTTCTCCCATGCAGTGGGATTTCTTGTTGTTTTATTGATGGTTTCCGTTGCTGTGCATAAGCTTTTTATTTTGATGTAATCCCATTTGTTTATTTTCTCTTTAGCTTCCATTGCCCTAGGAGCAGTATCAGTGAAGAAGTTCTTTTGGCATATGTCAGAGATTTTTCTGCCTGTAGATTCCTCTAGTATTTTTATGGTTTCCTGTCTTATGTTTAAGTCCTTGATCCATTTTGAGTTTATTTTTGTGTATGGTGTAAGTTGGTCGTCTAGTTTCATTTTTTTGCATGTATCTGTCCAATTTTCCCAACAACATTTATTGAAGAGACTGTCTTGACTCCATTGTATATTCATGCCTACTTTGTCAAATATTAATTGAGCATAGCGGTTTGGATTGATTTCTGGGTCCTCTATTCTATTCCATTGATCTATATGTCTGTTCTTGTGCCAATACCAGGCAGTTTTGAGAACACTGGCTTTGTAATATAGCTTGAAATCTGGTATTCAGATCCCTCCTACTTTATTCTTCTTTCTCAGGATTGCTGTAGCTATTCGGGGTCTTTTTTTATTCCAGATGAATTTCTGGAAAGTTCGTTCTAGGTCTGTGAAGTATGCCATTGGTATTTTAATGGGAAGTGCATTGAAATTATAGATTGCTTTGGGTAGTATGGACATTTTGATGATGTTGATTCTACCAATCTATGAACATGGTATGTTCTTCCATCTGTTTATGTCTTCCTCAATCTCTTTTTTCAGAGTTGTATAGTTTTCCGCGTATAGGTCTTTTACCTCCTTAGTTAAGTTTATTCCTAGGTATCTTAATTTTTTTGGTGTGATGGTAAATGGGATTGCTTTTTTAGTCTCTCTTTCGGTAAGATCATTATTGGTGTATAGAAATGCCATAGATTTCTTCGCATTTATTTTGTATCCTGCTACTCTGCCGAATTCATTTATTAAGTCTAATAATTTTTTGATGGAGTCTTTAGGGTTTTCTATGTACAGTATAATGTCATGTGCAAATAAGGACAGTTTTACTTCTTCTTTTCCAATTTGGATGCCTTTTATTTCTTCTTCTTGTCTGATTGCAATGGCTAGTATTTCCAACACTATGTTGAACAGGAGTGGTGAGAGTGGGCATCCCTGTCTTGTTCCTGCTCTTAGGGGAAATGGTTTTAGTTTTTGCCCATTGAGTATGATGTTGGCTGTGGGTTTGTCATATATGGCTTTTATTATGTTGAGGTATGATCCTTCTATTCCCAGCTTGCTGAGAGTTTTTATCAAGAAAGGGTGTTGGATTTTGTCAAATGCTTTTTCTGCATCAATTGATATGACTATGTGGTTTTTATCTCTTAATTTGTTTATGTCATGTATGACGTTTATTGATTTGCGAATATTGTACCATCCTTGCATCCCAGGGATAAATCCTACTTGGTCATGGTGTATGATCTTTCTGATGTACTGCTGGATCTGATTTTCTAGAATTTTGTTGAGGATTTTGGCATCTATGTTCATGAGGGATATTGGCCTGTAATTCTCTTTCATTGTGTTATCTTTATCTGGTTTTGGTATTAGGGTGATGCTGGCTTCATAGAAGGAGCTTGGGAGTGTTCCTTCTTCTTGAATTTTCTGGAATAGTCTGAGGAGGATAGGTTTTAGCTCTTCCTTGAATGTTTTGTAAAAGTCCCCTGTGAACCCGTCTGGCCCTGGACTTTTGTTTGCTGGAAGTTTTTTGATGACTGCTTCAATTTCTTCCATAGTTATCAACCTATTGAGATTTTTAGTCTCTTCCTGAGTAAGTTTTGGAAGGTTGTGTTTTTCTAGGAATGTGTCCATTTCCTCCAGGTTGTCTAGTTTGTTGGAGTAGAGTTGTTCATAGTATTTTTTGACAATCCTTTGTATGTCGGTGGGGTCTGTTGTTATTTCACCTCTTTCATTTCTGATTTTGTTTATTTGGGTCCTCTCTCTTTGCTTCTTGGTGAGCCTGGCTAGAGGTTCATCAATCTTGTTTATCCTTTCAAAGAACCAGCTCTTGGTTTTGTTGATCTTGTGTATTGTTTTTTTGGTCTCTATGTCATTCTTTTCTGCTCTCATCTTTATTATTTCCTTTTTTCTGCTCACCGTGGGCTTTTCTTGTTGCTCGCTTTCTAATTCTTTGAGTTGTTGGGTTAGATGATCTATTACCATTTTTTCTTGTTTTTTGAAATAGGCCTGTAGAGCTATACACTTCCCTCTCAGGACTGCTTTCATTGTGTCCCATAGGTTTTGCAATGTTGTGTTTTCATTGTCATTCATTTCCAGGATGTTTTTAATTTCTTCTTTGATCTCATTGATAACCCAATTATTGTTTAGTAGCATGCTGTTCAGTTTCCAAGTGTTTGAATTTTTTGGAATGTTTTTATTGTAGTTTATTTCTAATATTATGCCATTGTGGTCTGAAAAAATGCTTGATATGATTTCAATCTTTTTGAATTTGGGGAGACTTTGCTTGTTCCCCAAAATGTGGTCTATTTTTGAGAATGTCCCATGTGCACTTGAGAAGAACATATATTCCATGGCTTTGGGGTGAAATACTCTGAAGATGTCAATTAGGTCCATCTGATCTAGTGTGTCATTTAGAATTGCTGTTTCTTTGCTGATTTTTTGTCCAGAGGATTTATCCATTGATGTCAGTGGTGTATTAAAGTCCCCTACTATGATTGTATTGATGTCGATCTCTCCCTTGATATCTTCCAGCAGATTTTTTATGTATTTGGGCGCTCCTGCGTTGGGTGCATATACGTTTACCAGAATTATACCTTCTTGCTGGATTGCTCCCTTAAGTATTATGTAGTGGCCTTCCTTACCTCTTATTATGGCCTTTACTTTGAGACCTATTTTATCTTACATAAGTATCGCAACCCCAGCTTTTTTCTCATTTCCGTTTGCCTGAAAAATGTTTTTCCATCCCTTCACTCTCAGTCTGTGTGAATCTTTTGCTCTAAGGTGGGTCTCTTGTAGACAGCAAATATATGGGTCATGTTTTCTTATCCATTCAGCTACCCTATGTCTTTTGATTGGTGCATTTAATACATTTACGTTTAATGTTATTATTGATAAGTACCTGTTTGTTGACATATTTTTCCTTAGTGTTTATGTTTCTTCTTGCCTTTCTCTTTCTTCTTTTTACAGCAGCCCCTTTAGCATTTCTTTCATTGCTGGCTTGGTAGTGATGAACTCTCTTAGCCCTTTTTTGTCTGTGAAGCTTCTGATTCCATCTTCAATTTTGAATGATAGCCTTGCTGGGTATAGTATTCTTGTATTCAGTCCCTTGTTTTGCATCACTTTGAATATTTCATTCCATTCCTTTCTGGCCTGGTGTGTTTCTGTTGAGAAATCAGTTGATATTCTGATAGGAGATCCCTTGTAGGTAACTTTCTGTCTCTCTCTTGCAGCCTTTAGGATTCTTGCTTTGTGGTTGGTGTTCGTCAATTTAATTATGATGTGTCTTGATGTTGGTGTTTTGGGGTTCTACTTGTTTGGGACTCTGTATGTTTCTTGGACTTGGATAGTTTTTTTCTTGCCAAAATCAGGAAAATTTTATGTCATTATTTCTTCCAACAGGTTTTCTAGTCCTTGCTTATCTCCCTCTCCTTCTTTTATCCCTATTATTCGAATATTGTTTCATTTTTTGTCGTCCCAAAGCTCCCTTAGGCTCTCCTCTTGCTTTTTAAGTCTTCTTTCCAGTTGCTGCTGTGTTTGTGTGTTTTTTCCTACCTTGTCTTATAATTCGCTGATGCTGTCCTCAGCCTCTTCTACTCTACTCTTTAAGCCTTCCATTGTGTTCTTTATTGCAGCTATGTCGTTCTTCATCTCCTCTTGGTTTCTTTTCATGTTGGTGACGTTTTCATTCAGCTCCTTATAGTTCTCATTGAGTTGTGTGTATTTGTCATCCATCCGTTTAAACATCCTTATAAGGAATACTCTGAATTCTTTCTCTGTTAAGCTGCTAGCCTCAAGTTTATTTAACTCCCTTTCTGGTGATTCTTCTTGTTCCTTCCTTTGGGAATTTCCTTTCTGTCTCCCCATGTTTTCCTGTAATGTTTTAATTGTAGTTCCAATTGCTTTGCTACCCAGGATCTTTTGGTGATGGTGTTACTGGTATAATCTCTCAGTTTTCCTAGGCTTGGTAATCTAGCGTAGTTCCCTACTTGAACTATTTGGGTTCTCTTGATGTAGGCCTGCGAGTTTGAGAGGCACAACTGCAGTGTCTAGAGGTCAGCAGTCATGGAGGTTAGTATCCCAATTTTTCTGTCTTGCACCCTAAATTGAAATTATGCTTGCCCAGTGGGGACTCACAGTGGCTCCAAGGAACTGTCTGTCAGGGTGATGTGGCTCGGGGGGCCTGCATTCTGGAAAGGTGTGACTGTGTTGCCCAGAGTTCGATAGTTGTGGGGTGGGCAGACTCAGCTTTTAATGCTGTACCTGTGGTGGATAGGCGCTTACTCCCAGTGGCGGCTCACAGGAGCACCCGTGGTAAGTTTGCCAGTGAAGCACACTGAAGCACTCTGAAGAGCTCTGGTAGTGTAACTGCATAATAGATGCTAAACGTTTTTCTTTTGGGCGGTACCTATGGCCTCAGGGAGTATTCAAATCCTATAGTGTTAATCAGAGTGGTATCCGGGTGTGGCTATATTGGTTGCCTGGAGACTGGAGGGAGGGGTTATCTTTTAGGAGAAAATGGCGACCGGGGATCCGATGTGACTCAGCCCCAGACACGCTTCCACCTCTGCCCACTCTCCCCAGGTTCCACCACTCCTCCCCTTCTCCTGCACCTCAGCCACGGGTAAGTGTCTGTATCTGAAAGGTCCTACGAACTAGGTTCAGTGGAGAAAGACGCAGGCCCCGGCGCGAAGAGGGACCGCGTCTTTGCAATCTCCTCTCTTGCCGGCACTGCGCAGTTGGGCAGTTAGCTCTTCAGGGCTGCCTTTGAGCTCAGATCCCAAATCAGACTCCAAGGTCTAAAATCTACTACCTCCCGCAGCCCCATGGACCCTTTTTCTCAGAGTCAGACCCTTTGCCTGTCCTCAGGGACGCGGCTTGGCGCTGTGTAGTTTTCCCCTGACCTTCTGGGTTTAGAGATCCAGCAGATTCTATTGCCCAGATCCTTGTTTTACCTTTTTCCAGGAGATCTCTGCCCTTCCCAGCTGCAAACTGTCTCATCAGCCGCTTCTCCTTCGCCAATTCGGGCTGGATTCCTCTAGTTTCAGCTGCTCCCTCTATTTCCTCTTGCGGGTGCGAGGCCTCGCGGTCCCCTCACTCCCTTCCTGCTGCCATGTTGTCAGCAATCTCTCCTGAATTTGCAATTCACCCCTCATCGATGTTTCTAACTCTCTATCCCTCTCCCTTCCTCTCTGTAAAAAATCAATAAAATATATTTTTAAAAAAATGGTATGTCAAGAATCGGGTGCCTTTTGGATGGTTTCTCGCTGATCGTGTCCTAGGAAGTTTCTTGTCCAGATCCTAAATCAGTTTCTTAAGAGGAAAATAGTTATTTGCAGATGATGAGAGGTCCTTGCTCCAAAATTCTAAAGGCCTATAATTCACTTATAGGGTCCTACCCAAGCCTAAAAACAGCATCCCTGTCTGTTACTGATATTTAAGAACCATTGGATCTGCTAGATCAAATGGCCCAAATGGCAGAGGAACTTACATTGCAGCCTGGCCCTTCTTTTTCTCTGGGCCCCACTCAAAAGTAGCATATTCTTGGATTATTACACAAATGGGCTGATATAACACACCCAAATGAGAAATATGGTGCCTCCAAAATCCAAAGGAGCTCACTAGGTGTTGTGCCTCTTTTATGATCTTTCACCTTAGAAGTAATCGCTAGGTATGCTCTACACTAGTAGACCCTAGAAATTACTCTGAGGTAGAAGGTTTCTGAATTTTGGGAAGTTTTATTCTTACCCTTTGACATGCAAATGTCTTACCCATAAGTCTAGAGTAATTGCTACCTCTCACTTACTAAGTCAAATCAGCATTATGTCATTAATATAAGGTACCAATATGAAATATTGTGGAAGAAAAAGTTGATCAAGATCCCTATGAACTAAATTGTGACAGAAGACTGGGTAATTGATACAGATATATCCCTGAGATAGGACACTGAAAGTGTATTACTGGGCTTGTTAGCTGAAAGGAAACTATTTTGTTTGTGCCTTATGGATAGGTATGGAGAGAAAGGCATTTGCTAGATTAATAGTTGCATACAAATTTACCAAAGTATCTGTTCGTTTGCTCAAGTAATGAACCACATCTGATACAGAAGCTGTAATTGGAGTCACCAATTGGCTAAACTTGAGATAATCAATTGTCATTTTCTAAAATCTATCTGATTTTTTCATAGGCCAAGTAGGAGAATTGAGTAAGGATGTGGTGGAAATCACTACCTCTGAATTTTTTTTTTTTTCTATCCATGATGGTGTCATTAATCTCTGCAGTTCCTCCAGGAATGTGGTATTGCTTTTGATTTACTATTTTGCTAGGTAAAGGCAGTTGTAATGGCTTCCATTTGGTTTCTCCATCATAATAGCCCTCATTCCGTAAGTTAAAAAACCGGTGTGGAGAGTGTGCCAGTTGCTAAGTATGTCTGTTCCAATTATGCATACTAGAACTGGGGAAATAACCATAGGATGGGACTGAAGAATTTTCTTATTCACTGTGAAATAAACCTGAGCTAAAACTTCATTTATCATATGAGCCCCATAAGTCCCTATCCTGACTCTACGGTCATAATAATGTTTTGAGTCTTAACATCAATGTCAGTTCTGATCCAGTGTCTAGTTTTTCTCTAAAGATATGACTGTTTCATTTTCTCCAATGTGCAGTTACCCTGGTAAAAGGCTGTAAGACCCTCTGGGGAAGGCTGGGGGAAAGATTAACAATATAAATTTCTGGTATTGTACAAGAGTCCTTTCTCAAAGATACCTGACCTCCCATTTATTTAAGTCTAGGTCTATCAATTAGCTCAAGTATGGAAATTGATTAAAGTGCAATGACTCTATTTTTTATGATTTGAGTAACACTGTGTTCAATTTTATGCTTATATGGATCAAGTAAGAATTTAGTAGGTTTCCTATCTATTTCACTTTTAGAAACACCATGATTAACTAGCCAGAGCCATAGATATGTGCAAGTCAGACTACTCTATTGCTGCTTTGACTCTACAGTCCATTATGGTAACTATGCCCACCTTGCCTTTGGCTGTTGAGGGTTGACATTGGCCTTTGGTACCCTGGGATCTAACTACTGTCATTACATTATATTTTCCAATTGAGTGGCTATGGTTCCAATGGAAAAATCTGACCTACAGAGGGCAACAAAAATGTTCCAGCTCCATTCACAAATTTATTTCTCAAAGTTTTGGTAAAAGGTATGTCTTCTGCCTCCCGCCCCCACCCCCCTCCCCCCTGCCAAGTATAGTTGATTAGATTTTAAATGAGAAATCCACTTATAACATTTCAATCTCTCTAAGCCATTGAATCTCTTTCCCTACATTAAACCAAAGGAGATTTGGCAATTCTGCTTTGCTCATGGTGGGCCATCCTTTGGTCTGTGTTTCAGAGGATCAACCAAACAAATTATTAAGTTACTTTTTATCCCCTTGACCTTCAATGTTAAGTGCAGAATCTCTGCTTAATGAGATCATGTCATACATTTTGTCTAGTCCAACTTCATTTTTCTTCCACCATTATCCCCAATCCCTTATTACTTATCTCACACATTTCTTAATTTTAGCTTCTACAAATCATTACACCCAATCAGTAGTTTTTTTTTAGAGTGTAGCACATCCCCTCATGAGTCACACTGTACCACACTTTTGGGAACTTGCAAAGGCTTATGTCTAATTAAAGTTCCAGAAACAAAGAAAGGTGGTATGCATGGGTCTTGGGGAGAGACAGCATTGTCTTGCATGATATCTTCCTCAAATAAGGCCATTATAATTTTCTTAGCCAATACAACGCTAATCCCTTCAGATGGAGGTAGAACAGTCAGTACAACTGTAGATGCCGAGGCTACTATCACAGAGGGTATCAATGCCACTGGAAGTGGGGAGACCACTTTTTCTGGGACTGGGGAGATCTTTACTACTAGCAAAGAAGACATCAGAATTTAAGGCTCAATGTTCTCACGTCATATAGCCCATAAGGAGAGAAGCAAGCTAAAGAGGTAGAGACTTCCCAAATATAATAAATGAGATAATATACACATCCCAACTCAGCAAACTTCACAATGGTTCAATCTAAAAAGCTCCACAATTACATACATTATAGTTAAACTAAAGGCCCGGTGCATGAAATCCGTGCATGCGGGGGTTGTCCCTCAGTCCAGCCTGCACCCTCTCCAATCTGGGACCCCTCGAGGGATGTCCGACTGCCCGTTTAGGCAGTCGGACATCCCTCTCACAATTCAAGACTGCTGGTTCCCAACTGCTCGATTGCCTGCCTTCCTGATTGCCCTAACCGCTTCTGCTTGCCAGCCTGATCACCCCCTGACCACTCCCCTGCTAGCCTGATTGATGTCTAACTGCTCCCCTGGCAGCCTGTTTGCCCCCAACTTCCCTCATCTGCTGGCCTGGTCATCCTGAATTGCCCTCCCCTGCAGGATTGATCACCCCCAACTGCCCTCCCTTGCAGGCCTGGTCCATCCCAATTGCCCTCCCCTTCTGGCCATCTTGTGGCAGCTATCTTGTGTCCACATGGGGGCAGGATCTTTGACCACATGGAGGCAGCCATCTTGTGTGTTGGAGTGATGGTCAATCTGCATATTACTCTTTTATTAGATAGGATAGAGGCCTGGTGCATGGGTGGGGGCCAGCTGGTTTGCCCTGAAGGGTGTCCCAGATCACGGTGGGGGTTCCCTTAGGGCATGGGGCAGCCTGGGTGAGGGGTCTGTGGTGGTTTGCAGTCCATCCATGCCCCCCAGCAACCCAAGCGGAGGCCCTGGTATCTGGAATTTATTTATCTTCTACAATTGAAACTTTGTAGCCTGGAGTACAGCCCAGCTTTCTGCTCGCTCTGTGGTGGCAGCCATTTCTGTTGAGATTTATTTATCTTCTATAATTGAAACTTTGTAGCCTGGAGTGGAGGCCTCAGCCATCCAGGGTGTGCAGAAAGCTTGGCTTCTTCCTTCGCTGGGGAAACTCAAGCCTCCCTCCTGCTCTCTCTGTGGCCACAGCCATCTTAGTTGGGGTTAATTTGCATACTTGCTCCTAATTGGCTACTGGGTGTGGCTTGTGGGCATGGCATGTTATTGTAGCAGAGTGATGGTTAATTTGCATATTACTCTTTTATTAGATAGGATTGTCAAAATCAAAATACAAAGAGATAATTCTGAACATCAAGAGGGTAGCAACTCATCCTACACAAGGGATCCTGAATAAGAATAACAGCTGGTTTCTGATCAGAACTTCTTAAGGCTGAAAAGCAGGGGGATGATGTTCAAACTGTTAAAAAGAATGGCAACCAAGAATTGTATCTCAGAAAAAATATCCTACAAAAACAAAGAGGAATTCAAAGCTCCCTACACAAAGAATAACTGAAAGAAGCCTTCATTACAATACCTGATCTATAAGAAATAATAAATGGTATCTTTGTGGCCTAACAAAAGTACATCAGATTGGTAAGTTGATTCTACACAAATACATAAAGACAATGGAAACAGGTAAACACATAGCTATACTAATAAAAGCTTAATATGCTAATTAAACCTAACCACCTTCCAGTAGTCATTCCGGACTTCCTTCCAGACAAAGCCCTGGTGGCAGAGGCTAAGGCAGAGGCAGTTAGGGGCAATCACGCTGGCAGCGGAGCAGTTAAAGGTGATCAGGCCAGCAGTGGAGCAGTTAGGGGGTGATCAGGCCAGCAGGGGAGCAGTTAGGGAGTGATCAGGCTGGCAGGCAGAGGTGGTTAGGGGGCAATCAGGCAGGCAGGCAAAGGTGGTTAGGGGTGAACAGACCAGCAGGCAGAGGGGCTTGGGGTGATCAGGCAGGCAGGCAGGTGAGTGGTTAGGAGCCAGAGGTCCCGGATTGTGAGAGGGATTTCCAACTGCGGGATCAGGCCTAAACTGGCAGTCAGACATCCCCTGAGGGTCCCAGATTGGAGAGGGTGCAGGACGGGCTGAGGGACTCTCCTGTTCATGAATTTCATGCACTGGGCCTCTAGTCAATCTATATAAAAGCCCAGCAATCAAAGGGCCAAACAACCCGAACGACCAGAACACCCAGTGGACCAGTTGCTATGATGCACACTGACCACCAGGGGGAAGATGCTCAATGCAGGAACTGCCCATGGTGGTCAGTGCGCTGCCACAGTGGGAGCACCACTTGGCTGACTGGGATGAGCGGCCACTCAGAGGACGAGTCCACAGCCACTCGTCTGACCGGGATGAACAGCACTCCCACAGTAAGCCGATCCCTACAGCCCATGCCCCCATCAGTGCACAAATCCATGCACCGGGCCTCTAGTATAAATATAAAAACAAATATTAATCTATTTGTTGTTCATGACTCTTACTTTTTCATATATGATTTAAAAGACAACTACTAAAGCAATAGTTATAAATCTATATTTATGAGAACATCATGTAAAAAGATGTAATAAGTGGCAATCAAAAACAGTGGAAATAAAGTTGTCATTAATCCAAACTAGATTGTTGTAAATTAAGATGAACAACCCAGAACAGCCACTGAAAAAATAATTTATTTTAAATTATATTTTTCACATCTATCTATATAATAGAGGAATATGCAAATTAGCTGGGACGTCATAACATCACAACTGAACAGCAGGGACCTGAAACTGCATGGCGCCTGGCCGGGGCAAGGGACCTCAGGCTGTGCCCCCACCCCACATGGCTTGACAGGGGACCTCAGACCACACCCCCTGCCCAGCAGGGCTTGATGGGGAAACTCAGGCCCCACCCCAGCACCAAGCCTGGAGACCTCAGACCACACCCCCAGCCCCAGTGCTAGGCCTAGAGACCTCAAGTCACACCCCACATCCCTGCGCTGGGCCGGGAGACCTCAGGCCGTGACCCCCACCCCACAGGGCTTGACAGGGACCTCAGGCCATGCCCCTCATCTGGCAGGGCTTGATGAGGGACCTCAGGCCACGCCCCTCACCCAACATGGCTTGATGGGGGACCTCATCCCACGCCCCACACCCTGGCACCAGGCTGGGAGACCTCAGGCCACAACCCCTGCCCCAGCACCGGGCCGGGGGACCTGAGGCTGCACCCTCTGCCCAGCAGAGCTTGACAGGGGTGGGGCTGGCCAGGTCTGGATCTCCTGCATTTTCGAAGCACATGCAGGTGGTGGGCAGGGACTTGACTCTAGGTCTCATGGTGCGCTCCAGACTCTGACAGGAAGGAGATTTTCATATACATTTTACTAATTTTCTTTCATCTCTGACACTTCTATTATAGAGAAAGAGCAAATAGCAATATTAAAATACTAGTGGCCCGGTGCACAAAATTCATTCTCATTAAAAGGGAATTAATTAGGGGAAATATTTTAATATTGCTATTTGCTCTTTTTCTTTAATAGAAGTGTCAGAGATGAAAGAAAATTAGTAAAATGTATATGAAAACCTCCTTCCTGTCAGAGTCTGGAGCGCGCCATGGGACCTAGAGTCAAGTCCCCGCCCACCACCTGCATGTGCTTCAAAAATGCAGGAGATCCAGACCTGGCCAGCCCCACCCGCATTGGATGAGACCCAGACCCGGCCAGCTCCACCCCCGTCAAGCCCTGCTGGGCAGAGGGTGCAGCCTCAGGTCCCCCGGCCTGGTGCTGGGGCAGGGGTTGTGGCCTGAGGTCTCCCAGCCTGGTGCCAGGGTGTGGGGCATGGGCTGAGGTCCCCCATCAAGCCCTGTTGGGTGTGGGGTGTGACCTGAGGTCTCCAAGCCCAGCACTGGAGCTGGGGGTGTAGTCTGAGGTCTCCAGGCTCGGTGCTGGGGTGGGGGTGGGGCCTGAGGTCTCCAGTCAAGCCCTGCCGGGTAGGGGGTGTGGTCTGAGCTCCCCTGTCAAGCCAAGTGGGGTGGGGCGCAGCCTGAGGTCCCTTGCCCCGGCCAGGTGCCATGCAGCCTCAGGTCCCTGCTGTTCGGTTGTGATGTTATGTCGTCCCAGCTAATTTGCATATTCCTCTATTATATAGATAGATTTCCTCTAATTAATTCCCTTTTAATGAGCATGAATTTTGTGCACCGGGCCACTAGTATAATATATAATTATTATATTATACACAATATGCTATTATAATATATGTTTTATTATATACAAAAGTTCACATATGTGTAAATATATATAATATATAAAATAATGACACTTTAAAATGGTACATTTGAAAAAAAAATCTTGATTTACACTTTAAAGACAAATAGGTTGAAAGAAAGAAATAGAATAACGTATTTCATGCAGAGCATAACCAAAAGAAAATAGGAGTGGTTGCACTAAGACAAAATAAAATTTATGACACAATCTATACTAATAAAAGGGTAATATGCTAATTAGACTGGGAGACCTTCTGAGAGACCTTCCAGACGTCCTTCCAGACAAAGCCATGGTGGCGGGGCCGAGGCAGAAGCACTTAGGGGCAATCAGGCCAGAAGGGGAGGGCAGTTGGGGGTGATCAGGTCATTGGGGGGGCCAGTTGGGGGCAAGCAGGTTGACAGTGGGGAGCAGTTGGGGGTAAGCTGGCTGGTGGTGGAGACAGTTGGGGGCAAGCAGGCTGGCAGACAGAGTGGTTAGGGGTGATTAGGCAGGCAGGCAGGTGAGAGGTTAGGAGCCAGTAGTCCCAGATTGCGAGAGGGATTGGGCCTAAACCAGCAGTCAGACATCCTGCAAGGGGTCCCAGATTGGAGAGGGTGTAGGCCAGGCTGAGGGACACACACCCCCGCAGTGCAAAAATTTCGTGCACCAGGCCACTAGTTTTTACTATAAAATAGTTCAATGATAAAATTATCAAATCTCTCAAGAAGGTAAAATTATTGTAAACATAATAACAGAGACTTGAAATAACTAAATCAATAACTGAAATAATTGAAAAACAAAAAATTAAACAATAATATTTGGAGACTTGAATTTCTCACTTTAAATAACGAACAGAACAACTACACAGAAAAGTGACAAGGAAATAGGATACTTGAACAGTACAAGTCAATTAAACCTAAAATATCTGTAAAACACTTCATCCAATAATAGCAGATTACACATATTTTTTTAGTTAATATGAAACATTCTCCAGGATAGACCATATGTAGACCACAAAACAAAAATCATATAGGATACATTCTATCACCACAATGGAATGAAAGTAGACATCCATAACAGAAGGAAATTTGGAGAATTCACAAATAGGTAGATCATAGACAAATAATTCTCAACAAAATAATAGCAATAAAAAATCTCCCAAAGTAAATGTTGGTGACAATGTGAAGAAATTAAAACCTTCATACATTGTTTGTGGGATTATAAATGGATAAAGCCACTTTGGTAAAACAAGTATGGCAATTCATCAAATAGTTCAACATAAAATTACTATATGACTATCAATCCTACTCCTAAGTTTATACCCAAGATAATTAAGGACTTGTTTTACACAAAATTTGCACAAAAATATTTATAGTAGCATTATTAACAATTGCCAAAGAATGGAAACAACCCAAATGTTAATAAACAGGAGAACAGGTAGACAACATGTACTATACACATGTAATGAAATATTTCTCAGCTATAAAGAAGTGATGTAATACCCTCAACAATAAAGATTTTAAAAAAAGAAGTGATATACAAGTGCATGCTATAACATGAATGAACTTTTAAAGAATTATTTATATTGTGTAATTCTATTTTTATGTAATGTCCATAATAAGCAAACCTACAGAAACAAAGTATATTTATGGTTGCCAAGCTTATATTAGGGGTAAGAAACAGGAATAATTGAAAATAACTGCTAATGGCTAACTTTGTTCTTTTGTTTTTGTATTTGCTTGTTTTTTGAGTAATAGAAATATTTTAAAGTTAGATTGTAGTGTGGTTGCACAACCTTGTCAATAAACTAAAACCCATTGAATTATATACTGTGAAATGAGAATTTTGTGTTACATAATTTTTTTGGATTATATCTCAATAAAAATAAAACTAATAAGATTAGCCTATTTCTTTATTTCTGTAGTATCAAAATCAATAATAAATATAATTCCAAACAGTATAGAATTTTAAAATATTGGTACAATAATTTGCATTTTATTGAGATCTTTATAGTAAAAGTCATTAACAGTTTTAATTTTTTAACTTTAAAAAAACTGAATTAAATTATGGCTTCTACATTGTAAACTAATTTGTTCAGTCTGGTTGAGTAAGTTGTTATAACTTTCTTTTTACTTATAGGCAATAGGATTTTTTGTTTGCTTAGTTTTCTTAATATAAAACAAATAATATACATCAATGTTTTATTTGCCATATTATTTAATATCCACATAAAAACTCTCAATACAGCATGAACTTCTTAGTTCTGTTTAAAAGGTAATCTCAGTTTGATATATGTATTACATTGCTGAAGACTAATTTTTCTTTGCTGACAGACATTTGCTTATAGTGAGTTCTCTTCAAAATATTTTTTGTTCTGCCAAGTATAAAGTGTACTTTAGATTAATAGTTGCAATCTCCAGCTTCTGACTTAAACTTCTTTCTATTTGAGTTATATTGCTCTGGAATTACCATGATTTATTAAGTTTATAAAACTGCTCTGAAATTGGTTTCTGCATAAAAATATCTGCAAAATAGATTTCTGTTCTCTTCTAGTTACACGCCTCATCTTTATATTAGAAATAAAAGTATAACTGAGATATTTGATAGAATTTGATGGAGGTCATTGATATTCAGTTTTTAAGTCCCCTATTTGCATTCAATTCCCAAACCAAACAATAATATTCACTATGCTATTTATAAGCAATAATTGGTTATAATTTAAATATTTATGCATAGTCAGTTCATTATCCTAATGTAAGATAGTATATGCTCAAAGGGTAGATTAGAATTTATTAGGTTTATTTCTATTACTTGAAATCATTTGAATGAAAAAAATATTAGTTTATTTACTTATTTCTTATGCAACAAATATCTATTGAGGGCCTACCATAAGCCAAACATTGTATTAGGATTGTTTCTGTGATTAAAACATTATTAAAAAGGCCTACATATTTTAAAGTATTATCTTTGTAAACAGTGGGGAAAAGTACATTAAAGGAAAATATTTTAATCCATAAAAATTCAACAATATTGTTTGGACACCTTAAAAAATCAGCCTCAATAGTTGGTGAAACAAATGAATAGAAGATGAGCAATGATATAGGAATCTTAAGCCATAATATTAACTGAATTAATACAAGTGATATGTATAAAACACTCCACTTGAAAAAAAAACACAGAACTTTTTTTTTTAGGATAGAGAAATTGCTCTGCTGAAAAGCAAGCCTCAAATATATATGAAAAATGAAATAAAAAATTTCTGCTGTCCAAATACAAAGGAATTGAATTCACAGAATAAGTGTTTCAAGTTAATAGCATGTCTTTCTAACTTAACTATAAAACTAAGTGCAAACTAAATAAAAGCAGGTAGAAAAAAATGAAAAATATTAGAGTGAAATCAATAAAATAACAGAAAAGCAACAAAAATTAATAAAATAAAAGTCTGTTTTGTCATAACATAAAAAATTAACAAACCTTTACCTATACTGGTCGGGAGGTAGGGTGTGAGGGTGGAGAGATTAAGCAAAAAAGAAAAAAGAAGGGAGAGAACTCATGGACATGGACAATGGTGTGGTGAATGTGGATGGGGGGTGGAGGTTGAAGAAGGCATAGAGGGGAAAAAGGGTGATGGAAAAAAGAAAAGAAAAGAAGAAATAGATAATCAAAAGCAAGAACAAAAGAAGTGACATTGATTCTAGCCCATGAAAATTTTAATAGAGCACTATTAACAACTTTTGCTAACAAATTAAACAACCAATATCTTTATTGATTTCAGAGAGAAAGGCAGAGGGAGAGAGATAGAAACATCAATGATAAGAGGGAATCATTGATTGGTTGCCTCCTGCATGCCCCCTACTGGGGATCAAGCCCACAACCTCAGCATGTGCCCTGACAGGGAATGGAACCTTGACCTCCTGGTTCATGGGTGGACGCTCAACCATTTAACCACACTGGCCAGGCACAGCTATTTGAAATGGATATATTCCTACAGAAAAACAAATTAGCAAAATTCAATCAAATAAAATAAAAAATCCAAATAGACCCATAACAGAAAAAATAAGTTAAAAATTTATCCACTGGGCCAGGATTCGCATACAATTTTTTTCAAATATTTAAAGAAGAAATATTATCAATATTTCAGATACTTTTCTAAAAGATATATAAGTGGAAATAACACTTCTTAACTTACTGTAATATACCATCTTACCCCAACAGAATGGCAACTCAAAGACATTGCAAGAATAGAAAACTACAAGGGAGGAACATTACCATCATGGTGGCATAAGATGTCTGAATTTGTTCCCACACTCAACTATAAAATTTCAGCACCTATACAAGAACAAAAGCATCTTTGTGAGAATTGTGGGATCTAGTAACACATACCAATGGAACTAGGATGAGTCTTACACATTTGTACATCAAGTAATAGGCAAATAGACCTCTGTCCCAGCTGTTGACCCTGTAGTAGCCCATGAACCAGTTCCAGCACCCATTGGCCATGGTCTTGGAACACTTAGAGATCAATGACTTGGGCAGTGACTCATGGATAAGAGAGCCTTTGTGGAAGTCCACATTTCTAGATAAGTATAAGAACTTTGTTGGAGCAAAATATAAAACACTTGGTTTTATGTCCACAAAAAATTTGTATATGAAAGTTCATTACAGTGTTATTCATAATAGCTAAAAGGTGTAACCAAACCAAATCTTCATCAGCTGGTAAATGGATAAAGAAAATGTGGTATATACATAAAATGAAATATTACTTAGCAATAAAAATAATTAAAAATTGGTACATGCTACAACATGTATGGATATCAAAATCATTATGAAAAGTGAAAAAAATATAAAAAGATATATTGTACAAATCTATTTCATTAAATGTACAGAAAAGGCAAATTTATAGAGATAGAAAGTAGATTAGTGGTTTTCTAGGAATGAAGTTGGGGACAGGGATTGATTGTAAATGAGCATGAGGGATTATTTGCTGTGTGAAATATTTCTAAAAATTGGACTGTGGTATTGGCTGCACAACCTTGTAAATTTAATAAAAAATCACTGAAATTGTTAAAGTCATATACCAATTGGAGACTGGACTTGAAAATTCCCTAGCAGACACAACCATTTAAGCAACTTAAGCAAAACTAAATCTAGCTTATTTTATGAATGTAAGCAACATTTAGTTTAGATTATTTCTTGTAAATGCTTCTGACAATTATTAAAAAAATCCCAGCTTACCATCTTCCAAACAATAGTGTGAGGTAATCACTTTTAACCAATTCTCTGTTTTCTGTAAGCTCCAATTTTAATAAACAAATCATTATAAAGAATAACAGCTTCCTTGTTTTCATTTATAAGCCATCCTGTAAATTCATACCCCTGAGGTTCATATCACTTTTATTTTTTAAAGCTGCCAGTTTGTGAATTGTTTTTATATCCACAATAACTCTTACTAAATACTATTTATTGATAGTTTTAATATTGCTATTTTGGATTTATGACAAATTTAATTATACACCTAAATGTGGTGGATTTTATTGTATAATAGTTATACCACAACAAAGCTGTTAAAAGTAAATATTAATAAGAAAACATTATATTTATAGAAATGAAAATTTAATAAATGATCATGAACCAATGATTGCTAAAGGAAATTCTAAACCAGACATTGGCAAACTGTGGCTCACTGGCTAGCTGTCTATTTTGTGAATAATCTTACATTGGAACACAGCAACACCTATTTTTTTGTATGTCATCTGTGGCAGCTTTTACACTATATAGACAGAGTTGAATAGCTGCAACAGAGACTGGAAGGCGGCAAAGCCTAAAATATTCATATTTGGCCTGTTGAGGAAAAGTTTTATTGAATCATGTTATAAAGTGATACTTAAGGAGGAAGTAAAAACCTCCAAAGTTCAGATTTGTCTTGTGTAAAGACATGATGAACAAAAAAACCCTAATAAATGTGATATATCTAATGTAATATTTTTATATAAAACAATATTTTTGTCCAATGTGGGGTCAACTCAGAAGGTAAATCTAAAATAGGAGAGTAATATAAGTTATAAGCTAATAGAAAAATCATAATAAGTAAAATTAAAATAGTTTGTAGCTAGTCATTCCAAACAATAGGAGTGGGGTAGAGATATTGTTTCTGTATGGATTTTATTAAATAAGATATTAATTAAAGGTAATATGACTTTACTAAGTGAAACTGTAAAACAACCTTGAGTACTTTTTGATGGAGATGAAAGCTGAACTTAAAAATAAATATTTTAAAAAATGAAAAGAGTCCTGCTCTCCCTCTCAAAAACATGTCTGTGCCTTTCCTCCCCCTTCTCTTCCCTCCATGCACATTCTCTCTGCCTTTCTTTCTCCTAAACTCCAAAAGCCCTTTTTCTGCTCTGTAACTTGTTTCCTGAGCGCGCACAGCCCAACTGACTCACTTCTGCTACATCTATACCTTTATAAATAATTTTTTTTTTTTATAATTTGAAAAAAAAAATGGAAAGAGCAAATCTGCAAAATAATTATCTGACAAAAATTACAATTGACATTATGAATTAAAAACATCATTATTAGCAGAAAGTGGGTCAAAATTGAGGAGAAAATTAGTAAAATGGAAATCAGTAAAATGACTATATAAATTAAAACAAGAAGATATATACAAATGGAAAAATAAGAAAAGGTATTGAAAAAGATAATTACAGTGAGTGGTAAATATATTAATTTGGATTCCCTGAAGAAGCAAATAAATAGCTAAAGGAAAATATCTGATAACTCTTGAATAGTATCAGATTTTGAATAACTCAGTGTAAATAATTACTGGAAATTTTTCAAAACATAGATCTTAAAATGCAAAAAGCAGTGAAAATATCTTCTAAAATGCAATACATTTTTAGAACATTTCTTTTTCATCTATATAATTTTATTTATTTATTTTTAATTTTTATTAAGGTATTATATGTGTACATATCTTACCATTGTCCCCCTCACCCCACTTCCATACATGCCCTCACCCCTCAGAGTTTTGCATCCATTGGTTATGCTTATATGTATGCAAACAAGTCCTTCGATTGAACTCTTATCTCCCCCACCTCTCCCTAACCTTCCCCCTGTAATTTGACAGCCTGTTTGATGCTTTACTGTCTCTGTATCTATCTTTTTGTTCATCAGTTTATAATGTTCTTTATTATCCATAAATTAATGAGATCATGTGGTATTTTTCTTTCATTGACTGGCTTATTTCACTTAGCATAATGTTCTCCAATTCCATCCAGGTTGCTGCAAATGATGAGAATTCCTTCTTTTTTATGGCAGCATAGTATTCCATTGGGTAGATGTACCACAGTTTTCTGATCCAGTCATCTGCTGCCAGGCACCTAGGCTGTTTCCAAATCTTAGCTATTGTAAATTGTGCTGCTATGAACATAGGGGTACATATATCCTTTCTGATTGGTGTTTCGAGTTTCTTCGGATATATTCCCAGGAGTGGGATTACTGGGTCAAATGGGAGTTCCATTTTCAGTTTTTTGAGGAAACTCCATACTGTTCTCCACAGTGGCTGCACCAGTCTGCATTCCCACCAGCAGTGCACGAGGGTTCCTTTTTCTCCTCATCCTCGCCAACACTTGTCATTCATTGATTTGCTGTTGATAGCCATTCTGACAGGTGTGAGATGTTACCGCATTGTCGTTTTGATTTGCATCTCTCGGATAATTAGTGACTTTGAGCATGTTTTCATGTGTCTCTTGGCCTTCCTTCTGTCTTCTTTTGAAAAGATTCTATTTAGGTCCGTTGCCCATTTTTTTATTGGATCATTTATCTTCCTTTTATTAAGTTGCATAAGCTGCCTATAGATGTTGGAGATTAAACCTTTATCAGTAATAGCATTTTCAAATATGTTCTGCCATAGAGTGGGCTATCTTATTGTTTTGTTGATGGTTTCTTTTGCTGTAAAAAAGCTTTTTATTTTGATGTAGTCCCATTTGTTAATTTTCTCTTTAGCTTCCATTGCCCTAGGGGCAGTGTCAGTGAAGAAGTTCTTTTGGCATATGTCTGAGATTTTGTTGCCTGTGGATTCCTCTAGTATTTTTATGGTTTCCTGCTTTATGTTTAAGTTCTGTATCCATTTTGAGTTTATTTTTGTGTATGGTGTAAGTTGGTGATCTAGTTTCATTTTTTTTCATGTATCTGTCCAATTTTCCCAACACCATTTATTGAAAAGACTCTCTTGACTCCATTGTATGGTCATGCTTCCTTTGTCAAATATTAATTGAGCATAGTGGTTTGGGTCGATATCTGGATTCTCTATTCTGTTCCATTGACCTATATGTCTGTTCTTGTGCCAGTACCATGCTGTTTTGAGTACAGTGGCTTTATAATACAGCTTGAGGTCTGGTATTGAGATCCCTCCTACTTTTTTCTTCTTTCTCAGGATTGCTGTGGCTATTTCGGGTCTTTTTTATTCCAGATGAATTTTTGGAGAGTTCTTTCTAGGTCTGTGAAATATGCCATTGTTATTTTAATGGGGGCTGCATTGAATGTGTAGAGTGCTGTGGGTAGTATGGATATTTTAATGATGTTGATTCTACCAATCCATGAACATGGTATGTTCTTCCATCTGTTTACGTCTTCCTCTACCTCTTTTTCAATGTCCTGTAGTTTTCCACATATAGGTCTTTTACCTCCTTAGTTAAGTTTATTCCTAGGTATCTTAAGTTTATTCCTAGGTGTGATGGTAAATGGGATTGCTTTTTTAGTCTCTCTTTCTGTAAGTTCACTATTGTTGTATAGAAAGGCCATAGATTTCTTGGCATTAATTTTGTATCCTGCTACATTGCCGAATTCATTTATTAAGTCTATTAGTTTTTTGATGGAGTCTTTTAGGTTTTTTATGCACAATATCATGTCATCTGCAAATAAGGACAGCTTTACTTCTTCTTTTCCAATTTGGATGCCTCTTATTTCTTCTTCTTGTCTAATTGCAATAGCTAATACTTCCAGTACTATGTCAAACAGGAGTGGTAAGAGTGGGCATCCCTGTCTTGTTCCTGTTCTTAGGGGAAATGGTTTTAGTTTTTGCCCATGGAGTATGATGCTGGCTGTGGGTTTATCATATATAGCTTTTATTATGTTAAGGTATGATCCTTCTATCCCCACCTTGTTGAGAGTTTTTATCAAGAAAGGGTGTTGGATTTTGTCAAATGCTTTTTGTGCATCAATTGATATATGATATGTGATTTTTATCTCTCAATTTGTTTATGAGATATATCACGTTTATTGACTTGCAGATATTGTACCATCCTTGCATTCCTGGGATAAATCCTACTTGGTCATGGTGTATGATCTTTCTAATGTACTGCTGGAGCCGTTTTGCTAGAATTTTGTTGAGGATTTTGGCATCTATGTTCATGAGGGATATTGGTCTGTAATTCTCTTTCATTGTATTGTCTTTATTTGATTTTGGTATTAGGGTGATGGTGGCTTCATAGAAGGAGCTTGGAAGTGTTCCTTCTTCTTGAATTTTTTGGAATAGTCTGAGGAGGATAGGTTTTAGTTCTTCCTTGAATGTTTGGTAAAAGTCTCCTTGAAGCCTTCTGGCCCCGGGCTTCTGTTTGCTGGAAGTTTTTTGATGACTGCTTCAGTTTCTTCCATAGTTAATGGCCTGTTGAGCTGTTTAGATTCTTCCTGATTGATTTTTGGAAGGTTGTATTTTTCTAGGAATATGTCCATTTCGTCCAGGTTGTCCAGTTTGTTGGAATAGAGTTGTTCGTAGTAGTTTGTAACAGTCCTTTGTATTTCGGCGGGGTCTGTTGTTATTTCACCTCTTTCATTTCTGATTTTGTTTATTTGGGTCCTCTCTCTTTGCTTCTTGGTGAGCCTGGCTAGAGGTTCATCAATCTTGTTTATCCTTTCAAAGAACCAGCTCTTGGTTTTGTTGATATTTTGTATTGTTTCTTTGGTCTCTATGTCGTTTATCTCTGCTCTGATCTTTATTATTTCCTTCCTTCTGCTTACACTGGGCTTTTCTTGTTGCTTTCTCTCTAACTCTTTGAGTTGTAGGGTTAGGTAATTAATTTCCATTGTTTCTTGTTTTTTGAAGTAGGCTTGTAGAGTTATGAACTTCCCTCTCAGGACTGCTTTCACTGTGTCCCATAGATTTTGGATTGTTGTGTTTTCATTGTCATTTGTTGCCATGATGTTTTTTATTTCTTCCTTGATGTCTCTGATAACCCAGTCATTGTTTAATAGCATGCTGTTTAGTCTCCATGTGTTTTATTTCTTTGGATTGTTTTTATTGTGGTTGTTTTCCAGTTTTATGCCACTATGATCTGAGAAGATACTTGATATGATTTCTATCTTCTTGAATTTGGAGAGACTTTGCTTATGTCCTAACATATCATCTATCTTTGAAAATGACCTATGTGCACTTGAAAAGAATGTATATTCTATGGCTTTTGGGTGAAATGTTCCGAAGATGTTGATTAATTCCATCTGGTCTGGTGAGTCATTTAGGATTGATGTTTCTTTGCAGATTTTTTGTTTAGAGGATTTGTCCAATGGTGATAGTGGGGTATTAAAGTCTCCTACTATGATTGTATTGCTGTCAATCTCTCCATTGATATCTTCCAGGAGTTTTTTTTTTAATGTATTTTGGTGCTCCAGTATTGGGTGCCTATATGTTTACCAGAGTTATTTCTTCTTGTTGGATTGCTCACTTTAGTATTATGAAGTGGCCTTCCTTATCTCTTTTTATGTCCTTCACTTTGAGATCTAATTTGTCAGATATAAGTATTGCTACCCCAGCTTTTTTTTCATTTCCATTCGCCTGGAAAACCTTTTTCCATCCTTTCACTCTCAGTCTGTATGCATCTTTTTTTCTGAGGTGGGTTTCCTGTAGACAGCTGATATACAGGTTTTGTTTTCTTATCCAATCTGTTATCCTATGTCTTTTGATTGGGGCATTCAATCCATTTACATTTAAAGTTATTATTGATAGGTACTTATTTGTCACCATTTTTATTCTATACTCCTGTGTTCCTTCTTTGCTTCCTATTTCTTTCTTTGCTTCCTATTTCTTTCTTTCTTTCTTTCTTTCTTTCTTTCTTTCTTTCTTTCTTTCTTTCTTTCTTTCTTTTCTTTTCTTTTTTTTTTTTTTACAGCAGACCCTTTAGCATTTCTTGCATTGTTCGTTTGGTGTTGATAAATTCCCTTAGTCCTTTTTTGTCTGTGAAGCTCCTGATTTCACCTTCAATTTTTTTAATTACTTTATTGATTAAGGTATCACATATCTGTCATCAACCCCTCCATTCCCATCACAAAACCTCCCACACGCATGCCCCCATCCCCCTGTTGTCCGTGATCACTGGTTAGGCTCATATGGAAGCACACAAGTCCTTTGGTTGATCTATCTCCCTTGTCCCCACCCTCCCCTATCTTCCCTCTGAGGTCTGACAGTCTGATCAATGCTGTTCTTGTTCTTCAGTCTATGTTGTTCATCTTTTCCCCTAGATGAGTGAGCTCATGTGATACTAGGAATACATTTATAGGAACCGAAAATGAGACAAGCAATAATGGTTATGCTGAGAGGCAAATGAACTAGTCTATAGTGAGTTTCTTTCTGGGCCAACAGTTCTTTTGAGTCCTGATTTCTATGTCCAACAGTTGTTTATGTGTTCATAACAGAAATGATATTTCAATTCTGGATGGTGGACAAATGGTGGTAATGCAGGTCCGACCCTCTCTGGTTTGGTCCTGGGCAATCTGCAGTGACGCACATCTGCTGACTGCTAGTATAGCAAGGCATGGTCAGCGTCTTCCTTCTCTGGACTGTTTCTCTTCTGACTTCATGGCTGGAGCACTCCTGTCAATTCCTCTCTGTTGCAGGAATCCACATGTCTCGGAGTTGTTTTCTGAAAATATACAAACATATTCTCGACCAAAAGTTAATAAAGGAATATTTTCTATAAATTTGACTTGCAATCCTTTTTCATTATTTTGCCCAAACGATTTTCCTTTGGCTTGTTTTGACACCATGTATGTTTTACCTGGGTGTCTTGCTGTTAGCATTACAAATGAAAGTTAATTTTCTAAAGTAAAAATTTTCTAGATGTAATTTATTTACAAGATATTTTTCCTTACATGATATTCTTCTACTATCCCCCCTTTTTTTGGTTTAAATATTGGGAGGCTTTTGGAAATTTTATGCTGTAATCTTGATAGCTTTTAAATTTTACTTTTTTGCACTAAAATGTGACTGCTTTAGGTTCATTATATGTTACGCAATTTTACAATGAGATGAACTACCAATAAAAATTTTAGTTAACACTTTAGGAACAGCTTTTTTGTCCAGTACAATTGATTTTTCTAGAGTATTTGCTTATTTTGATTGGCCAATTTAAATTAGTCTGAAAACTTGACTACTATTTTACTGTCAAATTTAATACTCTAACAACCATCTTGTTTTACCCTGTAATTATTAGTGGAGAGGATTATTTGCCTTCTTGAGTAGGCCCTGAGCATTCCTCATGCTAGGCTGGATTTAGATATCATAGACCCCAGTTCCCCAGATCATGGGTGCAATACATTTCCATCAAGTCTTGTTGCAGTGAGAGGCTCATATGCATCTGCTGTCGGCCAAGTCTCTGTTACCTAGGTCCCGATTTGAGCTGGGCATGTGAAACTGAGCAGCCATGGGGGCAGGAGATTCACCTTCAATTTTGATTGATAGCCATGCTGGGTACAGTATACTTGGATTGAGACCCTTCCTTTGCATGACTTTGTATATTTCATTCCATTCCCTTCTGCCCTGATGAGTTTCTGTTGAGAAATCAGTTGTTAGTCTGATGGGGGTTCCTTTGTATGTAACTTTCTGTCTCTCTCTGGCCGCTTTTAAGATTCTTACTTTGTCATTGGTGTTTGCCAATTTAATTATAATGTGCCTTGGTGTCAGTCTTTTGGGATTCATTTTGCTTGGGTTTCTGTGAGCTCCTTGGATTTGTGTGTGTTTTTTCTTCCCTATATCAGGGAAGTTTTCTATCATTATTTCTTCAAACAGGTTTTCTATTCCTTGTTCAGTTTCCTTTCCTTCTGGAACCCCTATTATTTGGATGTTGTTTTGTTTTGTGTTGTCCCGAAGTTCCCTTAGGCTCTCCTCCTGCTTTCTAATTTTTTTTTCTAGAAGCTGTTCTAGTTGGGTATATTTTTCCATCTTGTCTTTTAGCTCACTTATGCGGTCCTCTTCTTCTTCTAGTCTACTCTTGATGCTTTCTATTGAATTCTTTACAGCAGCATTGTCATTTTTCATTTCTTCTTGGTTCTTCTTCATTTCCTCTTGGTTCTTACTCATATTGTCGAATTTGTCTTCCATTCTTTTCAGCCACCTTATGACCATTTCTCTGAATTCTTTCTCTGATAGGTTGTTTGCATCTAATTTGTTTACTTCTTTTTCTGGTGATTCCTGCTTTTCTTTCCTATGGGGGCTGTTTCTTTGTCTCCCCATGGTCTATCTTCTCCGGATGTCTGGTTATGCAGTTCCCTCTCTCTTGCGTTGATTTAAAGGCACAAAATACAACACAGCCAGGTACAACATGCAAGGCACTGAACAGAATTGTATGCACGATATTAATAACCTCCAATAAACGTGTCCCCCAGAGAAAGACAAATTAGGGGATAGGAAAGGAATAGGAAGAGTAAAAAGAAAAAAACAAAAAAAGGAGTGTGAAAATGAACTTGGGAAAAGAGAAGAAAAAAGAAAAGAAAAAAAATGCAAGAGAGATAAGAATGATACTAAGAGAGAAAAGGGGAACAAACTATATATATGGGGAGTGAACTTCAATAGAACAACCACCAATCACAGCACATGCCAGCAACACGAATCTGGAGATTATTACAAACTACAACACCAACTAATATCAAGTGACGCAAGGGAAAACAGAAGTAAAAAACAAACAAAAACAAAGCAAACAAACACAAAAAAAAGAATAAGCAAAACTATCTCACAAAAAAGCATAAAAATTCAATCTAATCAATATCAAGCAAACAACAACAAAAGGGCAGAGAGAAAAACAATTTTTATTTTTATTTTTAGTTAAGGTTGCGTAGAGAGAGGTGTATATGGACTTGGAGCAGGGGGTTGGAAATTAGATATATAAGTAGGGTGAAATTTTATAAGAGGGTAAACAGAAAGAGTAGGGAAAATCTAAAGTCGGAAAGGGTTAAGATAAACAGGAGACCAAAAGGGGAAAGGTTAGGAAGAGAGTGATGGGATAAAGTTAGCGTTGAGATAGGGTAAAACTATGCTAAAGGGAAGATGCAAATAGAATGTTGGACACTAATCCCAAAATAAAACAAAGAGAAAATCAAATGACACTTTAAAAAAAAGGTAAAATAATCCTCTCTAATAAAAGGATAATATGCAAATTAACCATCACTCCACTACACAAGCCACGCCCACCAGCCAAGCCACGCCCACCAGCCAATCAGGGCGAGTATGCAAATCAACCTCAACCAAGATGGCTATCATTGGGTTTCCCTGGCAACAGAAGAAGCCAAGCTTTCCACACACTCTGGCAGGCCCAGGCCTCCACTCAAGGATACAAGGTTTCAATTATAGGAGGTAAACAAATCCAAGCGGCAGCCACGGATCCAGGAGGAGGCTTGGCTCCGCTCCTGGCTACAAAGTTTCAATTGTAGAAGGTAAATAAATTCCAGATACCAAGGCCTCTGCTTGGGTCGCCAGGGATGTTGCTGGCCTGCAAACCACCACAGACACCTCGCCCAGGCCGATACCCCAAAGGAACACCACCCTGATCCAGGACACCCTTCAGGGCAAACTAGGTGGCCCCCACTCATGCACCAGGCCTCTATCCTCCTATCTAATAAAAGATTAATATGCAGATTGACCATCAATCCAACAAACAATGTGGCTGCCCCCATGTGGACACAAGATGGCCACCACAAGGTGGCCAGCAGGGGAGGGCAGTTGGGAGGCACCAGGCCTGCAAGGGAGGGCAGTTGGAGGCAATCAACCTTTCAGGGGATGGCAGTTAGGGGTGACCAGGCTGGCAGAGGAGGGAAGTTGGGGGCAAACAGGCTGGCAGGGGAGCAGTTAGACATCAATCAGACTAGCATGGGAGTGGTTAGGGGGTGATCAGGCTGGCAGGAAGAAGTGATTTAGGGGCAATCAGGAAGGCAGGCAGGCGAGCAGTTGGGAGCCAGCAGTCCTGGATTGTGAGAGGGATGTCTGGCTGCCCGTTTAGGCCCGATTGAGGGGTCCCAGATTGGAGAGGGTGCAGGCTGGGCTGAGGGACACCCCCCTCCGTGTACGAATTTCATGCACCGGGCCTCTAGTAGTAATAATAATGCTGATTGAAAATAAAAATGTAATAATTAAAAGGGTGAAAATTGAGTGAGGAAAAAGAAAAAAAATTAGTTTCTTAAGTAAAAGATGCAAAAAATGAAAATAAAAAATTAAAAATTAAAATTAAAAAATTTAAAAAATTAAAATAAAAAATAAGAAGAATAAAATGTGCAGTAGTGGTGGTCATTCACTTCCTCTACTGTTCAGTTTTGTATGCCTGTTTCCCAGTCCAGGCAGAATTGCAGTTCCCTGTGTTCCAATGCTCCTCAGTGTTTCAAGCCAGTCCTGATTTTTAAGCCGGCGGTGTCTTAATTTCTCATATGTATTTTTTATTACACCAGAGACAATTTGTGTTTCAGCCCCTGGGTGGCAGTGTTTCTGGATTGACTTCCGGGCCTCTCTAGCTTTATTTTCCCTATGGCACTCACTGCCAGTGTGTGGAGGTGTGCGCCTCAGAGCTGCTTCTCGGATGGTCTCTCCCAGCTCTGCTCCCCAGGTTCCAGAAAAACAACTTCTCCCTGCAGTCTCTCAGGGTATTCCCCAACTGGGTTTTCCTATGTATTGGGCTTAGTAATCAGAATCGGAAGAAACCCAGTGTGCACACAGTGGGTCTGCAAGCAAGATTAAGCAGCCTGCACTCCTTTGAAATTCCCAGTCTGACCCTCCTTGTCAGATCCAAATGGGTTGCTTTTTAGAGATCTCTTCTGTTAGCAGCTCAGAGGACCCCCTTCCTCATTCACGGATCATGGCAGTCCCACCCGCCGTGGATTTTTCTAGGCACAGACTACCCCAGTCCTCCAGTTCCTGCCGTTCATGCATTTCCCTCTCCCGCCGCTGGGCCTAGAAACCTCACCTTATCCCAGGCGAGATCTGACCTTTCCTTGGTGCAGTGAAGAGTTCCTTTGAATCCGCGTGTTTGCACCGATTGGGGACCGGTGTTCTGGTGCTCACAGCTGTTCAGTGTTCGCCTTGTTGTGGAAAATCAGGCTCCGATAAAATCCTCTTTCCCTTGCAAGATGGCGAGGTTTCCCCCTATGAGCCCACAACTCCAGGAGGGGACCCAGCCGCTGTGGGTGCTGCACGGTCAGGGGATCATGTATATAATTTTAAACACAAGCATAATTTTAGACAAACAAAAATCAACAAAATTCACCCTTGGCTGACCTATGCTTAAACAACAACAACAACAGCAACAACAAAACTAATAAAGATCAAAGATGGTGATGAAGTAGGTGGAAGTTATACTCAATTTTTCCCAAGTCCAAACTGGAATTACAACTATTTCACGCACTGACCACCAGGGGGCAGACACTCAACGCAGAAGCTGACCCCAGGCCAGCCAATACAGGTGCCTGTGGGGGGGGCAATCTCCCCGCCAGTTACCCTGCAGAGGGAGGCGACCAGCGGTGGTGGTGGGGGGTGGGGCCAGCAAGTGGGTGGCACCAGGCCAGCCAAGGCAGGGGCCCTCCTGATTGTCCCGCCTGTCACCCCACAGATTGTCCCTGATTACTGGCCAGGCCTAGAGACCCTACCCGTGCATGAATTTTGTGCACCAGGCCTGTAGTACTTATACAAAAAAAGAAAATATGTAATAAAAATTAAGTAGTTAACCACTCAACTTAGTATTAGAAAAAAAGGATAAACTAAACAACATGAAGAAGGTAAAAAGGAGAAAATAAGAAAGGCCAGAATAAAAATTACTGAAATAAAAAAACAGATGAAATATAAATGACAAAAAAGCCAACCAGTGGTTATAGAAAGTAATAATAAATATAAATATTATGAACATTGATTAAGATGTTATTATGCTTCTACATAAAATGTAAATATTCAAAGAATAATATTGATTTCTATGCTAAAAATAGAAAATGTTGGTTAACTTACAGTATCACAATTATTTTAAGCACATCAGAGACCCGAGGTTACAGGGGACCAGATTAATTAGATAAAAAAGTTAGTAAGCCTTCATATTAAAAACAAGTCACATGTCTGCTTTCTTCCTCAGCAGAGCAACAGAAAGAGGAAGATGTAAACATAGACATGGGAAAGGTGCAAATAATTGAAAGTTTAAGGAATCTTTAAAGACCAAGGGCAAGCTGAAGTCATGGTTCACAATTTCTAAGAATCCCAGATGCAGAGATAATCTGTACTCACTTGACAACCTTTTACATCAGGCTTTGATTGACAACAAAACATGGCATAGAGGGCATTTTGTAGCACTATGTGTTTATATTGGAAAGAAAAAAAATGCTATAACTACAATGACCTAAATTTTTATCATAGTATGTTAGAAAAAGAAGTACAAATTAAACCCATAGTAGAAAATAAAATAATAAAAATAAAAATGGAAATACATAAAATTAAACAGAGAAAAATAAGATATTTCAACAAATAACAATGGTATCTTTGAAAAGATTAATAAAATTCATAATTATTCAGCCTTGTTGGAAAAAAAATAGGCAGTGAAAGCACAATTTGCAAATGTCAGGGATGGATGAGGGGACACTGCTATAATCCTAGACTATCAACAGGCACAAGATTCTTAAGAGGGTTTATGAATATACTGTTGACTTAGGTGGTATAGGAGTAATATAAGAATATGTCTATATCACACAGTAGTAAATGAACCCTAAAATAAATTAACTTAAAATAAATTGGTTTCTTTCTCACTCATGCTAATTATCTGGTTTCTATATACCATGACATCCTCGCTTTGGAGCACAGGATGAGGGAGAAAATACTACTTTAAATATTGCTAGTTATCACAGCAGAGGAAAATAAGAACATATGAGGTCTTGAACTGGAAATTAAATGCATTAACCAGAAGTGATAAATATCTCACTCATTCCTAATCATTGGCCAAAATTAGTCACATTGCCTACCCAAATAAAAAAGGTCAGTGAGTGTAATCATACTATCTACCTTACAGGATGGAAACAGATTATTTGAGAAATAGTATAAATTATGTTTGTTTTAAAGGTTCAATATGAATAAATATAGAAATTACTTCCACAGACTTTGTCTCTCAATGAAGGACACCAAACGCATATCATAACCTCAAAAGTTACTACTTTCCCTTGAATTTGAAATTACCATAATTAAAATTTTCTTAAAATGTAAATGTATTTCTGGTACCTGGAAATTATTTTAAGGTTTTAAGACATGATTTGGAGAACACTTGTAATAATAAGACTATGTTATGAGTTCCACTTACATATCCATAAGCAATTTTGCAGTGCTATATAATATATATATAACCAAATATCAAAAAACATTTGCTTTCTATGATTTGCTTACTCTGAACATTTCCAATGAACAAATCATATAATGTGATCTTTTATGTCTGCCTTCCTTCACTCAGCATAATCTTTACAATGTTCATCAATGCTGCAGCATGCATCATTTATTTATTTATTTATTTATTTATTTTTTGTCTAAATAGCATTCCATTGCATGAGTATACCACTTGTTGTTCATTCACTAAACATTTGATGGGCATTTGAGTTGTTTCCACATTTTGAACATTATGGAATAATGCTGCCATAAACACTTATGTACAAGATTTTTTGTAGACATGTTTTCACTTATCATGGATATAGATCTAAAAATTTAATGAGTCACATAATAACTTTAAGATTTTGAGGAACTCCCAATTGGTTTTGAGAAGTCACCACACTATTTTCTAATCCAAACAGCAATGCATGAGGCTTCCAATATCTTCATATATTTTCCAACAATTGTGTTTGCAATGCCAACACATGTATGAGTGTCAAAATTTTTCCACTTGCTCACTAACATTTCCTATCTTCTGCCTTTTTCTTTATTATAGTCATCAATGGTAGGTGTGCAGTTATATCTTATAATTTAGATTTACATTTTCTTTATGGTTAATGATGTGTGGCTTTTTTTTCTTATTAAACATTTACATATTTGAAGAAAAAATGATATCTTTAAGTCCTTTTGCCCATATTTTATAAGAACTGTGTTTTATTATTGAGTTGAATAGATGTCTATTTAATCTACATACAAGCCTCTTATCACTTTCTTGCTGATGTCCTTTGAAGTGCAGATATGTTTATTTTGATGAAGTCCACTTCATGTATTTTTGTTGTTGCTTGTACTTTTGGAGTGATATCTAATAAACTGTTGACTAATGAAAAGCCAAGAAGATTTAATTCTTTTTAGTATTTTTCTTTAGATTTTCTATTTATGTGATGATCCATTTTGAGAAATTTTATAAAGTATTAGTCATTTCAGAATTTAGTCAAAAGTTCATTAATTTGCATATAGATATTTATATATCTCCAGTCCATTTATTGAAATGACATTATTATCTCTATTGAATTATCTTGGTACCCTTGCCAAAAACCAATTTACCATAAATGTAACAGTTTATTTATGGGTCTCAATTATATTTATTGATCTGTTTGTCTGTTTCTATACCTGTAACCAATTATTTTTATTGCTATCATAATAAAATAAGTTTAGAAATTTGGAAGTGTAAATCCTCCAATTTTATTTTTCTAATTTTCATATCAATTTTAGCATAAGCTTTAGCATAAAAAAGTGAACTGAGATCTTGATAAGGATTGTATTGAATTTGTGTATCAATTTGGTGATTATTGTCATTTTAAGAATATTGTCTTCTAATCTATGGACATGGGCTCTCTGTCCTTGTAGTTGGGTTTTCTTAAATATTTTTCATCAGAGTTTTGTAGTTTTCTGTGTAGAAGACTTGAGTGAGTGTCTTTTATTAATGTGCTTCTAACTATTATATGATTTTTGAGGCTATTATAAAAATAACTAGTGGCCCAGTGCACGAAATTCGTGCATGGTGGTGGGGGGGTTGTCCCTCAGCCCGGCCTTCACCCTTTCCAATCTGGGACTCCTTGGGGGATGTCCGACTGCCAGTGTAGGCCATTCCTTCTCTCAATCTGGGACCGCTGGCTCCTAACCGCTCACCTGCCTGGCTGCCTGATCACCCTCTATTGCCCCCCCTTCTGGCCTGATCACCCTTAACTGCACCCCTGCCAGCTTGATCACCCCCAACTGCCCTCCCCCTACTGGTCAGCTAGCCCCCAACTTCCCCCTCCTGCTGGCCTGATTGCCCCCAACTGCCCCCCTTCTGGCCTTCTTGCCCCCACCTGCCCCCCTGCCAACCTTCTTACTCCCAACTGCTGCCCCCATCAGCCTTCTCACCCCCAATTGACCCCCTCTGCCAGCCTGCTCACCCCCAACTGCTAGCTTGCTCGCCCCCACTGCCCCCCCACCGTCCTGCTTGCCCCCAACTGCCCCCCACACTGGCCTGATGGCCCTTAACCTGCCTCTGCCTCAGCCCCACCACCATGACTTTGTCCAGAAGGATGTCCAGAAGGTGTCCCAGAAGGTCTCTTGGTCTAATTAGCATATTACACTTTTATTAGTATAGATTGTTTTCTTAATTCTTTGGATTGTTAATTCATAGTCTATAGGAATACAATTGATTTATTTAAAGTAAAGTTGTTTCCCGAACCTGCTGAATTCATACTTCAAATATATCTGTGGATTCTTTAGGGTTTATACGTATATAAACTAGAGGCCCAGTGCATGAAAATTAATGCACTGTAGGGGGAGTCCCTCAGCCTGGCCTGCCTCCTCTCACAGTCTGGGAGCCTTCAGGGGCAGGAGGCGACCCGGTGATCAGGGGAAGGTGATGCTCCCATCACACCACTGCTGCTGCCACTGCTGGCAGAGCAAGTCTTGGCCAGCCCTGGTTACCTGTAGCTTGGGCGGCCCTGGGCGGCTGGGCAGCTTCCATCCGAAGCTTGCCTGTGCCTCGGGCCAGCCCTGGGCTGCTGGGGAGCTGAGGGGACTGGGGGACTCAGGAGGCAAGCGAGCAGAGCAGCTGGACCCACCTCTGAGCAAACCAGGCCGTGCTGCACGACTGCCATCCCAGCTAAGCTGAGGGGACTGGGCGCCGCCATCTTGTTCTTGTGGGTGCTGCCATCTTTGAGGGCCTGGCAGTCAATTAGCATACTCCCTCTTTAGTAGATAGGAAGATTATTATCACTAGAACCAATAACTTTTTTACTCTTTGCTAAGGAGCTATGTGTGTGAACATGTGTGTGTGTGTGTGTGTGTGTGTGTGTGTGTTGTAGTATGCTTTCAACATTCCAGCAGGCAGTTTACATCTCTGTATTAGCCTTTACGTTCTACTCTTGAGAACCTCAAGTCAGCCAGATGAGAGACATAAGATCCTTTTGAAGTTTTGCTGCATATGCTAATAACTCCACACAATGCCAAGGTATTTATCAGATTTTTTCAAAGACCCCCCAATAGTCATATAATTTCTTTATTTTTTCTTTAAAGATTTCTGGTCAGGTTCTTGTTAGCCTTAACTTATATCACTGCCTCAAGAAATTATGTTAAACAATTGCCACTGACAGTTTCCTGCAAATGCCTTAATGATAAAGCTGTTCCACAGAGCATGGGCTGAGTCATGTTGAATACAGATAAGCCCTTAAAATGGGGCTTCTCTTGGAGCTGACAGACAGGGGAAATAGTGGGAATGCCTTTTGTTGATATCCAAACCCATTTTGCCACCACCAGTGGCAGCTAGGCTGCTGTTTTTCACAACTATAAAGGTTGTGGCATGGCTGATTTTTAAGGCTGCCATGGAGATATGAAGTAGAGAATCAGAATAGGACAAAAACCCCACAAAACTTACTGTTCTTAATGAGATGTAGCTGTTTTTCTTAAATAAATTTTCCTTAGATTTTTGAAGCACTTTGGTTAATTTCCAGAGTTTTAAAATTGTTAATTTTTACTATTGTCTTTATTGCGTTTGTGGAGGAGATTTCCATAGGTTCATACTGTGCCATTCTGGGATTGCTTCCTAATTAGTTATGAGCCTTTTCTCCTTCTTTACCTTCTTTCTTCTTTTTCCTTCTTTCCTTCCTTCCTTCCTTCCTTCCTTCCTTCCTTCCTTCCTTCCTTCCTTCCTGCCTTCCTTCCTCCCTTCCTTCCTTCCTTCCTCCTCCTCCTCCTCTTCCTCCTCCTCTTCCTCCCTCTTCTTCAGATAATAGGTGGAGTTAAAGTTGGAAAATGAAGTTGATTTCTAAGGAAGATGATTTTGAAGAAAGTTGTATTGTTGACTTATAGCCCCCCTTTTTTATAAGTAGGAGAGATATAGTAGGGTGCCTGACTCTTTACCTGAAGCCTAGTGAGAGAAGTCTTTTGGAGAGTTTTGAAGTTGGAAGATATTATCAACATCATTTCTTAGAAATACAGTGTACTACTGTATTGGAATAAATTTACACAAAGGAATTTGTTGGTAGAAAGGATGTAAATTTTTCTTCACTAGAAAATCACAAGAAAGAAAGAGAAAGTAAAACAAAGAGTAAGCAAGCACACTCACTAATGTGAATTAATCTTAGGTATGGTCTAATAGGAGTATTGTACTAAATATCATTCCTTTATTTTTTTTTAGATACATTCTTTACTCTTCTTTGTATCCTGTAAGTATCGCTTGAATGGACTGGACTGAAAAGTTTTCTTTTGCTCAGCTTTAGGGTTGATTATGTTTAATGAAAGGCAGTAATAGGAGATTGAAGGGTGGAAGAAGAATCAATTGGGATGTATACTTCTCTGCTTTCCTCCTTGCTATGTTGGCTCATTTAGTTAAGTTCCTCTCACAGAAGCCTTTTCAAGTTTCTTTTACAAATCTCTCCCTCTCCCTCTCCCTCTCCCTCTCCCTCTCCCTCTCCCTCTCCCTCTCCCTCTCCCTCTTTTTCTTTTTATCTAACACACACACACACACACACACACACACACACACACACACACACACACTCACACTTGCTCTCTTTCTCTGGATCCTGGTAACTATTCATGTTTCCCTTTAGGCCTAGGACCCATGTGTTTGCTGCATCTAGATTATTGTACCATACATTATTGCTCTCCCAAACACTCTCAACAGCTTTGTAAATTGTCCATTTTTAAATGCTCTTACAGTTGCTCAGTTTGAGTGAGCTATTTGTTTCCTGCCAGAACAATGAATGACACAGTCAACTAGTGGAGAAGAGCAAAACTCAGCATCAAGAACTGGAGGTAAATGTCTATGGACTGAAAACAGCATTATAAATCACCACTCAGGACAGAAATGCATCCGTCCAAGAAAGGGATTTCACAAATGAGGGACACATCAGAGAATCTCTCAAGACCTCACAATATGGCCCCAAAGCAAAAGAGGCAGTTTTTCTTCTTCAGTCCAGAGAGCATGAAGCCAGATTTCAGTGATGCCAGTCTGAATAAAAATGATTTTATCTTAATTCCTCTGTTCCCTTATCCACCCAGCACTCCTACACTAGAAAGTCTATCTATTCTTATAGAAGAATATTTAAAGTTAAATCCAGAATTTTGATTAACATCTTATATTGGACATTCTAATTATATAACTGAGACTGTGTTTGTGGCTTAAATCAACTGACAGCTTTTAATTACTTGGAAATGAATAGAAATATCATGGGAACTACCAAGTTGGCCTCCAATTTTGGAGAAATATGACATCTGTGAATATATTTTAAACAAACAAGAAAGATAAAAACAATTCTCTTGATTATCCATGAGTTTTGTTCATTCAAAATTCTAGTAACCTAAAAATGTAATGACTGCCTTACATTTTATTAATTATTGTTCTACACTGGATCCTTATAGTAAAATGTAAATTAGCATAATGCAGTGCAATGACTTTTCATAAAAGGGAGAATATGCTGGATATGGACATAGGGACTTAATAAGACATTTACTCAGTGTTCTATGTTCATCCAGTAAATGCTTATTGATTGTTCACCATGTGACTCACACTGTTCTAGGTCCTAAGAAAACAGTGAAGAGGTTGAAAAGCTATTTTTTGTTTGGATTATATGGACAATAAACAAGTATAACAAGTAGTATGCTAAATTGTAATAAATACTATGAAGAAAAACACGGTAGAAAAGAGGATAGGGAGAATTGGGGAATAAAATTTTAAATATGGTGAACAGGAAAGGAATAGTTAATAACTAATGTTTGAGTACATTTTCAGAAAAAGGCAAAGAATAAAATCATATGAATATTTGGGAGAAGAACATTAAAGGGAGAGTTAGCAGCACATGAAAATGGCCTAAAGCAGGACCATGTCTGGTATGTTCAAGGAAACAAAAAATATGTCAGTGTGACTTTCAGCAGCTGACTGTCATTTGAAGGGGAGTTAGAAATGAGATGAGAGAATTAAAAGGGGAACATATCATGTAAGCCTCATAGGATATTGTGTTTGGATTTTTTTTAACCAAATGAGATAAAAAAAACAAACAACTACTGAAAAGTTTTAAGTAGAAGAGTGATATGATCTAACATTTTATTTTTATTTACAATAGCTGAAATTTTTAATTGAAAAAGAACCTTGATTTACATATAATATTTTAATTGATTGTTTGATAAATGTGCTAATATAGACTTAATTTATTGAAACATATTTGACATATAACATTGTGTCAATTTAAGGCATATTGACTTGATGCATATTTTTTAAAATTTATTTTATTGTTTAAAGTATTACAAATAGTAGTGCATATGTCTCCTTTTTTCCCAATTGACCTCCCCATGGCCTCCCCTACCCCCTGGCACATGCTCTCACCCTCCACCCCCAGTGTCTTGTGTCCATTGGTTATGATTATATGCGTGCAAACAAGTCCTTCGGTTGATCTATTACCCCTTCCCCTCAACTCTCCCCTGCCTTCCCGCTGTAGTTTGACAGTCTGTTTGATGCTTCTTTGCCTCTGCATATATTTTTGTTCATCAGTTTGTAATGTTCTTTATATTCCACAAATGAATGAAATCATGTGGTATTTATCGTTCACTGACTGGCTTATTTTGCTTAGCATAATGCTCTTCAGGTCCTTCCATGCTGTTGCAAATGGTAAGATTTCCTTTTTTTTATAGCACCGTAGTATTCCATTGTGTAAATGTATTACAATTTTCTAATCCACTCATCTGCTTATGGGCACTTAGGCTGTTTCCAAATCTTAGCTATTGTAAATTGTGCTGCTATGAACAAAGGGGTGCATATATCCTTTCTGATTGATATTTTTTATTTCTTGGGATATATTCCTAGAAGGGGTATTACTGGGACAAATGGCAGTTCCATTTTTAATTTTTTGAGGAAATGTCATACGTTTTCCAAAGTGGCTGCACCAGGCTGCATTCCCACCAGCAGTGTACGAGGGTTCTTTTTTCTCCACATCCTCTCCAGCACTTGTCATTTGTTGATTTGTTGATGAGAGCCATTCTGACAGGTGTGAGATGGTACCTCATTGTGATTTTATTTGCATCTCTCAGATGATTAGTGACTTAGAGAATGTTTTCATATGTCTCTTGGCCTTCTGTATGTCCTCTTTCAAAAAGTGTCTATTTAGGTCTTTGGCCCATATTTTGATTGGATTGTTTATCATCCTTTTGATAAGTTGTATGAATTCCCTGTAAATTTTGGAGATTAAACCCTTATCAGAGATAACATTGGCAAACATGTTCTCCCATGAAGTGGGCTTTCTTGTTGTTTTGTTGATGGTGTCTTTTGCTGTGCAGAAGCTTTTTATTTTGATGTAGTCCCATTTGTTTATTTTCTCCATAGTTTCCACTGCCCTAGGAGCTGTATCAGTAAAGACATTGCTATGACAAATGTCTGCTATTTTGCTGCCTATGACTTCTTCTAAGACTTTTATGGTTTCCCATCTTACATTTAAGTTCATTATCCATTTTGAGTTTATTTTTGTGTATGGTATAAGTTGGGGGTCTAGTGAATTGCATGTGGTGGAAGAGAAAACAGACATCAATGATGGCTCAAAAGTTAGCCTGATGAGCTGGAAGGATAGTGTTAGCATTAATCAAAATGGAGGAGATGATAGGACACATAGACTTAAATTGGAAGGTTCCTCGCACAGTTTTTAACATATTTTTTATGTCTATAAGACAATAAAGAGTTGTTACATATAGTGTTAAATAAACAAATTTTAAGTTAAAAGAGTGACTTGGTTTTTTATTTATTTTTATTAGCCATGTTAATAATTATTTTATTATGAAAATATATACAATTTATCAAGAACTAGTATGTGCATTTTTCAGTTGTTTGGAGGGAAAAAAAGAGCAAGGAAAAAGTGTCAATTGTAGCAGATGGATGGTTAGCATTAGTTTAGAAATGAGAAGTTGAATGATACAGTAAACATATATAGGTACCATTGTGATACTGAGATATTGTGGTCTTACTATGATAAAGGAGACAATATAAAATATTTTTAAGAAAAGTCTGCATGTATGCAATTCTGAAAAAGTTACATTTATTAAGAAAGAAAATGTGTCCACATGGGAAATATTCTAAATCCTATATAATAAAAACCTAATATGCTAAGTGTCTGACTGTTCATTCAGCTGTTAGATCAGTCACTACGACATGCACTGACCACCAGGGGGCAGATGCTCCAACCAGTAGGTTTGCTTGTTTCTGGGGTCCAGCTAATCAGGACTGGGTGAGATGGGCCAGACATACCCTGGAGCCCTCCCACAATCCCTCCCAGACCAGTCAACCTCCCAGTGTCCCTTCCCAGCTGTCCAGCCCCAATCAGCCCCAATCAGGACTGAGAGAGCTGACCCTGATTATCCCCGATCTACCCCAATTGGGACTGGGCAAGACAGGCCAGACACACCCTGGAGCTTTCCCGTGTGGTGCACCAGTGGGGTCCCTTGGTCTGGCCTGCAGGGATCAGGTCAAAACTGGCTCTCTGAAATCCCCTGAGGGGTATGGGATTGCCAGAGGTCACAGGCCAGGCCGAGGGACCCCACCAGTGCATGAATCCACTGAAACTCTAGTATATTAATATTCAACTATGGCTGAGCTATGGTTCATGTATAACTCTATCAGGAAAGCTATGTTGTAGATAAGTTAAACAGGAAACATTTAAACAGGAAATTTGAAGACAATAATGCTCTTATGAAAAGGAAAAGAAAGTTAAGATTTTTGTATGAGCGATACACATAATATTCCTTATTAGCAGTTGATCCAGATGAACATAATAAACCAAATTCTCTGAGAAAACATTGCTTAATAAATGATGATGAGGAATTCAAGATCACTTAATGGAAACTCGGTGCATTAATGCACCAGTGCTCATTAATACTTTATGATGAAATTGCATGAAACACTATTTTCATGTCTGGAACAAAGTAGGTATTAATTTTCTCTATTAGTTATCTGTTTATCTGGTTCTAATCTTTGAATAGTCTACAGTATCTCAGACAAAAAGCAGCATTCAGGGAGGCAATACTTGTGAAATTATTGATATGAAAGTTCTGGTAAAGAGTGAAGATTGCACACACAACTCTGAACAAATTCTCAATGAGCTTGCCTTCTAGTGTAATAGAGTCCTCCTGCATGCCCCGTACGGGGGATCAAGCTCGAAACTGGGGGAATGTGCCCTGACCGGGAATCAAACCAGTGACCTCTTGATTCATGGGTTTATGCTCAACCACTGAGCCACATCAGCCAGACAGCACAAATTTTTACTATAACCTTATTGTTCTTGTTTGCAGCTGAGGAAGTACATGTAGTCTTCAAGTATCCTAGTCACATCATTCTTAGTATATGGACTCATTTTTTTTATTTACAGAGAAAAATTGAAGCAAACAGAATGTAACATCTTCAACTTCTACGAAACAAGCTCACCTACTTATATTTGTATCCATCTTATTATTCATTCTTTTTAAAATAGAGGAATAGCTTTTCTTCTAACCCTGTAAATTTTGATTTTGGTTCAGATCTCCACTTACCTTCTTCACACATTACACCATCTATTGTGTCATCTGTCCTTTATTTATTTAACCTCTTTCTTTCACTTAGATTCTTCTCATCAGCTTTCATACTTGTTCAAGTTGTTCTAAACAAACAGCAGCAAAGCCACACAAACATAAAGGAAACAAATCATTTTCTTTTACACAATGTATCAGTTACCACTCCCTTCACTTTTAAAAGCAAACTTTTTAAACATGTTTAGATATTACAACTATTCTATTCAAGAATCTGTGTTCATGTATGCATCCTTTTTGGAGGGATCAAGACGGAAGTTGTATATACATTGTCAATTGAGACTGTGATATTAAATTATATAAAATATTGTTTTAACTTTATTGGTTGTTCATCTCTCTATGTTTTTTGTGTTTAAGATAACCCATATTAATTATCTTATTATTTTCATATGTTGTATTTCTCTCTCAGCTAAAACGTCAACTCTACACTTTATCTTAAATTATGCTTGTTCTTTCAAAAATATTCAAAAACAGCTCAAAAGTCCCAACTTAGACACTAACCAAGTTACTTTCAGTCCAAATTAATTTCACATTTCTCTTTTAAATTCCTGTTCTAGCATACTTCATTTTGATTTTATTTACTACTTATTATTAATTGTTTAAATTAATTGTTTAAATTTTTTTTAATTACAAGATCATGCCAAGGTTAGCTTTGTTTCTGTCTAGCACAAGCACACTATGTTATGATGCTTTTCAATAACATATTTTACTTGAATTTACAAAGAAGGGATGAAATTGGCTCTAAAATTATCTAGAAAATCTATGAGTGCATTTTGATTCACATATAGGCATGAATTATATGTGAATAAAAATTGATGTCCACCCACCCATAACATAAAAAAAAGGTAACTGGGGTACAGTTTTATAGCACCCAAGTATTTAAGTGTGGGAAATTAAATAATCACATTACTCTCTGAACCAAGAATATATAGACATTAAAATTAGAAATCAGCTTTAGCCGGTTTAACTCAGTGGATAGAGCGTCGACCTGAAGACTGAAGTGTCCTGGGTTTGATTCCACTCAAGGGCACATGCTCAGGTTACTGGCTCAATCCCCAGTAGAGGGTGTGCAGGAGGCAGCTGATCAATGATTCCCTCTCATCATTGATGTTTTTCTCTCTCCCTCTCCCTTCCTCTCTGAAATAATAATAAAAAAAGTTAAAGATCAAAATGTCAATTGAATTGGTAAGGCTGGGTTGAAACATTCAGCATGAACTCTGAGGCTGACTCAAACTTGTCTGTCTTCTCAATCAATAAAACTTGTCTACTAAGTTTTAGGTCAAACACCAGGACAAATTAAAGCTCAGTAACACAGGGTTCCAGACCACCAGCATCTGTGGGCCTACCACACTGGGAAACAGAGAGGAGAGTACACATGACCTAAAACTCAATCAATCCAAAAGCAAGAACCAAGAACAGGCTAAACTAATGAGATAAACTATTCTTAACTGGTCATCTCATCATTTACTATAAGCATTTTAGCCTGACATTTTACTTCCTAGAATAGAGGCTGTTCTCTAACTCCCTGCACCTTCACATCTTAGAATAGTCCCTTGAAGTAAAATTCTTGTCTTTGCAATAAAATGGAAAATAAAAAGTTTTGTTGTTGTTATTGTTGTTGTTTTTCCTTTATAATAAATCCATTTAAGCCATTAAGTTATGTCAGATAAAAAAATTATTGAAACATCCTTAAGACCATATATAAAGCTTATATTATTATTACATCACTAGAGGCCCAATGCATGAAGATTCATGCAAGAATGGGCTTTACTTCCCCTGGCTGCTGGCACTGCCTTTGCTCCAACCAGAGCTGCCTTTCTGCCTTCCCATGCTACCCAGAGGCCCAGAGAAGCTGGGGTGGTGTGGAATGCCTGTGTTGTCACCGTGGTGACAATGCAAGCATCCCACCCCACCCCTGGCTGCTCGGCACCTGCATATACAAATTAACCCGCCATCCTTGGATAAATTTGCATACTCACTCCTGATTGGCTGGTGGGTGTTGCGAAGGTACAGTCAATTTGCATCTTACTCTTTTATTAGTGTAGATCTTAGTGAATGCACTAGACTGATGAAATATTTTGGAGCCAAGGAATTTGTGATGTTCTTCTACTTAAAACACATAGATAGAAGCCTTCTTCACCTACAAAGAAGAATTTCCCTCAATGAAAGCAAGAATTCTTTGATTCCATCATTTTAGAATCCATATTCAAAAATTCTTTGGTATCAAAATGTTCAATTGCCATGACACTTATTGAAATATCATATACGAAGGTGATTTTTAAAATAGGTTTTTAAAAAGTCTTCCAGAAAACAGAATCAAAGAAAAGCATCTAATTTTGCCAGAAATGTTCACCCAAACAGAATACATAGCTATTTATTTGCAATTTGGAATTAAATATATATCCACCAATTCCTGTAATGATCTGAGAAGATAGTTTTATGTGATTTTAACCCTTGGAGAAGAGACAATGAAATAACACAGACTACCTACAACTACACATTCTCTCACTATATCATTAGGCAAAGTAGCAAAGACTCCACAGCCAGATTCCCTGGATACTTCAGAGGGAGGAAATAAAACAAAATGTGATTCTTTCCTTATGCTAAGTAAATTCACGATTAAATTCTTTCACTAAGATAATAAAAAGAAAGATTGAAAAAGAACAGATTCTGGACTGGTAGGGGGAGGAACCAAGATGGCAGCATAGGTAAACACCTGAACTTGCTGTCTCCCACAACCACATCAAAACTACAACTAAAATAAAAAAAACAGATATCATCCAGAACCACGGGATGGCTGGCTGAGTGGAAGTTCTACAACAAGAAGGAAAGAGAAAAGCTCATCTAGACTGGTAGGAGGTGCAGAGGTGAGGGAGAGCTAAGGTAGAGAGGCACACATGGAAATGGGCTGGCAACTGGGTATGCTGTCTTTTTCAATTAGGAGGGAAGATACAAACTTCAGACTGCTCTGAATTCCAGTACCGGGCGAGACTCTGGGGACCCAGACTCATACGGGAGAAACTGGACTGTTTGGCATCAGGCCAGAACATGAGGGCAGCTTTCTCTCAGAGGTGATCACAGCGTTCATTGTTCCCGCAGGGGGCTGTGGGACACAGAGACTCAGGGACCTATCCAGGGCAGGGCCACCTGGCAACCATTGATATTTGCACTGCCCCATGATTCTCTGATACCATGCACCACCCAATTTACAACCCCAACCAAGCTGTGCACACAGGTGTTTGCATATGAATGGCCTGGCCTTTTGCAACTTAACCTAACAAACTGTAGCCGGGTCAAAGAAACTCAGAGCTTCCAAAAGAATGCCTAAGGCTCGTCAGCAGCCTGCATTGCTTCATTGCTGTGCCTCATCTGGGCACCTCCAAATCCCACACTAAGAGGAGGAATCTGCAAACCTCTCTGTAGCTCCTGCTGGGTGGCCCAAACAGGGGTTGACTTTGCACCTCCTTGGAGATCCAAGAGCCAGTGCACCCAGTTGTCAAAGTGAGACCCCACCAGATTACAACTCTTCAGATCCATAAGAGACACATTCAGGGGGCAGACTCAGTGAGCACCAAAGCCCCACTGAAGCAAGTCCTGCCCCATAAGGGTGTTTCCAGCACAGCAGTTTTCCCATTGTAGACACAACTGGTCCTCATAGCCAATTGGTCTGGAGGTCAATTCCGCCCAGTGATACCAACAACAATAAAAGCTTAACTACAACAAGACTGTGCACATAGCCCAGAAAGGGGTGTATCAAGAATGTACACCTCTGGTGACTGGGGAGGCTGAGCCACTGGGACCTACAGGACACCTAGCACACAAAGCCACTCTACCAACACCGGGAAGCAGTGAAAATGCAGAGACAAAGAAACAGGTCACAAATGAAAGAAATGGAGGAAAGCAAACTACTGGATATAGAGTTCAAACACACAGTTATAAGGTTACTCAAGAATCTTCTACAAACCTCCAAGAAATTTAGTGAGACCCTCAAGGATATGAAAAAGGACCAATAAGAAATTAAGCATAAACTTACTGAAATTAAGAATAATATACAGAGAGCCAACAGCAGACTAGAGGATCCCAAGAATCAAGTCAAAGATTTGAAATATGAAGAAGCAAAAAGCACCCAACCAGAAAAGCAAAAAGAAAAAAGAATCCAAAAATATGAAGATAGTGTAAGGAGCCTCTGGGACAACTTCAAGCATACCAACATCCGAATTATGGGGGTGCCAGAAGAAGAGAGAGAGCAAGATATTGAAAACCTATTTGAAGAAATAATGACAGAAAACTTCCCCTACCTGGTGCAAGAAGTAGACTTACAAGTCCAGGAAGTGCAGAGAAGCCCAAACAAGAGAAATCCAAAGAGGACCACACCAAGACACATCATAATTAACATGCCAAGGGCAAAAGACAAAGAGAGAATCTTAAAAGCAGCAAGAGAAAAACAGTTACCTACAAGGGAGTACCCATACGACTGTCAGCTGATTTCTCAACAGAAACTATGTAGGCCAGAAGGGAGTGGCAAGAAATATTTAAAGTGATGAACAGCAAGAACCTACAACCAAGATTACTCTACCCAGCAAAGCTATCATTCAGAATTGAAGGTAAGATAAAGAGCTTCACAGATAAGAACAATCTAAAGGAGTTCATCACCGCCAAACCAGTATTATATGAAATGCTGAAGGGTATTCTTTAAGAAGAGGAGGAAGAAGAAAAAGGTAAAGATAAAAATTATGAACAATAAAGTGATAACAAATACATATTTAGCCACAAGTGAATCTAAAAATCGAGTGAATAAAAAATAGGATGAACAGAATAAACTGGTGAATATAATAGAATCAAGGGCATAAAAAAGGAGTGGACTGAGAATTCTCGAGGGGAAGGGGGTGTGGGGGTGTGGGAAGAGACTGGACAAAAACCGCACACCTATGGATGAGGACAATGGTGGGGTGGGTTGTAAGGGCATGAGGTGGGGTGGGAACCAGATGGAAGGGAGCTATGGGGAGAAAAAAGAGGAACAACTGTAATAATCTGAACAATAAAGACTTATTTTTTTTTAAAAAAAGGAACAACTTCTGTTGTGAAATATCCTCACAAATGGAAATATCTTAATTAGGGAACTAAAAACATACAGAAAAATTTTTACTGTGACATGGTTCTCTGGAGAATGCTTCATCTTTTGATTGGGGATTGCTTTCTGTAGTCTAAGAAAATAAGTAAAAGAGCACATGTCTGTGAGCACAATACTGTGTGACTTGTATTATAGCCCCAAAATTCAAAAGAAAGTGATATTTTATAAAACAAAAATTTCATAAAAGAATAAAAAAGTAGAAATGAGTCACACACTTAAATACATCAGAAAAAAGGTTGTTTTTAAGCAGATATATCAAAGTGAATTTATTTTAGGCAAAAACAATAAAGGCACAACAGAAATCAAATGTTATAATAACAATACTGATAATATTGGTAATTTAACAACAAATTATTTAGGTATTATCTATGAAGTGAAGCAGAAGACAACATTTAATAGTCTTATTTCTCATTCTTTTTTTAAATTTTTATTTATTGATTAAGGTATTACATATGTGTCCTCATACCTCCATTAACACCCCCACACTCATGCCCTCACCCCCCTGGTGTTCCTGTACATTGGTTAGGCTTATATGCATGCATACAAGTCCTATGGTTGATCTCTCCTCCTTACATCCACCCTCCCCTACCTTCTCTCTGAGGTTTGACAGTCTGATCGATACTTCTCTATCTCTGGATCTATCCCTGTTCATCAGTTTATGTTGTTCATTATATTCCATAAATGAGTGAGATCATGTGGTATTTATCTTTCTCTTACTGGCTTATTTCACTTAGCATAATGCTCTCCAGTCCCATCCATGCTGTTGCAAATGGTAAGAATTCCTTCTTTTTTACCACAGCATAGTATTCCATTGTGTAGATATACAACAGTTTTTTAATCCACTCATCTGCTGATGGGCACTTAGGCTGTTTCCAAATCTTAGCTATGGTGAATTGTGCTGCTATGAACATAGGGGTGCATATATCCTTTCTGATTGGTGTTTCTAGCTTCTTGGGATACATTCGTAGAAGGGGGATCGCAGGGTCAAATGGGAGTTCCATTTTTATTTTTTTGAAGAAACTCCATACTGTTCTCCACAGTGGCTGCACCAGTATGCATTCCCACCAGCAGTGCAAAGAGTTCCTTTTTCTCCGCATCCTCCGCAGCACTTGTTGTTTGTTGATTTGTTGATGATAGCCATTCTGACAGGTGTGAGATGATACCGTATTGTCCTCTTGATTGGCATCTCTCGGATAATTAGTGACTTTGAGCATGTATTCATATGTCTCTTGGCTCCCTTCTGTCCTCCTTCGAAAAGTATCTATTTAGGTCTGTTGTCCATTTTTTGATTGGATTATCTTCCTTTGTTAAGTTTATGAGTTCCCTGTAAATGTTGGAGATTAAACCCTTATCGGTGGTGATGACATTGGCAAATATGTTCTCCCATGAAATGGACTTGCTTGTTTTGTTGATGGTTTCTTTTGCCGTGCAAAAGTTTTTTATTTTGAGGTAGTCCCATTTGTTTATTTTCTCTTTAGTTTCTATTGGCCTAGGAGCAGTATCAGTGAAGAAATTGCTTTGGCGTATGTCTGAGATTTCTCTGCCTGTGAATTCCTCTAGTATTTTTATGGTTTCCTGTCTTACGTTTAAGTCCTTTCTGCATTTTGAGTTTATTTTTGTGTATGGTGTAAGTTGGTGGTCTAGTTTCATTTTTTTGCATGTATCTGTCCAATTTTCCCATCACCATTTGTTGAAGAGACTGCTTGGCTCCATTTTAGGTTCATGCCTCTTTTGTCAGATATTAATTGTGCGTAGTGGTTTGGGTCGATTTCTGTGTTCTCTATTCTATTCCATTGATCTATATGTCTGTTCTTGTGCCAGTACCAGGCTGTTTTGAGAACAGTGCTTTGTAATACAGCTTGATATCGGGTATAGAGATCCCACCTACTTTGTTCTTCTTTCTCAGGATTGCTGCAGCTATCCGGGGTCTTTTATTTATTCCAGATGAATTTTTGGAAAGTTCATTGTAGGTCTGTGAAATATGCCATTGGTATTTTAATGGAGATTGCATTGAATCTATAGATTGCTTTGGGTAGTATGGACATTTTGATGATGTTGATTCTACCAATCCATGAACACAGTAAGTTCTTCCATCTGTTTATGTCTTCCTCTATCTCTTTTTTCAGTGTCCTGTAGTTTTTCACATATAGGTCTTTTACCTCCTTAGTTAAGTTTATTCCTAGGTATCTAAATTTTTTTGGTGCAATGGTAAATAAGATTGCTTTTTTAGTCTCTCTTTCTGTAAGTTCACTATTGGTGTAAAGAAATGTCATAGATTTCTTGGCATTAATTTTGTATCCTGGTACATTGCTGAATTCATTTATTAAGTCTAATAATTTTGATGGAGTCTTTAGGGTTTTCTATGTACAATATCATGTCATCTGCAAATAATGACAGTTTTAATTCTTCTTTTCCAATTTGGATGCCTTTTATTTCTTCTTGTTGTCTGATCACAATGGCTAGTACTTCCAGTACTATGTCAAACAGGAGTGGTGAGTGTGGGCATCCTAGTCTTGTTCCTGTTCTTAGGGGAAATGGTTTTAGTTTTGGCCCATTGAGTATGATGTTGGCTATGGGTTTGTCATATATGGATTTTATTATGTTGAGGTATGATCCTTCTGTTCCCACCTTGCTGAGAGTTTTATCAAGAAAGGGTGTTGGGTTTTGTCAAATGTTTTTTCTGCATCAATTGATATGACTATGTGATTTTTATCTCTCAATTTTTTTATGTGATGTATCACGTTTATTGATTTGCGGATATTGTAATATCCTGGCATCCCTGAGATAAATCCTACTTGGTCATGGTGTATGATCTTTCTGATGTATTGCTGGATCCAATTTGCTAGAATTTTGTTGAGGATTTTGGCATCTATGTTCATGAGGGATTTTGGCTTGTAATTCTCTTTCATTGTGTTGTCTTTATCTAATTTTGGTATTAGGGTGATGCTGGCTTCATAGAATGAGCTTGGAAGTTTTCTTTCCTCTTGAATTTTTTGGAATAGTCTGAGGAGGACAGGTTTTAGTTCTTCCTTGAATGTTTGGTATAATTCCCCTGTGAAGCCATCTGGCCCTGGGCTTTTGTTTGCTGGGAGCTTTTTTATTACGGCTTCAATTTCTTCCATAGTTATCGGCCTATTGAGATTTTTAGAGTCTTCCTGATTGAGTTTTGGAAGGTTGTATTTTTCTAGGAATATGACCATTTCCTCCAGGTTGTCTAGTTTGTTGGAATCGAGTTGTTCATAGTATTTTTTAACAATCCTTTTTATTTCTGTTGGGTCTGTTGTTATTTCGGCTTTCTCATTTCTGATTTTGTTTATTTGAGTCCTCTCTCTTTGCTTCTTGGTGAGCCTGGCTAGAGGTTCATCAATCTTGTTTATCCTTTCAAAGAACCAGCTCTTGGTTTCTTTTATCTTTTCTATTGTTTTTTTTTTTTTGTGTGTGTGTGTGTGTGTGTCTATATCATTTATTTCTGCTCTGATCATTATTATCTCCTTCCTTCTGCTCCCTGTGGGCTTTTCTTGTTGATCTCTTTGTAATTCTTTGAGTTGTATACTTAAATGATTTACTACCATTTTTTCTTGTTTTTTGAGGTAGGCCTGTAGAACTATAAACTTGCCTCTCAGGATTGCTTTCATTGTGTCCCATAGATTTTGGATTGTTGTGTTTTTGTTATCATTAATTTCCAGGATGTTTTTAATTTCTTCTTTGATCTCATTGGTAACCCAGTCATTATTTAATAGCATGCTATTTAGCCTCCAAGTGTTTGATTATTTTTCATTGTATTTATTGTAGTTGATTTCTAGTTTTATGCCATTATGGTCTGAGATTATGCTTGTTATGATTTTTATCTTCTTGAATTTGAAGAGACTTTGCCTGTGTCCTAATATGTGGTATATCTTTGAAAATATTCCATGTGCACTGGAAGAATGTATATTCTGTAGCTTTGGGGTGAAATGTTCTGAAGATGTCAATTAAGTCCATCTGATCTAGTGAGTCATTTAGGATTTCTGTTTTTTTGCTGATTTTTTTGTCTAGAGGATTTATCCAGTGATGTCAGTGGTGTATTAAAGTCCCTTCCTATGATTGTATTGTTGTTGATCTCTCCCTTGATATCTTCCAGGAGTTTTTTTTATGTATTTGGATTCTCCTGCATTGGGTGCATATATGTTTATCAGGGTTATATCCTCTTGTTGTATTGATCCCTTTAGTATTATGAAGTGGCCTTCTTTATCTCTTGTTATGGCCTTCACTTTGAGGTCTATTTTGTCAGATATATAAGTATTGATACCCCAGCTTTTTTTTCATTTCCGTTTACCTGAAAGATATTTTTCCATCCCTTCACTTTCAGTCCGTGAGAGTTCCTTGTTCTGAGTTCGTGCTCTTGTAGACAGCATATATATGAGTCAGGTTTTATTTATCCATTCAGCCACTCAATTTCTTTTGATTGGAGCATTTAGTCCGTTTACATTTAAAGTCATTACTGAAAGGTACTTGTTTGTAGTCATTTTTATTGTTGTGCCTGTGTTCTTTCTTCCCTTTTTATTTCTTCTTTTTACAGCATTCTCTTTAGCATTTCTTGCATTGCTGGCTTGGTGGTGATAAACTCACTTAGCCTTTTTTTTGTCTGCGAAGCTCCTGATTTCTCCTTCAATTTTCATTGACAGTTTTGCTGGATAGGGTATTCTTGGGTTCAGTCCTTTGTTTTGCAACACTTTGTATACTTCCTTCCATTCCCTCCTAGCTTGATGTGTTTCTGTTGAGAAATCATTTGATAATCTGATGGGGGATCCTTTGTAGGTAACTCTCTGTCTCTCTCTTGCCACCTTTAAGATTCTCTCTTTGTCATTAATATTTGCCATTGAAATTATGACATGTCTTGGTGTGGGACTTTCTGTACTTGTGTAACTTTTTTCTTCCCCATATCTGGGAAGTTTTCTGTCATTATTTCTTCAAATAGACTTTCTAATCCTTGCTGCTCTTCTTGTCCTTCTGGCAGCCCTATTATACCTATGTTACTTCGTTTAATGTTGTCCCAAAGCTCCCTTAGGTTCTCCTCCTGCTTTTTAATTTTTTTCTTCAGTTGCTGTTCAGATTGAGCTTGTTTCTCTACCTTATCTTCTAACTCACTAATTCGGTCCTCTGTTTCTTCTAGTCTACTGTTGAAACTTTCCATGGTGTCTTTTTTTTATTTTAGCTATATCACTTTTCATTTCTTCCTGATTCTTGCATAGGTTGTTGATTTTCTCATCCATCCAATGTATGAATTGCACAACCTTTACTCTGAATTCTTTTTAGGTCATGTTGCATGCTTCAATTTCACTAATTTCCTTTCTTGGTGTCTCCTCATTTTCTTTCCTCTGGAGATTATGTCATCTCCTTATTCTGACTATCACCAGAAGGTTCAAACTTCGAGTTGCATGGACCTGGGCCATGTGCCGTGGGAGCTTCACACCACCCAAGTGTCATTGAAGTGCTCTGACACTAAGACATGTGGCTTCCACGGGTTGGTGGGAACCAGGCTCGCCCAGGGTCAGTGTTACCAGTGCTCAGTGTTGTCTCGTGTGCGCACCTAGAATCAGGGACCCTGCCTGCACTGTGCTGTTGGTGGGTGCTGAAAATCAGAGTCCCCCAGCATGTGATAGGATCAGAGTTCCCCTGTGTCCTGGTCAAGAATCGAGTATAAGAGTCTTGGTTACTTCGTGTGGCTTCTCACTGAGAATCAGTTTCCCTGTGTGTGCATGTACCAAGAATTGGAGTCACTGGTTCTTAGTGTGAATGCTTTGTGAGTCAGGGTTCCCAGGAGCACACAATAAGAAACAGAGTCAAGTCAGTGGTTCTCAGTGCTTCCTCCTGCCAGGAGAATCTGGGTCCTGGTCACCATGGGGGACTAGGTTGCACAGTATCACTGTGTCAGCTGGAGGTCTGCTCCTGAGCTGCTGAAAACAGACTTCAGTATGCGCTTTCCCAGAATCGAAGTCAGGTGGCACTGCCCTCCTGTGTGGGCTTCGGGTTTGGTCACCTGATTGCGTTGCAGGGAGCAGATTCCCAGTCTCTGTGTGTTTGCTGGCTCAAATTCCCTTAGCAGTGCTGTGGCCTGTGCACACACTCCAAAGCTCAAATTCCCATAGGGGCGCTTAGGCCTGTGTGCGTGAGCTCCCAAGCTCAAATTCTCATAGGGGCGCTGTCGCCTGTGTAAGGGGCGGGTATATCAGTTACTATGGTGTTATCTGTGAGCCTGCGGGGAGGGGGGTAGGCTCCTTGACTCACAGAAATCTGCGGCTGGGATGTCTTGATTCTTGTTGTCTGTTGGTCTGCAGCTGTGGTCTCAGGTCTCTGTCCCCAGTGGCTGCAAGGTCCTGGTTTGCATCTGAGATGTGACTGGGTGGTGCTGAGGCCAGTATCCTAGTCTCACGAAGCTCTGTTTCTCAAGATGGCGTGGTCTCTGTGCCCGCACTGGCCACCCAGAAGTGTCCGCGTAGTGCACTGCACTCCACCGTTTAAGACTGCCCAGTTTGGCAGTCCCTTGGAAGACCTGCAGAATCTAACTGTCCCTAGCTCATACACACACACACCACACATGTCTACACACTCCTCTATCACTCCCTCACTCTCTCACACTCTCTACCTCCCTACCTTCCTGCTGGTCTCCATCTTCTCTCTCTCATTCTTTTTTAATGGAATTGTTATAAAGGGGCAGTGGTACATATGTTTAAAGGAATGAGTCCTGTATTCAGATTACCTAAGTCTGAAACTCTGTTCCCTTACTTTGACAGGTGATATCACTGGTAAATTTATGCAGTATATGTATCATTTTGCTCACTCACAAAATGGGAATAATAATAATCTCTTCTACACAGGGATGATGTGAGGATTAAATGAGTTGATATGTGGAAAATATTTAAAGCAGTATTTAACACATGGTAAACACTCAATAAAATTAGCTTAAAATAAACTTCTCAATTGACTTTATCATTTAGCAAAGCAATGCTATAAGGGGTCAGCAAACATATTTAATTATCAATTTGCTCTCTTAATTTTTCTTACCTTTTTTTCCCATGTGTAATGTCCCTGAGGCCGGTTACCTTGTACAGTGCCTCCTGCAGGCTTGCTTCTCTAGAAAATAGATGAGGTGAAGTGGGAAGTATGAAAGCATTATTGGGGCAGAAAAAGTGGACGGAGTAAGACCGGGTAGGGGAAATTATCAGATAATAATGAAAAACTTACAAAGCCTTTGCCAGACCAATGTGTAGCTCCTGAGCAAAGATTACTCATTAAAGGAGTACCATGCAGAATGAAAATTATGAGATCCTTGTATCACCATCTTGCTCTGTCATTAGCAGGCACCACCTCAAGAAGAGCACGTCGCCTTGATAGCTAAGATGGAGCCTGAAGTAGTTAAGGGGAGGGTGGTCAAGGAGAACCTGTCAGCTAACCACACTCCTCACAGCTGAGCAGCAAGAACTTTCTTGCTTGGAGATCTGAGCAGTGCATCAGCCTGTCTGACACAGTTACTGACATAGTGACTAAGTGAATAAATAACTGACTGGTTATGTAATTTTTTTCAAGGACATATTATGAGTAAAGGGTAGATCCATGACTTAAACTTAAATGTTCTAACTATAACAGTGTTCAAGTATTTAACTGTTCTCCTTTAAAACATTGACAAAGAACAAAAATGAAGACATTATGTGTTCTTGGTGACAGTGCTGTTTATGATTTAGGACTCAAATTCAACAGTCTGTTTGATTGGGTTCAAATACTGGGTCCATCACTTACTAAGTCTGGGACCTTGGGCAAGTTATTTAACTTCTCTGTGGTTATTTTTGGTGTTTTTATAACAAGTAATAGCCATTATTACTTTTGTTGCTAATAACAACTTTGGACTAATAGCTAGTGCTTACTGTTTATTAAGTACCAGACTCTTCATCCTTATCTCTTGCTCTAGATAGATGATGATAGATAGATAGATAGATAGATAGATAGATAGATAGATAGATAATCCTACCTAATAAAAGGGTAATATGCAAATAACCATCACTCCACTACGCCCATGATTGGGCCGGCGGGAGGCTGGGGGGCGGGACTCGGGGTGGCCTATCCGGCCGTTGAGAGGTGCAGGGGGTGGGCCTATCTGCTGTTGAGAGGCACTGGAGGCTTTTGGCCTGGTGCACGAGTGGACACCCAGCTCCCCTGCCATGGAAAGCGGGGAGCTGGGTGTCTCTCTGTGCATACGGAGAGACTATAAGATGCCAAGAAAGAAACCACTACTAAGGAAAGGACTCAAAAACTAAAACTATGGAACTTACAGGTAAAGAAATAGGAGAAAATCTTTGCTACTTTGGAGGTAGCTAGATAGCTTAGAAGGACATAGGAAACACTAACCATAAAAAAGTAATTATTAGATTTGTTAAAATTAACATCTTCTCTTGAAAAAAGACACCATTATGAAAATAAAAAGTCAAGTCATAGGGAGAAATCATTCACAATACGTATGTCTGAAACAGACTTTTATGGAGAATATCTATGACAGTGATGGCAAACCTATGACACGCGTGTCAGCACTGACACGTGTAGCCATTTCTGATGACACACGGCCGCATGCCTAGGATGAAACATTTGCTGCTCCTAAGGATGAAACATTTGCGACTAGAGTCTTGGAGTTAGTTTTTTCCTCAAAGTGACACACTACCCGAGTTATGCTCAGTTTTTTGGTGAAGTTTGACACACCAAGCTCAAAAGGTTGCCCATCACTGATCTATGAAACAGTCTTACAATTTAATGGTAAGAATACAGACAACCCAATGTTCAAAATGTACAAAAGATTTGAACAGACACATCACAAAAATAAGATCTATACCATCATGTGATGATTAATATCATTAGTCATAAGGGAAATGGGGATTAAGCCTCAGTGATTTTCTACAAAACACATTAGAAAGGCTAAAATTAAAAAGACTGACAATAACAAGTATTGGCAAGTATGAGGAGCCACTACAACTCTCATGTAGGTGGGAGTATAAACTGTTGCACCCACTTTGGAAAACGTATTGACAGTTTCTTAGAAAGGTAAACATTCCCTTACCATAGACCCAGCAATGTTACCTCTTGGTATTTAAAATAAATCAATAAATCATAACATTTGTTCACACAAGGATTTGTACACAGATGTCCATTGTAATCCTATATAATAAAGAGCTAATATGCTAATTAGACCAGATGGCAGAACAACCTTCCAGAACGATCAGTGGGTGGGGCTGTGAGGTAGCCGGGGCCACAAGGCAGCCGGGGCTTTGAGGGCTGAGTTCCTTGCACAAATTTTGTGCATCAGGCCTCTAGTATTTAGATATTCTTACAACAACACTATGATGTAGACATGCATTTTTCACAAATTTACAGATAAGGAAGCTAAGGCTCAGAGACATAACTTGCACAAGTCTCATGTTTCTCATAATGGGAAGCAGTGGAGCATATTATCATAAACATTGCTTGTTCAGAGATTTTATGGAAATTTGAAATAGATGTTTTTGACATTTTATAATCAATTACTCCTGAAGTATGTTCAGAGTAGAGGTGAATTACACTAATCTATTGAAAATCATTTTAACTTGTATATATATCCATGTTGTAACCAAAAATATATGTAACACTATAGCAACATTCTAGAAATAATTATTACTTGATAAAAGCCATTATATATATATATTACATATGTTATAATTTTTATTCTGATGGATTAACACTCATCATTATAAAATATTCATCTTCATCTCACAATATTTATTAAAATATATTGCCTGATAACATTGCCACTCCTCCTTTTTAATTCTGTTGTTTGACATATCTTTTTGCTTCCTTTAATTTTTAATCTACACTGATGTAATGTTGACTGTTGTAGAGGTTAACAGTATTGTAAACCAGAAACAATATCAAGAAAATGTTATGGAGAGCTGGCACAAGTTGCAAAAAAATTTAATAAACAATTAATTCCCAGGTCCAACAAAAGGCAGAAGTCTTGACAGTATGCTATGTCCCAGTGGTTATAATGCTTACTAGAGGCCCGGTGCACAAAATTCGTGCATGGGGGTGTGTGTGTCCCTCAGCCCAGCCTGCACCCTCTCTAATCTGGGAACCCTCGAGGGGTCTGACTGCCTGTGTAGGCCCGATAAATGGGCAGTTGGACATCCCTCTCACAATCCAGGACTGCTGGCTCCCAACTGATAGCCTGCCTGCCTTCCTGATTGCCCCTAATGCTTCTGCCTGCCAGCCTGATTACCCCCTAACCACTCCCCTGCCAGCCTGATTGATGCCTAACTGCTACCCTGCCAGCCTGGTCACCCCTAACTGCCTGCCCCTGCAGGCTTGATCGCCCCCAACTGCCCACCCCTGCTGGCCTGATTGCCCACAACTGTCCTCCCTTGCTAACCTGGTCCCTCCCAACTGCCCTCCCCTGCTGGCCATCTTGTGGTGGCCATCTTGTGTCCACATGGGGGCAGCCATCTTTGACCACATGGGGGCAGCCATCTTTGACCACATGGGGGCAGCCATCTTGTGTGTTGGAGTGATTGTCAATTAGCATATTACTCTTTTATTAGATAGGATAGAGGCCTGGTGCATGGGTGGGGGCTGGCTGGTTTGCCCTGAAAGGTGTCCCAGATCAGGGTGGGGGTTCCCTTGGGGAATGGGGTGGCCTGGGCTAGGGGCCTGTGGTAGTTTGGAGGCCGGCCATGCCCCAAAGCGACCCAAGCGGAGGTCCTGGTATCTGGGATTTATTTATCCTCTATAATTGAAACTTTGTAGCCTTGAGCGGAACCAAGCCTCCTGCTTGCTCTGTGGCCGCAGCCATTTTTGTAGGGATTTATTTATCTTCAATAATTAAAACTTCATAGCCTGGAGGAGAGGCCAAGGCAGACCAGGGTTGCAGAAGCTTGGCTTCCTCCATTGCCGGGGGCAACTCAAGCTTCCTGCTCTCTCCAGCTCCGTGGCTGCCACCATTTTTGTTGGGATTTATTTATCGTCTACAATTGAAACTTTGTAGCCTTGAGTGGAGGCCTGGGGTGGCCAGGGTGTGGAAAACTTGGTTTTCTCCATTGCCGGGGGAACCCAAGCCTCCTGCTCTCTCCATGGCCTCAGCCATCTTGGTTGGGGTTAATTTGCATACTCACTCCTGATTGGCTGGTGGGTGTAACAGAGTGATGGTTAATTTGCATACTACTCTTTTATTAGATAGGATTGTTAATTTGGTTGTCAAGGCTGAAATAAACATTCCAAACTGGAAAAAAAATTTTTTTCAATCTATCTTTATTGTACCTAAATTTTATTTTCTGAAGAAAACATATAGTTGTAAATTGCTTTATGCCTAATATGGGGATCTTTGCCTTTTTATTGCATTGCTTAATTCACAGTTAATGTTAATATTGATACATTTGGAAATATGTCAGCCATTTAGTTTTTTATTTTTATGTCTCATTTCTTTTTCTTCATTCTGTTTTAATGCTTTTATTTATGTTAAACAAATATTTCTACCATAATATTTTAGTAGTCTTCATCATTTTTCACTATATTTTTAATCTTATTTTCTTAGTAGTTGCACTAGGCTGTACATATTCACCTTACTTTATCAGCACCTACTTCAGAGTTAGACTACCTTAATTCTATGAAGGGATGATAATATCACTCCTGTAAAACTTTGTCCACTTTTCCTTTTTGGTTTTATTATCACTATACACTGGAGGCCTGGTACAAGAAATTCGCAGACCTGGAGGGTCCCTCAGCCCCACCTGTGCCCTCTCACAGTCTGGGAGCACTCGGGGAATGTCCAACTAATGGCTTAGGCCTGCTTCCTGTGAGCCTGGCTTCTGGGTGAGCGGCTCTCCCCCTCTGGGAGTGCACTGACCATCAGGGGGAGCTCCTTCATTGAGTGTCTGCCCCCTGGTTGTCAGTGCGCATCATAGCGACTGGTAGTTCTACCATTCGGTTGATTTGCATATTTATTATATAGGATAGTGTCAGGAGCTCAGCAGATCTGGGAGAGAAAGCTGAGTTTCCAAGTGTCATAGTAGCTTATTAAAACAGCACTGAGCCAAAATGAAAGTGACAGTGAAGCCTTTAATCATTAACTGCAAGGGTATAAACAAGAACCTAAAACTGAAGAAAGCACCAACTACCCCATTTTACTTTTCCCTTTGGAGCAGCATGATAATTGATTGGCAAGTGGATCAGTACAAACATCGAGGTCATCTCACTATTGAAGGCCCCAAACATAAGACTCCAACTGTTGTTTGAACTCTGGGGCCCAAAGAACAATTAAAGAAAAGAGCTAGGATTGAAAAAGTACTGAGTACTGAGTTAGAATAGAAAACAAAAAAGTATTCAAGGTTTTCCCTCATAAGGAAGTTACAGCAGAAGTACCTGACAAGGACTTTAGCCAAAGACCTCATATAAAGACACTTAGGAATGTACTGGTCAGGTAGCTCTGTTGGTTGAAGTTTTATCCTGTACACCAAAATGTTGTGGGTTCTATTTCGTCCTGGCACATACATAGGTTGCAGATTTGATTCCCAGTCTGGGTGCGTGCAGAAGGCAACCAATCGGTGTTTCTTTCTCTCTCCCTTCCTCTCCCTCTAAAAAGCAACAATAATAATTTTAAAAGACACTTAGGACTGAAGGCACCTGGATTAGAAATATGAATACGAGTAAGAGAATAATTGGCCAGAATGGCCTGAGTTCTTGACTGCTACTTCCTTTAAAGACTGCAATGCACTGGCCATGCACCAAATCTGATGTGGAGAGAGCAGCTCTGCCCAAAGAGAGCTGTTATATAAAGCCTTTGCAATTTCCTGTGGTTGAGTCTGAAAATCACAGATTTTTTTTTTTTTTTTTTTTGCTAGGAGACCCAGACTTCACAACTCTACCCTTGATTTTTCAGGATTTGAGCAAGAAACAGACTATCCTATAATGGACCCAAATGAGTTGGGTTTTGAGGGGCTGTAACAAAAAAAACAACACACAGGTAATTACTCTGAAGCAATAGTATGCCAGGGCCGTGATCAAGATCACTGCAAATCAGCCCTGGCTGGTGTTGCTCAGTTGGTTGGGTTTCATCCCATGCAACAAAAGGTTGACAGTTTGATTCCTGGTCAGGACACATGCTTGGGTTGTGGGCTTGATTCCAGCAGGAGGCATCTAAGAGGCAGCTGATACATGTCTTGCTCTAACATTGATGTTTCTCTCTCTCTCTCTCTCTCTCTCTCTCTCTCTCTCTCTCTCTCTCTCTCTCTCTCTCTTTAAAAACAAAGATATTTTTAAAAGTAAAGAGTAAAAATTACCTTTAAAAAAATCACTGCAAATCAGATGAGGAGACCCACCTGGAGTACTGAATGTAATTTTGAGTCCTAACAGCTACCAAACCAGAAAAAGATGTTCCATAGCCCATTAAGGTATATTTTAGAGAGCCAGGAGAATCCCTCTAAGTTTTTCTATGAAGTACTTTAATTTTTGTATTTTACCTGACCCAAATCATCAATTTAAGCACAGCACAAACTCTGGCCAGTAAATTTAGGCTGACCTGGATGCCTTCCAGGTATGTGGCAGTGTCATAATAAGGTACACATATAAAAAGTACAATCCCAAAGGATATATGTGGTTTCCTCACTTGGAAACAAAAAGTTTGCAACATTAGGGCACTCTAGGCAGTACATACATTATTCAGGAGGCAGTTTTATTAGCAGGACTTTAAATAGACATTCTGCTCTGGGGTTTCCAATCCACTCCAAATAATTCAGCTTAGTCCTTAGTTTAAGATGAAATGATTGAGACACTCAGTTCCAATTTGTTTTGTTTATCTTTGATATAAGTCTATTGGCCTCTTGAATGAGGATGACATGTAGAGATGTTTTGAGTGGAAAGTGCAGGAACTGAGGCCAACCCCCACATCCCACATCATTTTAGGTGCCATGTTTTAGGTTTTTGATTTTGTTATTATCAGTGTATTTCATTCAATAGTTAAAAATACATTTTTTGTTTGTTTGTTTTCAATTTTTTTATTAAGGTATTATATGTGTACATATCTTACCATTGCCCCCACCCCACTCCCAATATGCCCTCACCCCCCAGAGTTTTGTGTCCATTGGTTATGCTTATATGCATGCATACAAGTCTTTTGATTGATCTCTTTTCTTCCCCACCTCTCCCTAACCTTCCTGCTATAATTGGACAGACTGTTTGATGCTTTACTGCCTCTGTATCTATCTTTTTGTTCAAGTTTTAATATTCTTTATTATCCATAAATGAGTGAGATCATGTGGTATTTTTCTTTCATTGACTGGCTTATTTCACTCAGCATAATGTTCTCCGATTCCATGCAGGTTGCTGCAAATGGTAAGAATTCCTTCCTTTTTATGGCAGCATAATATTCCATTGTGTAGATGTACCATAGTTTTCTGATCCAGTCATCTGCTGATGGGCACCTAGGCTGTTTCCAGATCTTAGCTATTGTAAATTGTGCTGCTATGAACATAGGGGTGCATATATCCTTTCTGATTGGTGTTCCCAGTTTCTTAGGATATATTCCTAGGAGTGGGATTACTGGGTCAAATGGGAGTTCCATTTTCAGTTTTTTGAGGAAACTCCATACTGTTCTCCACAGTGGCTGCACCAGTCTGCATTCCCACCAGCAGTGCACGAGGGTTCCTTTTTCTCCGCATCCTCGCCAACACTTGTTGTTCGATGATTTGTTGTTGATAGCCATTCTGACAGGTGTGAGATGGTACCGCATTGTTGTTTTGATTTGCATCTCTCGGATAATTAGTGACGTTGAGCATGTTTTCATGTGTCTCTTGGCCTTCCTTCTGTCGTCTTTGGAAAAGATTCTATTTAGGTCCATTCCCCTTTTTTTTATTGGATCATTTATCTTCTTTTTATTAAGTTGTATAAGCTGCCTGTAGATGTTGGAGATTAAACCTTTATCAGTGATGCCATTCGCAAATATGTTCTCCCATGCAGTGGGCTTTCTTGTTGTTTTGTTGATAGTTTCTTTTGCTGTAAAAAAGCTTTTTATTTTGATGTAGTTCCATTTGTTTATTTTCTCTTTAGCTTCCATTGCCCTAGGGGCAGTATCGGTGAAGAAGTTCTTTTGGCATATGTCTGAGATCTTGCTGCCTGTGGATTCCTCTAGTATTTTTATGGTTTCCCGTCTTATGTTTAAGTCCTATATCCATTTTGAGTTTATTTTTGTGTATGGTGTAAGTTGGTGATCTAGTTTCATTTTTTTGCATGTATCTGTCCAATTTTCCCAACACCATTTACTGAAGAGACTGTCTTTATTCCATTGTATGTTCATGCCTCCTTTGTCAAATATTAATTGAGCATAGTCGTTTGGGTCACTATCTGGATTCTCTATTCTGTTCCATTGATCTATATGTCTGTTCTTGTGCCAGTACCAGGCTGTTTTGAGAACAGTGGCTTTGTAATATAGCTTGAAATCTGGTATTGAGATCCCTCCTACTTTATTCTTCTTTCTTAGGATTGCTGTGGCTATTCGGGGTCTTTTTTTTATTCCAGATGAATTTTTGGAGGGTTCTTTCAAGGTCTGTGAAGTATGCCATTGGTATTTTAATGGGGAGTGCATTGAATCTGTAGATTGCTTTGGGTAGTATGGATATTTTAATGATGTTGATTCTACAAATCCATGAACATGGTATGTTCTTCCATCTGTTTACGTCTTCCTCTATCTCTTTTTTCAGTGTCCTGTAGTTTTCCGTGTATAGGTCTTTTACCTCCTTAGTTAAGTTTATTACTAAGTATCTTAATTTTTGGGGTGCGATGGTAAATGGAATTGCCTTTTTAGTCTCTCTGTCTGTAAGTTCACTATTGGTGTATAGAAAGGCCATAGATTTCTTGGTGTTAATTTTGTATCCTGCTACATTGCCGAATTCATTTATTAAGACTATTAGTTTTTTGACTTTTGGATTTTTTATGTACAATATCATGTTGTCTGCAAATAAAGACAGCTTTACTTGTTCTTTTCCAATTTGGATGCCTTTTATTTCTTCTTCTTGTCTAATTGCAATGGCTAATACTTCCAGTACTATGTCAAACAGGAGTGGTGTGAGTGGGCATCCTGTCTTGTTCCTGTTCTTAGGGGAAATGTTTTTAGTTTTTGTCCATTGAGTATGATGTTTGCTGTGGGTTTATCATATATAGCTTTTATTATGTTGAGGTATGAGCCTTCTATTCCCAACTTGTTGAGAGTTTTTATCAAGAAAGGGTGTTGGATTTTGTCAAATGCTTTTTTTGCATCAATTGATTGACTATGTGATTTTTATCTCTCAATTTGTTTATGTGATGTATCACGTTTATTGATTTGTGGATATTGTACCATCCTTGCATTCCTGGGATAAATCCTACTTGGTCATGGTGTATGATCTTTCTGATGTACTGCTGGAGCCGATTTGCTAGAATTTTTTTGAGGATTTTGGCATCTATGTTCATGAGGGATATTGGTCTGTAATTCTCTTTCATTGTGTTGTCTTTATCTGGTTTTGGTATTAGGGTGATGCTGGCTTCATAGAAGGAGCTTGGAAGTGCTCCTTCCTCTTGAATTTTTTGGAAGAGTCTGAGGAGGATAGGTTTTAGTTCTTCCTTGAATGTATGGTAAAACTCTCCTGTGAAGCCGTCAGGCCCCGGGATTTTGTTTGCCGGAAGCTTTTTGATGACTGTTTCAATTTCGTCCATAGTTATTGGCCTAATGAGCTGTTGAGATTCTTTGTGATTGATTTTTGGAAGGTTGTATTTTTCTAGGAATATGTCCATTTCGTCCAGGTTGTCCAGTTTGTTGGAATAGAGTTGTTCGTAGTAGTTTGTAACAATCCTTTGTATCTCAGCGGGGTCTGTTGTTATTTCACCTCTTTCATTTTTGATTTTGTTTATTTGGGTCCTCTCTCTTTGCTTCTTGGTGAGCCTGGCTAGAGGTCCATCAATCTTGTTTATCCTTTCAAAGAACCAGCTTTTGGTTTCGTTGATCTTTTGTATTGTTTCTTTGGTCTCTATGTCATGTATCTCCGCTCTGATCTTGGTTATTTCCTTCCTCCTGGTTACACTGGGCTTTTCTTGCTGCTCTTTTTCTAGCTCTTTGAGTTGTAGGGTTAGGTAATTTATTACCATTGTTTCTTCTTTTTTGCAATAGGCTTGTAGAGCTATGAACTTCCCTCTCGAGACTGCTTTCACTGTGTCCCATAGATTTTGGATTGTTGTGTTTTCATTGTCGTTTGCTGCCATGATGATTTTTATTTCTTCCTTGATCTTTCTGGTGACCCAGTACTTGTTTAATAGCATGCTGTTTAGTCTCCATGTGTTTAATTTCCTTGGATTGTATTTATTGTAGTTGATTTCCAGTTTTATGCCACTGTGATCTGAGAAGGTGCTTGATATAATTTCTATCTTCTTGAATTTGAAGAGACTTCTCCTGTGACCCAGCATATGGTCTATCTTTGAAAATGACCCATGTGCACTTGAGAAGAATGTATATTCTGTGGCTTTGGGGTGAAATGTTCTGAAGATATCAATTAATTCCATCTGGTCTAGTGAGTCATTTAGGATTGCTGTTTCTTCGCTGATTTTTTGTTTAGAGGATTTGTCCAATGCTGATAGTGGGGTATTAAAGTCTCCTACTATGATTGTATTGCTATTAATCTCTCCCTTGATATCCTCCAGGAGTTTTTTTATGTATTTGGGTGCTCCGATATTGGGAGCTTATATGTTTACCAGAATTATTTCTTCTTGTTGGATTTCTCCTTTTAGTATTATGAAGTGGCCATCCTTATCTTTTGTTATGGCATTTACTTTGAGGTCTATTTTGTCAGATATAAGTATTGCTACCCCAGTTTTTTTTTTCATTTCCATTTGCCTGATAGATATTTTTCCATCACTTCACTTTCAATCTGTGTGAGTCTCTTGTTCTGAGGTGGGTCTCTTGTAGAGAGCATATATATGGGTCATGTTTTTTTATCCATTCATCACTCAATGTCTTTTGATTGGAGAATTTAGTTCATTTACATTTAAATTATAACTGAAAGGTATTTGTTTGTAGTCATATCTATTTTTGTGTCTGTATTCCATCTTACCTGTTTATTTATTCTTTTTACAGTATTCCCTTTAGCAATTCTTGCATTGCTTGTTTGGTGGTGATAAACTCCCTGAGTCTCTTTTTGTCTGCGAAGCTCCTGATTTCCCCTTCAATTTTGATTGATAGTCTTGCTGGATATAGTATTCTTGGATTCAGTCCTTTGCTTTGCAACACTTTGTATACCTCCTTCCATTCACTTCTAGCTTGTTGCGTTTCTGTTGAGTAATCATTTGATAATCTGATGGGTGTTCCTTTGTAGGTAACTCTCTGTCTCTCTCTTGCCGCCTTTAAGATTCTCTCTTTATCATTTATATTTGCCATTGAAATTATGACATGTCTTCGTGTGGGTCTTTTGTGATTGATCCTGCTTGGGACTCTCTGTACTTGTGTAACTTTTATCTTTCCCATATCCGGGAAGTTTTCTGTCATTATTTCTTCAAATAGATTTTCTAATCCCTGCTGCTCTTCTTGTCCTTCTGGCAACCCTATTATACGCATGTTACTTCGTTTCATGTTGTCCCAAAGCTCCCTTAGGCTTTCCTCCTGCTTTTTAATTATTTTCTCCAATTTCTGTTCAGATTGAGCTTGTTTCTCTACCTTATCTTCTAACTCACTAATTCGGTCCTCTGCTTCTTGTAGTCTACTGTTGAAACTTTCCATGGTGTTTTTGATTGTAGCTATATCACTTTTCATTTCTTCCTGATTCTTGCATAAGTTGTTGATTTTCTCATCCATCCGATGTATAAATTCCACGACCATTACTCTGAACTCCTTTTCGGTCATGTTGCAAGCTTCAGTTTCACTAATTTCCTTTCTTGGCGACTCCACATTTTCTTTCCTCTGTGAGTTGTTTCGTTTCCCCATTCTGGCTATCACCAGAAAGCTCAGGCTTCTGTTTGGGTGGACCTGGGCCATGTGCTGTGGGGACTTTGCTCCACCCGAGTTTCACTGAAGTGCTCTGACACTAGGACATGTGGCTGCCTTAGTTTGGTGGGAACCAGACTTGCCCAGGGTCAGTGTCCCCAGTCTTCTGTGTGGTCTCGTGTGCACACTTAGAATCAGGGGCCCTGTCTGCACCACACTGTTGGTATGTGCCGAAAACGAGATCCTTAGCATGTGCCAGGAGTCAGAGTTTCGTCTGCACCAAGAATCGAGTGTCAGAGTCTCTGTTGCCTTGTGCAGTCTTGTTGAGGATCAGGGTCCCTGTGTTTGCATGCACCAACAATTGGGGTCGCTGGCTCTTAGTGTGAATGCACTGTGAGTCAGGGATCCCAGGAAGCTGTGTCCGGCGTGCCAAATTCCCTGAAGTGGAGCTGCGTCCTGTGTGTGCTCTCTCTACTGATCCAAACCCCCGGGCGCCAAATTCCCTAAGGGGGAGCACATCCCTGCTCAAAGCTCTGCAGCTTGGGCGAGGGGCTGGTCTATCAGTTACTTTGGCGCTATCGTGAGGCTGAGGGCGCTCTGCAACTTTGGCGTGGGGCGGGTCTATTACTTACTATGGCGCTATCTGCACGCCTGCGGGGAGGGGGATAGGCTCTTTGACTCATGGAAATCTACTGGGAAGTCTGGATTCTTGTTGTTTGTTGGTCTGAAGCTGTGATAGCAGTTCTCTGTCCCCAGTGGCTGCAGGGTCCTGGTTTGTGTCAGAAGCCAAGATACGAGTCTCAGGCAGCTCTGTTTCTCAGGATGGCGTGGTCTCCGCATCCGCTCCAGCCGCCGAGAAGTGTCCGCTTTGTGCGTGGGGCTCCGCCATCTAGGACTGCCCAGTTAGGCGGCCCCTTGGAAGACCTGCAGAATCTAACTGACCCTAGCTCATACACACACACACATCACACACGTCTACACTCTCCTCTATGGGTTCCTCACTCACACTCTCTCTCCCTACCTTCCTGCCAGTTGCCATCTTTTTCTCCTCTGCCGTTAAAAATACATTTTTGAAGCACCACCTATTTTTATCTAGCTCTTTTGTCGGGAAGGGTTGTACTCAAGAGTAATAAAAGCATTTTACAGAAAGAAATTTTAATAAATATACACTGAGTGGCCAGATTATTATAATCTCTGAACGCATAATAATCAGGCCACTCAGTGTATATCCTATATAATAAAGGGCTAATATGCAAATTGTCCCCTCGACCAGGAGTTCGACCAGCAGGCAGGCCGGCCAACTGCCCATGTCTCCTCCCCTTAGCCAGGCTGGCCGGACCCCACCCATGCATGAATTCATGCACCAAGCCTCTAATAAATATATATATATATATATATATATATATATATATATATATATATATATATATATATACACACACACACACACACACACACACACACTGAGTGGCCAGATTATTATGCGTTCAGAGATCATAGTAATCTGGCCACTCAGTGTATATCATATTTTCTCTGGTTGTGTAGCTGAGTTGGTTGGAGCATTGTCCTGTGCACCAAAAGGTTGTGGGTTTGATTTCCCATCATGACACATCCCTAGGTTTTGGGTTTGATCCTCAGTCAGGGCACATATGGGAGATAAGAGATAGATGTTTCTTTTTCATCTCTCTCTCTTTTTCTCTCTCTCTCTCTCTCCTTCCCTCCTTTAATCTCTCTTTAAAAACCAATAAATCATCATTCAGGTAAGTATAAAATATAACTATCATATTTAAAAATTAGTATAAACCCTAATTTTAAAAATATTGAAAAATGAATTTACATAACTTTTTGCCCTTTTCTGTTTAATAGCCATCTTTAGTTTCCATCTATTTCAGACTTCAAAAAAACTCAAAGGCAATGAAATGCCTTTTGCAGGATCCTCTACATGGACCAAGGTGTCAATAATTGTAAAAGAAGATGAAAGACCATATGATCCAACTTATCGCACAAATGAGAATTGCCCTTTCAGGGAATAACTATATTGAGACCTCAGATTGCTCACCTGAGATGTATAGTCCAGTCTGGGATTGTCTAGTCCCTTCACATCAGCCACATGAGCCTGCCCTTTAGTTGTCCATTAAAATGCTCAATCAACCTGTGGTTTTTGGGTAATATGGAAAGTGGAGAGTCCATTATATGCATCATAATTGGTCCCACTGATGTATGCCTGGGGTTGCAACTCCAGCACTATTACTAAATGTAATGTGTTCAGGAAACCTGAAAAGAAAACAAATTTGTTTTTATAAGGCCTGGATTTTGTGTCCTGAGTCCATGGAACACATGGGGATGGCTAGGCAGACCTGAAACAGGTATGAACTACAGTCAGAATTCACTGATACCCTCTGGATTGGAATAGAGGAAGAATATGAAGTCAACTTCCCAGAATATCCAGGCCTGTTGGATCAGCAGTCTATCCCTATGCAATGTATTTAGCCTTGGCTAGAATTGGGCAGACAAGACAGGTTTTCCAAAGATTTTTTAAGGATAATAGCAGTGTATGTCTATAGGCCCAGTCCAGGATAGTGTCAGAGTTCTTATGGACCATCTTTTCATGAATCCCGGAGGCAATCACTTTATATGTGCTTGCTCTGGGGAAGACGACGGTTTAGTCTTCACATTTAGTTGATAAAATTGATCTAATTTTTGTTATATTCTTCCTTTTCAGTCCAGAGACCTCTCTAGTGAGAAACCACATGGGTAACTGAAAGTTTTTAATATCAGAATTGATTTTTGTACAAATGTATTTTCCCTACATGCTTTATATGTCAGGTCATGGCTTATGAGTGACTTAATCAAGTAGCTGGGCTATTAGCTATCACCCATAAGGCAGGTAGGTTTAAGCAGGGGTGAGGAGCTTTATTTCTGCCAAGGGCCTTTTGGATATTTGTAACATCATTCAAGGTCCATACAAAATTATCAACCTAAAAAGTAGCCTGCTGGAGGAGTGAAGATGGTGGCTGGCAGGATGGAGGTGAGGGAAAGGATGTGAGGGCATGAGTGAGGGCATGAAAGGAGAGTGTGAGGTGTGTGTGTGAGTGAGTGAGGGACAGTTAAATCTGGCAGGAGAAGCAGGGGCTGGTAGACCAGGCTCTCTTGGAGAGGAAGATCTACCACCGCTGTGGACACTCCCCAGGATGGGGGACTCGGGCACGGAGCCCATGCCATCTTGAAGGGGAGAGCAACCTCTTCTAGGAACTCATCAACACCACCACCCAGACAGCCCTTGGACACTGCCCTGTAGCCACTCCAGCCAAAATCCTGCTGCCCCACCTCAGACCTGCAAACCCTAGGACCTCCATCTCCAAAGGTGCACCATTCCCGCAGCAGTAAGTGCAAATTCACTCTTCCCCAGTGGCAGATCTCCAGACACCACAGTTGCACATTTCCAGCACACAGGTCTCCTGAGCCCACCACTCCACAGGAAGCTCTTGGGAGCTGCTGTGAACCCCCACTGGGTGCAATCTTGTACAGACAGGGGTGCACTGCCCCAGCAGTGGAAATGCTGAATTCACTCATACTGGATACCTGCCCACAGACACTTTGGTCTTGCAACTTCAGCACCAGGGCCCCTCAGAGTGTGTCAGAGCTCCACGCCAGCAAACTCATGACCACAGTCACACGTTTCCAGCACGCAGGCCTCCTGAGCCCATCACTCCACAGGTCACTCTTAGGAGCTGCTGTGAACCCCCGCTTGATGAAATCTTGTACAGACAGGGGTTCACTGTCCTGGCAGTGGAAATTCTGAATTCACTCATTCTGGATACCTGCCCACAGACACCTGGATCATGCAGCTTCAGCACCAGGGCCCTTCAGAGTGTGTCAGTGCACCATGCTGGCAAACGCACCTTGTGTGCTCCTGTGAGCTTCCACTGGGAGCGTGCGTATCCAACCACTGATGCAGAAGCAAAAACTGAGTCTTCCAACCCCACAGCTGCAGAGCTTTGGACACTACAGTTGTGCTTTTCCAGTGCGCAGGCCTCCCAAGCCAACTGCTCTACAGGAAGCTCTTGAGTGCCACTGTGAGCCCCCACTGGGCATACTCTTATCCAAGCAAGGCCGCACTACCCTGCAGTAGAAATTCTGAATTAACCTGAATACCTGTCCACAGACCTCGATCACGTGGCTTCATCACCAGGGCCCCTCAGAATGCATTAGTGCGCTGGGCTGGCATATGTACCACAGGTGCCCCTGTGAGCAGCCACTGGGTGTGTGCATATCCAACCACGAGGGCAGCAGCAAAAACTGAGACTTCCCACATCACAGCTACAGAACTCTGGACAACACATTTGCGCCTTTCCAGAGCACAGGCCTCCTGAAACCCACCACCCCAACAGATGGCTCCTGGGTGCCTCTGTGAGACCGTGCTGGGCATGTGCAATTTCAACCAAGTGTGCAAGGCAGCAAAAATTGGGACATCCCCTTCACTGGCTGCTGAATTCTGTACACCACAGTTTCACCTTTCCAGCTCGCAGGTCTACATCAAGAGAAACCAAATAGCTCAAGAAGAGAGCTATGCTACATTACCAAGCCCAGGAGACCTGAGAGATCACACCAGTAGCACCATACCCAAAAGGACCTGGGTAGCAAAGCAGTCAGATCTAAGACACAGAAACAATTAAAACATTACAGCAAAACATGGGGAGACAAAAAAACAATCCCCAAAGGAAACAAAAAGAGGGATTACCACAAAGGGAGTTAAATGAAATGAAAGCAAGGAACATGTCACAGAAAGAATTCAGAGTAATGGTTATAAGGATGTGCAAACAGCTGGATGACAAATACACACAACACAATGACAATTATAAGGAGTTGATTGAGAGTGTCACCAACACAAAAAGGAATAAAGAGTAAATGAAGAATGACCTAGCTGCAATAAAGAACACAATGGAAGGCTGAAACAGTAGACTAGTAGAAGCTGAGGACCGCATCAACAAATTAGAAGACAAGGTAAGAAAAAACACACAAACACAGCAGCAACTAGAAAAAAAACTTAAAAAGCAAGAGGAGAGCCTAAGGGACCTTTGGGACAACACGAAATGAAACAACAACCACACAATAGGGGTAACAGAAGGAGAGAAAGCGAAACAAGAAATGGAAAACCTGTTTGAAGAAATAATGAAAGAAAACTTCCCTGACATTGGTAAAAACAAAACAAAACAAAAACAAACAAATAAACAAACAAAAAACAATGCAAGTCCAAGAAGCACATAGAGTCCTAAACAAGATTAACCCAAAAGATCAACACCAAGACACATCATAATTAAATTGGCAAACATCAATGACAAAGTAAGAATCTTAAAGGCTGCAAGAGAGAGACAGAAATGTATCTACAAAAGATCTCCCATTAGAATATCAACAGAAACACACCTGACCAGAAAGGAATGGAACGAAATATACAAAGTGATGCAAAGAAAGGGACTGACTCCAAGAATAATATACCCAGTAAGGCTATCATTCAAAATTGAAGGTGGAATCAGGAGATTCAAAGACAAAAAAAAGGGCTAAGAGAGTTAATTACCACCAAGCCAGCAATGCAAGAGATGCTAAAGGGACTTCTGTAAAAAAAAGAAACAGAAAGGCAAGAAGAAACACAAACATTAAGAATAAAAATGATGACAAACAAGTACTTATCAATAATAAATGAAAGATAAATGGATTAAATGCTCCAATAAAAAGACATAGAGTAGCCAAATGGATAAGAAAACATGACCCATATATTTGCTGTCTGTGAGAGACCCACCTGAGAACAAAGGATTCACACAGACTGATAGTGAAGGGATGGAAAAAAATATTTAAACAAATGGAAATGAGAAAAAGGCTGGGGTTGCAATACTTATATCTGATAAAATAGACCTCAAAGTAAAGGCCATAACAAGAGATAAGGATAGCCACTACATAATACTAAAGGAATCAATTCAACAAGAAGATATAACTCTGGTAAACAAATATGCATCCAATAGAGGAGGACCCAAATAAATAAAACAACTTCTGAAAGATATCAAGGAAGAGATTGATAGCAATACAGTCTTACAAGGGGACTTCAATAGCCCACTGGCACCACTGGATACATCTTCTAAAAAAAATTGGCAAAAAAACAACAATCCTAAATGACTCAGTTGATCAGATGGACTTAATTGATATCTTCAGAATATTTCACCCCAAAGGTACAGAATATACATTCTTCTCCAGTGCACACTGGACATTTTCAAAGGTAGACCACATATCAGGATATAGGCAAAGTGTCTTCAAATTCAAGAGGATAGAAATAATAATAAGCATCTTCACAGATAAAAATAGCATAAAATTATAAATCAACTACAATAAAAACAATGAAAAAATCAAATACTTGGAGGCTAAATAGCATGCTATTAAACATGGATTGGGTTACCAAAGAGATCATAGAAGATATAAAAATCATCCTGGAAACAAATGACTATGAAACACAACAATCCGAAATCTATGGGACACTATGAAAGCAGTCCTGAGAGGAAACTTCATAGCTCTACAAACCTACCTCAAAATAAACCAAGAAAAAATTGTAATAAATTGTCTAACCTTCCAACTTAAATAATTAGAAAGAGAACAAAAGAAAATCCCAGTGTGAACAGAAGGAAGGAGATAAAAAAGGTCAGATCAGAAATAAACAACATAGAGACCAAAAAATAAAAAAAATAAAGATCAATGAAATGAAGAGCTGTTTCTTTTAAAAAAATATATATTTTATTGATTTTTTACAGAGAGGAAGAGAGAGGGATAGAGAGTTAGAAACATCAATGAGAAAGAAGCATCGATCAGCTGCCTCTTACACACCCCCTACTGGGGATATGCCTGCAACCAAGGTACATGCCCTTGACCGGAATCAAACCTGGGACCCTTGAGTCCACAGGACGACGCTCTATCCACTGAGCCAAACTGGTTTCGGCAAGAGCTGTTTCTTTTAAAGGATAAACAAGATTGATGAACTGCTAACCATGCTCACCAAGAAACAAACAGAGAGGACGAAAATAAATAAAATCAGAAATTTATGAGGGTAAGTAACAACTGACCCAACTGATATACAAAGGGTTGTAAAAAAAATACTATGAACAACTCTACTCAAACAAACTGGACAACCTCGAGGAAATGGACACAGCCCTAGAAAAATACAACCTTCCAAAACTCAATAAAGAAGAATAAAAAAAAAAACCTGAATAGGCCAATAACTACTGATGAAATTGAAACAGTAATCAAAAAGCTTCCAGCAAACAAAAGCCCTGGACCAGATAGCTTCACAGGGAAGTTTTGCCAAACATTCAAAGAAGTAAAACCAATATTTCTCAGACTATTCCAAAAAATTCAAGAGGAAAGCACAATTCCAAGCTCTTTCTATGAAGCCAGCATTACCCTAATCCCAAAAGCAGATAAAGACTCCACAAAGAAAGAGAATTACAGGCCAATATCCCTGAAGAACAAAGATGCTAAAATCCTCAATAAAATTCTAGCAAACCGGATCCAGCATTACATTAGAAAGATCATACAACATGACCAAGCGGGATTTATTCCAGGGATGCAAGGTTGGTACAATATCTACAAATCAATAATCGTTGTACATTACATAAAAAAATTGAGAGACAAAAATCACATTATCATATCAATTGATGCAGAAAAGGCATTTCACAAAAATCCAACACCCTTTTCTGATAAAAACGTCCAGCAAAGTGGGAATAGAAGGATCATACCTCAACATAATAAAAGCCTTATATGACAAACCTACAGCCAACATCATAATCAATGGGCAAAAACTAAAACCATTTCCCTTAAGAACAGGAACAAGACAGGGATGCCCACTTTCATCACTCCTGTTCAACATAGTACTATAAGTGCTAGCCAAAGCAATTAGACAAGAAGAAGAAATAAAAGACATCCAAATTGTAAAAGAATAAATGAAATTGTCATTATTTGCAGATGACATGATACTGTTCATAGAAACCCCTAAAAACTCCATCAAAAAAAATATTAGACTTAATAAATGTATTCAGCAATGTAGCAGGATACAAAATTAATGCCAAGAAATCCATGGCATTTGTATAAGGAAATAGTGAACTTACAGAAAGAGAAATTAGAAAAACAATCCCATTTACCATTGCACAAAAATTAATTAAGATACCTAGGAATAAACTTAACTAAAAAGGTAAAAGACCTCTCCTCAGAACACTACAGGATATTGAAAAAAGAGATAGAAGACATAAACAGATTGTAGAACACAACGTGTCCATGGATTGGTAGGATCAACATCATTAACATGTCCATAGTACCCAAAGCAATCTATAGATTCAATGCACTCCCCATTAAAATACCAACACTATATTTCACAGACCTAGAACATACTCTCCAAAAATTCATCTGGAATAAAAAAAAAAAAGACCCCAAATATCTGCAGCGATCCTCAGAAAGAACAAAGTAAGAGGGATCTCAATACCAGATATCGAGATGTATTACAGAGCCACTGTTATAAAAACTGCCTGGTCCAGGCAGAAGAACAGATGTATAGACCAAGGAAATAGAATAGCGAACGCAGAAATTGACCCAAACCACTATGCTCAATTAATATTTGACAAAGGAGGCAAGAACATACAATGGAGTCAAGACAGTCTTCAATAAATGGTGCTAGGAAATTTGGTCAGATGCATGCAAAAAAAAAAATTAAACTAGACCACCAACTTAGTCCGTTTTTGTTTAAATTTATTATTGAAAGGTACTGGTTTGTAGCCATTTTTATTGTTTGTGCCTGTGTTCCTTCTTACCTTTCTATTTCTTCATTTTACACCTATCCCTTTAGCATTTGTTGCATTTCTGGCTTGGTAGTGACCAACTCCCTTAGGCTTTTTTTGTCTGTGAAACTCCTTATTTCCCCTTCAATTTTGAACAATAGCCTTGCTGGATAGAGTATTCTTGTATTCAGTCCCTTGCTTTGCATCACTTTGTAAATTTCCTTCCATTCTTTTCTGGCCTGACGTGTTTCTGTTGAGAAATAATTTGATAATCTAATGGGAGTTCCCTTCTATGTAACTTTCTGTCTCTTTCTTGCTGCCTTTAAGATTCTTTCTTTGTCCTGAACATTTTTCATTGTAATTATGATGTGTCTTGGTGTGGGTCTTTTCGGGTTCATCTTGTTTGGGACTCTGCGCTTGTGTGACTGTTTTCTTCCCTACATCAGAGAAGTTTTCTGACATTATTTCTTCAAATAGGTTTTCTAACCCTTGATCCTCTTCCTGTTGTTCTGGCACCCCTATTATTCGTATGTTGCTTCGTTTCATGTTTTCCCATAGCTCCCTTAGGTTCTCCTCCTGTCTTTGAATTTTTTTCTCCAATTGCAGTTCAGTTTTGGTGTGTTTTGTTCCCTGTTTTCTAATTTGCTAATTCGGTCTTCCGCTTCTCCTAGTCTACTGTTGAAATATTCCATGGTGTTTTTTATTGCAGCTATATTACTCTTCATTTCTTCTTGATTCTTACATAAGTTGTAGATATTTTCATCCATCCAGTTTATGAACTGTTTGACCCTTACTCTCAATTCTTTTTCTGACATATTTCATGCCTCTGTTTCACTTAGCTGCTTTTCTGCCGATTCCTCTTTTTCTTTCCTTTGGGATTTCTTTGTCTACCCATTTTTGATCCCTCCAACTCATCTAGATGTCGAGTCATTCAGAGGCTATTCCTTGGGTGGCATTGGCTCCTCGGGCTGCAGTTGCTCCTCAGGCAGTTGCAGGAGTGGCTGTTCCTCAGTTGTCAGCGGCTCCTCTGATGGGTGCTATTCGTAGCAGTGGTGGCTCCTCTGGCTGATGGGGGGAGGCTTCTCACACAGCTGCTGTTCCTCTGACAGGGCTAGACTGATCACGAGGTTTTTGCTCCTCAGATTGGGGTGGGCTTTGCGTGGTGGGTACTCGTCGGATGGGGGCGGACTGCACATGTGGCAGCTGCTCCTTGGATCGAGGTCGGCTGCACACTTCTGCTGTTCCTCAGATGGGGCGGGCTACTCATGATGCTGCTGCTCCTTGGACAGGGGCAGGCTGCTCACATGGCTTCTGCTCCTCAGACGGGAGATGGGCTGCTTGCACAGCTGTTGCAAAGGAGAATACATATGGAGAAAACACCACAGAACAAACAGATCAACTAAAAATTGCAAACACCAAACACCCAACAAAGAGGGTGGGGGAAGAATCTGTAAAGATTGAGCTTATATACAGAAAATAAGGTTAAGAATTGGATGAGTATGGGGAGGACTTCAGTTCAGTATATATGAAGTAGAAAGGGGATGAGTGGATAAGAAAGAGAATGAGAAGAAAAATATAATAATAATAAATTTACAAAATTTGATTTAAAAATGGTATAAAGTAGCAAATAAAATGATGAAAAAATAATGCGAAAATAAATAGAAAATAATGCAACAAACAAAAAAAGGAAAAAAGAAGAAGAAAAAAGAGAGAGATAACAAAATAATAATAATAAAATAAAAATAAAAATGAAAAAATGTAGTGTCATTCCTTTGGCTGTCTTTAGATCCCAGTCTTCTGTACTATACTGTTTCTCAGTTTCCTGTTGCTATGACTGAAGGCTTATCTTTAGGCCAGTCACTGTGGACTCTCAGGGACTATTCAGATTTTTTTAATCCTTTGTACCATTCAGGGTGGAATCTGGGTGTGGCTGTATTGGTTGCCTGGAGCCTGGAGGGAGGGATTATCTGTTTAGGACAAAATGGCTGTCCAGGTCTCAGGCTCAGGTATGATTCAGCGCCATACTCTCTGCCACTTCTCCTTGACCCTCTCCTCTCCCTAGCCTCTTCACAAACTCCACAAGTCTGCACCATCTCCTTCAACTTAGCCATGGGTGAGTGTCTGTATCCGAAAGGTCCTATGAACTAGGTTCAGTGAAGAAAAGCACAGGCCACAGAGAGGGGAAAGACTGTGCCTCTGTGACCTCTTCTCCTGCCAGCACTGTGCAGTCTGGTCAGCCCTTCAGGTTGCCCCATCTGGACTGTCTTTTGTGATTGTGGACCCAGATCTAGAATCTCCTGCCACCAGCAGTCCTGCGGACCTCCTTTCTACAGTCAGATGCTGTGCCTCTCCCAAGGGACATGTGGTTTTCCTCTGACCCTCTGGGCTCAGAGGTCTGGCAGACTCTCCTGCACAGATCCTTGATTTTACCTTTCTCCAGGGGTCCTCTGCCTTTCCTGGCTGCAAATTGTCTCACCAGCTGAGTCTCCTTCACCAATTCATGGTAGGTGTTATTTGTTTTAGCTGCTCGTTCTATCTGCTCGGGACACGTTCATCTATCCTGCTGTCATATTGTCTCCTCCTTTTCTTTTTTATAATCCATTTATGATTGTTTTATTTTCTTCCTGTGGATTTGAGTTACTATCTGGTGTAATTTCTTTACTCCAGTATAGATCTGTACCCACCAGACTCCTTTGTGCTATTATTTTCAAATGCATTGCATTTCTATATGTTATAGACCAATAATATAACTGTATATATTATTGTTTTACTAGAGGCCCAGTGCACGAATTCATGCACAGGTGGGGTCCAGCCGTCTCGGCCCCAATCAGTGCGAATCGGGGCCAGGCCTGTCATGAGGAGGAGACAGTGGGAGGTTGGCTGGCTTGCCCACCCTGATTGGGGTCGGATCAGGGTCAGACCAGCTGGAGGCAGGGGCCAAGGGCAATTGGTCAGCAGGCCCCAATCCCGATTAGGGTGGGAGAGCTGATTGGGGGCAGGGCCATCCATTGGGAGGGGCTGTGGGTGGTGGGTTGGCCTGCCCTGACCCCAAATGGTGGGGCCTATCAAGGGTCAGCAGCCAGGGACGGGGCCGTGGGAGGTTGGCCAGACAGCCCCTCCCCTGATTGGTGTGGTGGGGCTGATTGGGGGCAGAGCTGATGAGGGTAGGAGCTGCAGGTGGTTGGCTGGCCATCCCTGCCCCTTATCTGGGTTGGGGGGCTGATCTGGGATGAAGCCATGTGGGAAGAGGTGCTATAGGAGGTTGGTCAGCCAGTCCCACCCCCTATTGGGGTAGGGGGATGATCAGGGGCAGGGTCGGCTGGTGGGAAGGGCTGCAGGCCAATCAGGGTGTGGCAGACCAATCGGGGGTGGGTCTGGCTGGAGGTAAGGGCTGCAGGAGGTTGGCTGGCCGGCCCCATCCCCTGATCAGGCTGGTTTTCTGGCCACAGTGGGTGTCATAGCAACCATTCGATATGTTTGTTACAGCATTCTGGTCACTGGCTTTTTATATATATAGATATAATTGCTTTTTAAATCAGTTAAGAGAAGAAATGCATTTGCACTAGGTTTTATAATTAAATAACTTTACTAGTTATCTGTGTTTTTGTTTCTTTTGTTTTGTTTTGTTTGTTTTTGTAGATTCAAATTACTTTCTGGCATCAGTTGTTTTTAGCCTGAAGTCATTTTACTGGTATTTTTAAAAATGTGAGTCTACCAACAAAACATTCTTTCAATTTGTGTTTAGCTGGTTATAACTTTACTAGGGGTCCTGTGCACAAATTTGTGAACCTTGAAAAGAACTGTGTGCCGCAAGGCTGCAGTGGGCACAGGGCAGGTCTCACCCCATCCTCCGTGCCCCTGCCTGACCCCTCCCACTGCCCCTGGTCCCGTCTGTCGGCAGTCCTGCTCCTGCTACTGCCATTCCTACACACTGTTGGTGCTGGCCCCACTTGCACCTGCTGATGGTGCAGAACAATTGGGGCTGGTGCCAGTGGCGGCTGCTACCCAGATCACCCCTCAGGAGCCGGGAGGTGGAGAAGCAATGAGGGGCAATCGGGACCAGCAGCCACTGCTCAAACCCGCTGATGGTACCAAGCCATCAGGGTCAGCCCTGGACACCAGCAGCAGGTGCTAGTGAAGGCTCTGGCACCGGCAGTGGGTACGAGTGGGGCCGGCATCAGCAGCAGGTGTGAGTGCCTGCAGTGGGTGCAACCAGAGCCAGTATCAGCAGCTGGTGCAATTGCCATGCAGGAACACGGCACTCAGGAGCAATGAATTTTTAGTAACCACCAGAGACTCACCCCAATGACAGCAACCAGCGCCCCACTTTGGTCTGGTGCCCCCACTCACCTGCTTCACCATCTTGCCATGGCCAATGCCTGCCATGTTCCGCACTCTGCCGCCTGCTGCTGATGCCCACCATTTTCCATGTGCACCCCCTGGTGGTCAGTGCACATCATAGTGACTGGTTGTTCAGTTGTTTCACCATTCGGTCTATTTGCATTTAGGGTTTTATATAGAGAGACTAGAGTCCCTGTGCATGAAATTCGTGCATGGGGAGGTCCCCTTAGCCCAGCCTGCACCATCTCCAATCCAGGACCCCTAAGGGGTCTCACAATCTGGGACCACTGGCTCCTAACTGCTTACCTGCCTGCCTGCCTGATTGCCCCTAACTGCCCCCCTGCTAGGCTGATCTCCCCTAACCACCTCTGCCTGCTGGCCTGATTGCCCCCAACTGCCCTCACTGCCAGCATGGTCACCCCTCATTGCCCCCCCTGCCGGCCTGGTCACCCCCAACAGCCCCCCCACTAGCCTGGTTGCCCCACTCTGCCTGCTGTTCGGTCGTTATTCTGATGGTGTCCTGGACAGTTTGCATATTCCTCTATTATTAGTGTAGATTATACCTTCAGTATAAAATTTTTGGTATACAGTATTTTTCTTTTATTGCTTTGACAAATCATTCCAATGCCTTCTATCATCCATTATTTCTGGTGAGGGCTCAGATGTTAATCTTATTAAGATTACCTTATAAATGAATAATTGCCTTTATTTTCCTTCTTTCACATAGGTCTTTTTTTTCCCATCATTTTCACTATGATGTATCTTGATGCAGATTTATATGTATGTATGTGTGGATTTCATTGAGCCTATATAATATATTCATAGATTTCCTCAAATGTGGAAAGTTTTCAGCCACTAATTCTTTAATTTTGTTTTCATTCTTTTTTTCTTCTCTCCTTTTACTTCTCTATTATGTATATGTCATTATAATTAATGGTGTTCTACATTTCTTTGATGTTTTATTTTGCTGTATTCTCTCTTCTCTGTTTTTTTTTTCAATTGAATAATCATTATTGTTCTCTATTAAAGTTTACTTATTCCTTTTGTCAGTTCAAATCTTCATTGAGCACCTTTGTGAATTTTTGTTATTGTATTTTTAAACCCAAGTTTCCATAGGTTTTATTATTTATAAATTTCATCTTTTATTGAAATTGTGAATTTGATGGGGAATTTTCATAAACCTTTTCTCCGTTTAAACATGGTTTTGTTTAGTTATTTAAGTAGGTTTAATTGGCTGCTTTGATGTATTTGTCTGTTAAAACTTACATCTGGATCCTCTTATAGGCGGTTTCTGCCCCCCCTGCTCCCGTTTTCCCCTATATGTGGGCTCTGCTTTCCTGTTTCTTTACATGTGCCTAAGTTTCATTGAAAATTGGATATTTCAGATAATATATTAAAGCAACCCAAATACTGATTCCCTTTCCTCACTGTTTCTGTTGTTTGCTTGTTTGTTTGTTAAGTCACCTATCTACACTATTTTAGCGAAGTATATTTTCCCCATAGTCAATATTCTGATGCCTCTATTCAGAGAGTGTAGTCTCTTGAATCATAGTGGTGTTAGCAGAGTTCTGTTTTATTGGCTCTTTCTCTTATCTTTCTAATATAATTTGTCTTCTTTTGGTATAATTCTCAACTATTAGGCTCCACCAAAAATAAGCTTATTTTTCTATTGCTTTCAAACATGCCCTGGGTCATAAATTGCTTTATAGTCTGATCCATTTACATCCAAAATCTTCCATATGTACTTTGTGAGGCCAGTCTTTAAGGTTTATTCTGACCATAGAAGTTCTATACTCAACTTTTTTTCCTGGTTCTTTCTGACAAACTAGCTGACCTATAATTTTTTGTTGCTTCCTTAGAGCTATCAGTACCCTCATAATTATTTATCACCAAAATAATCATTGTTTTCAAAGTCATCCTTAGTCTGGATCTTTCTCATACTCTTTGAAAAAAAAATCACTTTCTTTAGGGACTGCTTTGTCACTCTATATTCTTATGAAGATCCTGTCTTTCCTTCCAGGTAAAGTTCATGAGTCATGGATAAAGAGTTTAGAGTGTTAACACCCATGTTTTATGTGCAGGGCACAAGGAGAAGGTTGTAGTGTCTAGTTTTCTTCTTGTACCTTTCCTTAATTTATATTTAACTTAAGTAAGAGCAATGAGAAATCTATTATTCTTGGCCTGCCCAAGTTAGGGTGGAACCTTTACCCTACAAGTGGGACCTAAATGAAGAAAGGGAGCCTCCAACACCTCAGCCATATTTGCAAGAAATTTAGTCTCTGGAGTTTAGAGATAAAGGAGATATGATATGTAATGCTGGTAAATTGTCCTTCCATGTGAGAGATTGTATTCCTTGACGGGAGATAATGGGGGAGGGGGTCGTGTGGTTTTGGAGCAGAACTTACATCATGCTGAACTTGCATTGGAAGCAAGAGAGGGAATTATTCATGGCTCAAATACACACACTTTTACTGTTGTTACTATAATTTACTATATTTTCTTGAATGTGTTTCTTCATTTGTTGTATTCTTTTTGTAAAATTTCCAGGAACTGTAAATCTTTCTTTTTATAACTTTAACAAGTTAGAGTTATTTTAATGAGAAATGAGTCCACTGAGCTCCTGAAGACACGATTCCAGAAGTGAAAGTTCAATGTTGAATTTTCAATTCTTCATATGTTCTAGATATTAGTCCTTTGCAGAGTATGTGGTTTGCAAATTCTTTTTTCCAGTTAGTACCTTGATATTTTGTCCTTTTAGCATAGTCTTTTGTACAATAAAATTTTTATTTTTTATGAGGTCCCATTTATTAATTTTATCTTTATCACAGTTTTGGTTTTAAGTCTAAAATCTCTGCATAGCCCTATATCACCAAGATTTTCTTTTATGTATTTTTTCTAAGTGTTTTATAGATATACATTTTACAGCTTTGTATGAGATCCATTTTTGTTAATTTCTGTATAAGGTGTGAAGTTTAGTTCAAGGGTGTTTTTTGTGTGTTTTTGTTTGTTTGTTTTATTTTGTGTTAGGTTTCCTTTTTTTTTTTTGCCCATAGGTATCCATATTTGTTTAAAAGACCCTTTATCCTTCATTAAATTATTACTCCACCTCTGTAAAAAGATTAGTTAAACATTAATGTCTGAGTTTATTTCTGGCTTCTCTGTTCTGTTTGAAAAATTATATGTCTATCCATTCACTAGTAGCATAATGTCTTTATTACTGTAGTGTGTCTTAAAATTGAAAAGAGTTATCTTTTAAATACTGTTTTAGCTTTTTTTTTTAAAGCTGGCATTACTTTTAGAAATTTTATGTCTACCACCAAATACTGAGCTGTTATTCTGATAGAATTTATATTACATCTATAGACCATTTAGGAATAAGGATATAATTGACATCTTTACTATATTGAATATTCTAATCATGAACATTGTATGTTCTCTCCATTAACTTAGGTCTTCTTTGAATTTTCCATTAGAGTTTTATAAATTTCATGTATGGATCTTGTACATGTTTTGTCCAGATTTATGCCTACATATTTTATTTATGGGGAATGACTATTAATAAAGTGCATTTATTTTTAAATTTTGATTTTCAATTGTTTGTACTCAGTTTATAAAATTTGACTGATTTTTGCATGTTAATCTTGTATCACATGATATTTTTTAGCTCAATTATTAGTTCTTATAAAAGTTAAGGTAAAAATGTTTTACATTTCTATGATCTTATAACTTATTTTGTGGTAAATTTAGATTTGATTAATAAACCTATATCACTTTAGAGGGAAAAAGTAGAATAAAATGGATGTTGTATTATATAAAACACTAAAAGAAATGTATCCACTAGCTTTGTTTACCAAAGATTTACATAAATTATATGAACTTGAATTTTCAAAATATTTCTGAGTTATCTTTCATAAGAATTTGCTGTTATTATTGGTATTGTTATTATTGTTGCTGCTGTTGTTGAAGTGAAGTGTAGCATATTTAAAGTACTAGACTTCCAATGTTCTTTATTTGGGGGAGATCTTAAGAATGTTTATTTCTCATAAACATGTATTTTGCTTTATAAAACAATCATAATAGAGCTTCATTAATTTACAGCATGAACAAGAATAAACTCAAAATGGACTAACGATTTAAATGTTCAACTTAAAACCATAAAAATCCTAGAAGAAAAGATAGGCAATAAAATATTAAACATTTTTTGTAGCAATATTTTTCTTATATATCACCTCAGGCAAGAGAAACAAAGAAAAAATAAACAAATGAGATTACTTCAAACTAAAAAGATTTACACAGCAAAGGAAACCATCAACAAAATGAACAAATATTCCACTGAATGGGAACATATTTGCCAATTATATATCTTATAAAGGTTAATATAAACAATTATAAAGGCCTTATAAAACTCAACACACACACACACACAAACACACAACAACAATCCAATTAAAATTGGACAAAGGAACTGAATAGACACTTCTCCAAAGAGGATGTATAGATAGCCATTATACATGAAAACATGCCCAGTGTCACTAATCATCATATAAATGCAAATTAAAAACACAAGGGATATCATCTCACACCTGTCAGAATGGCTATCATCAATAAATCAATAATAAACAAGTGTTGCCAAGGATATGGAAAAAAGGGAATGTTCGTACACTGTTTTTGGGAATGCAGGTTGGTGTAGCCACTATGGAAAACAGTATGGAGTTGCCTCAGAAAATTAATAATATTACTGCCTTATCACCCAGCAATTCCACTTCTGGAAATATATCTAAAGAACCCTGAAATACTAATTAGAAAGAATATATGCACCACTATGTTCATTGCAGCATTATTTATAATAGCTGAGATTTGGAAGTAGCCCAAGTGCCCATCAGTAAATGAGTGGGTAAAAAGCTGTGGTACATTTACACAATGGAATACTATGATTTTACTCATGTGTGCAATAGAATGAATAAAATAAATTAACAAACAAAATAGAAACAGACTCATAGATAGAAAACAGAATAACAGCTGTCAGGGGGGAGGGGGTTGCAAGGCTGGGTGAAAAGGGTGAAGGGATTTAAAAAAAATACTCAGAGACACAGACAATTGCATGGTGATCACCAGAGGGAAAGGTGGGTGGGGGAAGTGAAAGTAGGTATAAGGAGTATAAATGGTAATGGAAGTAGACTTGACTTGGGGTGGTGAATATACAATACAATATACAGATGATGTATTATAGAATTGTACATTTGAAATCTACATAATTTTATTAAGTATTGTTACCTGGATAAATTTAGTTAAAAAGTAAAAAGAAAAACAATAATATAGATAATAACCAAATAATTATTCCACAAATAAATATTTCTATACAAGAGGATCAGTGCACGAAATTCGTGCACTGGGGCGGGGGGGAGTCCCTCAGCCCAGCCTTTACCCTCTCCAATCTGGGGCCCCTTGAGGTCCTCTCACAATCCAGGACTGCTGGCTCCCAACCGCTCACCTGCCTGCCTGCCTGATTGCTTCTAACCACTTCTGCCTGCCAGCCTGATCACCCCCTAACCACTCCCCTGCCAGCTTGATCGACACCTAACTGCTCCCCTGCTGACCCAATTGCCCCTAACTGCCCTCCCCAGCCGGCCCGGTCACCCATAACTGCCCTCCCCTTCTGACCCAGTCACCCTTAACTGTCCTCCCATGCAGGTCTGGTTGCCCCCAACTGCCCTACCCTGCTGGCCCGATCACCCCCAACTGCTCACCCCTGCAGACCTGCTCACCCCTAACTGCCCTCCCCTACTGGCCCGGTCACCCCTAACTGTCCTCCCTTGCAGGCCTGGTCCCCCCCAACTGCCCTCCCCTGCTGGCCTAATTGCCCACAACTGCCCTCCCCTGCCAGCCATCTTATGGTGCCCGTCTTGTGTCCACATGGGGCCTACCATCTTTGACCACATGGAGGTGGCCATCTTGTGTGTTGGAGTGATGGTCAATTTGCATATTACCTACTTATTAGATAGGATATAAACTAGAGGCCCGGTGCATGGATTCGTGCCCCCCTGGTGGTCAGTGCATGTTGTAGCTCAACTCAGATGCTCAATGCAGGATCTGCCGAGCTGTGGTGACTTTGCAGTTGCGATTCTTGGTTCTCAGGTGAGGCATCGAAACCAGAGAGGAGGGAGCCCGATTCCGGTGTGCGTCACCTGAGAACTGCACTGTCACAATTCAGGACCCCTAGGGGGATATTGCAGAGCCTGTTTCAGCCCATTCCCCACAGGCCAGGCCAAGGAACCCCACCAGTGCACGGAGGGCCTCCAGTTTACTTATAAAATAAAGAAATTATATAATAAAATTCATTAGTTCAGTCTGAAGATTATTAAAAATATATAAATAATCACACTATTACAGCTATTTCTGAATTATTGACTCATAAACATACAAATATCTTCTAACAACATTTTTACAATTTTAGAATTAGATTAAGAGAAACAAAATAAAATAAATAAAATATTGTGTAAGTCCAGATATAAAAGAGTTGTTTTCCTTCACAATAAGAACACAATTTTTAAGTGATTTGAACTAAAAATATGCAAACAAATAGAAACTAGATAACAGATTATCTGCTATCTCCAACACCATAGAGTACAAATCTCTATCATTATTAATGCATAGAGATCACCAGACATTCATATTACACAATTAAACTCCCAGTCATTGTTGGCCACTAATTAGGAATAACTTATAAACTGAAAATATATTACAAATAAAACATAGATTTAGTATAGAGAAAAAGAGAACTAGAACAACAGAGAATCAGTAAATTTATAATTCTATTGCCATTTGGGGTACACTTCTAACAACTAGGAAGAGATATGCCTGTACTTAAGAGATTGAAGAGATGTGTTTTTTTGGCAACATGGTTTACCTGGCTTTGTAAAGTAGCACAATTGTTAATATCCAAAAGTATTAAAAAATGAATTTTAAAGAAAGGCAAAATTGTGGTTTTCATAAAATGAATATGTGAAAAATATGTTATTTATCTCACTAATAATGAGGGAACTGATAAGATGTTACAACTATGAAAGAAGAATCAAAAGTATAATATAAATAGGCAGATAATGAATACACAAATAAATTTACAAATAAATGCAAAGTGGGTCAATAATCAAATCTTCCATTGGACATAACTAATATGCATTATATGGATAATATTAATTTGAATTAATATCATTTTCTATACGTTACACATTGCAAAACAGCTCAAAGACAATGAAAAACAAAGAAAAGGGCTTGCTATTGAAATATTTCAATTTGATCATATACTGATACATTAATTAAGGGCTTTATACACATTCTAAAAGATAATATTTCTGTAACAATGATAAAGGCAGCAGCAAGATTTATTCTGGTCTATGTACACTGCTGATATAAAGTGTCATTCTTTCCATTTTGTTTAAAATATTAAAGTACCCTTGACATTTGCTAATTTCTGATTGTTACTGGATAACAATGTTGCCTTTGAAAATGCAGGCAAATTAGTGATTTGCTCCTAAACCCTTTCCCAAAGTAGTTGAATAGCTTTAAAACTGAACTCTAATATTCCTCACAGGAAATCTAGTGATGATGATTTTTATGGTCATTGCTTCTGTGACTTACAGAAACTTAGTTCACTCTCAATACAAGAATACAACATATATCTCAAAAATAGAACAGACCCAGAAACAAGGAGGCATGGATCAGACTGTTGGGCCTCAGAGGGAGGGTAGGGGAGAGTGGGGGTAAAGGGGAGAGATCAACAAAGGACTTGTGTGCAAGCATATGAGCCTAACCAGCGGTTAAGGACAACAGGGGTGTGGGGGCATGTGTGGGGAGGGGTGTGGGATGGGAATGGGGGGATGAGGACAAATATGTGATACCTTAATCAATAAAGAAATTAAAAAAAAATCATCAAGCTTCTGCTTAAACTGCACCTTGACAGGGATCTCACTATTGGTCTAGGTGAGACAAAGGTTTTTTTTCCCCCCCCCGCAAGATTTTGTTGAATCTGACCAGAAGATATCAGGGGTTTTTTTGGCCTGAAATCTTAAACTTAAATTCACAATATTGTGAACTATACCTGCAAAGATACTGAAGTAAATAATTTAGATTTTTAATAATTACTTTCTTAGGAACTGATACTCTGGAATTTCCATTGCACTTGCCATTAATAAACAATGTTTCAGAGTTCCAGTATTCCTCCAGTGTATTAAGTGCAATCTTTGATTAAAATTTAAAAATAAGAATGTATAAGTCTCAGATTACATTTTTCAAAATTAAGACATTTAAATTTAGTTTCTATTGTACATAACAAAGTATCTGGTAATTGTGAAATATACAATAATATGTTTATTCTAATCCATTGGAAAGCATAATTAGTAATATTAAACTATGTATGCATGTTGAACATAGGTTAATATTATTTGGGTTCATTTGACAAATTCTAAAAGGTAAAATGTTTTTTGGGTGGTTTTCTCTGTAAAATTATATCTTTTATATAATGCTATTGTACCTACGAAGTAAAAACAGGGACTACATATATTTGGTTGTTATAAATCAATAATCAGATCTACTTGACAACTCACTAAATGTCTTTTATTCAAGAATGACTTTGGCAGAACTTGCTAATGGACTAACACTCAATGGAATTACACACAAGTGAAGTGACAAGAGAAAGTCATAAATTGACTTATAAATCAATATTAGATAATACATAAATGTATTTGGAATTATATATATGAACTTTGTATATTTACCTAACCTATTTTTAGCAGACACAATAAGGCAAGTTTAGATGGTATTGGTACCATTTACTTAGAATTAACCAACACAGAAGCAAAACAACCAAATTTTGTAAACTATGAGAAAAGTACAAAGAGAAAAAGGCATCTCATGTCCTATGCTTAAAAAGAGGAAATAATACAAAACTGAAGCAAGATTTATTTTTATCATTAAAATAAATAAATGACCAAATAGAGATTTCTCAATGTCTCCTGATTGAAAGGAAGACACAAAAGGGAGACATTTGAGCAGTTTGTACTTGCAGTTGCTATAACCCCTCCCTTGGATTGGCACAAAGTGATTAGATGAAAAACCCATCTTATTCCTGAGGAAAGAAAGAGGCAGAACTACATGTTTATTACCACAACATTTCTGGGGACTGCTCAAAGGACTGGCTTCTGCCTTTGCTGTTTTGGAATGCTCACCAGACCTGGCAAGCTCTAGGTACCTAAGGGCCAATGAGAACAAAGATGCCACTTTTGTCTTAAAAGAAATATAGTCACTACCCCTCAGATCAGCATAAAGAAAGAAGACAAACAAAAAAAAGCCAACAAACAACAAAAAATAACTCTCAGTTTGTCCCTGTAGAGAGAAAGAGCTGTACTGCACATAAAGGCCAAACTTTTCAAGAGACTGCCCAAAGTACATGTTTCTTTCTTGCCTGTCTCACAGGACTAATGAGAACCAACATACTCTAGCCACCTTGGGGTCAGTGAGAACAAAGAGGTGTTTCTGAACTAAGAGTTGCATTAGCACCTCCCTCTGCATCATTATAGAGTGAACAGATGAAAAACCCCAGCCCCTAGCTTCTGCTTAAAGAGGAAAAAATTTGGACAGAACAACTAATAATGCAACATTTCTGTGAGCTACCTGAAAAATTGGCTTCAGTCTTGCTTCTCTCAGAACATTGAAGTAATCTGGCATACTTTAGATTTCTGGTAGCTGCTAAGAACAAATAAAATGGGTTGTACCAGACAAAAATTTTGAAAATATCCCTAAATCTCTGAATTGGTGAGGGTATTCCCTATTAAGCCAGTCCCTGAAGATTGGGAGAGCTAGTTGATTTTTCTAATGTACAGGTAATAATGAAAAGAATCAAGGAAAATGAAAACACAGGATAATATGTCCCAGACAAAGGAATAAAATAAATACCTGAAAAAACCCAAATGAATCAGATATATATAATCTATCTACAAAGAATTCAAAACATGGATCAAATAGATGCTCAACGAAGTCAGAAAAGCAATGCATGAAAATTTTAACAGAGTGTTATAAAAAAGAATTCTTATCCTTTGAGACAGCATGGATGGACAAGGAGAGTATTATACTAAACAAAATAAGCCAGTTAGAGAAAGGCAAATATCACATAACTTCACTTATATGTGTAATCTAATGAACAAAATAAAATTGATGAATAAAATAGGGCTAGAGGTCTGGATGCATGGAACAGAATAACAGATCACAGTGGGAGTAGGTGGGAGGGGATAGGAAGAGATTAACCAAAGAACATACATGCATAAGCCATTGACACAGACACTAGTGTGGGGAAGAGCTGAGGTGGGATGGGGGTTGGGGGGAAGGGGGCAAAAAGGGAGACATCTGTAATACTATCAATAATAAAAAAAAAAAGAAAATATAAAAGCCTAATAAACAGAAATCATAAAGATAAGGAATACAATCTCAGAACTAACAATTCACTAGAGATATTCCAAAACAAATCATATCAGGAATATAAATTCAAGGATTAGCAAATTAAAAGACAAGTCATTAGAAATTATCCTGCAGATGGACAACAACAAAAAGCATGAAAAAGAGAGAAGAGTGAAGAAAACTTAAAGGACTTATGGGACACCATCGAGTGGATCAGTAAACACACTTTGGCAATTCCAAAAGGAGAATAGAAATAGAAAGGAGCAGAAAGCTTATTCAAAGAAATAATGGCTGAAAATTTTCTAAATATGGGGAGATAAGTATATATCCAGAACAAGGAGGTCCAATGGCCCCCTTTTAAGATGAATACACACAAAAACAATGAGTCAAAAAAAAAAAAATCAACACCAAGACAAATTAAAATCAAATTGTCAAAAGTCTAGGCAAAGGAAGAATTTTGAAAGCAAAAAAGACTTTTTACATAAAATGACATCTTTATACAAGTATCAATAGATTTCTCAACAAAAACTTTGTAGACTATAAGAAAGGATAAACTATATTAAATATGTTGGGGGAAAAAAAAGACTGCCAACCATGAATAATATACCTGACAAAAATGCCCTTTGAAAATGAAAGAGATTGGCGAAGAAAGCAGCTGGGAGGATGGCAGTGAGAAAGAGATTGTGAGTGAGTGAGGGTGCGAAAGGGAAGTGTGTGGACATATGATGTGTGTGTGTGTCTGAGTGAGGGACAGCCAGATCTCTCAGGAACTTCAGGGGCTAGTGGACTGGGCTCATGTAGCCAGCAGCCTCTGATACTGCTGTAATCTCTCCCGGAGTGCCAGCTCTGCTGCAGAGGCCATGCGATCTAGAAGGGGAGAGAAGCTGTGACTGTGATCCCAGCCTCACCTCCACCCAGGGTGCTCTCAGACACCACTTGGAATCCTACAGCCACTCCGTTCAGGGACCTGCTGTCTCAGCTGCCTACCCATGGACACTGGGACACCAGCCTCCATAGCTGAGAGCTTCAGTGAGTTCCAGAGTGCGCTCCCCTCCTGTCAGCCAGAAGCTTTAGCCCTGGGCTCCACGACTGCATGTTTGAACAGCCAAACCTTACAGAGCAGCACCTGGCTCTGCAAATGTACACATGAACAGCCGAGCCTTATACAGCAGCCCTTGGCACTGCGACTGCTCCAACAGCCACATGAGAAGCCACTGCCCACTACTGCGTGACCCCCAGAGGAACAGCCACTTCCCACAAACGTAGGAGGAACAACTGCTACCTGTGACTGCATGACCTGCCTCCAAGACCACTGCTGCAGCTACAGGCCCCGTGCAACTTGACATGTAGATCCTTTGGTGAGAGCAAAAATAGGGAGAAAAAAGAACAACCCCCAAAGGAAAGAAAAAGAGGAATCGCCAGAAAGGTAACTAAATGAAACGGAGGAATGCAATATGTCAGAAAGGAATTCAGAATAAGGGTCATGCAGTTCATAAACCAGAAGGATGAGAAAATCAACAGCTTATGTAAGAATCAGGAGGAAATAAAGAGTGATATTGCTACAATAAAAAGCAATATGGAAGCTATCAACAGTAGACTAGGATGACCAAATTAGCGAATTAGAAGACAAGGAGGCAAAATACACCCAATCTGAACTGGAATTGGAGAAAAAAAATCATAAGACAGGAGGAGAGCCTGAGGAAGCTTTGAGACAACATGAAACAAAGAAATGTACATGTAATAGGGGTTCTAGAATGACAAAAAGAGGAGAAAGGGTTAGAAAACCTATTCAAAGAAATAATGTCAGAAAACATCCCTGATTTGGGGAAGAAAAAAGTTACACAAGCAAAGAAAGACCCAAACAAGATGAACCCAAAAAGACTCACACCAAGACACATCCTAATTACAATGGCAGATGTTAATGAAAAAGAGAGAATCTTAAAGGCTGCCAGAGAAAGACAGAAAGTTACATACAAGGGATCTTCATTAGATTATCAAATGATTTCTCAACAGAAACACATCAGGTCAGAAAGGAATGGAAAGAAGTATACAAAGTGATGCAAAGCAAGGGACTGAATACAAGAATATCCAACAAGGCTATCATTCAAAATTGAAGGGGAACTCAGGAGCTTCACAGACAAAAAAAAAAAGGCCTTAGTAAGATTATCACTACCAAACCAGCAATGCAAGAAATGCTAACGAGACTGGTGTATAAAGAAGAAATATAAAGGGAAGAAGGAACATAGGCACAAAAAATAAAAATGGCTACAAACAAGTACCTATCAATAATAGCTTTAAACATAAATTGCCTAAAGGCTTCAATCAAAAGACATTGAGTAGCTGAATGGATAAGGAAACATGACCCATATATATGCTGTCTACAGGAGCCCCACCTCAGAACAAGAGACTTACACAGACTGAAAGTGAAGGGATGGAAAAATATCTTTTAGGAAAACTGGGGAAAAAAAGCTGGTCTAGCAATACTTATATTTGACAAAATAGACCTGAGAGTGAAGGCCATTACAAGAGACAAAGAAGGCCACTTCATAATACTAAAGGGATTGATACAACAAAATGATATAATTCTGATAAATATATATATATGCACCAAATGCAGGAGCACCCAGATACATTAAAAATAAAAATAAAAACTTCTGAAAGATATCAAGGGAGAGATTGGCAACAAGAAATCATAGTAAGGGACTTTAATACCCCACTGACATCACTGGATAAATCCTCTAGACAAAAAATTAGCAAAGAAACAGCATTCCTAAATGACTCACTAGATCAGATGGACTTAATTGATATCTTCAGAACAAACTACAAAATATATCTTAATCTCAAGTGCACATGCAACATTTTCAAAGATAGACCTCATATGAGGTAACAGGCAAAGTCTCTTCAAATTCAAGAAGATAGAAATCAAATCAAGCATCTTCTCAGACCACAATGGCACAATATTAGAAATCAAGTACAATAAAAACAATAAAAAAAAATTCAAACACTTGGAGACTGAATAGCATGCTATTAAACAATTATTGGATTACCAGAGAGTTCATAGAAAAATCAAAAACATCCTGGAAATGAATGACAATGAAAACACAATAATCCAAAATCTACTTTACACAGTGAAAGCAGTCCAGAGAGGGAAGTTCATAGCATTACAGGCCTACATCAAAAAACAAGAAAATGAAAGAGATAAAGATTTTCTCAGACAGACAAAAGCTGACTGAGTTAATCAAAGCTAGCCTTGTGTTATAAGGAACTAGTGGCCCAGTGCACAAAATTTGTGCACATTAAAAGATTAATTAGAGGAAATATTTTAATATTGCTATTTGCCCTTTCTCTATAATAGAAGTGTCAGAGATGAAAGAAAATTAGTAAAATGTATATGAAAATCTTCCTCCTGTCAGAGTCTGGGGTGCATCATGGGACCCAGAGTCAAGTCCCCACCTACCTCTGGCACCTGAAAATTTCACAAGACCCAGACCCAGCTGGCCCCACCCCCATTGGGCAAGATCCAGAACCAGCCTTCCCCACCCTTGTCAAGCCCCACCGAGCAGGGGGTGCAGCCTCAGGTCCTCTGCCCTGGCCCAGAACTATGCAGCCTCAGTTCCCTGCTGATTGTTTGTTAAGGTTCTTTTCAGGAATTCGGCCTCCACTGTGGGTGCAGCCATCTTGTGTTACGGAAACCCATGCCTCCACAGTGGGCACCACCATCTTTGTGACAGTGTGATGGTCATTTTGCAAATTCCCTCTTTATTTGATAGGATGCTAAATGGAGTACTCCAAGTTGAAATGAAAAGATACTAAATGCCAATATACAGTAAATGCATATGAAAGTATAAAACCCAATGGTAAAGTGAATATAAAGCAAATATAGAATACTATTATACTGTAATATACAGTATATGATTGTTGAATCACTTTCAAGTCTAGTATGAATGTTAAAAGATTAAAGTATTACAAATAATCTTATAAAATAAAAGCCTAATATGCTAAGTGTCCAGTCATCCAGTCGTCTGGTCAACCAATCAAAGTTTAATATACTAATGATATGCTAAGGCCACTCAAATGCTCACTGTGACATGCAGAACGGGACTTTTCCTGCAGGGCCTGGCGCTGCCTGTCCCGCCTCCCAGGTCCCCTATGGACCTGGACCCCTCATTTGGTGCCTGGCGCTGCCCGCCCCGCCTGCCCTGACCCCCGATGGACCTGGACCCCACGGTTGGAGCCTCAAGCTGCCCACCCCGCCTCCCCAGGCCCCCTATGAAACAGGACTTTTCGGGCAGGGACTGGCGCTGCTCGCCCAGCCTCCCCTGACCCCTGATGATACAGGACTTTGCAGGTAGGGACTGGAGCTGCTCGCCCCACCTCCCTGGGCCTCCAATTGGACCTGGACCCTCAGTTGGGGCCTGGTGCTGCCCGACCTGACTCCCCGGGCCCCCATGAAATAGGACTTTGCAGGGAGGGGACTGGAGCTGCCCACCCCACCTCCTCTGGCTCCCCGATGGACTGGGACCCCTCGGTTGGGGCCTGGCGCTGCCCGCCCCTACTCCCCAGGCCCCGATGAAAGAGGACTTTGTGGGCGGGCTCTGGTGCTGCTTGCCCCACCTCCCCGAATCCCCTCTGGAATGGGACTTTGCAGGCAGGGCCTGGGGCTGCCCACCCTGCCTCAACTGACCCCCGATGGACCGGGACCCATGGTTGGGGCCTCACCCTGGTTGGGTCCGCGATCGGGGTCCCAACCAGCCCCGCTGGCAGGTGCTGACCCAAACTGCACCTGTCCCACACTCACTGAGGCTGCAGGAGAAAGTTGATTTTGTGGAAACTGGGGATCAGAATAAGGAGAAATGAGCAGGAAAATATCTTTGGGTCAGTCTGTCCCTCCAACCCAGTATTAAGTGAGGCAGGGAAAGAAGAATCTAAACACTGGGATGAGAGGATATTTGATCCCAGAAACTAATACAAAAACACCACCGTCTTAGGGTTGTGCCAGAAATTTACGCTGTGTAAATACAACTGAAGGCAGGCAGAGAAACAAAGTGAGCAGAGAGATCCCTCCTGCTTGAAAACAAGGTTGTGACTTATGACACAGAGGACACAGTGGATAGCAGGGAACATCAACACTGTGGAGACTACCCTACAAGAAACAGATGTGCCAGGCAGAGCAGTGGAGAGGGGTCTTAAAACAGCTCCCATAGGTCACTGAAGCTCTGCTGAAGTGAACCACCTTCAGTACCTCACTTTTTTATTTTTTATCTTTTACTTAAGAAAATAAATTTGTCTTACTTAATTTTACTTTTGAATTATATTTTTATTTTTAATTATTATTATTATTGCTATTATTTTACCTTTTATATTTTATTTTATTCTATTTTTTCTTTATTTTATTTTATTTTTGGATTAGTGTTCTACATTTTATTTCTATTTTAGCATTATTTTACTCTATCTCAATTTTTCTTTATGCCAACACTCTCTTCATCACTTTTCCCCTTTTCATGTCCTGTTTCTCTTACCCTGTTCCTGCTTTAGTTTTTCTCTATCCTTTCTTTTTACTCCCTGTTAAAAATTGACCATACTCAAATATCTAATTTCCTGTACCATGCCCCAAGTCCATGCACACTTCTCTCTTCTCTTTCTGCACTAGCCAAACTTTTTTCTTTTTTCTTCTTCTTTTTCTCTTCCTTTTTTTCCTCCTTTGTCCTTCTTTCTGTCTTGTTTGTTTGATTTTTTTCTGATATTTTTTTGCTTCTGTTTTTCATCTGACTTGTTCTCTTCTCCTACTATTACCTTAAATAGTGCCAATCACCAACCCAGGGCTATCTACTCTCTATAAATTTTCATATATATATTCTTTTTCTCTCTATTATGTTTTTTACTTTAATTCTATGCATTCTCTTTCTACCTCCTCTATACTTAATTGTGGCCATTTCCCCATTCATTCAATTCTTTGACCTTACCTTCTGGAAATAAGCTCTACCTCTTCGGATTCATCTAGGAGTTTGTTGTTTGGGTGTTTGTTGTTTTCATTTTTTGGATTAGTTGTTGTTTGTAGTTTCATTCTTCTCTGGGTGTTTGTTGTTTGCATTTTTTAGATGAATTGTTGGTTTTTTGAAGTTTTCTCCACATATACATATATTTTTAATTTTTTAAAAAACTATATTTAATTGATTTTTTAGAGAGAATAAGGGAGATGGATAGAGAGTTAGAAACATCAATGAGAGAGAAACATCAATCAGCTGCCACCTGCACACCCCCTATTGGGGATGTGCCCACATCCAAGGTACATGTCCTTGACCGGATTCTAACTTGGGACCCTTCAGTCTGCAGGCCAATGCTCAATCCACTGAGCCAAACCAGTTAGGGCTATTTTTAAACCTTCTTTATTCTTCTCTTTCTTTTCTCTCTTACATTTTTTCCTTTTCTCAATATAATTTTGCACTCTTTTCCCTCCCCTATTTCTTTTTTCTCTGGTGGTCACCTTTATTTGGGGTTATTGGTATCATGGATACATTTGTGTTTAGTGCTCTCTCTGTTGTGTCTTGTTGTGTTGTATTTTGTGCCTTCAAGACAACACAGGAGAGAGCTACGTAACCAGACACCCTGAGATGAGTGAACATGGGGAGACAAAGAAACAGCCCCCATAACAAAGAAAAGGCAGGATCACCGGAATAGGAAGTAAATGAAATGGAGGAAAACAAAATGTCAGAGAAAGAATTTAGAGCAATGATCATAAGGACGCTGAAAAGGATGGAAGACAAATTCAACAATACGTGTAAGAAACAAGAGGAAGTGAAGAAGAATGAAGAAGAAATGAAGAATGGCATTGCTGCAATAAAGAATACAATAGAAAGCATCAATAGTAAACCAGAAGAAATGGAGGACCATGTCAGTGAGCTAGAAGAGAAAGTAGAAAAAAATACTCAAGCAGAACTGAAACTGGTAAAAAAAAATTAAAAAAATAAAACAGGAAGACAGCCTATGGGAAATTGGGACAACATGAAATGAAACAACATAAGCATAACAGGGGTCTGAGAATGAGAGGAAAATGAGCAAGGAATAGAAAACCTGCTTGAAGAAATAATGACAGAAAACTTCCCTGATATTGGCAAGAAAATATTCACACAAGTCCAAGAAGCTCACAGTGTCCCAAACAAGATGAACCAAAAAAAGCTGACAACAAGATACATCATAATTAAATTGGCAAAACACCAATGACAAAGCAATAATCTTAATGGCTGCCAGAGAGAGACAGAAAGTTACCTACAAGGGAACTCACATCAGACTATCAACTGATTTATCAACAGAAACACATCAGTCTAGAAGGGAATGGAATGAAATATACAAAGTCATGGAAAGGAAGGGTCTGAATCCAAGCATACTATACTCAACAAGGCTATCAATCAAAGTTCAGGGTGAAATAAGGAACTTCACAGACAAAAAAAGTCTAAAGGAGTTAATAACCACCAAACCAGCAATGCAAGAAATGCTAAAGTGTTTTCTATAAAAAAAGAAGAAATAGGAAGGGAAGAATGAACACAGGCAAAAAGAATAAAAATTGTGACAAAAAAAGTACCTATCAATAATACTTCTAAATGTAAGTGGGTTAAATGCCCCAATCAAAAGACATAGGGTAGCTGAGTGGATAAGAAAACATGATCCATGTATCTGATGTCTCGAGGAGACCCACCTAAGATCAAAGGACTCACACAGGATGATGGTGGAGGTCTGGATAAAGGTTTTTCAGGTGAATGGAAATGATAGAAAAGCTGGGGTAGCAATACTTATACCTGACAAATTAGACCTCAAAGTGAAGGCCATAACAAGAGGTAAGGAAGGCCCCTTCAAAATACTAAAGGGAGCAATTCAACAAGAAGACATAACTCTAGTATACATATATGCACCCTATACAGGAGCACCCAAATACATTAAAAACTTCTGGAAGATATCAAGGGAGATATTGACAGCAATACAGTCATAGTAGGAGACATTAGTACCCCACTAAAACCACTGGACATATCCTTTAAATAAAAAATCAGCAAAGAAACATCAATCCTAAATGACTCATTGTGTCAGATGGAATTAATCAACATCTTCAGAACCATCCACCCCAAAGCCACAGAATATACTTTTATCTCAAGTGCACATAGGTAATTTTCAAAGGTAGACCACATATTGGGTGGGTCACAGGCAAAGTCTCTTCAAATTCAAGAAGATAGAAATCATATCAAGCATCTTATCAGATCACAATGGCATAAAACTAGAAATCAACTACAATAAAAACAATAAAAAAAATCAAACACCTGGAGGCTAAAGAGCATGCTACTAAACAATGATTGGGTTACCAAATAGATCAAAGAAGAAATACAAAGCATCATGGTAACAAATGATAATGAAAACACAACAATCCAAAATCTATGGGACACAGTGAAAGCAGTCTTGAGAGGGAAGTTCATAGCTCTACATTAGGGGTTCTCAACCTTTCTAATGCCACGACCGTTTAATACACTTCCTCATGTTGTGGTGATCCCCAACCATAAAATTATTTTTTTTGCTACTTCATAACTGTAATTTTGCTACTGTTAATGAATAGTAATGTAAATATCTGTGTTTTCTGATGGTCTTAGGCTCTATAGCAGCGGTTCTCAACCTGTGGGAACCGCTAGCAGGGTTGCCTAAGACCATCAGAAAACACAGATATTTACATTACAATTCATAACAGTAGCAAAATTAGTTATGAAGTAGCAACAAAAATAATTTTATGGTTGGGGGTCACCACAACATGAGGAACTGTATTAAAGGGTCATGGCATTAGAGAGATTGAGGACCACTGAGCTACAGGCTTATCTAAAAAAAAACACACAACAAAAAAACAAACCAAAAAAAACAAAACAAGAAAAAATGGTAATAAATTATCTAACCCTACAACTCAATGAGTTAGAAAGAGAACAACAAGAAAAGCCAAGTGTAAGCAAAAGGAAGGAAACAATAAAGATCAGAGCAGAAATAAAAGACATAGAGACCAAAAAAACAATAACAAACAAACAAACAAAAATGACCACAACAATACAAAAGATCCACAAAACCAAGAGCTGGTTCTTTGAAAGGATAAACGAGATTTATGAACCTCTAGCCAGGCTCACAAAGAATCAAAGAGACAGGACCCAAATTAAAAAAATAAGAAATGAAAAAGTGAAGTAAGAACTGATCCCACAGAAATACAAAGAATTATGAAAAAATACTATGAACAGCTCTATTCCAACAAAATGGACCAGCCAGATGAAATGGACATATTTATAGAAAAATAAAATCTCCCAATACTCAAACAGGAAGAATAAAAAAACCTGAATAAGCTGATAACTACCAAAAAAAATTGAAGGAGTGATAAAAAAAAAAAAAATTCTAGCAAACAAAAGCCCTGGACCAGATATTTTTACAGGGGAGTTCTACCAAGCATTCAAAGAAGAACTAAAACCAATCCTCCTCAGACTATTTCAAAAATTCAAGAGGAAATCACACTTGTAATCTCTTTCTATGAAACCGATATTACCCTAAATCCAAAACCAGATAAAGACACCACAATAAAGAGAACTACAGGCCAATATCCTTCATGAACATAGTTGCTAAAATCTTCAACAAAATTCTAGCAAATCAGATTCAGCATTACATTAGAAAGATCATACACCATGACCAAGTGGAATTTATCCCGGGGATGCAAGGATGGTACAATATCCTCAAATCAATAAATGTGATACATCACATAAACAAATTGAGAGACAAAAATAACATAATCATATAAATTGATGCTGAAAAAGCATTTGACAAAATCCAACACCGTTTCTTGATAAAAAATCTCAGCAAAGTGGGAATAGAGGGATCATACCTCAACATAATAAAAGCCTTATATGACAAACATACACCCAACATCATACTCACTGGGCAAAAACTAAACACATTTCCCTTAAGAACAGAAAAAAGACAGGGTTGCCCACTTTCACCACTCCTGTTCAATATTGCACTCTAAGTGCTAGCTGTAGTGATCAGACAAGAAGAAGAAATAAAAGTCATCCAAATTAGAAAAGAAGAAGTAAAACTGTCCTTATTCACAGATGAAATGATACTGTACATAGAAAACCCAAAGACTCCATCAAGATATTATTAGACCTAATAAATTAATTCATCAATGTGGCAGGATACAAAATTAACACCCACAATATATGGTCTTTTTATACACCAACTAGGGGCCTGGTGCACGAAATTCGTGCACTGGGGGTGGTCCCTCAGCCCATCCTGCCCTATCTCACATACTGGGAGCCCTCAGGGGATGTCCTACTGAGGTGACTGGGTTGATCAGGGGAAGGAACCGGCCCCATCACCCTGCTGCTGCAGCCACTGCCAGTCACCGCAGCCACCAAGGTGTTTTCATCAACATGGACTCCAGTCCCTTCACCATGAAAAAAAGACAACTTTATTTAGGCATTTTCAAGATGTGTCTTTCATAAGATATGACATTTATTTATTTATTTATTTTTATCCTCACCTGAAGATATGTTTCCATTGATTTTTAGAGAATGTGGAAGAGAAAGGGAAAGACAGAGAGAAACATCAAAGTTAGAGGAACACTTTGATTCATTGCCTCCTGCATGAGCCCTGACCTAGGTCCCAGCCAGGGAGGATCCTGCAACCTAGGTATATGCCCTTGATCAGAGAATCAAACCGGACCCTGTGATCGGCAAGCCTAGGCATTATCCACTGAGCCAAACTGGCTAGGGCAGGATATGACATTTCTTAGCCCTCCAGCAGCAGACCTTCATTTTTTTTTTCTCCAGCAGTGTGGTGGGAAAACTCTAGATCACCTTTTTGGATTCTTATACCCAAGTTACTAAGAATATTACCAGTGGCATACAGGGAGCTTAGCCAATGAGCGGTCAGAAAAGGTATTTCTTCTGCAGTTCACACTGATTGCTTCTGATCTCTGGCTCCACCCCTGCCAAGGCCTAAAGCCTCCAGGCCTGAGCATGGGACCCACAGCTCCCTCCGATCACCAGCTGCACCCCTACCAAGGCCTAAAGCCTCAGGGACTGGGAAGGGGCCCCCCAGCTCCCTGCGATCACCGGCTCCACCCCTGCCAAGGCCTAAAGCCTCGGGGCCTGGGCAGGAGCCCTCCTACCCCCTCTGATCATCCAGCTCCACCCCTGCCAAGGCCCCAAGCCTCTGGCCAGGACTTGGGCCTGGGCAGGGGACCCTCAGCTCCCTCCAATTGCCAGGCTCCACCCCTGCTCAGGAGCCCCCTGGCTCAGGCCCTTCCCAGGTTGCTCAAGACCCAAGGGGGGCCTACCTCGAAGTGACCTGGGTACTGACAAAGTTCCCAGGACCCAGGCTGCTGGGCGCCTATGTATGCAAATTAACCTCCACCTTTGTTGGCTTAATTTGCATACTCACTCTGATTGGCTGTGGGTGTAGCAGAGGTACTGTCAATTTACATGTTTGTCTATTATTAGGTATGATAATGAACTCACAGAAAGTGAAACTATAAAAAAGAATCTTATTTACCACTGCACCAAAAAAAATTAAGATACCTAGGAATAAACTTAACTAAAGACATAAAAGACCTGTACTCAGAAAACTACAGGACATTGAAGAAAGAGATAGAGAAAGACATAAACAAATGGAAGAACATACCTTGTTCTTTCATTGGTAGGATCAACAACATGAAAATGTCCATACTACCCAAAGCAATCTACAGATTCAATGCAATCCCCATTAAAATACCAAATGCATATTTCAAAGATCTAGAACAAACTCTCCAAAAATTCATCTGGAATAAAAAATACCCCAAATAGCCACAGCAATCCTGAGAAATAAGAACAAAATTGGAGTGTTCACAATACCAGATAGAAAGCAATATTACCAAGCCATGGTTCTTAAAACTGCCTGGTACTGGAACAAACACAGACATATAGACCAATGGGGGAAAAAAAAAAAAAAAAACAGAGAACCCAGAAATTGAGCCAAGACATTATGCTCAATTAATATTTAATAAAGGAGGCAAGCCATACAGTGGAGTCAAGACAATCTCTTCAATTAATGGTGCTGGGAAAATTGGTCAGACACATGCAAAAAAAATGAAACTAGATCACCAAATTATACCATACACAAGAACAAACTCAAAATGGCTAAAGGACTTAAATGTAAGACCGGAAACCCTAGAAATCCTACAAGACTCCATAGGTAACAAAATAGCAGACATGTCATAGCAATATCTTTAGTGACACAGCTCCTAGGGCAACTGAGACTAAGGAGAAAATAAATAAATGGGACTGCATCAAAATAAAAAGCTTCTGCATGGCAAATGAAACCATCAACAAAACAACAAGAAAGCATGGGAGAACATATTTTCCAATGATATTTCCATTAAGGGTTTAATCTCCAAGATTTACAGAGAACAAATACAACTTAACAAACGCAAGATAAATGATCCAATCAAGAAATGGACAAAGGATCTAAATAGCCACTTTTCAGAAGAGGACATACAGAAGGCCCAGAGACATATGAAAACATGCTTAAAGTCACTAATCATCCGAGAGAAGCAAATCAAAACAACAATGAGATACCATCTCACACCTGTCAGAATGCCTATCATAAACAAATCAACAAAGGATAAGTGCTGGTGAGGACGTGGAGAAAAACGAACCCTTGTGCGCTGCTGGTGGGAATGCAGACTGATGCAGCCAGTGTGGAAGACAGTATGGAGTTTACACAAAAAGTTAAAAAGGGAACTCCCATTTGACCCAGTGATCCCACTTCTAAGACTATATCCCAAGAAACCAGAAACACCAATCAGAAAGCATATATGCATCCCTATGTTCATAGTAGTACAATTTACAATAGCTAAAATTTGGAAACAACCTAAGTGTCCATCAGCTGATGAGTGGATTAAAAAACTGTGGTACATCTACACAATGGAATACTATGGTGCTATAAAAAAAAGAAGGAATTCTTACCATTTGCAACAGCATAGATGGAACTGGAGAGTATTATAATAAGTGAAATAAGCCAGTCAGAAAAAGATAAATATCACATGATATCACTCATATGTGAGATATAATGATCAACATAATTTGATGAACAAGAATAGATCCAGAGTCAAATGTTAGGGGATGGGGAGGGTTTGAGAGCAACCAAAGGACTTGTATGCATGAATATTAGCATAACCAATGGACACAGACACTGGGGCAGTGAAGGCTTGCTGGGGGTGGGATGGCTGTGGTGTTCAATTGGGGGAAATGGAGACATATGTAAAACTTTAGACAATAAAAAAAGAATAAATAAGTAAAAACAATAAAGAAAATATAAACAACTGGGATTAATTAAATAAAAAGTATTGGTACACATACACCTTGGAATACTATGGAGCAGTAAAAAAGAAGTATCTCTTATGCTTTAAGACATAATGGAGGGACCTGGAGAATATCATGCTAAGCAAAATAAGACCATCAGAGAAAGACCAAGTATCACATAATCTCACTTATATGTGGAATCTAATGAACAAAATAAACTGATGAATGAAATAGATACAGAGACATAGAAGCATGGAACAGCCTTCAGAATTTCAGAGGAAATGCAGAGGTGGGGGTTTAGAGAGCAACCAAAGGACTTGTATGCATGCATATTAACACAAACAATGAACACAGACACTGGGGCAATGGTGGCCTGCCCAGGTTGGGAATGGCTAGAAGGGGGCAAAAAGGATAAAGGAGACATATGTAAATCTTTAAACAATAATATATATATATATATATATATATATATATATATAGAGAGAGAGAGAGAGAGAGAGAGAGAGAGAGAGAACAACACACTCCCGAATAGCCAAAGGGTCAAAGAAACATTCAGAAGAAAAATTAGAAAATATATTAACAAAAATGAAAAAAATATATAAAAATCTATGAACGCAACTAATTAGGACCAAGAGGAAAATTTATAGTGATAAATACCTACATTTAAAGGAAAAAATATAGTATATCAAATAATCAATCTAATGTTACATATCAAGGAAATATAAAAAGAAGAATAAACTAAGTCCAAAGTTAGCACAAAGAAGAAAATAATACGTGTTAGAGCAGAAATTACTGAAGTGCAGAATATAAAACTATAGACAAAAATAAACATACATAAGAGTTGTTTTTTTGGAAAAGATAAACGAACTTAAATTTTTAGCTAGATAATCTAAAAAGACTCAAATAAGTAAAAGCAAAAATGAAATAAGAAACATTGCAAGTTGCACCACATTCAAAAAAACATGGATTGCAAGAGACTACTGTGAACTATTACATGCCAACAAATTGTATAACCTAAAGCAAATTAATAAACTCATAAAACATAAATGTTACCCAGACTGAGTCATAAAGAAACAGAAAATATGAACAAGACCTATAACTAATATTGAGTTTGGATCAGTTACCAAAACCTCCTAAAAAGCCCAACATAGCACAAGACTAAATGACTACATGGAAAAAGTCTAGTACATCTTGAATGAAAAAAATAATGCTAATCCTTCTCAAACTCTTCCAAAATATTGAAAAATAGAGAACACTACCAAACTCATTTTATGAAGCCAGCTTTACCATGACACAAAGACAAAGACACTACAGGGGGGGAAATATGGCCAATATCTCTAATAAAAATAGATACAAAAATTCTCAACAAAATACTAGCACAACAAATTCAAGAGCATATTAAAGGCATCATGCACCATGACCATGAAGCATTTATTCTTGGAATGCAAGAATGCTTTCCCATACAAAAATCAATTAATGTGGTGTAACACATTAACAGAATAAAGGACAAAAATTACAAAAGTATCTCAATAGATACAGAAAAATAATTTTATAATATTCAACATATTTTTCTACGATAAAATTTCTCAACATACTACAAATAGAAGGAAATTACCTTAATCTAACTAATAAAAGAAAAAAACATGCAAATAGATCATCCCTCTGCTATGCCCACCAGCCAATCAGGAGCGAGTATGCAAATTAACCCAACAAATATGGTGGTGACCATGGAGCTGGAACGAGCAGGAGGCTTGGGTTGCCCCCAGCGATGGAAGAAGCCAAGCTTCCTGCTCGCCCTCGCCGCCGCTCAAGGAGTGGCTGGGAAAAAAAAAGGAGGAGCTGGGAGCCTGGGTCACTGGAGGGCGTAGTCAGACTGAAAACAGCCCTCAGCCCCTTACCCAAGCTGGCCAGTGACCCCATTGGGGTCCCCCACCCTGAAGGGGGTGTGGCCAGCCTGAAAACAACCATCAGTCCCTCTCCCAGGCTGGCCAGGAACCCCAGTGGGGACCCCCACACTGAAGGGGCTGTGGCCAGCCTGAAAACTGCCCTCAGCCCCTTACCCAGGCTGGCCATGCCCCCATGGAGTAAGAGTCCCCTCTGGGAGGCGTGGCCAGCCTGCAAACAGTCATCAGTCCCTCACTCAGGCTGTCCAGGCACCCCAGCAGGAACCCCTACCCTGAAGGGGGTGTGGCCAGCTTGAAAACAGCCCTCAGCCTCTCACCTAGGCTGGCCACACCCCCCTGGAGGGGACCCTCACCCCATGGGGGCATGGATGGCCTGCAAACCACCACAGGCCCCTTGCCTAGGCAGCCCCATGCCCCAAGGGAACCCCCACCCTGTTCCGGGACACACTTCACCCGTGCATCAGGCCTCTATCTGTACTAATAAAGGGTAATATGCTAATTAGACTGGGATACTTTCCAAGAGAACTTCTGAACATTCTTCTGGACAAAGCCATGGTGGCGGGGTGGAGGTAGAGGCGGTTAGAGGCCAAGAGGGGACGGCAGTTGTGGGTGATCAGGCCAGGATGGGTTGGCAGTTGTGAGTGATCAGGCCAGTGGGGGGGGCATTGGGGGTGATCAGGCTGTTGGGGGGGCAGTTGGGGGTGAGCAGACCAGCAGGGGGGCCAGTTGGGGGCGAGCAGGCCATCACTGGGGGTCAGTTGGGGGTGATCAGGACAGCAGGGAGGACAGTTTGGAGTAAGCAGGCCAGCACAGGGGCAGTTGGGGGCTAGCAGGCCAGTGGGGAGGGAAGGTGAGGGCGAGCAGGCTGGCAGGGGGGGCAGTTGGGAGTGAGCACACTGGCACAGGGGGAAGTTGGGGGTGATCAGGTTGGTGGGGGGGCATTTGGGGGCAAGCAGGCTGGCAGGCAGAATGGTTAGGGGCAATCAGGCAGGCAGGCAGGTGAGCAGTTAGGAGCCAGCAGTCCCAGATTGTGAGAGGGATGTTTGACTGCCGGTTTAGGCCTGATCCCTGTAAACTGGCAGTAGGACATCCTTCAAGAGGTCCCAGATTGGAGAGGGTACAGGCCGGGTTGAGGAACACCCCCTCGCCCCGTGCACAAATTTCACGCTCCGGGCCACTAGTATATTAATAATCACATATAACAAGCACACATCTAACATCATACTCAATGGTGAAAAATTGAGAGCTTTGCCCTAACCAGTTTTGCTCAGTGGATAGAGCATCGGCCTATGGACTGAAGGGTCCCAGGTTCGATTCCGGACAAGGGCATGTACCTTGGTTGCAGGCACATCCCCAGTTGGGGGTGTGCAAAAGGCAGCTGATTGATGTTTCTCTCTCATCGATGTTTCTAACTCTCTATCTCTCTCCCTTCCTCTCTTTAAAAAATCAATAAAATATATTTTAAAAAAAAGAAAAAAATTGAGAGCTTTTCCTTTTATATCTGAAACAACTAAAAGATGCCAATTTTCACCACTTCCATTCTTCATAGCACAGGAAGTCCTAGTCAGAGGAATGAAGCAAGAAGTAAAAGGCATCCCAGTTGAAAAGAAAAAGCAAAATTATCTCTGTTTGCAGATAACATTCACTTATGTATGAAAATAGTTGAAGATTTCCCTCTCCTACAAAAATGGTAGAAGTAATAAATAAATTCACTAAATTTGCAGGATACAAAATCAACATTCAGAAATCAGTTGTGATTTTATATACTAACAAGGACTTATACTGTCATAAAGAAGGACATATTAATATACAGAACATAATAGCCCCAAAATAAACTCAAGCATATAAGGGTGCCAGGAATATAAAATAGGGAATGGATATTTTCCTTAACAATAATGTATGGAAAACTGGATATCCACATGTGAAAGAATAAATTTGTACTTCTTTTTTACACCACAATCATAAAGCAACTAAAAATAGACTGAAATATTTAATGAAAGACTTGGAACTGTAAAAGTCCTAGAAGAAAATACAAGGGAAAATCATCAGGACATTTGTCTTGTCAATAATTTCTTGGATACCACACCAAAAAACACAAGAAAGAATAAAAAGGAACTGGGCCTGCATCAAAGTAAAATTATTCTGCAGATCAAAGGAAAGATTAACAGAGAGAAACAACTTACAGAATGGGAGAAAATATTTTCAAACCATATAAGTAAGGGGTTAATATCTAGATATATGTTTTCTACCATTCAAGAGCAGAAAAGTAAAATAGAATAACCTACAAATAAAGGATAAACTAATTCTAGTAAAAATGAGAGAAGAACCCAAGTAAATATTTCTCCCAAAAAGACATACAAATGGCAAACATATACTTATCCTCAACGGCACTAATCAGGGAAATGGAAGGTAAATCCACAATTGGTATATCACCTCAGATCTGTTAAGATGGCTATTATTAAAAAAAAAATAGAAAATACATCATGTAGAGAAAAGGTAATTCTTGGACATTGTTGTTGGAAATATATATTGGTACAACCACTATGGATAATAGTGTGGCAATTACTCAAAACTTTAAAAATAGAACTACCATATGATATTCATTGCCATATTGTGCATAATAGCCAATATGTGGAAACAACCTATTGTCCATTGATGGCTGAATCAATACAGAAAATGTGTTATATACATGTAATGGAATATTATTCAGCCTTAAAACATGAAGAAAATCCTGCAATATGAGACTACATGGATGAACTCTGAGAACACTATGCTAAAATTGAAATAAGTCAGTGACAGAAGAACAGATACTACATGACTCCACTTATATGAGATAGCTAAAATAGTCAAGCTCATAGAAACAGAAAGTAAAATGGTGATTTTCACAGACTGTTGGGAAGGGGAAATTAGAAGTTGCTATTTAACAGGTATAAAGTTTCAGTTATACAAAATGCCTAAGTTCTAGAGATCTGTTGTCTAGTATCGTGCCTATATTTAAGAATACTGTGTTGTACACGTTAAAACTTAAAAGGCAGGATCTCATATTAAGTGGTATTACTACAATTAATAAACAAAAGAAACCATGAAAGCAGGTTTTATTTTTTAAGAATATGGTTGCAGGGAGAAACCAAGATGGTGGCATAGATAAATACCTGAACTTGCTGCCTGGCACAACCACTTCAAAACTACAACTAAAAGACAAAACGGGTATCATTCAGAACCCCAGGAAGGCTGGCTGAGTGGAAATTATACAACTAGAAGGAAAGAGAAAAGCACACTGAGACTCGGAGAAGGGGCAGAAGTGCAGAATTGAAGTGCAGAGGTATAGAGGCACGCGCACAAAGCAACTCAGTATGCTGTTGTCTTTTTCAATTGGGAAGGAGATACAAGATCCCGACTGCTCTGAACTCCAGTTCCGGGTGAGACTCTGGACCCAGGCTCATACGGGGAGAAACTGGACTGTCTGGCATCTGGCGGGCATCTTGCGGAACTCGAGGGCGGATTTCTCTCAGAGGTGCTTGCAGCGATCATTGTTCCTGAACGGTGCCATGGGACACAGAGACATGGGACCTCTTCCAGGCAGGGCTGACAAGTCATCCATTGCTGTTTTCTCCACCCTGGTGATTCCCTGAGACCCCGTCCCACCCAATTTACAACCCCACCCAAGCTGTGCACACAGGCTTTTGCATATGAATGGCCTGGCCCTTTGCAATCTGAAACCTAATGTACTGCAGCTGGGTCAAAGAGCCCCAGAGCCTCCAAAAGAAGACCCAAGACTCGACAGCAGCTTGCATTGCTTCACAGCTGGGCCTCATCTGGGCACCTCCAAACCCTAAACAAAGAGAAGGAATCTGCAGATCTCTCTTAAGCTCCTGCTGGGTAGCCTCTCTCCTTGGAGAATCAAGAGCCAGTGTACCCAGTGGTCAGAGAGAGAGACCATCCAGACTACAACTGTTCAGATCCATAAGAGACACACTCAGGGGGCAGACTCAGTGATCACCAAAGCCCCACTGAAGCAAGTCATGCCCCATAAGGGTGTCTCCAACACAGAAGTACTCCCATCATAGACACAACTGATCCTCACAGCCAATTGGCCTGGAGGTCAATTCCTCCCAGTGATACCAACAATAATCAAGGCTTAACTACAACAAGACTGTGCAAACAGCCCACAAAGGGGTGCACCAAGAGTGTCCAACTCAGGTAATTAGGGAGGCTTAGCCACTGGGCCCTATAGGACACCTAGCACACAAAACCATGCTATCAACACAGCGAAGCAGCCAAAATGCAGAGACAAAGAAACAGGTCACAAATGAAAGAATAGGAGGAAAGCAAACTACTAGATATAGAGTTCAAAACCATGGTTATAAGGTTACTCAAGAATATTCTAGAAACCGCCGATAAATTTAGTAATACCCTTGAGTATATGAAAAAGGACCAATAAGAAATAAAGCATACACTTACTGAAATAAAGAATAATATACAGACATCCAAGAGTAGACTAGAGGATCCTGAGAATCAAATCAAAGATTTGAAATATGAAGAAGCAAAAAGCACCCAACTGAAAAAGCAAAAAGAAAAAAGAATCCAAAAATATGAAGATAGTGTAAGGAGCCTCTGGGACAACTTCAAGCATACCAACATCTGAATTATGGGGGTGCCAGAAGAAGAAAGAGAGCAAGATATTGAAAACCTATTTGAAGAAATAATGACGGAAAACTTTCCCTACCTGGTGAAAGAAGTAGACTTACAAGTCCAGGAAGTGCAGAGAACCCCAAACAAGAGGAATCCAAAGAGGACCACACCAAGACACATCATAATTAAAATGCCAAGGGCAAAAGACAAAGAGAGAATCTTAAAAGCAGCAAGAGAAAAACCTACAAGGGAGTACCCATACGACTGTCAGCTGATTTCTCAACAGAAACTATGCAGGCTAGACGGGAGTGGCAAGAAATATTCAAAGTGATGAATAACAAGAACCTACAACCAAGATTACTCTACCCAGCAAAGCTATCATTCAGAATTGAAGGTCAGATAAAGAGCTTCACAGACAAGAAAAAAATAAAGGAATTCATCACCACCAAACCAGTATTATATGAAAGGCTGAAGGGTATTCTCGAAGAAGAGGAAGAAGAAGAAAAAGGTAAAGATAAAAATTATGAACAACAAAGTGACAGCAAATACATACCTATCAACAAGTGAATCTAAAAATCAAGTGAATAAAAAATCTGAAGAACAGAATAAACGTGAATATAATAGAATTAGGGGCATAGAAAAGGAGTGAACTGACAATTCTCAAGGTGAAAGGGGTGTGGGAAGAGACTGGACAAAAATCGTACACCTATGGATGAGGACAGTAGGGGGGTAAAGGAAAAGGGTGACGTGGGAACCGGTGGAGGGGAGCTATAGGGGGCAGGAAGAGGAACAACTGTAATAATCTGAACAATAAAAATTTATTAGAAAAAAAAGAATATGGTTGCCAATGAACTCTAACCAGCCCTCACTGCATCTCTACCATTAATATCTGAGAAGTAATTTCTGCAGCCTCATGCCTAAAGAACAAAAACATGAATAGAGTGACAAGGACAACATAACCCAGAAAATCCTTGTAAAATTAAAATCCATTTTATTTTTCTTTACAATTCAGAATTTTCTTGAAATTGTTGTGTTTTTGTTGTTGTTATTGTTCTGAGTTTATTGTAGTTCTAAAGACAATAGTAAAATAACCAATATGGACAGACATGTTCTTCATTATAGACAGAAAAGTTTCACTTATTTTGAGGTTTTTGTCTGTATGTTCATTTAAATGCTCTGGAGTTTTATGTGAGTAGTCATAGGCGAGATGTATTTGTGATATTGTCCTGATTCTTTTTTTTAAATAAATCTTTATTGTTCAGATTATTACAGTTATTCCTCTTTTTTCCCCCCACAGCTCCCCTCCACCCGGTTTCCACCCCACCCCATGCCCTTACCCTAAGTTGACCAGATTTTAACATTGGTAAAGCGGGACACCATTGACTGGGGCGGGGTTCTTTTTTTTTTTTAATATATTTTATTGATTTTTTACAGAGAGGAAGAGAGAGGGATAGAGAGTTAGAAACATCGATGAGAGAGAAACATTGATCATCTGCCTCTTGCACACCCCCTACTGGGGATGTGCCCGCAACCAAGGTACATGCCCTTGACTGGAATCAAACCTGGGACCCTTGAGTTCGCAGGCCGAAGCTCTATCCACTGAGCCAAATCGGTTTCGGCCCGGGTCGGGGAGGGTTCTTGATTAAAAATTTGGTCTATATTGTAATCGCTTTTGGTTTTTTTAATAAAAGGAAATTCACTTCTTAGATCATCGTTGAATTTGCATCCTCTTTTCTTACTAGTTATGTTAAAAATCTAAAAAAAATAATTTAAAATTATATTATAATCATTATATACATATAGCTTAAAAACACAGTAAGTAGGTACATAATTACATGAACATATTTTATTGTTAGTTTATAAATTAAATTAATTTGATTTTTATAAAGTAACTATATTTTAAAAAATTATTTTAATCCTATATTTCTTTCTAAATAATAACAATATTAACTTGTATTATTTTTCCTCTGAATTTGCCGTAACATAAGTTTTGTCACTTTTAAGGCCAGCGCTAGACTTTTCGCCGCCACTATAAAATATAAATAATACGAGTACTCAAGAAAATTTATGTATTTATGAAATAAATAAATAAATAAATTACTTACCTAAATTATCTGAATAGCTGATTTGTAATGACATCACTTGTTTAACTAGCTTACTAGCAAGCAGGATGATGTGTATCGTCTGAGAGACATTTACAAAATGTTTTCGTCGTTGCCAATCCAAAAAAATGCCATTGTTCATTAAGTCCAAACAATGGTGGTCGAATTCTAACAACTGATCAACAATGCAAACTTTGATAATCAGTTCTCGATAATCAGTTCTCAACAATTATTTGTTATTATTAAAGTTTAACATTATAAAATTAACAAAAATAATATAAAACTCATATCCTGGCTAAATAGCCACATGGCCACCGAAAACCGTATATTCCCTTCCCGTTCTCCCGCTGTTCCCTAGCTTGTCGTGTATTCTTTCCAAAAATCAGGACTTTTTTAAAACGCTGCGGAACGAGGGACAAATTGTTAAAAATTGGGACTGTCCCGCCAAAAGCGGGACGTCTGGTCACCTTACCTTACCCACCCCTCACTGTCCTCATCCATAGGTGTAAGATTTTTGTCCACTTGCTTCCCACATCCCCCACACCCCCTTCCTCCAGAGAATTGTCAGTCCACTCCTTTTCTATGCCCCTGATTCTATTATATTCACGTTTATTCTGTTCATCAGATTTTTTATTCACTTGATTTTTAGATTCACTTGTTGATAGATATGTATTTGTTGTCACTTTGTTGTTCATAATTTATTTCTTTACCTTTTTCTTCTTCCTCATCTTCGAGAATACCCTTCAGTATTTCATATAATACTGGTTTGGTGGTGATGAATTCCTTTATTTTTTTCTTGTCTGTGAAGCTCTTTATCTGACCTTCAATTCTGAATGATAGCTTTGCTGGGTAGAGTAATCTTGGTTGTAGGTTCTTGCTATTCATCACTTTGAATATTTCTTGCCATCCCCTTCTGGCCTGCATAGTTTCTGTTGAGAAATCAGCTGACAGTCATATGGGTACTCCCTTGTAGGTAACTAACTGTTTTTCTCTTGCAGCTTTTAATATTCTCTTTGTCTTTTGCGCTTGGCATTTTAATTATGATGTGTCTTGGTGTGGTCCTCTTTGGATTTCTCTTGTTTGGGGTTCTCTGCACTTCCTGGACTTGTAAGTCTACTTCTTTCACTAGGTAGGGGAAGTTTTCCATCATTATTTCTTCAAATAGGTTTTCAATATCTTGCTCTCTCTCTTCTTCTGGCACCCCCATAATTCGGATGTTAGTATGATTGAAGTTGTCCCAGAGGCTCCTTACACTATTTTCATATTTTTGGAATCATTTTTCTTTTTACTTTTCTGGCTGGGTGCTTTTTGCTTCTTCATATTTCAAGTCTTTGACTTGATTCTTGGCATCCTCTAATCTGCTGTTGAATCTCTGTATATTATTCTTTATTTCAGTAAGTGTATGCTTAATTTCTGATTGGTCCTTTTTTTCATATCCTTGAGGGTCTTACTAAATTTCTTGGAGGTTTGTAGAAGATTCTTGAGTAACCTTATAACCGTGGTTCTGAACTCTATATCCAGTATTTTGCTTTCATCTATTTCTTCCATTTGTGACTTGTTTCTTTGTCTCCGCATTTTGGCTGCTTCCCTGTGTTTGTTTCTATGTAATGGGTAGCTTATAAGTCTCCTTAAGTTTATAGAGTGGCTTTCTTGTCTAGGTGTCCTATAGGGCCCAGTGGCTCAGCCTCTCTAGTCACCTGAGGTAGACTCTGTTGGTGCACCCCTTTGTGGGCTGTTTGCACAGTCTTGTTGTAGTTAACCCTTGACTGCTGTTGGTATCACTGGGAGGAATTGACCTTCAGGCCAATTGGTTGGCATGACCAACTGTGTCTCCACTGGAAGATCTGTTGCACAGGAGACACCCTTACGGAGCAGGACTTGCTATATTAGGGCTTTGCTGCTCACTGAGTCTGCCCCTTGAGTGTGTCTCTTATGGATGTGAAGAGCTGTAATCCGGTATGGTCTCACTCTGACCACTGGGTACACTGGCTCTTGGATCTCCAAGGAGGTGCAAGGTCAGCCACTGTCTGGGGACTCCCAGTAGGATTCACAGAGACATGTGCATATTTCTCCTCTTTGTATGGGTTTTGGAAGTGTCCTGATGAGGCCCAGGTGTGAAGCAAGGCCACTGCTGCTGCCAGGCAGTGGACCTTCTTTTGGAATCTCTGGGGCTCTCTGACCCAGCTGCAGTTTGTTTTAGGCAAAAGGACAGGCCATTCATATGCAAAAGCCAATGTGCACAGCTTGGATGGATTTGTAAATTGGGTGGAGCAGGGTTTCTGGGAATCACCAGAATGGAGCAAACAGCAATGGCTGCCCTGAACTGGAGAAGTCTCCAGTTCTCTGAGTCCCACACCCCCGTGCAGGAACAATGATTGCTGCGAGCACCTCTAAGAGTAAGCCGCCTTCGCATTCCTGTCCTGATGCCAGACAGTCCAGTTTCATCCTGTATGTGCCTGGGTCCCCCAGAGTCTTGCCCGGAACTGGAGTTCAGAGCAAGTGGGAGATTGTATCTCCCTCCTGGTTTAAAGAGCAGCACATCCAGGTGCTTGTACTTTCTGCGCCTCCGCACCTCTTACTAGTCTCAGTGCGCTTTCTTCACCTGTCTAGTTGTAGAACTTCCACTCATCCAGCTTTCCCACTGTTCTGGGTGGTAATTGTTCTGCCGTTTAGTTGTTTTTTAGATGTTGTTGTGAGATGCAGCAAGTATAGGTGATTACCCATGCCACCATATTGGTTTATCTATTGTTCTGATTCTGATAACTGCAGGGAAAAAGCTGCTTCAATAGTTCAAATGACATCTACACACCATTGCTTTTAAAACAAATAAAACAGTGTAAGAATTCCTTAAATGTAGTATTTATAACAAATCCTAAATTTGGATTCAGAAGACTCATGCATCTTGTGGAAAACTCAATAACCCAAAAAAGGACAGGCCATTCATATGTAAAAGCTGATGCACACAGCTTGGATGGATTTATCAGAAAGATATTTCTTAGATTATCTCAGTCTCTGTTTTTACTGCCTCAAAAAGTATACTCAGCAGTATACATTATCAAAATAATATTCTAAATCATGACCTGATTACTATTTTCTCACTTCAATCCACCCTTTAATCTCACCACAGTAGGAAACATAGTATAGAGAAGTTTCCCCAATATGATTCTCAAGTAACATTAGTCCTTTGATCAAAGCCATCTGGGAAAAATTGAAGGGTATTAACCAAATACTGGAGATTCAAAATAATTATTAGTATGATTAATTAAAATTTTTAAAGAAATTCTAAAAGTGAAATATTTAACTTTGCTTAGTCTAACATTTTCATTATATAATTTAAAATGTTTTTCTTGTAATGTTGCCCACCTACCTGACAAGGAGCCTGACAACTTACCTTTACATGATGATTCTCCCACATATTAGCATCATAACTGCGATACACTCATTTTATTAAAAAAAAAAGTGCTATACCCTCTGAAATGGTTCCCAATGATCTTTACCTCCTGTTATTCACAGCCTTATGTAATCCTCTTCTCTTGCATGTGGGCTATACTTATTGATTTGCATTTCATGAATAGAATGGGTAAGAGTAATGAGATGTCAATTACAAGATTAGGTTATAAATGACTACAATTACGTTCTTGTTGGTATTCTTTTGTTCTCTGGATCTTCTCATAGTCATGGTCTAATGCAGTGATGGCAAACTTATGACACGCGTATCATCACTGACACGCGTAGCCATTTTTGATGACACGCGGCCGCTGAGGTGGCCGCATGCCAAGGATGAAACATTTGCTGCTCCTGAGGATGAAACATTTGCGACTAGAGTCTTGGAGTTCCAAGACTCTAGTCGCAAATGTTTCATCCTCCCCTATTAGACACTCTGTGCCGGAGGTCTGTAGGCCAAAACAATAGAAGTCTGGCACAGAGCGTCTAGTTCTGGGACTTCCGGTTAAGCTGGGATCTTTGCCCTCACTTCCGCCGGCAGAGCAGGGAGCAGGGTAATGCAGCGGGGGACGCATCTCTGGGGGCCCTGCCAATACCAGTAACCAAATAACAGTTAACCACAGCAACCATTATCTACTGTTCTGGGCTGTCATGGATTTCTAATACATCATTACTGAGACAAGTGAGGGGGAGGCTGGGAGAGGCGAGGGTTTCTGGCATGCTATGGGTGCCATTTCCTGCCATTGGAAATAGCGGCAGCCATTTTAATTCACATAAGGAACACCATCTTGCTCCATAGTTCAGACTCCATTTCACAACTATTACTGTTGTGCATCCTTATTAACCCCTATTTCTGCTTATTAAACCTGCCCTTTCCTAAAAGACAGTTATATGCACCATTTTGTGGTTAGTTAGGCTAGTTAACCCCTAATTGCATGCAGGCCTAACAAGCTATCTATAATTCTATCTTCTGTCACTGCCCCCCTGATGGAGAACCCAAAAAATAAAAAAAATAAGGTTAAGTAAAAGAAGTGGTAGTAGCAGTGGCCGACCCTTTCAAGAGACATGGACAGAGATGTATGGCTTTATAGAAAAAAATGGCAGATCATTTTGCGTTCTATGTACTGAAACGGTAATAAGCAGAACATGAAATATAAATAGACATTTTGAAACTAGTCATTCCCAGCTCTTGGAAAAAAGTGAGGATGAAAGGAAGGAATACATTTCCAGGCAGCTACACCTTTATAAGAGCCAATCTAATGCCATCCTTAAATTTATGAAAGGCTCTACAAATTTAACATCTGCAAGTTTGAGCATTGCTCACTCTATAGCTCAGCATGGAAAAGCGCTCGGTGAGGGAGAATTTATTAAAGAAACTCTCCTAAGATGTGCACCAGTTCTATTTCACGATATGCAGAATAAAGATGCAATTATTAAGAGATTATCTGAGTTACCACTCAGTAGAAATATCATAAAAGACCAAATAATGAGACTTTGAACACAAACGTACAACATCAATTAAAGAGAGACATAAGGAAGTGTAAATATTTTTCAATCTCTCTTGATGAAATTACTGATGTCACATCACATGCTCAGTTGGCCATTATTGGTCGATATTCTGATGGCCTCACAATGAGAGAAGAGTTGATAAAGTTAGTATCAGTGTCAACAAGTAAATCAGGAAACGAAATATGTAAGGTTGTTACACAAACATTTCGTGACCTAAGCATTGATATCTCTAAAGTTGTGTCAGTGACAACAGATGGGGCACCAAATATGGTGGGGAAGAAAGTCAGGCTTGTCAAATTGTTTACAGAAGCTATTGGACATCCGATTGTGCCTTTTCATTGTATTACCCATCAGGAGGCTTTATGTGCCAAGGCAGGATTCACCGACTTAAATGACTTAATGGCAGTTGTTACAAAAATAGTTAATTTAATAGCTGCTCGCCCCCTTCATAAGCGAGAATTTTCGGCACTTTTACTGGAGGTTGATTCCACCTACAGTGGACTGCTGATGTACAATAATGTAAGATGGCTGAGCCGAGGCAAAGTTCTTGAGCGCTTTGTGGAGTGCTTTGAAGAAATTAAGGTATTTCTTGATGATAAGGATCTGGGAGACTTTCCTCAGCTTAATGATGATAAGTGGGTGAACACCCTGATGTTTTTTATATATCTCTCTGTTCATATTAATGAACTGAACTTAAAGTTACAAGGTTTTGGCAAAAGTATTGACATTATGTTTGGATATATAAAAGCTTTTGAAAGTAAAGTTAAAATTTTCAAGAGAGATGTAGAAACTAAAACTTAGAAGTATTTTCTTCGAGTAACAAAGTATTTTGAGAAGGCCAGTGCAGCTGTACAAAATGAAATGGAACTCTTGCATATGAAGTACTAGCATGTTTTAGTCTCATTACTTGACCAGTTTAGTGATAGATTTAGTCAATTTAGAAGTCTAGAACAGACCATGAAAATAATTAAGTATCCTGATGTAGTAGTCTACAGTAGTTTGGAATTAAATGGTTTCCAATGGATGCAAATTGATGGTTTGGAGATGCAACTTGCAGAATTTCAAGACAGTATCTGGGCTCAGGTGTTTGTTGAATTGAGGTCAAAGCTTGAGAATCTGTAAAGGTGCCGCTTGGAGAATCAAGAGGAGTGCCACTATGAACAGGAAATTTGGAGTGCCTGGAACCGACTACCAGACACTTTTAGCACCCTGAAAAATATAGCAATGGCTTTACTCACAATTTTTCCCTCTACATACTTTTGTGAGGCCTTATTCTCAGCGTTAAATAATATCAAAACCAACAAAAGAAACAGATTGACAGATGAAGTTAGTAGCATGTCACATGTTAGTAGCATGTTGCTTGCTTGGGCCTGAAGTGTAGAAAATACCAACCTTCAATTGAAGATTTAGCCAGTGAAATTCAGCAACAAAAAGTCACTAATAGGCAGGTTAGTTAAAGAATTCCCCCTCCTCCTCACTCATCTTAGTTCACGGCACCCCACACAAGCTAAATAATATCAAGACCAACACAAGAAACCGACTGACGGATGAACAAAGAAGTCACTAAGCAGGTAAGTTAAATATTTAGTTTTTGGTTTATTAAATACAATTATATATAACAATTATACATTTATGTTATTTAAACTATAAATATTGCGAAATAATGTTTTTTCCTCAAAGTGACACACTACCCGAGTTATGCTCAGTTTTTTCGCGAAGCTTGACACACCAAGCTCAAAAGGTTGCCCATCACTTGTCTAATGAATATTGCCATCTGCCAAGGAAATTAGTTTCTTAGTCCAATAACTCTCAAGAAACTGAATCTGGCCAACCATCAAGTGAGTGCACATGGCAGTGGGTTCTTTCCCAGTTGAGCTTTCATATGAGACTACAGCTTTGGCTGGCATTTTAAATGCACTTTTGTGAGAGACCCTGACACTAGTTGAACTACACCTGGATTCCTGATGCCCTGAAACTGTGAAATAATAAATATTGCTGCTTTAAGCCACTAAATTTTGAGGTATATGTTATAAAACAATACTTAATTAATACAAGTTTATTTAATAAAGTACCCATTAACTGATAGTAACAAAATATTCATATTTGTTATTGTTGACAATTTTGAATAATTTAAACATGCTCTCAATTTATATATGAAATGATATATTATAAATAATGACAATAATATGTACCCTTATTTTTCTGATTTTACAGAAAAGAAATTTGTTGGTGAGTATAGTTTCCTACATGCAGGTTTTTTTTTTTTACCTCCACCTGGCCACATAAAAATAAACCTTGGGCCTGGAATATCTCCTTACCTAGAGTTAAAAAGCAACACAGTTTATGCTGGGCTTAACACCTTGTGTATGAATATCTTTCCTTGTTGCAAGACACACAGATAGTTTTTTGTTTCTGACTATGCATGTTTGCCATATAACACCTGTCCAACCCAACTGCTTTATCTGTTCTCTGGAAGAAGTAACCTGGGTCCTTTCACTGCAGGAGAAGAAAGGTGTGTGTAAGTGAACAGTCCTGCCTTAGCAGTTGGTATAGCCCCAAAGGCCATGGGAGACCAATGCTCACTACTGAAACTGTTCTTGCTCTCTTCTTTATGTAAGTCATGCTGTACCATTTAGTGCTATACTACATTGTCTTTTCCTTGGCAATTCCAAAACAAAATGCAATGGAGAGAGGTACTTAGAGTCTTCCCCCGGGATTGATAACTGGAGCATGTTGTTCTGCTTGACAATAATTAAATGCAGAAAAATTAAATAATTTTCCTATGGTGACATACTTACTTCTTGATGAAATTGAGGAATGTTCAACTTATATTCTTAGTCTTTACTCTTGCTGTTCACATTAGTTCCTCAGATTTCTCCATCTGTTCAAATTCTAACATAAAATGCACAACCTCTCACTACTCTAAGTTGCACTTATAAAATCTTTCCCTCGGGGTCTTCTCCATTTCCCTGCTGTCTCCTGTATTCAACCAAATTTAATTAAACAAATCTTACTTGGGACCTTATATGCATTGGACACTATATGAGGCTTTGAGCATATGTTAAATGAACAAGGAATGTTTTCATAAATTGTAAAATATAATTGGAGAGACAACCAAAATATCTGCTTATAATAAAAATACTAATAGGGACAGTATAAGATAGTGTTAAAACACATGGAATGTTTATCTAACCCATTCTGAGGGTTCATAGAAAGTTTTTCTTAATAACAATGTCTAAGGTTGGAAATAGTAGATTAGCAAGAGTTAGACAAGCAAATGGGGCAAATAAACTTCCAAGAAAAATAAATCAAGGATACAAATACAAAAGCCAGAAATAATTAGGTTAATTATAAGAACTGAAATAATTTTAGTTGGATAGAATAAAGGATTAGAGGTTGGAAGTTGATCAGGATATAGTTGAAGGATTGATCATGTGAAAGATGATGAATGGTTTTGTAGGACATTTTAAAAGTTTAATCTTTATCCTAATATAAATCATAAGGCATTCAATAATAAAACAGATAACTAATCAAATGTATAATTTTCATATTATCACTTTGATGGATGTGCTAAAAAAGCATTAGAGAACAAGAGTGAATATAGGGGGACCACTTAGAAGAGTGTCATAGAAACCAAGGAGAGTGATAACCAAAACTTGTTTTTGAGGTTGAAATCATGATATTGAGAAAAGCAAGGCCTTAGATATATTTTTGACATAAAAAAGAATGTTCAGATGGATTATAGAAGTGAAGGAAGGAAGAAAAATAGGTGTCAACAATTTCAGGTTTCTGGCATGATTAACTGGATATATATGCATCCTATCTAATAAAAGGGTAATATGCAAATTAACTGTCTTTCTGTCACAAAGATGGCAGTGCCCATAGTCACAAGATGGTGGCACCCAGTCTCTCAGCCCCGCCGAAGTCCCCCAGTCCTGGGGGGTGGCTGCAGAGAGTGGGCAGCATGAGTGGCCTGGCAAGTGTTCCACCCTGGCTGCAAAGGGCCTCTGGTCAGTGGGCACGGAGTGGCTGGGGGGGGGCACGGATGGGCCTTTGGTCTGTGGAGAGCCTCTGGGCAGCAGGTGCGGAGTGGTCAGGCCCCACACAGAGCTAATGGCACATGGATTCTGGCACATATGTGGAAAATTGATATGAGAGCATGTAATTTTTGATTAGTAAGGAATGGATGGTTTGTATAAATGAGGATTATCAAATTGAAACAAAATGAAAGGAAGCTATCTTCAGACACAGAACAAATTACAAATGGATTAAAAGATAAATTTAGCAATAAAAGTGTGTGATGTCAAAGGAAGACATCAAGACAAAAAGTTTTAGTGAAGAAATTATGTTTCCTTATAAAGAGGTGGAGGCAATGAGAATTCAGAAAGACTGACTCACCACATCAAAATACAACCACCATTTCAATGCAAAAGTAAACACTTGTGATTACCAAGCTTCCAAGTTCCCAATAATGTATTCCTGGTGAAAAAAACAAATAATCCATCTTTACTCATTTTAACAAGGAATATAACCTTCCAATCCTCTCTAATAAAATGGTAATATGCAAATTAACCATCACTCCACTACATAAGCCACGCCCACCAGCCAAGCCATGCCCACCAGCCAATCAGGGCGAGTATGGAAATTAACCCAAACCAAGATGGCTACAGCCACAGAGAGCAAGGTTTCCCAGGTAACAGAGGAAGCCAAACTTTCCATAGCCGTTGCAGGCCTAAGCCTCCACTCAAGCTACAAAGTTTCAATTATAGAAGGTAAACAAATTCAAACAAATGGCAGCAGAACAGAGCTTGAGAGAGCAAGCCAGGGTTGCCGGCGGCAACAGGGGAAGCAAAGCTTTCCGCACACCCTGGCGGGGCTCACCTGCTTAAGGCTACAAAGTTTCAATTGTAGAAGGTGAATTAACTGCCACAGAAATGGCTGCCACCCGGGAGGGAATAGAAGGCTTGGCTCCGCTCCAGGCTACAAAGTTTCAATTGTAGAAGGAAAATAAATTCCAGATACCAGGGCCTCCGCTTGGGTTGCCAGGGGTGTGGCTGGCCTGCAAACCACCACAGGCCCCTCGCCCAGGCCGCCCCACGCCCCAAGGGAACCCCCACCCTGATCCAGGACACCCTTCAGGGAAAACCAGCTGGCCCCCACTCCTGCACCAGGCCTCTATCCTATCTAATAAAAGAGTAATATGCAGATTGACCATCACTCCAACACACAGTATGTCTGCCCCCATGTGGTCAAAGATCCTGCCCCCATGTGGACACAAGATGGCCACTACAAGATGGCCAACAGGAAAGGGCAGTTGGGAGGCACCCGGCCTGCAAGGGAGGGCAGTTGAGAGGGACCAGGCTTGCAAGGGAGGGCAGTTGGAGGTGATCAACCCTGCAGGAGAGGGCAGTTAGGGGTGACCAGACCAGCAGGGGAGGGAAGTTGGGGGCAAACAGGCTGGCAGGGCAGTTAAGCATCAACCAGGCTGGCAGCGGAGTCATTAGGGGTTGATCAGGCTGGCAGGCAGAAGCGGTTAGGGGCAATCAGGAAGGCAGGCAGGCAAGCAGTTGGGAGCCAGCAGTCCTGGATTGTGAGAGGGATGTCCGACTGCCCGTTTAGGCCCGATCCCACCAGGATTGGGCCTAAACGGGCAGTCGGACATCCCTCCAGGAGTCCCAGATTGGAGAGGGTACAGGCTGGGCTGAGGGACAACCCCCTCCGTGCACGAATTTCATGCACCGAGCTTCTAGTAATGTATAATGAGGTGCCTATTTTGAGCACCAAAACTAGATGAGTAACCATATTAATTTTTGTTTCTTTCAGTATGCTAAGTGTGTGTGTGTGTGTGTGTGTGTGTGTGTGTGTGTGTGTAAGAGTGTGTGTTTGAGAGACTATAAAATAAGATTAGTCATAAAAGAAATAGCATTTTTATTATCTCATCTCTCTTGTGGTCCATTTCAACTCCCAAGGTAGAGATTTGACTTCATGAGGCACTTAATGATTTTCTGATTTAGTATAAAAATAGAATGTGTTTTTATATGACCATTTTATTTGTATTGGTGTAACAAGTTGGATTTACAAAATGACTTGCTTATTGTTCTGGAAACCACTTCCATTTATAGCTTAAAATTTTACTTCTGTCTTGAGGGTTTGCAATGTCTCTACAGTTATTTACTTTTATGTCCCTGAATATTTATTGCTCTTGTCACATCTACTAAAAAACATATAACTCACCTGGTAGGTTTTACTTATAATAACTATAACTGAAAAGATGATATATTTCTCTGAAATCCCTATACTTATCAGTGCTCCTTGCCTACTAGAATGTTACAAACTTTCCAATCTATACAACTGTGATTCCTTTGCCATAAGTAAACTCATGCTTCTTTTCTGGGAGAACCCTGTAGCCAGTATGTGACATAAATTGCAACATGAGAAGTGTAGTCTCTATTCTTTAATAGTGGGTTTATAAAATCTAATTAAATTAGGTTGTATAAATCCACTAATCCTACCTTATAATAGAGAAACATGCAAATTGACCTCACCTCCGCTACGCCCACGATTGGGCTGGTGGGAGGCCGGGGGGCGGGACTCCGGGTGGCCTATCCAGCCGTTGAGAAGATCAAGATGGCGGCGCCCAGTCCTCTTAGTTCTGGGGGTCACTGGGAAGATCGCTGCGCCAGGGAGGTGAGGCCGGGCTGCCCAGCCACTCCCGGGGGTCCCTGGGGAGATCATCAACCTGGGGGGGCATGGCCGGGCCCGCCCAGCCTCTCCCGGGGGTCCCTGCGGAGATCGGTAACCCATGTGGCCGCCCCGCCAAGCCGCTCCCGGGGGTCCCTGGGGAGATCGGCAACCCAGGCGGCGTGGCCAGGCCACCCAACTGCTCCTGGGGGTCCCTGGGGAGATCGGCAACTTGGGGGGCGTGGCCGGGCCCATCCAGCCTCTCCCGGGGGTCCCTGGGGAGATTGGCAATGGGGGGGGTGTGGCCGGACCCGCCCAGCCGCTCCTGGAGGTCCTGGGAACATTGCAGGCATGTGGTTGCTGAGACCCAGACCAGGCCTCTGGCCACAGATTCATAGCTTTGCGGAGACCTAGGGCAGGGATCTGCCTCATCTGCAGAGAGACAGAGGTTCTGCAGTGCCTGCAAGATGTGGGTGGGCCCAGCCAGGGATCAAGGGGCATGGAAGGACTCCTGGCAGAGGGGCAAGGACCCTCAACCCTGAGGCAGGGGTTGAGGGGTGGTGCCACCTCAGTGGGGGGGTGCTGCACTGCAGGGTACTGGACTGACTGATGTGATTCAGAGAAGCTCCCAGTGCTAACCAGCCACGCTCAGGCGGCTTCACACTTCAGAGGCAGTGACTCCTGCTCCTGCCTTGACCCAAAAGCAAGCTCCCGACACCCTGCCCCATGGCAGAGCATGCCTAGGCAGTGATGGGAAACCTTCCACCTGCTTTGGAGAAGGGAGGGCAGTAAAGAATGGGGGGAGAGTAAAGAATGTGGAGGATCCAAAATGAAGAGGTGCTTGAGAAAGAGGCTCGGAAGCCTGACTGGAAGGTTTGTTCTGTTTGCTGGGTGGCTGCCCCTTAGGAAGCGCAAAGAGCATGGCTCTGAGGGCTCCCTGTGTGCTGAGTCAAGTTTCACAGCCAACTGGAATTGGCGTCAGTTTCCTGGTCTGTAAAATGGATTAAGCGTGTCCTGGTGCCTTCACTGAGCTTTGATGGCCAATTGAGATACTATATAAAAAAAATGAGGGAAGAAGTAAGAAAGAAAAGGATGGACAAGCAACACAAAAGAAAGACTGAAAGGAACCTGTAAACCCATTGTCACTTAAATAGGGAATATAGTCAATAGTGTTGTAATGATGGTATGATGCCAGGTGGGTACTAGAAATATCAGGGAACACTTTGTAAAGTATATGATTGTCTAACCACTATTCTGTAACTAATATAAAACCTGAAACCAATACAAAATAATGTTGAATGTAAAGAAATGAAAATTGGAGTGAAATTTTTATAAATTTCAAAGTTTAAATAAAAGCTGTAAAGGAAGGAAGGGGAGAATAAAAAGTGTTTTTCATTTTACCACTTCATTAAAAAGACAGTTGTCTTTATATGGTGCTTTTATACTTTTCTAAGTCATTATCTCATTTTAATTTCTGGGCAATTTAAAGACAAGATAAGTATTCCCTCCACTATTCAAAGAAAGGAAATCTTGGTGTCTGGTCCTAATGATTCAATCGTCAAGCCCTTATTGTAAAGCAGGGTTAGTAAAATTTTCTGTGCAGGGTCATATCTATACTAATAAAAGCCTTGAGGGTGATCAGGCCAGCAGGGGAGGGTATTTGGGGGCAATCAGGCCCGCAGAGGAGCAGTTAGGGGGCAATCAGGCCAGAAAAGGAGCAGTTAGGGGGCAATCAGGCAGGTAGGTGAGCGGTTAGGAGCCAGCGGTCCCAGATTGTGAGAGGGATGTCCAACTGCAGGTTTAGGCCCGATTCCACAGGGATCGGGCCTAAACCTGCAGTTGGACATCCCCCAAGGGGTCCCATATTAGAGAGGGTGCAAGCTGGGCTGAGGGACACCCTCCCCAGTGCACGAATTTCGTGCACCAGGCCTCTAGTATATATATAAAATTAGAAGCCCGGTGCACGAAATTCATGCACTGGGAGGTGGTGTCCCTCATCCCAGCCTGCACCCTCTCCCATCTGGGACCACTCGGGGGATGTCTGACTGCCAGTTTAGGCCTGATCTGGGACTGGTGGATCCTAACTGCTCACCTGGCTGCCTGCCTGATTGTCCCTAACCACTTCTGCCTGCCAGACTGATCATCCCCTAACCACTCCAATGCAAGCCTGTTTAACACCTAACTGCTCCCCTGCCGGCCCGATTGCCCCCAACTGCCCTCTCCTGTGGTCCCCATCACCCCTAACTGCCCTCCCTTGCTGGCCTGATCTCGCCCCCAACAGCCCTCCCCTGCCAGCCTGATCTCACCCCCAATTTCCCTCCCCTGAAAGCCTGGTCACCCGAACTGCCCTCCCCTGCCAGCCTGATCTTGCCCCCAACTGCCCTCTACTGCAAGCCTGTTCTCGCCCCCAACTGCCCTCCTCTGCTGGCCAATTTGGTTCTGATTGGTCGGTTTCTATGCCAGTCAGCATCAAAAGCTCCGCCTCCTGGGCAGCCATTGGCTCCTCTCAGTTGACCCAGATTTGGTTCCGATTGGTCAGTTTCTATCCTAGACAGCGTCAAAAGCACCGCCTCCTATTCAGCCATTGGCTTGTCACAATTCACCCAAATTTGGTTCTGATTGGTCAGTTTCTATCCCAGTCAGCATCTCCGGGCCTATCTCTGTGCCTGATCGTAGAAGCGGGGCTGATCAGCAGCTGCCCCAGGCTCCTGGTGAGGGGCTAAACTGCTAACCTCTGGGAGAGAGAGAGAGAGGCTTGGCTGCTGGCGAGGGAGAGAGAAGCAGGATCTGATCACCCTGCTTCTTGATCGGGGCCTCACCAGCAGCTGCTGCCACTGCTGATCAGCCCCGCCTCTCTCTCTACCCTAGAGTTCAGTAGTTCAGCTGGCTCACCTGCTGCACATGCAGCCTGGTGAACAGTGGAGCCTCCCAGTTGTTTTGGATGTGACGGACCCAGGGTTTTTATATATTAGTATATAATCATAACGAGTGGTAAAATTCCATGACAAGAACATGGTAATAAAATTATTTTTTCTAATTTAATTTATTGCAGTTACATTGATTAATAAAATTATACAGGCTTAAGGTGTACAATTCTATAATACATCATCTGTATATTGCATTGTGTGCTCACCCCCCCAATCATGTCTCTTTCTATCACAGTTTATCCCCCCTTACCCTCTCCCCCACACCCATTTCCCTCTAGTAATGTCCATACTGTTGTCTGTCTATGAGATTTGATTTTCTTTTTTGCTAATTCCCTTCAACTTTTCACCCAGCCCTCCTACCCCTTCCCCTCTGACAGCTATGAGTCTGTTTCTATTTAGTTTACTTTGTTTACTAGATTCCACATATAAGTGAAATCATATGGTATTTGTCTTTCTCTGACTGGCTTATTTCACTTAGGATAATACTCTCCAGGTCCATCCATGCTATTGAAAAACATATTTCTTTCTTTCTTTTTCTTTGTATGGCTGAGTAGTATTCCATTGTGTAAATGTGCCACAGCTTTTTATCTACTCATCTACAGTTGAGCACTTGGGTTGCTTCCAAATTTTGGATATTGTAAATAATACTGCAATGAACATAGAGGTCCATATATTCTTTCAAAATAGTGTTTTAGATTTCTTTAGGTAAATTACCAGAAGTGAGATTGCTGGGTCAAAAGGTAGTTCAATTTTAATTTCTGGGAGAAACTCCATACTATTTTCCACAGTGGCTGCAACAGTCTGCATTCCCACCAGCAGTGCACAATGGTTTCCATATCTATGTAAGTAATATAGACACTTTGCACAGTATTTAATTATCGTTAATATTAGTCTGAAGATAAGGCTAACCAAGTTCTTATTATTTCTATAAAATCAATATTCTTACATTTCCTTTGAGTTTTTTTTTACCTCTTAATAGATACCTTAGAATATTTCAGTCAATGTAACTTTTGCCCTAGGGATAAATCTCTAGATATACCCATCTTCAAAGCAACTACCTTTGGGCAGAATTCAACAGATTGAATTAAATATGTAGGGGAAATAAACAGGGCATCAATCCAATAGTGCCTGAAGATGCAGTGAGACCCACAAGCACAAAGAAATACTCTCTATTTCCTCAACATTGTCTATTTATTAATTAGAGGAAGATCACTGAGAAATAAATTTAATTATATACATTTTTGCATACATTTCATCAAACACAATCTTATATTATTTTAATATCTGTAATAGTACTTAACAAAGCACACCATGGGAGCTCAATTCAGTAATTTTCTAATGATTTCATATTATCCAAACTCTTAAATCTCTTCCTCAAGAATAGTAATATAATGTATATAGCTATCCTATATAATAATTGAGGGATATGCTAATTAGCCCAGATGCCTTAGCAGTCATGACCAGTCAGGTGCTTAATAGTCACCACTGGTTAGGCGCGGCCTGGGAGCAGCCTCCTGCAGAAGTGGCCACAGGCGAGGGTGTGCGTGGGGCTGCCCAGCCTGGAGGCCACCCAGCTGAAAGAGTCACTGGAGACTTTGGTTAAATTCAATAGTTAAAATCATTATGCTCTGTGAGAGCTGACATCCTCAAACACTCAGGACCCTCAATCTTAAAAATTAATAGTAAACAATTGCATAATGCTTTGACCTAATTGTACACACTTTAGTATTGTTTAAAAATTTTTCTATATCCTTCAAGTAAATTCAGCAGCTGACTGAGGAGAGCCGGTGCTGAGAAGCATGCGGTCCAGGCTCTGCTATCTTGAGTTTGTGGTTTCCAAGGAAATAGCCTGAAGGGATGATAAACCCTCTGCAAAAGGCTCAGCCAGTGCCTATCTATGCGGCAGCAAGTGGTGGCTTGGTTTAAATTGAGCCTTTCTGGCAGTGAATGATCCTAACCCTCCCTGGATCAGGCAGGTTCCTGTGGAGTACAGTCTCCATGCAATACAACGGGGCCCCAGTTTCCTCCCTGGTGATCTCATGTGCATTAGCTAGGGGCAGCAGGGAAGGAAGGGAAAAGGCATCATGTGGGGCAGCTCTGGCGAGCAAGTAGAAGGAAACCATGTCTGGCAAACACTCCCCTGCCACCCCCTTTAACATGTAAGAAGAATCAAATAAACCAATACAAACACCCCGCCCCCACCCCAGAGAGATCCGGGACTGAGGGGTTTCCCGCCCAGGCAGTGCGTACCTGCTTCCCACCCTTTTATCCAAATTGACAGGTTAGGGGTTAAGGGGAGGAGGAGCCTAGCAGGAAGGGGATTCCCTGGAACCTCACTCTTGCCCTCCCTGTGGACCTGACCTCTCGAAGCACAGAGCCTGACCCCGCCCCCAGCAGATTTGCATATCCCAGACCCTCTGGTACTTCCAGCCACTGGGCACTCCAGTGTCTTCCTGCCTCCCAGCCACTGAACCTCACTGTCTCCTTCCCCAGAAGCACTCTGTCCTCCCCAACTTTCTGTCTTTATAGCCTAAATGCATGGTGGGCATAGTTGCTTCTCAATGGATTTTATTTGATAAGAACCCAGTGAAGTCGCTTAGCAACTGAGCTGCTCAGACTTCATCAGGGACAACGAATGACACACCTTACTTGGCTTTGATAGCAAAGCAATCTTATTCTTTTATTTTTTAAAAATGATATTTATTGATTTCAGAGAGGAAGGGAGAGGGAGAAAGATAGAAACATCAATGATGAGAAAGAATAATTGATCGGCTGCCTCCTGCACGTGCCCTACTAGTGATTGAGCCTGCAACCCAGGCATGTGCCCTTGACCAGAATATAACCTGGGACCTTTCAGTCCTCAGGCTGAAGCTCCAGCCACTGAGCCAAACCAGCTAGGGAAAGCAATCTTATTCTTAAAGACTTGATTTTTGTCATAAACAAGTGGATTTGAATCATATCAAACCAATTTATGTTGTATAATCTATACTAATAAAAGGTTAATATGCTAATTAGACCAAACGTCTTCCGGACATCAATCCGGATGTCCTTCAGCACAAAGCCACGTGGCAGGGGCCAAGGCAGCAGTGGTTAGGGGTGACCAGGCTAGCAGGGGAGGGCAGTTAGGGGCCAGCAGTCCCAGATTGCGAGAGGGATGTCTGACTGCCAGTTTAGGCCCGATCCTTGAACCTGCAGTCAAACATCCCCTGAGGGGTCCTGGATTGGAGAGGGTGAAGGCCAGGCTGAGGGACCCCCCCCATGCACAAATTTTGTGCACCAGGACCCTAGTCTATACATAAAAGCCTAATATGCAAATTGTCCCCATGGAAGTTCAACCGGGAGACTGGGAGTTTGATGATTCACTATGACGTGTGCTGACCACCACAGGGCAGCACAGAATGAAGGAAGGCCGTGGCCAGCAGCTGGCAGCCAGGGAAGTAAGGCTCTGGCCGGCAGCAGCAGGGGAAGGGAGGCCCTGTCCAGCAGCTGGAAGGAAGGCTCTAATCTGCCCTGATCACCGTCTAGGCCTAGGGACCCTACTCATGCACAAATTTTGTATAGAAGGCCTCTAGTAAAACATAAAAAAGGTAACCATGGTATGCAAGCTTCAATCTTCTAGTGTATATACCAAAAGGGTTCTAGTAAATATATTATTCTGATACACTTAAAATTTAGGTAACTTTATATAAAAAACTAAGTGATCGTCTGAATGTCCAACGGGTAGCTATGACACGCAATGACCACCAGGTGGTAGACGCTCAATGCAGGAGCTACTGAGCTATGGTGATTTGGCAGCTGTGGTTCTCAGGACCCAGAGAGAAGGGAGCCTGATTCCAGGGTGTGTCACCCAAGAAATGCCCTCTCGCAATCTGGGACCCCTCAGGGGATGTTAGAGAGCTGATTTCACCCGATTCCTGTAGGCCAGGCCAAGGGACCCCCACCAGTGCACAAACGCATGCAACAGGCTTCTAGTACTTTTAATAAACTTCTTATTGAAATTATTTTAAATATGTCATTTCCATGTGTATGTTTTGGAAACTTATATTTTACGTCCTAAAGTTAGTACATGATGATTGTTAAGGATAAAACAAAGAGACCACTGGACAAAAATTGCATTTACTACCTAATTTTTGAGAACATTTATTTGCATTTGAAATTTACATTTTAAAGTAAACAGGTTTTTAGTGGAGGCTATGCTGGTAGAATAAATATTTAAAGACTGGGAGGATGTGTTTGTTAAACTTACCTTACATCATGTTTGACCATGTTGTGTAAGAAAAAAAAAAATATAATTGATATCTTACTTTCATTCTGGTTGCTAATTATGATGAAAAGCCAGCATTTATTAGCACCCATTATACCCAAGTACTATATTAAGAATTTCTACAAAAACTCTTTTGTATATGTTTTTACTTTCATCATATACACTATTAATTCCATTACACAAAAGAGAAATTAGGATTAATATTGTGTTACCTAATTAACCCAAGGTCATATAGGTAATGAGTAGCTGAACCAGGTTTGGAGCCCAGGTTTCTGACTTTACTGTTGGTTCTCTTAATTACCACATTATTTTAATCATTGCAATTTAGTGGACTCTTCATTATTGGAGATCAGATGTAAAGGAAAATGGCTTTTTGAAAAGTTTAAAGGTATATATTTGACATAAGATTAAATGGCCTAATGCACATCTATTAGACTTCTAAAATAGGTGATCACTGAATACTTTTCCTATTCTTAATTGTCTTTTCATGAAGAAAATTCAATATGCATCTAAAACACAATACTAAGAATGTACATGAATAGCACAACTGCAGCAACCACTGAACAGCTGGGAGCCCTAGAACACCAGTACCCAATTGGCGCAAACACGTGGATTCAAAGGAGCTCTTCACTCCACCACGGAAAGGTCAGATTTTGCCTGGGATAAGGAGAGAGAGAACTACATAACCAGACATCTGGAGAAGAGAGACCATGGGGAGACAAAGAAACAGCCCCCATAGGAAAGAAAAGCAGGAATCACCAGAAAAGGAAGTAAATGAATTAGAGCCAAGATACCTATCAGAGAAAGAATTCAGAGAAATGGTCATAAGGTGGCTGAAAAGAATGGAAGACAAATTCGACAATATGAGTAAGAACAAGAGAAAATGAAGAACCAAGAAGAAATGAAGAATGACATCGCTGTTGTAAAGACCTCAATAGAAAGCATCAAGAGTAGACTAGAAGAAGCAGAGGACTGCATCAGTGAGCTAGAAGACAAGATGGGAAAAAATACCCAAGTAGAGAACCTTTGAGAAAAAAAATTTAAAAAGCAGGAGGAGAGACTAAGGGAACTTTGGGACAGTAAGAAACAAAACAACATCCACATAATAGGGGTTCCAGAAGGAAAGGAAACTGAACAAGGAATAGAAAACCTGTTTGAAGAAATAATAACAGAAAAATTTCCTGATATAGAGAAGAAAAAACCCACACAAATCCAAGAAGCTCACAGAGTTCCAAGCAAAATGAACCCCAAAAGACCGACACCAAGGCACATTATAATTAAATTGGCAAACACCAATGACAAAGTAAGAATCTTAAAAGTGGCCAGAGAGAGACAGAAAGTTACATACAAAGGAACCCCCATGAAACTAGCAACTGATTTCTCTACAGAAACTCATCAGGCCAGAAGGGAATGGAATGAAATATAAAAGTCATGCAAAGGAAGGGTCTGAATCCAAGAATACTCTACACAGCAAGGCTATCAATCAAAATTGAAGGTGAAATCAGGAGCTTCACAGACAAAAAAGGACTAAGGGAATTTATCACCACCAAACCAGCAATGCAAGAAATGCTTAAGGGTTGCTGTAAAAAAAAGAAATAGGAAGCGAAGAAAGAACATAGGGGTATAGAATAAAAATGGCTACAAATAAGTACCTATCAATAATAACTTTAAATGTAAATAGATTAAATGCCCAAAATCAAAAGACATAGGGTAACGGATTGTTTAAGAAAACAAGACCCATATATCTGCTGTATACAGGAAACCCACCTCAGAAAAAAAGACGCACACAGACTGAGAGTGAAGGGATGGAAAACGTTTTTCCAGGCGAATGAAAATGAAAAAAAATCTGGGTTAGCAATACATATATCTGAAAAATTATATCTCAAAGTGAAGGACATAACAAGAGATAAGGAAGGCCACTTCATAATACTAAAGAAAGCAATCCAACAAGAAGAAATAACTCTGGTAAACATACGCACCAAAATCAGGAGCACCCAAATACATAAAATAACTCCTGGAGGATATCAAGGGAGAGATTGACAGCAATACAATCATAGTAGGAGACTTTAATACCCCACTATCAGCATTGGACAAATCCTATAAACAAAAAATCAGTAAAAAACAACAATCCTAAATGACTCACCCACTAGACCAGATGGAATTAATTGACATCTTCAGAATATTTCACCCCAAAGCCACAGAATATACATTCTTCTAAAGTGCCCATGGGTCATTTTCAAAGATAAATCATATACAGGGACATAGGCAAAGTCTCTTCAAATTCAAGAAGATAGAAATCATATCAAACATCTTCTCAGATCACAGTGGCATAAAACTGGAAATCAACTACAATAAAAACTATCCAAAGAAATAAAACACATGGAGACTAAACAGCATGCTATTAAACAATGACTGGGTCACCAGAGAGATCAAGGAAGAAATAAAATACATCATGGCAACAAATGACAATGAAAACACAACAATCCAAAATCTATGGGACACAGCGAAAGCAGTCTTGAGAGGGTAGTTCATAGCTCTACAAGCCTACTGCAAAAAACAAGAAACAATGGCAATTAATTACCTAACCCTACAACTCAAAGTGTTAGGAAAAGAGCAACAAGAAAAGCCCAGTGTAAGCAGAAGGAAGGAAATAATAAAGATCAGAGCAGAGACAAACGACATAGAAACCCAAGAAACAATACAAAAGATCAACAAAACCAAGCGCTGGTTCTTTGAAAGGATAAACAAGATTGATGAACCTCTAGCCAGGCTCACCAAGAAGCAAAGAGAGAGGACCCAAATAAACAAAATCAGAAATGAAAGAGGAGAAATAACAACAGACCCCGCTGAAATACAAAGGATTGTTAAAAAATACAACGAACAACTCTATTCCAACAAATTGGACAACCTGGAGGGAATGGACATATTCCTAGAAAAATGTAACCTTCCAAAACTCAATCTGGAAGGATCCAAACAGTTCCATAGGCCAGTAACTATGGAAGAAATTGAAACACTCATCAAAAAGCTTCCAGCAAACAAAAGCCCGGGGCCAGAAGGCTTCACAGAAGAGTTTTACCAAACATTCAAGGAAGAACTAAAACTTATCCTCCTCAGACTATTCCAAAAAATTCAAGAGGAAGGAACACTTCCAAGTTCCTTCTATGAAGCCAGCATCACCCTAATACCAAAACCAGATAAAGACAACACAATGAAAGAGAATTACAAATACAAAATTAATGCCAAGAAATCTATGGCCTTTCTATACACCAATAGTGAACTTACAGAGAGAGACTAAAAAATCAATCCCATTTACCATCACACCAAAAAAAATTAAGATACCTAGGAATAAACTTAACTAAGGAGGTAAAAGACCTATATGTGGAAAACTACAGGACATTGAAAAAAGGGATAGAGGAAGACGTAAACAGATGGAAGAACATACCATGTTCATGGATTGGTAGAATCAACATCATTAAAATGTCAATACTACCCAAAGCAATCTATAGATGCAGTGCACTCCCTATTAAAATACCAATGGCATATTTCACAGACCTGGAAAGAACTCTCCAAAAATTCATGTGGAATAAAAAAAGACCCTGAATAGCCACAGCAATCCTGAGAAAGAAGAAAAAAGTAGGTGGGATCTCAATACCAGAAAGCCACTGTTCTCAAAACATCATGGTACTGGCAAAAGAACAAACATATAGATCGATGGAGTAGAATAGAGAATCCAGATATTGGCACAAACCACTATGCTCAATTAATATTTGACAAAATAGGCATGAACATGCAATGGAGTCAAGACAGTCTCTTCAATAAATGGTGTTGGGAAAACTGGACAGATACATGCAAAAATGAAACTAAATCACCAACTTACACCATACACACAAATAAAATCAAAATGGATACAGGACTTAAACATAAGATGGAAAACCATATAAATACTAGATGGATCCACAGGCAGCAATATCTCAGACATATGCCTAAAGAACTTCTTCACTGACACTGCCCATAGGGTAATGGAAGCTAAAGAGAAAATAAACAAATGGGACTACATCACAATAAAAAGCATTTTTACAGCAAAAGAAACCATCAACAAAACAACAAGAAAGCACACTGTATGGGAGAAGATATTTGCAAATGTTATCACTGATAAAGGTTTAACCTTCAACACCTACAGTCAGCGTATACAACTTAACCCTTTGCACTCACTAATGCTAACCGTGTCAAGTCATACTCGACATCTGAGTGCAAAAGGTTAATAAAAGGAAGATAAATGATCCAATAAAAAAATGGGCAACGGACCTAAATAGAATCTTTTCAAAAAAAGACAGAAGGAAGGCCAAGAGACATATGAAAACATGCTCAAAGTCACTAATTATCCGAGAGATGCAAAAAAAAAAAAGACAATGCGGTACCATCTCACACCTGTCAGAATGGCTATCATCAACAAATCAACAAATGACAAGTGTTGGCAAGGATGGGGAGAAAAAGGAACCCTCATGCACTGCTGGTGGGAATGCAGACTGGTGCAGGCACTGTGGAGAGCAGTATGGAGTTTCCTCAAAAAACTGAAAATGGAACTCCCATTTGACCCAGTAATCCCACTCCTAGGAATATATCCTAAGAAACTAGAATCATCAATCAGAAATGATATATGCCCCCCTATGTGCATAGCAGCACAGTTTACAATAGGTAAGATTTGGAAACAACCTAGGTGCCCATCAGCAGATGACTGGATCAGAAAACTATGGTACATCTACACAATGGAATACTATGCTGCCATAAAAAAGAAGGAATTCTTAACATTTGCAGCAACCTGGATGGAAATGGAGAACATCATGCTAATTGAAATAAGCCAGTCAATGAAAGAAAAATTCCACATGATCTCACTCATTTATGGATAATAAAGAACATTATAAACTGATGAAAAAAAGATAGATACAGAGATAGTAAAGCATCAAACAGACTGTCAAATTACAGCAGGAATTTTAGGGAGAGGTGGGGGAGATAAGAGAGCAACCGAATCATTTGTATGCATGCATATATCCATAACCAATGGACACAAAACTCTGGGGGGTGAGGGCATGTATGGGAGTGGGGTGGGGAGGGGCAATGGTAACATATGTACACATATAATACCTTAATAAAAAATGGGAAAAAAAGATGATAGCTGACATTTGAGCAAAAATTATAAAAAAAAAATTTGGAATGTACATGAATAAAAATTGGCACTCATTCCTGCTGTCTTTTTAAATAAGGTCAATGAATTATACCTTGAAAAACTACGTCAACAAATTGAGCCACCAGTACACCCAAGTCTGTAAGCTCTGATGTTTTTATATTAAGAATGACTGAGATTTCCATGAGTTTTTATGAATTTTTATATTAGATTTTAGTTATATTTATTCAGTGATTATATTTATTCAAATTTAAGCTACAGCTAACAGTCTGAGTAAGATTGAATAAGCACTCTCCATCCTCTCTCTCCCAAGGAATAGAGCAATAAAATTGAACATAAAGCATGGAACAGGTATTTGAAGAATCTGAAAAGTAAATAGTAGCAGTTACATTTGCAAGTAGGATCATAATTTAGAAAGCCATTGAAGCAATAGATATTTTACCCCCCCTTTTTCCCTGATATATCCTGGTATGAACACAACACCATCGCAAATCTGAAAGTGAGCATCAATGCAGCCATAACTTTAAGATAATCCCTCCAATTTGGGCTTGACAGAAAGGAAAGATGCCTCCTAATTCTCAGAGAAGGTTCATATAGCCCCTATTTTTTCTCCTTATCCTCATATCTCATTTTTTAAGCCAATCTTGTGGTGGAGGCAGCAGTAGTTGCAATAGGGGACTTCCAGGAAGCAAACATTTAGAAAGAAAACATTCCTAACTAATCAGAGAATATGTGGTCTCAAGGGCATGGGTGAATCCTTGCCTTTTTTTTTTCTTCTCCCTGCTTTTTTTGTCATTTGGTACCAAAATGTACAGTTGCAGAATGTGAATGATAGAATTGGGAGAAACAGTAATCTCTGGTTGGAGGTTCTGGAAAGGGCAATCTCAGGGAACTAAAATGTCAGCCTGAAAAGAGAGAAAAACTCAACAAAGTAACCCCTTAAAGTTTATGAAATCCTAGATACATCTCCAAGCTGTGTTTGCCTATATTTGACCCCAAACAGCTTACACAGATTTGGAAATTAAAATATGCGTAAGATGGTGGCATAGGTAAATCTGCGTACTAGCTGCCTCCCACAACCACATCAAAATTACAAATAAAATACCAAACAACCATCATTCAAAACCACCTGCAATCTGGCTGAATGGAAATCCTACAAAATAGAGAAGTAAAGAAGAAAGCACATTGAGACTAGTAGGAGGGTCAGAGACCTGTATGAGGCTGGTCCAACCCCACATGTGGCATTTTTTTTTTTAATTTGGAGGAATATCTCTGCTGCAAAGGCCTCCCATGAGAAGCAAGGGGTCACAGACACACACCAGACCCCCAGCCCAAGGTTTCAGAGCTGGGAAGAGAAGGCCTTATGACCTCATAACCTCAGGGTGTAAAAACCAGCAGGGATTGTGGTTGAGTGACACGAAGCCTGCGGGAGACCCACACAGTCCAATTAAAGGGCTGGTGCACAAAATTACATGTTCCTGCTCCCTCTGAGCTCCAGTGTTGGGCTGTGGCTTTGGTGGATCCAGGGACATACAGGGAGGAACTAGATTGTCTGGCATCAAGGCAGGAACATGAGGATGGCTTTCTCCCCAAAGGAAGTGCACACAGGGGTAATTGTTCCTGTGTTGGAACCTCTCCTATTGTAGAACTGATTAGCAGTGATACCTGAGTTTCCATCAGCATGAATCACACTGCTCAGTCTGCCCTGGTGATTCCCTGAGACTCCACTCCATCCAATTTGCAGCACCACCAAAGCTGTTTGCAGAGCTTTTACATATGAATGGCCTGCCTTGGCTCAGGCTTCAGAACCTCCTAAAATCTCAAAATAAAAAAAAAGCATCAGCATGCTCAATACCTATCAATAAGATGCCCAAGACCTGGCACTAGCACTAGCCTGCCTTACTTCACAGCTAGGCCTCACCCGGGTACTTCCAAGCCCACTACAAATAGCAGCCATCTGCAGATCTCTCTGTAGCTCCTGCAAGGTATCCCCAAGCAGTGGCATATTTTATACTTCCGGGGAGGTCCCAGAGCCAGTGTACCTGGTGGACAGCTTCAGACCATACCAGATTACAACTCTACACATCCATAAGTGACATACTCAAGGGGGAGACTCAGTGAGCACCAAAGTCCCACTGTAACAAGTCCTGCTCCATGGGGGTGTGTCCTGCACAGCAGCTCTCCCACTTTAGTCACAGTTGGTTGTCACAGCCAATTGAACTGGATGTCAACTCCTCCCAGTGATGCCAGCAGCAATCAAGGCTCAAATACAACAACACTGTGCACACAGCACACACAGGGGCAAACTAGAGTGCCCAGCTCAGGTGACTGGGGAGACTGAGCAACTGAGCCCTACTGGACACTTAATACACAAGACCATGCTACCCCCTAAGAACAAGAACAAAACAGGGATGCCCACTCTCACTACTCTAGTATGACATAATACTGGAAGTATTAGCCATTGCAATTAGACAAGAAGAAGAAATAAAAGCCATCCAAATTGAAAAAGAAGAAGTAAAGCTGTCCTTATTTGCAGATGACATGATATTGTACATAAAAAAAAATGAAAGACTCCATCAAAAAACTATTAGACTTAATAAATGAATTTGGCAATGTAGCAATATACAAAATTAACACCAATAAATCTATGGCATTTCTATACACCAATAGTGAACTTACAGAGAGAGACTAAAAAAGCAACCCCAGTTACCATAGCACCAAAAAATTAAGATACCTAGAAATAAATTTAACTAAGGAGGTAAAAGACATATACATGGAAAAGTACAGGGCACTGAAAAAAGAGATAGAGGAAGATGTAAACAGATGGAAGAAAATACCATGTTCATGGATGGGTAGAATCAACATCATTAAAATGTCCATACTACCCAAAGCAATCTATAGATTCAATGCAGTCCCCATTAAAATAACAATGGCATATTTCACAGACCTAGAAATAGCTCTCCAAAAATTCATGTGGAATAAAAAAAGACCCCAAATAGCCACAGCAATCCTAAGAAAGAAGAACAAAGTAGGTGGGATCTCAATACAAGATTTCAAGGTGTATTAAAAGTCACTGTTCTCAAAACAACCTGGTACTGGCACAAGAACAGACACATAGACCAATGCAATAGAATAGAGAACACAGATATCAAGCCAAACCACTATGCTCAATTAATATTTGACAAAGGAGGCATGAACATACAATGGAGTCAAGACAGTCTCTTCAATAAATGGTGCTGGGAAAATTGGACAGATACATGCAAAAAATTAAAACTAGATCACCAACTTACACCATACACAAAAATAAACTCAAAATGGATTAAGGACTTAAACATAAGACAGGAAACCATAAAAATACTAGAGGAATCCACAGGCAGAGAAATCTCAGACATATGCCAAAGCAATTTATTCACCGATACCACTCCTAGGGCAATGGAAGCTAAAGAGAAAATAAACAAATCGGACTACATAAAAAAAAAAGCTTTTGCACAGCAAATGAAACCATCAACAAAACAACAAGAAAGCCCACTGTATGGGAGAACATATTTGCAAATGTTATCATTGATAAAGGTTTAATATCCAACATCTACAGGCAACTTATACAACTTAATAAAAGGAAGATATATGGTCCAATAAAAAAATGGCCAATGGACCTAAATAGAATCTTTTCAAAAGAAAACAGAAAGAAGGTCAAGAGACATATGAAAACATTCTCAAAGTCACTAATTATCCGAGAGATGCAAATCAAAACGACAAAACGGTACCATCTCACACCTGTCAGAATGGCTATCATTAACAAATCAACAAACAACAAGTGTTGGCGAGGATGTGGAGAATAAGAAACCCTCTTGCACTGTTGGTGGGAATGCGACTGGTGCAGCCACTGTGGAGAACAGTATGGAGTTTCCTCAAAAAACTGAAAATGGAACTCCCATTTGACCCAGTAATCCCACTTCTAGGAATATATCCAAAGAAACTAGAAACACCAATCAGAAAGGATGTATGCACCCCTATGTTCATAACAGCACAATTCATAGCTAAGATTTGGAAACAGCCTAAATGCCCATCAGCCGATGAGTGGATTAGAAAACTATGGTACATCTACTAAATGAAATACTATGCTGCTATAAAAAAGAAGGAATTATTACCATTTGCAGCAGCATGAATGGACCTGGAGAGCATTATGTTAAGTGAAATAAACCAGGCAATGAAAGAAAAGTACCACATGATCTCATTCATTTATGGAAATTAAAGAACATTATAACCTGATGAACAAAAAGATAGTTACAGAGGCAGTAAAGCATCGAACAGACTGTCAAAGTACAGCAGGAAGGCTGGGGAATGTTGGAGAGGCGGGGAAAGAGATCAACCAAAGGACTTGTGTGCATGAATATAAGCACAACCAATGGACACAAGACATTGGAGGGTGGTGGGATGAAGGCATGCAACAGGTGTTAGGGGAGGCTAGGGGAAGGTCAATGGGGGGAAAAAAGGAGATATATGTACTACTATGTGTAATACTTTAAACAATAAAAAATTAATAATAAAAAAGACCACACTATTAATTCCAGGAGACTTAACAGCTCTACATAATACAAAGAAACAAACACAGAAAGGCTGCCAAAATGCAGAGACAAACATGTTACAAATGAAAGAAGAGAAGAAATCTTCAGAAAAAGAAATAAATGAAATGGAGCAAGCAAACTACTAGATACAGTGTTCAAAACAATGCTTATAATGTTGCTCAAGGATCCTAATGAGAGCGTCAAGGGACTTAGTAAGACTTTCAAGGATCTTAGTGAGAATTTCTAAGACATGAAAAAGGACCAGTAAGAAATTAAACCTACATTAACTGAAATAAAGAATAATTTACAGGGAATCAACAGTAGAGAATTCCAAGAATCAAATCAATGATTTTCTATATGAGGAAGCAAAAAACTCCCAATTAGAAGAGCAAAAAGAAAAAAGAATCCAAAAGGAGCCTCTGGGACAACTTCAAGCATACCAACATTTTCATTATGGGAGTGCCAGAGGGAGAAGAGAGAGAGCAAGATATTGAAAACCTATTTGAAAAAATAATTACTGAAAACTTTCCCTACCTGGTGAAAGAAATAGACTTACAAATCCAGAAAACACAGAGTCCCAAACAAGAGGAATCCAAAGAGGGACACACCAAGACACATCATAATTAAATTTCTAATGCTTGAAGGCAAAGAGCGAATCTTAAAAGCAGCCAGAAAAAAGCAGTTAGTTACCTAGAAGGGAGCACTCATACAACTGTCAGCTGACTTCTCAACAGAAACTTTGCAGGCCAGAAGGAAGTGGCAAGGAATATTCAAAGTGATGAATAGCAAGGACCTACAAACAAGATTACTCTAACCAGAAAAGCTCTAATTTAGAATTGAGTGTCAGATAAAGAGCCTCCCAGACAAGAAAAAAATAAAGGAGTTCATCTCCTCCAAACCTGTATTTCATTAAATGTTGAAGGGTATTCTTTAAGAAACGGAAAGAAATATGGAGGAGAAGGAGGAGGAAGAGGAGGAGGGGGAGGAGGAGGAGGAGGAGGAGGAGGAGGAGAAAGAAGGATAAAATATATGAACACTAAAATGACAATAAATACATATCTATCAACTATTGAATATAAATATCAAAATAAATGAACAAGGGATCTAATGAACAAAATAAAGTAATGAATAAAATGCAACCAGATGCCTGGAAACTTGGAACAGACTGATGAATCTCAGAGGGAAGTGGGGAGGAGAGGTAGTAAATGATTAACCAAAGATCTTATATGCATACGTGCGTTATCTGTGGACACAGACAATAGGGTGGTGAAGGTGTGGGGCAGGGTAGGAGCTGGGTGGAGGGGGATAATGGGGGGGAAAAAGGGGGGCATCTGTAATTCTCTCAACAATAAAGATTTACAAAAAAAGAGGAAAAATAAAAGTATCTGGATTATGCTGGTCTAATAAAATATCTTGTAATGTGATTCTCTCTATTCTATTTTCTGAAAATTTCTATAAAGTTGGTATTATTTCTTCCTTAAATGTTTGTTAGAATTCACAAGTGAAGAGATATGAGCCTAGAATTTTCTCTGTTGGATAGATTTTTTTAAAATATGAATTAAATGTCATTAAAAAACTATATTTTTACATATCTTTCTGTCAGTGTTGCTAAATTGCGTTCATTAAAAATGTATTCATTTTAATTAAAATAAAATATGAGGTAGATAACCATACAAGTAACATTGCAACATCTTTTAAAATGGTACTGACCTCAGAGCACCAGCTCATAGAAGCCTTCCATCTGAAGATGGAACACAATGGGGTTGATTGTTTTGCTAAAACAAAACAAAAACAACATTAACCATATGATTTAAACAAGATCCATAGTCTAATATAATATTGAAAATACTCAGGATACCATAAAAATCTATCTAACTTATGAATAAACAGAAAAATTTCAATTCACATACAGAAAGACAATCAACATATGCCAGCATCAGGGTGACACAGATGTTGGAATTATCTTACAAAAGATTTTAAAATATCTATTTAAAAATTGTTTAAGAGTAAAACCAAATAATTTTGTAAATAATGGAGAGATTGAAAGTATTAACAAGTAAAGAAAATATGTAAATAAGAAAAGAAAGCAATCCTAAAACTAAAAATACATTAACAACAACAACAACAAAAGATAAGCTCAGGAGAAACATTCAGGGAGTTTAAGGAATGATGAATAGAAATAATCTATTCTGAAAAATAAAGAGAAAAAGATTCTTCTTTATATGAACACACTACCAGGGAGTGTGGAAGAATGATAAAATAATCTCACAATCAGGTTATTATAGTCAAAGAAAGAGAAGAATAAAAGATTAGTGCAGGTATAGTATTTGGAGAAACACCAGCTGAGAACTTCCCAAATTTGACAAGAAACAGACCTACATATTTAAGAACCTTATCAATCTCCAAATAGAATAAAGCAAAAGAAATCTGATCCCAGACATATCATGGTCAAGCAGCTGAAAACTAAAGACAAAAAATATATATATTTAAAATATTCAGAAGGCAATAATGCATTATTTATATGTGAACAAAAATTTGATATACAGTTTTGTTTTGTTTTATTTTGAAACTATGGAGATGAGAAGAAATTGGAACATATTTTAAAGTGCTGAAAGGAAGGAAGTCTAAACCCAGAACCTCATATCCAAAAAATATATATTTTTGAGAAGTAAAGGTGAAATAAGGACATTCTCTGATTAAGGAAATAATATAATTTGTTGATAATTTGTTGTCTTCCCTAAAATAATAGTAAAGGAAATCCTTTATACAGAAAAAAAAAAGATAACGGAATGAAATTTGGAACATGAGGAATAAAGAAACTGCAATGGAAAATATAAACATCTGGCTAAATATAAAATACTGTTATTATATTGAGTCATTTATAAGATGTTTGACAGTTGAAAACACAAATTATAACTTTTTATGTGGTTCTCAATTTCTATAACTGTAACACTCAAGACAACTAAAATATAAAATGGGAAGGGAAAGGGGACTATATGGTATGAGGTAAAGTGTTTTAGTCATTGCACCAAAATCATGATTCATAAAAGGAATTAAAAAAACCTCATAATTAACATGATTTGCTCTCTAAGAGATATTGACAAGAGGGGAAAAAAGATATTCTATAGACTGAGAAAATATTTTAAATCATATAAAAGAAAGTATCTGTATATAAAATATACAGGATGGCCTATAAGTCACTTTACCATTTAAAAACTTAAAAACTTTTTGGCTTTACATTTTTTAAAATTTGTGTTTCAGATTTTGAATATTTGTTTCCTGGAAATTTATTATGGAAAAATTCATGACGGAGCAATGTGTGAAAGTTATTGAATTTTATTTTGAAAATTAGCACTCCATTGTTCTAACACAGAGAACATACATGCACTATTTCCATGTCAGGAATCCACCCACAAAACCAGCAATAGGTTATTTGTTTTAATATTTCCAGTAGCAGGGATCTGTTGGTGATTTGCCAGGAGCCGGGAGATCACATTTGGTAGGTATCCAGGAAAACAGTAGAGCATTCAGGAAGAACCAGGAATGTCCATTGGAACATTCTCTCTTCCCCACTCACCCCCTCCCCATCTCTAAAATCATTTTAAAAAATAACAACAACTAAAAAATGTCCTCAGACGAGAATTTAAAAAAGAGAGAGGTTTCTGATCAGAGTCTCATTTGCACTTACTCCTAGGGCGTAGGGATCTGCCAAAGGAAGAAAATTTGAATTATGATTGTCTCCTGGTAAGTCCTGTGGCTCAGGAATCAAAAGGTGACAGCCATGGAGATCAGTAAATTAGTGATCTGTAGACCACAAAGGTGCTTTTATTTTGGTTACCCTTGACTTGTATCCCTTTCTTTGTACAGACCTGGATGCAAGGTTCCCTAAGTTTAGGGTTGTTGACCAAAGACAAGGAAATGGACTCCCAGGGTTAGGTAAATTGAAACAATAGAAAGGACGAATGATTTGTCCCAGAGAAACTGAGACACTGGAAATCAGGTAGAAGCTTGTGACGAACAAAACGACAGGATCACCAACATTGTGGTAGATCCATAGTCATTTAAAGGTTGAATTAGCCCTTGTTATGCTCTTAGAGATATGAACACTGGCATTATCTTTCTAGGCCAGAGCAAGGCAAAAGATGAACAAAATAATCATAAAGACCTTTGTGGTGTAAGAATTAGAAAAAATATGGTGAGAAAGGGAGAGAAGAATGGCATGTTGCAAGGAAGCAGTCTATCTTAATGTCAGCTTCTTTTTCAAGTCAATTTTATTTTGAGGTGTCTTGACATTTGGACATGACTAGATGCTAGGTGGAACCCTCTTAAGTTGGGAAATAAGCACCTAACTTTCAACATCTTCTAATTTGGAGCAGTTTCAATGGTCATGTGTCCTTCATAAGGTATTCTCCATGAATCTTATTTTTTCAATAGCTTCAGAATTAATAACTGTCTGTAAATAACAAAAGACAATTCCCATAGATAAAGATCTGATTAGAGTTCATTATAATGTAACTAGAGGCCCTGTGCATGAAATTCGTGCATGCGGTGGGGGGGTGTCCCTCAACCCAGGCTGCACTCTCTCCAATCTGGGACCCCTAGAGGGATGTCCGATTGCCTGTTTAGGCCTGAACCCGGTGGGATCGGGCCTAAATGGGCAGTTGGACAACCCTCTCACAATCCAGGACTGCTGGCTCCCAACTGCTCGCCTGCCTGCCTCCATGATTGCCCCTAACTGCTTCTGCCTGCCAGTCTGATCACCCCCTAACCACTCCACTGCCAGCCTGATTGATGCCTAACTGCTCCCCTGCCAGCCTGTTTGCCCCTATCTGCCCTCCCCTGCAGGCCTGGTCACCCCCAACTTCCCTCCTCTGCCAGCTTGGTCACCCCTAACTGCCCTCCCCTGCAGGCTTGATCACCCCCAACTGCCTTCCCTTGCAGGCCTGGTCCCTCCCAACTGCCCTCCCCTGCTGGCCTGATCACCCACAAGTGCCCTCCCTTGCAGGCCTGGTCCCTCCCAACTGCCCTCCTCTCCTGGCCATCTTGTGGCGGCCATCTTGTGTCATCCCTCAACGGGTTCCAGATTGGAGAGGATGCAGGCTGGGCTTAGGGACACCCCCCCCATGCACAAATTTCATGCACTGGGTCTCTAGTATTATATGAATGTACATTCAAGGGTATCATGAGACCCAAAGAGGCATTGACCATTTGAGATTTATGCACCATTATGGACAAAGAAAAGGAGGGGTCAAGGGTCTGGAATTATGAAGAGAAAATAGGCAGTTCACAGGTAACCAAGAAAGAGCAGAACACATAGCAAAAAAAGTTCTGCTAGACAACCCAGGGTCAGAGGGAGAATCCAGCAGAACAGGTTTTTACATTAGTCTTTCCTGTCTACCAAACTAAATCAAATTAGGTTGAGGTAAAAAAATCATGAAGAAAATATGCTATGATTTCTTTTCTGAAGGAGGTAAAAATGTCAAAATCTATAATAAAAAAGCATAATATGCTAATTAAACCAGACAGCCAAACGACCTTCTTGATGTCTTTCCAGATGACCTTCTAGATGAAGCTGGGGCCGTGAAGGCCAAGGCAACCACTGTTTCAGCAAGGGCCGAGCCCCTTGCATGAATTTCATGCATCAGGCCTCTAGTCTTTAATAATTTGATTAATTAGGATGACAGATAATTATGCAATAATAATCAGTTATCCATTTAACCAAAGTGACAATTAATTATGTTAAGGCAGATACATAAAGCCACATAGCTGTGAACAACACTTTCTTTTAATATTGAGAACAATGGATTTTCTGAAGTAATCAGAGGTCTGATCAAGACAATGTGAAGCACAGTGATTATTTTGGTAAGACACAAAATCTTTCCTTTCTATGTAGATGGCCAAAGTTATTTAAAAAGAAAGACTTTTTCAATTTTTTATCAAGAGCAGATCAATAGGCAAAACAACTTTGTCTTTTTAACAGAGAAAAAAAAAACAAATTATAATTTTGTACCAGTGTACTTTCCGTATTAAAACTCATTATTTAAAAACTTAAATCTGTTCTAATCTTAGCCTGACCACACATAAAATTTGATTTCCAAGATTTCTTTTCTACAAAATTTTATATCTATAATGGTTTTGTCCTATGTTTTTCTTTCTCATTCTAAAAAACCTTATCATTCTACATTTTTTCAACCTACTTTTCATGAACAGTTGTTTCATTTCAATCTCGTTATTTTTAAGAAGTTTTAATTATGTATATTGATTAGAATACTTAACCCTTAGAATCCATAATTTCTAGTGAAAACTAAGAAGTAAGTGCCTGGCCAGTGTGGGTCCTTGGTTGAGCACCGACCTATGAACCAGAACGTCATGGCTAGATTCCTGGTCAGGGCACATGTTGGGGTTGCAGGGTTGATCCCCATAGGGGACATGCAGAAGGCAGCTAATCAATTATTCTCTCTCATATTTGATGTTTCTATTTCCCTATACCTCTCCATTCCTTCTGAAATGAATACAAATATATTTAAATTTAAAAACCAACTAAGCAATTGTGGGCTCTCTGCTACACTAGCATTCTATGAAACCCAAAAATCTTCAGTTTTTTCTGCAAAAGGTGGCTCAAAATAAATACATGGGCTGTTATCAATGACTCATTATTTTTTCTTATTTGGAAATAATACAGATATTCAATGAATGTCTATCATTTAACTTAGTACAACACGAAAGTTTTGAGTTATCAAAAAGATTTGGAAAAGTATTTTTAGGTAGACATATAATTGAGCACAATTATTGTTGAAAAGTTTGTATGTAAACTTTTAACTTAATTAAACATCTATTTAATTTACTTGTCCATAACAATTATATTTAGATTACTCATTGTCCCTATTTTTCCCCAATTAATTAATTATCTGTCTAGACTTAGTGGGACAGACGCAGGTGACCAGGAGTCAGCAATAACGGCCTATCCCCTGGTGCTTCAATGTCTAGACAGCTGAGCCGAACCGGAACACATGACACACAAGACAGAATTAGTATGCAATCACACAGGATTTATTTACCTATTCCTAGTGGGTCCTAGGCTCCAGCAAAGGTCACCTGGCGATGCACACTGAAAGACGGATGACGAAGCCAGAGACAGACAGGTGGCTGCAGTTGGTTCAGGCTCACACAACAGAGCAGTCAGGGACTGGTCTCACGGAGCAATGTGGAGTCCTCCTCTATCAGGCAGGAGACTTTGACTAAAAAAAGGTCCAATGCTTATATAGCCAGTAGTAAACAACTTGTGTCCTTAACAGTGTGGGCCAGATGGTATGCCTTATGCTAGAAGCAGGGCGTTTACACTTTAAGGGCTCAGGGATTTTACATCAAGATAGTGGGGTGTTCATCAATTTGGAACTTACAGCGTATTGGGGTTTCTACACAGCAAATATTTCACACAATAATTATTTCATACATTAGAGGGGTTTCCTTATGACCATAACATTATTATAATATTCCACCCGGTGGTCCCCGAGGGACATATAGGGAGGGGGATCCGAGGGGGCCAAAATTAATTTTGTTTATTGTTTCTGCAGTGTAAGAGTCTAATGAAGAGGGAGATGAGGTAGATAATGGCTAAGAGAAATAAAATGGTTTTAGCTCTTTGCCAAGCAGAGGTTAGGGAGTTCCATCCTTTTTTGGTGTAATAGATGGGGTTAAAAGGATTCCAGTGTGGGGTACAAGGTACAGTCCTCCAGAGGGAAACGATGTTGGTCCTGAAGTCACAGTATTTGTCGAGGTTGGCCAGATCCACAGCTGTGTTGAGGGTCACGCTGTTGGGTATCAGGAGCAGGTGTGATCATAATATGTAATATTCACAAAGCAGGTAAGGAAATAAAAATGGACTAAGTTATATATAAAGGGTTCTGGGTTGTGGGGTTGCATGGGTACTGAGAAGAGGGATAGTTGAAGTGGGTTGGCAGCAATGTAGATGTTAGGTGTGAATTCAACAAGGGAGTTTTGGGGGAAGAAGTAAGGTTTAGCATAAAGTAGGTCGGAATCGGGTTTAGCCCAGATACTGTCAGGTAAAAATGTAGGAAGATTTGGGGTAGAGTATCCAACTAGGTGTTCGCCGCCTATTGTAGAAAGAATAGTGAGTTGGCAAGAGAATAAATCACAGCCAACAGGTTTAGAGAAATCAACCATAGAGGTTGAATCACTCCAGGTTGGGTTGAAGCTATGTCCCAAAACCATAAGGTTATGAATGTCTTTAAGATCGTTAGTAAGGAAGTTCTGGGTTTGTTGGCAGGAATAAGTAGTTGGAAGTCGGAGAACCTGGTGTTGAGATCCTGAAGGTCTACATGAAGCTGGCGGATGCTGTCATCCATGGTTTTTGCTGTGGCTGAGAGTAGTTTTAGTTGTTGTTGGATTTGGATTGCTAATTCATAGGCTGAATTGAAATTTCTAGGTATAAGGTGTAAGAGTTCATTATATCTAGAGTTTTGAAGTTTGGTGTATTTTTGTAGGTCTAAAGATATTTCCGCAATTTTAACAGTGTTAGCTAAAGAGACCGTGAGAGAAAGGGCTGCAACAGCGATTCCAAGTTGAAGCAAGTGTCTGCGGTTTGTTTGTCCAATAGATGGCAGTGATGTAAGGTTAACTTGGAGTTTATTTCTTAGGGGTGCACATTGGGGAATGATAGTAGTTACTAGAAAATCTTGTTTTGTAAAGATAATAGTTGTAGAGTGGATTATAGGTCTGTAAATAATTCTGATTGGGTTGTTTGTTCGGGTTATAATTGGTAGTGGTGGAGATGTAGAAGGTTGAGGATTGGTGATGCCATAAGAGAATACTGGTTTGTAGTGGTACGTTCTAAGGCATACTGTGCTGTTGTAAGATTCTCTATGAATAACACAAGGTTGAAGAGGGTTTTTTGTAAAGCAATCAGCGAAAGAGAGTTGTGTGTAGTAAAATCCATGATGGGTAATACAGTGTGGTTTGTAATGGTTGAGTAAGAGTGTAGGCATAATTTGTTCCATGCGCCATGCATATAATGGAGCATGTATTGTTGGTATCCCTGTGATAGGGTTCCTGAAAGTCTGCGTGTGTTTGTTGGGTTAATGTTTGCTCCAAAATTGCAGAACCATGCAATAGGTTTCAGACCATATGAGATGTTATATGTAAGGTTTACAAGGTAGTACTGAATATTTAAACATGAATGGTGTCTTAGGTCAGGATTAGAGATGATATTAGGTCATGCCCCCACTACCCGGTTGTCTGTGACCACTGGTTAGGCTCATATGCATGCACACAAGACCTTTGGTTGATCTCTCCCCCTTATCCCCACCCTCCCCTCCCCTCCCTCTGAAGTCTGACAGTCTGATCGATGCTTCCTTGTCTCTGGGTCTGTTCTTGTTCATCAGTCCATGTTGTTCATCACTTCCCCCAGTTGAGTGAACTCATGTGATACTAGAAATACACTTATAAGAAACGAAAATGAAACAAGCAATAATGGTTATGCTGAGAGGCAAATGAATCAGTCTGTAATGAATTTCTTTCAGGGACAACAGTTCTTTTGAGTCCCAATTTCAATGTCAAACAGTTCCTTATGTGTACATGTCAGCAATGATATTTCAGTTCTGGATGGTGGACAAATGGTGTTAATGCAGGTCTGACCCTCTCTGGTTTGGTCCTGGGCAACCTGCAGCGATGCACAGCTGCTGACTGCTAATATGGCAAGGCATCATCAGCGTCTTCCATCTCTGGACTGTTTCTCTTCTGTCTTCGTGGCTGGAGCAGTTCTGTCAATTCCTCTCTGTTGCAGGACTCTACATGGTCTCGGAGTTGTGTTCTGAAAATATACAAACATATTCTGGACCAAAAGTTAATAAAGGAATCTTTTCTATAAATTTGACTTGTGATCTTTTTTCATTTTTTGCCCAAACAATTTTCCTTTGGCTTGTTTTGACACCATGTATGTTTTACATGGGTGTCTTGCTGTTAGCATTACAAATGAAAGTTAATTTTCTAAAGTACAAATTTTCTAGATGTAATTTACTTACAGGATATTTTTCCTTACATGGTATTCTTCTACTATCAACACTTTATAGACTTAAATATTAAGAGGTTTTTTGGAAATTTTATAATATAGTCATGATTGCTTTTAAATTTTAATTTTTTGCACTATAATATGACTGCTTTAGGTTCATTACATGTTACGCAATTTTACCATGAGATGAACTACCAATAAAAATTTTAGTTAACACTTTAGAAACAGCTTTTTGTCCACTACAATTAACTTTTCTAGAATATTCGTTTATTTCAATTAGCCAATTTAAATTAGCCTGAAAATTTGACTACTATTTTACTGTCAAATTTAATACTCTAACAACAATCTTATTTTACCCTGTAAATATTAGTGGAAAGAATTATTTGCCTTCTTGAGTAGGCCCTGAGCATTCCTCATGCTAGGCTGGATTTAGATATCAAAAACCCACTTCCCCACACCATGGGTACAAGACAACTCAAACAAGTCTTGTTGCAGTCAAAGGACAGCTGCTGTTGGCCAAGTCCCTGTCTATTACCTGGGTCCCGATTTGAGCTGGGCATGGGAAGCAATGCAGCCATGGGGGCAGGAGACCTTACTCAGAAGGGGTGAGGGTTCAGGCCCCTGCAAAGTTGGGAGGATGAGGGTCTGTGCCCCACCTCTGTTGACCCCCAAGATCTCTCCTGATGGCCCCTCTGTGACTGTGCCTGTCTTAGGTTGTTCCTTCCTTGAGGAATCTTATGCATCTCTGGCTAAACAGTTATCCTCCGGGGACAAGCAGGGTGATGTGAGGTTCAGTTATGTCTCCTTGGTAGCCTATGCCATCGTGGCCTCCATGCCCAGCACCTTCCCTTTGAACCCCTCGCCTGCTGGCGGGGCCTCGGCACTGATCACATATCTTGGCGAACCCAGGTTTCCTCTACAGGGAGGGCCCAGCTCACCCCATTGGGTGAGAGACAGATCCATGGTACCAGCCATCACGAGGCTTCAACCTCGGCATGAACAGAAAGCTCAGGCAACAGCTGTGGGCAATTGGATTGTGAGAAGAGGGTCCCTCTTGGTCAAAAGGGCAAGAGGGGCCAATATAGAATGCTCAGGTGCCTTCCCAGGGGGCCCTCTACACAGTGGAAGGGATTAAATCCTTTCATGTACTTTTTAAATTGCTGCCAGACATTTAAAGAATTAGTTTGTAAGTTTGTTTGGGATAATTGTACATTATGTTGTTGTAATTCTAAAATATCAAGAGATGTGTGACCTTTGTCTCCAAGCACCAAAAATATGATTTTTTATTGATTCCCAAGGGTGCGAAGTACTATTATAGGTAATGGGGGTAACACAAATCTGAGAAAAATTATAATGATATTGTAGAATAGTGTCATGTAAGGATATTCTTTGCTCTAGGCAATGGCAATTCCATTTCAAACTGGCTGCCAATTTTTTTTTGTGTAGACAAGGTCTTAGGTACATTTTCTGCACCTCACCCAGGAGCAAGTAGTGATAGTCCCTTCCTTTGGTGTCCACACAAGCCAGAAACCTCTCTTTCATTTTACACACAAAGGAACATTGGTTTGATTTTGTGTCATACAAAAGGGAAGCAGGGTGGAGACCCCTGTGTAATTGTACTTCCTTGCCCCATCCATGGTCCTCCTGGATGACCAAGGTGTTTGGTATTATTGGTGACCACATTAGGTGGGGGATCAGCCCATGTAAGGGCTCTTACCCATGAAGGGTCAGGAACATAAGTCCAAAATACTTCCCGATTTGCCCCAGGTAATATTACCGTACAGCTGATGACTGCTAGCATGGCAAGAATGACGTTCTCAGTCATTCTTGGGGTTCTGGTTACCTCACAATTTATTTTTTTTAGTTTTTAAATTTTATTATCATTATTATTATTATTTTTACATATGTGGCCTTATTCCCCCATTACCCCATACCCCCTACTCATGCAACACTCCCTGTTGTCTTTTTCCATTGATTAGGCTCATATGCATGCACACAAGTCCCTTGGTTGATCTCTCCCCCTTTCTCCTACCGACCCCCTCCTTCCCTGAGGTTTGAGGTTCTGATCGATGTTTCTCAGTCTCTGGATCTGTTCTTATTCATCAGTCTATGCTGTTCATTATATTCCAATAATGAGTGAGATCATGTGATATTTATCTTTCTCTGCCTGGCTTATTTCACTTAGCATAATGCTCTCTATCTCCATCCATGTTGTTGCAAATGGTAGGAGCTCCTTCAATTTTACTGCAGCATAGTATTCCATTATGTAGATGTACCACAGTTTTTTAATCCACACATCTGCTGATGGACATTTAGGCTGTTTCCAAATCTTAGCTATGGTGAATTGTGCTGCTATGAACATAGGGGTGCATATATCCTTTCTGATTAGTGGTTCTAGTTTCTTGGGATATATTCCTAGAAGTGGGATCACTGGGTCAAATGGGAGTTACATTTTTAGTTTTTGAGGAAACTCCATACTGTTCTCCACAGTGGCTGCACCAGTCTGCATTCCCACCAGCAGTGCAAAAGAGTTCCTTTTTCTCCGCATCCTCGCCAACACTTGTCGTTTGTTGATTTGTTGATGATAGCCATTCTGACAGGTGTGAGATGGTACCACATTATTGTTTTGATTTGCATCTCTCGGATAATTAGTGACTTTGAGCATGTTTTCATATGTCTTTTGGCCTTCCTTCTGTCTGCTTTCGAAAAGTGTCTATTTAGATCAGTTACCCATTTTTTGATTGGGTTGTTTATCTTCTTTTTGTTAAGTTGTATTGGTTCTCTGTAAATGTTGAAGATTAAACCCTTATCATTTATATCATTGGCAAATATGTTCTCCCATGCAGTGGGATTTCTTGTTGTTTTATTGATGGTTTCCTTTGCTGTGCAAAAACTTTTTATTTTGATGTAGTCCCATTTGTTTATTTTCTCTTTAGTTTCTATTACCCTAGGAGCAGTATCAGTGAATAAGTTCCTTTGGCATATGTCTGAGATTTTGCTGCCTGTGGATTCCTCTAGTATTTTTATGGTTTCCCATCTTATGTTTAAGTCCTTGATCCATTTTGAGTTTATTTTTGTGTATGGTGTAAGTTGGTGATTTAGTTTCAATTTTTGCATGTATCTGTCTAATTTTCCAAACACCATTTGTTGAGGAGACTGTCTTGACTCCATTGTATGTTCATGCCTCCTTTTTTCAAATATTAATTGGGCATAGTGATTTGAGTCGATATCTGTGTTCTCTATTCTATTCTATTGATCTATGTGTCTGTTCTTGTGCCAGTACTAGGCTGTTTTAAGGACAGTGGCTTTGTAATACAGCTTTATATCTGGTATTGAGATTCCCCCTACTTTGTTTTTCTTTCTAAGGATTGCTGTGGCTCTTCAGGGTCTTTTTTTATTCCAGATGAATTTTTGGAGAGTTCATTTTAGGTCTGTGAAGAATGCCACTGGTATTTGAATGGGAAGTGCATTGAATTTATAGTTTGCTTTGGGTAGTATGGACATTTTGATTATGTTGATTTTACCAATCCATGGACATGGTATGTTCTTCCATCTGTTTATGTCTTCCTCTATCCTTTTTTCAGTTTTGTGTTTTTATCCACGTATAGGTATTTTACTTCCTTAGGTAAGTTTATTCCTAGGTATCTCAATTTTTTTGGTGTGATGGTAAATGGGATTAATTTTTATAGTCTCTCTTTCTATAAGTTCACTATTGGTGTATAGAAATTCCATAGATTTCTTGGCATTTATATTGTATCCTGCTACAATGCCAAATTCATTTATTAAGTCTAATAATTTTTTGATGGAGTCTTTAGGGTTTTCTATGTACAGTATCATGTCATCTGCGAATAAGGACAGTTTTACTTCTTCTTTTCCAATTTGGATGCCTTTTCTTTCTTCTTCTTGTCTGATCGCAAGCGCTAGTACTTCCATCACTATGTTGAACAGGAGTGGTGAGAGTGGGCATCCCTGTCTTGTTCCTGTTCTTAGGGGAAATGGTTTTAGTTTTTGCCCATTGAGTATGATGTTGGCTGTGGGTTTGTCACATATGGTTTTATTATGTTGAAGTATGGTCCTTCTATTCCCACCTAGCCAAGAGTTTTTATCACAAAGGGTGTTGGATTTTGTCAAATGCTTTTTCTGCATTGATTGATATGACTATATGATTTTTATTTCTCAGTTTTTTTATGTGATGTATCACGTTTATTGATTTGCGAATATAGTACAATCCTTGCATTCTTGGGATAAATCCTACTTGGTCATGGTGTATGATCTTTCTGATGTACTGATGGAGCCGATTTGTTAGAATTTTGTTGAAGATTTTGGCACCTATGTTCATGAGGGATATTGGCCTGTAATTATCTTTCATTGTGTTGTATTTATCTGTTTTTGGTATTAGGGTGATGTTGGCTTCATAGAGGGAGCTTGGAAATGTTCCTTCCTCTGGAATTTTTCGGAATAGTCTGAGGAGGATAGGTTTTAGTTTTTCCTTGAACGTTTGTTAAAACTCCCCTGTGAAGCTGTCTGGCCCTGGGCTTTTGTTTGCTGGAAGCATTTTGATGACTGCTTCAATTTCTTCCATAGTTATCACCCTACTGAGATTTTTAGAATCTTACTGAGTAAGTTTTGGAAGGTTATATTTTTCTAGGAATGTGTCCATTTCCTCCATTTTGGTCAGTTTGTTAGAATAGACTTGTTTATAGTATTTTTTGACAATCCTTTGTATTTCTGTAGGGTCTGTTGTTATTTCACCTCTTTCATTTCTGATTTTGTTTATTTGGGTCCTCTCTCTTTACTTCTTGGTGAGCCTGGCTAGAGATTCATCAATCTTGTTTATCCTTTCGAAAACCAGCTCTTGGTTTTGTTGATCTTTTGTATTGTTTTTTTGGTCTCTATGTCATTCATTTCTGTTCTGATCTTTATTATTTCCTTCCTTCTGCTCAGTGTGGGCTTTTCTTGTTGCTCTCTTTCTAATTCTTTGAATTGTTGAGTTAGATGATTTATTACCATTTTTTCTTGTTTTTTGAGTTAGGCCTGTAGAGCTATAAACTTCCCTCTTAGGACTGCTTTCATTGTGTCCCATAGGATTTGCAATGTTGTGTTATTATTGTCATTAGTCTCCAGGATGTTTTTAATTTCTTCTTTGACCTCATTGATAACCCAATATCTGTTTAGTAGCATGCTATTCAGCTTCCAAGTGTTTGGATTTTTTGGAATGTTTTTATTGTACTTTATTTCTAATATTATGCAATTGTGGTCTGAGAAAATGCTTAATATGATTTCAATCTTTGTGAATTTGGGGAGATTTTGCTTGTGACCCAATATGTGGTCTATTTTTGAGAATGTCCCATCTGCACTTGAGAAGAACGTATATTCCATGGCTTTGGGGTGATATGCTCTGAAGATGTCAATTAGGTCCATCTGATCTAGTGTGTCATTTAGAATTGCTGTTTCTTTGATGATTTTTTGTCTAGAGGATTTATCAAGTGATGTCAGTGGTGTAATAAAGTTCCCTACTATGATTGTATTGTTGTGGATATCTCCCTTGGTATCTTCCAGGAGATTTTTTAATGTATTTGGGTGCTCCTGCATTGGGTTCATATATGTTTACCAGAGTTATATCTTCTTGTTGAATTGCTCCCTTTAGTATTATGTAGTGTCCTTCCTTATCTCTTATTATGGCCTTTACTTTGAGACCTATTTTATCAGATATAAGTATTGCAACCCCAGCTTTTTTTTCATTTCCATTTGCCTGAAAATATTTTTCCATCCCCTCACTCTCAGTCTTTGTGAATCCTTTGCTCTGAGGTGGGTCTCTGTAGACAGCAAATATACGGGTCATGTTTTCTTTTCCATTCAGCTATCCTATGGCTTTTAATTGGTGCATTTAATCCATTTATGTTTACTGTTATTATTGACAAGTACATGTTTGTTGTCATATTTTTCCTTAGTGTTTGTGTTTCTTCATGCCTTTCTCTTATTTTTACAACAGTCCGTTAGCATTTCTTGCATTGCTGGCTTGGTTTGATGAACTCTCTTAGCCCTTTTTTGTCTGTGAAGCTTCTGATTCTTCCTTCAATTTTGAATGATAGCCTTGCTGGGTATGATATTTTTGAATTCAGTCCCTTGTTTTGCACCACTTTGTATATTTCATTCCATTCCCTTCTGGCCTGGTGTGTTTCTGTTGAGAAATCAGTTGATATTCTGATAGGAGATCCCTTGTCAGTAACTCTCTTTCTCTCTCTGGCAGCCTTTAAGATTCTTTGTCATTGGTGTTCGCCAATTTAATTCTGATGTGTCTTGGTGTCGGTCTTTTGGGGTTCAACTTGTTTGGGACTCTATGTACTTCTTTTACTTGCATGGTTTTTTTCTTGCCAATATCAGGAAAGTTTTTTGTCATTATTTATTCAAACAGGTTTTCTATTCCTTGCTTCTCTTCCTCTCCTTCTGGTATCCCTACTAAGCAAATATTGTTTCGTTTTGTGTTGTCCCAAAGCTCCATTACACTCTCCTCTTGCTTTTTAAGCCTTCTTTCCAGTTGCTGCTTTGTTTGTGTGTTTTTTCTTACCTTGTTTTCTGATTCGCTGATTCAGTCCTCAGCCTCTTCTAGTCTACTGTTTAAGCCTCCATTGTGTTCTTTATTGTAGCTATGTCGTTCTTCATCTCCTCTTGGTTCTTTTTCATGTTGGTAACATTCTCATTCAGCTCCTTATAATTCTCATTGAATTGTGTCTATTTGTCATCCAGCTGTTTAAACATCCTTATAACCATTACTCTGAATTATTTCTCTGATAAGCTGCTAGCCTCAATTTCATTTAACTCCCTTTCTGGTGATTCCTCTTTTTCTTTCCTTTGGGGATTGCTTTTTTGTTTCCCCATGATTTCCTGTAATGTTTTAGTTGTAGATCCACTTGCTTTGCTACCCAGGTTCTTTAGGGGTTGGTGCTACTGGTTTAATCTCTCAGTTCTCCTGGGCTTGGTAATCTAGTGTAGCTCCCTACTTGAGCTATTTGGGTTCTCTTGATGTAGGCCTGCGAGCTTGAGAGGCACAACTGCGGTGTCTAGAAGTCAGCAGCTGTGGAGGGGAGTGTCCCAATTTTTGCTGTCTTGAGCCCTTAGTTGAAATCACATATGCCCAGCGTGGACTCACAGTTGCACCCAGGAACCATCTTTTGGGAGAGCTCACAGTGGCTCCCACTAGCGCCCTGTGGGTAGATGGGCTCAGGGTCCCTGCCTGTTGGAAATTCACATCTGTGGAAGTGTGTTTGCAGGCGCAGAGCTCTGACATGCTCTGAGGGGTCCTGGCACTGAGGTTAATCAGCTAAGGTGAATGTGGGCAGTTATTTAGGAATAGGGGTTTCAGAATTTCTTCTGCGGGGCAGTGCGTCCTTGTCTGTACAGAATCACACCTAGCAGGGGCTCAAAGCAGCACCCCAGAGGACCCTGTGGATATATGGGTTCAGGCTGCCTGGCCTTTGGAAATGTGCACATCTGTGGCAGTGAGTTTGCTGGCACAGTGCTCTGACATACTTTGAAGTGCCTTGGCACTGAAATTACCCTTCTGGGGTGTCTGTGCAGGTGTCCAGGATGAGTGAATTCAGAATTTCTACTGCCAGGGGCAGTGCGTCCATGTTTGTCCAAGATCACACCCAGCCAGGACTCACAGTAGCTCCCACAAGCATCCTGTGGGTAGATGGGATCAGGGTGCCTACCAGTTGGAAGTGCGCTCGTGGACTGGTGGTGCGTTTGCTTTGCACAGAGCTCTGACACACTTTGAGCGGCCCTGGCACTGAAGTTAAACAGCTAGGTTGTATGTGGGAAGTTATTCAGGAGAAAGGAGTTCAGAGTTTCTGCTGTGGGGCAACACATCCTTGTCTGTACAGAATCACACGTGGCAGGGGCTCAAAGCCGCTCCCCAGAGGACTCTGTGGATATATGGGCTCAGGGTGCCTTCCCTTGTCTGTGGCAGTGAATTTGTTTGGCACAGAGCTCTGATGCACTCTGAGGGGCCCTGGCACTGAAGTTGCACAGCTGGGTTGTCCGTGGGCAGTTATTCAGGAAGGGGGAGTTCAGAATTTCTACTGCAGGGTCATGTGCCCTTGTCTGTGCAGAATCACACCCTGGGGCTCTCAGTGGTTCCCAAGCACTGCCTAAATAGTGGAATGCCTGGCTGCCTACAGGGCTGGAAATGCGCGAATCCGAAGAATCCTGAGTTCTGCAGCTGGGGAGGGGGAGGTTGTACTTACTGCTGCCGAGCGGTGCACCTTTGGAGGTAGAGGTCCCAGGGTCTGCAGGTCTGCAGCTGGGGTAGCAGGATTTTGGCTGAAGTGGCTGCTGGGTCGTGGGGCAGTTCCAAGGACTGTCTGGTTGGTGGTGTTGATGAGTTCCCAAAAAAGGTCGTTCTCCACTTCAAGATGGCGTGAGCTCCATGCTGGAGTCCCGTGGTCCGGGGAGTGCCCGCAGCGGTGGTAGTCTCTCCTTGTCAGGGAGAGCCTATCTGCCAGCCCCTGCTGCTCCTGTGAGATTTAACTTTCTCTCACTCACACACACACACCACACACATCCACACACTTTCCTTTTGTACCTCACTACTCACTTACTCTCCCTTACCTCCGTCCTGCCAGCCGCCATCTTTTTTCTCCTAATTTGTCTAACTTCTGACCATAGTTAATTTTTAAAAAAATCCTTTCCAATATCTTGTCAAGTTTCAGCTGGAACAAACAGTACTTATTCCTAGCTGTATTAAAAATTATTTGGACTCAAGAGATATCCACAAAGAAGGTGCAGTGAATACTACCCTCCCAAGATCCAGAGCCAGTCTCAAAGATAGCCAAAAGAAAGAGCTAGGCAATTCCATTGTGAGCTGGCCAACACATGGTAGGATCCTAGCTTCAAATGGGGAACAACCTACATTTCTGTCTGGGCATATTTGGTCCCCAAACTGACAGTTGAGCTGCCTGTGTACACAAGAACTGACAACCTATGTTCCTCAGGCAGGCAAAAGCCAAAAAAGTTCTCAGAACACAAAATGAGACTAGCAAAAAAGCAATAGCTGTTCTGGGAAGGAAAGAATCAATAACCAATGAGTACCCCAAAATAAAATTCACAAGAGTCTGAATTTGGAAAGGAAGGGACAAAGAAAACTATGAACTAATAAACAAGGGCTCAAGTCTGGTACTCTATTAGGCTTTGTCAATCTAGACTGACCCATTATCCGTGGACTGCAAAGCTCAGTTTAAAGGGAGTGGAGCTTGAATCTGAAACAAACTTAACCACAATCCTCCAAAATGGCAAGAAAGACAACTCAAAGGATCAGTGGGTACCTGTGTCTCCCATGGTCTCTGAAGCCATCAGAAGTCTCCTTTAGCCTGACCAGATTGGCTCAGTGGTTGAGCATTGGCATATGAACCAGGAGGTCACAGTTAGATTCCTGGTCAGGGCACATGGCGGGGTTGTGGGCTGGATCCTTAGTGTGGAGGAGGTAGCTGATCAATTATTCTCTCATCATTGATGTTTCTATCTCTCTTTCTTCCTCTCCTTTCTTCTCTGAAATTAATAAAAAAATATATTTTTTAAAATCTCCTTCAGATCCCTTCACTGCCACCAAAACTGTTAAAAACAGAAATCGACTAAGTAAGTTTTTAAAATCTTATTAGCTTTATTCAATGATTCATGAATCAGAAAGAATTCAATATAGCAGACAGAGAGGAGCTCTGAGGAGGTATACAAAATGAAAAACTTTTATAGGCAGAAGAGAGCAGGCACAATGAAGACAAAAAAAAATCAGTTGCTTATTTCAAGGTTACATATCCTTAGGGGAAAGTAGGATTATATCAGGCATATTCCCTAACTAGTGCTAATCAATTATTTCTGATTAATTTGTTTAAGAATTTATTTATGGGGACAGTTTGGTAACATGGGGATTGGCAAAGGTGTCTCCCTTTTAAGCCTGTTGTCTTGTTTTTAACAATATAATTATTTAAAAGATATAAAGAATGTGAAATTGGAAGAAATGTTAAATGATATAATCAACGTAAGTAGGTTAAAATACTTGGGGCTCACATAAGAAGGTGAGTTAAGGATAGTTCAAGTTTAACCAATTTTCAACATTCTTTTCTGCCTAAGTATTAGTATCTTCTTTATTTTAATTAAATATGATGAAGGTAATAATGTTCAAACAATGTAAGGAAAATTATTGTTGGAAGGTAGTAAATGGATTAGCTGGTTCTTCCCAGGCAAATCTCTCACAGGGCATTTGGGAGGGATGGTTTGTAATGCAAGAAAATAATATAATTATTTTCATGAATCCAACTTGCTCTGCCTATTTTTTTATGTTATGTTAGTTGTTTCATGTGAGGAAGCTCCAGATATAAGAAATTATAAATATTCTTATTGTTTTCTATTTCTTTTGTTTTCTTGGAGCATTTGCTTTTGTACAATAACTTGACTAACTAACACTTGTGGAAATTCACTGCCTTTTTTTTTTCTGACTCTTTGCCAAATAGAGCTCACCAAAAGGTTGAGATAAGTGGATGTTGATATAATCAACAATATGTAATTATCAAACTGGTTAAGGTAGAATATTAGTTAAAGAAATGTTATCTGCTATAAAATGTGAAACTGAATTCTCAGTGGCTTAATGCAATTATTGTTTCTTACACTCATAAAGTTGAAACAAAAGTTGTTGGGATGCTTAGCTCCATGTAGCTACTCACATCAGACTGTCTGAAGTTATTATATTCAACAAGTGTCTCTCAAGTTCTCCCTGGGCATCCACTTGCAGATGGCAGATGGGAGGGGAAAAAGAGCATGAAGATAGTACTCTAACTCTTAACCATTTCAGGATACAAATAATACATTTTCATTGTCAAACTATTAGGTCTGGTCACATAGTTCCACCTAGTTGCAAGGGGAGGATGAGTGCTGGAAATATTCTTGGTATGGTAGATGCTTCCCAGTGAGTACTTTACCTTATGGAAAGGGAGCACAAATTTCTGTTGCCCAACTTACTGTCTTCCCAAAGGTGATTACCTTAATAATGATAAAACAAGAGCTTTTAATCAGCTTATCTTGATTTTCTGAATTTGTTGTTTTATACTTCAAACTTTTTAGAAGGAGCATTTATTATCTTTTTACTCAGGTTTAACAAAATGGTATAAAATAATTTTTTTACACAGTATAAAAACCAAAGTTCCTAATTATTCAAGTAACTGACAGAACTCAATTTTGAACCCATGCCCCTTAAGTATAGTTCACTGCCCTATTGATTTAGACATCAGCTATTAAATCACTGATTTTTGATATAGTATAGGCCTGAAAAATTCAGTCCTATGTTGAGGAATCAATATGTTAGTGAAACTACCAGGGAGAAAATTTATTTTGTACATTTCCAAATTTCCTTTGTGCAAATATGTTGAGAAGTTTTGTAGGTAATGATGTGTTGACTTACTACATTTAGAAGTAAGTTTTAGGTGTTGACATCATTATGCTTGATTTTTCTTATAATGGAAGAAGGGGCATTGTAGCATTTCAAAGAAGTGATTTCCTGCTTTTCTTGGCAGATGATTGAGTGGTAGAAAGGAAGTCTCAGCAGGATCTGATTTTAGGTTCTATAGATGCCTTTCAAGTAATTTTGATCCAAATACGAAATGGTACTTACTCGTATACAAGGCTCCCTAACCATCTGTACATTTCATTTGATATTTTTTTAGAAATGAAATGGAAAAGAAATATTTTTCTTTTTAATAAATGGGGGGCTACAGTGAAGGACAAGGAACAAACACATTTTCTATTATTTATGAAAAGGCAAAGAGGGGGAATAGAACCCACATAGAGTGAGGTTAAATTATAGGGAAAATGTGAAATGTTTTCCACATCTTATATTTCCCATTATCTATATGAAAAATGAAAAGTATAGGAAAAAATAAAGCTATAATATTGATGCACAAGAATTAAAATTTTATCCCTTAAATTGGTGCCAAAGTACACACTAGATGTGCCAATAACTTAGCCTTTTCACACTGATTCCCCACCCATTACATCTGCTTAAAACAAGCCAATTAGTAGAAAATCCCAGGAACCACAGAAAGAGAGGAAGTTATTCTTAAAGAAGAGAATAAATGTTCTGCCCCTTGGATATAAATTTTCTTTTACTGACTCTCATCTGGCACTGATAAGAGTCAGTAATAGAAGATGGCAACTGGCAGGAAGGTAGGGAGGGTGAGTGTGTGATCTAGTGAAGGAGTGATAGAGGTGTGTGTGGATGCGTATGGGTGTGTGTGTGAGTGAAATAGGGACAGTTAGACCCTGCAGTTCTTCCTGGGGGCTTCCAATCCAGGCAGTCTTGGTTGGCAAAACCCCGCGGCCGCTGCAAACACTTCAGGGAGGACACCAGTGGCACAGAGACCCCGCCATTTTTAAGAATGAAACTGCTAGAGACTAGAATCCTAAACTTACCACCACCCAGTCTGGTCTTGGAAGCAAACCTGGTCACTACAGCCACTGTGGTAGAAGACCTGCCACCCCAGCTGCAGATGAGTGAACCCTGAGACCTCCACCTCCAAAAGTGTGCCGCTGAAAGCAGTAAGTACAACGCCCCCCCCTCCCCAGCACCTGAACTCAGGATTCGCCACTTCCCCAGCGCATAGGCACCCAGGCACTCCACTACCCAGGCAGTGCTTGGGAACCACTGAGAACCCCTGAGGGGGTGATTCTGCAGTCAAAGGTGTGCAGCCCTGCAGTAGAATCTCTGAACTGCCTCTTCCTAAATAACTGCCCACGGACACCCCTGTGGTGCAACTTCAGTGCCAGGGTCCCTCAGAGGGCATCAGAGATTTGCGCCGGTGGGTGCGCCACCAGTTCGCACACACTCAAGGGCGGGCAAACTCATGGCCACAGAAAGGGAAGGCGCCCTGAGCCCATATATCCACAGGGTCCTCTGGGGAGCTGCTTTGAGCCCCTGCTGGGTGTGATTCTGTACAGCCAAGGACGCGCTGTCCCACAGCAGAAACTCTGAACTCCTTTCTCCTGAATAACTTCCCACATACACCCTAGCTGTTTAACGTCAGTGCCAGGGTCCCTCAAAGTGCGTCAGAGCTGTGTGCCGGTGGGCAAACTGAGGGCCACAGCAAGGGAAGGCACCCTGAGTCCATATATCCACAGAGTCCTCTGGGAAGCTGCTTTGAGCCCCTGCTGGGTGTGATTCTGTACAGCTAAGGACGCGCTGTCCCACCCTAGCTGTTTAACTTTAGTGCCAGGGCCCCTCAGAGTGCATCAAAGCTCTGCTCCTGCAAACACACCTCCACAGAAGCGAATTTACAACAGGCAGGCACCCTGAGTCCATCTACACACAGGGTGCTAGTGGGAGCCACTGGGAGCTCTCCCAACAGACGGTTCCTGGGTTCCACTGTGAGTCCCCACTGTACACGCACAATTTCAACTAAGGGTGCAAGACAGCAAAAACTGGGACACTCCACTCCATAGCTGCTGACTTTTAGACACCACAGTTGTGCCTCTCAAGCTTCCAGGCCTACATCAAGAGAAGCCAAGTAGCTCAAGTAGGGAGCTACACTAGATTACCAAGCCCAGGAGAACTGAGAGATTACACCAGTAGCACCATCCCCAAAAGAACCTGGGTAGCAAAGCAAGCGGATCTACAATTAAAACATTACAGGAAAACATGGGGAGAAAAAAAGGAAATTCCCAGAGGGAGGAAAAAGAGGAATCACCAGAAAGGGAGTTAAATGAACTTGAGGCTAGCAGCTTAACAGAGAAAGAATTCAGAGTATTCCTTATAAGGATGTTTAAACGGATGGATGACAAATACACATAACTCAATGAGAACTATAAGGAGCTGAATTAAAATGTCACCAACATGAAAAGAAACCAAGAGGAGATGAAGAACAACATAGCTGCAATAAAGAGTCAGTAATATATAATTATATAAATTATATATAATTTGAAATATGTACTTTTGTAAAAAATAGCTTATTAATGTATCCATCTAACCTTTTGCACAGTACTTACTATTCAGAAATTTGAAAAAAAAATAAGTATTTTGGGAAAGATTACCAAAGTAAGTATCAGAAAAAGCCATTTTATAATTATAGCAATGAACCACCATAAGAACTCTCTAAGTCACTTACCACATCTAGAGGTAATTTTTAGGTCAATAAGAGTTGGTTGCGTGAGAATAAGCAAGTGATCTTTTCTGTCAAAGAACAGTTTAGACAGCTGCCATTTTGGACCACGTGACTTGGCAGCCACCATGTTGGCGCATGGCTTGCAGCTCACCTGGCGGCCGCCCTTTGAATTAGCCAATTGTGAAAGACTGTGCACCTGAGCTCCAGTCAAGAGCAAGGGACAGGTCACGTGCATCAGGGATTATAAAGCCAAGCAGACAGTCTGCTTGGTGTGCACGCTTCCAGACCATGTGTGCACCCTTCTACATAGAAGTAAATATGTTTGCCTTGCTGCCTGGCTCCCGAGTGTTTTGTATTCTACCAGAACCCCCGACTTGGGGGGGCTTGCCTTATTTCTAACAGTTGGGACTAAGTAGTAAATGCAAGACTTTGTAATTCTAAAATTCTATTCTGAGTTTTACAATCCATAACCTGTATGACAGAATAAAAATGCATTAAGAAAAACTGAGAGAGAGACAAAATGGCAACGGAATAGATGGACATGTCCTGAGCCTTGTCCTAGAGCAGACAGAAAGGGCAACTAAATCGAATAACATCCACCCCAAATTGGTGAAGTAGACTCAGCTGGTGAGACAATTCGCAGCAGGGAAGGGCAGAGGACACCTGGAGAACAGTAAAATTCAGGGACCTGGGCTGGGGAGAGCTGTGGAACCTCTGAGCACAGGTTGCGGGTGGTGGAGGGGCGGGCGGGGGGAGATCTCACAGCACTGAGGTGCATCCCTTGGGTCAGGCACAGCGTCTGACTGTAGAAAGGAGGTCCATGGGACTGCTGGTGGCAGGGGATTCTAGATCTGGGTCCACAGTCATGACAGACTGAGTCCAGAAGGGGCATTCAGGACAGCTGCCCAGACCACTCAGAGCCCAGAAGAGAGGGGCTCACAGAGGCGCAGCTCTTTCCCCTCTCTGTGGTCTTTGCTTTTATTCGCTGAACCTAGTTCATAGGACCTTTTGGATATGGACACTCAACCGTGTCTGGGGTGCAGGAGAAGGTGCGGACTTGTGGAATTTGGGAGAGGCTGGGGTGAGGAGAGGGCCCAGGAGAGGTGGCCGTGAGTCTGGCGCTGAGTAATACCTGACATGCAGAACCTGGGTAGCCATTTTCTTCTGAAGAGATAGCCCCACCCTAAAGTCTCCAGGTAACCAATAAATCCATGCCCAGAATATACCCTGAGTGGTACAAAGGAAAAAAAAAAACACCCAAAAAATGAATAGTCCCTCAGAGCCCACAGGGACTGGCCTAAAGAGAGGCCTTCTGTCCCAGCAACAGGAAGCTGAGAAGCCACAAACAGTACAGAAGAATGGGATCTTAAACTAGCCAAAGGAACGACACTACATTTTTTCATTTTTATTTCATTTTATTTTATTATTAGAGGCCCAGCGCACAAAATTTGTGCATGGGGGGAGGGTGTCCCTCAGCCCAGCCTGCACCCTCTCCAATCTGGGACCCCTTGAGGGATGTCTAACTACCCGTTTAGGCCCGATCCCAATCCAGGACTGCTGGCTCCCAACTGATTGCCTGCCTGCCTTCCTGCCTTCCTGATTGCCCCTAACTGCCTCTGCCTGCCAGCCTAATCAGCCCCTTACCACTCCCCTGCCAGCGGGATTGATGCCTAACTGCTCCCCTGCCAGCCTGTTTGCACCTAACTGCCCTCCCCTGCAGGCCTGGTCACCCCTAACTGCCTTCCCCTACAGGTCTGGTCCCCCCCAACTGCTCTCTCCTGCAGGCCTGGGTCCCCCCTAACTGCCCTTTCCTGCAGGCCCGGTCGCCCCCAACTTCCCTCCTCTGCAGCCTGGTCACCCCTAACTGCCCTCCCCTGCAGGCTTGATCGACCCCAACTGTGCTCTCTTGCAGGCCTGGTCCCTCCCAATTGCCCTCCACTGCTGTCCATCTTGTGGTGGCCATCTTGTGTCCACATTGGGGCAAGATCTTTGACCACATGGGGGCAGCCATATTGTGCGTTAGAGTGATGGTCAATTTGCATATTACTCTTTTATTAGATAGGATAGAGGCCTGGTGCATGGGTGGGGGCCTGCTGGTTTGCCCTGAAGGGTGTCCCGGATCAGGGTGGGGGTTCCTTTGGGGCATGGGGTGGCCTGGGCAAGGGGCCTGTGGTGGTTTGCAGGCTGGCCATGCTCCCCAGCGACCCAAGTGGAGGCCCTGGTATCTGGGATTTATTTATCTTCTACAATTGAAACTTTGTAGTCTGGAGCGAAGCCAAGCCTCCTGCTTGCTCCGTGGCCACAGCCATTTCTGTTGGAATTTATTTATCTTCTATAATTGAAACTTTGTAGCCTGGAGTGGAGGCCTCGGCCGGCTAGGGTGTGCAGCAGGCTTGGCTTCCTCCATCGCCAGGAAAACCCAAGCCTCCCTCCTGCTCGCTCAGTGGCTGCAGCCATCTTGGTTGGGGTTAATTTGCATACTCACTCCTGATTGGCTTTTGGGCATGGCTGGTGGGTGTAGCAGAGTGATGGTTAATTTGCATATTACTCTTTTAATAGATAGGATTATTTTGTTCTCTTTTTAAATTTTTCTTTATTTTCCTTTTTTCATTTGTTTCTTTATCTTCTATTTCTTTTCACATTACTTTTCCATCATTCTAAATTGTTTATTTTATTTGTTTTATCTTAGTTTTTCATCATTTTTAAATTTATTACTTTTTTTTCTCTTTCTCTTTCTTCTTATAGTCAAACTCAGCCCTAGCCAGTTTGGCTCAGTGGATAGAACATCGGCCTGTGGACTAAAAGGTCCTGGGTTTGATTCTACTTTCCTTGCAGGCTCCTCCCTGGCCCAGGCCCTGGTCAGGGCAAGTGCAGGAGGCAACAAATCAATGTGTTTCTATCACATCAATATTTCTCTCTGTCTTTCCTTCTCTCTTCCACTCTCTAAAAGTCAATTGAAAGATAGTGAAACTCATAAGGTCAAAGGGTAGAATTGTAATTAGCAAGAGTTAGAGGACGAGGGAGAAATGGAAGATTACTAATCAATGGACATAAAGTTTCCATTTTGCAAAAACAGTCCTAGAGCTTTGCTATAAAACATTTTATCTATAGTTAACAATACTATTAACTACTTAAAATTTTTAAAGGGTGGATCTCATGTTTAGTGCTCTTATTATAATCCTATATAATAAAAGGGTAATATGCAAATCAACCAAATGGCAGAATGACTGGTAGCTATGACACACACTGACCACCAGGGGGCAGATGCTCAAAGCAAGAGGTGCCCCCTGGTGGTGAGTGTGCTCCCACAGGGGGAACACCACTCAGCCACAAGCTGGACTGACAGCTAGTGAGTGCAGCGGCAGGTGCAGGCTGGGCCGAGGGACCCTTCCCATCCAGTGCATGAATGTCGTGCACTGGGCCTCTAGTAAAATAATATTAAACTAAAACAAACAAGCAAACACAAAAAAATTAAAGAAATAAAAATGGACCCCTTCTACCTGGAAGTGATGGTGAAGAAGAACATCATTAAAAACAGAAATGTATTTTAGGTACATATTTGCCCTTCATTCCTGAAACACATCTGCCAGCACACATATTAATAGTCCATAAAATATGTTATCAATTGCCACAGTATCCTACACACCATCATTTACAAAAGATTTATGGTATGATTAAAAAGTTACAGCCAAACTTCAGACATAATATATTTTACTGGCTGTAACATGTGTCTGATCACCCAAAAGTATCACTTGATATAACGGTAGAAGGGATCTTTGAAGTCTCATATGTGATAAAACCTAGAAGATAATACCCTGTGCTGTCCAAATGGATGAAGTGTAGATCTCCACTGGTTAAATTGGAGTATTATCTCTCCCATAATAAGAATGTAGACTGGAAATCAAAAGATAACGGTAGCATTAGGCCCTCATTATTTTATCAAATCAACCACTTAATTTTTTTTTTTACTTCCCTTCCAAGCAACCTTCACATTACAACGATTTTGAGTTCACAAAGTTTGGAGGCGTTAATGGTTAAATGATGTAACATTCCAGGGGGGTGGGGGTGGCCGGGGAGAGGTCAATTGGGGGAAAAAGGAGACTTATGCAATTTTTAAACAATAAATAATTTAAATTAAAAAATAAATAGTACTTATTCCATGATTGTAACCATAAAAAGTAAAGTAAGCATATGTACAGTCTGAAAATGTATCATGCAGAAATGAGACACCATATATATTTAAATAATGTATAGGTTATATATAATCATATGGTTTTGAAATTTTCCTTTAAAAATAAGTAAATAAAAGCTGAGAATTAAAAAAAAAAAAAGAATAAAGAAATATTCCACCAGGAAAGTCCATACTGGATCTATTATTTTCAAAAGCTGAGTTAGTCCTTAACAATCATGGCCTCTGTGTGCTGATAACTCAAAAAGGAAGCGAAGGGAATAAAGAATGAGGTTGAAAAAAGTGAGTTATGTTTATCAATATAGGCTTTTTGAAAAGTAATAGAGCTTGAATTATAACAGACAATTGTCTTGTATTTGCCTTCCACCCCCCATTTTTTTACATTCTATGCTATGTAGTGATAGCTAACACTTAGCATTAGTGATAGCATTAGTGATAGCTAACACTTTAACTTTAGTATAAAAATATAAGTGGATTGATATCACCAAGCAATGATATTATATCTTAAGGGAATTGTGCATCTGTTTTGCAATGGACATAAATGTTTCAACTAGATAAAGAGCCAAAATGCATGATTAGAGCTAAAAATAGTTACTTTGCTGGATATTCTCTATTTTCTCCCTCATACACATTCTCCAAAATTTTCCATTCCTCTCTATCCTCCAGGAACCTAACATACATAAACTTAATTTGGCTACCTGTTTTCCCAATGGGAGACATTTGAGGGATACTGGGTAACAAGAGGGAAATGAGACTGAACTATATATACATCTTCATGTTTCCCTCACCAGGCTCCAATTGGGAGCAAGCTGCTTTGCTCTACCAATGCCTATAGCTCCTATTGTGTGGCTATTTCCTCTAGCACAAATCTTTCTCTGGCTTCTGGAAAATTTTCCTGTATCTTGCAACTTCAGATAATAGATTCCTGGCATATTTAGTGTTATGATGCTTCATCATCTCTTGTTGGTTTCTCTTAACCATTACTTTAAGTCTGTAAAGTTAAACTTCATTAACTCTCCTCAATTTCCCTATTCTTTATATAGCACAACTTTGCTAGTAAATAGTAAAATTTATATAATCATTTTGTAATATATAATTTTTGTTGATTTCTACATAGTATCATTTTTACCAGGAATTCATGTCTTTTTAATTTACTACTATGCTAATACTGGAATCAATATCATTTTAAATAAATATATAAACATAGTTCTAATTATTTCTTCTGAAAAAGTGCCTGGACCTGCAATTACTGGATCAAATTTTATGGACAATAAGACTGCAGCTGAAGAACTCCAAGTTGCCGAAATTTTAGTACCAAAATCATTCTGTGAAAGTATCTAATTTCCACATCAAACAGGGGGTCATCAAAATATATTGCTGTTATGAGTTACATTCATATAATTATAAGTGAGGTAATATCTACATTTCTTGAAAATGTATATATCTCTTTTTGTGAATAGCCATTTCCTGAATACAGGCATACCTCAGAGATATTGTAGGTTCCATTTCAGACCACAATAAAGTGAGTATTGCAATCAATTAATTCTTACTGTTTTTTGCTGGTGGAGTCTTGCCTTCGGTTTGTAATAAAAGGCAACATCTTTGAAGCCCCCCCCCCCCAGCCCAAACAAAAAACAAAGCGCAATAGAAAGAGCTATGCCTGTATTTTTAAATGTTGGCATTTATAATTAAAGTGCCTCATTCAAGGTGTTTGAAAACTAAAAATGGCTTTACTCTTAGGACTAGTGGATAGCATCTTACATATGCTTCATTCATTTCAGAGCTCCTGGAAAATGTAACTGCCATACACCTCTGCCAACTATTCAAACATTAATGTACATACTATGGGAATGGATTTAGTTAATATAACTAGGGCTTCAAATCAGTTTAAGATAAGATTATCTATGTGAGCCTAACCTAATCACATTGTGAAAGAATGTAGGGGGCTAGAAGCCTGACTCTGTACCTAGTTAATCAGTATCCCTAATGCACATTCTTGTTAGCCTATCATCAAGTTACTGTCCCTTCCTTAATTATGTGGTCTTGCAAGACTTAGTTACCTAAATACTCCCAATTTACAAGGGCCATAAACCAAGGATGTAACAGCTTAGCTAGAGGGAGGTCACTGGTGCCATCCAGGTTAGGCATTTAGATACAATTTTATTTTTACTTATTTTTTTTCTATGCTTTATGTTATTTTTTTAAATTTTTATTGACTTAGGTATCACATATTTGTCCTCATCCCCCCATTCCCATCCCACACCCCTCCCCACCCATGCCCCCACCCCCCTGTTGTCCTTAACCGTTGGTTAGGCTCATATGTTTGCACACAAGTCCTTTGGTTGATCTCTCCCCTTTACTCCCACCCTTCCCTACCCTCCCTCTGAGGCCCGACAGTCTGATCCATGCCTCCATGTTTCTGGGACTGTTCTTGTTCATCAGTCTATGTTGTTCATTATTTCCCCTAGATGAGTGAGATCATGTGCTATTAGAAATACAGTTATAAGAACTGAAAATGAGACAAGCAATAATGGTTATGGTGACAGGCAAATAAATCGGTCTGTAGTGAGTTTCTTTCTGGGCCAACAGTTCTTTTGAGACCCAATTTCAATGTCCAACAGTTCCTTATGTGTACATGTCAGCACTGACATTACAGTTCTGAATGGTGCACAAATGGTGGTAATGGAGGTCCGACTGTCTCTAGTTTGGTCCTGGGCAACCTGCAGTGATGCACAGTGCTAACTGCTAGTATGGGAAGGCCACATCAGCGTCTTCCATCTCTGGACCGCTTCTCTTCTGTCTTCATGGCTGGAGTAGTCCTGTCGATTCTTCTGTTGCTGGAATCCACATGGTCTCGGAGTTGTTTTCTGAAAATATACAAACATATTCTCGACCAAAAGTTAATAAAGGAATATTTTCTATAAATTTGACTTGGGATCCTATTTCATTTTTTGCCCAAATGATTTTCCTCCGGCTTGTTTTGACACCTTGTGTGTTTTTCATGGGTGTCTTCCTTTTAGCCTTACAATTAATTTTTTAAAGTATTAATTTTCTAGATGTAATTTACTTACAGGATATTTTTCCTTATATGATATTCCTCTACTATCCCCTCCTTTTTTGATTTAAATGTTAGGAAGCTTTTGAAAATTTTATAATGTAGTCTTGATGGCTTTTAAATTTTAATTTTTTGCACTATAATATTACTGTTTTAGGTTCTTTCATGGTGCACAATTTTATCATGAGATGAAATACCAATAAAAATTTTAGTTAACACTTTAGGAACACCTTTTTGTCCAGTACAATTAATTTTTCTAGAATATTTGCTTGTTTCAACTAGCCAATTTAAATTTGCCTGAAATCTTGACTATTTTACTGTCAAATTTATTACTCTAACAACAATCTTATTTTACCCTGTAAATATTGGTGGGAGGGATTATTTGCCTTCTTGAGTAGGTCCTGAGCATTCCTGGTGGTAGGCTGTATTTAGATATCGTAAACCCACTTCCCTACACCATGGGTACAAGACAACTCAAACAATTCTTGTTGGAGTGAGAGGGCATCTGCTGTCGGTCAAGTCTCTGTCGGTCACCAGGGTCCTGATATGAGCTGGGCATGGGAAGCACGAAGCAGCCATGGGGGCAGGAGACCTCTCTCAGAAGGGGCTAGGGTTCAGGCCCCTGCAATGTTGGGGGGGGGTGAGGGTCTGTGCCCCACCTCTGTTAATCCCGAAATTCTCTCCTGCTGGCCCCTCTGTGACTGTGCCTGTCTTAGGTTGTTCCTTCCTTGAGGAATCTTACCCATCTCTGGCTAACCAGCCATCCTCTGGGGCCAAGCAGGGTGACGTGAGGTTCAATTTTGTCTCCTTGGTAGCCTATGCCCCCATGGCCTCCATGCCCAGCACCTGCCTTGGGATCCCCTCGCCTGCTGGAGGGGCCCCAGCACTGATCACATATCTTGTGGAACCCAGGTTTCTTCTCCAGGGAGGGCTCAGTTCTCCCCAGTGGGTGAGAGACAGATCCATGGCACCCGTCATCACGAGACTTCAACCTCGACATGAACAGAGAGCCCATGCAATAGCTGTGAGCAATTGAATTGTGAGAAGAGCGTCTCTCTTGCCCTAAAGGGTAAGAGGGACCAATATAGAATGCTCAGGTGCCTTCCCAGGAGGCCCTCTACACAACGAGAAGGATTAAATCCTTACATGTCCTTTTTAAATTCCTGCCAGACATTCAAAGAATTAGTTTGTACGTTTGCTTGGGATAATTGTATATTATGCTGTTGTAATTATAAAGTATCAAGAGACGTGTTAAGTTTGTTACCAAGCACCAAACAGATGATTTTTTTTTTTTATCCCCAAGGCTGTGAGGAACTATTATAAGTACTGGGGGTGATCCAAATCTGGGGAAAATTTTCATGATAGTGTAGAATAATATCATGTAAGGATATTCTTTGTTCTAGTCCATGGCAATTCCCTTTCAAACTGGCTGTCCATTTCTTTGTATATAGACAAGGTTTTAGTTACATTTTCTGCACCTCTACCGGGGGCACGTAGTAATAGTAGTGACACCCTTTCTTTGGTGTCCACACAAGCTAGAAACCTCTCTTTAATTGTACACACAAAGGGGCATTGTTTTGATTTCGTGTCATACAAAAGGGAAGCTGGGTGGAGACCCCTGTGTATTTATACTTTCTTGCCCCACCCATGGACCTCCTGGATGACCAAGGTGTTTGGTATTATTGGTAACTATATTAGTCAGGGGATCAGCCCACGTAAGGGGTCTTACCCATGAAGGGTCAGGAGCATAAGACCAAAATACTTACCCTCTTATCCCAGGTAAAATTACCGTACATCTGATGATTTCTAGCGTGGCTAGAAAGGCGTTCTCAGGCATTCTTGGGTTTCTGGTTACCTCACAATTTCTTCCCTGAGGTTTGACGTTCTGATTGATGTTTCTCTGTTTCTGGATCTATTTTTCCCCCCCATCAGTTTATGTTGTTTATTATATTCCACAAATGAGTGAGATCATGTGATATTTATCTTTCTCTGCCTGGCTTATTTCACTAAGCATAATGTTCTCCATCTCTATCCATATTGTTGCAAATGGTAAGAGCTCCTTCTTTTTTACCGCAGCGTAGTATTCCATTGTGTAGATATACCACAGTTTTTTAATCCACTCATCTGCTGATGGGCACTTAGGCTGTTTCCAAATCTTAGCTATGGTGAATTGTGCTGCTATGAACATAGGGGTGCATATATCCTTTCTGATTGATGTTTCCAGTTTCTTGGGATATATTCCTAGAAGTGGGATCACTGGGTCAAATGGGAGTTACATTTTTAGTTTTTAAGGAAACTCCATACTGTTCTCCACAGTGGCTGCACCAGTCTGCATTCCCATCAGCAGTGCATGAGGGTTCCTTTTTCTCCACATCCTCGCCAGCATTTGTCATTTGTTGACTTGTTTATAATGGCCATTCTGACAGGTGTGAGATCGTACTGCATTGTTGTTTTGATTTGCATCTCTCTAATGATTAGTGATTTAGAGCAGGTTTTCATATGTCTCTTGGCCTTCTTTCTGTCTTCTTTCAAAAAGTGTCTATTTAGATCAGTTGCCCATTTTTTGATTGGGTTGTTTATCTTCTTTTTGTTAAGCTGCATGAGTTCCCGGTAAATGTTGGAGATTAAACCCTTATCGTTGACATCATTGGCAAATATGTTCTCCCATGTTGTGGGCTTTCTTGTTGTTTTATTGATGGTTTCCTTTGCTGTGCAAAAACTTTTTATTTTCATGTAGTCCCATTTATTTATTTTCTCTTTAGCTTCCATTGCCCTAGGAGAAGTATCAGCCAAGAAGATCTTTTGGCATATGTCAGAGATTTTTCTGCCTGTAGATTCCTCTAGTATTTTTATGGTTTCCTGTCTTATGTTTAAGTCCTTGATGCATTTTGAGTTTATTTTTGTGTATGCTGTTAGTTGGTGGTCTAGTTTCATTTTTTTGTATGTATCTGTCCAATTTTCCCAACACCATTTGTTGAAGAGATTGTATTGACTCCATTGTATGTTCATGCCTCCTTTGGTAAATATTAATTGAGCATAGTGATTTGGATCAATTTCTGGGTTCTCTATTCTATTCCATTGATCTATATGTCTGTTCTTGTGCCAATACCAGGCAGTTTTGAGGACAGTGGCTTTGTAATACAGCTTGAAATCTGGTATGGAGATCGGACCTACTTTGTTCTTCTTTCTCACGATTGCTACAGCTATTCGGGGTCTTTTTTTATTCCAGATGAATTTTTTGAGAGTTCGTTCTAGGTCTGTGACGTATGCCATTGGTATTTAATAGGAAGTGCATTGAAATTATAGATTGCTTTGGGTAGTATGGACATTTTGTTGCTGTTGATTCTACCAATCCATGAGCATGGTATGTTCTTCCATCTGTTTATGTCTTCCTCTATATCTTTTTTCAGTGTCCTGTAGTTTTCCGCGTATAGGTCTTTTACCTCTTTAGTTAAGTTTATTCCTAGGTATCTTAATTTTTGTGGTATGATGGTAAATGGGATTGATTTTTTAGTCTCTCTTTCTGTAAGGTCATTATTGGTGTATAGAAATGCCATAGATTTCTTCGCATTTATTTTGTATCCTGCTACTCTGCCGAATTCATTTATTAAGTATACTAATTTTTTCATGGAGTCTTTAGGGTTTTCTATGTACAGTATAATGTCATCTGAAAATAAGGACAGTTTTACTTCTTCTTTTCCAATTTGGATGCCTTTCATTTGTTCTTCTTGACTGATTGCAATGGCTAGTATTTCCAACACTATGTTGAACAGGAGTGGTGAGAGAGGGCATCCCTGTCTTGTTCCTGTTCTTAGGGGAAATGTTTTTAGTTTTTGCCCATTGAGTATGATGTTGGCTGTGGGTTTGTCATATATGGCTTTTATTATGTTGAGGTATGATTCTACTATTCCCAGCTTGCTGAGAGTTTTTATCAAGAAAGGGTGTTGGATTTTGTCAAATGCTTTTTCTGCATCAATTGATATGACTATATCGTTTTTATCTCTCAATTTGTTTATGTGATGTATCACGTTTATTGATTTGCGAATATTGTACCATCCTTGCATCCCAGGGATAAATCCTACTTGGTCGTGGTGTATGATCTTTCATATGTATTGCTGGATACAATTTTCTAGAATTTTGTTGAGGATTTTCGCATCTGTGTTCATGAGGGATATTGGCCTGTAATTCTCTTTCATTGTGTTGTCTTTATCTGGTTTTGGTATTAGGGTGATGCTGGCTTCATAGAAGGAGCTTAGAAGTGTTTCTTCTTCTTGAGTTTTCCGGAATAGTCTGAGGAGGATAGGTTTTAGCTCTTCCTTGAATGTTTCATAAAACTCCCCTGTGAAGCCGTCTGGCCCCGGGATTTTATTTGCTGGAAGCTTTTCGATGACTGCTTCAATTTCTTCCATAGTTATCAGCGTATTGAGATTTTTAGTCTCTTCCTGAGTAAGTTTTGGAAGGGTGCGTTTTTCTAGGAATGTGTCCATTTCCTCCAGGTTGTCTAGTTTGTTGGAGTAGAGTTGTTCATAGTATTTTTGACAATCCTTTGTATTTCTTTGTGGGCTGTTGTTATTTCACCTCTTTCATTTCTTATTTTGTTTATTTGGGTCCCCTCTCTTTGCTTCTGGGTGAGCCTGGCTAGAGGTTCATCAATCTTGTTTATCCTTTCAAATAACCAGCTCTTGGTTTTCTTGATCTTGTGTATTGTTTTTTTGGTCTCTATGTCATTCTTTTCTGCTCTGATCTTTATTATTTCCTTTCTTCTGCTCACTGTGGGCTTTTCTTGTTGCTCCCTTTCTAATTTTTGAGTTGTTGAGTTAGATGATCCATTACCATTTTTTCTTGTTTTTTGCGGTATGCCTGTAGAGCTATACATTTCCCTCTCAGGACTGCTTTCATTGTGTCCCATAGGATTTGCAATGTTGTGTTATTATTGTCATTAGTCTCCAGGATGTTTTTAATTTCTTCTTTGATCTCATTGATAACCCAATATCTGTTTAGTAGCATGCTATTCAGGTTCCAAGTGTTTGAATTTTTTGAAATGTTTTTATTGTAGTTTATTTCTAATATTATGCCATTGTGGTGTGAGAAAATGCTTGTTATGATTTCAATCTTTGTGAATTTGGGGAGACTTTCTTGTTACACAATATGTGGTTTATTTTTGAGAATGTCCCATGTGTACTTGAGAAGAACATATATTCCATGGCTTTGGGGTGAAATACTCTGAAGATGTCAATTAGTTCCATCTGATCTAGTGTGTCATTTAGAATTGCTGTTTCTTTGCTGATTTTTTGTCCAGAGGATTTATCCATTTTTTTCAGTGGTGTATTAAAGACCCTACTATGATTGTAGTGATGTCGATCTCTCCCTTGATATCTTCCAGCAGATTTTTTATGTATTTGGGCGCTCCTGCGTTGGGTGCATATACGTTTACCAGAGTTATATCTTCTTGCTGGATTGCTCCCTTTAGTATTATGTAATGGCCTTCCTTATCTCTTATTATGGCCTTTACTTTGAGGTCTATTTTAACTGATATAAGTATCACAACCCCAGCTTTTTTCTCATTTCCATTTGCCTGAAAAATGTTTTCCATCCCTTCACTCTCAGTCTGTGTGAATCTTTTGCTCTAAGGTGGGTCTCTTGTAAACAGCAAATATATGGGTCATGTTTTCTTATCCATTCAGCTACCCTATGTCTTTTGATTGGCGCATTTAATCCATTTACCTTTACTGTTATTATTGATAAGTACCTGTTTGTTGACATATTTTTCCTTAGTGGTTGTGTTTCTTCTTGCCTTTCTCTTTCTTCTTTTTACAGCAGCCTCTTTAGTATTTCTTGCATTCCTGGCTTGGTAGTGATGAACTCTCTTAGCCCTTTTTTGTCTGTGAAGCTTCTGATTCCACGTTCAATTTTTAATTATAGCCTTGCTGGGTATAGTATTCTTGGATTCAGTCCCTTGTTTTGCATCACCTTGTATATTTCATTCCATTCCCTTCTGGCCTGGTGTGTTTCTGTTGAGAAATCAGTTGATATTCTGATAGGAGATCCCTTGTAGGTAACTTTCTGTTTCTCTCTTGCAGCCTTTAAGATTCTTGCTTTGTCGTTGGTGTTCGTCAATTAAATTATGAAGTGTCTGGGTGTCGGTCTTTTGGGGTTCAACTTGTTTGGGACTCTGTGCACTTCTTGGACTTGGATACTTTTTTTCTTGCCAATATCAGGGAAGTTTTCTGTCATTATTTCTTCTAACAGGTTTTCTATTCCTTGCTTCTCTTCCTCTCCTTCTTTTACCCCTATTATTCGAAGGTTGTTTCGTTTTGTGTTGTCCCGTAGCTCCCTTAGGCTCTCCTCTTGCTTTTTAAATCTTCTTTCCAGTTGCTGCTGTGTTTGTGTGTTTTTTCCTACCTTGTCTTCTAATTCGCTGATGCGGTCCTCAGCCTCCTCTACTCTACTCTTTAAGCCTTCCATTGTGTTTTTTATTGCAGCTATGTCGTTCTTCATCTCCTCTTGGTTTCTTTTCATGTTGGTGACACTTTAATTCAGCTCCTTATAGTTCTCATTGAGTTGTGTGTATTTGTCATCCATCCTTTTAAACATCCTTATAAGGAATACTCTGAATTCTTTCTCTGTTAAGCTGCTAGCCTCAAGTTCATTTAACTCCCTTTCTGGTGATTCCTCTTTTTCCTCCCTCTGGGAATTTCCTTTTTTTCTCCCCATGTTTTCCTGTAATGTTTTAATTGTAGATCCGCTTGATTTGCTACCCAGGTTCTTTTGGGGATGGTGCTACTGGTGTAATCTCTCAGTTCTCCTGGGCTTGGTAATCTAGTGTAGCTCCCTACTTGAGCTACTTGGCTTCTCTTGATGTAGGCCTGGAAGCTTGAGAGGCACAACTATGGTGTCTAAAAGTCAGCAGCTATGGAGTGGAGTGTCCCAGTTTTTGCTGTCTTGCACCCTTAGTTGAAATTGCGCGTGTACAGTGGGGACTCACAGTGGAACCCAGGAACCGTCTGTTGGGAGAGCTCCCAGTGGCTCCCACTAGCACCCTGTGTGTAGATGGGCTCAGGGTGTCTGCCTGTTATAAGTTCGCTTCTGTGGAGGTGTGTTTGAAGGCGCAGAGCTTTGATGCACTCTGAGGGGCCCTGGCAGTAAAGTTAAACAGCTAGGGTGGGACAGCGCGTCCTTAGCTGTACAGAATCACACCCAGCAGGGGCTCAAAGCAGCTTCCCAGAGGACTCTGTGGATATATGGACTCAGGGTGCCTTCCCTTGTTGTGGCCCTCAGTTTGCCCGCCAGCACACAGCTCTGACACACTTTGATGGACCCTGGCACTGATGTTAAACAGCTAGGGTGTATATGGGAATTTATTCAGGTGAAAGGACTTCATATTTTCTGCTGTTGGGCAGGGTGTCCTTGGCTGTACAGAATCACACCCAGCAGAGGACCCTGTGGATATATGGGCTCAGGGCGCCTTCCCTTTCTGTGGCCATGAGTTTGCCCGCCCTTGAGTGTGCGTGAACTAGTGGCGCGCCCGCTGGCACAAATCTCTGAGGTACGCTGGCCCTGAAGTTGCACCACAGGGATGTCAGTGGGCAGTTATTTAGGAAGAATCATTTCAGAGATTCTACTGCAGGGCTGCGCACCCTTGACTGTGCAGAATCACCCCCTCAGGAGCTCTCAGTGGTTCCCAAGCACTGCCTGGGTAGTGGAGTGCCTGGGTGCCTATGCGCTGGGGACGCGGCAAATCCTGATTTCAGGCACTGGGGAGGGGGAGGTTGTACTTACTGCTTTCAAAGGCGCACTTTTGGAGGTGGAGGTCTCAGGGTTCACGTGTCTGCAGCTGAGGTGGCAGGTCTTCTACCAGAGTCACTGTAGTGTCCAGGTTTGCTTCTGAGACCAGACTGGGTGGTGGTGAGTTTAGGATTCTAGTCTCTAGCAGTTCCATTCTTAAAAATGGCGGGGTCTCTGTGCCACTGGTGTCCTCCCTGGAGTGTTTGCAGCAGCCGCGGGGTTTTGCCAACCAAGACTGCCTGGATTGGAAGCCCCCTGGAAGAACTGCAGGGTCTAACACACGTCCACACACACCTCTATCACTCCTTCACTGGAGCACACACTCACCCTCCCTACCTTCCTGCCGGTCACCATTTTTCTGTCTAGATACAATTTTAATTCCCCATGCTAACTGACTCGAGGTGGCAGGGGGCAGCTGTGAAAACCCACCGCAGAAACCTGGTAGTTAGGAAACAAAGGAACTCAGGAATATATATGGAGAAATCTCATTGTATGAGTTGCTCAGGTTTTGGATCTTTTGAGTCCCCTGAGCCAGCAGCGCTGCTTTGATTAAAGGTTCACTTTCCTGATACCTCCAAGTGTTCAACTGTCCCTTCTTTTGTGCCAGTTCCACAACAACATGAGCACTACTTTACAAGCTCTGACAGGTTACAAAAGAGGAAATTAGACATTTGAAGCATAAACATAATTCAATGCACCATTATTTGCTTGAAAATGGAGAGGCCAAGTGAAAAGGGATATAGGTGGCTTTTAAGAATTTAGAGTGGCCTCTGGCTTACAGATAACAAGGAAAGAGGAACCTCAGTTCTACAACTACAAGGAGATGAATTCTGCTCACAAGAATGAGTTTGAAGGGAAACCAGAGCACACAAATACACACACATATGAGGTTCCAAATTTCTTCTATGTGAATTAACCTATTTATCTTTGTATTCTTATGTGTGACCCTCTTTTTGTCTTAAAGTTTTTAAAATTGACACTGTTTATATGAGTTTAATTTTTATTAATATTTTTCTAGTAAATTTTATTTTGTTTATATTTCTTTACATGATGACCTCCCTATCATGTTTTGGGTGTGTCTCTTATAAAGCACTACATGACTGAACTTCTTACAATCCTTCTGAAAATTTCTGTGTTTTCATAGGCAAGTTCAATATATTAATATTTACATATACTTTGAAAAAAAGAAAAGAATGAGTTTGAAAGAACATTTTTTCCTCAGAGCATCCATGTGAAAACTCAGCTTGGCTGACACCTGGATGAGGAGTCCATTTCCAGGCCAAAATTCTATGTATGACCGTTAGGTCTGACCATAGTCAATTACAAAACTTTATTGGAAGGTACCATGGGGCAAGAGCTGTATAGTAAGTCTTTCCTTAATGTTGTCAATACATTTACTTAAGGTTCTTGGAAACTGTGACTTTAAGCAAAACAACATATAATAAAACCCGTTTTACAGTGGTCGGCAAACTCATTAGTCAACAGAGCCAATTATCAACAGTACAACGATTGAAATTTCATTTGAGAGCCGAAAACTGACTTCTGCGCATGGGCCACGAAGTTTCAATCACACTCTAAGTGCGCGCCTGCACGTGGTAGTTTGTGGAAGAGCCACACTCAAGGGGCCAAAGAGCCGTATGTGGCTCGCGAGCTGCAGTTTGCCGACCACTGGGCTACCTGATATAAACAAGAGTTAAGTTTCTATGTCATACATATTTTTGGTCACAAAAACATTACCAACTTCCAAATTAAGACCCAAAAAAACTTCTAATAAATGTGAACAACTCATACATTTAAGAAAGATTAATAAAAACAAGTAAGATCAATATTTTCCAACCTTCTGATTCCAGTTATGGGTCATGAGTAGCTGGATCTTATCCTGGAAGCTCAAGGCACAAGGCAGGCACTGTCCCTGAACAAGATACCCTTCCATCGTAGGGCCCACTCACCCACATCCTCACTCACTCACACTAGAACAACTTAAATATGCTGAGTAGCATGCTGCACAACCTTGGTATGTAGGAGGAAACTGGAGTACAAAACAACGTTATTCGAGGACTTCACCTCAGACTTGGTGCACAAGTTAGTGCATTACAGTGAGGAAGTTGCAGTCAAGAGCTGAGGCCACCTGTGCTGCCCATGCTCATACACATATCTGCATTATTAACTGTCAGAGAAAGAAGTGGTGTTATCCAAGGCGTCCCTTTGGATAAACTTAACCGTGCAGGTGTTCGGACATTTTAAGTAGTTGCTAGTGAAGAGACTCCTCTAAGCAAGCAGGACCAAGGGTAGGCATCATCATCTGACCTTATATTAACACTATAGGCCAAGTGCATGAAATTCGTGCATGGAGGGGGGTGTCCCTCAGCCCAGCCTGCACCCTCTCCAATCTGGGACCCCTCTGAGGTGGGATCGGGCCTAAACAGGCAGCCAGACATCACTCTCAAAATCCAGGAATGCTGACTCCTAACAGCTCGCCTGTCTGCCTTCCTGATTGCCCCTAACCGCTTTTGCCTGCCAACCTGATCACCCCCTGACCACTCCCCTTCCAGCCTTATTGATGCCCAACTGCTCCCCTGCCAGCCTGTTTGCCCCTAACTGCCCTCCCCTGCAAGCCTGGTCACCCTAACTGCCCTCCCCTGCAGGCCTGGTCACCCCTAATTGCCCTCTCCTTCAGGTCAGGTCCCCCCAACTGCTCTCCCCTACAGGCCTGGGTCCCCCCCCCAACTGCCTTCCCTTCAGGCCTGGTCACCCCCAACTTCCCTCCTCTGCCAGCCTGGTCACCCCTAACTGCCCTCTCCTGCAGGCTTGATTGCCCCTACTGCTCTCCCTTGCAGGCCTGGTCCCTCCCTACTGCCCTCCCCTGCTGGCCTGATTGCCCACAACTGCCCTCCCTTGACAGCCTGGTCCCTCCCAACTTCCCTCCCCTGCTGGCCATCTTGTGTCCACATGGGGGCAGGATCTTTGACCACATGGGGGCAGCCATCTTGTGTGTTGGAGTGATGGTCAATCTGCATATTACTCTTTTATTAGATAGGATAGAGGCCTGGTGCATGGGTGGGGGCCAGATGGTTTGCCCTGAAGGGTGTCCCGGATCAGGGTGGGGGTTCCCTTGGGGCATGGGGCAGCCTGGGTGAGGGGCCTGTGGTGGTTTGCAGGCCAGCCACACCCCCCGGCGACCCAAGTGGAGGCCCTGGTATCTGGGGTTTATTTATCTTCTACAATTAAAACTTTGTAGCCTGGAGCGGAGCCAAGCCTCCTTCTTGCTCCATGGCTGTAGCCATTTCTGTTGGAATTTATTTATGTTCTATAATTGAAACTTTGTAGCCTTAAGCGGAGGCCTAGGCCGGCCAGGGCTGCAGAAACTTGGCTTCCTCCATTGCCAGGGGCAACCCTAGCCTTCTGCTCTCTGCAGCTCTGTGGCTGCCGCCATTTCTGTTGGAATTTATTTATCTTCTATAATTGAAACTTTGTACCCTTGAGTGGAGGCCTGGGCCTGCCAGGGTGTGTGGAAAGCTTGGCTTCCTCCATTGCCAGGGAAACCCAAGCTTCCCTTCTGCTCGGTCTGTGGCTGCAGCCATCTTGGTTGGGTTTAATTTGCATACTCACTCCGATTGGTTGGTGGGTGTGGCTGGTGGGCGTGGCTTGTGGGTGTAGCAGAGTGATGGTTGATTTGCATATTACTCTTTCATTAGATAGGATAATTAAGACTCCCGGGGGAATTATGCCACACAAATATATGCAGTTGCAATTCACACAGCACTTTATTACTTACATAAATTCCTGGTGCTATGGGTACAGGCTTAATGGGGTCCCAAGGTGTGGTTCTCCTCTTGCTGCAGCAGTGGTGCCATCTCCCTCTGGCAAGTCAGGTCAGGAACTGAGTTTTAGGTTTCAAGGGGCTGCGTCACTGTCAGAGATCTTTGCACCCCACCATGGCATAGTGAGAATAGGTCCGAATAGGTCCGAGGCTCAGCCATTCCTCTGCCTTCTGGTGAGGAGTGGAGCAGAGTGGAGTGGGGAGGGGGACTGCACCAAGACCAGGAGTGATCAGCAAAGACAAGCTTCCAGTGACAGAGCCACCAGCATGGCGCAGGGATCAAATGCAATCAGCGATGGTAAGGCATCCAGTGGTCAAGCAATGATCGAAGAGGTCTCTTCAGGGATCCGTTTTTATAGCCTGTTCATACCCACAGCAGTCCAGGTGTTTATCTTATAACTACGTCAGGACTACAAGTGTTAATCAGCAATTACATAGGTGGACATATGTCTATCATAGCAAGTCACTCTAAGTCAGGAATCGAAGTTCAAATCTTTATCTATGGGATGCACGCGTTCAAGGCAGTGGGTTATGTGTCCTTAATATCATGCTTTAAGTTTCAGGAAAGTTAACTCAAACATTTTAAAACCTTTTTAAGCATTTTTAGACATTTTTAAACAATTTCTATGTTACTACAACAACCATGCTGGATTTCTTACCAACATAGTTGTTACCTAATAAATTATTACTATTTTAAGATAGTAAGTTGTTGGTAATTTGTTAAAAGCAATAGAAAACATGTAATTACTGTTTGAATAATAATAGTAACCTCAAGATTATTGTGAAATATCTTATATATAAAGTTCTTTGTATACAGAAAATATTCTAAAAGTATTAACTCCCTTCCCATTTCTTTAAAAGCACAGCAAACAGATGGCTACATTGTGAAATTTAAGACCCCCTCCAAAATACTCTGTTCCTGTATCTTCCTCACAGGTCACTCTTGAATTTTTCCTCTGTGAAAACGGCAAATTATCATAGGTGACTAAGTCTTTTCAGGCTTGTTTCTCGTGCAAAGGACAATTAAGTCAGGTTAAAAATTTGGAGAAGATATTTAAGAAGCTAAGAAAAAATGGGAGGCACTGCAAAGCTTCATCGGAAATGATGTCAGTGAAAATGGTGGAGTAAGGAATTTAAAAACTCTTTCATAAGGTCATAAAAACTTGGCAAAAAAAACACACCTGTCAGAATCAATCTTTTCAGTCTCTGGAAGATGATCAACAGCTTGCAGCAACCTGGAAAATGTTTAATCAAGAAAAACTGGCGAATCTCAGTAAGAGTATTGCCTAATTCAGACTCTCTCAGTGATCGAGTGGCCACTTGGGAGGGCATATCCTGAAAACATCTACATTCAAATGTGTTAATCACTACTGCCTGGGCCAATGGACAACAGTTGGGGAAAACAACAGACTACCCAAAACACTTGGAAGCAAAGGCTTAAAATGAGATGCCTTGGGCAATAAGAGTTTACACAATGTCTGGCTAAGTGTTGAAGGTGTGACCCATCAAACAGACATAGTCCAAATGAAAAGATTATATTAACATAATAGACATTCAAACATGTGAAGAATTTTTGTGAGTTTATTTGAGCCAAACTGTGGACAAATGCCAAGTTCCGGGAAGCAGAATCTCAATGGAATGAGCTAATGCTCTGGAGAATGGCAGTTTTGCACCTTGTTTTATACCTTACAATCAAAAGAGAAGATGTAACTGGGTTACATGAAATCCATTGGTGATATATTAGGGAGGCAGGAGAAAGCAAAGTGGCGAAACCTCTGGGATTGGATAAAATGTAAAATGATAAACACATACTTCTTTTACTTAGGTGGGTTCAGGATAGGTAACAGTCAACAACTAACTCAGTAACAATGAGTTTATTTCTGGTCTGTGCAGAGTGGCGCCTGTGCTTTGATGGGTCTGGAAAAAGGGAAATTACTTTGACATTCCGAAGATATGTTATCTTAGATGCAAAAAGACAATAGACAGGCTCACTTAAAGTAAAGATTGACCTTTTTCAAGGAAGATATCAGTCTAGGACATGACTACCCACCATAAACTGCTTTTTAGTTTAAAAAGTTTTAATTTTGAGACCCCAATATGAGCTGTTGTGTTCATTGTCTCAAGAATTCTATGAATGAGCCCTAACCGGTTTGGCTCAGTGGATAGAGCTTTGGTCTGCGGACTCCAGGGTCCCAGGTTCGATTCCGGTCAAGGGCATGTACCTTGGTTGCGGGCACATACCCAGTAGGGAGTGTGCAGGAGGCAGCTGATCGATGTTTCTAACTCTCTATCCCTCTCCCTTCCTCTCTGTTAAAAAAATCAATAAAATATATTTAAAAAATAAAGAATTCTATGAATGAATTCACTAACAAGGGTGGGGTAACCAAAAAGGAAGCAAAATTTATTATAGTGAAAGTAACAAAGCTCTCACACCTGATAGGGGTCCCAAAAAGGGTTGCTGCAGAAGCTAAGTAGTCTAGGGGTATATATTTTCCTAATCTTGCCCTCTATTGGCTTTAAAAAAAAAAACCAAAAAAAACAAAAAACAAAAAAACCCAGCCTATCTCCTTTTGCCCTCATTTCCCTGCTTTTAGTTCCTGCTCTTGGGTACAGGGAGAAGGGCAGCACTAGAGTTGATGTAAATTCCACCTATCTTTCTCACATCCTGACCATCTGTTTATTCCCTCCTTATCTACCATTTTCTCTCCCTGAAGCCCTTACCCTAAACTGCCTGATCCCATCTAATTCCTCTTGTACCCTCTCTAATGGATAAATTTTCATTGCTGTTAGGGAATTGGGACAATGACTGCACTGTCTGCTTCCTGCTGAGTGGGGATGTTGTCAGGAGCCCAGCAGTCAGGGTTCTATCAGGAGAGGACTAAATAGAGGGCCGTGGAAAATTGGGTTATCCATGCAGGGTTCCATTTCCATAACCATCTGTAATTTGAAGGATTCTAGGCAATAAAGCTCAAATTTAGCAAAGCAGTTACAAATGCAGGGTCCAAAAATTAGGAGTACTATAGAAACCAGAGGGCTTGGAAAGGATATGTTAGGCAGCTAGGAAGAGAGAGATTGCCCAATGTCCTGGCCTCATTGGTTGTATTTATGCAACAATTCTGCTTGTTTATAAATTTTCTTTATGTTTGTCTCCACAAGGCCAGAGTTATTGATATAAGTGCAGCAGGTTTTGTTTATAACTGCGTAGACTCCTCCTTGTTCTGCCAAGAGGTAATCAAGGGCTAAATGATTATCCAAGATTACATTAGTTAAGGAATCCAAGGATTTAGAGTCCTACTCTGGCTCCTGCCTTGGCGGCCAGATCAGCTAGCCTATTTCTTTCCATGACCTCATCTACTCCTCTTTAGTGACCTTTGCAATGTATAATAGCTACCTTTGAGGGGAGGTATACTGAGGGCAGGAAATAATCAATATCTTTGTGATATTTAATAGGGGATCCATTCACTGTCAAGAAATGTCTTTCCTTCCAGGTGGCTGCATGGACATGGGGGACAAAGAAAGCATATTTAAAGTTAATGTATATATTTACTCCCTTGCCCTTACCAAGATCTAATGCTCTTGTAAGGCCAATCAGCTCAGCTAACTGAGTGCTAGTGGTGAGAGAAAGGGAAGTACTTTCCAGAGTGCTGGTGAGGGTGACTACAGCATACCCAGTCTTGCAGACCCCGTGTTCCATGAAGGAGCTTCTACACCTGAACAGGGTTAGATCAGGACTTTATTTTCTTTTTAATATATTTCTATTGATTTCAGAGAGGAAGGGAGAGGGAGAGAGAGATAGAAACATCAATGATGAGAGAGAATCATTGATTGGCTGCCTCCTGCATGCCCCCTACTGGGGATCTAGCCCACTACAAGGGCATGTGCCCTGACTGTGAATTGAACTATGACCTCCTAATTCATAGTTCCAGCTTCAACCACAGAGCCACACCAACAGGGCTATATCAGGACATTCTAAAGGAGTCTCCTTTAAGTCTTCTCTATCAGTGTAGGTTTGGAGTACTATCTGTTTAAATTATACTCTGTTATTTCTTTTTCTTCTGGGAGGAAGGTGGCTGGGTTTGTTATAATAATATTATGGTCATAAGGAAACCCCTCTAATGTATGAAATAATTATTGTGTGAAATGTTTGCTGTGTGGAAACCCCAATACTCTGTAACTTCCAAATTGATGAACACCCCACTATCTTGATGTAAAAGTCCTGAGCCCTTAAAGTGTAAACGCCCTGCTCCTAGCATAAGGCACAACATCTGGCCCACACTGATAAGGATACAAGTTGTTTATTTTGGTCTGTATAAGCCTGGGACCATCTTCAGTTAACTGTGGCCGCCTGCCTGTCTCTGTTTTTGTCGTCCGTCCTTCAGTGTGCATCGCCAGGTGGCCTTTGCTGGAGTCTAGGACCCGCTAGGAATAGGTAAATAAACCCTGTGTGATTGCATACTAATTCTGTCTTGTGTGTCATGTGTTCTGGTTCAGCTCAGCTGTCTAGACACTGAAGTACCAGGGGATAGGCCGTTATTGCTGACTTCTGGTCACCTGTGTTTGTCCCACTAAGTCTAGACAGATAATCGATCAATTGGGGCATAATTGGGACAGGGTTTAAAGAGGGCCACATTTTTTTTGGACTGTAGGTCCCTCTAAGAGTAGTGCCTGATATTTGAGAAGACAGCTATCTGAAAGCCATAAGCTTCCTTTGGAGGATAGTAAAGCCGTGATAGTATGGGGAGTAAGTATCATCAGGTCCTTTTCTAACGTTAACTTGGTGGCCTCTGGAAACCAGCAAAGCCACAGCAGACATCGCCCTCAAACAGGAAGGCCAACCCTTGACCATGATGTCCAGATATCCCACTGGCTACTGAGCATGGCCTCGGGCTTGGGTCAGTATTCCTAAGGCAATCCCTCTCCTTTCAGTTGCATACAGATTGAATTCTTGCCCTGTGAGGAAACTCAAGTCTGGGGCTTGGAGGATTGCCTCTTTGAGCTGGTTAAATGCTAGCTTGAACTCAGGCTCCCATTCAATATATCAGCCTTCATTCTTCTGAGTCTCTTTCATTAGTTGGTATAAAGGTCTGACTATTTTCCCATATCCTGGGATCCAAAGTCTACAGAATCCCGTTGTCCCCAGAAATCCTCTTACTTATTTGAGTGTTCCAAGGAGGTGGAAGGAAGAAATGGATCTGATCCTGTCCTCTCCTAATGCCCTGGTGCCTTTGGTCAGGTTTAGCCTTAAATATTTTATGGAGCTCTTGTAGAGCTGGGCCTTGGTCCTCAAAACTTTATACCCTCTCTCTGCCAAGAAATTAAGCAAGGCTTCTGTGCCTTCCTGTGAAGATTTCCTCTGTTGGGGCACAGAGGAAGATACCATTCACATACTGTAAAACCTTAGGCTGAGGGTAAGGAAACTGATTTAAAACTTGTGTTAATGCTTGACCAAAAAGATGGGGGTTTTATCTAAACCCCTGGAGTAGAAAACTCCAAGTTAGCTGGGTGGACTGGTCAGAGTGATCTTCAAATGCAAAGACAAATTGTGAGTCTGGATCAAGGCAAATACAGAAAAAAGCATCCTTGGGAAGTTCATTGCACTACAGGCCTACCTCAAAAAACAAGGAAAGCTGGTAATAAGTTATCTAACCCTACAATTTAAAGAACTAGAAAGAAAGCAGCAAGAAAATCCCAGAGTAAGTAGAAGGGAGGAAATAATAAAGATCAGAGCAGAAATAAATGATACAGAGACCAAAAAACAAAAATAAAAAACAAACAATACAAAAGATCAATAGAACCAAGAGCTGATTCTTTAAAAGCATAAACAAGATTGATGAACCTCTAGCAAGGCTCACCAAGAAACAAAGATAGAGGACCCAAATAAACAAAATCAGAAATGAAAGATGTACGTAACTGACCCCACAGAAATACAAAGGATTGTAAAAAAAAATACAATGAACAACTTTATTCCAACAAACTAGACAACCTAGATGAAATAGACATATTACTAGAAAAATACAATCTTCAAAACTCAGTCAAGAATTAGGAAACCTGCATAGGCTGATAACTACCAATGAAATTGAAGCAGTAATATAATAACTTCCAGCAAACAAAAACCCTGGTCAGGACAACTTCAAAGGGGAGTTTTATGAAACATTCAAAGAAGAACTAACACTGTCCTCCTCAGACTATTCCAAAAAAATTCAAGAGGAAAACACACTTCCAAGCTCTTTCTATGAAGTCAGCATAACCCCAATCCCAAAACCAGATAAAGACACCACAAAGAAAGAGAATTACAAGCCAATATCCCTGAAGAACATAGATGCTAAAATCCTCAACAAAATATTAGCAAATCACATCCAGCAATACATTAAATAGATAATATACCCTGAGCAAGTAAGATTTATTCCAGGGATGCAAGGCTGGTACAATACCTGCAAATCAATAAATGAGATACATCACATAAACAAATTGAAAGACGAAAACCACATGATCATATCAACATTTGACAAAATCTATCACCCTTTTTTGATTAAAAACTCTCTGCAAAGTGAAAATAGAGGGATAATATCATAAAATAATATAAGCCTTACATGACAAACCTATAGACAACGTCATACTTAATGGGCAAATATTAAAACCATTTCCCCTAAGAATAGGAAAAAGACAGGGATGTCCACTTTCACCACTCCTGTTCAACATAGTATTGGAAATGCTGGCCATAGCAATCAGACAAGAAGAAGAAATAAAAGGTATCCAAATTGGAAGAGATGTAGTAAAATTTCATTATTCACAGATGACATGATATTGTTCATAGAAAACCCTAAAGAATCCATAAAAACACTACTAGATTTAATAAATGAATTCGCCAATGTAGCAGAATACAAAATGAACACCCAGCAATCTATGGCATTTTGAACTCACAGAAAGAGAAATTAAAAAACAATCCCATTTAACAATGCAACAAAAAAATTAAGATAGCTAGGAATAAACTTAACTAAGGAGGTAAAAGAACTGTACTCAGAAAACTACAGGACATTGAAAAAAGAGATAAAGGAAGACATAAACAAATGGAAGAATATACTGTGTTCATAAGTTGGTGGAATCAATATTATTAAAATGTCCATACTACTCAAAGCAATCTATAGATTCAATGCAATCCCCATTAAAATACCAATGACATATTTCACATACCTAGAACAAATTCTCCAAAAATTTATATGGAATTAAAAAAAGACCCGAATAGCTGCAGCAATCCTGAGAAAGAAGAACAAAGCTGGAGGGATCACAATACCAGATATCAAGCTATGTTACAAAGCCATTGTTCTCAAAACTGCCTGGTACTGGCACAGGAACAGATATATAGACCAATGGAACAGAACAGAAAACCCAGTAATCTACCCAAGCCATTATGCTCAATTAATATTTGACAAAGGAGGCAAGAGCATACAATGAAGTCAAGAAAGTTCTTTCAATAAATGGTGTTGGGATAATTGGACGGATACATGCAAAAAAATGAAAATAGATCACCACATAAGGAACTGTTGGACATTGAAATTGGGTCTCAAAAGAACTGTTGACCCAGAAAGAACTCACTACACACTGATTCATTTGCCTGTCACCATAACCATTACTGCTTGTCTCATTTTCGGTTCTTATAAGTGTATTTCTAATAGCACATGATCTCACTCATCTAGGGGAAATAATGAACAACATAGACTGATGAACAAGAACAGACCCAGAAACAAGGAGGCATGGATCAGACTGTCGGACCTCAGGGGGAGGGTAGGGAAGGGTGGGGGTAAAGGGGAGAGATCAACCAAAGGACTTGTGTGCAAGCATATGATCCTAACCAGCGGTTAAGGACAACTGGGGGGTGGGGGCATGTGTGGGGAGGGGTGAGGGATGGGAATGGGGGAATGAGGACAAATATGTGATACCTCAATCAATAAAGAAATTTAAAAAAAATAAAAAATAAAAAATAAATTTAAAAAAAAAAGCAAATAGATCACCAACTTACACCTTACACAAAAATAAACTCAAAATGAATAAAACACTGAAGTGTAAGACTGGAAACCATAAAAATCATAGAAGAATCTATAGACAGCAAAATATCAGACATAACTCGTAACAATATCTTTCCCAATACATCTCCTAAGACAATGGAAACTAAGGAGAAAATAAACAAATGGGACTACATCAAAAATAAAAAGCTTCTGCATAGCAAAACAAACCATCAACAAAATAACAAGAGAGCCCACTGAAAGGGAAAACATGTTACATCTGATAAGGGTTTAATCCCAAAACTGTATTGGGAACTCATACAACTTAACAAAAGGAAGATAAACTGTCCAATCAAAAATGGGGAAAGACCTAAATAGACACTTTTCAGAAGTAGACATACAGAAGGCCAAGAGACATATGAAAACATGCTCAAAGTCACTAATCATCTGAGAGATGCATATCAAAATGACAATGAGATACCATTTCACACCTGTCATAATGGCTATCATCAACACATCAACAAATTTTGGCTAGGATGTGGGAAAAAAACGAACTCTTGTACACTGCTGGTGGGAATGCAGACTGGTGTAGTCACTGTGGAAAACAGTATGGAGTTTCCTCAAAAAAATTAAAAATGGAACTCCCATTTGATCCAGTAATACCTTTTCTAGAAATATTAGAGGCCTGATGCATGACATTCGTGCACTTGGGGGTGGGGAGGTATCCCTCAGCCTAGCCTGTGCCCTTTTGCAGCCCAGCAGCCCTTGGGGGATGCCCAACTGACAGCAGTCAGACATCCTTAGCACTGCTGTGGAGGCAGTGGGAGAGGCTCCTGCTATCTCAGCTGCGCTCTCCAGCTATCAGCTGGGTTTCTGGTTGAGTGGCGCTCCCTCTGTGGGAGTGCACGGACCACCAGGGTGCAGCTTCTGCATTGAGCATCTGCCCCCTGGTGGTCAGTGTGCATCATAGCGACCTGTCATTCTATTGTTCAGTCTATTTGCATATTACCCTATTATTGTATAGGATTATTATGTAGCATATCCCAAGAAATCAGAAACACCAATCAGAAAGAATATATGCACCCCTATGTTCATAGTAGCACAATTTGCAATAGCTAAGATTTGGAAACAGCTTAAGTGCTCATCAGCAGATGAATGCATTATAAAACAGTGGTATATCTACACAATCGAATACTGCACACGCACACAAAAAAACTTACTATTTGCAACAGCATAGATGGACCTAGAGAGCATTATGCTAAGCGAAATAAGCCAGTCAGAGAAAGACAAGTATATGATCTCACTCACTTGTGGAATATAATGAACAACATAAACTGATGAACAAAAATAGATCCAGAAACAGACAAGCAGCTAACAGGCCTTCAAATCTCATATGGAATGCAGGGTAGTGGGGGATGGGGGATTGGAGATCAACCAAAGGACTTGTGTGCATGCATATAAGCATAACCAATGAACACAGACAGTAGAAGGGTGAGTGCCTGTGCTGGGGGTAGGAGTGGGCAAGGAGAGGTCAATGTGGGTAAAAAGGAGACATATGTAATACTTTCAACAATAAAGAATTTAAAAAAATCACATCCCTGAAGTCCAATACCATAAACCATTCAGAGTCACCAGGAATTTGAGACAGCAAAGTGTATGGATAGGAAGTATAGGGTGTAAGGGTACCACTGTCCCATTTATTAGGTAGAGCTCTTGTACCAGTCCCCATTCCCCAGTACGTTTTTGTACTTCCACAAGAGTGGGGGTGGACCAGCCACAGTTCTGTCCTGTGCCTGCATGAGAGTCACAGGAATCACCAATGAAGCTTGTTAACAGGTACCAAGGGTTTGGGTCCTTCTCCCCAAGGGTCTGACACAGAAGGTGGCAGCAGAAACCAGGGTTTTAATATGTATCCCAGGGTACTCTGAAGCAGACAGTCACTGGGCTGCTCCTGGAGGAACCCTGTACTGTGTGACCCAGCTGCTTTCTATGAATCTGAAATGCAAAAGGTGGCTGCAAAAAAGAATAAAAAGATACCAGTCAATCTCCTTTTGCCCTCATCTCCCCACTCTTAGTTCCTGCTCTTGAGTTCAGGGTGAAGGGCAGCTCTAGGGTTGATGTAAATTTTGCTTATCTTGCTCACAATCTGATCATTTGGCTTATTCCCTCCTTATTTATCATCTTCCCTCCCTGAGGCCCTTACCCTAAACTGCCTGATTCCATCTAGTTCCTCAATTTCAGACCATCCTTTGTGGTTACTTTATGTCTCTGAGTTTGCAAGGCCACCACACAAGCTTTCCCTGAGCTAGTCAGGTTAGCATGTGGCCCTTTTAGTCCACAACTGGGAGAATTTTTTGGTTTCACATATTTAAGTAAACCTCAGTTAAATCATTCATTACCTAATTACTAATCTAACAACATAGACTTCAGTATACACACATGATATAAAAGATACAGACTTTACAAAATTAGTTCAAAGAAATCACTAAGCAAACAAGCCAAATAGCAATAGCTACAATAAACAGCATAATTCCTGGTATGAGGGGAGAATCGAAATCCCAGGGTTACCACATTACAACATGCAAAATGTCCAGTTTTCAACAAAAAGTACAAGGCATGAAGAGAAACAATAAAGTATGGCCCATAAACAGGGGGGAAAAACAATTTATAGAAACTTTCCCATGAAACCCTTGATATTTAGGCAAAGGCTTTAAATAAGCTATTTTAAATATGTTCAAGCAGCTAAAAAAAAACAATATCCAAAGAGCTAAAGAAAATTATAAGAATAGTATTTATTAGAGAATATCAGTCAATAAATGGAGAGTATCAATAAAGTGTCAATAAACAAATGAATAAGTAGGAATTATAAACATATTGTGGGGGCATAAAAATAATTTTCTTCTCACCTTTGCAGTTCTTTTAGTTAGGTTCATAATCAAATTAAAAGTGAGAGATTAACAGAAAAAAAGAGTCCAAAGTTTATTATATGAATGTACATTTGGGTGTGTCTGAATGAGGATCCAAAAGAGGCATTGGACAACTGAGCTTATATGCCATTCTGTATCTAAAGAGGAGGGGGGTGGGGATCTAAAATTAAGAAGGAGAAATAAGCAATTCATGTGTAGCCTAGGAAGAACAGAATACATGGCAAATAATTTCCTGCTGGGCAATCCAGAAATAATAGGAACGAGGGGAGAATCCATCAGAACAGGTCTTTTCATGGATCCTCCCTGTCTACCATACTTAATTCAAATTAGCTAAGGTGAAAATCTTAAGGTGAAGATGCTAAGATCCCCTTCCTGGACCAGATTTTTGTTTTCAGTTTTTATTGTTTTTGTTTTTAATTTGACTCCCCTTAGACAGGAAAGTGGAAAAGGTCAAAGGTCTTTTCTGAGTTTTTCGTTTCTTAATAACCAACTTATATCAATATCCCAAAAGGTACATTTTGGGGTGGCAAATTTTTAATTCCCTTCAATATCAAGGAATTAAAAATTACAATAACTCAAATATATTTATGGTCAATTGATTTTTTACAAGGTTGCCAATGCCATTCAATGGAGAAAGAATATTATTTCACTAAATGATGTCAGGACAACAGTATATCCTTATACAAAAAATAAATAAATTTGGAGCTCTATCTCAAACCAAATACAAATAGTAACTCAAAATAGCTCAAATACCTAAAAATAATAGCTAAAACTACAAAACTCTTAGCAGAAAATAGAGAACCAAATCTTTGTAAACATAGATTAGACAATAGTTTCTTAAATGACACCAAAAGCACAAGCAATAAAAGAAAATGATATAGTCCATAAAAATTAAAAACTTTTGTGCATCAGAAGACACTATCAAGAAAGCCAAAAGACTATTAATTGGAATAAAATATTTTCAAGTCATATATCTAGTAAGGGTCTAGTATCCAAAATATATAAAAATCTCTTAAAACTTATCAACAAAGACAAAATATTAAAAATAAGGAAAGGAATTAAATAGACATTTATTCAAAACAGATATGCAAATGGCAATAAGCATATGAATATATACTCAATATTATGATCACTTATGGATAATCAAATCAAAACAACAATGAGATACCACTTCACATGCACTGGGATACATATAATAAAAAAGAAGAAAATAGCAAGTGTTGATGAGGATGTGGGTAAATTGGAACCCTTATATATAGCTAATGGAAACATAAAGTGGTATGGAAAACTATTTGCCTGTTCTTCAAAAGTTAAACAGAGATATCATATGACCTAGCACTTCTACACCTAAAGGTATACTAAAGAGAATTGAAAAAATATGTTCCTAATAAATAATGTACATAAATGCTCAGAATACCATTATTGACAATAGCTAAAAGTGGAAACAATTTAAATATCCATCAATCCACAAATAAATAAATAAAATATAGTATATCCATAGAATTGAGTATTATTCAGTCATAAAAGCTACTGATGTACTAACACTTGCTACAACATGAATGAACCTTAAAAAGTTTAGGCTAAGTAAAAATAGCAGGTTAAAAAGGTGTTTTCCAGAATAGTGAAAGCCATAGAGGCAGAAAGTAGATTACTGGTGCCCCAGGTTTGGAGTGGTGCAAGGGATGGAAAAAATTAGGAGTGAATGCTTAAATAATACAACATTAATTTGGGATGTGATGAAAATATTCTGCTAATAGTGGTGATAGATGCACAACATTGTAAACATATATACAAAAATCACTAAAAAAAGCATTTTATGCTTTAAAATGGTGCTTTTATTTTATGTAACTTTTCATTCAATTAAAAAACTTAATCACAAAAATAGGCTCCAGTGTATTAATCATGAGGACATTTAATAAGCCTCCCACATTAGCATCAAATTATTAATTATTACCAGGGCTTGTCATTTACATATATGCACATATATACATATATGCAATATCTATATCTCTAGAGTTGATTCAGGTTGTTTTACTGAGCAGGATGCAAGGGTGAGTTCTCTCCCGGGTTCTTGTCCAGATGGATTCAAAGAATGAAGCCACAGACCAAAGGTGGTAGGTGAGAAGTAAAGAAACTTTATTGCAAGCAAATATTACCTCTAAAACCCTAATTCTAAATTCATAAGCCTAAGACACTGTCCCTAGGGACAGAGGGGTCTCCTAAAGAGGATGTCCACTGCTTTCTTTGTCTGAGGTATTATATGTCCAGGAAACCCCTTCTCTTATTTCCCACCATGGGACCTTAGCCCTGTAATTAGTTCTCAAAACCCCCACATCCATGCTTCTCCTCTATTTGGTTATCTTATTTGTCCATGTTGGAGGTATTTTAGACCTCCCTATGGCTTTCTTTCAGTTGTCTTAGATGTTTTATTACCCCTTAGGTCGGGGCTGCTTTAATTGTTCGGGCCAAGATGCTTCCTCTGGATCCCCTTCCTCCTGTGGTATTTCTTTATCCTCTGCACAAGTAAGATGAGCACCCTGGTGTCTTCAAGTCCCCATCTATGCATTCCTCTCCTATGGACCCTCTTTATTCCCTAAACCTTCCTAATTAAGCTAGCAAGCTAACCCTTAGCATAGCTATCATTTAATTAACTAAAATTTGTATAGATATCTGAGTCTTTGAAAAAAAAGTACTCCCAGTACCTTGAATAAATAATAATAAAAACAATTGGGATGCTACTAACATGAGTTTCTAAGAAATATATTTATTTAATCATAAATAAAACATTATTTCACAAAGTCAAAAAAATTTAACAACTCAAATTTTAAAAAGAGCAGACTATGGCCATCCATTAAATACTTCATATATAATGAGTAAAACAATATAATCTATGAAAAATTGGAGATGCTCTTATGGAAGTCTGGAATTTGAAAAGTATTTTGTTTTCAAGATTTTTTTTAGAAATTATTGATCAAATGTGAAATGTATAAGTTCCATAAAAGTCTATAAAGGTAGAGAAAGCATAACAAATTAACTCTGTGTTCTTTTTCCTGTGTATCTATCATGTGTGAATATGTTTGAAGAATAATGACTGTCTCATGTGTTAACATATTCACACACAATTATAATGCAAATGGACAAAGATGGTTTCTCTCTCTCATGTGTTTTATTATGTTATACATTGTTTTAAATATATATTCTAGTTTCTAAGTTAAATGTACTCAACCTTAATTTCTTTTTCCTAGCAGGATATACAGAATGCTTTGAATTGTATGCATTTATAATAACATTGTACTTAAAACTGATGATAGTCTCTGTTACCTCAATATTTAATCATAAAGTGAGGTAAAAGCATGTGATTAGCTTACAAATTTAGCACAAATTTTAGTTTTTTACTAATAGTTATGGAAATTCCCCAAATTATAAAGGCTTACAATGTTTGAAGAGGGAAAGGATCATAAATATCATGTGGCAATTTAAACATTCTCATTCTACAGATCAGAAAACAAGGAGTAAAAAGCCAATATCATTCCTAGGACTCTTTGTAACTATCCCATAAGGCTCTTTTCAACCCTTCCATAAAATAGTATCTACAAATATTATTTACTGTAACCTGAGTCTCCCAACTCTTATGTTTAGGATGTTGCAAGAAGTGAGACAGCTAAAAAAACAAACAAACAAAAACACATTGTCTCTCTTGCCCTGGGTGGCTCAGTTGGTTGAGTGTTGACTTATGAGGAGGTCACAGTTTGATTCCCAGTCAGGTCACATGCCCGATTGCAGGCTCGATCCTCAGTAGGGGGCATGAAGGAGGCAGCTGATCAAGGATTCTCTCTCATCATTGATGTTTCTATTTTTTTACCCCTCTCCCTTTCTCTCTGAAATCAATAAAAAATATTTAAAGCAAAACAAAAATAATATGTTGCTGTTGCCTCTCAATCCAGACAGATCTAGGTTATATTCTTACTCAGGCATTTATTAGCTGTATACTTGAGAAATTTCCAGAAACTTTTATAATTCCACGTTTATAATTTCTAAACTGGAAGAAATTGTAATTTTTAAATTTTGTGGTTATTTTGAAGATTATGGTAGATAATGTTGGTAAAGTACCATGCATTTTTCAGAGCTTCCCTTGGTGGGAGCTAGCATTTCATAATTTCCCCTTCTACTGGTTCATTCATAATTGTATTGATCCACTGCTACAGAGAAGAAATTTGGCCTCAAGGTTCATAGCTTAGGTCTTTGTTTAGGGTAGTATTAACCTTAGAATATTAACATTGTGCTAATTAACTCTCTTCCATGAGAAGAATCTATTTGTGGTAATGTCTGCCACTAAATTTCTAGCAGGTGTTCCTTATGTCCCCATTGCTGATAGCATTAGTTTATCAGATATAGCTGACATATAGGTATTTTCTATAGGAAAAGAAATTCATCCACATTCAAGTTGAATCCTTAAAGTGTTCAAGTAGTTAGAAAACATAAGGCCATCTGTAAACCTTTTATACAATTGGCATAAACTTTTTAGATTGAAAGTTTTACCATTAAATCTAGATGATTACTCTGAAATATCAAGCTACACTACATATGCTATTTTAAAACAGTTCAGCCTTAGCCAGTTTTGCTAAGTGGATAGACAGAGTGCCTGTGGACTGAAGGGTCCCAGGTTTGTTTCCAGTCAAGGGCAGGTATCTCAGTTGCAGGCCAGATTCCCAGCCCTAGTTGGGGTGCCTGTCGAGGCAACCAATTGATGTGTCTCTCTCACATTGATGTTTCTCTCTCTGTGTGTTGCTCCCTTTCCCTTCTACTCTCTCTAAAAACCAATAGATGGAACTCCCATTTAACACAATAATTCCACTTCTAGGAATATATCCCAAGAAACCAGAAACACCAATCAGAAAGCATATATGCACCCTTATGTTCATAGCAGCACAATTTACAATAGCTAATATTTGGAAACAGCCTAAGTGCCCATCAGCAGATTAGTGGATTAAAAAACAGTGGTGCATCTACACAATGGAATACTAGGCTGCTGTTAAAAAAAAGGAACTGTTACCATTTGCAATAGCATGGATGGACCTGAAGAGCATTATGCTAAGTAAAATAGCCAGTCAACATAAATTGAGGAACTAAAATAGATCCAGAGACATAGAAGCATTGAACAGACCATCAAATCTTGGAGGGAAAGTGGGAGGGTGGGGGAGATCAACCAAAGGACTTGTATGCATGCGTATACACTGAGTGGCCAGATTATTATGATCTCTGAACGCATAATAATCTGGCCAATTAGTGTGTATATATATATATATATATATATATATATATATATATATATATATATATATTAGTGGCCCGGTGCATGAATTCATGCATGGGTGGGGTCCGGCCAGCCTGGCCAGGGGGAGGGGACATGGGCGGTTGGCCGGCCTGCCTGCTGGTGGAACTCCTGGTCGAGGGGACAATTTGCATATTAGCCTTTTATTATATACGATATACACTGAGTGGCCAGATTATTATGCGTTCAGAGATCATAATAATCTGGCCACTCAGTGTAAGCATAACCCATGGACACAAACAGTAGGGGTGGGGGGTGAGGGCATGTGCTGTAGGGGTGAGAGGGACCAGGGAGAGGTCAATGGGGGAAAAAGGAGACATATGTAATACTTTAAACAATAAAGAATTTTTTAAAATATCAATGGAAAAATATCCTCCAGTGAAGATTAACAAATAACAGTTCAGCATTATTTTGAATGAATTTCCTATGTCAATAAAATGACACCTTTCTCTTTTAGGGGATATATTAAAGAGTCACTATGGTTGAAATCAGATTTGAGAAGGTAAGAAAATAAATAGTGCCAAATTTGGGGTTTTGGGTCAATAGTAGGGTGAAGGTGCTCCAGATGCAGTAAACAGGGTAGAGAAAAAATATGAGATAATGAGTCAAAATAAAATTACAAACATTTTACAAATGTCTTTGCCACAGGGTTATTAAATACACACACATACTGTATACATGCACATATACATGCAAACTATACATTCAGTAAGATAACCATTCTTTCCTAAAGTTAGGAGAGCTGAACTGACCACCAATAGTTTATGAGGCTCACTTATGTCCAATTAGCAATTCTTCAAATATTGTTTACTTTATATTTTACTTATTAATCCTTTTTATGGATTTAATTAACAAAATGATGAAGAAAAGTGCACATTTGTGGTATAAGTACATTTGTGGTCACATGATCCAGTGAGATGATAGGCACAGGAGGCAATTAGGGACATTTTCCCAATGTTCAATTGAAAGTCTCCATAGTAGTTTCAAAACCTATTTTTAAAATGTCATCTACCAGATGCAAATTATAAATTGACATTTAATGCTAAACATCTAGCATTGACATAAAACAAAAATTAACTAAGGTATTAAGGGACAAGAAACTGGTGCTTGCTTTTGTAACAGAATCCTGACTTTATTAATATGCTAGGGACTTTACCACCCTAGTTACACTATATAACAATATGCATAGGTATGCAATTTTATGTCTTTGTTTTGTTCTGAGCAATTTATTATTTTTGTTTTTAGCAACAAACTATATGAGGATGACAGAGATTTTTTATGGATGAGTGCAAAATTTGATAGTTAAACCATTAAAGCTTATTATAGAGATAATAAACACAAAAAAATGAAGTTTCACCACAGCAAAAGTTTTTGCCCTTCCAAAATTTGAGAACTTTTAAGTATTTTTAAAAATTATTATTATGTGACATATGTTTATATTCATTGTAAAGATCACTCACAATATCATAATCCCTCTAGGATAATACAAGATCATTACAAACACTTCTATTGCTGTAATTTAATATAGACACATTTTACAGGCTCTTGATACATATTGATTATATGTTTTCTAAAACAGTTGTATTTATTTGGAAACCCAAAAGCAATATATGTGTCTCTTTCTTCACACCTTCATCAAACCTCAGTAATGTATTTAACCATTTGTAAATTTTATAGCAAAAAAAAATAGTTTTTATTTTTGCCTTTCTTCAATCATCAGTACTTGAATCCACAACTGAATATCATCGAGACTTAGTGTCCTACATTTAAATAAAAAATTCTAGGTACCAAGAATAAGTAGATCCAATTCATATATTCTATCACTCATATTTAGCCATTTAAATGTCTTTTACTTCAGTTTTCTCAACAATAACATAGAACTAATAATCCCTGTTCTGCTTACATATTGAGTTGGTTTGAAAACCAATCAACCATGGAAGATACTAAGCCATACTTCAGATAGAGGGGAAAGCATGCTGTGTCCAAGAAACTAAAAGCTGGTAAGGTTAATTCACTTTTCCAAAGCCACCCATCAAGACCCAGACAGATCTGGGCATTTAATATTTTTAACTCCATTTCTTTTCCTCAGCTTAGCCAATCATTATCCACTCCTGTTTCTACTAAAAAACAAACAGGTAATAAAAGCAAAGCTAGAAGCAGACATAAAATACAAAAACCAATTTCAAACAATTCATGTCAATTTTATCAGATGAATAACAAGAAGTGGTCGAAGATGAAGCAAAAAAAAAAAATCACACATTGGTGCACGCAAGGGCGCGCGCACACACACACACACAAACTAGTAAATTTTATGATAGCTTTAGAGCCATAGAAAAGATACGGTTTCCTGAAAGCTATAATTCTTCATTGAAAATTTTTAAATCTAAAAGACAACAGTTAAAAATATAAGTGAAACATCATTTTGCTTTAGAAATAAAACTACAGTTGCAGGAAAATTATAGCAAAAGTTGGTGAGATCATGGATATGTATACATCCACACCCACGTGTATTTCACATAGTTGGTATGAATCCCAAATGTGGACATTAGACTATCTGATGAATAATTTTATCAGAGAAGAGATTTTGGTAGAAATCCCATACTCATTAGCACCTAATTAGTTCACAATAATGATATCAATTATGAAATGACAGCCAAATCAGCTTTGAGCTTTGTGGAGATATATCAGCTTCCTCAGTAGGCCTTTATGAATGAAGACTGATAGGAAATGTTAATTAAAAACGTATGCAGAACAACATTAGTATGGAATGTTTTCCACTTCATACCAGAGAATCAGCTCTCTTATAAATGATTTGATTGCATACTTAATATGTTCTATAAGTGATAAAATGTAAAATGGCCTGCATGTTAAAAAATCATTTTTTCTTTGTTATTTTCAAGAAAGTTAACAAACCAACAATAAAATAGCATCACTGTAAGTTATGTAAATCAGAGAAATATGACTCTTTCATGGACTGGCATTGATGCAGGAGAGAAGTTAGTAGTTCTAAAGCCATAGAGACCACATATCTTCCATAAGGCAGTGTAGTGTATTAAGGGTAGAGCCTGGTTGTCTGGTTTGAATCTGATGCTGCCACTTACTAGATATGCGTTAGTTGCCTTACCTATAAAATGGAAATAATAATAATAATAGCATATACCTATAAAACGGAAATAATAATAATAGCATATACCTATAAAATGGAAATAATAATAATAATAGCAAAATTATACTGTGAGGATTAAGTAAATTAATCCATGCATAGCACTTAAAATAATGCCTGAAGTGCTCAATACATATTTAATATTTACTAGAACATAACATGTACAGAAACATGTGGGCTAATAAGGATAGGAAAATCACATCCTTTTTCTTAAATTTCTACAATATTTCTATGGCAGCCACTATATCCCTGGTGGGCACAGTCCCAGTTGTAATATCAAAAGAATTTATCTTATTCCAGTTGTAATACCCCAAAAAAATTATCTTCTCCTTGCAAAATATTTCTTCTTTGTAGTCATTTTTGTGTTAGAAAATGCACAAATTCTGAAATCAGAATACCATTCTCACCACTTATTTATTGTATGATTTTAGGCAATGTTACTCACATGAAAGGTTTCTTTGAATCTCAAATGAGCTAAGGTATGTGAAAGACTAGTGCTTTATCAAAATCAATCCTTTTCCCCTCTGGTAAGAGTGATTCTTACCAGTCTAAAATAATGTCAGAATTCTTCCTGGTAACTGAGGTTAACCTTTTCTTTATTTCTTGTCTTTATTAAGATAATATGATGTTAATGTCATTGCTTAGTAGTGTGTTTATATACACATTATTTCATTCAAACCATGCAACAAAATAAAGTAAATTTTTCTCTTTTTCTTTTTCAGTGAGTAAAATGGATTCTGTGGTAGATTTATTGAAATACTGGTTTCAGTTTTGCCTTTCACTGTATTCATGTCCCATTCTCTCTCACTCTGATCCTGGGCATTACCATATGACATGCCAGTAGGGTGCTGGCTTATAAGATGTAACCAGAGATGTCAAAAACACTTGCAAAATTAATCTCGCTCACTTTTTCTCTTCCATTATTGCCATGAGGACATGATGGGTCTAAATTGATGGAGTCAAATGGCACAAATGTTAGTCATCACAGTCATTTGATCTGAGGCCAGCCTTGGTCAACCAAAATCCAGCTGATGTCCAAGCATGTGAGCAAGCTTAGCCAAAATCAGCACAGTTGCAAAGATAACTACCAGTTGATTGCAGACCTATGAGAAAATACTGTCAAAAAATGCCAAACCCAGCCTAATTCAGCTAAACTCCACAAAATCATAAGCTTAATAAATGTTTATTGTCTTATGCAACTGAGGTAGTGTGGTCATTTATTATGCAACATAATTAAGGCAATTAATAATCAATAATTCAAAAAGGTAATATCACTTACTTAAGAACAACAGTTGGTAAGCTGAAATTTGAATCCAGGTCTGTCTAGCTCAAAATCTCATACACTATAGCAAAGGAAAAACATTCTGGTATGATTTTCAAGGACATGGCTGTTTGGAATTATAGCCATATGGTTCTCTGTCCCTTTTTAGTCATAAGAATATTACTATATTCTTTGTTAAAATATATGAAGACATTATTTGTTTTCTTCATTAAATATTAAAAAAAGCATAATCAAATCTTTGATGTGCTATAGAATAAACACCTAAGGAATATTATTAGTTTGATCTGGAAAAATAAACTCATCATTAAGATGAATTTAATATAGAGCAGAAGGTATCTCTTTTATTTTTTTAATTTCTTTATTGATTAAGGTGTTATATATGTGTCCTTATTCCCCCATTGCCCCCCCATCCCCACCAACTCATGGCCTTACCCCCCTGTTGTCTGTATTCATTGGTTAGGCTTATATGAATGCATACAAGTCCTTTGGTTGATCTCTCTCCCTTATCCCCACCCTCCCCTACCTTCCCTCTGAGGTTTGATGTTCTGATCTATGTTTCTCTGTCTCTGGAACTGTTTTTGTTCATCAGTTTATGTTGTTCATTATATTCCATAAATGAGTGAGATCATGTGATATTTACCTTTCTCTGACTGGCTTATTTCACTTAGCATAATGCTCTCCAGTTCCATCCATGTTGTTGCAAATGGTAGGCATTCCTTCTTTTTTACCGCAGCGAAGTATTCCATTGTGTAGATGTACCACAGTTTTTTAATCCACTCATCTGCTGATGGGCACTTAGGCTGTTTCCAAATCTTAGCTATGGTGAATCATGCTGCTATGAACATAGGGGTGCATATATCCTTTCTGATTGATGTTTCTAGCTTCTTGCGATATATTCCTAGAAGTGGTATTACTGGGTCAAATGGGAGTTCCATTTTTAGTTTTTTGAGGAAACTCCATACTGTTCTCCACAGTGGCTTCACCAATCTGCTTTCCCAACAGCAGTGAAGAAGGGTTCCTTTTTCTCCGCATCCTCACCAACATTTGTCATTTATTGATTTGTTGATGATAGCTATTCTGACAGGTGTGAGATGGTACCTCATTGTCATTTTGATTTGCATCTCTCGGATAATTAGTGACTTTGAGCATGTTTTCATGTCTCTTAGCCTTCCTTCTGTCTTCTTTCAAAAAGTTTTTATTTAGGTCAATTGCCCATTTCATGATTGGATTGTTTATCTTCCTTTTGTTGAGTTGTATGAGTTCCCTGTAAATGTTGGAGATTAAAACCTTATCAGTGATAACACTGGCAAATATGTTCTCCCGTGTAGTGGTCTTTCTTCTTGTTTTGTTGATGGTTTCTTTTGCTGTGCAAAAGTTTTTTTATTTTGATGTAGTCCCATTTGTTTATTTTCTCGTTAGCTCCCATTGCCCTAGGAGCAGTATCACTGAAGAAGTTCCTTCAGCATATGTCTGAGATTTTGCTGCCTGTGGATTGCTTTAGTATTTTTATGGCTTCCCATCTTATGTTAAAGTCCTTTATCCATTTTGAGTTTATTTTCGTGTATGGTGTAAGTTGGTGGTCTAGTTTCATATTTTTGCATGTATCTGTACAATTTTCACAACACCATTTATTGAAGAGACTGTCTTGATTCCATTGTATGTTCATGCCTCCTTTGTCTAATATTAATTGGGCATAGTGGTTTGGGTTGATTTCTGGGTTCTCTATTCTATTCCATTGATCTATATGTCTGTTCTTATGCGAGTACCACACTGTTTTGAGAATAGTGGTTTTGTAATACAGCTTGAAATCTGGTATTGAGATCCCACCTACTTTGTTCTTCTTTCTCAGGATTGCTACAGCTATTCGGGGTCTTTTTTTATTCCAGATTAATTTTTTGAGAGATCGTTCTAGGTCTGTGAAATATGCTGTTGGTATTTTAATGGGGAGTGCATTGAATCTATAGGTTGCTTTGGGTAGTATGGACATTTTGATGATGTTGATTCTACCAATCCATGAACACGGTATGTTCTTCCATCTGTTTATATCGTCCTCTATCTCTTTTTTCAGTGTGCTGTAGTTTTTTTGCATATAGGTCTTTTACCTCTTTAGTTAAGTTTATGCCTAGGTATCTTAATTTTTTTGGTACAATGGTAAATGGGATTGCTTTTTTAGTCTCTCCTTCTATAAGTTCACTATTGGTGTATAGAAATGCCATCGATTTCTTGGCATTAATTTTGTATCCTGCTACATTGCCGAATTCATTTATTAAGTCTAATAATTTTTTGATGGAGTCTTCAGGATTTTCTGTGTACAGTATCATGTCATTGCAAATAAGGACAGTTTTACTTCTTTTTTTCCAATTTGGATGCCTTTTATTTCTTCTTCTTGTCTGATAGCAATGGCTAGTACTTCTAGTACTATGTCGAACAGGAGTGGTGAGAGAGGGCATCCCTGTCTTGTTCCTGTTCTTAGGGGAAATTGTTTTAGTTTTTGTCCATTGAGTGTGATGCTGACAGTGGGTTTATCCTATGTGGTTTTTATGATGTTGATGTATGATCCTTCTATTCCCACCTTGCTTAGAGTTTTTATCAAGAAAGGGTGTTGAATTTTGTCAGATGCTTTTTCTGCGTCAATTGATACGACTATGGGATTTTTCTCCCTCAATTTGTTTGTGTGATGTATCATATTTATTGATTTGCGGATATTGTACCATGCTTGCATCCCTGGTGTAAATCCTGCTTGGTCATGGTGTATGAACTTTCTGATGTACTGCTGGATCCGATTTGCTAGAATTTTTTGGAGGATTTTGGCATCTATTTTCATGAGGGATCTTGGCCTGTAATTCTCTTTCATTGTGTTGTCTTTATCTGGTTTTGGTATTAGGGTGATGCTGGTTTCATAGAACGCGTTTGGAACTGTTCCTTCCTCTTGAATTTCTTGAAATAATCTGAGGAGGATAGGTTTTATATCTTCCTTGAATGTTTCGTATAACTCTTCTGTGAAGCCGTCTGGGCTTGGGTTTTTGTTTGCTGGAAGCTTTTTGCTGATTGCTTCAATTTCTTCCGTAGTTATTGGCCTATTGAGATTTTTAGAATCTTCCTGATTGAGTTTTGGAAGTTTGTATTTTTCTAGGAATATGTCCATTTCCTCCAGGTTGTCTAGTTTGTTGGAATCGAGTTGTTCATAGTATTTTTTGACAATCCTTGGTATTTCTGTGGGGTCTGTTGTTATTTCGCCTCTATCATTTCTGATTTTGTTTATTTGAGGCCTCTCTCTTTGCTTCTTGGTGAGCCTGGCTAGAGGTTCATCAATCTTGTTTATCCTTTCAAAGAACCAGCTCTTGGTTTCATTGATCTTTTGTATTGTTTTTTTGGTCTCTATGTCATTTATTTCTGCTATAATCTTTATTATCTCCTTCCTTCTGCTCACTCTTGGCTTTTCTTGTTGCTCACTTTCTAGTTCTTTGAGTTGTAGCATTAGATTATTTACTACTATTTTTTCTTGTTTTTTGAGGTAGGCCTGTAGAGCTATAAACTTTCCTCTCAAGACTGCTTTCATTGTGTCCCATAGGTTTTGGATCATTGTGTTTTTATTGTTATTAGTTTCCAGAATGTTTTTAATTTCTTCTTTGATCTCATTGGTAACCCAATCAATATTTAATAACATGCTATTCAGCTTCCAAGTGTTTGAGTGTTTTGGATTGTTTTTATTGTAGTTTATTTCTAATATTATGCCATTGTGGTCTTAAAAGATGCTTGGTATGATTTCAATCTTCTTGAATTTGGGGAGACTTTGCTTGTGACCCAGTATGTGGTCTATTTTTGAAAATGTCCCATGTGCACTTGAAAAGAACGTATATTCCACAGCTTTGGGGTGAAATGTTCTGAAGATGTCAATTAAGTCCATCTAATCTAGTGAGTCATTTAGGATTGTTGTTTCTTTGCTGATTTTTTTGTTTAGAAGATTTAGCCAGTGATTCCAGTGGTGTATTAAAGTCCCCTACTATGATTGTATTGTTGTCTATATCTTTCTTGACATCTTCCAGGAGGTTTTTTATGTATTTGGGAGCTCCTGCATTGGGTGCATATATGTTTACCAGGGTTATATCTTATTGTTGTATCAATCCCTTTAGTATTATGAAGTGGCCTTCCTTATCTCTTGTTATGGCCTTCACTTTGAGGTCTGTTTTGTTAGATATAAGTATTGCTACCCCAGCTTTTTTTTTCATTTCCATTTGCCTGAAAGATATTTTTCCATCCCTTCACTTTCAGTCTGTGTGAGTACCTTGTTCTGAGTTGGGTCTCTTGTAGACAGCATATATATGGGTCATGTTTTTTTATCCATTCAGCCACTCGATGTCTTTTGATTGGAGCATTTAGTCCATTTACATTTGAAGTTATTATTGAAAGGTACTTGTTTGTAGCCATTTTTACTTTTTGAGGCTGTGTTCCTTCTCACCTCTTCGTTTCTTCTTTTTACAGCATTCCCTTTAGCATTTCTTGCATTGCTGGTCTGGTAGTGATATACTCCCTTATCCTTTTTATTTTCTGTGAAGCTCCTTATTTCCCCTTCAATTTTGATTTTTTGTCTTGCTGGATAGAGTATTCTTGGATTGAGTCCCTTGCTTTCCATCACTTGTATATCTCCTTCTATTCCCTTCTAACTTGATGTGTTTCTGTTGAGAAATCATTTGATAATCTGATGGGGGATCCTTTGTAGGTAACTCTCTGTCTCTCTCTTGCAGCCTTTAAGATTCTCTCTTTGTTGATAACATTTGCCATTGTAATTATGGCATGTCTTGGTGTGGGTCTTTTGGGATTCATCTTGCTTGGGACTTTTTGTAGTTGAGGAACTTTTTTTCTTCCCCATATCTGGGAAGTTTTCTTTCATTATTTCTTCAAATAAATTTTCTAATCCTTGCTGCTCTTCATGTCCTCTTGCAGCCCTATTATACGTATGTTATTTTGTTTTGCATTGTCCCAAAGCTCCCTTTAGCTCTCCTTTTGCTTTTTAATTTTTTTTCTCTAGTTGCTGTTCAGATTGGGCTTGTTTCTGTACCTGATCTTCTAAATTGCTGCTTCTGTCCTCTGCTTCTTCTAGTCTACTGTTGAAGCCTTCCATGGTGTTTTTGATTGTAGCTATATCATTTTTCATTTATTCCTGATTTTTGCATAGGTTGTTGATTTTCTCATCCATCCGGTGTATGAATTGTATGACCATTACTCTGAATTCTTTTTCTGTCATGTTTCATGCTTCCGTTTCACTTATTTCCTTACTTGGTGATTCCTTCTTTTCTTTCCTCGGGATTGCTTTGTTGTCTCCCCATTCTGCCTATCACCAGAAGGTTCAGATGTTGAGTTGCGGGGGCCTGTACCATGTGCAACTAGAGTTTGCACCCCCTGGAAGTGTCACTGAAGAGCTCTGATACCAAGATGTGTGGTTGCTGTGGGTTAGTGGGAGCCACGCTCACCCTGGGTCAGAGTCACAGGCGCTTAGTGTGGCCTCATGTGTGCACCTAGAATCAGGGACCCTGCCTGTGCCACGTTGAAACAGAGAACCCACTGGCATGTGCCAAAAATCAAAGTCCCCTATTGCGTGTCAGGAGTCAGATGCTCCCTGTGTCCATACCAATAATTGGTATCAGAGCCTCTGTTTCTTGGTGCTACCTCGCACTGAGAATCAGGTCCCTGTGTGCACATGCACTAAGAATTGGAGGCACTGGCTCTTAGTGTGAATATACTGGAAATCAGGGATCTCAGGCACACGTAATGAGGAACGGAGTATAGTCACTGGTGGTGAATGCTGTCTCTTGTGTGGATATTCAGAGTCCCCGATCTGCCTGGGTGACTGGGTTGCTCAGTCGCACTGTGTTGGCAGGAGGTTCACTTCTGCCCTGCGTTAAACAACCTTTCTGTGTGTGCTTGTCCTGAATCAATGTCAGGTGGCACTGCCACTTAGTGTGGGTGTGGGGTCTGGTCACATGGGTGTGTACTGTGGAAAACGAACACCCTGTGTCCATGTACCCAGGCTCAAATTCAGTGCTGCCTTCCTGTGTGGGTACAGGGTCTGTTCGTGGGGAACAAACTCCCCGAGACCGCACATCCAGATTCAAATCCACCACAGCCTCTCTGTTAAGGTGCAGGGTCTGGTCATGGAAAACAAACTCCCTGGTTTTGCACCCCCAGGCTCAAATTCAGCACTGTCTCCCTGTGTGGGCATAGGACCTGGTCTCAGAAAACAATCTCTCCAATGTCGTGCGCCTATGCTCAAATTCAGGACTGCCTCCCTCCCTGGGCATAAAGAGGAGTCACGGGAAACAAATTTCCGGAGTTCGCAAGTCCAGGCTCAAGCTCATCACTGTCTTCCTGCCCAGCGTGGGTGCAGGATCTGGTTGCATAAGACAAATTCCCCGAGTTTGCAACTCTGGGCTCAAGTTCAGCGCTGTCTCCCTGCCCTGCGTGGGCGAGGGATCTGGTTACAGAAATGACCTCCCTAGGGATGAGCAGCTAAGCTCAAATTCCGCTCAGTCTCTCTGCCTGGGCACAAAGACTAGTCGTGGGAAACAAACTTCCCATGGTGACACCAAGGCTCAAAGTCAGGCAGAGTTGCCACTGCTTTGTATGTGCACAAAGCCTTACTGTGCGGCTGGGGTCTGGTAGTTTCTATGTCCCTGCTGCGGGGGCAGCAGGGAAGGGGGATTGGCTTTGTGACTCACAGAAATCTGCGGCCGGGTACCTGGAGTCTTGGTGTCCCCGGGTCTGCAGCTGTGGTGGCAGGTCTTCTACCAGAGCAGCTGTAGGGTCCTGGTTTGCTTCTGAGACCAGACTGGGTGGTGGTGAGGCTAGGATCCTAGTCTCAAGCAGTACTGTTCTTAAAGATGGCGTGGTCTCTGTGCCACCGGTGGCCTCCCCAGAGTGTTTGCAGTTTCCGCGGGGTTTTGCCATCTAAGACTGCCCGGATTGGCAACCCCCTGGAAGAACTGCAAGGTCTAACTGTCCCTATTTCACTCACACACACACCCACACATGTCCACAAGCTTTTGTAAATTTTATAATGCAGTCTTGATAACTTTAAATTTCAATATTTTGCACAAAAATATGATTGCTTTAGGTTCATTGCATGTTCAAGAATTTTACCATGAGGTGAACTACCAATAGAAATTTTAGTTACTACTTTAGGAACAGCTTTTTGTCCTGTACAATGAAATTTTCTTGAATATTCACTTATTTCAATTAGCTTATTTAAATTAATCTGAAAACTTGATTACTATTCTACTGTCAAATTTAATACTCTACCAACAATCTTAGTTTACTCTGTAAATTTTAGTGGAAAGGATTATTTGCATTCTTAAGTAGGCCCTGAGCATTCCCGGTGCTAGTCTGGATTTAGATATAGGGCAGCTGCTGTCCGCCAAGTCTCTATCTGTTATCTGGGTCCTGATCTGAGCTGGGCCAAGTCTCTGTCTGTCTCCTGTGTCCCAATCTGAGCTGGGCGTGGGAAGCAAAGCAGCCATGGGGGCAGGAGACTTTCCTCTTGAGGGGTGAGGGTTCAGGCCCCTGCAAGGTTGGGGGGGTGAGGGTTTGTGATCCACCTCTGTTAATCCCCAAGTTCTCTCCTGATGGCCCCTCTGCCACTGTGCCTGTCTTAGGTTGTTCCTTCCCTGAGGAATCTTACCTGTCTCTGGCTAACCAGCCATCCTCTGGGGCCAAGCAGGGTGATGTGAGGTTCAGTTATATCTCCTTGGTAGCCTATGCCCCCGTGGCCTCCATGCCCAGCACCTGCCTTGGGATCCCCACCCTTGATCACATATCTCAGGGAACTCAAGTTTCTTCTCCAGGGAGGGCTCAACTCACACGATTGGGTGAGAGACAGATCCATGGTACCAGCCACCATGAGGCTTCAAGCTCAGCATGAACAGGAAGCTCAGGCAACAGCTGAGGCAATTGGATTGTGAGAATTGGATTGTGCAATTGGATTGGTACAAAAGGCAAGAGGGGCCAATATAGAATGCTCAAGAGCCTTCCCAATGCCTTAATTCCTTCTGAAAGGGATTAAATCCTTTCATGTCCTTTTTAAAATTGCTGCCAATCATTCCAAGAATTAGTTTATAAGTTTGTTTGGGATAATTGTACAATATACTGTTGTAAAATATCTAAAATTATAATGACATTGTAGAATAATATCATGTAAGTATATTCTTTGCTCTAGGCCAAGGCAATTCAATTTCAAACTGGCTGTCAATTTCTTTTTGTAACTTTATATACACTTTGTCAGGGAGGCAAAAGCACAAATTATTTACTTTAGTTCAAGAGGCCAAATATATTGACTTTCAATTACAATCCTCACCACTTTTGAAGGAAACTTCTCTTTGTTTCCTTCTAAAATAATTTTCAGGCTACAGAGAGTTTCATTTAAAAATCTTTGTCACATGAAACCATTTCTCTTAAGGTTATAGTGACTGCTACTGCAGCAATCCTGAAAGAAGAACAAAGTAGGTGGGATCTCAATACCAGATTTCAAGCTGTATTACAAAGCCACTGTTCTTAAAACAGCCTGGTACTGGCACAAGAACAGACATATAGATCAATGGAATAGAATAGAGAACCCAGAAATTGACCCAAATCACTACGCTCAATTACTATTTGACAAAGGAGGCACGGCCATACAATGGAGTCAAGGCAGTCTCTTCAACAAATGGTGTTGGGAAAATTGGACAGATACATGCAAAAAAAAATGAATCTAGATCACCAACTTACACCATACACAAAAATAAACTCAAAATGGATAAAGGACTTAAACATAAGACTGGAAACCATAAAAATACTAGAGGAATCCACAGGCAGCAAAATCTCAGACATATGCTGAAAAAACTTCTTCACTGATACTACTCCTAGGGCAATGGAAGCTAAAGAGAAAATAAACAAATGGGACTACATCAAAATAAAAAGCTTTTGCACAGCAAAGAAAACCATCAATAAAACAACAAGAAAACCCACTGCATGGGAGAACATATTTGCCAATGATATCAATGATAAGGGATTAATCTCCAACATCTACAGAGAACTCATACAACTTAACAAAAAGAAGATAAACAACCCAATCAAAAAATGTGCAACTGATCTAAATAGGCACTTTTTGAAAGAAGACAGAAGAAAGGCCAAGAGACATATGAAAACCTGCTCAAAGACACTAATCATCAGAGAGATACAAATCAAAACAACAATGCGGTACCATCTCACACCTGTCAGAATGGCTATCATCAACAAATCAACAAACGACAAGTGTTGGCGAGGATGCGGAGAAAAAGGAACTCTTTTGCACTGCTGGTGGGAATGCAGACTGGTGCAGCCAGTGTGGAGAACAGTATGGAGTTTCCTCAAAAACTAAAAATGTAACTCCCATTTGACCGAGTGATCCCACTTCCAGGAATATATCCCAATAAACTAGAAACACAAATCAGAAAGGATATATGCACCCTTATGTTCATAGCAGCACAATTCACCATAGCTAAGATTTGGAAACAGCTTAAGTGCCCATCAGCAGATGAGTGGATTAAAAAACTGGTACATCTACACAATGGAATACTATGCTGCGGTAAAAAAAGTTTCCTACCATTTGCAACAACATGGATGGAAATGGAGAGTATTATGCTTAGTGAAATAAGCCAGGCAGAGAAAGATAAATAACACATGATCTCACTTATTTGTGGAATATAAAGAACGGCATAGACTGATGAACTAGAACAGATCCAGAGACTGAGAAACGTTGATCAGAACGTCATACTTCAGGGAAGGTAGGGGAGGGTGGGGGTAAGGTGGAAAGATCAACCAAGGGACTAGTTTTGCATGCATATGAGCCTAATCAATGGACACAGAGAACAAGGGGGTGGGGCATAAGTGGGGGGTGGGGGGTTACAGGGGAGTAAGGACACATATGTAAAAAATAAAAATTTAAAAAATTTAAAAAATTAAATAAAAAAGAATCAACATATTTAAAATGGCCATATTACACAAAGCAATGTACAGATTTAATGAAATTCCCATCAAAATCAAAATGAAGTTTCTTAAAAGAAATTAAACATAAAATGATCAGATTTCTACAGAACCACAAAAGACCCTAAATAACCAAAATCATCCTGAGAAAAAGAACAAAGCTGGAAGTACCACAATCCCTGACTTCACACACACACACACACACACACACACACACACACACACACACACACACTCGCACACATGCACTCACACACTTTTTGCCTATTGCCCTTTCCATAACTAATTCATACCTACGAATGATAGTATTCATACTTTCATCTTAAGTATGCTTGTTAAGAGCAGATACTTAAGGTGGAATCTTGAAAGGAAAGCTGGGGAGGGTGGGAGGTGATCAACCAAAGAACTTGTATGCATCTATGAATAACCCATGGACACAGACATTAGGGCAGTGAAGGTTTGGGAGGATTGGAGCAGGCTGGAGGTCAATGGGAGAAAACGGGGACATATGTAATACTTTCCACAATTAAAGAATAATGAAAGTAAACAAAGGAGCAGAGGCTTTGGCGCCAAAAGCCTGACCTAGAATGCCAGTTCCATGATTTAATAATTATGTGATACTGGGAAATTTATAAAATGTCAGTGTTCCTCTGTTTTCTTATCAATAAAATGGAGCTAACAATAGTACCTATCTTATATGTTGGTTGTGAGCTCAAATAAGTTATACATCCTAAACACTGTGAAGAGTAGCTGGCACTTTGTCAGTGTTTGGTAAAGTTATCCATATTAATAATAACTATCATCATCATCATTAGTGGTACATTAGTATAAAATATTAAATAGCTGTAACTAAAATTATTTTTATTTATTGATTAAGGTATTACATATGTGTCCTTATCTCCCCATGGCCCCACCACCACCCAACTTGTGCCCTCATCCCTGGTGTCTTAGTCCATTGGTTATGCTTACATGGATGCATACAAGTCCTTTGGGTGATCTCTGCCCCTTACCCCTACCTTACCCTACTTTCCCTCTGAGGTTTGACGGTCTGATCCATGCTCTCTGTCTCTAGATCTGTTTTTGTTCACCAGTCTATGTTGTTCATTATATTCCACAAATGAGTGAGATCATGTGATGTGTATCTTTCTCTGACTGGATTATTTTGCTTAGCATACTGCTTTCCAGATCCATCCATGCTGTTGCAAATGGTAAGAATTCCTTCTTTTGTACTGCAGCTTAGTATTCCATTGTGTAGATGTACCACAGTTTTTAATCCACTCATCTGAGGATGGGCAATTAGGCTGTTTACAAATCTTATTATGAACATAGGGGTGCATAAATCCTTTCTGATTGGTGTTCTAGTGTCTTGGGATATATTCCTAGAAGTGGGATCACTGGGACAAATGGGAGTTCCATTTTTAGTTTTTTGAGGAAACTTAATGCTGTTTTCCACAGTGGCTAAACCAGTCTGCATTCCCACCACCAGTGCACGAAGGTTCATTTTTCTCTGCATCCTTGCCAGCACTTGTCATTTGTCTATTTGTTGATGATAGCCATTCTGACAGGTGTGAGATGGTACCGCATTGTCGTTTTGATTTGAATCTCTTGGATGATTAGTGACTTTGAGCATGTTTTCATAGGTCTCTTGGCCTTCCATATGTTCTCTTTAAAAAAGTATCTATTTAGGTCCTTTGCCCATTTTTTTAATGGGTTGTTTATTTTTCTTTTGTTAGTTGTATGAGTTCCCTGTAAATGTTGGAGATTAAACCCTTATCAGAGATTTTGTTGGCAAATATGTTCTCCCATGCAGTGGGTTTTCTTGTTATTTTGTTGATGGTTTATTTTGCTGTGCAAAAGCTTTTTATTTTGATGCAGTCCCATTTGTTTATTTTTTCTTTAGTTTCCATTGCCCTAGGAGATGTATCAGTGAAGAAATTGCTTTAGAATATGTCTGAGATTTTGCTACCCATGGATTCCTTTAGTATTTTTATGGTTTCCCGTCATATGTTTAAGTCGTTTATCCATTTTGAGTTTATTTTTGTGTATGATGTAAGTTGGTGGTCTAGTTTCAATTTTTTTGCATGTATCTGTCCAATTTTCCAAACACCATTTATTGAAGAGACTGTCTTGACTCCATTGTATGCTCTTGCCCTCTTTGTCAAATAGTAATTGAGCATAGTGATTTGGGTCAATTTCTGGATTCTCTATTCTATTCCATTGGTCTATATGTCTGTTCTTCTGCCAGTAACAGGCAGTTTTGAGAACAGTGGCTTTGATATCTTGTATTGAGGTCCCTCCTACTTTGTTCTTCTTTCTCCAGATTGGTGCAGCTATTCAGCTCTTTTTTTATTCCAGATGAATTTTTGGAGAGTTTGTTCTAGGTATGTAAAATATGCCATTGGTATTTAATGGGGATTGCTTTGAATCTATAGATTGTTTTTGGGTAGTATGGACATTTTAATGATGTTGATTCTAACTATCCATGAACACTGTATGTTCTTCCATCTGTTCATGTCAGTGATGGCGAACGTATGACATGCGTGTCAACACTGACAAGCGTAGCCATTTCTGATGACACGTGGCCGCTGAGGCAGCCGCATGCCGAGGATGAAACATTTGCTGCTCCTGAGGATGAAACATTTGTGACTAGAGTCTTGGAACTCCAAGACTCTAGTCGCAAATGTTTCATCCTCCCCTATTAGACACTCTGTGCCAGAGGTCTGTAGGCCAAAACAACAGAAGTCTGGCACAGAGCGTCTAGTTCTGGGACTTCCGGATAAACTGGGATCTTGGCCCTCACTTCCGCCAGCAGAGCAGGGAGCTGGAGAATGCAGTGTGGGACGCATCTCTGGGGGCCCTGCCATTACCAGTAACCAAATAACAGTTAACCACAGCAACCATTATCTACTGTTCTGGGGTGTCATGGATTTCTAATCCATCATTACTGAGATAAGTGAGGGGGAGGCTGGGAGAGGCGAGGGTTTGTGGCGTGCTATGGGTGCCATTTCCCGCCATTAGAAATAGCGGCAGCCAGGAGAAAAAAAAAGATGGCGACCGGCAGGAAGGTAGGGAGAGAGAGAGTGTGAGTGAGGAACCCATAGATGAGAGTGTAGACGTGTGTGGTGTGTGTGTGTGTATGAGCTAGGGTCAGTTAGAATCTGCAGGTCTTCCAAGGGGCTGCCTAACCGGGAAGTCCTAGACAGCGGAGCCCCGTGCACAAAACGGACACTTCTCAGTGACTGGTGCGGATGCGGAGACCACGCCATCCTGAGAAACAGAGCTGCCTGAGACTCGCATCCTGGCTTCTGACACAAACCAGGACCCTGCAGACACCGGGGACAGAGAACTGTTATCACAGCTTCAGACCAACAAACAACAAGAATCCAGACTTCCCAGCAGATTTCCGTGAGTCAAAGAGCCTATCCCCCTCCCCGCAGGTGCACGGATAGCGCCATAGTAACTGATAAACCCGCCCCTCGCCCAAGCTGCAGAGCTTTGCACAGGGAAGCACTCCCCCTTAGGGAATTTGGCGTGCAGGACAGAAGCAGCTCACCTTCGCAGAAATCTGTCAGTGCGCACAGAAGGTTCCCCTTTGGGGAATTTGGGGGAATTTGGCTTGCGGGTCACAGCTCCCCTTCGGGTAATCTTAGAGGGTGCACAGAGGGGCTTCCCTTTGGGGAATTTGGCACTCAGGACGAACTCCGTCCCCATTCAGGGATTCTGGGAGAGTGCACGGAGCCAGAGCACCTTCAGGAATTTGAGAGTGTGCGCCCTAGCTGGTTTGGCTCAGTAGATAGAGCACACACAGGACGCAGCTCCACTTCAAGGAATTTGGCACTCCGGACACAGCTGCCTGGGATCCCTGACTCACAGCACATTCACACTAAGAGCCACCAACCCCAATTGTTGGTGCATGCACACACAGGGACCCTGATTCTCAACAAGAAACCACACAAGGCAACAGAGACTCTGACACTCGATTCTTGGTGAAGACACAGGGAAACTCTGACTCCGGGCACATGCTAAGGATCTCATTTTCGGCACATACCAACAGTGTGGTGCAGACAGGGCCCCTGATTCTAAGTGTGCACAAGAGACCACACGGAACACTGGGGACACTGACCCTGGGGAAGTCTGGTGCCCACCAACCAAAGGCAGCCACACGTTCTAGTGTCAGAGCACTTCAGTGAAACTCGGATGGAGCGAAGTCCCCACAGCACAAGGCCCAGGTCCATGCAAACAGAAGCTTGAGCTTTCTGGTGATAGCCAGAATGGGGAAACGAAACAACTCACAGAGGAAAGAAAATGTGGAGTCCCCAAGAAAGGAAATTAGTGAAACTGAAGCTTGCAACATGACCAAAAAGGAGTTCAGAGTAATGGTCGTGGAATTTATACATCGGATGGATGACAAAATCAACAACTTATGCAAGAATCAGGAAGAAATGAAAAGTGATATAGCTACAATCAAAAACACCATGGAAAGTTTCAACAGTAGACTACAAGAAGCAGAGGACTGAATTAGTGAGTTAGAAAATCAGGTACAGAAACAAGCTCAATCTGAACAGCAATTGGAGAAAAAAATTAAAACGCATGAAGAAAGCCTAAGGGAGCTTCAGGACAACATAAAACGAAGTAACATGCGTATAATAGGGTTGCCAGAAGGACAAGAAGAGCAGCAGGGATTAGAAAATCTATTTGAAGAAATAATGACAGAAAAGTTCCCGGATATGGGAAAGATAAAAGTTACGCAAGTACAGAGAGTCCCAAGCAGGATCAACTACAAAAGACCCACACCAAGACATGTCATAATTTCAATGGCAAATATACATGATAAAGAGAGAATCTTAAAGGCGGCAAGAGAGAGACAGAGAGTTACCTACAAAGGAACACCCATCAGATTGTCAAATGATTACTCAACAGAAACACAACAAGCTAGAAGTGAATGGAAGGAGGTATACAAAGTGTTGCAAAGCAAAGGACTGAATCCAAGAATACTATATCCAGCAAGACTATCAATCAAAATTGAAGGGGAAATCAGGAGCTTCGCAGACAAAAAAAGACTCAGGGAGTTTATCACCAAACCAGCAATGCAAGAATTGCTAAAAGGAATACTGTAAAAAGAAGAAATAAACAGGTAAGATGGAATACAGACACAAAAATAGATATGACTACAAACAAATACCTTTCAGTAATAACTTTAAATGTAAACGGACTAAATGCTCCAATCAAAAGACATCGAGTGGCTGAATGGATAAAAGAACATGACCCATATATATGCTGTCTACAGGAGACCCATCTCAGAACAAGAGACTCACACATACTGAAAGTGAAGGGATGGAAAAGCATCTTTCAGGCAAATGGAAATTAAAAAAAGCTGGGGTAGCAATACTTATATCTGACAAAATAGACCTCAAAGTCAATGCCATAACAAGAGATAGGGAAGGTCACTTCATAATACTAAAGGGAGAAATCCAACAAGAAGAAATAATTCTGGTAAACATATACGTTCCCAATATAGGAACACCCAAATACATAAAAAAAACTCCTGGAGGATATCAAGGGAGAGATTAATAGCAATACAATCATAGTAGGAAAATTTAATACCCCACTATCACCATTGGACAAATCCTCTAAACAAAAAATCAGCAAAGAAACAGCAATCCTAAATGACTCACTAGACCAGATGGAATTAATTGACATCTTCAGAACATTTCACCCCAAAGCCACAGAATATACGTTCTTCTCAAGTGCACATGGGTCATTTTCAAAGCTAGACCATATGCTGGGTCACAGGTAAAGTCTCTTCAAATTCAAGAAGATAGACATTATATCAAGCACCTTCTCAGATCACAGTGGCATAAAACTGGTAATCAACTACAATAAATACAATCCAAAGAAATCAAACACATGGAGACTAAACAGCATGCTATTAAACAAGGACTGGGTCACCAGAGAGATAAAGGAAGAAATAAAAAACATCATGGCAACAAATGACAATGAAAACACAACAATCCAAAATCTATGGGACAGAGCGAAAGCAGTCTTGAGACCACAGAAACAATACAAAAGATCAACGAAACCAAAAGCTGGTTCTTTGAAAGGATAAACAAGATTGATGGACCTCTAGCCAGGCTCACCAAGAATCAAAGAGAGAGGACCCAAATAAACAAAATCAGAAATGAAAGAGGTGAAATAACCACAGACCCCGCTGAGATACAAAGGATTGTTACAAAATACTACGAACAGCTCTATTCCAACAAACTGGACAACCTGGAGGAAATGGACATATTCCTAGAAAAATACAACCTTCCAAAAATCAATCAAGAAGAATCTCAACAGCTCAATAGGCCAATAACTATGGACGAAATTGAAGCAGTCATCAAAAAGCTTCCGGCAAACAAAAGCCCGGGGCCTGACGGCTACACAGGAGAGTTTTACCAAACATTCAAGGAAGAAGTAAAACCTATCCTCCTCAGACTATTCCAAAAAATTCAAGAGGAAGGAACACTTCCAAGCTCCTTCTATGAAGCCAGCATCACCCTAATACCAAAACCAGATAAAGACAACACAATGAAAGAGAATTACAGACCAATATCCCTCATGAACATAGATGCCAAAATCCTCAACAAAATTCTAGCAAATCGGCTCCAGCAGTACATCAGAAAGATCGTACACCATGACCAAGTAGGATTTATCCCAGGAATGCAAGGATGGTACAATATCCGCAAATCAATAAACGTGATACATCACATAAACAAATTGAGAGATAAAAACCAAATAGTCATATCAATTGATGCAGAAAAAGCATTTGACAAAATCCAACACCCTTTCTTGATAAATACTTTCAGCAAGGGCGGAATAGAAGGCTCATACCTCAACATAATAAAAGCTATATATGATAAACCCACAGCAAACATCATACTCAATGGACAAAAACTAAAACATTTCCCCTAAGAAGAGGAACAAGGCAGGGATGCCCACTCTCACCACTCCTGTTTGACATAGTACTGGAAGTATTAGGCATTGCAATTAGACAAGAAGAAGAAATAAAAGGCATCCCAATTGGAAAAGAACAAGTACAGCTGTCTTTATTTGCAGACGACATGATATTGTACATAAAAAATCCAAAAGACTCCGTCAAAAAACTAATAAACTTAATAAATGAATTTGGCAATATAGCAGGATACAAAATTAATGCCAAGAAATCTATGGCCTTTCTATACACCAATAGTGAACTTACAGAGAGAGAGACTAAAAAGACAATCCCATTTACTGTCGCACCAAAAAAATTAAGATACCTAGGAATAAACTTAACTAAGGTGGTAAAAGACATATACACAGAAAACTACAGGACACTGAAAAAAGAGATAGAGGAAGACATAAACAGATGGAAGAACATACCATGTTCATGGATTCGTAGAATCAACATCATTAAAATATCCATACTACCCAAAGCAATCTATAGATTCAATGCACTCCCCATTAAAATACCAATGGCACATTTCACAGACCTTGAAAGAACTCTCCAAAAATTCATCTGGAATAAAAAAAGACCCCAAATAGCCACAGCAATGCTGAGAAAAAAGAATAAAGTAGGTGGGATCTCAATACCAGATTTCAAGCTATATTACAAAGCCACTGTTCTCAAAACAGCCTGGTACCGGCACAAGAACAGACATATAGATCAATGGAACAGAATAGAGAATCCAGATATTGACCCAAACCACTATGCTCAATTAATATTTGACAAAGGAGGCATGAACATACAATGGAATAAAGACAGTCTCTTCAATAAATGGTGTTGGGAAAATTGGACAGATACATGCAAAAAAATGAAACTAGACCACCAACTTATGCTATATGCAAAAATAAACTCAAAATGGATACAGGACTTAAACATAAGACGGGAAACTATAAAAATACTACTGGAATCTACAAGCAGCCACATCTCAGACATATGCCAAAAGAACTTCTTCACTGATACTGCCCCTAGGGCAATGGAAGCTAAAGAGAAAATAAACAAATGGGACTACATCAAAATAAAAAGCTTTTTTACAGCAAAAGAAACTATCAACAAAACAACAAGAAAGCCCACTGCATGGGAGAACATATTTGCAAATGGCATCACTGATAAAGTTTTAATCTCCAACATCTACAGGCAGCTTATACAACTTAATAAAAGGAAGATAAATGATCCAATAAAAAAAATGGGCAACGGACCTAAATAGAATCTTTTCCAAAGAAGACAGAAGGAAGGCCAGGAGACACATGAAAACATGCTCAAGGTCACTAATTATCCGAGAGATGCAAATCAAAACAACAATGCGGTACCATCTCACACCTGTCAGAATGGCTTTCATCAACAAATCAACAAACGACAAGTGTTGGAGAGGATGCGGAGAAAAAGGAACCCTCGTGCACTGCTGGTGGGAATGCAGACTGGTGCAGCCACTGTGGAGAACAGTATGGAGTTTCCTCAAAAAACTGAAAATGGAACTCCCATTTGACCCAGTAATCCCACTCCTAGGAATATATCCTAAGAAACTGGGAACACCAAAAAGAAAGGATATATGCATCCGTATGTTCATAGCAGCACAATTTACAATAGCTAAGATCTGGAAACAGCCTAGGTGCCCATCAGCAGATGACTGGATCAGAAAACTATGGTACATCTACACAATGGAATATTATGCTGCCATAAAAAAGAAGGAATTCTTACCATTTGCAGCAACATGGATGGAATTGGAGAACATTTTGTTAAGTGAAATAAGCCAGTCAATGAAAGAAAAATACCACATGATCTCACTCATTTATGGATAATAAAGAACATTAAAAACTTGAACAAAAAGATAGATACAGAGGCAGTAAAGCATCAAACAGTCTGTCAAATTACAGCAGGAAGGTTAGGGAGAGGTGGGTAGATAAGAAGTTAATCAAAGGACTTGTATGCATGCATATAAGCATAACCAATGGACACAAAACTCTGGGGGGTGAGGGCATATATGGGAGTGGGGTGGGGGGGCAACGGTAAGATATGTACACATATAATACCTTAATAAAAAAAAATTTAAAAAGAAAAAAAAAGAAATAGTGGCAGCCATTTTAATTCACATAAGGAACACCATCTTGCTCCATAGTGCAGACTCCATTTCACCACTATTACTGTTGTGCATCCTTATTAACCCCTATTTCTGCTTATTAACACTGCCCTTTCCTAAAAGACAGTTATATGCACCATTTTGTGGTTAGTTAGGCTAGTTAACCCCTGATTGCCTGCAGGCCTAACAAGCTATCTATAATTCTATCTTCTGTCACTGCCCCCCTGATGGAGAACCCAAAAAATAAAAAAACCTATGGTTAAGTAAAGGAAGTGGTAGTAGCAGTGAACGACCCTTTCAGGAGACATGGACCGAGATGTATGGCTTTATAGAAAAAAATTGCAGGTCATTTTGCGTTCTATGTACTAAAACGGTAGGAAGCAGAACGTGGAAAATAAATAGATATTTTGAAACTAATCATTCCCAGCTCTTGGAAAAAACTGAGGATGAAATGAAGGAATACATTTCCAGGCAGCTATACCTTTGTAAGAAGCAATCGAATGACAACCTTAAATTTATGAAAGGCTCTACAAATTTAACATCTGCAAGTTTGAGCATTGCTCACTCTATAGCTCAGCATGGAAAAGCACTCAGTGAGGGAGAATTTATTAAAGAAACTCTCCTAAGATGTGCACCAGTTCTATTTCACTATATGCAGAATAAAGATGCAATTATTAAGAGAATATCGGAGTTACCACTCTGTAGAAATATCATAAAAGACCAAATAATGAGACTGAACACAAATGTACAACATCAATTAAAGAGAGACATAAGGAAGTGTAAATATTTTTTTATCTCTCTTGATGAAACTACTGACGTCACATAACATGCTCAGTTGGCCATTATTGGTCGATATTCTGATGGTCTCACAATGAGGGAAGAGTTGATAAAGGTAGTATCAGTGTCAACAAGTAAATCAGGAAGCGAAATATGTAAGGTTGTTATACAAACACTTCGTGACCTAAGCATTGATATCTCTAAAGTTGTGTCAGTGATGACAGATGGGGCACCAAATATGGTGGGGGAAAAAGTCGGATTTGTCAATTGTTTACAGAAGCTATTGGACATCCGATTGTGCCTTTTCTTTGTATTATCCATCAGGAGGCTTTATGTGCCAAGGCAGGATTCACCGACTTAAACGACTTAATGGCAGTTTTTACAAAAATAGTTAATTTAATAGCTGCTCGCCCCCTTCACAAGCGAGAATTTTCGGCACTTTTACTGGAGGTTGATTCTACCTACAGTGGACTGCTGATGTACAATAATGTAAGATGGCTGAGCCGAGGCAAAGTTCTTGAGCGCTTTGTGCAGTGCTTTGAAGAAATTAAGGTATTTCTTGACGATAAGGATCTGGGAAACTTTCCTCAGCTTAATGATGATAAGTGGGTAAACACCCTCATTTTTTTATAGATCTCTCTGTTCATATTAATGAACTGAACTTAAAGTTACAAGGTTTTGGCAAAAGTATTGACGTTATGTTTGGATACATAAAAGCTTTTGAAAGTCAAGTTAAAATTTTCAAGTGAGATGTAGAAACTAAAACTTATAAGTATTTTCCTCGAGTAACAAAGTATTTTGAGAAGGCCAGTGCAGCTATACAAAATGAAATTGAACTCTTGCATATGAAGTACCAGCATGTTTTAGTCTCATTACTTTACCAGTTTAGTGATAGATTTAGTCAATTTAGAAGTCTGGAACAGACCATGAAAATAATTAAGTATCCTGATGTAGTAGTCTACAGTAGTTTGGAAGTAAACGGTTTCCAATGGATGCAAATTGATGATTTGGAGATGCAACTTGCAGAATTTCAAGACAGTATCTGGGCTCAGGTGTTTGTCGACTTGAGGTCAAAGCTTGAGAATCTGGAAAGGTGCCACTTGGAGAATCAAGAGGAGTGCCACTAGGAACAGGAAATTTGGAGTGCCTGGAACCGACTACCAGACACTTTTAGCACCTTGAAAAATATAGCAATGGCTTTACTCACAATTTTTCCCTCTACATACTTTTGTGAGGCCTTATTCTCAGCGTTAAATAATATCAAAACCATCAAAAGAAACAGATTGACAGATGAAGTTAGTAGTGCTTGCTTGGGCCTGACGTGTACAAAATACCAACCTTCAATTGAAGATTTAGCCAATGAAATTCAGCAACAAAAAAGTCACTAATAGGCAGGTTAGTTAAAGAATTCCCCCTCCCCCTCACTTATCTTAGTTCATGGCACCCCACACAAGCTAAATAATAACAAGACCAACAAAAGAAACCGACTGAGGGATGAACAAAGAAGTCACTAAGCAGGTAAGTTAAATATTTATTTTTTGGTTTATTAAATACAATTATATATATCAATTATACATTTATGTTATTTAAACTATAAATATCACGAAATAATGTTTTTTCCTCAAAGTGACACACTACTCGAGTTATGCTCAGTTTTCTGGCGAAGTTTGACACACCAAGCTCAAAAGGTTGCCCATCACTGGTTTATGTCTTCCTCTTTACCTTTTTTCAACATCCTGTAGTTTTCTGAGTACAGGTCTTTTACCTCCTTAATTAAGTTTATTCCTAGGTATCTTAATTTTTTTGGTGTGATGGTAAATGGGATTTTTTTTTTAATCTCTCTTTCTGTCAGTTCACTATTAGTGTAGAAAAATGCCATAGATTTCTGGGTGTTAATTTTGTATCCTGCTACATTGCTGAATTAATTTATTAAGTCCAATACTTTTTTGATGGAGACTTTAGGGTTTTCTATGTACAGTATTATGTCTTCTGTGAATAATGACAGTTTTACATCTTCTTTTCCAATTTGGATACTTTTTATTTACATTTCTTGTCTAATTTCTGTCTAGCACTTCCAGAACTATGTCAAATAGGAGTGGTGAAATTGGGCATCCCTGTCTCATTCCTGTTCTTAGGTGAAATGGATTTTGCCCATTGAGTATGATGTTGACTGTAGGTTTGTCATATAAGGCTTTCATTATGTTGAAGTATGATACCAGTATTCCCACTTGGCTGAGGTTTTTTTTATCAAGAAAGGGTGCGGGATTTTGCCAATTGCTTTTTCTGAATCAATTGATAGGACTATGTGATTTTTATCTGTCATTTTTTTTATGTGATGTATCACATTTATTGATTTGTGGATATTGTACCATCCTGGCATCCCAAGAATAAATCCTACTTGGTCATGGTGCATAATCTTTCTGATGTAATGCTGGATCAATTTGCTAGAATTTTGTTGAGCATTTTAGCATCTATGATCATGAGGGATAGTGACCTGTAATTCTCTTTCATGGTGTTGTCTTTATCTGGTTTTGGTATTAGGGTAATGCTGGCTTCATATAATGAGCTTGGAAGTTTTCCCTCCTCTTGAATTTTTTAAATAGTCTGAGGAGCATTGGTTTTATTTCTTCCTTGAATGTTTGGTAATACTCCCCTGTGAAGCCATCTGGCCCTGGGCTTTTGTTTGGTGGAAGATTTTGATGACTGCTTCAATTTCCTTCTTAGTTATTGGCCTATTCAGATTTTTAGAATATTCCTGACTGAGTTTTGCAAGGTTGTATTTTTCTAGGAATATGTTCATTTCTCTAGGTTGTCTGGTTTGTTGGAATTTCTTGTTCATAATATTTTTTAGCAATCAATTTTATTTCTTTGGGATCTGTTGTTATTTCACCTCTTTCATTTCCTATTTTGTTTATTTGGGTCTTCTCTCTTTGCTTCATTGTGATCCTTCCTAGAGGTTCATCCATCTTGTTTATCCTTTCAAAGAACCAGCTCTTGGTTTCATTGTCCTTTTGTATTGTTTTTTTTTTTTTATCTCTATGTTATTTATTTCTGCTCTGATCTTTATTATCTCCTTTCTTCTGCTCACTCTAGGCTTTTCTTGTTTCTCTCTTTCTAATTCTGAAATTGTAGAGTTAGGTGATTTATTACGATTTTTCTCACTTTGTTTTTGTTTTGTTTTGCTTTGTTTTGTTTTTTGAAGTTGGTTTGTAGAGCTATAAACTTCCATCTCCAGACTGCTTTCACTGTTTCCCATAGATTTTGGATTGTTGTGTTTTCATTGTAATTCATTTCTAGGATGTTTTTAATTTTTTCTTTGATCTCTTTGGTAACCCAAACAATGTTTAATAGCATGCTCTTCAGCTTCCAAGCGTGTGAAATTTTTTATTGTAGTTTATTTCTAATATTATGCCATTGTGGTCTGATAAATGCTTGATATGATTTCAATCTTCTTGAATTTGGAGAGCCATTACCTGTGACCCAATATGTTTTCTATCTTTGAAAATGACCCATGTTCACTTGAGAAGAACTTATATTCCATGGCTTTGGGGTGAAATGTTCTGAAGATGTCAACTGAGTCCATCTGATCTAGTGAGTCATTTAGGATTGCTGTTTCTTTGCTGATTTTTTTTAACTAGAGGGTTTATCCAGTGATGTCAGTGGGTTATTCAAGTCCCCTTCTATGATTGTATTGTCATGGATCTCTCCCTTGATTCTTCCAGGAGTATTTTTATGTATTTGGGTGCTCCTCTACTGGGTGCATATATGTTTACCAAGGTTATATCCTCATGTTGTATCGATCCCTTTAGTATTATAAAGAGGCCTTATCTCTTGTTGTGTCTTTCACTTTGAGGTCTAATTTGTCAGATATAAGTATTGCTACCCCAGCTTTTGTTTTTCATTTCAATTTACCTGAAAGATATTTTTCCACCCCTTCACCTTTAGTCTGTGTGAGTCCCTTGTTCTTAGGTGGGTGTCTTGTAGACAGCATATATATGGGTCATTTTTTTTTAATCTATTCAGCCACTCAATGTCTTTTGATTGGAGCATTTAGTCCATTTATATTTAAAGTTATTATTGACTAGAGGCCCGGTGCATGAAATTCATGCACGGGGGTGGGGTGTCCATCAGCCCAGCCTGCACCCTCTCCAATCTGGGACCCCTCAAGGGATGTCCAACTTCTCGTTTAGGCCAGATTCTGCTGGTAGTATCAGGCCTAAATGGGCAGTCGGACATCCCTCTCACAATCCAGGATTACTGGCTCCGAACTGCTTGCCTGCCTGCCTTCCTGATTGTCCCTAACCACTTCTGCCTGCCAGCCTGATCACCCCCTAACCACTCTCCTGTCAGCCTGATCAATGCCTAACTGTTCCCCTGCCGTCCCAGTCATCCCCAACTGCCTTCCCCTGACAGCCTGGTCACCCCCAAATGCTCTCCCCTCCATATTACCTCTTTAGTAGATAGGGGTTTTTTCTTTAACATATTGGACAGTGTACCTGCTGTGGTCTTCACAAACCAGTAAAAATGTAGACCCAAACTAAAAGTGTCATAAAATAAACTTAAACAGGAATTTCATGAGACCTTAGAAAGGTGATATAATGTGGTTGTTTCTTCCTTTTTTCTTTCTTTCTTTTTCTTGATGTTTCAACTTTTGTCCTTTCTTTATTTTTTCCTTTTATTCCTTTTCTGTCCTCTCTTTCTCTTAACTTTTCCGTTGGTAGAATCATCAGTACTTGAATCTGTCTTGCTTCCAGAAGACAAAGAAGAGGGAAACACACAGTCATCTGAAGAAAAAGATGATTTATGATGGGATTGGTGGTGTTTCTGGTTTTGCTCTTTTCCCGGTTTGTCATTTCTTCTGGCCCAGCATCTTCAGGGCTTGTGCATGGGCACTTCTTATTCATGTCTACAAAACCTCCCTGCCTTGGTGAAAACTGAAGGGGAAAAGGCCTTCCTGGGTGGGCTCAAGCCCTGCCCAAGGTGCTGAGGAACCAGGGTGGGGAGCACTCTGCACTGCTGCTGAAGAGCCAACCTCTGGATCTCAGGGTACTCTCCAGTAATGTAACTGCAATGTCCAGGTTTGCCTTCAGAAATTAGTTGTAAGTTACTTCCAATGTGAAACCCTACCTCAGACATTTCCATTGTGGTTTCTAAAGATTTTAAACAAAACCAATTTACCTCCCTAACCTGGTCAAAAGTTTCTATCCAATGGGAGAGGTTTGCTGGGCAGCATCACCCAGATATCACCGCCCATCTCCAATCACTAGGCTGATGGCAAGGGAAGTTCCAAGGCTATAGTGTGTGGGGGAGATCACTGCATGGGGGTGCAACCTGACACCCCAGGCTGCCTCTTGGAGGGAATAGCTTTGGGGGGCATGGCTGCCTCCCAGGCCTACATCCCCCAGCTGCAGATGGGAGCTGATCTCAGAGGGGGCGCAGTGGGGGTGTGGGGGAGGAGGTGTATAGGCAGCTCCTGGGTCTCCCAGGCTCACAGCCCAGGCTGGGACAAGCAGCAGATGGCACCGGCCCTGCACGGGCACCTCGTAGGCCCAATTCCCAGGCCGCTGTGGGCATCTGATCATGCCGGCCTTGCACAATCGCCTCCCAGACCCACAGCCCAGGCCTCCGCGGGCAGCTGGTCGTGCTGGCCCAGTACTGGCACCTCCCAGACCCACGTCCCTGGTCAGGGCGGGCAACTGATCATGGCGGCTGTGCAAGGGCACCTCCCAGACCAATGGCCAGGTTCAGGGCTAGGAGAGGATCAGGCGGTGGGCAAAGCTGCCTCCTAGGCCAACAGGCTGGGATGCTCGCTGCCTGCTCTCAGTGGCAGCCTTCCCTGGGACTGGGGGACTCCTGCGGGCCTGAGAGGACTGGGTGCCGCCAATTTGTGTCTATGGGCACCGCCATTTTTGTCACGGAGTGATGGTTAATTTGCATATTACTCTTTTATTAGATAGGATAGGTACTTGTTTCTAGCCATTTTCATTTTTTGTGCCTGTGTTCCTTCTTCCCTTTTTTTTTTTTTTCCAATTTTTTAATTAAGGTATTATATGTGTACATATCTTACCATTGCCCCCCCACCCCACTCCCATATATGCCCTCACCCCCCAGAGTTTTGTGTCCATTGGTTATGCTTATATGCATGCATACAAGTCCTTTGATTGATCTCTTATCTTCTCCACCTCTCCCTAACCTTCCTTCTGTAATCTGACAGACTGTTTGATGCTTTACTGCCTCTGTATCTATCTTTTTGTTCGAGTTTTTAATGTTTCTAGCTTCTTGAGATATATTCCTAGAAGTGGGATCACTGGGTCAAATGGGAGTTCCATTTTTAGTTTTTTGAGGAAACTCCATACTGTTCTCTACAGCGGCTGCACCAGTCTGCATTCCCACCAGGAGTGCACAAGGGTTCCTTTTTCTCCACATCCTAGCCAGCACTTGTCATTTGTTGATTTGTTGATAATAGCCATTCTGACAGATGTGAGGTGGTAAGGCATTGTTGTTTTGATTTGCATCTCTCTAATGATTAGTGACTTTGAGCATGTTTTCATATGTCTCTTGGCCTTTCTTCTGTCTTCTTTCAAAAACTGTCTATTTAGATCAGTTGCCCATTTTTGGATTGGGTTGTTTATCTTCTTTTTGTTAAGCTGCATGGGTTCCCTATAAAAGTTGGAGATTAAACCCTTATCGTTGATATCATTGGCAAATATGTTCTCCCGTGCAGTGGGTTTTCTTGTTGTTTTATTGATGGTTTCCTTTGCTGTGCAAAAGCTTTTTATTTTGATGTAGTCCCATTTCTTTATTTTCTCTTTAGTTTCCATTGCACTAGGAGCAGTATCAGTGAAGAAATTGCTTTGGCATATGTCAGAGATTTTTCTGCCTGTGGACTCCTCTAGTATTTTAATGGTTTCCCGTTGTGTGTTTAACTCCTTGATCCATTTTGAGTTTATTTTTGTGTATGGTATAATTTGGTGGTATAGTTTCATTTTTTTGCATGTATCTGTCCAATTTTCCCAACGCCATTTATTGAAGAGAATATCTTGACTTCTTTGTATGTTCATGCCTCCTTTTCAAATATTAATTGAGCATAGTGATTTGGATCGATTTCTGGGTTCTCTATTCTATTCCATTGATCTATATGTCTGTTCTTGTGCCAGTACCAGGCAGTTTTGAGAACAGTGTCTTTGTAATACAGCTAGAAATCTGGTATTGAGATCCCACCTACTTTGTTCTTCTTTCTCAGGATTGCTGTGGCTATTCGGGGTCTTTTTTTATTCCAGATGATCTTTTGGAGAGTTCTTTCTAGGTCTGTGAAATATACCATTGGTATTTTAATGGGTATTGCTATGAATCTATAGATTGCTTTGGGTAGTATGGACATTTTAATGATGTTGATTCTCCCAATACATGAACATATTATGTTCTTCCATCTGTTTATGTCTTCCTCTATCTCTTTTTTCAGTGTTGTGTAGTTTCCCGCGTATAGGTCTTTTACCTCCTTAGTTAAGTTTATTCCTAGGTATCTTAATTTTTTTGGTGCAATGTTAAATGGGATTGCTTTTTTAGTCTCTCTTTCTATAAGTTCACTATTGTTGTATAGAAATGCCATAGATTTATTGGCTTTAATTTTGTATCCTGTTACATTGCCAAATTCATTTATTAAGTTTATTATTTTTTTGATGGAGTCTTTCGGGTTTTTTTTTATGTACAATATAATGTCATCTGCAAATAAGGACAGGTTTACTTCTTCTTTTCCAATTTGGATGCCTTTCATTTCTTCTTCTTTCTAATTGCAATGCCTAATACTTCCAGTTCTGTGTCAAACAAGATTGGTGAGAGTGGGCATCCCCGTCTTGTTACTGTTCTTAAGGGAAATGGTTTTAGCTTTTGCCCATTGAGTATGATGTTAGCTGTGGGTTTATCATATATAGCTTTTATTATGTTGAGGTATGATCCTTATATTCCCACCTCGTTGAGAATTTTTATCAAGAAAGGCTGTTGGATTTTGTCAAGTGCTTTTTCTGCATCAATTGATATGACTATGTGATTTTTATATCTCAATTTGTTTACGCGATGTATTACGTTTATTGATTTGTGGATATTGTACCATCCTTGCATTCCTGGGATAAATCCTACTTGGTCATGGTGTATGATCTTTCTGATGTAGTGCTGGATCCGATTAACTAGGATTTTGTTGCAGATTCTCTTTCATTGTGTTTTCTTTATCTGGTTTTGGTATTAGGGTGATGCTGGCTTCACAGAAGGAGCTTGGATGTGTTCCTTACTCTTGAATTTTTTGGAATAGTCTGAGAAGGATAGGTTTTAGTTATTCATTGAATGTTTGGTAAAACTCCCCTTTGAAGCTGTCTGGTCCCAGGCTTTTGTTTGCTGGAAGCTTTCTGATGACTGCTTCAATTTTCCCATAGTTATTGGCCTATTGAGATGTTTAGATTCTTCCTGATTGAGTTTTGGAAGGTTATATTTTTCTAGGAATATGTCCATTTCCTCCAGGTTGTCCAGTTTGTTGGAATAGAGTTGTTCATAGTATTTTTTAACAATCCTTTGTATTTTTGGGTGGTCTGTTGATATTTCGCCTCTATCATTTATGATTTTATTTGAGTCCTTTCTCTTTGCTTCTTCGTGAGCCTGGCTAGGGGTTCATCAATCTTGTTTATCCTTTCAAAGAGCCAGCTCTTGGTTTGTTGATCTTTTGTATTTTTTTTTTCATCTCAATGTCATTTATCTCAGCTCTGATTTTTATTATTTCCTTCCTTCTGCTTACACTGGGCTTTTCTTGTTGCTATCTTTCTAACTCTTTGAGTTGCAGGGTTAGGTAATTTATTACCATTGTTTCTTGTTTTTTGCAGTAGGTTTGTAGAGCTATGAACTTCCCTCTCAAGACTGCTTTCGCTGTGTCCCATAGATTTTGGATTGTTGTGTTTTCATTGTCATTTGTTGCCATGAAGTTTTTATTTCTTACTTGATGTCTCTGGTAACCCAGTCATTGTTTAATAGCATGCTGTTTAGTCTCCATGTGTTTTATTTCTTTGGATTGTTTTTATTGTAGTTGATTTCCAGTTTTATGCCACTGTGATCTGAGAAGTTGATTGATATGATTTCTATCTTCTTGAATTTTAAGAGACTTTGCCTGTGATCCAACATATGGTCTATCTTTGAAAATGACCCATGGGCACTTGAGAAGAATGTATATTCTGTGGCTTTGGGGTGAAATGTTCTGAAGATGTCAATTAATTCCATCTGTTCTAGCGAGTTATTTAGGATTGATGTTCCTTTGCTGATTTTTTGTTTAGAGGATTTGTCCAATGCTGACAGTAGGGTATGAAAGTCTCCTACTATGATTGTATTGCTGTCAATCTCTCCCTTGATATCCTCCAGGAGTTTTTTTTTTTTTTATGTAGTTGGGTGCTCCTGTTTTTGGTGTGTATATGTTTACCAGAGTTATTTCTTCTTTTTGGATTGCTACCTTTAGATTATGACGTGTCCTTCCTTATCTCTTGTTGTGTCCTTCACTTTGAGATCTACTTTGTCAGATATAAGTATTGCTACCCCAGCTTTTTTTTCATTTCCATCGCCTGAAAAACCTTTTTCCATCCCTTCACCCTCAGTCTTTGTGTGTCTTTTTGTCTGAGGTGGGTTTCTTGTTTTCCTATCCAATCCGTTACCCTATGTCTTTTGATTCGAGAATTTAATCCATTTACACTTAAAGCTATTATTGATAGGTAATTATTTTCGCCATTTTTATTCTTTACCCCTGTGTTTCTTCTTTGTTTCCTATTTCTTTATTTTACAGAAGACCCTTTAGCATTTCTTGCATTGCTGGTTTGGTGGTAATAAATTCCTTTTGTCCTTTTATGTCTGTGAAGCTCCTGATTTCACCTTCAATTTTTATCGATAGCCTTGCTGGGTACACTTTTCTTGGATTCAGACCCTTCCTTTGCATGACTTTGTATATTTCATTCCATTCCCTTCTGGACTGATGATTTTCTGTTGAGAAATCAGTATTCTTGGATTAAGATCATTCCTTTGCATGACTTTGTATATTTCATTCCATTCCCTTCAGGCCTCATGAGTTTCTGTTGAGAAATCAGTTGCTAGTTTGATGGGGGTTCCTTTGTAGGTAACTTTCTGTCTCTCTCTGGCTACTTTTAAGGTTCTTACTTTGTCATTGGTGTTTGCCAATTTAATTGTACTATGCCTTGGCGTCAGTCTTTTGGGGTTCATTTTGCTTGGGACTCTGAGCTTCTTAGATTTGTGTGGGGTTTTTCTTCTCTCTATCAGGGAAGTTTTCTGTAATTATTTTTTCAAACAAGTTTTCTATTCCTTGCTCAGTTTCCTCTCCTTCTGGAACCCCTATTTTGCGGATTTTTTTTTGTTTCGTGTTGTTCCAAAGTTCCCTTAGGCTCTCCTCCTGCTTTATAATTTTGTTTTCTAGAAGCTGCTCTACTTGGGTATTTTTTCCTACCTTGTCTTCTAGCTCACTGATGAGGTCCTCTGCTTCTTCTAGTCTACTCTTGATGCTTTATATTGAGTTCTTTACAGCAGTAATGTAATTTTTCATTTCTTCTTGGTTCTTCTTCATTTCTTCTTGGTTCTTACTCATATTGTAGAATTTTTCTTCCATTCTTTTCAGCCATCTTATGACCATTTATCTAAATTCTTTCTATGACTTGTTGCTTGCTTTCATTTCGTTTACTTCCTTTTCTGGTGATGCCTGCTTTTCTTTCATATACGGGCTGTTTCTTTGTCTCCCCATGGTCTCTCTTCTCTGGATGTCTTGTTATGTAGTTCTCTCTCTCCTGCATTGAGTTAAAGCACAAATACAACACATCCAGGTACAACACACAAGGCACTGAACAGAAATGTATTCACGATATTAATAACCCCAAATATAGGTGACCACCAGAGAAAAGTAAATTAGGGGAGAGGACAGAAAGAAGAAGAGAAAAAATAGAAAGGAGTGCCAAAATCAAATTGGGGTAAGGAAAAAATAGTAAGAGAGAAAAGAAAGAGAATAAGAAAGAAAGGGGGGACAAACTATATATATGGGGAGAAAACTCCAATAGAACAGCCACTAGTCCTAGCAAATGACAGCAACAACTACCTGGCGATGAATAGAAACTACAAACAACAACTAATATCTAGCGAGGCAAGGGAAAACAGAAGCAAAAAAACAAAAAACAAAAAACAAAAACACAAAGCAAACAAAAAAAACAAAACAAAACAAAAGAATAAGCAATCTCTCAAAGAAACATAAAAAATTGATATAATCAACATTCTAGCAAACAACAACAAAAGGACAGAGAGAAAAATAATTTTTTGGATAGTGAAGACAGAGAAGAGAGAGGTGTGTATGGACTTGGAGCAGAGGATTAGAAATTAGATATATAAGTAGGGTGAAATTTTAACAGGGGGTAAAAAGAAAGACTAGGGAAAATCTAAAGCAGGAAAAGGGTAAGAGAAACAGGCCAACAAAAGGGGAAAAGTTAGGAAGACAGTGATGGCATAAAGGTAGAGTTGAGATATATTATAGTGATGCTAAAGGAAAGATGAAAATAGAATGTAGGACACTAATCTAAAGTAAAATAAAGAGAAAATAAAATGACACTTTTAAAAAAAAGGTAATATAGTAGTAGTAATAATACTGATTGAAAATAAAAATGTAATAATTAAAAAGGTAAAATCAAGTGAGGAAAAAAGAAAAAAATTAGTTTCTTAAGTAAAAGATGAAAAAATAATAATAAAAACAAAATGTGCAGTAGTGAAGGTCATTCACTTCCTCTATTTTTCTGTTTGGCACACCTGTTTCCCAGTCAGGGCAGTATTGCAGTTCCCTGCATTCCACTGCTCCTCAGTGTTGTAAGCCAGTCCTGATTTTTAAGCAGGCAGTGTGTCTTACTTTCTTGTATTCCTTTATTTGCGATTACACAAGAGTCAATTTGTGATTCTACCCCTGGGTGGCAGTGATTCTGGATTGACCTCCGGGTCTATAGGTCCTCTCTAGCCTGTGCTTAGATCCTGCTTTCCCTGTGGCACTCAATACTGGTCTGTGGGAGTGGCTTGCCCCAGAGCTGGTTCTCCAATGGTCACTCCCTGCTCTGATCCCCAGGTTCCAGAAAAACAACTTTCCCCTGCAGTCTCCTAGGGTGTCCCCAACTGGGCGATCCCATGCATTCAGCCTAGCAATCAGAAATAAGGATTCAAAGAGGAAAAAGGGCAAATGTGCAAAATCCGGGACCACGCGCAGGTCTGTGCAGTCCCCTTTCCCCCTGTGTCTAAGCAACCGTAACACTTCCAAAACCTTCAGACTGTCCTTCTGCATCAGATCAAAATGGGTTGCTTTTTAGAGATCCCATCTCTTAGCAGCTCTGTAGACCCCCTTCCACATTCACAGATCATGCCAGCCCCAACAGCCACGGATTTTTCTAGGCGCAGACTTCCTCCGGTCCTCCAGCTCCTGCAGTGCGTGCGTTTCTCTGTCCTGCCGGGACCAGAGACCTCACCTTATCCCAGGCGAAATCTGACCTTTCTGTGGTGGAATGTAGAGCTCCTCTGAATCCACGTGTTTGTGCCAATTGGGGACTGGTGCTCTGGGATTCGCAGCTGTTCGGTGGGTGCCGCAGTTGTAGATTTTCAAGCTTCCGATAACATCCACTTTCCCCTTCAAGATGGTGAGGTCTCCGTGTCTGAGCCAGTGGCTCTGGGGTGCATATCAGAGTTTTCATCAGTGTGGCTCACACTGTTCCCTCCACCCTGGTGATTCCCTGAGACCCCATTCCATCCAATTTGCAGCCTCACCCAAGCTGTTTGCAGCAGCTATTCCATATTAATGGCATGTCCTGACCCAGGCTTCAAAATTCCCTAAAATCTCTCAAACAATCAGAAGCTGGCATAAGCCTGCCTCAATAAGAGGCCCAAGACCCAGTACTAGTGCCTTGCTTCACAGCTTGGTCTAGCTTTGGCACTTTCAAGCCCAATAGAAATAGAAACAATTAGTAGATCTCTCTCTGTAGGTCCTGAAAGGGGAGAGAGGGACAAGCAGTGGCTGACTTTGTACCTCTAGGGATTACAACTCTTCAGTTCCATAAGAGACACACTCAGGGGGCAGACTCATTGAGCACCAAAGCCCTACTGAAGCAAGTCCTGGCCCATAAGGGTGTTTCCAGCACAGCTGTTCTCCCATTGTAGACACAACTGGTCCTCACAGCCAATTGGTCTGGAGGTCAATTCCACCCAGTGATACCAACAACAATCAAGGCTTAACTACAACAAGACTGTGCACCCAGCCCACAAAGGGGTTCACTAAGCGTGTCCACCCTAGTTGATTGGGGAGGCTGAGCCACTGGGCCTTATAGGACACCTAGCACAGAAAGCCACTCTACCAAATCCAAGAGACATAGCAGCTCTACCTAATACATACAAAAAAACACAGGGAAGCCACCAAAATGCAGAGGAAAAGAAACATGTCACAAATGAAATAACAGAAGAAATTTGCAGAAAAAGAAATAAAATAAATGGAAGCTAGCAAACTACTAGATACAGAGTTCAAAACAATGGGTATAAGGTTGTTCAAGGATCTTAATGAGAGCTTCAAGGGACTTAATGAGACTTTCAAGCATCTAAGTGAGAATATCAAAGACGTGAAAAAGGACCAAACAGAAATTAAGCATGCACTAACTGAAATGAATAATAATTTACAGGGATTCAACAGTAGAGTAGAGGATGATTCTGATAACCTAATCAATAATTTCTAATATGAGGAAACGAAAACCACCCAATCAGAAGAGAAAAAAGAAAAAAATTCCAAAAATAGGAAGATAGTGTAAGGAGCCTTTGGGACAACTTCAAACATACTAACATTCACATTATGGGGGTACCAGAAGGAGAAGAGAGAGAGCAAGATATTGAAAACCTATTTGAAGAAATAATGACAGAACACTTTCCCTACATGGTGAAAGAAATAGACTTGCAAGTCCAGAAATCACAGAGTCCCAAACAAGAGAAACCCCAAAAGACCTATACCAAGACACATCATAATTAAAATGCCAAGGGTTAAAGTCAAATAGAGCATCTTAAAAGCAGCAAGAAAAAAGCAGTTATGTATAAGGGAGCACCCACACAACTGTCAGATTATTTATAAAAACAAAAACAAACAAAAAAACTTTACAGACTAGAAGGGAGTGTCAAGAAATATTCATAGTGATGCATAGCAAGGACCTACAACCAAGATTACTCTACCCAGCAAAACTATAATTTAGAATTGAAGGTCAGATAAAGAGCTTCACAGACAAGAAAAAGCTGAAGGAGCTCATCACCACCAAACCAGTATTACATGAAATGTTGAAGTGTATTATTTAAGAAGAGTAGGGAGAAGGAGGAGGAGGAAGAGGAAGAGGAGGAGGAGGAGGAGGAGGAAGAAGAAGAAGAAGAAGATAAAAAATCTGAACACTAAAATGGCAATAGTTATAATTGAATCTAAACATCAAAATAAACTTACAAGGAATCTAATGAACAAAATAAACTGATGAATTAAATAGAACCAGAGGCATGGAAACATGTAACAGACTGATAAATCTCAAAGGGAAGGGGTGAGGGTGGTGAAGGAACAGATTAACCAACAATCATACATGCATATATGCATTACCTATGAACACAGATAATAGGGTGGTGAAGGCCTGCGGTGAGGCTGGAACCAGGTAGATGAGGATAGTGGAAGGAAAAAATGGGGACATCTGTAATACCCTCAACAATAAAAAATTAACTAACTTAATTTATTAATTAAATAAAATTAAATAAAAAATAAAAACAATTCCATGTAAGACAGGATCTTAAATATGTAATTGCATGACTGAACAAAATAATGTGAACATACAATTCCTCTTTCCATGATATATTTATTATCTTATTGTTGGTTCACTTCTAAGAGCAGAATTTAAAATGTTTATATGAATACTTACTAATAACATTAACTACTATACTAGTGGAAATTTCAATGATGATGATACTCTACCAGAATAGATGACCCCATAGCTCCTTGGCTCATCTAAGAGACACATGAGGATAGCATATTTGAATCAATGCTTTCATATATGCTATATAACGATACATTCCTTAAACTTAATAATAGTTTTCTTAGAAAAGAACTAAATATAACTTTCTCATATAACAATATAGATTAATACAGAGAATACAAGAAAAATTGAAAGCACAGATAATTTTTTGCAGTTTTAATACTCAAACCTAGGTATTCTGGACTCAAAAATCAAAATATAAAAATCTAAAAAAACAACAAAAAATAATAACATGGTAATCTTGATTAGGTTACTAGAGCCAGATGGAAAATATAGATGTCCAAAAAATAGGTATATCAGCCTAGTGGATAAGATCACAAGGCTCAAAGAACTGTCTAATTGCCTATATTATCATATTCCTTAGTCTGAACTATGTTTATATTTAATGCTCAATTTTCTAGGCAGTCTACTTCACAGTGAGCTTTGAAAGTTAGAAGTACATCTTATTTATAGTTCTTATAATCTAGAAAGAAAGAAGGAAAGAAGGGAGGGAGAGAAAATAAAATTTGAATTCTATATCATTGCTGTCAATCAATGCTAAAATAGACAATTCTACTGAGAATTCAGTAGAGGAATGGGAATGATTTCATCTGCATTATTTCCTAAAGCAATGTTAAAGTTTTTATAATTTTTTCTGTAGCAGTTGAACTCAGGCAACTTTATGTGCAGCCAATGTTATAGACAAGTGTATATATAGCATTCAATTTATAGAACTAGAGGCCCAGTGTACAAAATTCATGCATGTGGAGGGGGGGCAGGGTCCCCTCAACAGCCTGCACCCTCTCCAATCTGGGATCCCTCTCACAATCCTGGATCGCTGGCTCCTAACTGCTCACCTGTCTGCCTACCTGATTGCTCACTGCCCCCTCCCTGCTGGCCTGAATGCCTCCAATTGCCCCCCCCCTGCCATCCTGGTTGCCCCAAACAGCCTGCTGCTCAGTCCTTTGGTCACCCCTCACTAATCCCCCTGCCGGCCTGGTCGCCCCACGCAGCCTGTTTGGTTGCTTCGGTTGTGAGGGTCACTTAGGCTTTTATATAGATAGATAGTAATGCAAAGTGTAATATGATGCTCTTTAACAAGCCATTTCCAAGATGCGTCCTCCCCAAAGTATAAAAAAAAATAACGTGATCGTATTTTCTAGATATTTGAGTTAAACAGTGCAATAGAATCAATTATTTACATTATACTTTAAAAATAAAACATTTTCCAAGATATCTTCCCAAATCTGTATAATACAGCTGTAATTGAGGGATAACTCGCTTATTTTAAAAAATGACAACATTGTTTTGATGAATATATTAAATTATGTTCTCTCCACCCTTTCAGATAGTCTCTAATGCACAAGTCACTAATACTGTCTTCTAATGAGTACTTATGACTATTCAATAGCTTTGATCAACATTAAACGCTGTCTCAAAGACTAAAAGAATAAAAATACTTGCACTTTATTAAAAAGAAAAAAAGCCCAATATGAAAATTTGTTTTCTCTTAGAATTATTTCATTTCACAAAGGATAAAAGATGATCCATTTTAGTACACACAGACTTTGTCTTTTTTTATTTTATCAATTTCTACCACATTCTATCTTTTATTCCTTTTATCAAGAGGAAACCACAATGTTAGGAGTTAAAAATCACACACACACACACACACACACACACACACAACTTTATACATGTTCTTATATATATTTTATCAGTGGCTACATCTGAATAAAGAAATTAGTCATGAGATTTTATTTTTCTATTCTTATGTTTTCAAAAATTTCTAGAATGACCTTATGTTATATGAATAACAAGTACATTTTTTTCTGAATAGGCAGCCACTTATCCACCAGCCTTTATTGTATAGTTTATCACTCCCTCCAATAACAACTTGATTTGTTATATAAATCATATAAAACATTTTTATGATTAAGTTTATGTGTCAAATTGAATAGACCAAAGGTTACCCAGATATTTGCTCTATCATTATTATTCTAGTGTCTCTATAAGGATGCTTTTGGATGAGATTAAAGTATAACTTGGTAGATTGAGAAAAGCATATTGTCCTCCTTCATATGGGTGGGCCTAATCCAATAAGATGAAGGCCTGAAAAAACAAAAGTCTGACCCTCTCCTAGTAAGAGATAATTATTTCTTGTCTGACTTTCTTCAAAAAGGGACATCTGCTCCCCCACCCCACTTTTGAAATCAAACTGAAACAATGGCTTTTCCTAGGTCTGAAGCCTTCCAGACTTTGGTCAGGAACTATACCATTGGCTCCCCTTATGGTCACATCTTCAGATTCAGACTAGAAATAAACCATAGATTTTTCTGAGTGGGTCTTCAGCTTGTTGACACAACTTGTAGGTCTTAGGACTTCTCAGTCTTCATAATCATGTTAACACATTTGTAATAACCTCTCTCTCTCACACACACACACGCGCGTGCACACAAACACACACACACACACACACACACACACACACACACACACACACAGCCTGTTCTGCTTCCCTGGAGAGTGATTCTAGTGGAACTGAATTTTAAGGATGAGTTTTCTAAATTGGATCTGAGGTTTCTGGAATTGACTTTCTAATTTGATTAGATTTAAAGACACTAATAACTCTATTTCTAGTAGTAAATAGAATACTGATAATCCATGGGTTCATGGTGTGATATGACAACAGCCTATGTGCAAAATATAACCATTGGATACTTTGAATCAACCACTTATAAAAAGGAAGAATCTGAACAACTACATATACAATACTTTTTGAATATTTTTGTGTAACTAACAGGTTTGAGATAGACTGGTAACCCCTACAGTCACTGGGAAATGTGGGGAAAGAAAAATATTTGTTCAGGGATTTGAATTCCCAATTGAAGTGCTGTATAGACAACCTGAGAGTTTCTATGTGTGCCCTGAAGGAGACCTTTATGTCCTATAGCTACAGAACTGATATTACTGAAAATCAAAGCCAAAATCTTATCCTGTGATTGGCTGAAGTGCAAATCAAGTTGAACTCCAATGATCATAATATATCTCCTGTTGAAGTAAGAACATTGATTAGGAAAAAATGAAATTCTGAAAGTTGGAAGGAGGATGTGTGGGAAGACCCTAAATTTTGATGAGTCTTCTTTGATAGTGGAAGCAACATTTCTATCTCAGTGGAAGCAGCCTTTTCAACCCCCTCTATGAGGATTAATCCTTCATTTCCAGAGAAAACTGTGTTGGCTTCCACTGAGGCAGTTGCTTTGTAATGCAATGATAATGCTCCTTAAGTCCCTCCCCAATGACCCTATTTGCTTTGAAACTTATAGCTAGACTGAAGTCACAGCAGGCCCATAAAAGTGAGATAAAATGTATAATCTATGAGGCAGTAAGTGATATTCCAAAATAACTTATTATATAGTCTAATTAGTCCATAGAACAAGTATGGGAATGGATGTTAAGGGTGAGGCATAGTGGTGGAAGGAAACTAAAGTTAGATCAAGCCAAATTTATTGATATGGGGTCACTATGCAATGATTCTTCCTTTATTACAGCAGCCTGTCCAGTTAGCAGGGTTATAACAGTTTCTTTGGTTGACTGGCTAAAACATGGACCAGAAAATGGCTCATAGATAGTGAATTAGCAATGCCAGGCCTGCTTTAGTTTACAGTATGGGAAGAGATTCAAAGCCTTAAAGAGATTGTGATGTTAGAGTGGATTAGTCATTTAAAGCCTACTCATGAACCCTAAGAGGATCCAAAAGATAAAACTTTCATCATAACTGTTAGAAATAAATTTTGGAGGGGGACCCAAAGACATTTAGCTCAAGTCCATCTTATAGTGCATCTACTGGGCATTCAGAGACATCTGGTGTTTATTTCTCCAGTTCCAGAATGCATACTGGAATTGGAATAGATATACTCAACAGCTGACAGAGTCACCACATTGAATGACTAACCTGTGGAGTGAGTGCTTTATGGTGGGAAAGGCCAAATAGAAGCCAGTTGAATTGCATCTACAGAGAAAGTAAACTAAAAGCAATAGTACATCCCTGGAGGGATTTCAGAGATCAGTGCCAACATTAAGAAGTTGAAAGATGTAGAAGTGGGATGGTAATTCTTACCACACCTCCATTTGACTAAATTTTCCTATGCAAAAGACAGTTTAAACTTGGAGAATGACAATAGATTATGGGTAAGCTTAACCAGGAGTCAATTTCAATTGCAACTCTTGTACCAGATGTGGTTTCGTTGCTTAAGCAAATTAACATATCTCCTAGTACCTAATATACAGCTAATGATGTAGAACATGTCTTTTCTTTTTTCTTTTTTTTTCTTTTCTTTTCTTTTTTCTTTTCTTTTCTTTTCTTTTCTTTTCTTTTTTCTTTTCTTTTCTTTTCTCTATATTTTTAAATAAGGAACAAGAGAAGCAGTTTGGTTTCAACTGGCAAGGCAAGCAATACACCTTCCCCATCCTACCTCAGGATTTTATCTTACTCTGCAGCTCTATGTCAGGGATCTTGATTACCTTCCCATTCTAAAAGATCTGATTCATTATATTGATGACATTATGCTGACTGAAACCAGTTAGCAAGAATTAGCATTGAGTGTGTAATTTGCTGGTAGGATATTTGCATGTTAGAGGCTGTGAAATAAATTTAATAAAAATTCAGGTACCTCCTATCTCAATGAAATTTCTAGATGTCCCATTTTTTTTTTGGAACATGTTTAATTATTCCTCATAAGATGAAGAATAAGAGATTGCATCTGGCCAAGAGGTTGCATCTGGCCCCTCCTACAATCAAAAAAGGGGCATAAATCTTAGCAGCCTTTGGAATTTGGAGGCAACATATTTTTCATTGGGTATGTTACTCTGGCCTATTTCCTGAGTGACCCAAAAAACTGCTAATTTTGAGTGGAGCACAGAACAAGAGAAGGCTTTGCAACTAGTCCAGACTGCCTGCCACTTTGGCCATATGAACCAGCAGATTCAATAGTGTTCAAAGTGTCACTGGCAAGTAGGAATGCTGTTTGGAGCCTCTGGCAAGTCCCTATCACATGCAGACCTCTATGATTTCAGACCATAGCCCTGGTATCACCTGTGGATAACTACTGTCCTTTTAAGAAACAACTCCTAGCCTGATACTGGGCCTCATCAGAGACTCAAGACTTAACCATGGGCCACCATGTATCATACAACCTAAGCCCTCCATCATGAACTGGGTATTATCTGACCCACCAACCAATAAAGTTCAGCATGCATAGCAGCATTCCACCATCAAGTGAAACTGATATATATGTGATTGGGCTGGAACAGTCCTTGAAATACAAATAAGTATAGAAGTGGTGCAAATGCCCCAATACTATCCCAAGAATCTCAGAATGGAACTCGACTTGGAGACTGGACATTTATTTTTTAAATAAATAATTAAAGTTAATGAGTCAAATCCATGAAATTGTGTTTAAATATAGGGCTTTCAAAGAGGTGATAGAGTTCAAATGAATCAGATAGGATGAGGTCATAATCCAATATGAGTGGTGTCCTTGCAAGAAGAGAAAATACACCAGGGATGCACCTACAAGGTAAGACCATGTGAGGACAAAGCAAGAAGGTTACCATCTGCAAGCCAAGGAAGAGGCCTCAGAAGAAAATAAACCTGCAGACAATGTGACCTTTTCTCACAGTTTCCAGAATTGTGAGAAAATAAATTTCTGTTGTTTAAGCCACTCAGTTTGTGGTATTTTATTATGGTAGCCCTGAAAAACTAGTACGATTGTTATCTATATATATAAAAGCCCAGTGACTTGAACAACAGAACGACCAAAATGACTAGTCACTATGATGTGCACTGCGGCAGCTAACTGGCCTGATTGGGGCCCCGTTTCCCCCCCTGCAATCAGGGGCAGGGCTGGCCAGGCAACTTCCCATGTCCCCAACCCCCTGCCGTCCCCCACCTTATCTGTCCCCAACGGGGTGGGCAGGCTGGACCCCACCTGTGCACGAATTCGTGCACTGGGCCTCTAGTAGCATAATAAGAAGATAGGAAAATTCTAGGACAAGTGGAATAGGGAAACTAAAATAGTTAAACAACAGTTTGCAACCATCTAGTAAATCCTATCTTCCTTAAACCAAGGACACTTAAGAATAAATAGTTTGCATTTCTCCTCCCCAACTACAGAGTAAATATCTTAAAGCACCCTACTCAGGGAGACAGAAAACAGAAAACCAATTAGTGCCATTTGCAGACCACAGACACAAATTAAGAGAATAAATCTCATTTTGGTGCACCAGCATAAAGCTTATGAATATACTATTGATCCATCCCTAAGACCTCCCCTAAATGCCCAGCCTTTAAAATCTCTGAAAATGAAGGTTCCCTCCCTCCAAGGAACATGCATGTGCCATTCCCTTCCACTGCTCCTTCCTTCACAGACAAGTATACTCTTACAGGGACCCCATGAAACTTGAAACCAGGGCAGTGGCAGTACATCCCAGGATAACCCCCTGAATATATCTCCAAGGCCCCCTTTTCTCTGATTTTCAAGTGAGCCCGAACAGTCCAGCCCAGGGTCTCTTGCTATTTCTATGCCTTTCCTTATTTCATTGTCCTAAGTATATTTTTTGCTGCAGTCAATAAATTCTTGTTTGCTTTTCTACACTTTGTCTCTTGATTGAAATCTTTCCTCAAGAAGACAAGAACCAAGGTCTCCTCATGTCACCAGTAACTCAATGGTTAAAGACTTGACTTTTGTTTTTGTCTTGTTGCCTTAATGCGTTATGTTGGTATCTGACATCCAAGCTCTCTCCAGCTCATCTGAGCTTGTGAGCTTGTCTAATGGGGACCAAGGTAAATAATCCTTTATTAAGAAGGTTTATATTGAGAGAACAAAATGGCGGCAGAATAGGCAGGTGTGTCCTGATTCTTGTCCAGGAGGAAATAGAGGGAGCAGCTGAAACGAGAGGAATCCAGCCCAAATTGGCAAAGGAGACTCAGCTAGTGAGACAGTTTGCAGCTGGGAAGGGCAGAGATCTCCTGGAAAAAGGTAAAACAAGGATCTGGGCAATAGAATCTGCTGGATCTCTAAGCCCAGAAGGTCAGGGGAAAACTACACGGTGCCAAGCCGTGTCCCTGAGGACAGGCAAAGTGTCTGACTGTGAGAAAAAGGGTCCACGGGGCTGCGGGAGGTAGTAGATTTTAGACCTTGAAGTCTGATTTGAGATCTGAGCTCAAAGGCAGCCCTGAAGAGCTAACTGCCCGACCACGCAGTGCCGGCAAGAGAGGAGCTGGTAAAGACACAGTCCCTCCTCACGCCGAGGCCTGCATCTTTCTCCACTGAACCTAGTTCGTAGGACCTTTCATTTACCCATGGCTGAGGTGCAGGAGAAGGAGTGGAGTTGTGGAATCTGGGGAGAGTAGACAGCGAGCAGGTCCAGGAGAAGTGGAAGCGTGACTGGTGTTGACTCACATCGGATCCCAGTCACCATTTTCTCCTGAGAAATAGTTCCTCCCTCCAGTCTCCAGGCAACCAATATAGCCACACCCAGATTCCACCCTGATTATCACCATAGAATCTAAATACTCCCTGAGGCCAGAGGAACTGCCCAAAAGAAAAACCTTTAGCAGCTAGGCACCTCAATTACCCAGTTACACTGCCAGTGCTCTCCAGAGAGCTTCAGTGTGCCTTGCTGGCAAACTTACCACGGGTGCTCCTGTGAGCCGCCACTGGGTGTAAGCGCCTATTAACCACAGGTACAGCAGCAAAAGCTGAGTCTGCCCACCCCACAACTACAGAATTCTGGGCAACACAGTCACACCTTTCCAGGGTGCAGGCTCCCTGACCCACATTAGCCCGACAGACGGTTCCTTGGAGCCACTGTGAGTCCCCACTGGGCAAACGTAATTTCAATTTAGGGGGCAAGACAGAAAAAAATTGGGATACTAACGTCCACGACTGATGATCTTTAGACAACGCAGCTGTGACTCTCAAACTCGCAGGCCTACACCAAGAGAACCCAAATAGTTCAAGTAGGGAACTACACTAGATTACCAAGCCTGGAGAACTGAGAGATTACGCCAGTAGCACCATCACCAAAAGAACCTGGGTAGCAAAGCAATTGGATCTACAATTAAAACATTACAAGAAAACATGGGGAGACAAAAAGGAAATTTCCAAAGGAAAGAAAAAGAGGAATCACCAGAAAGGGAGTTAAATGAACTTCAGGCTAGCAGCTTAACAGAGAAATAATTCAGAGTGTTCTTTATAAGGAAGTTTAAACGGATGGATGACAAATACGCACAACTCAATGAGAACTATAAGGAGATGAATGAAAATATCATCAACATGAAAAGAAACCAAGAGGAGATGAAGAACGACATAGCTGCAATAAAAAACACAATGGAAGGCTTAAAGAGTAGAGTAGAAGAGGCTGAGGACCACATCAGTGAATTAGAAGACAAGGTAGGAAAAAACACACAAACACGGCAGCAACTGGAAAGAAGACTTAAAAAGCAAGAGGAGAGCCTAAGGGAGCGTTGGGACAACCCAAAACGAAACAACCTTCGAATAATAGGGATGAAAGAAGGAAAGGAAGAGAAGCAAGGAATAGAAAACCTGTTAGAAGAAATAATGACAGAAAACTTCCCAGATATTGGCAAGAAAAAAACTATCCAAGTCCAAGAAATGCACAGAGTCCCAAACAAGTTGAAATCCAAAAGACCGACACCCAGACACATCATAATTAAATTGACGAACACCAACGACAAAGCAAGAATCTTAAAGGCTGCCAGAGAGAGGCAGAAAGTTACCTACAAGGGATCTCCTATCAGAATATCAACTGATTTCTCAACAGAAACACACCAGGCCAGAAGGGAATGGAATGAAATATACAAAGTGATGCAAAACAAGGGACTGAATCCAAGAATACTATACCCAGCAAGGCTATCATTAAAAATTGAAGGTGGAATCAGAAGTTTCACAGACAAAAAGGGGCTAAGAGAGTTCATTACTACCAAGCCAGAAATGCAAGAAATACTAAAGGGGCTGCTGTAAAAAGAAGAAAGAAAGGCAAGAAGAAACACAAACACTAAGGAAAAATATGTCAACAAACAGGTACTTATCAATAATAACATTAAACGTAAATGGATTAAATGCACCAATCAAAAGACATAGGGTAGCTGAATGGATAAGAAAACATGACCCATATATTTTGCTGTTTACAAGAGACCAACCTTAGAACAAAAGAGTCACACAGACTGAGAGTGAAGGGATGGAAAAATATTTTTCAGGCAAATGGAAATGAGAAAAAAGCTGGGGTTGCTATACTTATATCAGATAAAATAGACCTCAAAGTAAAGGCCATAATAATAGATAAGGAAGGCCACTACATAATACTAAAGGGAGCAATCCAGCAAGAACATATAACTCTGGTAAACATATATGCACCCAACACAGGAGCGCCCAAATACATAAAAAATCTGCTGGAAGATATCAAGGAAGAGATCGACATCACTACAATCATAGTAGGGGACTTTAATGCACCACTGAAATCAATGGATAAATCCTCTGGACAAAAAATCAGCAAAGAAACAGCAATTCTAAATGACACACTAGGTCAGATGGACCTAATTGAAACCTTCAGAGTATTTCACCCCAAAGCCATGGAATATACGTTCTTCTCAAGTGCACATGGGACATTCTCAAAAATAGACAACATATTGGGTAACAATCAAAGTCTCCCCAAATTAAAAAAGATTGAAATCATATCAAGCATTTTCTCAGACCACAATGACATAGTATTAGAAATAAACTACAATAAAAAGATTCCAAAAAATTCAAACACTTGGAAACTGAATAGCATGCTACTAAACAATGATTGGGTTATCAATGAGATCAAAGAAGAAACTAAAAACATACTAAAGACTAATGACAATAAAAACACAACACTGAAAATCCTATGGAACACAATGAAAGCAGTCCTGAGAGGGAAGTGTATAGCTCTACAGGCATACCTCAAAAAACAAGAAAAAATGGTAATAGATCATCTAACTCAGTGATGGGCAACCTTTTGAGCTTGGTGTGTCAAACTTCGCCAAAAAACTGAGCATAACTCTGGTAGTCTGTAACTTTGAGGAAAAAAGTAACTCCAAGACTCTAGTCGCAAATGTTTCATCCTCAGGAGCAGCAAATGTTTCATCCTCTGCATGCGGCCGCATGTCATCAAAAATGGCTATGCATGTCAGTGCTGACACGCATGTCATAGGTTTGCCATCACTGATCTAACTCAACACCTCAAAAATTAGAAAGGGAGCAACAAGAAAAGCCCACAGTGAGCAGAAGAAAGGAAATAATAAAGATCAGAGCAGAAATGAATGACATAGAGTCCAAAAAACAATACACAAAATCAACAAAACCAAGAGCTGGTTCTTTGAAAGGATAAACAACATTGATGAACCTCTAGCCAGGCTCACCAAGAAGCAAAGAGAGAGGATCCAAATAAACAAAATCAGAAATGAAAGAGGTGAAATAACAACAGACCTCACAGAAATACAAAGGATTGTCAAAAAATACTGTGAACAACTCTACTCCAACAAACTACACAACCTGGAGGAAATGGACACATTCCTAAAAAAACACAACCTTTCAAAACTTACTCAGGAAGAGACTAAAAATATCAATAGGCTGATAACTATGGAAGAAATTGAAGTAGTCATCAAAAAGCTTCCAGCAAACAAAAGCCCGGGGCCAGACGGCTTCACAAGGGAGTTTTATAAAACATTCAAGGAAGAACTAAAACCTATCCTCCTCAGACTATTCCAGGAAATTCAAGAAGAAAGAACATTTCCCAGCTCCTTCTATGAAGCTAGCATCACCCTAATACCAAAACCAGATAAAGATAACACAATGAAAGAGAATTAGAGGCCAATCTCCCTCATGAACATAGATGCCAAAATCCTCAACAAAATTCTATCAAATAGAATCCAGCAGTACATCAGAAAGATCATACAACACGACCAAGTAGGATTTATCCCTGGGATGCAAGGATGGTACAATATTCGCAAATCAATAAACATGATACATCACATAAACAAATTGAGAGATAAAAACCATATAGTCATATCAATTGATGCAGAAAAAGCATTTGACAAAATCCAACACACTTTTTTGATAAAAACTCACAGCAAGATGGGAATAGAAGGATCATACCTCAACATAATAATAGCCATATACGACAAACCCACAGTCTACATCATACTCAATGGGCCAAAACTAAAATCATTTCCCCTAAGAACAGGAACAAGACAAGGATGCCCACTCTCACCACTCCTGTTCAACATAGTGTTGGAACTACTAGCCATTGAAATCAGACAATAAGAAGAAATAAAAGTCATCCAAATTGGAAAAGAAGAAGTAAAACTGTCCTTATTTGCAGATGACATGATACTGTAATTAGAAAACCCTAAAGACTCCATCAAAAAATTATTAGACTTAATAAATGAATTCAGCAGAGTAGCAGGATACAAAATAAATGCTAAGCAATCTATGGCATTTCTATACACCAATAATGAACTTACAGAAAGAGAGACTAAACAAGCAATCCCATTTACCATCACAACAAAAAAATTGAGATACCTAGGAATAAACTTAACTAAGGAGGTAAAAGACCTATACGTGGAAAACTACACAACACTGAAAAAAGAGATACAGGAAGATATAAACAGATGGAAGAACATACCATGTCCATGGATTGGTAGAATCAACAGCATCAAAATGTCCATACCACCCAAAGCAATCTATAATTTCAATGCACTTCCCATTAAAATACCAACGGCATACTTCACAGACCTAGAAAGAACTCTCCAAAAGTTCATCTGGAATAAAAAAAGACCCTGAATAGCTACAGCAATGCTGAGAAAGAAGAACAAAGTAGGAGGGATCTCAATACCAGATTTCAAGCTATATTACAAAGCCACTGTTCTCAAAACTGCCTGGTATTGGCACAAGAACAGACATATAGATCAATGGAATAGAATAGAGAACCCAGAAATCGATCCAAATCGCTATGCTCAATTAATATTTGACAAAAGAGGCATGAACATACAATGGACTCAAGACAGTCTCTTCAACAAATGGTGTTGGGAAAATTGGACAGATACATGCAAAAAAATGAAACTAGACCACCAACTTACACCATACACAAAAATAAACTCAAAATGGATCAAGGACTTAAACATAAGACAGGAGACCATAAAAATACTAGAGGAATCTACAGGCAGAAAAATCTCTGACATATGCCAAAAGAACTTGGCTGATACTTCTCCTAGGGCAATGGAAGCTAAAAAGAAAATAAACAAATGGGACTACATAAAAATTAAAAGCTTTTGCACAGCAACGGAAACCATCAATAAAACAACAAGAAAGCCCACAACATGGGAGAACATATTTTCCAATGGTGTCAACAATAAGGGTTTAATCTCCACCATTTACAGGGAACCCTTGCAGCTTAACAAAAAGAAGGTAAACAACCCAATCAAAAAATGGGCAACTGATCTAAATAGACACTTTTCGAAAGAAGACAGAAGGAAGGCCAAGGGACATGTGAAAACCTGCACTAAATCACTAATCATTAGAGAGATGCAAATCAAAACAACAATGCGGTACCATCTCACACCTGTCAGAATGGCCATTATAAACAAGTCTACAAATGACAAGTGCTGGCGAGGATGTGGAGAAAAAGGAACCCTCGTGCACTGCTGGTGGGAATGCAGACTGGTGCAGCCACTGTGGAGAACAGTATGGAGTTTCCTTAACAAACTAAAAATAGAACTCCCATTTGACCCAGTGATCCCACTTCTGGAATATATCCCAAGAAACTGGAAACCTCAATCAGAAAGGATATATGCAACCCTATATTCATAGCATCACAATGCACCAACAGCTAAGATTTGGAAACAGCCTAAGTGCCCATCAGCAGGAGTGGATTAAAAAACTGTGGTTCATCTACACAATGGAATACTACGCTGCGGTAAAATAGAAGGAGCTCTTACCATTTGCAACAATATGGATAGAGATGGAGAACATTATGCTTAGTGAAATAAGCCAGGCAGAGAAAGATAAATATCACATGATCTCACTCATTTGTGGAATATAATGAACAACATAAACTCATGGGGGGAAAAATAGATCCAGAAACAGAGAAATATCAATCAGAACATCAAACCTCAGGGAAGAATTTGTGAGGTAACCAGAAACCCAAGAATGCCTGAGAACGCCTTTCTAGCCACGCTAGCAATCATCAGATGTACGGTAATTTTCCCTGGGACAAGAGGGTAAATATTTTGGACTTATGCTCCTTACCCTTCATGGGTAAGACCCCTTATGTGGGCTGATCCCCTGACTAATGTAGTTACCAGTAATAACAAACACCTTGGTCATCCAGGAGGTCCATGGATGGGGAAAGAAAGTATAAATACACAGAGATCTCCACCCAGCTTCCCTTTTGTATGACACAAAATCAAAACAATGCCCCTTTGGGTGTACAATTAAAGAGAGGTTTCTGGCTTGTGAGGACACCAAAGCAAGGGTGTCACTACTATCACTACTTGCCCCTGTTAGAGGTGCAGAAAATGTAACTAAGACCTTGTCTTTATAAAAAGAAATGGACAGCCAGTTTGAAAGGGAATTGCCATGGACCAGAACAAAGAATATCCTTACATGATATTATTCTACACTGTCCTTAAAATTTTTCCCAGATTTGGATCACCCCTAGTAATTATAATAGTTCCTCGCACCCTTGGGGATAAAAAAAAAATCATCTGTTTGGTGTTTGGAGACAAACGTAACACATCTCTTGATATTTTAGAATTACAACAGCATAATATACAATTATCCCAAGCAAATTTACAAACTGATTCTTTGAATATCTGGCAGCAATTTAAAAAGGACATGTAAGGATTTAATCCCTTTCATTGTGTAGAGGGCCTCCTGGGAAGGCACCTGAGCATTCTATATTGGTCCCTCTTACCCTTTAGGCCAAGAGGGACCCTCTTCTCACAATTCAATTGCTCACAGCTGTTGCATGAGCTCTCTGTTCATGTCGAGGTTGAAGTCTCATGATGACTGGTGCCATGGATCTGTCTCTCGCCCACTGGGGCGAACTGAGCCCGCCCTGGAGAAGAAACCCAGGTTCCACAAGATATGTGATCAGTGCTGAGGCCCCACCAGCAGGCAAGGGGATCCCAAGGCAGGTTCTGAGCATGGAGGCCACGTAGGCATAGGCTACCAAGGTGACAAAACTAAATCTCACGTCACCCTGCTTGGCCCCAGAGGATGGCTGGTTAGCCAGAGACGGGTAAGATTCCTCAAGGAAGGAACAACCTAAGAAAGGCACAGTCGTAGTGGGGCCATCTGGAGAGAATTTGGGGATCAACAGACATGGGGCACAGACCCTCACCCCCCCAACATTGCAGGGGCCTGAACCCTAGCCCCTTCTGAGGGAGGTCTCCTGCTCCCATGGCTGCTTCGTGCTTCCCATGCCCAGCTCAGATCAGGACCCAGGTGACTGACAGAGACTTGGCCGACAGCAGCTGCCCTCTCATTCCAACAAGAATTGTTTGAGTTGTCTTGTGCCCATGGTGTGGGGATGTGGGTTTATGATATCTAAATCCAGCCTACCACCAGGAATGCTCAGGACCTACTCAAGAAGGCAAATAATCCTTTCCACTAATATTTACAGGGTAAAATAAGATTGTTGTTAGAGTAATAAATTTGACAATAAAATAGTAGTCAAGTTTTCAGGTAAATTTAAATTGGCTAGTTGAAACAAGCGAATATGCTAGAAAAATTAATTGTACTGGACAAAAAGGTGTTCCTAAAGTGTTAACTAAAATTTTTATTGGTACTTCATCTCATGATAAAATTATGCACCATGTAATGAACCTAAAACAGTAATATTATAGTGGAAAAAATTAAAATTTAAAAGCCATCAAGACTACATTATAAAATTTTCAAAAGCCTCCTAATATTTAAATCAAGAAAGGGGGGATAGTAGAAGAATATCATGTATGGAAAAATATCCTGTAAGTAAATTACATCTAGAAAATTAATACTTTAGAAAATTAATTGTAAGGCTAAAAGCAAGACACCCATGAAAAACACACAAGGTGTCAAAACAAGCCAGAGGAAAATCATTTGGGCAAAAAATGAAATAGGATCCCAAGTCAAATTTATAGAAAATATTATTTTAATAACTTTTGGTCGAGAATATGATTGTATATTTTCAGAAAACAACTCTGAGACCATGTGGATTCCAGCAATAGAGAGGAAGCGACAGGACTACTCCAGCCATGAAGACAGAAGAGAAGTAGTCCAGAGATGGGAGATGCTGACAACGCCTTGCCATACTAGCAGACAGCAGCTGTGCATCGCTGAAGGATGCCCAGGACCAAAGCAGAGACGGTCGGACCTGCATCACCACCATTTATCCACCATCCAGAATTGAAATATCATTGCTGACATCTACACATAAGGAACTGTTTGACATTGAAATTGGGTCTCAAAAGAACTGTTGGCACAGAAAGAAACTCACTACAGACTGATTCATTTGCCTGTCAGCATAACCATTATTGCTTTTCTCATTTTTGGTTCTTATAAATGAATTTCTAATGGCACATGATCTCACTCATCTAGGGGAAATAATGAACAACATAGACTGATGAACAAGAACAGACCCAGAAACAAGGAGGCATGGATCAGACTCTTGGGCCTCAGAGGGAGGGGAGGGAAGAGTGGGGGTAAAGAGGAGAGATCAACCAAAGGACTTGTGTGCATGCATATGAGCCTAACCAGTGGTTAAGTACAACAGGGGAGTTGGGGCATGTGTGTGAGGGGTGTGGGATGGGAATGGGGGGATGAGGACAAATATGTGATACCTTAATCAATAAAGAAATTTAAAAAAAGTTTTATGTTGATCTGGCTAGGAAATTAGGCTATTAATGTTTGCTTTAGCTATAGATCTGAGAGGCTCCATTTTCTCTAGCATTCCTGTTTTTGTCTCTTCTGTTTTCTTAGAAAGTACTTCTTAAATAGTGCTATGTCATGCAGCTCTCTCAGCAGTAATCCTCTGTAACTAAACTAGAGCCCTCTGATGTGCCAGGAAGTGATTGAGCAGAGGAAACATTCTATAGTTTTAGGATAAATCTCAAATTTTTTAGTTGACTTTATTCCCAGGGCTGGCTATGTCCTGAAGAAAAGCTTTTAAGCCTATTTTTTCTTCTTTTAATGTGAGTCCAGGCATATAAAATAGACTGGAATTGTCTAATAGCTCCTTCTTCCAGATCATTTAAGGCTCTGATAGTTTCCCTTGAGGGCAGGCCTTTATTAAGGAGAACATACTTCTATGGATGTTTTCTTAAATGGCTAATTTTCCTTTCCTGTCTCCCTAAAGCATGAGTTATTTTTTTTCTCAGATATTCATCAAGATAAGCTGGTGAGGGTTCTGATAGTAAAATTCACATAAAAGTGTGAGGTAGGGTCTTAACACTAGGCTCTCAGGAGCTTTAAACTGTCATACATCCACAACCAGTCTCTAGTAATTAGTCAATTACTGCTTACTTATACCTATTAGGTATTAGTCTCAGTAACTATGCTCCCAATAAGCTGTGATTCTCTGTAGTTGATGGTATACCCAGTGTTTAGAAATATAGATTGTCCTGTGATATCAATACTTCTTTATCTCTAACTTGTTAGATATAGTTGATTTTCTGTTTATTCAGTGTTGTTTTTTATTCTAGTGATGACTTCCTTGCTTTTTATGTGTCAGAGCAGAAATGGTTAATTCTCTCCTTCATCTTTGAAAGATAATTTTGATTTATATAGAATTCTAGTATGGAGTTTTTATTTTAGCCTCCAAGTGTTTGATTTTTTTTCATTGTTTTTATTGTAGTTGATTTCTAATTTTATGCCATTATGGTCTGAGAAGATGCTTATTATGATTTCTATCTTCTTGAATTTGAAGAGACTTTGCCTGTGTCCTAATATGTGATCTATCTTTGAAAATGTTCCATGTGCACTGGAGAAGAATATATATTCTGTAGCTTTGGGGTGAAATGTTCTAAATATGTCAATTAAGTCCATCTGATCTAGTGAGTCATTTAGGATTACTGTTTCTTTGCTGATTTCTTTGTTTAGATTATTTATCCAGTAGTGTCAGTGGGGTATTAAAGTCCCCTACTATGACTGTATTGCTATCAATCTCTCCCTTGATATCCTCCAGGAGTTTTTTTTTTTTTATGTATTTGGGTGCTCCTGTATTGGGTGAATATATGATTACCAGAGTTATATCTTCCTGTTGAATTGTTCCCTTTAGTATTATGTAGTGGCCTTCCTTATCTCTTGTTATGGCCTTCACTTTGAGGTCTATTTTTATCAGATATAAGTATTGCAACCCCAGCTTTTTTCTCATTTCCATTTGCCTGAAAAACGTTTTTCCATCCCTTCACTCTCAGTCTGTGTGAATCCTTTGTTCTGAGGTGCGTCTCTTGCAGACAGCAAATATATGGGTCATGTTCTCTTATCCATTCAGCAACCCTATGTCTTGATTGGGGCATTTAATCCATTTATGTTTAATGTTATTATTGATAAGTACTTGTTTGTTGTCATATTTATCCTTAATGTTTGTGTTTCTTCTTGCCTTTCTGTTTCTTCTTTTTACAGCAGTCCCTTTAGCAATTCTTGCATTGCTGGCTTGGTAGTGATAAATTCTCTTAGCCCCTTTTTGTCTGTGAAATTCCTGATTCCACCTTCAATTTTGAATGATAGCCTTACTGGGTATAGTATTCATGGGTTCAGTCCCTTGCTTTGCATCATTTTGTATATTTCATTCCATTCCTTTCTGGCCTGGTGTGTTTCTGTTGAGAAACCTGTTGATATTCTAATAGGAGATCCCTTGAGGGTAACTTTCTGTCTCTCTCTGCCAGCCTTTAAGATTCTTACTTTGTCGTTGGTGTTTGCCAATTTAATTATGATGTGTCTTGGTGTCAGTTGTTTGGGTTCATCTTGTTTGGGACTCTATGTGCTTCTTGGACTTGCATAGTTTTTTTCTTGCCAATATCAGGGAAGTTTTCTGTCATTATTTCTTCAAACAGGTTTTCTATTCCTTGCTTCTATTCCTCTCCTTGTTTTACCCCTATTATTCGAAGGTTGTTTCGTTTTGTGTTGTCCCAAAGCTCCCTTAGGCTCTCCTCTTGCTTTTTAAGTCTTCTTTCCAGTTGCTGCTGTGTTTGTGTGTTTTTTTCTATCTTGTCTTCTGCTTCGCTGATGCGGTCCTCAACCTCTTCTAGTCTAATGTTTAAGACTTCCATTGTGTTTTTTATTGCAGCTATGTCGTTCTTCATCTCCTCTTGGTTCTTTTTCATGTTGGTGACATTCTCATTCAGCTCCTTATAGTTCTCATTGAGTTGAGTGTATTTGTCATTGAGTTGTGTGTACTTGTCATCCAGCCGTTTGCGCATCCTTATAACCATTACTCTGAATTCTTTCTCTGATATGTTGGTAGCCCCAATTTCACTTAACTCCCTTTCTGGTCATTCCTCTTTTTCTTTCCTTTGGGGATTGCTTTTTTGTCTTCCTATGTTTTGCTCTAACGTTTTAATTATATATCCGATTGCTTTGCTACCCAGGTTCTTTTGGGGATGGTGTTACTGGTGTGATCTCTCAGGTCTCCTGAGCTTGGTAATCTAGTGTAGCTCCCTACTTGAGCTATTTGGGTTCTCTTGATGTAGGCCTGTGAGCTGGAAATGCGCAACTGTGGTTTCTAGAAGTCAGCAGCCTTGGGGGGGTTGTCCCAATTTTTGCTGTCTTGCATCCTAAATTGAAATCACGTGTGCCCAGCATGGTCTCACAGTGACACCCAGGAAACGTATGTTTGGGTGATGGGGCTCAGTGGGCCTGCACTCTAGAAAGGCATGACTGTGGTGTCCAGAGTTCTATAGTTGTGGGGTAGGCAGACTCAGCTTTTGCTGCTGCACCTGTGGTGGATAGGCAGATGCTCCCAGTGGCAGCTTACTGGGGCACCTGTGGTTCATTGCCAGCGAGGTACACTGAAGCACTCTGAAGGGCCCTGGCACTGAAGCCACACAATTTAGGCATCTGTAGGCAGGTATCCAGGATGAGTGAATTCAGAATTTCTACTGCTGGGGGGAGTGTGACCCTGTTTGTCCAAGATCGCACCCAGAGAGAGCTCACAGCAGCTCCCAGGAGCTGCCTAGGAAGTGGTGTGCCCTGGATGCCTGCGCGCTGGAAATGCACAAATGTGGTGTCCAGAGTTCTGCCACTGAGGAGGGGGGAAGTTGCACTTGCTACTGCTGGAGTGGTGTACCTTTGGAGGTGGAGGTCCCAGGGTCCGCAGGACTGTGGGTGGAGTGGCAGGATTTTGGCTGGAGTGGCTGCTGGGTTTTTGGCAGTTCTGAGGCCTGTCTGGTTGGTGGTGCTGATGAGTTCCTAGAAAAGGCTGCTCTCCCCTTCAAGATTGTGTGGGCTCCATGCCTGAGTCCCACAGTCCGGGGAGTGCCCGCAGCAGTGGTAGTCTCTCCCTGTCCAAGAGACCCTGCTCTGCCAGCCCCTGCTACTCCTGTGTGGATTCAACTGTCCCTCACTCACTCACACACTCATCGCACACATCCACACACTCTCCTTTCATTCCCTCCCTCACTCACTTCCTCTACCTCACCTCCATGCTGCCAGCTGCCATCTTTCTGTCTGGAGTTTTCATTTTAAATAATTCAAAAATTTGATTCAACTCTCTTCTTGCTTAATAGTTTCTGAAGTGCAGTTCACTAAAATTCATACATTCGTTTCTTATAGGTAAGGAATTTTTAAATTTGTTTTATTTATATCATATCTGTGTCTATTTCTCATGCTTTATTTATACTGTGCTTTTTATTGCTTTTCAGAATGTCTTATAATTGTGTGTGTGTGTTTGTGTGTGTGTGAGAGAGAAAGAGTGCTATTTATCTATACTTATAAAAGGGTAATATGATAATTAGACCGGGTGGACCAGACATCTGACATCCTTCCAGACAAAGCCACAGTGGTGGGAGCCAAGGCAGAGGCGTTAGGGGCAATCAGGCCAGAAGGGGAGCAAGCAGTTAGGGGCAATCAGGCCAGCAGCAGAGGACAGTTGGGGGGCAATCAGGCTGGCAGGGGAGGGCAGTTGAGTTAGGGGACAATCAGGCTGGCAGGGGAGAGCAGTTGGGGGCAATCAGGCCGGCAGGGAAGGGCAGTTGGGGGTGATCAGGCCAACAGGGGAGCAATTAGGTGGCGATCAGGCCAGCAGGGGAGTGGTTAGGGGCAATCAGACCAGCAAAGGTGGTTAGGGGTGATCAGGCAGGCAGGCAAGTGAATGGTTAGGAGCCAGCAGTGCAGGATTTTGAAAGGGATGTCCAACTGCCTGTTTAGGCCTGATTTCAGATAGGAGAGGGTACAGGCTTGGCTGAGAGACAGCCCCTCCCAGTGCTTGAATTTCATGCACCAGGCCTCTAGTCCTATATAATAAAGAGGTAATATGCAAATTGACCCTCACAACCTCGCACAAGATGGCTTCCCCCATGTAGTCAAAGATGGCCACCACAAGATGGCTGGCAGGGGAGGGCAGTTAGGGACAACCAGGCCAGCAGGGGAAGGTAGGTGGGGGCAACCAAGCCTGCAGGGGAGGGCAGTTAGGGGCAACTAGGCCAGCAGGGGAGAGAAGTTAGGGGTGACTGGGCCAGCAGGAGAGGGCAGTTGGGGATGACCAGGCCTGCAGGAGAGGGCAGTTAAGGGTGACGAGGCTGGCAGGGGAGGGCAGTTGGGAGCAACCATGCCTGTAGGGGAGGGCAGTTAGGGGAGACAGGCTTGCAGGGGAGGGCAGTTGGTGGCAATTGGGCTGGCTGGGGAGGGAAGTTGGGGGCAATTGGGCCAGCAGGGGAGCAGTTAGGCATAGATCAGGCTGTCAGGGGAGTGGTTAGGGGGTGATCAGGCTGGCAGGCAGGCGAGCAGTTGGGATCCAGCATTCCCACATTGTGACAGGGATGTCCTACTACCGGTTTAGGCCAGATTCCACAGGGACCTGGCCTAAACCGGCAGTTGGACATCCCCTGAGGGTTCCCATATTGGAGAAGGTGCAGGCTGTGCTGAGGGACCACCCCCCCAAAGCATGAATTTCATGCACTGAGCCTGTAGTCTATATCTATAAAAAGCCAGTGCCGTGATGACCAGGACAACCAAATGACCAGTTACCATGAGGTGCATTGAGCACTTCTTAGACCCTCCCCTGTGGCCCACAGGCTCTGATCACAGCAAGGCAGACAGTGGGCGGGTGGGGCAGTGAGCGCGGCGGGGTGGTGGGAGGGTGGCCGGGGCGGCAAACATGTTGAGCAGCTCTGGGAGGGTGGGCGGGGATGCAAGTGCAGTGGGGCGGCAGTCAGGTAGGTGGAGCTGTGAGCAGCGGCGGGTTACTGCACGTGATTTCGTGTGCTGGGCCTCTAGTATATACTGTATTTTCCGGCGTATAAGACGACTTTTTAACCCAGGAAAACCTTCTCAAAAGCCAGGGGTCTTATACATCGGAAAATATGGTATTTACAATTTAGAATTAAAGTGAGTTATTGACAAATGATGGGTGGGTTACCGTATTTTCCAGTGTATAAGACCCCCGACTTTTAAGAAGATTCTCCTGGGCCGAAACCGGTTTGGCTCAGTGGATAGAGCGTCGGCCTGCGGATTCAGGGGTCCCGGGTTCGATTCCGGTCAAGGGCATGTACCTTGGTTGTGGGCACATCCCCAGTGGGGGGTGTGCAAGAGGCAGCTGATCGATGTCCCTCTCTCATCGATGTTTCTAACTCTCTATCCCTCTCTCTTCCTCTCTGTAAAAAAATCAATAAAATATATTTAAAAAAAAAAAAAAAAAAAAAAAAAAGAAGATTCTCCTGGGTTAAAAAGTCATCTTATATGCCAGAAAATACGGTATATATATATAACCCTAAGTTACCAGTCAACCGTTCAACCAGTCAACCGTTTGTCTGGTCTCTATGATGTGCACTGACCACCAGGGGGCAGACACTCAATGTAGGAGCTGCCCCCTGGTGGTCAGGATGCTCCCACAGCAGGAGTGATGCTCAGCTGTCCGACAGGCACCAGACTCCAGACTCATGGATGGTGAGCACAGTGCTACCGAGTGGCGGCAGGTGCAGTGGGGCCAGGATGAGCTGGAGTGGCGTGGCAGCGGGCCCGGGCTTGGGTTCCTCCCTGCCGCCTGACACTTTGCACACTACTACATCCTTCAGGAGATGTTGGACTTCTGGTTTCCTCCCGATCCCCTCAGGCCAGGCTGACATCCCCCGAGGGGTCCCAGATTGCAAAAGGGCTCAGGCCAGGCTGAGGGATACCACCGGTGCATGAATCCGTGCAGTAGTAATAAATAATAAATCCCTAACTAAGAAGGTCATGGTGGGTAATAATGCCCCAGGCCCATAACTTCTTTAGTGAAATGTTTTTAAGCAAGCCCTGTCCATCCCTGTCCATTGTTTTTGTGCATCTAGGTTAATACACTTTTGAAATTCCATAATACTCCTCAAAGTTGTAATCACCCTCAAGAGAGCACATAATCTTGCTAACTATCCTGCAATCCAATCATTGCCTTGCTTTCCCCCATTTTCATGTAATGTTCCTTAAGCCCCTACTTAATCTCAAATGCATAAAAGAAACTGAAAAATTGTTATTCTTGAAAACATTTGCCATCTTGCTTCTTAGCAATTGTCTTCAGTTTTGGCTCAAATAAACTCATAAAATTTTCCTGCAGGTCTGGATGTTTTTTATAACGACACTTGAAAACTAAATATGCTTTATCTAGTAACTTTTAAATAAGGCTGTGGTGCTGAGGAGATAGAAGAGGGTTAGGTAGTCAGGGACTGGACCATGGAGGGGTAATGGCACAGGGAAAACCAAGAGTAGCAGAATCTTGTGAAATAAGAGGATACAGCTTGCTGACTGCCCCACAGAGACAAATAAAAGGACCTAGAACTGAACCCATTTAGGCAGGAGTTGTTAAGACCTGCCTAGCTGGGTTCAGTAAATGGGCAGGGAAAGAAGGGTGTGTGGCATATGTGAGCTTTAAAATATATGGATGTTGCTAAGACAGGAAGCTTGCAGATAACCAATCACAAGGCAGTGAGGCATATAACCAATCCCAAGGATGTTACTAAGGCATAATTCTTTGAAAGAACCAATCAGGGGCTAGCAAAGCATATATCTACCTCAAGACAAAGAAGCACAATTGCTTCTCTCTTCTCTCTCTGATGCATTGGGTTCCTGGGTCTCCTGTGGCAGGGGATATGCTCCCCTGCGCCCACATGGACGCTGACCTACACTGGGCTGCAACATGGAATATAAGCTCTGGACACTAACCTGCTTTTGGCTCTCCTGGAACCCCAGCTGCAGCTTTTCCAAGACTGGCTTAAGGAGCATGGGACTTTGGAAACTAAGACAAAGAATCTTCAGCAGCAACCCACTTTGGCCCCTCCCTGCTTACTGCAGGGAGTCTATCTCTCAATAAACTTTGCTTCTGCTGAATTCATTCTTCATTTTTGCGAGACAACAAACTCAGACCCAAACACAGCACTTTGGTTTCAGTGCTACAATTTATGTTAATCTTGCTAGAATATTTGTTGGAATTATAGATGCCAGAGGCTTCAAATTTCTCTGGTTTCCTTGTTTTTATCTTCCTTCCTGACTTTGGCCATCCTTAAGTAATCCTCAGACAGTGTCCATATCTTGCAACTTTCAGTTGTAATCCATTACTATTACTATTACAGTGGAGCCCTGCTGATGTGATGGAAGAGTATTGGGGAGTGGGTTTTTTCTCTAGTCTTCCAAATATTTATCAGTGTTTTAATTGGCCTGTGTCCCTGGCCTGTGACTTTCATAAATGTTTCTTTTTGTATAGTTCTCTCCTCCTCCTTAGGTGAGCCATGAAAGTCAGCTGAGATTGGAATAAGCATAATGGCATTTTCTATGGCTCTGGAACAAGGCTCTTACTAAATATTTTCCCCTGTAGGATAGTTGTGTTATGGAGAAGATGCTGGGCATGTGAAACAAAGAACGACTCTTCCTTCCTCTTGACAAAATCGTGAAGGAATATATATCAGATCTTTATTATGAGAACTTGGTAGGGTTGTGGTAAAGCTCACAAATGTATGGGGGCCCCCTTAATACTGAGGCCCTCAGTTTTTCATTCTCACTTAAATCCACACTCAGCCTCCATAGGTTTGACAAAATTACCATTTAAATGTTTCTACCAGTTTATGCTCCTAAGGCTTCTTCTCCAGGCAAGAACTTACTTGTGAGCACATTCACCTATTTGTCAGATTTCAGGAAAGCAGTTTGCATGCATTCTCACCTGTCTGATGAATTCAAAAATAGTCATTGATTTTCAGTTTTTCGAGTTATTTTTCTTGTTTCAAGGAGGTAAATTATTACTTGCAAACTGTTTATATGTTGAAGCAGAAACTGGAAGTATTACATACATTATTACATAATGTTTTTTCTCTCTACACACTCCGAAGCTAAGGTGTGTGCTTTTTTTTGGTTTGGTTTTGTTTTATTACTCAATATTTTAAAGGTGTTGCCCCACTGCCTTCTCATTTGCATTGTTTCTAAGAAATCTACTGTCTTCGCTATCTTTTTTATTTTTCTACATGGAATGTGTCATTTTCTCAATTTTTTGTCACTGTTTTTTAATAATGCAATCATGATGTGATTTCATACAGTTTTCTTCATGTTTCTGGCTCTAGTGGTTCATTGATTTTTTTTTATTTGTGCTTTTACAGCTGTCATCAACTTTAGATAGTTTTCAGCAATTATTTTCTCAAAAAAATATATATATATAGTCTGTACCCTGCTCTGCCATCTTTATCATTCCAACTACACCACATATTTTAGGCTATTTGAAGTTGTCTCATATCTCACTTGTGTTCTTCTCATTTGATTTTGAATATTTTTGTTCTCTGTGTTTTATTTTATTACTATGTTGTAAAGTTCACTGATATTCATTTTTGTAATGTCTAATATGCCATTAATCTCATCCATTTAAATGTTACTTTTTATCTTTAGAAATTCTTCAAGAGATAAAATCTCTCTGAGTAGTAAGCTGGAACAATTGTAGGGCCACATTGTTTGTTTTCTTTCTCTTTTATATAAATTCCTACATATTGAAAACCATTGTTTCACATATTTTACCTGCTTTTGTTGTTTTATTTAGGATAGAGGGTAAATCTGTTAGGGGCAGAAATATAATATTGGGGACTAGCTATGTATCCAGACAATCAATGAGTCCATGCTGCTTGTCACTACTTGAGCCAATTAAGAAGAGATAGTGTTGAATCATATATGAACATTTATTCCAATAATGCCGGCAGTATGGGAGAGCAGCAGGTCATCCATAAAAATCTGCTCTGCAGCCCCCCCATAAGCCAGTACATAGGGTAGGACAAAGATTACATGGGGAAGTAGGAGGCTGGGGTGGGACTCCATTGTTTGGACAACAAAGTTGTTAATCTTTCCATGATAATAGGTATTTTTTTTTATTGTCTAAAGTTTTACATATGTCTCCTTTTTCCCCCCCAACCCCAGCCATTCCCACCCTGGGCAAGCCCCTACCACCCCAGTGTCTGTGTCCATTGGTTATGCTAAAATGCATGCATACAAGTCCTTTGGTTGCTCCCTACCCCACCCCACCTCCCCTGCCATTGGTCTCTGGATATATTTTTGTGCATCATATTATATTGATCATTATATCCCACATATGAATGAGAACATATGATATTTTATTTCTCTGACTAGCTTATTTCACTTATGATAATGCTCTCCAGTTCCATCCATGCTGTTGCAAATTATAAAAGTTCATCTTTTTTATAGGAGTGTAGCATTCCATTGTGTAGATGTAACACAGTCTTTTGATCCACTCATCTGCTGATGGGCACTTAGGTTTTTTCCAAATCTTAACTACTGTAAATTGTGCTGCTATGAACATAGGGGTACATATATACATTTTGATTGGTGTTTCTGTTTTCCTGGGATATAGTCCTAGAAGTGAGATCACTAGGTCAAATGGGAGTTCCATTTTTAAAATTTTGAGGACACTCCCTACTGTCTTCCACAGTGGCTGCACCAGTCTGCATTCCCACCAGCAGTGCACAAGGATTCCTTTTCTCCACATCCTCACCAGCACTTGTCGTTTGTTGATTTGCTTATGATAGCCATTCTGACAGGTGTGAGATGGTATCTTATTGTTGTTTTCATTTGCATCTCTCAGATGACTAGGGACTTTGAGCATGTTTTCATGTGTCTCTCGGCCTTCTGTATGTCCCCTTTAGAAAAGAGTCTACTTAGGTCCTTTGCCCATTTTTTTAAATTTAATAAATTTTTATTGTTCAGATTATTACAATTGTTCCTCTTTTTTCTTCCCATAGCTCCCCTCCACCCGGTTTCCACCCCACCCCATGCCCTTACTCCCCCACCCACTGTCCTCATCCATAGGAGTGCACTTTTTGTCCAGTCTCTTCCCACACACCCCACACCACTTTCCCCCGAGAATTGTCAGTCCACTCCCTTTCTATGCCCCTGATTCTATTATATACACCAGTTTATTCTTTTCATCAGATTTTTTATTCACTTAATTTTTAGATTCACTTGAAGATAGATATGTATTTGTTGTTCATAATTTTTATCTTTACCTTTTGCTTCTTCTTCCTCTTCTCAAAGAATACCTTTCAGCATTTCATATAATACTGGTCTGGTGGTGATGAACTCCTTTAGGTTTTTCTTATCTGTGAAGCTCTTTATCTGACCTTCAATTCTGAATGATAGCTTTGCTGGGTAGAGTAATCTTGGTTGTAGGTTCTTGCTATTCATCACTTTGAATATTTCTTGCCACTCTCATCTGGCCTGCATAGTTTCTGTTGAGAAATCAGCTGACAATTGTATGGGTACTCCCTTGTAGGTAATTAACTGTTTTTCTCTTGCTGCTTTTAATATTCTCTCTTTGTCTTTTGCTCTTGGCATTTTAATTATGATGTGTCTTGGTGTGGTCCTCTTTGGATTCCTTTTGTTTGGGGTTCTCTGCACTTCCTGGACTTGTAAGTCTATTTCTTTCACCAGGTGGGGGAAGTTTTCTGTCATTATTTCTTCATATAGGTTTTCAGTATCTTGCTCTCTCTCTTCTTCTGGCACCCCCATAATTTGGATGTTGGTACGCTTGAGGTTGTCCAAGAGGCTCCTTACACTATCTTCAAATTTTTGGATTCTTTTTTCTTTTTGCTTTTCCAGCTGAGTGTTTTTTTCCTCTTTGTATTTCAAAACTTTGACTTGATTCTTGCGATCCCCTAGTCTGCTGTTAGGTCTCTGTATAATATTTTTTATTTCAGTCAGTGTATGTTTAATTTCTAGTTGGTCCTTTTTCATATCCTCGAGGGTCTCGCTAAATTTATCTGCCTTTTCTAGGAAATTCTTGAAAAACCTTATAACTGTGGTTTTGAACTCTATATCCAGTTTTTTGCTTTCCTCCATTTCTTTCATTTGTGATCTGTTTCATTGTCTCGCATTTTGGCTGCTTCCCTGAGTTGGTAGAGTAGCTTTGTGTGGTAGGTGTCCTAAGGGCACAGTGGCTCAGCCTCCCCAGTTACCTGAGGTGGACACTCTTGGTGCACCCCTTTGTGGACTGTGTGGTCAGCCTTGTTGTAGTTAAGTCTTGATTGTTGTTGGTATCACTGGGAGGAATTGGCCTCCAGGCCAATTGGCTGAGAGGATCAGCTGTGTCTACGCCGGGAGAACTTCCGTGCTGGAGAAAGCCTTATGAGACAAGACTTACAAAATTGCAAAAGCCTCTGTGCTCAGCTTGGATGGGGCGGAGTTTCAGGGCGGAGCAGACAGCCTTGGTTTCCTGTCAGCCCTGCCCTATGAGGCCCCTGAGTCTCAGTGTCCCTTGGTAATTGCTGCAAGCACCTCTGAGAGAAAGCCACCCTCGAGTTTCGCCCACTGCCAGACAGTCCAGTTTCTCCCCAAATGAGTCTGGGTTCCCAGAAACTTGCCCAGAACTGGAGTTCAGTGCAGTCGGGAACTTCCATCTCCCTCCTTCTTTAGAAAGCCACCCACGCACTCAGCTGCCCGTGCATTCAGCAGTCAGTCCTCTTTGTGCGCACACGCCTCCGAACCTCTGCCTTCCGCAGCTCCCAAGTCTCAGTGTGCTTTCTCTTTTCCTGACAGTCCAGATTCCCCCCAAATGAGTCTGGTTTCCCAGAGTCTCGCCCAGGACTGGAGTTCAGTGCAGTAGGGAGCTTCTGTCTCCCTCTCGCTTTTGAAAGCCAGCCGCGTACTTAGCCACCTGTGCATACAGCGGCCCATCCTCTCCACACACGCGTCTCCGTACCTCAGCCTTTTGCAGCTCCTCTGAGTCTCAATGTGCTTTCCTCTTTCCTTCTAGTTGTAGAATTTCCACTCAGCCAGCTTTCCTGTGGTTCTGGATGGTGTCCATTTTGTCTTTTAGTTGTAGTTTTGATATTGTTGGGCGAGGCAGCAATTTAGGTGTTTACCTATGCCATCAACTTGGTTTCTCTCCCTTTGCCCATTTTTTTTATTGGATTGTTTATCTTCCTTTTGTTAAGATGTATGAGTTCTGTGTAGATTTTTGAGATTAAACCCTTATCTGAAATATCATTGGCAAATAGGTTCTCCCATGCAGTGGGCTTTCTTGTTGTTTTGTTGATGGTTTCTTTTGCTGTGCAGAATTTTTTTTATTTGGATATAGTCCCATTTGTTTATTTTCTTCTTAGTCTCCCTTGCCGTAGAAGCTGTGCCGGTAAAGATATCGCTATGACATATGTCTGCTATTTTGCTGCCTATAGAGTCTTGAAGGATATTTATGGTTTCCCATCTTACATGTAAGTCCTTTAGCCATTTTGAGTTTGTTTTTGTGTATGGTGTAAGTTGGTGATCTAGTTTCATTTTTTTTATGTATCTGACCAAATTTCCCAGCACCATTTATTGAAGACATTGTCTTGACTCCATTGTATGCTCTTGCCTCCTTTACCAAATATTAATTGAGCATAATGGCTAGGGTTGATTTCTGGGTTCTCTGTTCTGTTCCATTGGTCTATATGTCTCTTCTTGTGCCAGTACCAGGCAGTTTTGAGAACCATGGCTTGGTAATATAGCTTGATATCTGGTATTGTGATCCCTCCAACTTTGTTTTCTTTCTCAGGATTGCAGTGGCTAATTGGGTCTTTTTTAATTCCAGATGAATTTTTGGAGAGTTTGTTCTAGATATTTGAAATACGCCCTTGGTATTTTAATGAGGATTGCATTGAATCTGTAGATTGCTTTAGGTAGTATGGACATTTTAATGATGTTGATTCTACCGAACCATGAACACGATATGTTTTTCCATCTGTTTATGTTTTTCTCTCTCTCTTTTTTCAGTGTCCTGTAGTTTTCTGAGTACAGGATTTTTACCTCCTAAATTAAGTTTATTTATAGGTATGTTAATTTATTGGTGCAATGGTAAATGGGATTGTTTTCTAAATCTCTCTTTCTGTAAGTTCACTATTGGTGTATAAAAATGCCATAGATTTCTGGGCATTAATTTTGTATACTATAACATTGCTGAATTCATTTATTAATTCTAATAATTTTTGACAGAGTCTTTAGGGTTTTCAATATACAGTATCATGTCATCTGGGAACAATTAAAGTTTTATTTCTTCTTTTCCAATTTGGATACTTTTTATTTCTTCTTCTCATCTAATTGCCATTGCTAGCACTTCCAGTACTATGACGAACAGGAGTGGTGGAAGTGGGCATCCCTGTCTTGTTCCTGTACTTAGAGGAAATGGCTTTAGTTTTTGCCCATTGAGTATGATGTTGGCTGTAGGTCTGTCATATAAGGCTTTTATTATCTTGAGGTATGATCCCTCTATTTCCACTTCACTGAGGGTTTTTATCAAGAAAGGGTGTTGGATTTTGCCAGTTGCTTTTTCTGCATCAATTGATAAGACTATGTGATTTTTATCTTTCAATTTGTTTATGTGATGTATCACGTTTATAGATTTGTGGATATTGTACTATCCTTGCATCCCCGGGATAAATCTTACTTGGCCATGGTGTATGATCTTTCTGATGTATTGCTGGATCCAATTTGCTAGAATTTTGTTGAGGATTTTGTCATCTATGTTGATGAGGGATATTGGCCTGTAATTCTCTTTCATTGTGTTGTCTTTATCTGGTTTTGGTATTAGGGTGATGCTGGCTTCATAGAGGGAGCTTGGAAGTGTTCCTTCCTCTTGAATTTTTTTGGAATAGTCTACGGAGGATAGGTTTTAGTTCTTCTTTGAATGTTTGGTAAAACTCCCCTGTGAAGCCGTCTGGCCCCTGGCTTTTGTTTGCTGGAAGCTTTTTGATGACTGCTTCAGTTCCTCCATAGTTATTGGTCTATTGAGACTTTTAGATTCTTCCTGATTGAGTTTTGGAAAGTTGTATTTTTCTAGGAATATGTCAATTTCCTCTAGATTGTCTAGTTTGTTGGAATAGAGTTGTTCATAGTATTTTTTTTTTTTTTTACAATCCAGTGTATTTCTGTGGAGTCCGTTGTTATTTCACCCCTTGCATTTCTGATTTTGTTTATTTGGTTCCTCTCTCTCTTTGCTTCTTGGTGAGCCTGCCTAGAGGTTCATCAAACTTATTTATCCTTTCAGAGAACCAGCTCTTGGTTTTATTGATCTTTTGTAATTTTTTTTTTGTCTCCATGTCATTTATTTCTGCTCTGATCTTTATTATCTCCTTTCTTCTGCTCACTCTGGGCTTTTCTTGTTGCTCACTTTCTAAGTCTTTAAGTTGTACCATTAGATAATTTATTATCATTGTTTCTTGTTTTTTGAGGTAGGCCTGTAGAGCTATAAACTTCCCTCTCAGGACTGCTTTCACTGTGTCCCATAAATTTGGGATTGTTGTGTTTTAATTGTCATTCATTTCCAGGATGTTTTTAATTTCTTCTTTGAACTCTTTGGTAACCCAATCATTGTTTAATAGCATGCTATTCAGCTTCTAATTGTTTGAATTTTTAATTTTTTTATTGTAGTTTATTTCTAATATTATGCCATGGCAGTCTGTGAAGATGCTTGATATGATTTCAATCTTTTTGAATTTGGAGAGACTTTGCCTGTGACCCAATATGTGGTCCATCTTCAAATTTCCCATGTGCACTTGAGAAGACTCATCCAATTTTTTAAAAAGTAAGAGCATTACATTATACTAGTTTGACCAACTTAATGGGGTTCAAATGACATAGTTCCTATTTTAGGCCTAAAGTTTACAGGTATCTTTGTTTCTGATTTTGCACTCTTGGATCCCATTAACCATGCTGTAAAAATGTCCAAGATAGAGAAGTTAAACTCTGATAATATGGTTGCTAAATTAAAGAACATGTAACTTTGGAGTTTAGGGAGCTATTGTGAATCATACCTTTCTATTTTACCTATTGGTATGATCATATCCATGTAAATAAACCATAATGCCTCACCTATTATTTTCCATATTCGAAGTCTTTGAGGAGTAGACAGGCTCATTCCCTTGATGACTATTATGAAATTATAATTAGAAAATTAATTTGGCTATTTACATTTGTGCAAACTTACTATATAATTGTTTTCTGCAACATGCTGTAAACAAAAATGGATAAGTCAAAGACTCTAAAGCAGGATGTGAGGAGGCAGATCAATATATTTTCCTTTTAAGCAGAGCAGAATGTTCATTTATTTTCCCTTACTACTTTTTGTGGAGTTTTGGGTTCACTTCACTCTCAAAATTGCTTCTCTTTCAGACCCTCATCAGTCACACTAAGATCCATTCTCAGAAGCATCATAGTTTCTCTGGAGAGCAATTTTTGGTTTCTTACTTGTGCACCAAAGCCATGGCTGGAAGCATGCAATTGGAGAGGAGATAAGCCCAATAGGGCCAGAAGTTTAAAAAATTAATTATTTTGAAAATTGCTCTATTTCCTGCTCTCAATCTTTCATTTGTTTACCCTAAGCATGTACCTTCTTTGGGGTTTATTAGAAAATAACCACTATTACCTCTATTCAGTTTTGTTATTTTCTCAATAAATTTAGTGCCATTGCCCCTGTAACTTGTAAGAATTCCACTAAAATTTGAGTTCCAGAAAACATTTTTTCTGGTTTGTAAGAATTATTAGGCTTGTGTTGATTGCCTTAAATATTTTCTACTACTATATTGAAGAGGAATATTGAGATTTTAAACATCAAAACACTAGATTTGAATCTTGGTTCCACCACTTAATAATTTGTGATCTTGGGGAAATTGTTTAACCATATTAAATCTAAGTTCTAAAACATGATAATATATTTTATTCCAGGGGCATGATTTGGAGGATTATGTGCCATAAGTAGCCTGAGTCTAACATGTAATAAATATTCATTATACCAGTATATAGATGTTGTTCCTATTTTTATTATTGTAAGACACATATTACAGACCAGTTTTTTTTTTAAACTAGAAACTAGCTAATTTTCTACTCCTATATTTTTTTCATAATATCCCCTAATGCTATTGGTATGCCAATTAGTCTACTAATCAATTTGCTAACATATGTAAATGAATTTGATATATTTAGAAATAAATTGTGTAGATGACCAATTCAGATAAGCCTGCTGCAGTTGTTGTGCTATGAGAGTAATTAAACAAGGATGTTAAAAGCGGGTTATTTTACTTGTTATATACAACCATTTGAAGCTAAAAATCAATTCAATAGAAACACACACACACACACACACACACACACATATTATCTGACGTAACTGGAAAAAAAAAACTGCAGTTACTATAGTAGAAACCAAGTGAGCCCTAGTTGGTTTGGCTCATTGGATAGTGTCAGCCTGCAGACTGAAGGGTCCCAGGTTCGATTCTGAACAAGGGCACATGCCTGGGTTGCAGGCTTGATCCCCAGTGTGGGATGTGCAGGAGGCAGCCAATCAATGATTCTTTCTCATCATTGATGTTTTTATCTCACCCTCTTTCTTCCTCTCTGAAATCAATAAAAATATTTTTTAAAAAATGAAATGACAATTGCACAAAAGGTCAGAAATATTGAAAGCTGTGGCTCTGCTGCAAGGTATCTATTGATCTAAAAACAAGCAGATGGTTGAAAAATATTTTTACATCACTATTAAAATAATGGAAGTTTTATCAATCTTTTTTGAGTTTCCTGATCTTGTATGGTAGAAAGCTAAAGTTTCATCATATATTTGATCTCATATTTATTATAATAAAAACACAGCTCATAATAAAACATTCAATACTCTTGTCTTCATCATATTGGATTAATATCTAGGATAAGTTTGTGTGTGAGTCTCTGTGTATATAAAGAATTATTCAGATCTACATCAGTTGTATGTTTGAAAAAAATATATATATACATTCTTTGTTTCTCCATAGAAACTTGGTTTATTACTTTTCGTGCATTCTGAGGACTATTGTCAAGATATTAATAAAGTCTAGACACATTATCTCCTTACACTAATATATTTTTTTCTAAGCTTCCAAATACTTATTTTATTAAACAGGGACTGTGGAGATAGTGTTTTAATAAAACTACAGCATGTTTTATCAGTGCAGCTTGCTTTTTACTTTTGTTTCATTGTTTCTCTTTGTACATCCTATTCAATATAACCTTCACTTGGGATGGTGTCTTCATTTATGTTATTTCTAAGGGAACATTTTTATTGTAGAAAATACAATAAACTCAGTAAAAAATATAGTCATAAAGAAAAGTGTAAATCTCAAATTCAATACAACATTATAAATCCTCTTTTAAGCAAGCTATCTTTCAAATTCAACCCTATTCCAATTATATACATACAAAAATTCTGCAAATTGCAATACAAGGTAAAGTCTTCAAACTACAGTATGCTGCACAATGCATTCTCATTTACTCAGACCTTAAGTATCTGGATCTCTGAGTCAACAAAATACAGGGTGGGGCAAAGGCAGGTTTACATTTGATTATATGGAAAATAATATAATTAATAAATAATAATATGAGAATAAACTGTATTTTGTGTACTCACAACTGTAAACCTACTTTTGCCTAATCCAGTATAATAGCTTATGGCCTTCTGTGGGCTCCAAGAATCGAGAGAGAGAAAGAGAGAGAGAGAGAGAGAGAGAGAGAGAGAGAGAGAGAGAGAGAGAGAGAGAGAAGCCTAGGATAGGTACTATCCTATTCCTGTGGTACAGACTTTTATACTTCCTTAGTCAAGGAAATGAGTATCTTAGGCCATTTTGCTGGATTTGATGTATAGAAAGTATCTGGTTCCAATCTTTTGGAATATATAAGGTTGTGCTGATTTTTATAAATGACTAGGAATACATGTATCAGATATCTACAGGTAGTTATTAAGCACTGATTCTGAGCTATGGTAGAGGTAGTTAATACACAAATCTTTTAATTTCTTCTCATAGAATACTTTTTGATCAGATTAAGAAAAGACACAAGTCAGTTACAATTTTCTAAAATTATACAAACATACACACACATGTCTCTATGTGTGTGCATATGCACATATATACATATTATCTAGATCAGATATAATGTTGAAAATTCTTTTTTTCTTTTTAAGAAAATTTCAGTGAATTTATTGAGGTGACATCCTATATAATAAAAGCCAAATATGCTAAGTGTCTGGTCCTCTGGTTGACCATTCAACCAATCAAAGCATAATATGCTAATGATACGCTAAGGCAGCTCAACCATTCGCTATGACATGCACTGATCACCATGGGGCAGATACTCTGACCGGTAGGTTAGCTTGCTGCTGGGGTCTGGCTGGGTGAGATGGGGACTGGGCGAGATGGGCTAGACATGCCCTGGAGACCTCCCACGGTCCCTCCCCAGTTGGCCAACCTCTCGCATCCCTCCCCAGCCCCAGTTGTGCACCCGTGGGGTCCCTCAACCTGGTCTGCACCCTCTTGCAATCCAAGACCCCTCAGGGGATGTCGGAGAGCCAGTTTCAGCCCAATCCCACAGGCCAGGCTGAGGGACCCCACTGGTGCACGAATTTGTGCACCAGGCCTCTAGTTGCTTAATAAAATTATATAGGCTTCAGGTGTACAATTATATAATATATCATATGTATATTGTATTGTGTGTTCACCACCCCAAGTCAAGTCTCTTTCCATCACCATTTTCCCCCTTCTTCACCTTCTTCTACCTCCTCCATCCCTCCTTTCCCTCTGGTAATCACCATACTAATGTCTGTGTCTATCAGGTTTTTTTTAATTTAATTTCTTCACCTTAATGTGGATGTTAATAAGTGATTTTAAAAAATCCTCACTAAGGATATGTTTTTTTTATTGATTTTAGAGGGAGACTTGGATGTGAGAAACATCAATCCGTTGCCTTTGGTACATGCCCTGACTGTGAATTAAACCCACAAACTTTTTGTGTAATACAGGATGATGCTCCAAGCAACTGAGCCATCCAGCCAGGGTAGTGTGTGATTTAAAAAAATAAAACCTGGATATATTGAAAATATACTAAAAATTATGGTTTAAATGATATATTATGTAATTGCCTTAGATTCGCTATAAAATAGTCCAGCCAGGAAAAAATAAAAAATAAAGAATAGGTGGTATAGAAAGAACAAGAATAGTGAAATGCTAATTATTGTTGAAGTTAGATGATATGTTTCATTGTATAATTTTTCCTAATTTTGTCAATGTTTGAAATTTTCTATAATGAAGCTAAAAATAAGCAAATTTACAGATTAAAAAGAAGAAACACAAATACTCTATATAGCACACTAAAAGCAATAACAACTGAGAAATGACAGGCTGACATAAAAATGGAGACATTATCAAAATAAAAGCTAAGAACTCAGAAAGCCAGAAATTTGGGGGCATTTTATTCAACAGCAAAAGGCCAAGATTGAAACTTACTTAATTGTTGTAAAATGTGTATTTTTTCAATAAAATGGAAGTTTGTACACATATATATATTTTTTAGTTTTTTAAAGAAAATTTGTAATTTTAAAGTTACCAGTTTAACTTCAGAGGTAGCAACAGAAAGTCACATACTCTTTTTTACAGAAAACACTTGGTTCTTAGTAAAATAAATCTTCAATAAGTCAGCAATGATTGAATGACCTAGATTTGTGTGTGTGTGTATGTGTGTGTGTGTGTTTGTGTGTGTGTGTGTGTGTGAATGTGTTTGTGTGTATATGTGTGTGAGTTTACAAAATTGTCTATTTCTCATATGCCTCTATATGTGTTCCAGAAAGAAGAAAAACTCACAAGATGGTTGAAGATCTTTTTCACAAATAAAATGTAAACATTGATATGCTGTTTCCTTCTGTTTTAAAGACCATTTATTTATCAAATTATTTATTGAGTATCTACTGTATGCCAGATACTTGTGATACATCAGTGAAAAAGTAGACAAAAATCCCCGCTTTCATTAAGTTTTCATTATACTGAGAAGAGACATAAAAATGTAAATAAAATTAAAAGATAAATAGACAGACATACAGGAAAGAAGAAGGAAGGAAGGAAGGAAGGGAAGATGAAGGAAGGAAGGAAGGAAGGAAGGAAGGAAGGAAGGAAGGAAGGAAGGAAGGAAGGAAAGAAAGAAGGAAGGGTAATAAAGGTTATGTTTCACTCTCTAAAATCAATAAATAAAATAAAGTTATATTTGAGCAGAAAATTTAAGAGATGAGGGTATAATCCATTTAGATGTGTGAGGAAAGAGTACATTCTTAATATAGGGAATGGCTAACATAAAGACCCTGAAGTGAAAATGCTTGATGTAGTCAAGGAAGTTTAAAGAGACCAGTGTGCATTTAGAAGAACAAATTGAGAAGTTAGTAGAAGATATGGTCAGAGAATTAATGAGGGACCAAAATAAGTTAGGGCCAAGTAAGGTATTGTAAAGAGTTTAGCATTTCTTCTTACCAAGATGGGAAAACATCATGGAATTTTACATTAAAAATGAATATGTTTGACTTAGATTTTAAATTATTTCATCTTTTAGATTGAGAGTAAACAGCAAGTGCTCAAAAGTAGAATAAGGGAAAACAGTCACATGCTTATTACAATAATCCATGGGAGAAATTAGAAGGGTGGAAGTGGTGATAAGAAGTCAGATTCTGGATATATTTTGAAGGCAGACCCAACAAAATGTTCCGATCAATTTGAAATATGCTATGAAAGAAAGAGGGAATCAAGGATAACTAAATGCTTATTTAGAAAGATCTTGATATATTTAGATGGCTGAACATGAGATTTGATTGTGAAGGAGAATAAAGAAAAGCAAAACTGCCTTGGTGACATATTCTCAATTCTAGGGAATATATTGCCATCATTGGAATATTCAGCAGTTGGCATAATCACAAGTCCAATGAGTGTTGAGATATGCACTGAAAACAAAAGCAATACAGGAGAATGTAAATGTAAAAACCTAAGTAATTAACTTACAAATGTCATTTTCCTTAGTTTCAAGGTATCTTTTCATTTCTTCCTTGATCTCATTGTTAACCATTCATTGTTTAGTAATATGTTATTTAGCCTCCATGTCTTTGTGTGTTTTTCAGTTTTCTTCTTGTGATTGATTTTGTTTCATAGCATTATGGTCAGAGAAGGTGCTTGATATTATTTCAAGCTTCTTAAATATAGTGAGCCTTTTATGTGTCCTAACATGTGGTCTATCCTAGAAAATGTTACATGTGCACTTGAAAAGAATGTATATTCTGCTGCTTTGGGGTGAAATGCTTTGAGGCTATCAATTAAATACATTTGATCTAGTGAGTCATTGCTGATTTTCTGTCTGAAAAATCTATCCATTGATGTTAATGGGTGTTAAAATCACTACTATGACTGTATTACTGTCAATGTTTCCCTTTATGTTCATCAAAATTTGCTTTACATATTTAGGTGCTACTATGTTGAGTGCATAAACGTATACAAAGGTTATAGCCTCTTGTTAGGTTGCTCCCTTTATCATTATGTAGTGTCCTTCTTTGTCTCTTACTATAGGCTTGGTTTTAAAGTCTATTTTGCCAGATATTCGTATTGCTATCTCAGCTATTTATCCCTTTCCATTTGCATGAAATATCTTTTTTCATCCCTTTATTTTAGTTTGTGTGTATCTTTCATTCTCCTGTAGGGCTTTTCATTGGAAATTTACTATAATGAAGATATGAAGGGTGGGGGAAAAGTCTGTTTATAGTTGTTAATATAGAAAATAATACAATAATTATCAAATACTGATACAAGAATAAACTATTGTGTTTTCTGTACTCACAACTGTAAACCTACTTTTGTCCCACCCTGTATGTTGAAATAATTATAGATAATGAATGAAAGATATAATTTTCATGCTGCAAGTAAAAATCTAAAATTAAATAGATGTATGGTGTATACAATTTAAAATGCACAAAGTGGTACTAGAAAAGTTATGCAGATCTATGTGCCTTCTATGCACACAGTCTCATTTGGTTGCATCAGACAATACATTCTTCAAAAAGTTTTCATAGTTTTTTTTTATATTTGCCTTGAGTGAAATCTATGTTTCTACAATGGCTTCAACTGGCTTAAAAGAAGTGTCATTGACAAGATTGGTGTTGTTTCTTTCATATGAGCTTTAAGTTTTCTTTTTGAATAAGGAAGTACATATTACAGACATATGGAAATTTACATGATTTAAGGCTAATGAAGTAAAGAGCAAAGGTTTCTGAATATGATTTTCCTAGAAATTAGGACAATTACTCAAAGTTAAAAAAAATACTTCAGTAGTCATTTGGACAACTAAAACTAATATTCCACAGACCTATTTTCTATAACATAAAAAATATGAAGAGGGTAAAGGGCAGGAACAAAGGGAAGAAAAATAAATAAATCCCAATATTATAAGAAAATGTTTTTGTTAATGTTAGTTTTGACATTTCATCAGTATGCAAATATTTTCATTATAAATTGTTACTGAATAAAGTTTATTTTTATTTTAAAAGTAGCCTTTTGTAAAAAATAATTTTGGACACAAATAAATTACACGGACACACTTTTTTTAGTTCTGCTTATAATTTTACTGTTCACATTAGTTTTGATGAGTTAGTCAATTTCCAAAGCCATATGTTGTACCAAAATTAAAGAAAAATAAATAACAATAACCTTGAGAAAATAAGGCAGAAGAGACCTAGCTACACATGGGCCATGATTAAAAAGCTAAAAAAATATATAGTTTTATATTTTCAAATATGGTTCTTAAATAATTTAAAGGAGGGGAGGAATATAGGGTGGAAGAAAAGGGAGAGAGCAAAATCCCTGCAGCATCATCCAGTTATTTTCAAATCCTTTAATGAATATGCTAGTGCAGTTTCCATGAATAATATGCATTCTAGGAAAATGTGGAATTTTTTGAATGAAAAACTTATGTCATGTTTATCCCATGATTTCAAGCTAATGGGTAAAAATACGTAAATCTATATTAATTAGGCATAGCCATAGCAACAGGTTCCTTTATTCTTTGAGAATTAAGACAGCATGCTTCATATTAGAGCTTTTGGTGATATAAATTATAGGTAATTTGAAAAGCTGGAAAATATGTGTGTAAAAAAGTTAGAAAAATAAAGTAAACCATGGCATCATCAGCCCGGCTTCATGCAATTGCTTCTTTTGCCTTATGGTAATGTGTCTAGTCCATGGAGATTGAATTGTCTTTTTGAGCTATATTAAGAATCAATATTATGTAGGACTTAAAAACTTAGATGTGCTCAGGTTTTGAATAAGGATTCTATGATTTATTAGTTGAATGACTGAACAATTTATTCTCAATTGTTGTGAGCTTTTTAAAAAATATATTTTATTGATTTTTTACAGAGAGGAAGGGAGAGGGATAGAGAGTTAGAAACATCGATGAGAGAGAAACATCGATCAGCTGCCTCCTGCGCACACCCTACTGGGGATGTGCCCACAACCAACTTACATGCCCTTGACCGGAATCGAACCTGGGACCGTTCAGTCCGCAGTCCAACGCTCTATACACTGAGCCAAACTGGTTTCAGCGTGAGCTTTGATTTCTTAATATGAAAAATTGAGAATACCTTGTTGCCTATCTTATACAGTCGCTGCTAATTTTAAATTAGATAATATTTGAAAGAGTATACAATTCAGCATCAATTCACAACTGGCATTCAACAAATTATAGTGATAACGTAATACAGCTTAAGAAGGAGTATGTGCAGAATATCTACTTCCAATCCTAACTCACAGAGCACCTCACCATGCTGAGCCTTGACAAGGTCCTCTCCACTCGGATTCCTCTACCTTATGTATATTCCAAACACAGTTTATATGTTGTGATATGTATTTACCAGATGCCTCTTTTTTTTTTCTCCAAAGCTTAAGATATCATGTGTTCCTGTTCTATGTCTTCAGTTCACATGTTGGCTCTCTGAGGGTAGGAGATACATTTTATTTGTATTGTAGATTCATGCACACTATAGTGCCATGCAAAGCTTCACCTCTATCCATAAAGGGTGTTTTCAAATGTTTATTGCCAAGAAACTTCAAATTATCAAGAACAAGGACTTAGAGGTTATTGAGTCAGGACTGCAAAGTATTTCAGAGAAGGGAATATAAATTTTTCTCAGTCATGTGCAAAAAAAGCTGATAATTGTCTCTTTGATTATCTGGATAAGGATAGAATAACAGAAATTGCTTATTTTTAATCATTAAATTCTTTAGCAATGAAATTGTGTTTTATGACATGGAAATCATTCCTTATTAATAATAATCTAAAAGACTATGTTCTTTTCTCAATCAAAAAAATTTTTTATGACATCAAACAAAGAATTTATAGGGTGCAATAAGGAAACTTTATTTTCTGCACCATTCATTCTATTGTCTGTTGAAAACTTGTCTGTGAGACGTGTTCTTCAATATACCTCAGATGAAATATCAAGAAATTCACAGGACTCTTTATGTAACTCAGAAGATTTTTATTTCAAGATATAAAATTTTCTTATCCTATGTTATATTTGAAAATTCTAAACTACATTCAAAGTTTCTACTCTCCCTAAGGTGATATGTATTCTTGATTGACACCTAAAGTGGGAGAGTGGCTTCTTATTTTTCCACTGTGTTTCTCTACTCATTAGGATGCCTCAGACTCCTTTGGGGTAAAAGGAAGATGGAGGGTTATTGTAAATTTTAAAAAGGAAGAGAAGAAAGGGGTAGGGAGGTTCTTGTTTGACTGGTAAAGTAAGCTGGCATTATTTTTATCTGCTCATGGTAGAAATTTATTTTATTTTATTTTACTTTATGTTAATTTGCTTTATTTATCAACTGACATTAGTACATTCAAAATGCTGTGTATCCATCACCACTATGTAGTTATGTCACCGCAAATGGAAACCTCCTATGCATTAAGGAGTCACTCCCTATTTTCTTCTCTTCTCAGATCTCGATGACCACTAATCAAATTTGTCTCCATGGATTTTCCAATCTGGATATTTCCTATAAATGATATCATATAATATGAGACATTTTGTGTCTAGATTCTTTCACTTAGCATGTTCTCAAGGTTCATCCATGTAATATTGGGTATCAGTAATTCATTCTTTTTATGGTTGAATAATAGTCATATATATATATATATATATATATATATATATATATATATATATATATATATATTAGAAGCCCGGTGCACAAAATTCGTACGCGTGGTGTGTGTCCCTCAGCCAAGCCTGCACTCTCTCCAATCTGGGACCCCTAGAGGGATGTCCAACTGCCCGTTTGGGCCCGATCCAGGTAGGATCGGGCCCAAACGGGCAGTTGGACATCCCTCTCACAATCCAGGACTGCTGGCTCCCAACTGCTTGCCTGCCTGCCTTCCTGATTGCCCCTAACCACTTCTGCCTGCCAGCCTGATCACCCCCTAACCACTCCCCTGCCAGCCTGATTGATGCCTAACTGCTCCACTGCCAGCCTGATTGCCCCTAACTACCCTCCCCTGAAGGCCTGGTCATCCTTAACTGCCCTCCCCTGCAGGCCTGTTCCCCCTCAACTGCCCTCCTCTGCAGGCTTGATTGCCACCAACTGCCTTCCCTTGCAGGTCTGGTCCCTCCCAACTGCCCTCCCCTGCTGGCCTGATCACCTACAACTGCCCTCCCTTGCAGGCCTGGTCCCTCCCAACTGCCCTCCCCTGCTGGCCATCTTGTGGTGGCCATCTTGTGTCCACATGGGGGCAGCTATCTTTGATCACATGGGGGCAGCCATCTCGTGTGTTGGGGTGATGGTCAATTTGCATATTACTCTTTTATTAGATAGGATAGAGGCCTGGTGCACGGGTGGGGGCCGGCTGGTTTGCCCTGAAGGGTGTCCCAGATCAGGGTGGGGGTTCCCTTGGGGTGTGGGGCAGCCTGGGCGAGGGGCCTGTGGTGGTTTGCAGGCCGGTCACACCCCCAGCCACCCAAGCAGAGTCCCTGGTATCTGGGATTTATTTATCTTCTATAATTGAAACTTTGTAGCCTTGAGCAGAGGCCAGGGCAGGCCAGGGAGGGTGGGAAGCTTGGCTTCCTCCATCCCTGGGGGCAACCCATGCCTCTGGCTGGCTCCAGCTCTGTGGCTGCCACCTTCTTTGTTGGGATTTATTTATCTTCTATAATTGAAACTTTGCAGCCTTGAGCGGAGGCCAGGGCCAGCCAGGGCGGGTGGGAAGCTTGGCATCTTCCATCGCTGGGGGCAACCCAAGCTTCCTGCTTGCTCCAGCTCTGTGGCTGCTGCCATATTTGTTGGGTTAATTTGCATACTTGCTCCTGATTGGCTGGTGGGCCTGGCTTGTGGGTGTAGCAGAGGTAAGGTCAATTTGCATGTTTCTCTTTTATTGGATAGGATATACCAATTTTTGTGTATTCATTTATCTGTTGATAGATATTTGGGTAGTTTCCATCTTTGAACTATTAGGAATAGTGCTGCTAGGAAACTTCATGTGTAAGTTTTTGTTTGAACAAACTGTTTTTAATTCTTCATTTAGCTGCATTTGTTTGCCCAGCCTGTAATAATAAAATTCCTCAGACTGGATGGCTTAAACAGCAGAAATGTATTTTTTCTCAGTGCTGGAAGCTAGAAGTCCAAGATCAAGGTATCAGCAAGGTTGGTGTCTCCTGAGGTATCAGCAAGGTTGGTGTCTCTCATTGGCTTGATGAAGGCTGTCTTCTTACTGTGTTCTCACATGGCTTTTCCTCTGTGCACATACATTCCTACTGTCTGGTCTTCTTATAAGGAAACCTATGCTATAGGATTATGGCCCCAGTCATTATACCCTCATTTAACCTTAATTACAACTTCAGAGATACCCTCTTACAATTCTGTCACCCTGAGGGTTAGGGATTCAACATATGAATTTGGTAGGGGTTGGGGGGCAAACTCAGTCAATAAAAACACACATCAGAGGAAATACTGGGCCACATGACAATTTCATATAACTTACTAGAGGCCCGGTGCACGAAATTCATGCATTGGGGGAGGGTCCCTCAGCCCAGACTGCACCCTTTCACAATCCGGGACCCGCTCAGGGGATGTCCAACTGCTGGTTTAAGTCTGATCCTACAGTCAGACATCCCTCTCGCAGTCTGGGACCGCTGGCTCCTAACCGCTCACCTGTCTACCTTCCTGATCGCCCCTAACCACTTGCCTGCCTGCCTGATTGTCCCTAACTACTATGCCTACCATATTTCCTTAACCCCTCTGCCTGCCATATTTCCCCTAACCACTTACCTGATAGCCTGATTATCCCTAACCACTCGCCTGCCTGCCTGTTTGCCCCTAATTGCTCGCCTGCCTGCCTGATCATCCCTAACCACTCACCTGCCTGCCTGATTGCACCTAACAACTCTGCCTGCTTGCTTGATCACCCCTAACCACCTCTGCCTTGGCTCTGCCACTCTGGCTTTGTCCAGAAGGACATCCAGAAAGTTGTTTGGCTGTCGGGTCTAATTAGCATATTACACTTTTATTATTATAGATTGTGCATCTGCCAAACTGTTTTACATAGCTGCTGCACTATTTCACAATCCCCATACCCTCACAAACCTATGTAATGTATTGTTTCATGCTTTTACTTGTTATGTGTGAGGTGGCATCTCATTGTATTTTTTAATTGCATTTTTAAAATATCTTTATTTTTTAAAGAATTACATATGTCCACTTTCTTTCCCCAATTGACCTCTCATAGCCCGCCTCCACCCCCCACCTCAGGCCTTCTCCACCCTATTGTCTGAGTTCATAGATCATGAATATATTTATACTAGAGGCCCAGTGCACAAATTCATGCACTGGTGGGGTCCCTCTGGGTGGCCTCCAGGGATCAGGCCAAAACCCACAGTCCAATACCACCTGCAGCTCCTACCTTCTGCTCCTGCTCATCCGGCCCCACTGTGTCTGCTGTGGGCTCATGCCCAATCAGTCCCCATTGGGAGAGGCTTGCGCTTCTGCAGCAGCACTCTCCAGTCATGAGCCCTGTGTCAGGCACCCTCCCAAGGGGAGTGGACTGCAGGATCAGGCTGAAACCGGCTCTCTGACATCCCCTGAGGGGTCCCAGATTGCAAGAGGGTTAAGGCCAGGCTGAGGGGCCCCACCAGTGCACAATTGGGCTGGGGAGGGACAGCAAGAGGTTGGCCAGCCAGGGAGGAACCGCGGGAGGGCTCCAGGGCATGTTCGGCCCGTCTCTCTCAGTCCCGATCAGACAGATCCCAGCAGCAAGCTAACCTACTGGTCAGAGCATCTGCCCCCTGGTGGTCAGTGCACTTCATAGCGACTGGTCAACCAGTTGACTGTCTGCTCCCTGGTGGTCGGTGCACATCAAAGCGAGTGGTTGATCAGCCTTAACATATCATTAACATATTACACTTTTGAATGATTGTTCGGTTGTTCTGCCGTTTGGTCTATTTGCATATTACACTTTTATTATATAAGACAAGTATTTTGATTGATCTCTTCCACCTACCCACCCACACGCACCTTCCCTCTGAAATTCGACAGTCTATTCCATGCTTCCATGTCTCTGGATCTATTTTTTTCATCAGTCTATTTTGTTCATTAGATTCCACATATGAGTGCGATCATGTGATACTTGTATTTTTCTGACTAACCTATTTTGCTTAGCATAATACTATCCAGGTCCCTCCATGCTGTCTCAAAGGGTAAGAAATTCTTCTTTATTACTGCTGAGTAGTATTTCATGGTATAAATGTACCACAGATTTTTTATCTACTCATCTACTGGTGGACACTTGGGCTGTTTCCATATCTTAGCTATTATAAATTTCTCTGAGATAAATATAGGGGTGCATACAGTCTTTCTGATTGATGTTTCGAGTTTCTTAGGATATATTCCTAGAAATGACATCACTGAGTCAAACAGCAGTTCCATTTGTAATTTTTTGAGGAAACTCCATACTGTTTCCATAATGACTACACTAGTATGCATTCCCACCAGCAGTGTACTAGGGTTCCCTTTTCTCCACACCATCACCAGCACTTGTCATTTGTTGATTTTTTTATGGTAACCATTATGACAGATGTGAAGTGATACCTCATTGTCATTTTATTTGCATCTCTCTGGTGATCAGTGACTTTGTGCATTTTTTCATATGTTCTTGTCCATTTTGGAGAAGTGTCTATTTAGGTCCTTGGCCAATATTTTAAATCCTTCTAAGATTTTTATGCTTTCATGACTTACATTTAAGTAATTTATCTATTTTTACTTTATTCTTTTTGATGGTGTAAGTTGGTGGTCTAGTTTCATTTTTTTGTATGTATGTGTCCAATTTTTCCAACACCATTTATTGAAGAGACTGTCTTGACTCCATTGTATGCTCTTGCCTCCCTTGTCAAATATTAATTGAGCTTAATGGCTTGGGTCAATTTCTGTGGTCTCTGTTTGGTTTCATTGATTGATATATCTTGTGCCAGTTTCAGGCTGTTCTGATTATAGTGACTTTGTAGTATACCTTGATATCTGGTATTATGATTCCTCCAACTTTGTTCCTCTTTTTCAAGATTTCTGCAGCTATGCGGGGTCATTTTTGGTTCCATATAGATTTTTGGAGCATTTGCTCTAGATCTGTGAAATATGCCATTGGTAATTTAATAGAGATTGCATTGAATCTGTAGATTGCTTTGGGTAGCACGGATATTTTAATTATGTTTATTCTACTAGTCCATGAACATGGTATATTCTTCCAGTTGGTTACATCTTCCTCTATCTCTTTTTTCTGCATCCTGTAGTTTTCTTAGTACAAATCTTTTACCTCATGGCTTAAGTTTATTCCAAACTATATTAATTTTTTGTTGTTGCAATGGTAAACGGGATTGTTTTTTAAGTTTCTTTTTCTGAGAATTCATTATTGGTGTGTAAAAATGCCATCAAGTTCTGGATGTTCATTTTTTATCCTGCTACATTACTGAATGCACTTATTAAATCTAGTAGTTTTTTTATGGAGTGTTTAGGGTTTTCTATGTACAACATATGTCATCTGAGTATAATGACAGTTTTACTTCCTCCTTTTCAGTTTGGATGTCTTTCATTTCTTCTTCTTGTCTGATCACTGTGGCTAAGACTTTCAGTACTATGTTGAATAAGAATGGTGAAAGCGGACATCTCTGCCTTGTTCCTTTTCTTAGGGGAAATGGTTTTAGTTTTTGCCCATTGAGTATGATATTGGCTGTCAATTTCTCAAATATGGCCTTTATTATGTTGAGATATCATCCTTGTATTCCCACTTTGCTGAGAGTTTTTATTTAAAAAAATGGGTGTTGGATTTTTTGAATGCTTTTTCTGAGTCTATTGATATGATCATGTGATTTTTTTCTTTCAATTTGTTTCTGTGAAGTATCACGTTTATTGATTTGAGAATATTGTACCAGCCTTGCATCCCTGGAATAAATCCCACTTTGTCAGGATGTGTGATTTTTTTAATATATGGTTATATTCAATTTGCTAATATTTTGTTGAAGATTTTAGCATCTATGTTCATCAGGAATTTTGGCCTGATGAACAGGCCTATAATTCTCTTTCCTTGCATTGTTTTTATCTGGTTTTAGAATTAGGATAATGGTTGGCTCATAGAAAGAGCTTGGAAGTGTTCCTTCCTCTTGGATTTTTTGGAATAGATTGAGGAGGATAGGTGCTAGTTCTTCTTTGAATTTTTGGTAAAAGTCCCCTGTGATGCCATCTGGACCAGGACTTTTGTTTGCTTGGAGTTTTGTGGGTTTCTGTTGTTGTTTTGTTGTTGTTGTCTGTTTGTTTTTTTACTGCTTCCATTTCATCAGTTGTTATTGGCTTAGTCAGGTTTTCTGATTCTTCCTGACCCAAATTGGAAGATTGTATGTGTGTTTCTTTTTTTTAAAGAATTTGTCCATTTCATCCACGTTGTCCAGCTTATTGACATTTAGTTGTTCATAGTATTTTCTTACAATCCTTCGTATTTTTGTGGTGTCAGTTGTAACTTCACCACTTTCATTTCTGATTTTATTTATTTAAGTCCCCTCTCTTTGTTTCATGATGAGTCAGGCAAATAGTTCATCAATCTTGTTTATCTTTTCAAAAGAACCAGCTCTTAGTTTCATTGATCTTTTGTTTTTAGCCTCTATGTAATTTATTTATGTTCTAACCTTTATTATTTCCTTCCTTCTACTTACTCTGGGCTTTTCTTATTGATCTCTTTCTAATTATTTACGTTATAGGGGTAAATAGTTTATTATTATTTTTTCTTGTTTTTTGAGGTAGGCCTGTAGTGCCAAGAACTTCCCTCTTAGAACTGCTTTGGCTCTGTCTCATAGATTTTGAGTTGTTTTGTGTTCATTGTCATTTGTTTCCAGAAAGTTTTTGATTTCTTTCTTGATCTCATTGGTAACCCATTCATTGTTTAATAACATGCTATTTAGCCTCCATGTGTTTGAATGTTTCTGAGTGTTTATACTTTAGTTGATTTCTAATTTAATTCCATTGTGATATGAGAAGATGCTTGCTATGATTTCAATCTTTTTGAACTTGTATAGACTTGTTTTGTGTACTAACATGTGGTCTATCTATGAGAATGACCCATGTGAGCTTGAGAAGAATATATATTCTACAGCTATGAGGTAAAATGATCTATAAATGTCAATTAAATCCACCTGATCCAGTGTGTCATTTAGAATCTCTGTTCCTCTGTTAGTTTTTTGTCTGGAAGACCTATCCAGTGATGTCAGTGGGGTGTTAAACTCCCTTACTATTACTGTATTGCTATCAATCTCTCCCTTAAAGTCCTCCAGAAATATTTTGTGTGTGTGTGTGTGTGTGTGTGTGTGTGTGTTTATATTTAGGTGATCTTATATTAGGTGCATATATGTTTACTAGCATTATATACTCTTGTTGGAATGATCCCTTTATTATTATGTAGTGATCTTTGTTGTCTCTTGTGATGGCTTTCATTTTGAAGTCTTTTGTCATTTATGAGTATTGTTACTTCAAGTTTTTTCTTTTTTTCTGTTTCCATTTGCACACAAATTTTTTTCCTATCCCTTCACCCTCATTCTGTGTGAGTCTTTTGTTTTGAGGTGAGTCTCCTGTAGACAGCATATAATTGGGTCATGCTTGTGTATCCATTAAGCTATCCTAAGTCTTTTGATTGGAGAATTTAATCCATTTACATTTAAGGTTACTATTGACAGGTACTTATTTATTGCCATTTTAATTCTTTATGCCTATGCCTTTTCTTCTCTCTCTGTTTCTTCTTCTCATTACAGCAGCACCTTTTGCATTTCTTGCAGTGCTGGTTTGGTGGTGCTAAAGTCCTTTAGCCTTTTTTGTCTCCGAAGCTCTTTATTTTACCATCTATTATGAATTATAGCATTGTTGGATATGGTAATCTTGGTTTTAGATCCTTGCTTTTCATTACCTTGAATATGTCATGCCATTCCCTTCTAGCCTGTAGAGTTTCTGATTAGAAATCAGCTGGCAGCCTTATGGGAGCTCCTTTGTAGTTAACAAATTGCTTTTCTCTTGCTGCCTGTAAGAATCCCTCTTTTTCTTTAATTTTTGGCATTTTAATTTTGATGTGTCTGGTCTGGTCCTGTTTGGATTCTTCTTGCTTAGGACTCTCTGTGTCTCCAGATCTTGTGTGATTTTTTCCTTCACCAGGTTAGAGAAGTTTTCTGCCATTATTTCTTCAAACACATTCTGTATACTTAGCTCACTTCCTTTCCCTTCTGGCACACCTATTATGTGAATATTTTTAAGGTCTAGGTTGTCCCAACAGCTCCCTTACACTGTCCTCCTGTTTTGTAATTGTTTTTTTTTTTCTTTTCATTTCTCTAATTGAATAATTTTTTCTCCCCTGTCTTCTAATTCACTGATCTGATCTTTGCTGTCCTCTAATGTGCTGTGTATTCCTTCCACTGTGTTCTTTATTAGTGCTATGTCATTGTTCATAGTTACTGTATCTTTTCTCATGTTGTTGAGTATCTTTGACATAATTATTCTGATCTCTATGTCTGATAAATTTATTATCTTTATTTCATTTAGCTCTTTATTTTTTTGAGAATTCCCTTATTCTGTCATGTGGGGCTTGCTTTTTTGTCTCCCCATTCTGGCTGCCTGCTTGGTTTTGTGTCTGTGTATTCAGTAGATCTGCTCTGACTCCCAATCTCTACTGAAGGCTGCTGTTTGTGATTGGCCCTGAGTACCTTGTTTGGAGCTATCAGCAATCCATAGCTTGTGGATCCCTCTGCGGGACTGTTTGCCTTTGGAAAGGACCAAAATGTGTACCAGGGACTGCGTTTCCTAGCCCCTGGCCACAAATTTAATCAGGAAAAGTCTCAAATCCTCCATAAACTCAACTCTGCCAGATGTCCCATGGATATTTAGGTATATGTAAAATATATTTGAAAATAGGTGTTCAAACAAAAACTTCTACACATGTGTTCATATCATATTAGCCAAAAAGCCTAAATGTCCATGAAATTATGGATAAAGAAAATGTGGTATGTTCATATGATAAAATGTCATTTGACTATAAGAAGAATTTAAGTACTGATATATGGCACTTCATGAGTGAACCTTGAAAATACTATGCTAAATAAATTGTCAGGCACTATGGGACATATATTATTTGACTTATATAAAACTTTGAGACCAGTGAAATATATAGAAACAGAAGGTAAATTAGTGGTTGCTTTGGGGAGGATGGGGAAATAAAAAGGTTATAGTTAAAGACTACAGATTTTCTTTTTGAGTTAAGAAAAATGTTCTAAAATTGACTGTGGTGTTGCTGCACATATTTTTAAATATACTAAAATCCAATGAATTTTGCATCTTGAGTAAATTTTATAATCCATAAGTCATATATCAATAAAGCTGTTAAAAAAGAGATAAGAAATCTATAAAACAACTACAACGAACTTCTAGGGTTATGTCAGACTCAGCAACAAATTCAGACTCCCACTTATCAAATATAAAGAAATTAGGTAATTAAAATGAAGAATTATACTAAGATAGCTGGATATGCATCAATATAACAATGATTTCCAGACTGAATATATATTTAATTATGAAGGCAAACAATGCTGTTTCTAGAAGATAATATAAGAAAATACCTGAATTAAATAGTGATAAGAAAAGACTATTTGCACATTACATACAGAATCATAAATCTAAAATAAAAGGTTGCTAAATCAAAATGCATTGAAAGTAAGATCCTCTAGTCATTATAGGACACAAGAAAGTGAAAACATAAGCCTTAGAGAAAGTATTTGCAACTTATATAACTGAAAAAGAAGTAAAAATGTACAAATCTATAAGAAAAAAAAACAGTCCCTCAAAAATGAATAATCTCACATAAGAAGGTATTTGAATGACCAATAAACATATGAGTTAATATCCATTTCAATTAGAGAAATGTAAAATAAAACTATGTTGAAATATAATTACATAAATTACCATAATAAAGTGGTAAAAAACTATGAGAAATATTGAAAATGTTAAGCAAAGAGAACTCTCATAAACTGTGGTGAGAGTTTAAATTGGTACAACCATGCTGGGGAAACCATTTGGCATCATTTGCTAATACTGAAGAGATATAAGAGGTATGGCTTAGCAATTTCAATTTGCAGAAAGAGATGTATATTAGAATGCTCTTAGCAGCTTTTAATAATTGCTCCAAATTGGAAAACCATAAAATATCTATCAAATAATAAATTGTGGTGTAGTCATGCAAAGAATTACTACAGTTGTTATTAGAAACCTAAACAGAGGTTACATACAAAATATTAAGAGAAGGAAATGACATACAAAAAAATAAACTTGTGATTCTATGTGCAAAGTGCAAAATACGGTGAAAACTAAATCATATGTTGAATAACAGATATTTAGTTGTTAATAGAATAAAGATAATCAAGGATATATTCACCATAAAAGGCAGAATATGAATTACATATGAAGCAACTTTTCTGGCAAGAGGGACTGTAGAGATTGTGAAAGAACACAAGCAGGGCTTCTTAGTATAGGCAATGTTTTATTTTATTTTTCATTTGTTTTGTGACTACACAGGTATTAACTTGAGATAAATCATTGAGCTATATATTTTATTGTAATTTTAATGTGTTGTATATTATGGAATACTAGAGATAAAAATAAAGAAGTGAAACAAACCATTAAAAAATAAGAAAATAAATGTACTGTTTTACTTCAGGACTTTTTTTTTTTAATGTGACAGAAAAGAGTAAATACTATTTATCTATGTATAACGTTGGTCATTAACAGAGGACTGGGATTGAAATGCCTACAAAAGTTTAGGAAAGGGAAATTGTGGTATTTACAGAACAAAACTATAAATAATGTGAGCATTTCAATTGTGCTGTTAATATTCAAATACTCAAATGCCGCATAATACTTTAGACTTATGAATAAAGTCTTAACAATAAATATGAGTAATGTATGAAAAATTATCTTTATTTAATAACAATGTGATGTGGAATTTTTACAATGTTTCTACAAAAAATAAATCAATTTAATTTAATTTTATACAAACTTATAAAAGATGAGAAGTATAGTGGAAAACATTTAAACAGTGATACAGAAATCATTTAAAGTGTCTTTGATTTTCCAAGTAGCTGGTTAATAAATCTTCTTTCCCTCTTCACAAGAAAATGCCAAGTAATTCTTAACATATTAGCCAAAAGTTATGAGTTTACAAACCTTATGAAAATATATTTGATTTCAATGTCAAGCCTGGTCGCACTTAAGGGACAGTGCTTCAACCAGCACTCATAGCATTTCTTGGAAAATTGATAATTATTTGCACCACTCTTTTTTAAATATTAGTATAATGTGTGTGCGTGCAGGGTTTTTTGTTGTTGTTTGCTTATCCGCTTGCTTTGCAAGGAAATCAAGGTTACAGATTTCAGGATACTAACCCTGAACTAAGCTTATGCCTAAGATGACTGGGAATGTAGGACTCTCATTATATCCATCAATGACTTTCTAAATCTAGCCAAAAGTTTTTTGTTTGTTTTGGATTTGGAGCAAACCATTGAATTTAGTACACATAAATATTTATCATTGACTTGTTTTTCTTGGTGAATGACTGATCTTTTGTTTATACTATTAAGATACCTTTGTACAGACAGTTCAAGAAACAATCAGAAAAAAACATTTAGAAAATAATATAATATCCTTCTGCAGCAGTATTAATCAAATTGAGGGTTACTGTTACTATGCTGGACTAAATCTGTGGATTCAAGTATTTTCCAAAGAAATAACTTCTTATTTTAATTAGATGACAGCTTTGTAAAGTGCCAACTTATAAAGATATGAGCAGTTGTTAGAGAAACTGATATAAGACAATGTGATACTTACAGGATAAAAATAACAGGAAGCAATTATTACCATTAGGCCTCATTGGCTCATGGGAGAGAAGAGTTACTGGAAGTCATTGTGTATAGGTGTGTGGAGGGGCCCTTTCTAACATAAATTGTGGTGTCCTGAACAAAAAATAAGTAAATGGATATATAGCAATTTAGCAGTTAATAAACTAGGGAGAATGACCTCAACGTCATCCCACATTTCAATTTCCTGTTTTTGACTCCAGTAGCCAAACTCAAAGAGAAACTAGAATGCAAGGAAGCACTTTAATGCAGTACTTACTGATGATTTTACAAAGGCACAAAGTAGAGGAGAAAAGGGAGCGGTGTGTACCTAAAGGAGAAAATTAAAGTTATTCCATACAGGGTGCATCACTGGATCTATGAGAGCACATGTTGCTGTAAGTCATCTTTATATCTCCATCTCTTGGTCTTCCTCTCCTCAGTGTTGGCATAATTTTCAGGAACGTTCTCTCTACGTAATGGCAAAGTGATCTTCCATTATTTTTATTCTACTTGGTTATTAACCCATGCAGCCACTAATTGATAATGTTTAGTTTCTGTGGATATTTCTCAAACAATCACTGTGATTAAAGAAATATAGTGCTATGCTTGGCCACCAACCACTGTTATAAGATTATGTCTTGGGCTTACAGGAATTGGGGATAGGATAACTCAACCAGAAGTATGTGTTTTGAAACAGAATGAGAGTTCCTAAAAATAAAATTGAGGTGCTAATACCAAATAAAGAGGAAAGGGATGTTAGGTAGGCAAAAACAATATTCATCATATCTTTTTTTTCTACCCATCATCTTTTGCTCATTGTGCCTCAAATAAACATTCTAAAAAGTTTATATTTTTGGTGGTATTTGGGTATGTTCATTTCTATAAAAGCTTGCTTAAATGATAATAATTTGCGATGAAGTTTGGGAACCAGTAATAGAGTGTAGTTCTTCACCCTGAATATTTAAAAAATAAAGTAGTAGAAGCCATATTTACTCTAAAACATCAGCTATCCAAGTTCAACCTAAGTAAAATATTTTTATAAGGAAATTACTACTTCAACAAATAAGAAAATGTATTTATGCCTTGAGGTTAAAAGGTAACCATTATAAAAGGGGATGCAGTAAATACTATAGAAGATACAGTCCTCTGAGGAGTACAGATCATTTTGGAAATGTAGGCTTCAATATGACACACAAGATTTCCTCAACATTAGAGCAATTTCATTTTTTTTCTTTTGAGTCTTTAATTCTATTTAACAAGTATATTTATTAAGTACCTATCAGTGCAAATAACATTACTAGGTGTATATACTAGGTCAGTGATGGGCAACCTTTTGAGCTTGGTGTGTCAAAGTTTGCCAAAAAATTGAGCATAACTTGGGTAGTGTGTCACTTTGAGGAAAAAACATTATTTCACGATATTTATAGTTTAAATAACATAAATGTATAATTGCTATATATAATTCTATTTAATAAACCAAAAACTAAATATTTAACTTACCTGCTTAGTGACTTCTTTGTTCATCAGTCAGTCGGTTTCTTTTGTTGGTCTTGATATTATTTAGCTTGTGTGGGGTGCCGTGAACTAAGATAAGTGAGGGGGAGGGGGAATTCTTTAACTAACCTGCCTATTAGTGACTTTTTTGTTGCTGAATTTCATTGGCTAAATCTTCAATTGAAGGTTGGTATTTTGTACACATCAGGCCCAAGCAAGCACTACTAACTTCATCTGTCAATCTCTTTCTTTTGTTGGTTTTGATATTATTTAATGATGAGAATAAGGCCTCACAAAAGTATGTAGAGGGAAAAATTGTGAGTAAAGCCATTGTTATATTTTTCAGGGTGCTAAAAGTGTCTGGTAGTCGGTTCCAGGCACTCCAAATTTCCTGTTCGTAGTGGCACTCCTCTTGATTCTCCAAGTGGCACCTTTCCAGATTCTCAAGCTTTGACCTCAAGTCGACAAACACCTGAGCCCAGATACTGTCTTGAAATTCTGCAAGTTGCATCTCCAAACCATCAATTTGCATCCATTGGAAACCATTTAATTCCAAACTACTGTAGACTACTACATCCGGATTCTTAATTATTTTCATGGTCTATTCTAGACTTCTAAATTGACTAAATCTATCACTAAACTGGTCAAGTAATGAGTCTAAAACATGCTGGTACTTCATATGGAAGAGTTCCATTTCATTTTGTACAGCTGCACTGGCCTTCTCAAAATACTTTGTTACTCGAGGAAAATACTTATAAGTTTTAGTTTCTACATATTGCTTGAAAATTTTAACTTTACTTTCAAAAACTTTTACGTATCCAAACATAACGTCAATACTTTTGCCAAAACCTTGTAACTTTAAGTTCAGTTCATTAATATGAACAGAGAGATCTGTAAAAAACATCAGGGTGTTGACCCACTTATCATCATTAAGCTGAGGAAAGTTTGCCAGATACTTATCGTCAAGAAATACCTTAATTTCTTCAAAGCACTGCACAAAGCGCTCAAGAACTTTGCCTCGGCTCAGCCATCTTACATTATTGTACATCAGCAGTCCACTGTAGGTAGAATCAACCTCCAGTAAAAGTGCCGAAAATTCTCGCTTGTGAAGGGGGCGAGCAGCTATTAAATTAACTATTTTTGTAAACTGCCATTAAGTCGTTTAAGTCGGTGAATCCTGCCTTGGCACATAAAGCCTCCTGATGGATAATACAAAGAAAAGGCACAATCGGATGTCCAATAGCTTCTGTAAACAATCTGACAAATCCGACTTTTTTCCCGACCATATTTGGTGCCCCATCTGTCATCACTGACACAACTTTAGAGATATCAATGCTTAGGTCACGAAATGTTTGTATAACAACCTTACATATTTTGCTTCCTGACTTACTTGTTGACACTGATACTAACTTTATCAACTCTTCTCTCGTTGTGAGACCATCAGAATATTGACCAATAATGGCCAACTGAGCATGTGATGTGACATCAGTAGTTTCATCAAGAGAGATCGAAAAATATTTACACTTCCTTATGTCTCTCTTTAATTGATGTTGTACGTTTGTGTTCAAAGTCTCATTATTCGGTCTTTTATGATATTTCTACTGAGTGGTAACTCAGATATTCTCTTAATAATTGCATCTTTATTCTGCATATCATGAAATAGAACTGGTGCACATCTTAGGAGAGTTGCTTTAATAAATTCTCCCTCACTGAGCGCTTTTCCACGCTGAGCTATAGAGTGAGCAATGCTCAAACTTGCAGATGTTAAATTCGTAGAGCCTTTCATAAATTTAAGGATGACATTAGATTGGCTCTTATAAAGGTGTAGCTGCCTGGAAATGTATTCCTTCCTTTCATCCTCACTTTTTTCCAAGAGCTGGGAATGATTAGTTTCAAAATGTCTATTTATATTCCACATTCTGCTTACTACCGTTTCAGTACATAGAACACAAAATGATCTGCCATTTTTTTATATAAAGCCATACATCTCGGTCCATGTCTCTTGAAAGGGTCGGCCACTGCTACTACCACTTCCTTTACTTAACCTTAGTTTTTTTTTTTATTTTTTGGGTTCTCCATCAGGGGGGCAGTGACAGAAGATAGAATTATAGATAGCTTGTTAGGCCTGCAGGCAATCAGGGGTTAACTAGCCTAACTAACCACAAAATGGTGCATATAACTGTCTTTTAGGAAAGGGCAGTGTTAATAAGCAGAAATAGGGGTTAATAAGGATGCACAACAGTAATAGTTGTGAAATGGAGTCTGCACTATGGAGCAAGATGGTGTTCCTTATGTGAATTAAAATGGCTGCTGCTATTTCTAATGGTGGGAAACGGCTCCCATAGCACGCCACAAACCCTCGCCTCTCCCAGCCTCCCCCTCACTTATCTCAGTAATGATGGATTAGAAATCCATGACACCCCAGAACAGTAGATAATGGTTGCTGTGGTTAACTGTTATTTGGTTACTGGTAATGACAGGGCCCCCAGAGATGCGTCCCCCGCTGCGTTCCGCTGCTCCCTGCCCTGCCTGCGAAAGTGAGGGCAAAGATCCCGGCTTAACCGGAAGTCCCAGAACTAGACACTCTGTGCCGGACTTTTGTTGTTTTGGCCTACAGACCTCCGGTACAGAGTGTCTAATAGGGGGCAATGAAACATTTGCGACTAGAGTCTTGGAGTTCCAAGACTCTAGTCGCAAATGTTTCATCCTCAGGAGCAGCAAATGTTTCATCCTTGGCATGCGGCCGCCTCAGCGGCCGCGTGTCATCAGAAATGGCTACGCGTGTCAGTGCTGACACGCGTGTCATAGGTTCACCACCACTCTACTAGTCAGTATAACTGATAACATATAACAATAGAGATTAATAAAAATATGACATGTGGGTGTTTTTAAAGGAGTCATTAATTCTTATAAATTCCAGAGATTTCTTGAAGAAAATGTGATTTTAATTGACCACAAAAACGAAGTGTAAGATTTTCAGAGTTGATAGAGTCTATATTCAGAGAATTTATATAAATTTCAGCCTATGTAAGATGAGTGAATATCACCACAACTAGCATATACTTTTTCTAGGTACTTTTGGTATAGGATATTAATGGTAAACCGAATTTGTTCTTTACATTTTATTTCTTCATCAAAATAGTGACATTGGAACATTTCTTGTGTAGCTTTCATTTTCCTGAATGCATTTATTCTTCTACTTCTTCTCAAGAAAGCATGTGGATTGTTTAAAACTCTGAAATGAATGAGAAATACTTATCCTTTAAATACCCCCTTAGGTTGCTAATAATGGAAAGAGGATATGATTCTGCCTACACTGAGCAAATTGCTAGCTAAAATGGCATTTTACAGCAGGCCAATCACAGACTATCCAATTTCTTGCCTCAGTTTGAAGAAAAGCACCACCAAACATTTGATTGCCTCCCCATATTTTAAGACATAGGATTTCATTTCTTTTTTTAGCACATGCAAGCTACTTGCTCTTGTGTTCTTAATCTATTCAACCTCTATGGAAGCACTATCAATGTTTGGCACTTTGTATTAATGAGATACGTGTTTTCCAAGAGTGGCTCTAGTGATTTAAACCTCAACATTAACAAACTGTTAACTAAAACAGAAAATGTCTCAAAAGTGTTTCTTTTTATTATTAGAATATCTATGCTCAGTTCCTTCAATTCCATGGACAGTATCTCCTTCCCACTTCTCTATAATTTTCAGAACTTTGTAAGCACTTATTCACATTTAAAATTGCCAAACCAATTTAATAAGTACTTCACACTTTGGAAATCCCTGCTAATTCTAAAGAACACAATGGCAAGGCAGGTACAGGACAAACTTATCACCTTTAACCTCTATAGTAAAAAAAAAAAAAAAAGAGAGAGAGAGAGAGAGATTAAACAATTTTATCAGAAGTTAGGCAGACCACAAATTGTCCTTTGTTTTCTTATCTATCTATCATCTATCTATCTATCATCTATCTATCTGTCATCTATCTATCTATCATCTATCTATCTATCTATCTATCTATCTATCTATCTATCATCTATCTAGATCCTAATTCCTCTGTAAGAAAGAATTTAAGATAGTTATAGTTAGTAGGCTTTCTAGTTTTATTTAAATATATATATTTCTATTTTAATAGGTCATATCTGCAGTCAGTCAGAATAAACAAAAACATTCTCTTTCTCTGCTGCTTAGGTTTAAGTAAACAGTTTAATTCCTTGATATCAGCATTCACAGAAGAGTTGCACTTGTATGAATATCTTTTTTAAAAAGTCTTTATTGTTTAAAGTTTTACATGAGTCTCCTTTTTCCTCCATTGAATTCTCCCCCAAACACAAGCCTTCACCCCCCCCAACTGTCTGTGTCCACTGGTTTTGCTCATATGCATGCATACAAGTCCTTTGGTTGATCTCTTACTTCCTCACCCCCCGCCTTCCCTCATAGGTTGTACAGTCTGTTTGATGTTTTTATGTCTCTGGTTCTATTTTTCTTCATCAGTTTATGTTGTTCATTATATTCCACAAATGAGTGAGATCATGTGATATTTATCTGTCTCTGACTGTCTTATTTCGCTTAGCATAATGCTCTCCAGTTCCATCCATGCTGTTGCAAATGGTAAGAATTCCTTCTTTTTTACCACAGCGTAGTATTCCATTGTGTAGATGTACTACAGTTTTCTAATCCACTCATGTGATGAGCACTTAGGCTGTTTCCAAATCTTAGCTATTGTAAATTGTGCTGCTATGAACATAGGGGTGCATATATCCTTTCTGATTGGTGCTTCTGTTTTCTTGGGATACATTCCTAGAAGTGGGATTACTGGGTCAAATGGCAGTTCCATGTTTAATTTTTTGAGGAAACACTGTACTGTTCTCCACAGTGGGTGCACCAGTCTGCATTTCCATCAGCAGTGCACGAGGATTCCTTTTTCTCCACATCCTCTCCAGCACTTGTCGTTTGTTGATTTGTTGATGATAGCCATTCTGACAGGTGTGAGATGGTACCACATTGTTGTTTTGATTTGCATCTCTCAGATAATTAGTTACTTTGAGCATGTTTTCATATGTCTCTTTGCCTTCTGTATGTCCTCTTTCAAAAAGTGTCTATTAGCTCTTTTACCCATTTTTTGATTGGATTGTTTATCTTTGTGGTCTTCTACAGTGTACTGAAAGGCACTTTAAAGATTGCTTCTCATTTTATTATTAATTATGGAGCACTAATTTTTTCCAGCTTTATCAAGATATAATTGACAAACAACATTGTGTATGTTTAAGGTATACAATGTGTTGATTTGATACATTTATATATAGCAAAGTGATTACTACCATAGTAGCTAAAACATTGTTCCCATAATAAAAATATCCTTTTTTTGTGGTGAGAATATTTAAGATTTACTCTTTTAGGAACTTTCAAGTATATAACATAGCATAATCTATATATATAAAAGCCTAAGAGACCAAAAGACTGAACAACTGAATGACCTGTCTACCAGTTGCTATGAGGTTCACTGACCACCAGGGGGCAGACTCTCAACACAGGACCTGCCTCCTGGTGGTCAGTGCGCTCCCACAGCAGGAGTGCTGCTCAGCCAGAAGCCAGGCTCATGGCTTGTGAATGAAGCTGTAGCAGCATGAGCCCCTCCCATCTCCACAGCAGTGCTACCCAGTAGAGGCGATGGCAGCAGGCCCAGCGGGGCCAAGATGAGTGGGAGCAGCATGGCACCTGGCCCCAGCTTGGGCTCCTTCCTGGGCCGCCTGCCACTTGGCTCAGTCCAACATCCCCCAACCGGTCTAGGATTATGAGAGGGCACAGGCAAGGCTGAGGGACCCCAACAGTGCACAAATCCATGCACCGGGCCTCTAGTTAAGTATAATCATCATGCTGTGCATTAGATACTCAGAACTTATTCATCTTATAACAGGAAGTCTGTGCTCTTTGACCAACATCTCCCCTTTTCCCCTACCCTCCAGTCTATGGTAACAAACCATTCTGGACTGCTCCTATAAGTTTGGCTATTTTAGATTCCATATTAAGTGACATCATATAGTATTTGTTTTTCTTTGTTTGTCATATTTCCCTTAGCACATTGACCACAAGGTCCATATTATTGCAAACATCAAGACTTCCTTCTGTCTCATGGCTGAATACATTATATCCTATATAATAAAAGGCTAATATGCAAATAGAGCGAACAGTTGAACAACCAGTCACTATGATGTGTGCTAACCATCAGGGGGCATGTGCGGAACACTGCAGGCATTGGCCATGGGATAGTGGAGCAGGTGAGTGGGGGCGCCAGACCAAGGTGGGGTGCCAGTCACTGTAATTGAGGTGAACTTTGGTGGTTACTGAAAATTCTTTGCTCCTGCACACCGCAGTCCCGCCTGGCGCTTGCACCTGCTGCAGGCGCCAGCCCTGCTCCCACCTGCTGCTGGCACCAGAGCTGCTGCTCACTGGTCCTGATCACTTGGTGCCATCAGTGGGTGAGAGCGGCAATATCAGTGGGTACAAGCAGTGGCTGCCAGCCCTGATCGCCCTTGAGGGCTTCTCCACCTCCCCTGCTCCTGAGGGGCGATTGGGGGAGCAGCTGCTGCTCATACCCATTGATGGCACCAGCCCCTCTCGCACCACTGCTGACATCGGCCGCAATCGCTCTGTGCCGTCAGCACGTGGGAGTGGTGGCAGTGGGAGCAAGGCTGCCAGCAGACAGGGGACCAGGGGTCATGGAGGATGGGCCTGTTAGACCTGCCCCTGTGCCTACCGCAGCCTCGCAGCCCACAGTTCCTTTCAAGGTGCACGAATTCATGCACTGGGACCCTAGTGTGTGTGTGTGTGTGTGTGTGTGTGTGTGTGTGTGTGTGTGTGTAATCATATCTTCATTATTCATTCATCAGTTAATGGATACTTAGGTCTTTTCTGTAACTGAGCAGAAATGCCTTTCTCTTTTCTGTCAGTCCACTCTCTTCCTTAATCATTAACCCCTTAGGGCATCAGATTCTGGTAAGCATCAAACTGTCTTTAGAACAAAGTCTCAGGTCTGTTGACCACAGAAACAGTTTCAGTCAAACTTAAGATAAAATCTTGACTTCAGTTTTGTTTCAGCCCTAGGCCCATGAAACAACTCTTCAGACCACACCCTAATGAAAGCAGGTAGAACAATACCTTAGTAGACATCAGGACCTGACACAATGATCAATTGTTCCTTACCCTGGCCTCAACCAATCGGTAAAGCCCATGACCTCAACTCCTTTAGCCACCATGGTTAATGATGTTTCCCCTATATAATCCATCTCCTGAAAGCCATTGGGAAGCCAGTTCTTTGAGGATGAGCTTACCTGTGACTCCAGGAGTGGTGCAATTTCCTTACAAATAAACCTTTCTGGGCTGAAAACTCCTATTTACATCTGATTGGACTTTGATGCACACAGACAAATGGATCCTTTTAGTCCAGTAACATTTCCATATTTGGGTTACTGTGAATAATGATTCAATGAATACTAGGAGTGCAGATAACACTTCAAAATCTTGTTTGTATTTCCTTTGGAAATATACCCAGAAATGGATTGCTGGATTATATGATAGTTCTATTTTTAATTTCTGAAGGTATGTCTATATTGTCTTTCATAGTACCTGCATTATTTTGCATTGCCACCAACAGTGCACCAGAATTCCAACTTTTTCCCAACCTCATCAATATTTGTTTCTTGACATTTCAATGATAGACATTTTTATCAGATGCGAGGTGACATCTCATTATTGTTTTGATTTGCATTACTATGATAATTACAGGTGTTGAACACTTTTTCATATACCTGTTGGCCCTCTGTATGCTTTCTTTGGAAAAATGTGTACTCAGTTCCCCTACCCATTTTTAAATGAGATTATTAATGTTATTATTTTCATTTTTCCTATGAAATGAAATAATGTATCTAGTTATTTGTATATTTTGGATATTAAACTCCTTGTCAGATATATGATTTGCAAATATTTTCTGTCATTCAGTAGGTTACTTTCCATTTTGTTCAGGGTTTCCTTTGCTGTATAGTAGTTTTGTGGTTTTTATTTTTATTCTTTGAATTTGATATATTTCCACTTGTTTATATTTTGCTTTTGGTGTCAAACACAAAAAAATTACTGCTACAGCAGATATCAAGGAGCTTATACCTTGTGTTTTCTTCCAGGAATTTTATGGTTTAAGATTCTATATTCAAGTCTTTAATTAATTTTGAGTTGATTTTTATATATGGTGAAGTTTGGAATCCAGTTTTATTCTTGTGCATGTGGTTATCCAGTTTTCCCAGCAACATGTATTGAAAAAACCATCTTTTTCTCATTTTTATAAATTAATTGACAATGCAGCAATGGGCTTATTTCTGGGAAATCTACTTTTTCCCATTCATATATGAATCTGTTTTTATGCCAGTATCATACTGTTTTATTTATTGTAGCTTTATAATATACTTTGAACTCAGGAAGTGTTATCACTCTGGCTTTGAACTTTTTTCTTGAGATTGCACTATTTGGAGTCTTTTGTGGTTCCATACAAATTTTAGAATTGTTCTCTCTATTTCTGTGAAATATTTCCTTGGAATTTTGATAGGATTTGCACTAAATCTGTAGATTGCTTTGGCTAGTCTGATGATTTTAACAATATTAATTCTTTCATTACCTAAGCATGGAATATTTTTCAATTATTTGTGTGTTTTCTCTATTTATTTAATCAATGTGCCATAATTTTCAATCTATGGATCTTTCATCACCTTGGTTAAATTTATTTCTAAGCATTTTAGCATTTTGATCCAATTGTAAATGGGATTGGTTCATAATTTCTTTCTGATGATTTGTTTTTGGTGTATAAAAATGCAACCAATTTTTTGTATGTGGACTTTTTGTAATTTTACTGAATTCATTTAATAGTTTAACATTTTTGTGAAGTCTTTAGGGTTTTATGTATAATATATCATCTGCAAAAAAAGACAACTTTACTTCTTCCTTTCCAATTTAGATACCTTTTATTTCTTTGGCTTGCCTAATTATTCTGGCTAGAACTTCCACAACTATGTTGGAAAAAAAAAAGTGGTGAGAATGGTGAACCTTGTCTTGCTCCTAACATTAGAGGAAAAGCTTTCAGCTTTTCACTGCTTGGTATAATGTTATCTGCCGGCTTGCCATATATGGCCTTTATTATGTTGAGGTACACTCCTTTTACCTCAGTTTGTGGAGAGTTTTTATCATGAAAATATGTTGTCTTTTGACAAATGCTTTTTCTACATCTATTAAGAGTATCATATGATTTTTACCTGCAATTTTGTTAATGTTGTGTATCACATTAATTGATTTGCACAGCTGAAACATCCTTGCATCTCTGGAATAATTCCTTGTTGATCATAGTGTATGATTCTTTTAATGTACTGTTGAATTCAGTTTGCTACTTCATTAATTTTTGTATTTACATTCGTTAGGATATTGGCCTGTAATTCTTTTTTTTTTAGTATTGATGTCTGGTTTTGATTTCAGAGTAATGCTGACCTAGTACAATAAATTTGCAAATGTTTCCATTTTTTTTTGGCCTAATTTGAGAAGAATCAGTATTAATTTTTATTTAAATGTTTGGTGGAATTCACCAGTGAAGCCATTTGGTCCTTGGATTTTCTTCCTTGAGATAATTTTGATTATTGATTCAATCTCTTTACTAGCAATTTGTTCAGATTTTCTATTTATTTATAACCAATGACTTTATAAAAGTGATTTTGGTGTATATACTGTTTTTATTTTTTTTTCCCCTTGGAAAGGAAAAAGATAAAACCCTGACTTTAAATAAGCACAAAATATAAAAAGTACATTTTTGCATTAATAGCATAAGGCCTCTATATTAACCTGTTTTCTTTTATTTATTTCTGTCTTATTCCTCATTGGAAATTAAAAATATTTTGCTGTGCATGGTTGTAAACAATAAAGATCTTAATGAAAAATGTTTAAAGGAAGAGACAAACTTTTGGTTAAAGCAAAATGGGAGCAAAAAATCATAAACTTAATGAAAACATGGAGGCAAAAAGAGACAAAAGAAGAACCCTCCTAGGATGCATGTTGGGAAGGCTGTACAGGAAATAATGGTTGAACCCTGGCTGATGTGGCTCGGTTGGTTGAGCATCATCCCATGTACCAAAAGGTTGCTGGTTTGATTCCCTGTCAGGGAACATGCTTGGGTTTCAGGCTCAATCCCTAGTAAGGAGATGTAGGAGGCAACCAATAGATGTTTTTCTTTCACATCAATGTTTTTCTCTCTCTCTTTTCCTTCCTCTCTCTAAAGTTCATAAGAACATATTCAAAAAAGAAAAAAAAAATGGTTGAAAACTTCCCAAATTTGATTATAAAAATTAATGTAGATATCCAAAAAGCTCAAATGCCATCAGTATGATAAACACAAAGTGATACACATCAGACATGTACAAGGTAAGAATAACATCTGACTTCTCATCAGAAATAACAGACTAAAGGGAGGTGGGACAACATATTCAATGTGTTGAAAGAGAAAAATAAAAAGAAGTTAACCAAGAATGTTATATCAAAGAAAGATTTTCTAAAAATGAAACCAAAATGGAGTTATTCTCTGATAAGCAAAAACTGAAAAAAATTTATTCCTAAGTCCCGTTAGACTGGCTTTATGGAGAATAGTAAAGGAACTTACTCAGACTGAAAGCAAAGGTAATCAGAGAGTAATTTGAATTGTACACAAAAAAAACACTGTAAAGGTAATTATGCAATTAATTATAAAAATATATCATTGACTATTCTCCTTTCTTAACATATTTAAAAAAACAACAGGTATATGATTGTATTGTCAGAACTATATAATATATAAATATAATTAATATAATAATAATAGTAACAACACAAGGAGGCAGATGGGAACAAAGCTGTATTTTATTTAAAATATGACAACAGTTGATGACTCATATCCAGGGCAAGAAATAAATGATAAATAGAAAGAATAAAGAAGAAGTTCAATATAACAAGCTCTGAGTATTTATTAGTTTACTTTTTCTCTCAGATTTAAAAAAATATATAAGATTATACAAAGCAATATACTTCATGTTCAATACAAAATAAAAACTGAATAATTACATTTTCATGAAATGTTCAGAATTAGGTAAATCTATAGAGATAGTGTTAAAGCAAACTTTCTCAAACAGATTAAGGACATTTATAGAATATCTACAACTAATATCAAAACAAAGATGGAAAACAACTTGGTTTTCTCATAGGATCAGGAAAAGTTTTAAGAATGTCTATATAACTTTTGTTCAACACTGTAATAGAGGTACTAGAAATAAAAATCTGGGAAGGAAAAACAAACTACTAAACATATAAATAAAGGGCATTCAGTTTGGAAAGAAAGAATTAAAGCACTCCTTTTTCAGACAGCACTATCTTACATATAGAAAATACTGAGGACTTCACTGAAAACTTTTTGAAATATTAAGGACAAGTATTGCATGATTCCACCTACATGAGGTATCTAAAATAGTTAACCTAATAGTAGTTTCCAGGGGCTAGGAAAGAAAAAAATGAGGAGTTGTTCAATGGGTAGAAAGTTTCAGTTATGTTAAATGAGTAAGTTATAAATACCTGCTGTACAATATAGTGACTATAATTAATAAAACAGTATTGTGAACTTGAAAATATCTTAAAAGACTAGGTCTTGAAATTAGAATATGGAGGTTGGAAGATGGCAAAAGGCAGGATGGCAGTGAGGAAGAGAGTATGAGAGAGAGAGGGAGCAAAAGGGGAGTGTGTGGACGTGGTGTATGTGAGTGTGTGTGTGTGTGTGTGTGTGTGTGTGTGTGTGAGCTAGGAACAGTTATATCCTGCTGGACTTTCAGGGACTGATAGACCAGGCAGTCTTAGACTTCAAGATCCCACTGCTGCTGCAAGCACTCCCAGGCAGCCAGCACTGGCACAGAAACCAAGCCATCTTGAAGGGCCGAACTGCTATGACTAGGATTCCAGCCTCACCACCACCCAGACTAGTCTCAGATGCAAACCAAGACACTACAGTCACTCTGGACAAAGACCTGCTACCACAGCTGCAGACCCAGAGACACCAAGACTCCAGACATCCCAGCCACACATTCCTGAGTCATTAAGCACATCTCCCTCCCCACCGGCCTCCCAAAACAGCATAGGGCCCGTGGAACCCGCAGTGCATGAACAGGCCTTCCACCAACACAGGATGGCTGTGCAACACAGCCCCCCTAGCAAGCCAGGGACTCTGACACTTGGCACACGCACGGATTGATTCTCAGCCTGTGCATGGGAAGACTCTGATTGCCAGCATGCACATGTGGACCCTGATTCTTGGTGAGTGCACAATGTTGCATTATGTTCCCATGACTCTGATTCTCAGTGCAGGATCATGGGGACTCTGATTCTTGGTACATGCAGCTCCCACTGACCCATGGCAGCCACATGTTTCAGTGCATAAATTATTCAGTACTGCTCAGGTGGCAAGATGCCCCCACTGCACATGGCTCAGGCCCCTGCAACTTGGCACTTGGACCTTCTGATAATAGCTAGAATGGGGAGACTACAAGATAATCCCCAAGGGAAAGAAAAAGAGGAATTAAAAAAAAAGGAAAGAAATGAACTAAATGAAATTGAGGCATGCAATATGTCAGAAAAAGAATCCAGAGTAATGATCATACAGTTCATAAACCAGATGGATGAGAAAATCAACAATCTATGCAAAAATCAGGAAGAAACAAAAAAAATGACATAACTACAATAAAAAATGTGAAGGAAGGTTACAACAGTAGATTAGGAGAAGTAGAGGACCGAATCAGTGAGTTAGAAGATAAAGTAGAAAAACAAGCCCAATATGAACAGCATCTGGAGAAAAAAATTAAAAAGCAGGAGGAGAGCCTAAGGGAGCTTTGGGACAACATGAAATGAAGTAATATAAGAATAATAGAGGTTCCAGAAGAATAATAAGAGGAGCAGGGGTTACAGAACCTATTTGAAGAAATAATGAGAGAAAACTTCCCTGATATGAAGAAGAAAGTCACACAAGTACAGAGAATCACAAACAAGATGAACCCCAAAAGACTCACACCAAGACAAGGCATAATAACAATGGCAAACATTAATGACAAAGAGATAATCTTAAAGGCTGCAAGAGAGACACAGAGAGATACTTACAAAGGATCTCCCAACAGATTATCAAATGATTTCTCAATAGAAACACATCAGGCCAGAAGGGAATGGAATGAAATATACAAAGTGATGCAAAGCAAAGGACTTAATCCAAGAATAGTCTATCCAGCAAGGCTATCAATCAAAATTTAAGGGCAAATCAGGATTTTTGAAGACAAAAAAAAAAGGCTAAGGGAATTAAGAGAATTTATCACTACCAAGGCAGTAATGCAAGAAATGCTAAAGGGAATGTTGTAAAAAGAAGAAATAGGGAAGAAGAAACACAGGAATAAGAATAAAAATGGCTACAAACAAGTATCTATCAATAACAACATTAAACATAAATGGACTAAATGCTCCAATCAAAAGACACCAAGAGACTGAATGTATAAGAAATCATGACCCATATATGTGCTGTATACAAGAGACCCACCTCAGAACAAGGGTCACACAGACTGAAAGTGAAGGGATGGAAAAATATATTTCAGGCAAATCAAAATAAAATAAAAAAATAAAAGCTGGTAGAGCAATACTTATATGTGACAAAATATACCTCAAAGTGAAGGCCTTAACAAGAAATAAGGAAGGCCACTTCATAATTTGCTGGAAGCCAATTCCAGAATTTCAGCAGGGTGGAATCATCTGGGATGGCTGAAGGGCACTTTCCCCAAACCTGAATAGGATAATCATTTGCTGCCAGACAGCTCAGGGCATCTTAAATCTACATGTTATTGTCACCTGTTGGCCAAACACCTGAACAGCTGTAGGCTATTCCACAAACTGACAATGATTCTGTAAACCTTACCCTTTGAATGTCTCCACCTTGCCTTAGGACAAATTGTGTTAATAAATAGCACAGGGTCCTTAGACAAGGGGTAGTGTTTTAGCTCCTTTAGCTGAAGATCCTCTGACCCCCAATGCCTTTCAAAATTATTTTTCATCTTTGGACTCCTTCTTGAATCTATGCATCAGCTCCTTTCTCCAGATTGCAGAACCCTTTGTAAGGCTGGGGCAAGAACCCCGGCATATGGTGACCCAAACTGGGGCTACTTCCTGACCCTTGCAGCACCAACATTAATGGCGCACTTCTGGAGAAAGAAGGATTCTCCTGAGAGGAAACACCAGTATGGTGGTAAAATTAACTATGCGTAGAGTCCTTGTCAGCTTCGGAACCCCATGGATCCGGAAGTGCATGAGTTATACTTTATGTTTAAGTCAGATTATTATGGGGAAAAATTTGATCAATAGGCAAAATTATAAAGAAATTGGAATATCTAAAGGTACTTTTTTAAATCAGGCTGAAAAAAGAGTGCCGTGGTCATCTTTAATGTGGTTTTTTGTTCAAATCATGAAAAACCTAATTTGTTTTGAGGATCAAAAATCTGTAATTTCAAATCCACTAGATCCTCTGCCTCTGGAGAGGAGAGGCTGGGCAGCTAGACAGATTAAAGCCATCAGCTCTCTCCCCAGGAGATTACTCAATGTTTTGTTTAAAAATTATCAAAAAACTCGTTGGGAAATGCAAAATTTGGCAAAGGTCACCTAAAGTGTTAGTTATTACTTTGGAAAGCAAAAAAGGAAAAATTTAAGATCTGTCTTTGTCTATTAAGCATGAAAAGAAACTCGGCCAGGTCTGTTACTGACTCTTTCCCCCAGAGCAAACAGGATGTGGGGGAAGGGAGACATGTGGCAATCCAATATGGACGCCCACTTTCCCAGTATGCTAATTTAAAGTCTCCTTCTCACCATGAAAAATTTAGAAATGTGTCTGGGATTTCTGTGCATGTGTAAAGAGAGAAGCTAGCTTAAAACAAAATATGCTCAACTGTGCAATTTGGACATCTAGATAGGGTTTTGAGCTTGACTCTCTTTACAAAAGCTACAGAAATGAAAAACCCCAGAATTGTTTTTTTCTTGCAAAAAGAAAGATGGCAGATTTGACTCAGGGAAAAAATTCAGGCTAGTTCAAGCAGTGAGGTTGACATTTAAATTGCTAATGAACCTTGGTCAAAAGTTAACTTTAAGGCCTTCAAGAAAATCGGTAAATCATCTGTTACAAAAAATTTGCCAAAGAAAATGCTTTAAAATAATTATAATTGACTCCAGAATCTCAAAGAAATTGTTGAAATATAGATAAATAATATATTAATTATAAAGATCTAAGTAGCTCAGGAAGGCTGGCTATGCCTTTTGTTAATAAAGGAGGCTAGTCACCCTTCCCCCAGCAGAAGAAACAGGTAGGCCAGTTTCCTGCCAGTAGCCATCTTTAAGGAATGTGGTAATTTACATTTGAAAAGACCAAACCTGTTTTGCCAGCCTCAAAGGTGGTTTTCAGAGCCACTGGCAAATAAAAAGTAAAGTTTAAATTTGCCTCATGAAAAATCTAGAGGACAAAATTGAATCTATTAATTGATTATGTCTTATATTTTTGAAATTTATTCTCAAATATAAAGGTATTACTAATCTAAATAAGCTAAATATTTGACTTGCCAGCTCTAAAAGTTCAATATTCAAATTAAATTGGGAGAAATTATATAGTTGTGGTAACTAAATGCTTAAAGTATAAAAATTTATTTTAGAGAAAATAAAATGTGTTTTCTCTGATAATTATGAATTCAAAATATGTTACTTATTGGTTTAATTAAATAAAGAGGATTAATTCTGTGATCCCAACTGAAATTTTTAATATAATAATCAGTTAAAATTATTTGATATTTTAAGATAATTATAAAAAGCATTATAATCTTTAAGTCATATATATATATATATATATATATATATATATATATATATATATATATATGATTGTTTTTTCCAAGTTAAAATTTCAAGGCTATAACTGAGGGATAATTTTAAGACATTTCATGGGCCCTGAAATGTTTTCAAGAAGTTATTCTCTCTTCTTAAAGGAAATATTTTGAATTTAACTAATTTAATACACTTGAAATCACGTGAAAAACTTTATCAAATAAAAATTAATCAGTATATTTTACTTATATACATATATTTTAAATGTTATGAAGTTTTTGGCCTCTAAGAAGGGCAAAATAAGTAACTAAATATTTCTTTAAATCCAACAGAGGAAATTTAAAATGACAAAAAGCCTCTAGCTGCCTGCATTGTTAATTAGGCTAGAGGTGGGGCAAGGTTTGTGCCTTGTAAATTAGATGTAAACATTTACTAAATTTGCTTTGCTTTGCTTTTTAAATAAAGATACCTACTTAAATTACTTAATAAATTAGCTTTTTAAAATTATAATCAAGGTTTCATATAATTTCAGCTAAATGAAAACCAATATTTTTATAAACAACTAGAGGCCCAGTGCAAAAAATTCGTGAACAGGTTGTCCCTCAGCCCAGCCTGCACCCTCTCCAATCTGGGACCTCTCTCACAATCCAGGACTGCTTGCTCCCAACCACTCCTCTGCCCGCCTGCCTGACTGCCCCTAACCACTCTGCTGACAGCCTGATTGATACCTAGCTGCTTGCCTGTAGGCCCTATTGCTCCCAACTGCCCTTCCCTGCAGGCCTGATCACCCCAAACTGTCCTCCCCTGCAGGCCTGGTCCCCCACAACTGTCCTCTCCTGCAGGCCTCGTCACCTCCAACTGCCCTCCTCTGCTGGCCTGGTCACCTCTAACTGCCCTACCTTGCTGGCTTGATCACCCACAACTGCCCTCCGCTGCCAGCCATCTTGTGGCAGCCATCTTGTGTCCACATGGACATGAAAACATCTGAGTATACAATAATGTCAGAATTGCAAAATGAGTGTAGGACATGATTCAAGTATTTTTTTAGGAGTTTATATCTGTTTTTACTTTTTTGTTACAAACATAATAAAACACTGAATTCCATAAGAGAAAACTTTATATATTCAATCATATATATATATGTGTGTGTGTGTGTGTGTATGAAACTGTGATAGATACTATGAATACAGTTACATGTGAAGACTTATAAAGAGAGGGATTCTTACAAATTTAGAACAAGATATTTTTGCTTATAGTACAATTTCTTTTGCTTATAGTACCTTTTCCAAAAATCCATAGATTTTTAAATTCCACATTAACTAGGAGTATATTGCACTAACAAGTAAGACATACAACTACAAATTTTAAGTGAAAACTTAAATCATGTTCTGGTTTTCAAATTATGTAAGCAGCTTAGAAGTTGTAACTACATTCTAACAAGTAAAAAGCTGTACAAATTGAAAACAAACAATTCATCAAAGATCCATCAGAGAAGTGAGGTCATGGGGCAAACTGCTGTCCCCCAAATTGGAGAAACATGCAGGTGGATACATACAATCCCAACTTAAAAAGATCTATTTCCATATCTAGAAACCATCACAAGAATCATTACTAGGGTAAGAAAACAATTAGTAATTGATAAATTACTAGAGGCTCAGTGTGGGCAAGTCTTAGAATTAACTCTATCCAGAAGGGTCAAGCCATGATAACTTTTGTAAGATTTATCTCCTGGAGCTTAATAAGATCAGAGAAAACCCACCTTGTGCTTCCTGATGGAGAAGGTAAAAAATAACCTTGGGGCATTCTGTTATTCCTAAAATGGTTTACCCTCAAGAGAAATGATTTACCAGAGCCTAGTTTATCAATGCCTAACCAACTTGTAGGAAGAGAAACCCAATTCCAGGCCACTATAGTTTTACTCATAGGGAAAGGGAAATAACCAACTATAGTTCCCTCTAACCATCATGTCCCACCAAGTGGGAGTGGCATAAACTTAGAAGTACTAGTGACATTCATGGCTCAGGGGCACAAGCTCAATAAAAGACTGAGATCTAATCATGAAAAGTAGAATGCTTTTTTCTTCCCACACCTTACCACAACACTAAATGCCTACTTACCATAGCAGTTTTTCCCCCAGCACAATATGTCCAGCTATCAAGAAAAATACCCCCAAAAAATCAGTTTAAATAGATAGAGAAAGTGTAATAACCAAATTCATATATTGCAGGGATATTGGAATTATTCAACCATAAATTTAAAACAATGGTGATTTATATGCAAAGTGATTTTAATGGAAAAATGAAACAAAATGCACAAACATACAAGTAATAATGTAAGCAGAGAAATTAAAATCCTAAAAAGGGTAAAAAAGCAATGCTAGATATAAAAATACACGAACAGAAAAGAAAAACATCAATAATTGGGCTATATCCACTAGGACTGGATACAGCTGAAGAAAGATCTTTGAGATTGAGAATATGCCTACAGAAACTTCCTAAAAAGAAAAGCAAAGAGAAAAAAAGACTGACAACCAACACAAACAAAGAAAATACTCAAGGGCAGTAGGACAATTACAAAAGATGTAGTCAGTGCATAATTGGAATGCCAGAAAGAGAAAAAGAAACAGAATAAATATTTAAGGCAATAATGGCTGAGTTTGCCTCACTGAAGAAGATATAAAAATGGTAAATAAGCATATGAAAGATGCTCCAAAGCGTATGTCATTAGGGAAATACAATTTAAACCAACAACGAGATAACAGAGATTTAGAAACTTGACCTAACTGAAAAGAAGAAAGAAATGGTGGACCTTGAAAATGACTTCAACTTTTCTCACTGTGCAGAATATAGTCAAACACTGCTACAGTTAAATATTTTACCCTTTGTTCTCCCTGCATGATCCTATCTAATAAAAGAGTAATATGCAAATTAACCATCACCTTGCTACACTCATAAGCCAGGCCCACAAGCCATGCACACCAGCCAATCAGGAGTGAATATGCAAATAAACCCAACCAAGATGCCTACAGCCACAGAGAGTAGGAGGGAGGCTTGGGTTTCCCTGGCAATGGAGGAAGCCAAGCTTTCCGCCTGCCCTTGCTGGCCTAGGCTTCCACTCAAGGCTACAAAGTTTCAATTATAGAAGGTAAACAAATCCAAACAGAAATGGAGGCAGCCACTGAGCTGGAAAGAGCGGGAGCTAAGGTTGCCCTTGGCAATGGAGGAAGCCAATCTTTCCACACACTCTGGCCAGCCTAGGCCTCCACTTAAGGCTACAAAGTTTCAATTATAGAAGATACATGAATCCAACAGAAATGGCTGTGGCCATGGAACAAGCAGAAGGCTTGGCTCCACTCCAGGCTACAAAGTTTCAATTGTAGAAGATAAACCCAATACCAGGGCCTCCACTCGGGTTGCCAGGGGGCGTGGCTGGCCTGCAAATCACCACAGGCCCCTCGCACAGGCTGCCCCATGCCCCAAGGGAACCCCCACTCTGATCCGGAACATCCTTCAGGGCAAACCAGCCGGCCCCCACCCATGCACCAGGCCTCTATCCTATCTAATAAAAGAGTAATATGCAGATTGACCATCACTCTAACACACAAGATTGCTGCCCCCATGTGGTCAAAGATCCTGCTCCCATGTGGACACAAGATGGCCACCACAAGATGGCCAGCAGGAGAGGGCAGTTGGGAGGGACCAGGCTGGCAGAGGAGGGAAGTTGGAGGTGACCAGGCATGCAGGGAAGGGCAGTTGGAGGGGACCCAGGCCTGCAGTGGAGAGCAGTTGGGGGTACCAGTCCTGCAGGGGAGGGCAATTAGGGGTGACAAGGCCCTTGCAAGTATGGGGGATGAGGGGCTATGCCCCACCTCTGTTGACCCCCAAGTTCTCTCCTGATGGCCCCTCTGCAACTGTGCCTGTCTTAGGTTGTTCCTTCCCTGAGGAATCTTACCCGTCTCTGGCTAACCAGCCATCCTCCGGGGCCAAGCAGGGTAATGTGAGGTTCATTTCTGTCTCCTTGGTAGCCTATGCCCCCGTGGCCTCCACGCCCAGCATCTGCCTTGGAATCCCACCTTGCCACCGGCGGGGCCCCGGCTCTGATCACAGATCTTGGGGAGCCCAGGTTTCTTCTCCAGAGAGGGTCCAGCTCATACCATTGGGTGAGAGACAGATCCATAGTACCAAGCTTCAACCTAAAGCTCAGGCAACAGCTGTGGGCAATTGGATTGTGAGAAAAGGGTCCCTCTTGGCAAAAAAGGGAAAGAGGGGCCAACATAGAATGCTCAAGTGCCTTCCTAAGGGGTCTTCCACACAGTGGAAGGGATTAAATCCTTTCATGTCCTTTTTATATTATTGCCAATCAAAGAATTAGTTTGTAAGTTTATTTGGAATAATTGTACAATATGCTGTTATAAAATATCAAAAATTATAATGACATTGTAGAATAATATCATGTAAGGATATTCTTTGCTCTAAGCCATTACAATTCAATTTCAAACTGGCTGTCAATCTCTTTTTTTGTATATACAAGGTCTAGTTATGTTTTCTGCACCTCTCCCAGAAGCAAGTAGTGATAGTCCCCTACTTCCTTGGTATCCATGCAAGCCAGAAACCTCTCTTTAATTTTACACACAAAGGAGCAATTATTTGATTTTATGTCATACAAAAGGAAAACTGGGTGGCGACACCTGTATAATTATACTTCCTTGCCCCACCCATGTTCCTCCTGGATGAACCAAGGTGTTTGATATTATTGATGACTGCATTAGGCGGGATCAGCCCACATAAGGGTTCTTACCCATAAAGGTTCAGGAACATAAGTAAAAATACTTCCCCATTTGCCCCATTTTCCCCAGGTAATATTACCGTACAGCTGATCACTACTAGCATGGCAAGAAGGACGTTCTCAGGCGTCTGTATCATCCTTTTTACCATGCCCCAGGTTGTCTCTGGGCTGTTTGTTGTCCGGCTCATCCTCCTCTTGCTCCTCATCCTCAGTGGATTACTTTGAGTCTCTACTCTCTGTGGCTGAGGCAATTGATCATCTGCAGCTGCATGGTGTGGCTCCAGGTACAAAATCCTCACTAGTTTGACTACTTTCTCTCTTGAATTCCTGTTGCAGTTTAATATTTCTAGCAGGAATCCACATGGGTTTAGAAAAATTCTCTGGAAATATACAAGCATACCCTTTGCCAAAGGTTAATAATGGATCGGGTCCCTTCCATAAACCAGGTTCAGATCCTTCCATTTAACTAGACCATTTTCTTTTGTTTTGCTCTGACATCTATGCAGCTCCATAGATGTCTTTCCATCAGCATCACAAGGGAAAAAATTTAAAGTAATTAAGGCTTGGTGCAGCCTACCCACAGGTGATTTCTCCATCATCCCCCTTTTTGTTTTTCAAGTTGGGATTTTAAGAAATATTTTGCCCTCCTTATAGGCCAAAACCTTTATAACACCTAAAAGTAAAATATAGTTATTAATTTTTATTTGATAAAGCTTTCCATACAATTTCAAGTATATTAGATTGGTTAAACTTCAAAAATATTTCCTTTAAGAAGAGAGAACAAATTTCCTGTATTATTCTGGGCCCTTGTAGCTTTCCAAGAATCATCTCTGTTAAAGCCTTGAAATTTTAACATGGAAAAAACAATCATATATATATATATATATATATATATATATATATATATATATATATATATATGATTATAATTACCACAACTATATAATTTTTCCCAATTTAATTTGCACTTTGTACTTTTAAAACTGGCAAGTCAAACATTTAGCAGTCCCTAGATTAATAACAACATCCTGCTTACTTTGGGGGAAGTTTCAGCAACATATCTGGCCGAATTTCTTTTCATGCTTAATAAATAAAGACAGATCTTAAATATTTTCCTTCTTTTTTCGCGTTCCAAAGCAATAACTAACACCCAATTTGGCCAAAATTTGTATTTCCCTGCAAGTTCTTTTATAATTTTTAAACAATATCTTAAGCAATCTCATTGTGGGAGAGCAGATAGCCTTGCCCTCTCCTACCACCTTTGAATTTCTCTACACCAGAGAGGGTTTCATCAGTAGAGTTTCACTTATTACAAATTTTAAATTCCAAATACCAATTAAGATTTTAATTTGAACAGCCTGGCTGAAAAAGATGTTCCCACCCTAGTTACAGATTGCGACTCTGCAGTTAGTCCATGGGCTTTGCGTGCGGTGAACCTCCCTCACCTTTTTCTCGGTGAATTTTTTCCACACCTTTTCTCGGTGTATTTTTCCTCCTTCGCTCTAGGCGAAAAATATCATCTCCTCCAGACATCCTGCAGTCAGGCGCCAAATGTGGAAGCCCCTTTCAAGTCCCGCATGATTCAGGGTCCCGGTTCAGGGTTGGGGGTCTGGAGAAGGCCGCACACAAATGAAAAGAGACTTTAGAAAAGATTTCATTTGGGAAATGGGGGCCAGGCGGTAGTCCAACTCTAGTGGGAGAACTACTACTCACTCTGGCTTTTCCATCCCTTTTATTAAGGTTAAAATTATAGGATACACCCATATGCCCTAGGCAGGAAATTCCAATAAAAGCCAATCAGTGAATTTAGGACTAACAGGTGGGGGCTTCTTCAACTACCAATATCTAGTAATTAGCTCTGACCCTTTAGAGCAATTAAGGTTGACTAGCCCTCCGAATTCCGTCCACAGCTCTCTATTATTAAAACAATGATTGGCTTCCGGCATTTTTCTTTATTATTTTTTATCTCTTATTTTTTTGTTATTTACTAGAGGCCCTGTGAACAAAATTCATGCACTGGAGGGGGGGGGTCCCTCAGCCCAGCCTGCTGCTTCTCACAGTCCAGGAGCCCTCAGGGGATGTCCTACTGACAGCTTAGGCCTGCTCCCCACAGTCTGGCCTCCCTCTGCGGGCTGATCAGGAGAAGGTGCCACCCCCATCACACCGCTGCTGGCACCACTGCCAGGTGCCAAGGTGTTTTCATCAACATGGACTCCAGTCCCTTCACCATGAAAAAATGACAACTTTCTTTAGACATTTTCAAGATGTCTTTCATAGGATATGACATTTCTTTCTTTTTTTAAAAATCTTTACCTGAGGATATTTTTCCATTGATTTTTAGAGAGTGTGGAAGAAAGAGGGAAAGAGAGAAACATCAATGTGAGAGGGACACTTTGATTGGTTGCCTCCTGCATAAGCCCTGACCTGGGCTTGGCCAGGGAGGAGCCTGAAACCTAGGTACATGCCCTTGACCAGAATCGAACCTAGCTGAGGCTCTATCCACCTTTTTTTTTCCTCCAGGAGTGAGGTGGAAAAACCCTAGATCACCTTCTTGGACTCTTATTGCCAAAGCTATCAAGAAAGCTACGAGTGGCAAACAGGGAGCTTAGCCAATGAGTGGTCAGAAAAGGTGTTTGCTCTGCAGCTCATTTGCAGAGGTGAGCCTGCTGGGGCTGGGCAGCAGCCTGGGCATACCCTCCTACCTCTCTGCTCCCACTACCCACTCCCTGGCCTGCTGGGGCTGCTGGGTCTGCACCATCCATGGCTTGCCTCACAGTGCAAGCAGTCTCCTCCTGCCCATCTGTGCGTGCAACCTCCTCCTGAGCCAGTCATGACTGTTACAGCATCCCGTCTAATTTGCATATTACCTATTTTTAATGTATATGTGTGTGTGTGTGTGTATTCTTCATTCTATTTTTATTGTTATTTTATTTTATCTTATTTTTTTATTTTTTTCCACCCCTTTCTCACTTCTCCCTTTTTCAGCATGTTTTCTCTTTTCCTGTCTCCACTTTAGTTTTTCTCATTTTTTTCTTTTTATCCCTTGTTAAAAATTTATTTGCTTTATCTGCTTTATTGATGTGTATTATTATTATAGTCCCTGTTGGCTTACTCATATATATAATTTCTCTCCCCTGCTCCAAGTCCATGCACCCTTCTGTTTTCTCTTACCTAGTCAAGTTTTTTTATAATTTTGTTTTTTTCCTCTCCTCTCTTGCTCTATTTTTCTCCTATTTTTTTTTCCTCTCCTCTCTTGCTCTCTTTTTCTCCTAATTTTATAATTCTGTTTTTTTCCTCTCCTCTCTTGCTATCTTTTTCTCCTAAACTCAAGCCTACCTGCTCCCTTCTTTATTCTCCTTTTCCAAAAATAAGGGGATACATAGGTAAATTTGAAATAAAAAAAAGATTGTTTTATCTATTTTTTCTTTTCTTCTCTTCTGTTCTCTTTTCTTTTATTTTTATCCACTCATTCTCTTTTTATCTCCTCTATACTGAACCATGGTCCTTCCCCAATTCATTCAATTCCTTAACTTTACTTTCTGCATATAAGCTGTGCCTCTACAGATTCTGCCCCCCCTTCTTTTTCTGGGTGTTTGTTGTTTGCATTCTTTGCTTTGTTTGTTTGTTTGTTTTGTGGTATATTCTCCCCATATATTTTTTCTGTCTTCTTTTTTCTTATTTTTCTTTTCTCTCTTACCTTTTCTCTATATCATTTTTGCTCTATTTTCTCTCTCCTAATTCTCTTTTTTCAGGTGGTCACTTTTATTTGGGTTATCAGTGTCATGAGAACATGCATGTTTTGCTCCCATTGTGTTGTATCTTTTCAAGTTGTATTTTGTGCTGTTCAGTCAACATGGTAAAGAGGGAGCCACATAACCAGACACCCTGGGATGAGACTCCTTCCATGAATGGGACAATAACATTCAAGACCCAATTACACAAAAAGAACCCAAATATCCCAAGTAGTGGGCATCTCTAGAATACCCATCCAAGTAGACCTGAGAGATTGCACCACTAGGTCCCACAAAACATCTACTATATAAGACAAACAAAAAGTCTGGGTGGCATAGCAGTTTTATCTAATACATAGAAACAATCACAAAGTAATAGCAAAAATGAGGTGACAAAAAAACAAACCCAATAAGAAAGAAAAGAAGGAATCACCAAAAAGGAAATAAATTAAATGGAGGCAAGCAATTTATCAGAGAAAGAATTAAGATCAATGGTTTTAAGGACACTGAAAAGGATGGATGACAAATACAACATGTAGAAGAATCAAGGAGAAACAAAGAAAGACGTAGCTACAATAAAGAACACAATGGAAAGTTTAAACAGTAGACAACAAGAAGCTGAGGACCGCATCAGCGAGTTAGAAAACAAGGTAGAAAAACACCGAAGCAGAGGAGCAACTGGAAAAAAAACAAAAAAAAACTTAAAAATCTGGAGGAGATACTACGAGAGCTTAGAGACAAAGTAAAACGAAACAACATCCACATAATAGGGGTGCCAGAAGGATAGGATACTGAGCAAGGAATATAAAAGGTTTATGAATAAATAATGACAGAAAACTTCCCTGATGTGAGGAAGAAAAAAGTCACACAAGTATAAGAAGCACACAAAGTCCCAAACAAGATGAACCTAAAAGGACTGACAATAAAACACATCATAATTAAATTGTCAAACTTCAACAACAAAGTAAGAATCTTAAAGGATGCCAGAGAGAGACAGAAAGTTACCTACAAATGATCTCCCATCAGACTATTGACTGATTTCTCAACAGAAACACATCAGGCCAGAAGGGAATGGTATGAAATATACAAAATGATGCAAAACAAGGGACTGAATCCAAGAATACTTTACCCAGAAAGGCTATCACTCAAAATTGAAGGTGAAATAAGGAGATTCACAGACAAAAATGATGAAAAAATGTTTATTACCACCAAGGCAGAAATGCAAGAAATGCTAAAGGGACTTCTGTAAAAGCAATAAATAGACAGAGAAGAAGGAACACAGACATACATAATAAAAATGGTAACAAACAAGTACATATCAATAACAACCTTAAATGTAAATGGATTAAGTGCTCCAGGAAAAGACATAAGGTAGCTGAATGGATAAGAAAACATGACCCATATATCTGCTGTTTACAAGAGATACACCTCAGAACAAAGGACTCACAGGGACTGATAGTGAAGGCATAGAAAAAAAATTTCTCAACAAAATGGAAAGAAAAAACACACAAAAATACCTGGAGTACGAATACTTTTATCTGACAACATAGACCCCAAAGTAACAGACATAAAAAGAGATAAGGAGGCCACTTCATAATAATAAAGGGAGCAATTCACCAAGAGGCTATTACTATGGTAAACATATATGCACTCAATACAGGAGCACCTAAATGCATAAAAAAATTCTGAAAGGTTTCAAGGAGAGATCAACAGCAATCAATCATAATAGGGGACTTTAATACACCGTTGACATCACTGTATAAATCCTCTAAAAAAAATCAACAAAGAAACAGTAATCCTAAATGACTCACTAGATCAGATGGAATTAATTGACATTTTCACAAAATTTCACCCAAAAGCCAGAGAATATACATTCATCTCAAGTATACATGGGTAATTGTCATAAATAGACCACATAGTGGGGCACAGGCAAAGTCTATTCAAATTCAAGAAGATAAAAATCATGTCAAGTATCTTCTCAGATCACAATGGCATAAAATTAGAAATAAACTACAATAAAAACAATGAAAAGCAATCAAGCACTTGGAGGCTAAATGGCATGCTATTAAACAATGATTGGTTTACCAAAGAGATCAAGGAAGAAATAAAAAGCATCCTGGAAACAAATGACAATGAAAATACAACAATCCAAAATCTATGGGACACAGTGAAGGCAGTGAAAGTGGGTTTCCCTGCCTTGTTCTTCTTATGGAAAACAGTATTAGTTTTTGCCCATTGAGTATGATGTTGGCAGTAGGTTTGTTATATAAGGCTTTTATTATGTTGAGGTATGATCCCTCTATTACATTTGCTGAGAGTTTTTATCAAGAAAGGGTGTTGCGCTGAAACCAGTTTGGCTCAGTGGATAGAGTGTCGGTCTGCAGACTGAAGGGTCCCTGGTTCGATTCCGGTCAAGGGCATGTACATTGGTTGTGGGCACATCCCCAGTAGGGGGTGTGCAGGAGACAGCTGGTCTTTGTTTCTCTCTCATCGATGTTTCTATCTCTCTATCCCTCTCCCTTCCTCTCTGTAAAAAATCAATAAAATATATTTTTAAAAAAAGAAAAAAAAGAAAGGGTGTTGGGTTTTGTTAAATGCTTTTTCTGCATTGATTGATATGATTATGTGATTTTTGTCTCTCAATTTATATATGAGAGGGAAGTTCATAGCTATATGGCCCTACCTCAAAAAACAAGAAAAATTGGTAATAAATTATCTGACTATACAACTTAAATAATTTGAAATAAAGAAACAAAAACCCAGAGGAAGCAAAAGGATGGAAATAATAAAAATCAGAGTGTAAATAAATGTCATAGAGAAAAACGACAACAACAAACACACACACACACACACACACACACAATCACACACAAAACAATAAAAAAAATAAAATAAAACCAAGAGCTTATTCTTTGAAAGGGTAAACTAGGTTGATGAACCTCTATCCAGGCTCACCAAGAAACAGAGAACCCAAATAAAAAAAAAATCAGAAATGAAATAGGTGAAGTAACAAGTGACCTCACAGACATAAAAAGGATTGTAAAAAATACTATGAAAAAATATACTCCAACAAACTGTATAACCTAGATGAAATGATCATAGTCTTAGAAAAATACAATTTTCCAAAACTCAATTATGAAGAATCAAAAAGCCTGAAAAGGCTGATAACTACAGATGAAATTGAAACAGTAATCTACAAATTTCAGCAAAACAAAGGCCCTGGTCCAGAAGGCTTCATGTGGGAGCTTTACCAAACATTTAAAGAACTAAAACATATCTTCCTATGTAATACTTTAAACAATAAAATAAAATTAAAAAAAAACAAAACAAAAAAAACAAAAATAAAATCCATATCCTCCTCAGACCACTCCAAAAACTTTAAGAGGAAGGCACACTTCCATGCTCTTTCTATGAAGCGAGCATTACCCTAATTCCAAAACCTGATAAAGACACTACAAAGAAAGATAATTACAGGCCAATACCCCTGATATACATAGAAGCTAAAATCCTCAACAAAATTCTAGCAAATCAGATCCAGCATTACATTAGAAAGATCATACACCATGACCAAGTGGAATTTATTCCAGGGATGCAAGGATGGTACAAGATCCTCAAATCAATAAGTGTGATATATCACATATACAAATTGAGAGACAAAAATCACATAATCATATCAATTGATGCAGAAAAAGCATTTAACAAAATCCAACACCCTTTCTTGATAAAAACTCTCAGCAAATGTAATAGAGGGATCATACCTCAACATAATAAAAGCCTTATATAACAAACCTACTGCCAACATCATGCTCAATGTGCAAAAACTAAAACTGTTTTCCCTAAGAAGAACAAGGCAGGGAAACCCACTTTCACCACTCCAGTTCCAAATAGTAGTGGATGTGGTAGCCATAGCTATAAGACAAGAAGAAGAAATAAAAGGCATCCAAATTGGAAAATAAGAAGTAAAACTGTCCTTATTTGCAGATGACATGATACTGTACATAGAAAACCCTAAAGACTCCATCAAAAAAACTGCTAGACTTAATAAGTGAATTTGGCAATCTAGCAGGATAAAAAACTAACACCCAGAAATCTATGGCCTTTTTATACACCAATAATGAACTCACACAAAGAGAAACAAACAAACAAACAAAATCCCATTTACCATTGCACCAAAAAAATTAAGATACCTAGGAATAAACTTAACTAAGGATATAAAAGACCTGTACTCTGAAAACTGCAAGACACTGAAAAAAGAGATAGAGGAAGACATAAACAGATGGAAGAACATACCATGTTCATGGATTGGTAGAATCAACAACATTAAAATGTCCGTACCACCCAAAGCAATCTATAGATTCAATGCCATTCCCATTAAACTACTAATGGCATATTTCACAGACCTAGAACAAACTCTCTAAAAATTCATCTGGAATGAAAAAAGACCCTGAATACACACAATTCTGAGAAAGAGGAACAACATTGAAAGGATCACAATACCAGATAGAAAGCAATATTACAAAGCCATTGTTCTCAAAACAGACTGGTGCTGGCATGAGAACAGACATATAGACCAATGAAACAGAACAGAGAACTCTGAAATCAACTCAAACTATTATGCTCAATTAATATTTGACAAAGGAGGCATGAGCATACAATGGAGTCAAGACAGTCTTTTCATGAATGGTTTTGGGAAAATTGCATAGACCAGTATACATGCAAAATAATGAAACTAGACCATCAAATTATAGCAAACACAAAAATAAACTTAAAATTGATAAAGGACTTAAACATAAGATGGAAAACCATAAAAATCTTAGAAGAATCCATAGGCAGCAACATATCAGACATATGTCATAGCAATATCTTTACCAATAAAGCTCCTAAGACAATGGACACTAAGGAGAAAAATAAACACATGAGTCTACAGCAAAATAAAAAGCTTTTGCATAGCAAAAGAAACCATCAACAAAACAACAAGAAAGCCCACTGCATGGGAGAACATATTTGCCAATATTATCACTGATAAAGGTTTAATCTCCAAAATTTACAGGGTACTCATACAACTTAATAAATGAAAGATAAACAACCCAATTAAAAAATGGGCAATGGACCTAAATAGATACTTTTCAAAAGCGGACATAAGGAAGGCCAAGAGACATATGAAAACCTGCTCAAAGTCACTAATCATCCGAGAGATGCAAATCAAAAGGACAATGCGGTACCATCTCAAACCTGTCAGAATGGCTCTCATCAACAAATCAACAAATGACAAGTGTTGGTGAAGATGCAGAGAAAAAGGAACCCTCGTGCACTGCTGGAGAGAATGCAGACTGGTGCAGCCACTGTGGAGAACAGTATGGAGTTTCCTAAAAAAACTAAAAATGGAACTCCCATTTGACCCAGTAATCCCACTTCTAGGAATATATCCCAAGAAATCAGAATCAACAAGCAGAAAGTATATATGCACCCTATCTTCATAGCAGCACAATTTACGATAGCTAAGATTTGGAAACAGCCTAAGTGTCCATCAACAGATGTATGGATTAATAAAACTGTGATACACAATGGAAGTCTATGCTGCTTTAAGAGAAAATAATTCTTACCATTTGCAACAGAATGGATGGCCCTGGAAAGCATTATGCTAAGCGAAATAAGCCAGTCAGAGAAAAATAAGTATAACATGCTCTCACTCATTTGTGGAATATAATTAACAGCATAAACTGATGAATGAAATAGATCCAGAGACACAGAATCGTTGATCAGACCGTCAAACCTCAGAGGGAAGGCTGGCAAAGGGGGTTGGGGTGGGGGCGGGGATAAGAGATCAACCAAAGAACTTGTATACATATAAGCATAGCCAATGGACACAGACAATAGGGCGATGAAAGCATCAGCTGGGGGGTGGGGGTAGGCTTGGAGAGAGCAACTGGGTAAAAAGGGGACATATGTAATACTTTCAACAATATTGAATAAAAAAAACTTATAAAAACTCACTCATAGATGTTTATAGCAGATTTATTCATAATTACTAAAACTTAGAAACAACCAAGATGTTCTTCAGTATGTGAATAAATAAACTGTGGTATATCTAGACAATGAAATATTATTCAGTGGTGAAAAAAATCTGTCAAGTCACAAGAAGGTAGGGCAGAAACTTAAATATATATTAGTAAATAAAATAAATAAATCTACAAAAGCTGTGTACTATGTTACCAACTATATGACAATCTGTAAAAGGCAAAATTTTGGGAATAATAAAATGTTCAGTATTTGTCAGAGTTTGGGGGAAAGATAAAAATACTTTATAATACTATCATGATACATACATATGAATAAAAATTTATCAAAACCCATAGTATGTAAACCAAGAGTAAACCTTAAGGTGAACTATGGACTTTGGTTGATAATGATTTGTCAATGTAGGTTCATCAGTTGTAACTATTGTACAACTCTGGTGGGCAATGTTGATAGTGGAGGAGGCTATGCATGTGCGGTGATAAGGAATATATATGGGAAACCTCTGTATTTTTAACATGGTTTTGCTGTCAATCTAAAATTGCTCTAAAATAAACTTAATTAAAAAGTAATCAATTAAAAATACAGAGAATAATTACATTTTGCAGTTTATCTGTATATTGCATATATTTATTTTTAAATTTTATTGTTTCCTATTCATAAGCATTTCTTGAATAGTACACATAAATCCTACATTATAGAATATACTACCTAGTATTCTTTGGCATTTAAAATGTATCTAGTTCTGAATTTCAATTATTCAATTTTGTTTATTTAATTTTAAAATATTGAACATTTTAATTTTCATTTTCTGATATACCAACATATTATTTCAAAAGATTTTATGAAAAACTAGAGGCCTGGTGCATGAACATTCATGCACTGGAGGGGGAGGGGTCCCTCAGCCCGGCCTACCCCCTCTCACAGTCCAGGAGCCCTCAGGGCAGGAGGCAACCCGGCGATCAGGGGAAGGCGACACCCCCATCACACCTCTGCTGCCTCCACTGCCGGCAGCACAAGCCTCAGCTGGCCCTGGTTACCTGAGCCTCAGGTGGCCCTGGGTGGCTGTGCAGCCGCCATCCGAGGCTTGCCTGTGCCTCAGGCCCACCCTGGGTGGCTGGGCAGCCACCATCCAAGGCTTGCCTGCACCTGACGGTGGGTCTGGCCACACCATGCACCTGACATCCCCCTGGTTGGACTGAAAGGACTGTGGGACTCCGGCAAGGCTGAGGGGACTGGGTGCCACCATCTTGTGGCTATGCATGCCACCATCTTTGTGACAGTATGACAGTCAATTTGCATATTCCCTCTTTATTAGTTAGGATTAGGTGATATAGTAATACCAAAAATTAATCAACTTGATATTTTTTTTTATTTAGAGTTGACATATGTATAACATTTTTATTCCAGAATTTTATTCAATGATCTATAATAATAAAAGGATAATATGCTAATTAGACCAGACGTCTTCTGGACATCCTTCCTGACAAAGCCAAGGCTTGAGGGAAGCCAGCCTGGGTCCTGGGTGCCTGCCGGCAGCTGAAGGAGGGAAGCCTGGGTCCCGGGTGCCAGAGGGAAGCTGGTGCCGGCAGCTGGGGGAAGGAAGGCCTACTCTTGCACAAATTTTCGTGCATCAGGCCTCTAGTAATGACATAATTGTTTTGATTATTTTTACTGTTTTCCTCAGGTCCCAACCATCATGATATATAATTTAACTTGACAGCAATTTTATCCTGTTAGTTCACAAGTAATTAAAACATTATTCATAAGAAAGAATGAAGTTTTTCCTTCAAACTTACAGATCCAGCCTCCTAAGAGCATTTTAGCAATATCACAAGTAATTATTCCTTAAGTATGTGAACACTAGAACAACTACCTTCAGAATTATGCGTGCAAGTGGGAAGCAAGCATTAGTGCATAGATATTTGTCTTTTTGCCACTTAAGTACAGCAATGTGTCCACATTTAACTTTGAAAATATTAGGTGAGCCTTTTTTTTCAAATAATAATCTGTATTTACTATTAGTTATAAAAAATCATCTTACTACATTCCCATTTCTTTTGTTACCTGCTTTTATCTCCCTGGCTTTTTTAGATATCTCAATTCAGCCTTCCTGTTCAACCTAATGATATATGTCTATGCTACCATTCATTGAGCACAGCAACAGTATAAACATTTCCTCTTTAGATGATGATTTTAATCATGGTCAGTGAGGTTCATTACTTTTACAAGGTCAAACAATTTTAAAATGGTATAATAAGAACTCAAACTGAAAATTTTAGGACATGAATATCTGTATTCTTTTTATTACTCTATATTTTTTTCAAATTTTATGGATTTTTATGGAGTACTAATTTTTACCTCACTATAATTATAAATTACACCAAGAATATTATGGAATCCTTTGTTAGTCTTAGACACCAAGAATTGGAAACTATGGTCATTTACTTCTACAGTCATGAAAGAGACAGAATATGTTACATTCTGTCCTTTATTGCATTGCATATCTTCTCATTAAAACTGAGTGATAAGAAGTAGTAGGAGCCCAATTTTTGAAAAGCCTGTTCATGGGGTTTATGGCAATTGTAGATGAACCAGTCATACACTTTCAGATCTCTAGTCTATTAGAATACATAGATTAATTAGGGTTAAAAGTTCAGCTGTGTCCCTGACTGGGTGGCTCAGTTGATTACAGCATCATCCTGTACATCAAAAGGTTGTGGGTTCAATCCCTCATTAGGGAAAGTAAGAGAGGCAACTGATTGATGTTTCTCACATCAGTGTTTCTCTTTCTCTCTCCCTTCCTCTCTCTCTAGAGTCAATAAATGTATCTCAGATGAGGAATAAAAAAAAGTTCAGTTGTGAATTCTCCATGCCTCCTAATTCTATGAATATATACGTATATATTACCTATATAGAAATATCTATATATAAAAGACTAAGCGACTGTCACAACCAAAACAACTGAACGGATGACTGAACAGGCTGCATGGGGCAACCAGGCCGGCAGGGGGGCTAGTGAGGGATGAACAAGTAACTGAGCAGCAGGCTTCATGGGGTGACCAGGCTGGCAGGGGGTTTAGTAAGGGACGACCAAACAACTGAGCAACAGGCTGCATGGGGCAACTAGGCTGGCAGGGGGGTTAGTGAGGAAACCCCAAATGACTGAGCAGTGGGCTGTGTGTGGCGACCAGGCCAGCAGGGGGTTTAGTGACGGGTGACCAAATGACTGAACAGAGGGCTGTGTGGGGTGATCAGGCCAACAGAGGGGTTCGTGAGGGGCGACCAAACAACTGAACAGCAGGCTGTGTGGGGCTACCAGGCTGGCAGGAGGGGCAGTTAGGGGTGACCAGGCTGGAAGGGGGGCAGTTAGGGGTGACCAGGCCAACAGAGGAGGCAGTGAAGGGCAACCAGGATGGCAGAGGGGGGCAGTGAGGGGCGAGCAGGCTGGCAGGGGGACAGCTGGGGTTGACCAGGCCAGCAGGTGGGCAGTAAGGGAAGACCAGGCTGGCAGGGGAGGAAGTTCGGGGGTGACCAGGCCAGCAGAGGGGGAAGTTGGGGCAACCAGGCCAGCAGGAGGGCAGTTGGGGGTGACCAGGCCATCAGGGGGTGGCAGTTAGGAATGATCAGGCAGGCAGGCAGGTGAGCAGTTAGGAGCCAGCGGTCCCAGATTGTGAGAGGGATGTCCAACTGCCATTTTAGGCCTGATCCCCGGGACTGGGCCTAAACCAGCAGTTGGACATCCCCGGATGGGTCCCAGATTGGAGAGGGTGCAGGCTGGGCTGAGGGGACCCCCCCCATGCATGAAGGACTGCACCCTTTCCAATCTGGGACCCCTTTGGGGGACATCCCTCTCACAATCCAGGACTGCTGGCTCTTAACTGTTCACCTTCCTGCCTGCCTGATTTCCCCTAACTTCCCCTCTGCCAGCCCAATCACCCCTAACCGCCTCTGCTGGCCTGGTCATCCCCAACTGCCTTCCCTGCTGGCCTGGTTGCCCCTAACTGCTCCCCTTCACGAGCCTGGTCAACCCTTACTGTTCCCCTCTGCTGGCTTGGTTGCCCCCAACTGCACCCTCTGCCGGCCTTGTCACCCCTAACTGACCCCCCCGCTGGCCTGGTCACCCCCTACTGCCCCCCATGCCGGATCACCCCATACATCCTGCTGGTCAGTCATTTGGTCATCCCTCACTAACCCCCATGCCAGCCTGGTCACCCCACGCAGCCTGATGTTCAATCATTTGGTCGTCCCTCACTAACCCCCCTGCAAGCCTTGTTGCCCCACACAGCCTGTGTTCGGTCATCCATCTGGTTGTTTCAGTGTAATAATAATTATAAGACGTGCCTCTGCATATAATGAGAAAAGCCCACATAGAAAAGCTGAAAAAAAGGAATGTAGGGGAAAGAGGAATTTCTTCTTCTGACTGCTTAAACCTTAGAGATGGCACTATGGTTTTACTTCCAACATGTAAAGAGTTTGGTATTTTTCACTGCCATCTTTATGACAAGGCTGAACTATCTAAAAATCAATGATATTTACTGGAAACAAAATAATTGATGTCACTCAGAAAAGTGCCACCATGATCTGGAGAGACAGGTAATGACAGAGAATTTTAATCACGACCAGTTTACGAGAAGCAGAAGCTGTTAGAGTGAAAATTTGGTAGAAACATTTAAATGGTAATTTTGACGAATTGATGGAAATGAAGTGAATGCTAATGTGATAGTGAGAAACTCCTGGATACCACAGTCTTAAGGGCCCGAACCCTAACACGCTCATATATTTGATCTCTATGAACTCCATCAGGTGCTCATGGTGAAGAATCAAGAAAAACTTTCCTGTTTCTGGCAGAGAAAAATTAGCAACTGCCAAATATGTTCAGAGCAGTCTTGATAACAAAGTCCAGCATACTCAGGGAAACAACTTATCCAATGTGGTAGAAGAGAAAATATCCAATGCCAAGTTCCCTCTGGACTTCTTGTGTCACCTAAGGGAGAAAAATGCTGATAAACATTTGTGAAGGTTAAACCAATGGACATAGGCCCACAAAAAGATTGAGAATGAATCATCTATACTAATAAAAGGGTAATATGCTAATTAGACAGGATTGACCAGCCATCTTCCGGACAACCGACTTCCTTCCGGACAAAGCCATGGTGGTGGGGGCTGAGGCAGAGGCAGTTAGGGGCAATCAGGCCAGCAGGGGAGACCAGTTAGGGGCGAGATCAGGCCGGCAGGGGAGGTCAGTTGGAGGCGAGCTCAGGCCATCAGGGGAAGGCAGTTGGGGGCGTGATCAGGTCGGAAGGGGAGGGCAGTTGGGGGTGACCAGGCAAGCAGAGGAGGGCAGTTGTAGGTGAACTGGCCTGCAGGGGAGGACATTGAGGGTGATTAGGCCTCAGGGGAGGGCAGTTGGGGGCGAGCTCAGGCCAGCAGGGGAGGGCAGTTGGGGGCATTAGGCAGGCAGGCAGCAGGTGAGTGGTTAGGAGCCAGTGGTCCTGGATTGTGAGAGGGATGTCCAGCAGTTGGACATCCTGTGAGGGGTCCCAGATTGGGGAGAGTGCAGGCTGGGCTAAGGGACACCCCCGCCACCCCCATGCATGAATTTCATGCACCAGGCCTCTAGTAAAATTATAAAATGCTTCTCATATGCCTCCTACCACATCAGCAGGGTTCCAGAACAATAAAAGTGGAAACTGAAAGAGCTGCAAGGGTAAGATCTAAGATCTTGTTTAAGAAGTTTTTAAGGGAACCTGTGGAGGGGGGACAGAAACAAGGGCACTAGGAAAGTTAAAGCCTCTGATGCGTATAGGTATAGCAAATGTTAAATGCAAGCTAGCTCCCAACTAGATTAACATAAAATCTCTCTCTAAAGCTAGTTTAGCTCAGTTCCTATTATCCTATTAACTATACATCAACAAACTCAGATATGGGAGATATCTTGGTGTTTTCTAAATAGGGATTTAAAATAACTATATGTCTTCACCATTTCTCATAAGAAATTTTAAATAAAAATAAAATGTATACCACCAAACACCTATTAAAATGTTTTAAAAGAATATGGCAATAACCAATGCTCAAGAGGATACAGAAAAATAGGAACAAGAATTCATTGCTGGTAGGAATGCAAAATAGTGGAGGCTCTTTGGAAGACATTTTGGCAGTTGCTTACAAAACTAAACATAATCTTGCCACATGATCCAACAATTTCACTCCTAGGTATTTATCTATTGATTTGAAAGTATATAGTTATACAAAAGACCTGCACAGGATGTTTACAGGAGCTTTATTTATAATCATCCAAAATTAGAAGTGACCAAGGTGTCCTTCAAGAGGTGAATGAATAAATGAACTATGGTTTATTCCTGCAGTGTATATGAATCAGTACTAAAAATAAATGAGGTGATCAAATCATGAAAGGACAGAGCAATATTAACTGCTCATTGCTAAATTAAAGGAGTCAGCATGAAAGGGCTACATATTGTATGATTTCAATTTCATGACATTCTGGAAAACGTAAAAAAATAAGAACAGTTAAAGTAGTTAGTAGTTACAAGGAGTTTGTGGGTAAGGGAGAGGAATGGATACAGTAAAGATCACGGAATTTGGGGAATAGTAAAATTATTTGTATAGATGTGGGATGGTGAAAATAAGATATTATGCATTTGTCAAAGTCATAGAAACTTACAAAATAAAAGAGTGAACCCTAACATATGTACAATATTTTTAAAAATTAGGTGGTCAGGGGACCGCTTAAAGCAAAGAATGACAGGATAACTATATTAAACATATAAAACAATCTCACTTTAGGAGTGGGGAAGAAAAGGTGCTAACCTATGTAACTTTGGAAATAGGTGGGATGACTAAGACTAAATACAAAAATAACTAAATATAAACACAATACTCTAGTTCAGTGATGGCGAACCTATGACACTCATGTCAGCACTGACACGCGTAGCCATTTCTAATGACATGTGGCCTCATGCCGAGGATGAAACATTTGCTGCTCCTGAGGATGAAACATTTGCGACTAGTCTTGGAGTTAGTTTTTTCCTCAAAGTGACACACTACCCGAGTTATGCTCAGTTTTTTGGCGAAGTTTGACACACCAAGCTCAAAAGGTTGCCCATCACTGCTCTAGTTGATAAAATCCTATCCTATATATAAAAGCCCAGCGACCATTACAGGGAAACGACCAGAACGACTGGTCAACCAGTCACTATGATGTGCAGTGACCACCATGGGCCAGAAGCTCAATGCAGGAGGAGGAGTAGGGGTGCAGTAAGGCCTGGAGATGCATGCTATGGCCCAGGAATATCAGAAACTGCAAGTCCAGAGCTTGCTTTCCAATAAAAAATAAATTAATTAAAAAACAAAAGCGGCCAACACCACCACCCTGGAAAGAATGGCTCCAGTAGGAAAAGGCCTCTCCAGGCCCTGTCTGGCTTGGCTGGCATGCCACGGGCTCACAGGGACTCACTGGTGACGTGAAGCAAGTGCAGCCCCTTTGACTCCAAAGCTGGTTGCACTGACAGCTGCTCCCTGTCCAGCTCCATGGTGGACACAGTGCTGCCACACCACCTCAACTTCAACTTCCAGCTTCTGCTTTCCTGCCCTTCCCTTAGTTTACTACGTGCACTTGGGGGTGTGGCTTTGGCCTCCCCAGCCAATCGCACCACAGCGCAGCCAAAGAGTGGTAGAACACAGCCACCAAGCCTGGCTGGGCATTGATTTGGCCACTGACTGATGTCCATGTGCAGTTACACTGTGTTTACATTTGTAGGGAAGCAGGGCAGCCCACTCCTATCGCCACCTCACCTTCAAGGCTAAGAAAGGCCCACAGATCTCCATGTTTCTCCTCCCATCCGGAATAAAAACTTCTTGGGGATGAATGATCCCAGTGATGGCCCCAACACATGCTAGGTGTCACTGTCACAGATATTCTCAGTCATCACAGCCTTTTCCTCAGCCTGCAGTGCCCTGCTCCACCCACTGCCACTCCTCACCTGTCATCCCCTGAGGACCAACTTATGTTATCCTATTTGAAATGTGAGCAAGATCTCAAATTCCCCCCTGTCAATAGCTCTCTTGCCCTACCTTTCTTCCTCTAAAAACCTTGCATTTTAAAAATATATATTTGATTTATTTCAGAAAGGGAAATAGAGATAGAAACATCAATAATGATAGAGAATCATTGATTAGCTGCCTCCTGCATGTTCCAAACTGGGGATTGAAACCTCCCCCAGCCTCTCCCTCATCCATACCCCAGCCATCAGGCCCTGGTGGCAGTGTGGCACTGAGGGAATGAGGAGGGAAGTAGGTGGGGAACCGTGGGGTGGCGGGGCACCGAGGGCAATGTTGGTGTCTGGCGTCTGATCCTTCTGCACCTGACCCGGCAATGGTCACCTCCTCCCCCGACCCTGCTGGGGCCTTCTGGCCATGATTGGCCTGGCCCTGATCCATCCTGATTGCTCACCAGGCTTAGGGACCCAACCCATGCACAAATTTAGTGCACCGGGCCTCTAGTTAGCTAATAACTCTGCTATACATTTATGCTGAATGAAACAATTAGAGTGAGAGTTTACAAATAAGCCAAGGGAGGAATCAAGAATGATCTATACGGATTTATAGATGTGTTTAAAAAAGGCTACTATACACACATATTTTTACTGCCAGCTGTTAGGGCCTAAAAACTAACATCTTACTAGTTCTGATGTTCAAACCTACAGCAATTAATATATATATATAGTATTGGACAAATTGCCTAGTGTAGATTATTTTGTGTGTGTTTTTTTTAATTCATTGGATTAATATAGATTCTCATTCATCTGTTCTCGGGGCAGTTTCAAACATTTGTATTTTCTTTCCTTTCTTTATTTTTTTCTCTTTTTCTTTCTGTAAAATGTTTGCAAGCCATAGCCAATTTGATTCAGTGGATAGAGTGTCAGCCCGTGGACCGAAGGGTCATGGGTTCAATTCTAGTCAAGGGCATGTACCTCAGTTGTAGGATCAATCCCTGGCCCTGGTCCTGGCACGTGTGGAAGGCAACCACTTGATGTATCTCTATCTCATCAATGTTTCTCTCTCTGTGTCTCTTCCCCTCCCTTCCACTCTCTCTAAAAATCAATGGAACAATATCCTCCATTGAGGAGTAACAAAAAATAAAAAAGTTTTCAAGATGATTACAATTAGAAACAAGGTTCAAGAACCACTGATTTTAACCAGGCCACCGAGGTTCAGTGGCTGAGTGTTGACCTATGAATCAGGAGGTCATGGTTTGATTCCTGGTCAGGACACATGCCTGGGTTGCAGGCTCAATCCCCAGTGGGGGCTGTGCAGGAGGCAGCTGATCAATGATTCTCATCATTGATGTTTCCATCTCTTTATCCCTCTCCATTCCTCTTTGATATCAATAAAAATATATTAAAAAAAGAATCACCTATTTTATAATATTCCTTTATAGTGTTAGTCCATAGCAGTTATATATGGGGAACTTATGTTTTTCCAAATAGATTTGGGCTGTACACACTTTTAGTATATTGGGCATTCATATTCTAATTCTCATTCATTAAGACTGTTTCTATAGTTCTAGTTCTAATTTGTGGAGGCGAAATTAGTGTTAAGAGTGTCAACACCCGAAACCGGTTTGGCTCAGTGGATAGAGCGTCGGCCTGCGGACTGAAAGGTCCCAGGTTCGATTCCGGTCAAGGGCATGTACCTTGGTTGCGGGCACATCCCCAGTAGGGGGTGTGCAAGAGGCAGCTGATCGATGTTTCTCTCTCATTCATCGATGTTTCTAACTCTCTATCCCTCTCTCTTCCTCTCTGTAAAAAATCAATAAAATATATAAAAAAAAAAAAAAAAAAAAGAGTGTCAACACAAATAACCCAGGCTAACAAAACACATTCAAATAAATATATCAATTTATGCCACAAACAAAGGCTGTTCTTTTGCCTAAATTTTTTAAGGAAGAGTATGACATGTAAAGTATCTTAGCATTTTCTTTAATATTTACTACAAGATTTAATTTTAAAATGTCACAGCATAAACTGTTGATAAAAACACTGAAAATGAAATATATTTGAGGAAGTAGGTTGAACACCAAAAAATAACCAAAAAAACCCTTCACATTTTAATATGGCAGAAAATGTGACTAACAGCAGGATATGAAATGTTCAAAATAGCTCATGAGCAGTTTTTGATAATTGAATGTTTTGATGGATACAGTTGAAAGATAAACATAAATTGTAACTGACATCTATGGCAAGGATCAAAACAAAAACTGCATCTCTTTATCATCACCCTTTATCCTATTCCTGTGCTGGAAAATGATGACTTAGTTGAATAAAATACAGGAAAACATTGAGGCATATTCTAGGTCAGTGGTCGGCAAATTCATTAGTCAACAGAGCCAAATATCAACAGTACAACGATTGAAATTTATTTTGAGAGCCGAAAACCGACTTCTGCGCATGGGCCACGAAGTTTCAATCTCACTGTACATGCACGCCCGCATGTGATATTTGTGGAAGAGCCACAGTCAATGGGCCAAAGAGCCGCATGTGACTCACGAGCTGCAGTTTGTCGATCACTGTTCTAGGTAATTGTAAGGCCCAGTAAGTGTATTTCTCAGTAACACTGAAATATTTAATATATATGAGCTTAGCGAATTTATACCTCCTACAAGATGTTAAAACTGATACAATTTTTGTTGTTGTTGTTTTCTCCATCGTGAGCATTTTTTTTTTTTTTTTGCCTATACACCCTACTTCCCATATTTTTGCCAAAAATCCTGCCATTAGACATTGGGCCAAAGGCACTCTCTTTTATTCTCTTGTTATTTTTCTTTTTCTTTTTTTTTTTTTTCTTTTACTGGAAGATGGGATTTAGTTAACATTTCCATTCATTACAGTGGTGAGTTCTGAAACTCAGATTTGGTTTTGCATTGATTCATCTCCATTTACACCTACATGAATTGGGTAAAATGAGCTTTCCACATGATCCATGTGAATTTGCTAGAGTTTAGCATTTAGTTTTTAGATCAAAACCTCAGCAAACAATAAAGTATTTTTTGTACCCTTTTGCCTTTCTATGCATTAATCTCAATCAGAAACCTTACAGGAATAAATTATGTTGGGGCTTAGTATTTGATATTCTTATAAATATCATTGAAATACCACTCAATTTTATAGGCAGGACCATGAATGAAATTGACTGAAATAAATGGCCTAGCTATCTATTCAATATCCTGAGTGTATGCTCCTTGGATCATGGTTATATGAAGGTAAAACAAGAATTTCAATGAGGAAACCTTGAATGTGACATACATGGCATTGTCTTAATTTGCAGATACTACCTTAAACCAGATCTTTTATTCTAATAAGAGAAAGTTTCCAGAATTAAGGGTTCATTTGATATTCATTCAAGAAAGTCACAATTTTTATTTGCCTTATAATAATGGCTTATTGTCCTACCAACCCCAATCAACATTTGATTCTATATTAATGATAATATCAGAAAAATCATGGAATGGAATAGACTTTAAATTTATCTAACCTACCCTAGACACAGACAATACTGGGGTGAAGGCCTGGGGAGTGAACAGGAGTGGAAAGGAGGGGGGGTGAATGAAGAAAAAAAGTGGGACATCTGTAATATTTTCAACAATAAGGATAAATTTAAACATTATCTGAACCATTTATTTTAATTTTATAACTATTTTAATTCAAATTATTTTAATTCTTTATTATTGAAAGTATTACATAAGTCCTCTTTTCCCCCCATTGACCTCACTCAGCTTGCTCCAAACCCCTAGCCTAGGCATTCACCACCCTATTGTCTGTGTCTGTATGTTATTTTTTTTGGAGTTAAAGATTATTTTATTATTGATTCTAAGATATTCAGTAGTCCCTCTCCAATATTTATGTATTTAGTGTAATTTAAGAAAATAATTTACAATGTATCTTGAGATAAGCAACCTTGGGAAAAAGTCAAAATTCAGTACTATCTAAACAAACAGGTTAAGTTTTTTTTTTCTTTCTCCTCTGAATCCATATTACATAATTATATATAATTCCATTCAAAACACCAATTTAGACTTATCTATTTAATTTATTAATAGTTCCTATCAAATACAGGAATACATCTTGACAATCATAGAATTTTGTAAAATGTTTCAGCTACTTCATTAGAGAATTGACATATCCTATCACCAAAGATAGGGTATGGCAAGATGAAATACTGATCTGTATAGTTTTTGTTATAAGATTGAATTTTATATTGCATATTTCTCATATTTTTGTACTTGCATAGCTTAATATTCTTTTTTGACATTTTTTTATGTGTAAAGTTTTACATATGGCTCCTTTTCCCCCGATTGACCCCCCCTCTGCAATTCCCACCCCGGGCAAGCCCCCACCGACCAAGTGTCTGTGTCCATTGGTTATACTAATATGTGTGCATACAAGTCCTTTGGTTGCTCTCTAACCCGACCCCATCCCCTACCATTTGTCTCTGGATCTATTCTTGTTCATCAAATTATGTTGATCATTATATCCTACATATGAGTGAGATCATGTGATATTTTTCTTTCTCCGGCTGTCATATTTCCCTAAGCATAATGATCTCCAGTTCCATCCATGATATTGCAAATGATAAAAATTGCTTCTTTTTTATAGTAGTGTAGTATTTCATTGTTGTAGATGTACCACAGTTTTTTAATCCACTCATCTGCTGATGGGCACTTAGATTGTTTCCAAATCTTAGCTATTGTAAATTGTGCTGCTATGAACATAAAGGTGCATATATCCTTTCTGATTGGTGTTTCTGGTTTCTTGGGATATAGTCCTAGAAGTGGGATCACTGAGTCAAATGGGAGTTCCATTTTTAACTTTTTGAGGAAACTCCATACTGTCTTCCACAGTGACTGTACCAGTCTGCATTCCCACCAGCAGTACACAAGGATTCCTTTTACTCCTCATCCTCGCCAGCACTTGTAGTTTGTTGATTTGTTTATGATAGCCATTCTGACAGGTGTGAGATGGTATCACATTGTTATTTTGATTTGCATCTCTCAGATAATTAGTGACTTTGAGCATGTTTTCATGTCTCTGGGCCTTCTCTATGTCCTCTTTTGAAAAGTGTCTATTTAGATCCTTTGCCCGTTTTTCGATTGGATCTTTTATCTTCCTTTTGTTAAGTTGTATGAGTTCTGTGTAAATTTTGGAGATTAAACTCTTCTGAAATATCGTTGGCAAATAGGTACTCCCATGCAGTGGGCTTTCTTGTTGTTTTGTTTATGGTTTTTTTTGCTGTGCAGAAGATTTTATTTTGATGTGGTCCCATTTGTTTATTTTCTCCTTAGTCTCCATTGCCTTAGGAGCTGTGTTGGTAAAGATATTGCTACAACATATGTCTGCTATTTTGCTGCCTATAGAGTCTTGTGGGAGTTTTATGGTTTCCTGTCTTAAATTTAAGTCCTTTAGGCATTTTGAGTTTGTTTTTGTGTATGGTGTAAGTTGGTGATCTAGTTTCATTTTTGTGCATGTATCTGACCAAGTTTCCCAGCACCATTTATTGAAGAGACTGTCTTGACTCCATTGTATGTTCATGCCTCCTTTGTCAAATATTAATTGAGCATAATGGTTTGGGTAGATTTATGGGTTCTCTGTTCTGTTACATTGGTCTATATGTCTGTTCTTGTTCCAATACCAGACAGTTTTGAGAACTGTGGATTAGTAATATAGCTTGATATCTGGTATTGTGATCCCTCCAACTTTGTTCTTCTTTCTCAGGATTGCTGTGGCTATTTGGGGTTTTTTTTTTATTCCAGATGAATTTTTAGAGAGTATGTTCTAGATCTTTGAAATTTGCCATCAGTATTTTAATAGGGGTTGCATTGAATCTGTAGATTTCTGTGGGTAGTATGGACATTTTAATGATGTTGCTTCTAACAATCCATGAACATGGTATGTTCTTCCATCTGTTTATGTCTTCCTTTATCTCTTTTTTCAAAGTCCTGTAGTTTTCAGAGTACAGGTCTTTTATGTCCTTAGTTAAGTTTATTCCTAGGTATCTTAATTTTTTTGATGCAATGGTAAATGGGATTTTTTTTTTCATTTCTCTTTGTGTGAGTTCATTATTGGTGTATAAAAAGGCCATAGATTTATGGGTGTTAATTTTGTATTCTGCTACATTGCTGAATTAATTTATTAGGTCTAGTAGTTTTTTGATGGAGTCTTTGGGTGTTTTATGTAAAGTATCGTGTTACTGCGAATAATGACAGTTTTACTTTTTCTTTTCCAATTTGGATGCCTGTTATTTCCTCTTCTTGCCTGACCACTATGGCTAGCACTTCCAGTACTGTGTCGAACAGGAATGGTGAAAGTGGGCATCCCTGTGTTGTTCCCGTTCTTAGGGAAAATGAGTTTAGTTTTTGCCCATTGAGTATGATGTTGCGTGTAAGTTTTTCATAAAAGGCTTTTATTAGGTTGAGGTATGATCCTTCTATTCCCACTTTGCTGAGAGTTTTTATCAAGAAAGAGTATTGGATTTGTCAAATGCTTTTTCTGCATCGATTGATATGATTAAGTGATTTTTGTCTCTCAGTTTGTTTATGTGATGTATGACATTTATTGACTTGCAGATATTGTACCATCCTTGGGTCCCTGGAATAAATCCTACTTGGTCATAATGTAAGAAATTTCTAATGTAATGCTGAATCCAATTTGCTAGGTTTTTGGTGAGGATTTTACATCTATGTTCGTCAAGCATATTGGCCTGTAGTTCTCTCTTTTTTTTTTTTTTGTGGTGTCTTTATCTGGTATTGGGATTAGAGTAATGCTGGCTTCATATAAAGATCTTGGAAGTGTGCCTTCATTTTGAATTTTTTGGAATAGTCTGAGGATGATAGGTTTTAGTTCTTCTTTGAATGCTTGGTAAAACTCCCCAGTAAAGCCATTCGGACCAAGGTTTTTGTTTGTTGGAGATTTTTTATCGCTGCTTCAATTTGTTTGGTAGTTATCATTCTATTTAGGTTTTTAGATTCTTCCTGATTGAGTTTTGGGAGCTTGTATTTTTCTAAGAATATGCCCATTTCATTTAGGTTGTCCATTTTGTTGAAATGGAGATGTTCATAGTATTTTTTCATAATTCTTTGTATTTCTGTGGGATCGGTTATTACTTCAGTTCTTTCATTTCTGATTTTGTTTATTTGCATCCTCTCTCTTTGCTTCTTGGTGAGCCTAGCTAGAGGTTCATCAATCTTGTTTATCCTTTCAGAGAACCTGCTCTTGGTTTTGTTGATCTTTTATTTATTATTTATTTATTTATTTATTTATTTATTTATTTATTTATTTATTTATTTATTTTTGGTATCAATGTGGTTTATTTCTGCTCTGATCTTTATTATTTTCTTCCTTCTTCTTACACTGGGCTTTTCTTGTTGCTCTCTTCCCAACTCTATGAGTTGTAGGGTTAGATATTTTTTCTTGTTTTTTGATGTAGGCCTGTAGAGCTATGAACTTCCCTCTCAAGACTGTTTTCACAGTGTCCCATATATTTTGGATTGTTGTGTTTTCATTGTCATTTGTTGCCATGATGCTTTTTATTTCTTCTTTGATCTCTTTGGGATCCCAACCATTTTTTAATATCATGCTATTTATCCTCCAGGTTTTTGATTTTTTTTATTGTAGTTGATTTCTAATTCTATGCCATTGTGATCTGAGAAGATGCTTGATATGATTTCTATCTTCTTGAATTTGAAGAGACTTTGCCTGTGTCCCAATATGTGGTCTATCTTTGAAAAGGACCCATGTGCACTTGAGAAGAATGTATATTCTGTGGCTTTTGATTGAAATGTTCTGAAGATGTCAATTAATTCCATCTGATCTAGTGAGTCATTTAGAATTGACGTTTCTTTGCTGATTTTTTGTTTAGAGGATTTGTCTAGTGATGTTAGTGGGGTATTAAAGTCCCCTCACATGTCTGTATTGTTTCAATCTCTCCCTTGATATCTTTCAGAAGTTTTTTTTTTTTTTAATGTATTTGGGTGCTCCTGTATTGGGTGCATATATGTTTACCAGAGTTATATTCCCTTGTTGAATTGTTCCCATTAGTATTATGAAGTGACCTTCCTTATCTCTTGTTATGGCCTTCACTTTGAGGTCTATTTTGTCAGATATAAGCATTGATATCCCAGCTTTTTTTTTTTTCATTTCCATTCACCTAAAACTCCCTTTTCTATACCTTCACCATTAGTCTGTGTAAGTCTTTTGTTCTCAGGTGGGGTTCCTGTAGATAGCAGATATATGGGTCATGTTTTCTTATCCACTCAGCTACCCTATCTCTTTTGATTGGGGCATTAAATGCATTTACATTTAAAGTTTTTTTTTTTCTTTTTTAAAAGTTATTATTGATAGGTACTTATTTGTTGCCATTTTTATTTTTTATGCCTGTGTTCCTTCTTCCCTTCCTATTTATTCTTTTTAAAGAAGACCCTTTAGCATTTCTTGCATTGCTGGTTTGGTGGTAATAAACTCCCTTTGTCCTTTTTTGTCTGTGAAGCTCCTGATTTCACCCTCAACTTTGATATATAGCCTTGATGGGTACACTATTCTTGGACTCAGACCCTTGCTTTGCATGACTTTGTATATTCCATTCCATTCCCTTTTGCCCTGATATGTTTCTGTTCAGAAATCATTTGATAGTCTGATTGGAGATCCCTTGTAGGTAACTTTCTGTCTCTCTTTGGCAACTTTTAGGATCCTTACTTGGTCAGTGTTTGCTAATTTAATTATAATGTGTTTTGGTGTTGGTCTTTTGGGGTTAATCTTGTTTGCGAATTTGTGAGCTTCTTGGACTTTTGTGAGGTTTTTTCCACAATATCAGGGAAGTTTTCTGTCATTATTTATTCAAACAGCTTTTCTATTTTTTGCTCAGTTTCTTCTCCTTCTGGCACCCCTATTATGTGGATGTTGTTTTGTTTTGTGTTGTCCCAAAATTCCCTTGGGCTCTCCTCCTGTTTTTAAGTTTTTCTTTTTTCTAGATGCTGCTCTTCTTGGGTATTTTTTCCTGCCTTGTCTTCTATCTCACTGATATGATACTCCGATTCTTCTAGTCTACTGTTGATGCTTTCTGTTGATTTCTTTATTGCAGTAATGTCATTTTTCATTTCTTCTTGGTTCTTCTTCATTTCCTCTTGGTTCTTACACATATTGTTGATTTTGTCTCCCATCCTTTTCAGCATCCTTATGACCATTGTTCTGAATTATTTATCTGGCATATTGCTTTCCTCTATTTCATTTACTTCATTTTCCAGTGATTCCTCCTTTTCTTTCCTATGTGGGCTGTTGTGTTTTTTTTTGTGTGTGTGTTTTTTTTTTGTTTGTTTCCCCATGTTCTCTCCTCTCAGGGTGTCTGGTTATGTATCTCGCTCTCTCTTGTGTTGACTTAATGGAACAAAATACAACATGACAATACACACACACAGAGTACCAAAAATAAATGTATTCACGATTCTAATAACCCCAAATAAAGTGATCACTAGGGAAAAGATAATTAGGGGATAGAAAAGAGTGCAAAAATAATACTGAGAAAAGGAAAAAAATGTAAGAGAGAAAAGAAAGAGATGAAAAAAGAAGGGGGAACATATATGTATATTGGGAGAAAACTCCAATAACAACAACTAATCCAAAAAAATGCAAACAACAAACACCCAAACAACAAAGACCCAGATGAATCTGAGGAGACAGAGCTTATTTCCAGAAGGTAAGGTCATGGAATTGAATGGATGGGAAAATAGCCACAATTCAGTATAGATGAGGTAGAAAGAGAATGAGGGTATGAGAAGAAAAGTAAAAAAAACACAAAATACAAAAAAGAGAAATATATATATATATATATATTATATAAAAGAAAAAATATATATATAATAAATTCTACTATTTTTACTCTATCTATCTATGTATTTGTCTACTATTGGAATAGGAGACTAGAGAGTAGATAGGCCTGAGTTGTTGATTGGAATTAATTAAGCTATTTACATAAGAAAAAAGTGAGGAGAGGAAAAATAGAAGCAAAAATAAGAAAAAAACAAACAAACTAACAATCAAACAAACAACAACAACAATACAGAAAGAAAGAGAAAGAAAAAAAGGAAGAAAAAATTGGTATAGTAAAGAAATAGAAGAGAGAAGTGTGCATGGATTGGAGCAGGGGAAAGGAAATTAGATATATGAGTAAGATCAATTTTTAACAGGGAGTATAAAGAAAAGATAGAGAAAATCTAAAGCAGGAATAGGGTGAGAGAAACAGGATGGAAAAGGGGAAAAGTGAGGAAGAGTGTGTTGGCACAAAGGAAAAATTGAGATAGAGTAAAATAATGCTAAAAGAAAAAGAAAAATAGAATGTAGTACACTAATCCAAAAATAAAATAAAATAAAATAAAGAAAAAAATAAAATAAAACTTTAAAACAGGTAAAATAATAGTAGTAATAATAATAATTAAAAATAAAAAAAATTCTTAGTCTGACCCTCCTTGTCAGATCAAAATGGGTTGCTTTTTAGAGATCCCTTCTGTTAGCAGCTCAGAGGACCCCCTTCTACATTCACGGATCTCGGCAGCTCCAACAGCTGTGGATTTTTTTAGGCACAGACTTCCCTGGTCCTGCAGTTCCCGCTTTTCGCGCATTTCCCTCTCCCGCCACCGGGACGAGAAACCTCACCTTATCACAGCGAAATCTGACCTTTTCTTGGTGCAGTGAAGAGTTCCTTTGAATCTGCGTGTTTGCGCAGATTGGGGGCCGGTGTTCTGGTGCTCACAGCTGTTCAGTGTTCGCCGTTGTAGCGGAAAGTCAGGCCTCCAATAAAACCATATATATATATATATATTAGATACTGTTTATTTTCTATCAACCTTATTTCTATTCTGTTAAGAGTTTATAGAAGAACAACTTAGGACCACTCAGTGGTTGTTCCTACCCATTCAGTGACCTGACCAGTGGGGGCTGCAGACCTGTCTTCAGTGGCAGGCTGAGCCCTCCAGTCTTCAGTAGGAAACTGCCAAATAGGTACAGAGGACACCTGTGTCTTCAGACCAGTCTGCGATCTCAGGCTGAGCAGCAGTGAACTCAGGAGCAGGAGCAGTCCATTCACCCTAAAATTCCTCCTTGGTCACAGCCTTTTCAGCAGCATCCTGCTCTTCCTTTTCAATCTCTTCAGGATCTCTGTAGAAGTAAAGATCAGGCATGCCCTCCCACGGGTGTTCATGGTAGATGGTGCCACACATGCATAGTACTTCCTGGGTGAGCATCCATCACATCAGACCCACTGAGTGAGCCCCCTTGTTGTTGCAAGGGATGGCAATGTTCACATAGTGCAGAGGAGACTCTTACACACAGCAATGGTGGGCAGGTTAACATAAGACACCTCTGTGAGAGGTTGGTGGTCAGCTCTGGGATTAGTAACCACCAGAAGTATTGGTTCCTGAAAGCTTCCTGGATCTGGTTGGTGAAGGTTCCAAGAGTGAAGCAGGGTTTCAATGGCAACAATGGCAAGAGCTACTGACATCAGCTGGGTTTTCAATGGCAACAATGGCAACAGCTGCCAGCAGAAGCTTCTCCCAGGTTCTCTTCAGATTGATGATGTAGATGCCATCACTTTTCCTTTTGTAGATGTTCTGCTCCATTTGGAGGTCAAGGTTGGTGCCATCTAAGTGGATTACTGCTGCAAGGAATTTTAGGACATCCTCCTCCTCCATTTGCAGGACAACAAAGGCTCTGGACATTGTGAAAGTTTCCCTTTAAGTTATGTGGGAACCAAGAACAACTCTGTATGGAGCCCTCCCTGGGTAGTGAGGAAAAGCTCTCTATATATTTCTATCTTATCTTTTATTTCTTCTTTGACTCAGTCATTTTTTAGTAGTATGTTGTTTAATCTCCATGCATTTGTGGGTTTCTTTACTTCCTTTTTTCAGTTGATTTCTAATATCAAGGCATCATGGTCAGAGAATATGCTTGGTATAATTTCAATCTTCTTGAATTTGTTGATGCTAGTTTTGTGACCCAATATATGGTCTATCCTTGCGAATGTTCCATGTGCACTGGAGAGGAATTTATAATCTGATGTTCTGGGATGAATTGTTCTGTAAAGGTCAATTATATCCATTTGGTCTAGTGTTTCATTTAAGGCCAATTATATATATATATATATATATATATATATATATATTTTGTTAATCTTCACCCAATGATATTTTTCCATTGATTTTTAGAGAGTGTGGAAGAGAGAGGGAAATACAGAGAAATATCGATGTGAGAGAAATACATCAAATGGTTACCTCCTACATGAGTCCAGACCAGGGCCCAGGCCAGGGAAGAGCCTGTAAACAAGGTACGTTCCCTTAACCAGAATCAAACCAGGGACCCATCAGTACACAGGTCGATGCTCTACCCACTGAGTGAAACCAGCTAGGGCAAGGCTGATATTTCTTTATTGATTTTCTGTTTAGTTGATCTGTCTAGAGCAGTCAATGGAGTATTAAGGTCCCCAGCTATGACTGTATTTTGATCTGTTTCTCCCTTTAGTTCTGTAGTTTTATATATTTTGGTGCTCCCTAGTTGGGTGCATATATATTAAGTCTTATCATTTCTTGATGTTGTGTTCCCTTTATCATTAGAAGGTGTCAATCTTTGTCTCTTGTTATCTTTTTTATCTTGAAATCTATTTTGTCAGGTGTGATTAGAGCTATACCTGCTTTTCTATGGATGTCATTTGCTTAGAGAATTATTTTATACCCTTTTGAATCTACTTTTGTATTTGTATCTTAGATGTGTCTTTTGTAGGCAGCATATGGTTAGGTGTTGTTTTTTATCCACTCTGCTAATCTGTGTTTCTTTATTGGTATATTCAGACCATTTATATTTAGAGTAATTATTGATGTATGAGAATTTCCTATAGCCATTTTATCTTTTGTTTTCTGCTCTGTGCCTCCTTTGTTTATTTTCTTTTATGTTTCTGTCTGTTGTTTTTGTTTGGGGTATTCCATACTTCTTTCCTCTGTGTCCTCTTTTTTTGAAGCTATGTGTCCTGGGGATTTTTGTGTGTTTTACCATTAGGTTTTAAAAAAATAAACTTGCAAATATATATACCACAGCTTTTTTCTTTTTTTCTTTTGAGTATATCTGATCTTCATCTTCCTTTGCCAGTTCAGACCTTTAATCCCTCCCAATTTATGACTTTGTTGTCACAAATTATCCCTGTTTATGCTTTAAGTTTATTCATCATCTTACTCATATGTTCTTTGTTTCAGATAGAATAATTCCCTTGAGTATTTCCTGTAATGGGGGTTTTCTCGTGATAAAATACCTCAGCTTCTCTATGTCTGGGAATGTTTTCATTTCTCTTTCATATCTAAAGGATACTTTTGCTTAATAAATTATTTATGCCTGGTAATTTCTCTCTATCAGATATTTGAAGTTTTGGTTCCACTTTCTTCTGGCTTGTAGAATTTGTGCTGAGAAGTTGGATAAAATTCTGATGGATTTTCTTTTGCAGGTAACTTTTTTCTTTTCCTGGCTCCTTTGAGAATTTTTTCTTTGTCATTAATTTTTGACAGTTTTAATACCAAATGTCAAGTGTCATGAAGATGGCCTCTTTGGTTCTTGAATATGAGGTTCTAGTTTTTTCCATAGGTTTGGAAAGTTCTCATTCACTATTTGTTTTAATAGACTTTCCTTTTCATACTCCTTCTCCTCCTCATCCACCATACTTATAATTCTAATATTGGTGTTTTTTTTTTCTGATAGATTCAGATAGCTTTCATAGAACTCTTTTATTTTTCTTTAAGCTCAGGTCTATCTCTTCTTCCTTCTGCATCATTTCTTTATTCCTATCTTTGCTTTCACCAATTCTTTCCTTCATCTGTTTGGCTCTGTTTCCTATGCTCAGTAATTAATTCTTTTTTTAAAAATTTCTTTATTGATTAAGGTATCACATATTTGTCCTCATCCCCCCATTCCCATCCCACAACCCTCCCCACACATGCCCCCACCCCCCTGTTGTCCTTAACCGCTGGTTAGGCTCATATGTTTGCACACAAGTCCTTTGGTTGATCTCTCCCTTTTGCCCCCAACCTTCCCTACCCTCCCTCTGAGGCCTGACAGTCTGATCCATGCCTCCTTGTTTCTGGGTCTGTTCTTGTTCATCAGTCTATGTTGTTCATTATTTCCGCTAGATGAGTGAGATCATGTGCTATTAGAAATACAGTTATAAGAACCGAAAATGAGACAAGCAATAATGGTTATGGTGACAGGCAAATGAATCAGTGTGTAGTGAGTTTCTTTCTAGGCTGAAAGTTCTTTTGAGACCCAATTTCAATGTCCAACAGTTCCTTATGTGTATATGTCAGCACTGACATTACAGTTCTGGATGGTGGACAAATGGTGGTAATGCAGGTCCTACTCTCTCTGGTTTGGTCCTGGGCAACCTGCAGTGATGCACAGCTGCTAACTGCTAGTATGGGAAGGCCACATCAGCGTCTTCCGTCTCTGGATTGCTTCTCTTCTGTCTTCATGGCTGGAGTAGTCCTGTCAATTCCTCTCTGTTGCTGGAATCCACATGGTCTCAGAGTTGTTTTCTGAAAATATACAAACATATTTTCAACCAAAAGTTAATAAAGGAATATTTTCTATAAATTTGACTTGGGATCCTATTTCATTTTTTGCCCAAATGATTTTCCTCTGGCTTGTTTTAACACCTTGTGTGTTTTTCATGGGTGTCTTGCTTTTAGCCTTACAAGTAATTTTCTAAAGTATTAATTTTCTAGATGTAATTTACTTACAGCATATTTTTCCTTACATGATATTCCTCTACTATCCCCTCTTTTTTTGATTTAAATGTTAGGAGACTTTTGAAAATTTTATAATGTAATCTTGATGGCTTTTAAATTTTATTTTTTTGCACTATAATATTACTGTTTTAGGTTCATTACATGGTGCACAATTTTATCATGAGATGAAGTACCAATAAAAATTTTAGTTAACACTTTGGAACACCTTTTTGTCCAGTACAATTAATTTTTCTAGCATATTCGCTTGTTTCAACTAGCCAATTTAAATTTGCCTGAAAACTTGACTACTATTTTATTGTCAAATTTATTACTCTAACAACAATCTTATTTTACCCTGTAAATATTGGTGGAAGGGATTATTTGCCTTCTTGAGTAGGTCCTGAGCATTCCTGGTGGTAGGCTGGATTTAGATATCGTAAACCCACTTCCCCACACCATGAGTACAAGACAACTCAAATAATTCTTGTTGGAGTGAGAGGGCAGCTGCTGTCAGCCAAGTCACTGTAGGTCACCTGGGTCCTGATCTGAGCTGGGCATGGGAAGCACAAAGCAGCCATGGGGGAAGGAGACTTCTCTCAGAAGGGGCTAGGGTTCAGGCCCCTGCAATGTTGGGGGGGTGAGGGTCTGTGCCCCACCTCTGTTGATCCCCAAATTCTCTCCTGATGGCCCCTCTGCAACTGTGCCTGTCTTAGGTTGTTCCTTTCTTGAGGAATCTTACACATCTCTGGCTAACCAGCCATCCTCCGGGGCCAAGCAGGGTGACGTGAGGTTCAGGTTTGACTCCTTGGTAGTCTATGCCCCCGTGGCCTCCATGCCCTAAACCTGCCTTGGGATCCCCTCGCCTGCTGGAGGGGCCCCAGCACTGATCACATATCTTGTGGAACCTGGGTGTCTTCTCCAGGGAGGGCTCAGTTCACCCCACTGGGTGAGAGACAGATCCATGACACCAGTCATCATGAGACTTCAACCTCGACATGAACAGAGAGCTCACTGAGAAAAATGTCTCTCTTGGCCTGAAGGGTAAGAGGGACCAAGATAGAATACTCAGGTGCTTTCCCAGGAGGCCCTCTACACAACGAGAAGGATTAAATGCTTACATGTCCTTTTTTTTATTTTTATTGATTTTTTACAGAGAGGAAGGGAGAGGGATAGAGAGCTAGAAACATCGATGAGAGAGAAACATCGATCAGCTGCCTCCTGCACACGCCCCACTCGGGATGCGCCCGCAACCAAGGTACATGCCCCCGACGAGAATCGAACCCTGGACCCCTCAGTCCGCAGGCCAACTCTCTATCCACTGAGCCAAACCGGTTTCAGCCTTACATGTCCTTTTTAAATTGCTGCCAGACATTCAAAGAATTAGTTTGTATGTTTGCTTGGGATAATTGTATATTATGCTGTTGTAATTCTAAAGCATCAAGAGATGTGTTAAGTTTGTCTCCAAGCACCAAACAGATGATTTTTTTTTATTATCCCCAAAGGTGCAAGTACTGGGGGTGATCCAAATCTGGGGAAAATTTTAATGATAGTGTAGAATAATATCATGTAAGGATATTCTTTATTCTAGTCCATGGCAATTCCCTTTCAAACTGGCTGTCCATTTCTTTTTATATAGGCAAGGTCTTGGTTACATTTTCTGCACCTCTACCGGGGGCACGTAGTGATAGTAATGACACCCTTTCTTTGGTGTCCACACAAGCCAGAAACCTCTCTTTAATTGTACACACAAAAGGGCATTGTTTTGATTTCGTGTCATACAAAAGGGAAGCTGGGTGGAGACCTCTGTGTATTTACACTTTCTTGCCCCACCCAGGGACCTCCTGGATGATCAAGGTGTTTGGTATTATTGGTAACTACATTAGTCAGGAGGTCAGCCCATGTAAGGGGTCTTACCCATGAAGGGTCAGGAGCATAATACCAATATACTTACCCTCTTGTCCCAGGTAAAATTACTGTACATCTGATGATTGCTAGCGTGCCTAGAAAGGTGTTCTCAGGCATTCTTGGGTTTCTGGTTACCTCACAATTTCTTCCCTGAGGTTTGACGTTCTGATTGATGTTTCTCAGTTTCTGGATCTATTTTTTCCCCATCATTTTATGATGTTCATTATATTCCACAAATGTGTGAGATCATGTGATATTTATTTTCTCTGCCTGGCTTATTTCACTAAGCATAATATTCTCCATCTCCATCCATATTGTTGCAAATGGTAAGAGCTCCTTCTTTTGTACTGCAGTGTAATATTCCATTGGTAGATGTACCACAGTTTTTTAATCCACTCATCTGGTGATGGGCACTTAGGCTGTTTCCAAATCTTAGCTATGGTGAATTGTGCTGCTATGAACACAGGGGTGCATATATCCTTTCTGATTGATGTTTCCAGTTTCTTGGGATATATTCCTAGAAGTGGGATCACTGGGTCAAATGGGAGTTCTATTTTTAGTTTGTTAAGGAAACTCCATACTGTTCTCCACAGTGGCTGTACCAGTCTGCATTCCCACCAGCAGTGCACGAGGGTTCCTTTTTCTCCACATCCTTGCCAGCACTTGTCATTTGTTGACTTGTTGATAATGGCCATTCTGACAGGTGTGAGATGGTACCGCATTGTTGTTTTGATTTCCATCTCTCTAATGATTAGTGATTTAGAGCAGGTTTTCATATGTCTCTTGGCCTTCCTTCTGTCTTCTTTCGAAAAGTGTCTATTTAGATAAGTTGCCCATTTTTTGATTGGGTTGTTTTTCTTCTTTTTGTTAAGCTGCATGAGTTCCCTGTAAATGTTGGAGATTAAACCCTTATCATTGACATCATTGGCAAATATGTTCTCCCATGTTGTGGGCTTTCTTGTTGTTTTATTGATGGTTTCCGTTGCTGTGCAAAAGCTTTTTATTTTGATGTAGTCCCATTTGTTTATTTTCTCTTTAGCTTCCATTGCCCTAGGAGCAGTATCAGGGAAGTTCTTTTGGCATATGTCAGAGATTTTTCTGCCTGTAGATACCTCTAGTATTTTTATGGTTTCCTGTCTTATGTTTAAGTCCTTGATCCTTTTTGAGTTTATTTTTGTGTATGGTGTAAGTTGGTGGTCTAGTTTCATTTTTTTCCATGTATCTGTCCAATTTTCACAAGACCATTTAGTGAAGAGACTGTCTTGACTCCATTGTATGTTCATGCCTCCTTTGTCAAATATTAATTGAGCATAGTGATTTGTATCAATTTCTGGGTTCTCTATTCTATTCCATTGATCTACATGTCTGTTCTTGTGCCAATAGTGGCTTTGTAATATAGCTTGAAATCTGGCATGGAGATCCCTCCTACTTTGTTCTTCTTTCTCAGGATTGCTGTGGCTATTCAGGGTCTTTTTTTATTCCAGATGAATTTTTGGAAAGTTCGTTCTAGGTCTGTGAAGTATGCCATTGGTATTTTAATGGGAAGTGCATTGAAATTATAGATTGCTTGGGTAGTATGGACATTTTAATGATGTTGATTTTACCAATCCATGAACATGGTATGTTCTTCCATCTGTTTACGTCTTCCTCTATCTCTTTTTTCAGTGTTGTGTAGTTTTCCGCATATAGGTTTTTTACCTCCTTAGTTAAGTTTATTCCTAGGTATCTTAATTTTTGTGGTGTGATGGTAAATGGGATTGCTTTTTTAGTCTCTCTTTTTGTAAGTTCATTATTGGTGTATAGAAATGCCATAGATTTCTTAGCATTTATTTTATATCCTGCTACTCTGCCGAATTCATTTATGAAGTCTAATAATTTTTTGATGGAGTCTTTAGGGTTTTCTATGTACAGTAACATGTCATCTGCAAATAAGGACAGTTTTACTTCTTCTTTTCCAATTTGGATGCCTTTCATTTCTTCTTCTTGTTTGATTCCATTGGCTAGTATTTCCAACACTATGTTGAACAGGAGTGGTGAGAGTGGGCAACCCTGTCTTGTTCCTGTTCTTAAGGGAAATGGTTTTACTTTTTGCCCATTGAGTATGATGTAGGCTGTGGGTTTGTCATATATGGCTTTTATTATGTTGAGGTATGATCCTTCTATTCCCAGCTTGCTGAGAGTTATCAAGAAAGGGTGTTGGATTTTGTCAAATGCTTTTTCTGCATCAATTGATATGACTATATGGTTTTTATCTCTCAATTTGTTTATGTGATGTATCACATTTATTGATTTGCGAATATTGTACCATTCTTGCATCCCAGGTATAAATCCTACTTGGTCGTGGCATATGATCTTTCTGATGTACTGCTGGAGGCGATTTGCTAGAATTTTGTTGAGGATTTTGGCATCTATGTTTATGAGGGATATTGGCCTGTAATTCTCTTTAATTGTGTTTTCTTTATCTGGTTTTGGTATTAGGGTATTGCTGGCTTCATAGAAGGAGCTTGGAAGTGTTCCTTCTTCTTGAATTTTCTGGAATAGTCTGAGGAGGATAGGTTTTAGCTCTTCCTTGAATGTTTTGTAAAACTCGCCTGGGAAGCTGTCTGGCCCCAGGCTTTTGTTTGCTGGAAGCTTTTTGATGACTGCTTCAATTTCTTCCATAGTTATTTGCCTATTGAGATTTTTAGTCTCTTCCTGAGTAAGTGTTGGAAGGTTGTGTTTTTCTATGTATGTGTCCATTTCTCCAGGTTGTCTAGTTTGTTGGAATAGAGTTGTTCATAGTATTTTTTGACAATCCTTTGTATTTCTGTAGGGTCTGTTGTTATTTCACCTCTTTCATTTCTTATTTTGTTTATTTGGGTCCTCTCTCTTTGCTTCTTGGTGAGCCTGGCTAGAGGTTCATCAATCTTGTTTATCCTTTCAAAGAACCAGCTCTTGGTTATGTTGATCTTGGGTATTGTTTTTTTGGTCTCTATGTCATTCATTTCTGCTCTGATCTTTATTATTTCCTTTCTTCTGCTCACTGTGGGCTTTTCTTATTGCTCCCTTTCTAATTCTTTGAGTTGTTGAGTTAGATGATCTATTACCATTTTTTCTTGTTTTTTGAGGGAGGCCTGTAGAGCTATACATTTCCCTTTCAGGACTGCTTTCATTGTGTCCCGTAGGATTTGCAATGTTGTGTTTTTATTGTCATTAGTCTCCAGGATGTTTTATTTTCTTCTTTGATCTCATTGATAACCCAATCATTGTTTAGTAGCATGCTATTCAGTTTCCAAGTGATTGAATTTTTTGGAATGTTTTTATTGTAGTTTATTTCTAATATTATGCCATTGTGGTCTGAGAAAATGCTTGATATGATTTCAATCTTTTTGAATTTGGTGAGTCTTTGCTTGTTACCAAATATGTGGTCTATTTTTGAGAATGTCCCATGTGCACTTGAGAAGAACGTATATTCCATGGCTTTGGGGTGAAATACTCTGAAGATGTCAATTAGGTCCATCTGATCTAGTGTGTCATTTAGAATTGCTATTTCTTTGCTGATTTTTGTCCAGAGGATTTATCCATTGATGTCTGTGGTGTATTAAAGTCCCATACTATGATTGTATTGATGTCGATCTCTCCCTTGATATCTTCCAGCAGATTTTTTATGTATTTGGGCACTCCTGCATTGGGTGCATATATTTTTACCAGAGTTATATCTTCTTGTTGAATTGCTCCCTTTAGTATTATGTAGTGACCTTCTTTATCTCTTATTATGGCCTTTACTTTGAGGACTATTTTATCTGATATAAGTATCACAACCCCAGCTTTTTTCTCATTTCCATTTGCCTGAGAAATGTTTTTCCATCCCTTCACTCTCAGTCTGTGTGAATCCTTTGCTCTAAGGTGGGTCTCTTGTAGACAGAAAATATATGGGTCATGTTTTCTTATCCATTCAGCTACCCTATGTCTTTTGATTGGTGCATTTAATCCATTTACGTTTAATGTTATTATTGATAAGTACCTGTTTGTTGACATATTTTTTCTTAGTGTTTGTTTTTCTTCTTGTCTTTCTCTTTCTTCTTTTTACAGCAGTCCCTTTAGCATTTCTTGCATTGCTGGCTTGGTAGGATAAACTCTCTTAGCCCTTTTTTGCCTGTGAAGCTTCTGATTCCACCTTCAATTTTGAATGATAGCCTTGCTGGGTATAATATTCTTGGATTCAGTCCCTTGTTTTGCATCACTTTGTATATTTCATTCCATTCCTTTCTGGCCTGGTGTGTTTCTGTTGATAAATCAGTTGATATTGTTATAGGAGATCCCTTGTATGTTACTTTCTGTCTCTCTCTTGCAGGCTTTAAGATTCTTGCTTTGTCATTGGTGTTCGTCAATTTAATTATGATATGTCTTGGTGTCGGTCTTTTGGGGTTAAATTTGTTTGGGACTCTGTGTACTTCTTGGACTTGGATAGTTTTTTTCGTGCCAATATCAGGGAAGTTTTCAGTCATTATTTCTTCAAACAGGTTTTCTATTCCTTGCTTCTCTTCCTCTCCTTCTTTTATCCCTATTATTTGAAGGTTTTTTCGTTTTGTGTAGTCACATAGCTCCCTTAAGTTCTCCTCTTGCTTTTTAAGTCTTCTTTCCAGTTGCTGCTGTGTTTGTGTGTTTTTTCCTACCTTGTCTTCTAATTCGCTGATGCGGTCCTCAGCCTCTTCTACTCTACTCTTTAGGCCTTCCATTGTGTTCTTTATTGCAGCTATGTCGTTCTTCATCTCCTCTTGGTTTCTCTTCATGTTAGTGACATTTTCATTCAGCTCCTTATATTTCTCATTGATTTGTGTGTATTTGTCATCCATCCGCTTAAACATCCTTATAAGGAATACTCTGAATTCTTTCTCTGTTAGGCTGCTAGCCTCAAGTTCATTTAATTCTCTTTTTTGTGATTCTTCTTTTTTCTTTCATTTGGGGATTTCCTTTTTGTCTCCCCATGTTTTCCTGTAATGTTTTAATTGTAGATCCAGTTGCTTTGCTGCCCAGGTTCTTTTGTGGATGGTGCTACTGGTGTAATCTCTCAGTTTATTGGGTTTGTTAATCTACTGTATCTCCTACTCTAGCTCTTTGGGTTCTCTTGCTGTTGGCCTGTGAGCTTGAGAGCCACAGCTGCGGATTCTAGATGTCAGCAGCTGTGGGTGGGAGTGTCTCAATTTTTGCTGTCTTGCAGTCTTAATTGTAATCACACATGCCCAGCAGGGACTCACAGTGGCCCCCAGGTACCGTCTGTTGGTGTGTTGGGGCTCAGGGTATCTGGTCTTTGAAGGGCTTGGCTGTGGTGCCCTGAGATCTGCAGTCGTGGGGTTAGCAGACCCAGCTTTTTCTGTTGCACCTGTGGTAGATAGGTGCTTACTCCCAGCAGTGTTTTATAGGAGCACCCTCGGTACTTTTGCCAGTGACTCACACAGAAGGGCTCCGTAGGGCCCTGGCAGTGTAGCCGGGGAATTGGGGTGCCTGTGGGCCGGTATCCATGGTAAGTGAATTCAAAGCTTCTACTGCTGGAGGGGCGTGCATCCCCTGCTTGTTCAAAATCACACCCAAGGAGAGCTCATAATGGCTCCCACTAGCACCCTGTGGTTGGTTGGGCTCAGTGTACTAGTATCTGTGGAGGCGCACTCTCTGGTAGCAGAGCTCTGATGCACTCCAAGGGGTCCTGGCACTACGGTTGAGTAGCTGGGGTTAATGTGGGCAACCCTCCAGGAAGAAGGAATTCAGAATTTCCACTAAGGGGCCGCGCACCTCCGTCTGCACAGAATCACACCCTTGGGTGCAAACCTTGAGCAAAGTGAACTGGGGCTGAGAACGCTCAAGTGCGTGCGCAGCTGGGGTTAATGTCGGCAACCCTCCAGGAAGAAGGAAGAAGGAATTTCCACTGTGGGGCCGGGGCCCCCGTCTGCACAGAATCTCACTTTCGGGTGCAAACCCGGAGTGAAGTGTCCTGGGGATGAGACCACAGGAGTGCATGTTCGTGCGCGCACGGGCGGGAACCAGGCGTTCTGCTGTTGGGGAGGGAGAGTTGCACTTACAGCTGTGGAAACCTGTGTCTTTGGAGGTGGAGGTCTCAGGTTCCTTGAGTCTGCAGCTGGGGTATCAGGATATTGGCTGGAGTGGGTGCTGGGTGGCGGGGCAGTTCCAAGGCCTGTCTTGTTGGTGGTGTTGATGAGTTCCTATGTAAGGTCCTTCTCTGCTCACGATGGCGTGGGCTCCCTCTGTGCTAGGGCCCCTCAGTCCTGGGAGTGCCTGCAGCGGTGGTAGTCTCTCTTTGTCAAGGTGAGGCTTTCTGCCAGCCCCTGCTGCTCCTGCGAGATTTAACTTTCCCTCACTCACTCTCACACACCCCACACACAACCACACCCTCTCCTTTTATACACTCACTCACTTCCTCTCTCTCGACTCTGTCCTGCCAGCCGCCATGTTCCCATCCAGTAATTCATTCTTAATCTCCTTAATTACATGCTTCATTTCCAGGCTTTCTGATTGGTTCTGTTTTAAAGTTTCAATATCTTTGGTAAAGTACTCATTTTGTTCATTGATTTGTTTTCTGAGTGCACTGAATTGCCTGTCAGTATTTCATCACATCTTACTGAGTATTTTCAGAACTATAATCTTGAAATCTTTGTTATTTATATCACATATTTTCATGTGTTCCAGCTTGCTTTGTGGGGTTTTCCATTTTCTTTCTGATCATCCTAGTTACCATGGTTATTCATGCTATTTACTATTCTACTTTGTTTAGGCATGTAGCTTTCTCTGAAGAGATCTTTCTACTATTTTCCAGGCTATGGTGCAGAATTGCAAGACTTTTTACATCTGTAATCTTCCAGACCTGACTTCCAAGGTTTCCACAAAACAGTACAGCCCTGCTACTTAGGGGTGGTGTTTGTTTGGCCCTCACCATAATGGCGACCCCTGATCAACATTGAGAACCACACAAAGCACCCCTCCTGGGGCTCAGTCACAGAGGGAAACAACAGTTCTACTGCAACAGCTCTTAGTTTACAGATAATTATGCTCCTGGAGCCAACTCCAAGGGCAACAGAAGGTGCGTTTTGGGAGACCAAGTGGTGGCAGGGCTCTGTGGTTCCGTTTCTTTGTGTGAAACACCACTGCTGGCCTGACAGTGGAGAGCTGCAAGGCAGAGCCCTGTGCTCTGTCAGGCATCTGCTAACTCAGACACTGTTCACTGCCCCACTGCTATCCCTGCTGGGTTGGCCCTGCCCCCAGCTCTCTGTCCCTCCTGGGTGAAGGAAGTTCCTGCTATTGCTGGCTTTCTCCCTTGTCCTGGCTGAACCAGGAGCTCCTGGCTGCAGGGCTACATCTGCAGGCCTTCTGAGAGCTGTCTGTTCTTTTCTCCTTTTTTGGTCTCCCCATTTATTCCTGGTTGCCCACGTTTAGATGTTTCAATGCCTGGGTCTCTCAGGGGTGCGTCTGTGTTGAATAGGGATTTCTTTGTTCAATTATGGTTGGTTAACTTGTTGAAATTTCAGAGGGAGAAGACAAGGTGCACTCTCATGCCTTTTCTCTGATGTCACCCCTAAATCTTATTATAATATTTCTTTGTTCAAAACACTTCATTTTACCCAGAATAAAAGTTAAAGTACTAAAAAAAGGATCTTTAAGATGTCAGAATTCTACCTTAACATCTCTGACCCCATTTTCAACTTCTTTCCCCTTGCCACATTACTCCAGCTGTAATATCCTCTTGTTTTTGGACCCATTCCCTTAGTTAAATCTGTACAACCATTGCAGAGTCTAAAATTATTTCACTGACTATCTACTTATGTTTTATAGTATAGACAAGACCTTTAATGTGTTAAGTACCTGATTTTTTTTTTTTACTTCAAACAATTCACTAAACATTCTTTGAGTACCTGTTATGCTTTGGAATCTGCTCTGAGTTCTGAGAATTTGATAGGGTGCAGGCAGGTAAAAGTTATACCATCATGGATAATATAGTCTTCATTAGAAATACACTGAGAATAAACTTAGGTAAAAAGATAATAATAAATGTTTGTATATTTTAAGAATGTGCTATTTGATCTCAGAGGGTAAAAAAACAAAACACAACTATGACGAACCTATGTATTAAATAAAAATGTATACTCTCTACAGAGAGTTGAAACCAAGTATTTATTACTTTTTTAATATATTCAAAATTTATATAAACAAATTACCCTATTGACATAAGGACATCCAAAATCATGCGAAAAAGAGGAGAAAAAACACTGTAGGCTACAGTTCTGAGCATGCAAAACACAGTTTATCCTTGTATTATTATTTATTAATTATTACATTAATTTCCATACAAACAATGCAAACCTACTTTTGGTAAACCCTGTGTATGACTAAATTAGGCTTTTAAATATCCCACCTGATAAATTTAGCATATAATGTCACTGGGTCACTATTAAAGTATATATAATACAAAATATCCAGAACTTTATTCTATTTCATACATGTAGACACCATTTGTTAATGATTGGAAAACATTACACAAAGAGATAAGATTGCTTCTACGCATATATGATGTGAAATTACCTTAAAATACCAGAAAATTTTTTGGCTGTCTCATAGATAAATTAAATGGGAATGACAGACTACTTCCAATATGACATAGAAGACACTTAATAATAAACCTCAGATAATTATCTAAAAACCATGAAAGTTTTTGGCTTTTAATTAATGATCCTTTTAAGGGTCAGAGTGTTATCTCATCAATAAACTGATCATTATTTTATAGGTCAGAATACTTCTGAGATATATAGGTATACTTATGCCATTGTTCCTAATTTATATGTAAACTGCACATATGTATATGTCATACATACATATGTATATGTGTGTATTAGTATAAATAAGCACTAGAAAAAGTCATTTGAACTAAAGATATTAGGTCACTAATACATTTATATTTTTTTCTTTGTGTCACCTATTTATATTCACTATGTAGATAGGCAGGATTCACTATATCAACAATGCAAAAGGAAATATTATAAAGATAAATGTTCTATTGTTTTTCTAGTTTTGTAAGATTTGGATTGTGGAGACTTTGTTTCCTACTAGGTAAATGTCTTCAGATTTTATAAATTTGAAACATTTACCTGCAATATATTTCATTTTTCTAACATCTGCATTTCTCATAGGTGAGCTTATGTATATCTCCTATATCTATGTCTTAAATGAAAAACTTATAACTCTTTATTAAAGCAACTTTATATAACTTAGAAACACACAGTAGTATAGATGATCCCTGTCATAGTTCTGTTTGTATGCTTCCACTTTTATTCCTTTTCTTATCATTAGAAAACCAACATCAATGACCTGCTGCCTAACTAAAACTATTTCCTGAGGCTGTGCTGAGTAAATTGGCAAGAGAGGAAAATGCAGAGGTCAATGTGTCCGTGGAAATTTAAAGTTTGATAGCATTAACATTAAGTAATTTTCAGTCATTTCTGCACATTAAATAATGATGTTCATTTTTAAACTAAATGGTCCTAAGTTGGAATGCAGTTAAAAAGTCCTTGAAGCAATGAAAGATCCCTACATTTGCTATAGGAAAAGAAGAAAAATTCATATCAAACTTCACTAGACTCATATTTAAAAAATTAAAATTTCTGCAGACCATGCATAAAAGTTCTCCAAAAAACAATATTGGTAGCAAGGTACATATGGTGTGTTTGTTTATACATAATAATTGTCTGTAAAATACTTAAGCACTTGTTTAAAAATGGGAAAGAAACATGGTAGTTAAATTATCAATATTGATTTTTGTTATGATTTTGCTATAAAAGTAGTTTTTGAGATGAGAGGCTAAATTAAAAGTTATGTTTCCTTTAGGAAACAACAAATTAACTTACAAAGATGCAACATATTCTCATTGCTTGATAAACCATTTCAGTTATATATTGAGGATCAACTATATATTGTCATAACTCATACAAGTTGGAGTCTATTTACAGAGGGAATCAGCAGACAAAAGAAGGCAACCTTTCTTTATTTAGCTATTATTAATCATCATTTAATGTATACTAGTTTCTTCCAATTTTAATACGATCACCCTTTTCTAACACTGTCTTTGTTCAGGGATCTTGGATAAATATTTCTAACAATTTCAACATGGCTAGTTTGTCCATCTAATGTGGTATAATTATATTTTGCCTTATCTTTTCAGTATATCTTCTGTTTTTGTTCATTAGAATAAACTCTAGACTTACAAATAACCTTTACTTTATTTAAAACAGCCACAGTTCATTTAAAACATCTCAATACAAGCAAATGCACATTCAAGAAGTATAATGTTTCTGAATTTTTCTTATTTTAAGTTTTATTTATAAGCCAGTACCTATTTACTAATTAATGAGACTATTGTGAAGTAGAAGGAAAATACGATACAAAGTTCTGTCTAAAGAAAAAAGGAAAGTAACTGAAGAATCAATATCTTCTGAAGTTGAAGTTATACATTTACTAATTTTTTCAAAGAATAAGCTTTTGTTTTTATTAATTTTAATTGTTTTTGCTTATTTTCTATTTTATTGATTTATGCTGTTATTTTTCTTATCCTTCCTTTGGATTTAATTTATGATTTATTTTGTAATCTCTTAAAGTGAAAGCTTAGATCTTTGGTTTTTAATAATTTTAATGTCATTATTTTATAATGTAGGCATTTACACTACAATTCCTCCTTAAACACTGCTTTAGCTGCATCCCACTTTAAAAAAAAAGTTCTATTATCATTCTTAGTTCCAAATATATTCTAATTTCTTTTATGATTTATTCTTCAACACAGATTATGTGATACTTTTAAAAATATTTCCAAATAGTTGTAATTTACCTCATTATTCTATTATTATTCATTTGTAATGTAACTCCATTTTGGCATGAAAACATACTATTTATGATTTCAATATTTTTACATTTATTGAACCTTGTTCCATAGCCAGTATATGGTCTATACTGATAAAATTAATGGTGAGTACCTGAAAATAATGTATATATTCTTCATCTGTGAGATATATCATTCTATAAATATCAATTAAATCTAGGTAGCCATACTATTATTCTGACTATAAAATGGTATATTTCTCATTTTAATTATGGTACTTTTTGCAATATGTATTTAAAGCTCTATTAGATGCTTTTATATTTAAGTCTGTTACTTCTTCCAGTTGCATTGACATTTTTATTATGAAATATCCCTGTTTATCCTATATATTGTTCAGAAATTCCATTTATCTGATATTAATACAGCTGTTCCAACCTCGTTATGCTTACTTTTGCATGATATATTGTTGTCCATACATTTACATTTACTCTCTCTCTGTCAAGTTTAAAATTTATATGTTTTACTCAACATATACTTAAGTGCCAGTTCTTATTTAGTATAGCAATCTCTGTATTTGTAAATTGAGAGTTCAATTATTAAAATGTAGATTAATTATTAATATGTTTTTGTTTGTTTATAACATTTTCTTATTTATTTTCTATTTCCTTTTTAGTTCTTCTGTTTTCTTCTTCCTTACACTTTTGTTTGGCATAATATGAACATATTTTAGATTTATAAGTTAATTTTATTTCTGGCTTAATATTCTTTTTTTTTCTGCATTATGATTGTAATGGTTTCCTTAAAAATTGCAATATATAAGATAGAGTTAATAAATCCCGAACTCACTTCCTAACATGAACACTTCAAAATTATAACTTAATTTTAGAACAACCACCCCTGAGCACCACCTTAAAACTAGCTAAACAGAATTCTTATTACTAAGAATACAGGGAAGAAGCTATGTCAAGACAGATAGGAGGGGCAGAAACGTGATCCAGAAAGGCCCACATTACTGGTGTGGTAATTAATAAAGGGATGACATATCTTAGCTATGAATGTACCCCTGAGGAGCAAGGGGTCTGAGTCCCATACCAGGCTTCCAGGCTGTGAACATGGGCTGGGTAAAGTTGTTTCCATAATATCTGGCTTTGAAAACCAGTGACAGATTAAGTTTAATACAAACAAAGGGCAGTGTGAGATTGAGACTCTTAAATGGTTCATGCACAAACTTACTAGCTCTAAGTTCCAAATCAGAGGCAGCAGTTTGAGAAGGTCCTGTATAAAACAGAGAGGAATTAAATTGACTAGTTCTAGTGTAAGGGCTCAAGGAGCAGCAATCAGGGTCAATTGTCTCAGAGAATAGAAGTGCTAGCCAGTGCCACTGTTCCTTTGTTGACCTCTCCTCCTACCTGGCCTGGTGCAGGTAAGCACAAAATCTGCTGCTCTCCATTAACCTGGCTAACACCATTAATATCACCCCAAAGTCTCCCTGAGATCTTATCCAACCCAACTAAGTCGCTCAGCCAGGTTATCTACCAGCAGCTTCAGACCTTTCACACAAACAGTTGACAGCATCAACACATACTTTACACTCTCCCAAAGGCCCACAAGTTCCACACACTTGGGGCCTGAGCTCAGCACACACCACAGACTCCCCCTTAGGTTTACACACACCACACAAGTGGTTGCCAGGCTCAGTGTACACTACAATCTTTCCCCAAATCCTGTAAACTCCACACAAACAGCAGTTGGTCATGGTGGACACAACAGTCTCTTCCAAGTGCCCTCAAACTCAAAACAAGTGACAGCCATCCTCAGTTCACATTGTAGCTCCTACCAAGCAGCCCCAAACCCAACACAAGTGGTGGCTGGCTCAGGTTTTCATTCTAGCTTTCATTAAATTGTCTTAAACCTAGAGAGTCCCAAACAAGATTAACCCAAAGCAGCCCACACCAAGACATAGTATAATTAAAATGAGAAAAGGTTCAGATAAAGGGAGAATCTCAAAAAACAACAACAAGAAGTACAAAAACATATAAAAAAGCAACTAGTTATGTAAAAGTGAACCCCCATAAGCCTACCAGCTGATTTTTCAACAGAAATTTTGCAGGCCAGGAGGAAATAGCATGCTATACTCAAGGTGATGAAAGGGGAAAAAAGTACATCCAAGAGTATTGTGCCCAAAAAGGTTATCATTCCGAGTTGAAGGGGAGAGAGAGTTTTTCAGACAAGATAATGGAGTTCATCACCACTAAAGTGGCACTACAATAAATACTAATGTGACTTTTTAAAGCAAATAATAAAAGGCTAAAACTAAAAATAAGGAGATATAGAAAAGAAAAAAACCTCACTGATAAAAGCAAACAGTAGAATTAGTAGGTTAACCATTTATAAAGTTGGTGTGAAGGTTAAAAACAAAATTAGTAAGAATGTGTGTAGATATAATAAAGGACACACACACAAAAGATGCAAAATATGACAAAAACGTAAACTTGGGAAGCGAATAAAAATGTAATCCTTCCACAATGAATTTGAACATTAGTGACCATTAATATAAAATAGTCTGCTATAAACATAGCTTGTATATGAATTGCATGGTAACCATAAAAAAACCTATAATAGATGCAGAAAAACTAAAGAGAAAGTAATCTAACCCAACAAAATAATCAATGGACCAGAAAAAAGAGTGAGAGAAGAGAAAGGAGCAAAGAAAAATGAAAAAGACAAAAAAAAAAATAATAAAATGGCTATAATTACTTTAAATTTAAATAGACTAAATGTTTCAATCAAAAGGCATAGGGTAGCTGGATGGATTAAAATAAAACAAGACTGATACATATACTGGCTACAAGAGACTTGATTCAGATGTCAAGACATGCACAGACTGAATCAAAGCATGGAAGATATATTTCCTTCAAACTGAAATGAAAAGCACTGTGGTAGCAATACCTAATCAGAAAAATAGACTTACTTTTTTTTTCCAATTTTTTTTATTAAGGTATTATATGTGTACATATCTTACCATTGCCCCCCCACCCCACTCCCATATATGCCCTCACCCCCCAGAGTTTTGCGTCCATTGGTTATGCTTATATGCATGCATACAAGTCCTTTAATTGATCTCTTATCTTCCCCACCTCTCCCTACCCTTCCTGCTGTAATTTGACAGACTGTTTGATGCTTTACTGCCTCTGTATCTATCTTTTTGTTCAAGTTTTTAATGTTCTTTATTATCCATAAATGAGTGAGATCATGTGGTATTTTTCTTTCATTGACTGGCTTATTTCACTAAGCATAATGTTCTCCAATTCCATCCAGGTTGCTGCAAATGGTAAGAATTCCTTCTTTTTTATGGCAGCATAATATTCCATTGTGTAGATGTACCATAGTTTTCTGATCCAGTCATCTGCTCATGGGCACCTAGGCTGTTTTCAGATCTTAGCTATTGTAAATTGTGCTGCTATGAACATAGGGGTGCATATATCCTCTCTTATTGGTGTTCCCAGTTTCTTAGGATATATTCCTAGGAGTGGGATTACTGGGTCAAATGGGAGTTCCATTTTCAGTTTTTTGAGGAAACTCCATACTGTTCTCCACAGTGGCTGCACCAGTCTGCATTCCCACCAGCAGTGCATGAGAGTTCCTTTTTCTCCGCATCCTCGCCAACACTTGTCGTTTGTTGATTTGTTGATGATAGCCATTCTGACAGGTGTGAGATGATAGCGCATTGTTGTTTTGATTTTCATCTCTCGGATAATTAGTGACCTTGAGCATGTTTCCATGTGTCTCTTGGCCTTCCTTCTGTCTTCTTTGGAAAAGATTCTATTTAGGTCCGTTGCCAATTTTTTTATTGGATCATTTATCTTCCTTTTATTAAGTTGTATAAGCTGCCTGTAGATGTTGGAGATTAAACCTTTATCAGTGATGCCATTTGCAAATATGTTCTCCCATGCAGTGGGCTTTCTTGTTGTTTTGTTGATAGTTTCTTTTGCTGTAAAAAGCTTTTTATTTTGATGTAGTCCCATTTGTTTATTTTCTCTTTAGCTTCCATTGCCCTAGGGGCAGTATCGGTGAAGAAGTTCTTTTGACATATGTCTGAGATTTTGCTGCCTGTGGATTCCTCTAGTATTTTTATGGTTTCCCATCTTATGTTTAAGTCCTGTATCCATTTTGAGTTTATTTTTGTGTATGGCGTAAGTTGCTGATTTAGCTTCATTTTTTTTGCATGTGTCTCTCCAATTTTCCCAACACCATTTATTGAAGAGACTGTCTTTATTCCATTGTACGTTCATGCCTCCTTTGTCAAATATTAATTGAGCATATTGGTTTGGATCAATATCTGGATTCTCTATTCTGTTCCATTGATCTGTATGTCTGTTCTTGTGCAAGTACCAGGCTTTTTTGAGAATAGTGGCTTTGTAATACAGCTTGAAATCTGGTATTGAGATCCCACCTACTTTATTCTTCTTTCTCAGGATTGCTGTGGCTATTCGGGGTCTTTTTTTATTCCAGATGAATTTTTGGAGATTTCTTTCAAGGTCTGTGAAATATGCCATTGGTATTTTAATGGGGAGTGCATTGAATCTATAGATTGCTTTGGGTAGTATGGACATTTTAATGATGTTGATTCTACGAATCCATGAACATGGTATGTTCTTCCATCTGTTTATGTCTTCCTCTATCTCTTTTTTCAGTGTCCTGTAGTTTTCCGTGTATAGGTCTTTTACCTCCTTAGTTAAGTTTATTCCTAGGTATCTTAATTTTTTTGGTGCGATGGTAAATGGGATTGCCTTTTTAGTCTCTCTGTCTGTAAGTTCACTATTGGTGTATAGAAAGGCCATAGATTTCTTGGCGTTAATTTTGTATCCTGCTACATTGCCAAATTCATTTATTAAGTCTATTAGTTTTTTGACGGAGTCTTTCGGATTTTTTTTGTACAATATCATGTCGTCTGCAAATAAAGACAGCTTTACTTGTTCTTTTCCAATTTGGATGCCTTTTATTTCTTCTTCTTGTCTAATTGCAATGGCTAATACTTCCAGTACTATGTCAAACAGGAGTGGTGAGAGTGGGCATCCCTGTCTTGTTCCTGTTCTTAGGGGAAATGTTTTTAGTTTTTGTCCATTCAGTATGATGTTTGCTGTGGGTTTATCATATATAGCTTTTATTATGTTGAGGTACGAGCCTTCTATTCCCACCTTGTTGAGAGTTTTTATCAAGAAAGGGTGTTGGATTTCGTCAAATGTTCTTTCTGCATCAATTGATATGACTATGTGATTTTTATCTCTCAATTTGTTTATGTGATGTATCACGTTTATTGATTTGCAGATATTGTACCATCCTTGCATTCCTGGGATAAATCCTACTTGGTCATGGTGTATGATCTTTCTGATGTACTGCTGGAGCCGATTTGCTAGAATTTTGTTGAGGATTTTGGCATCTATGTTCATGAGGGATATTGGTCTGTAATTCTCTTTCATTGTGTTGTCTTTATCTGGTTTTGGTATTAGGTTGATGCTGGCTTCATAGAAGGATCTTGGAAGTGTTCCTTCCTCTTGAATTTTTTGGAATACTCTGAGGAGGATAGGTTTTAGTTCTTCCTTGAATGTTTGGTAAAACTCTCCTGTGTAGCCGTCAGGCCCCGGGATTTTGTTTGCCGGAAGCTTTTTGATGACTGCTTCAATTTCGTCCATAGTTATTGGCCTATTGAGCTGTTGAGATTCTTCTTGATTGATTTTTGGAAGGTTGTATTTTTCTAGGAATATGTCCATTTCCTCCAGGTTGTCCAGTTTGTTGGAATAGAGTTGTTCATAGTATTTTGTAACAATCCTTTGTCTCTCAGCGGGGTCTGTTGTTATTTCACCTCTTTCATTTCTGATTTTGTTTATTTGGGTCCTCTCTCTTTGCTTCTTGGTGAGCCTGGCTAGAGGTCCATCAATCTTGTTTATCTTTTCAAAGAACCAGCTCTTGGTTTTGTTGATCTTTTGTATTGTTTCTTTGGTCTCTATGTCATTTATCTCCACTCTGATCTTTGTTATTTCCTTCCTTCTGGTTACACTGGGCTTTTCTTGCTGCTCTTTTTCTAGCTCTTTGAGTTGTAGGGTTAGGTAATTTATTACCATTGTTTCTTCTTTTTTGCAATAGGCTTGTAGAGCTATGAACTTCCCTCTCAAGACTGCTTTCGCTGTGTCCCATAGATTTTGGATTGTTGTGTTTTCATTGTCATTTATTGCCATGATGTTTTTTATTTCTTCCTTGATATCTCAGGTGACCCAGTCCTTGTTTAATAGCATGCTCTTTAGTCTCCATGTGTTTGATTTCTTTGGATTGTATTTATTGTAGTTGATTTCCAGTTTTATGCCACTGTGATCTGAGAAGATGCTTGATATAGTTTCTATCTTCTTGAATTTGAAGAGACTTTGCCTGTGACTCAGCATATGGTCTATCTTTGAAAATGACCCATGTGCACTTGAGAAGAAGGTATATTCTGTGGCTCTGGGGTGAAATGTTCTGAAGATGTCAATTAATTCCATCTGGTCTAGTGAGTCATTTAGGATTGATATTTCTTTGCTGATTTTTTGTTTAGAGGATTTGTCCAATGGTGATAGTGGCGTATTACAGTCTCCTACTATGATTGTATTGCTATTAATCTTTCCCTTGATATCCTCCAGGAGTTTTTTTTATGTATTTTGGTGCTCCTATATTGGGAGCTTATGTTTACCAGAATTATTTCTTCTTGTTGAATTTCTCCCTTTAGTATTATGAAGTGGCCTTCTTTATCTCTTGTTATGGCATTTACTTTGAGGTCTAATTTGTCAGATATAAGTATTGCTACCCCAGCTTTTTTTTCATTTCCATTTGCCTGAAAGATATATTTCATCCCTTCACTTTCAATCTGTGTGAGTCTCTTGTTCTGAGGTGGGTCTCTTGTAGAGAGCATATATATGGGTCATGTTTTTTTATCCATTCAGCCACTCGATGTCTTTTGATTGGAGCATTTAATCCATTTACATTTAAAGTTATTACCGGAAGGTATTTGTTTGTAGTCATATCTATTTTTTTGTCTGTATTCCTTCTTACCTGTTTATTTCTTCTTTTTACAGTACTCCCTTTAGCAATTCTTGCATTGCTGGTTTGGTGGTGATAAACTCCCTGAGTCTTTTTTTGTCTGCCAAGCTCCTGATTTCCCCTTCAATTTTGATTGATAGTCTTGCTGGATATAGTATTCTTGGATTCAGTCTTTGCTTTGCAACACTTTGTATACCTCCTTCCATTCACTTCTAGCTTGTTGTGTTTCTGTTGAGTAATCATTTGACAATCTGATGGGTGTTCCTTTGTAGGTAACTCTCTGTCTCTCTCTTGCCACCGCCTTTAAGATTCTCTCTTTATCATTTATATTTGCCATTGAAATTATGACATGTCTTGGTGTTGGTCTTTTGGGGTGATCCTGCTTGGGACTCTCTGTACTTGTGTCACTTTTATCTTTCCCATATCCGGGAAGTTTTCTGTCATTATTTCTTCAAATAGATTTTCTAATCCCTGCTGCTCTTCTTGTCCTTCTGGCAGCCCTATTATACGCATGTTACTTCGTTTCATGTTGTCCTGAAGCTCCCTTAGACTTTCCTCCTGCGTTTTAATTTTTTTCTCCAATTGCTGTTCAGATTGAGCTTGTTTCTGTTCCTGATCTTCTAACTCACTAATTCAGTCCTCTGCTTCTTGTAGTCTACTGTTGAAACTTTCCATGGTGTTTTTGATTGTAGCTATATCACTTTTCATTTCTTCCTGATTCTTGCATAAGTTGTTGATTTTCTCATCCATCCGATGTATAAATTCCACGACCATTACTCTGAACTCCTTTTCGGTCATGATGCAAGCTTCAGTTTCACTAATTTCCTTTCTTGGCGACTCTACATTTTCTTTCCTCTGTGAGTTATTTCGTTTCCCCATTCTGGCTATCACCAGAAAGCTCAAGCTTCTGTTTGCGTGGACCTGCGCCGTGTGCTATGGGGACTTCGCTCCACCCGAGTTTCACTGAAGTGCTCTGACACTAGGACGTGTGGCTGCCTTTGGTTGGTGGGAACCAGACATGCCCAGGGTCAGTGTCCCCAATGTTCCATGTGGTCTCGTGTGCACACTTAGAATCAGGGGCCCTGTCTGCACCACACTGTTGGTATGTGCCGAAAATGAGATCCTTAGCATGTGCCCGGAGTCAGAGTTTCCCTGTGTCTGCACCAAGAATCGAGTGTCAGAGTCTCTGTTGCCTTGTGCAGTTTCTCGTTGAGCATCAGGGTCCCTGTGTGTGCATGCACCAACAATTGGGGTCGTTGGCTCTTAGTGTGAATGCGCTGTGAGTCAGGGATCCCAGGCAGCTGTGTTCGGCGTGCCAAATTCCCTGAAGTGGAGCTGCGTCCTGTGTGTGCTCTCTCTACTGAGCCAAACCAGCTAGGGCACACACTCTCAAATCCCTGAAGGTGAGCTGCCTCTGTGCACTCTCCCAGAATCCCTGAAGAGTGGCGGAGTGCGTCCTGTGCGCCAAATTCCCCAAAGGGAAGCCCCTCTCTGCACGCTCTAAGATTCCCTGGAGGGGAGCTGTGACCCGCAAGCCAAATTCCCCCCAATTCCCCGAAGGGGAGCCCTCTGTGCGCAATGACAGATTTCCCCGAAGGTGAACTGCTTCTGTCCCGTGTGCCAAATTCCCTAAGGTGGAGTGCGTCCCTGAGCAAAGCTTTGCAGCTTGGGCGAGGGGCGGGTCTATCAGTTACTATGGTGGTATCCGAGAGTGCCTGTGGGGAGGGGGATAGGCTCTTTGACTCACAGGAATCTGCCGGGAAGTCTGGATTCTTGTTCTTTCTTCATCTGAAGCTGTGATAGCAGTTCTCTGTCCCCAGTGGCTGCAGGGTCCTGGTTTGTGTCAGAAGCCAGGATCCGAGTCTCAGGCAGCTCTGTTTCTCAAGATGGTGTGGTCTCTGTGTCCGCACCAGCCGCGGAGAAGTGTCCGCTTTCTGCGCGGGGCTCCGCCATCTAGGACTGCCCGGTTAGGCAGCCCCTTGGAAGACCTGCAGAATCTAACTGACCCTAGCTCATACACACACACACACCACACACGTCTACACGTCTACACTCTCCTCTATGGGTTCCTCACTCATACTCTCTCTCTCCCTACCTTCTTCCCGGTCGCCATCTTTTTTTTTCTTTTTTAAAAATAGACTTACTTTAAAACAAAGGCAATAATAGAAGAAAAATAAGGGGATTACATAATGCTAAAAGGATAACTCCAACAAGAGGATATATCTCTTACAAAAATTTATACACCCAACATAGGAGCACCTAAATACATTAAAAAATAATAACAGACATAAAAGGAGAGATCAACAGTATAACAATAATAGTAGGGTAATTTAACACCTTACTTACATCATTAAATACATCATCCAGACATAAAATCAACAACAATGGCCTTAAATGAGACATTAGACCACATATTCTTTATTATTATTATTGTTTAAAGTATTACATATGTCTCCTTTTTCCTTAAATGACCCACCCCTGCCCCCCGCCCTCAGGATAAGGCCCGACAGCCCCAGTGCCTGTGTCCATTGGTTATGCTAATATGCATGCATACAAGTCCTTTGGGTGATCTCTTACCCCTCCCCTGCACTGCCCCTCTCTGAGTGTGGGCTGTCTGTTCAGAGTTACCTTGTGTGTGGATCTATTTTTGTTCACCGGTTTATGTTGTTCATTAAATCCCACATATGACTGACATCATGTTATATTTATCTTTCTCCAACTGGCTTATTTCTCTTAGCATAATGCTCTCCAGTTCCATCCATGTTGTTGCAAATGGTAAAAGTTCCTTCTTTTTTATAGCAGCTTAGTATTCCATTATGTAGATGTACCACAGTATTTTAGTCCACTCATCTGCTGATAGGCACTTAGGCTGTTTCCAAATCTTAGCTATTGTAAATTGTGCTGCTATGAACATAGGGGTGCATATATCCTTTCTGATTGGTGTTTCTGATTTCTTGGGATATATTCCTAGAAGTAGGATTACTGGGTCAAATGGCAGTTCCATTTTTAATTCTTTGAGGAAACTCCATACTGTTTCTACAGTAGCTGCACTAGTCAAAATTCTCACCAACAGTGCACGCGGGTTCCTTTTTCTCCCCATCCTCTCCAGCACTTGTCATTTGTTGATTTGTTGATAATAGACATTCTGACAGATGTCAAATGGTGCCTCATTATTGTTTTGATTTGCATCTCTCTGATGATTATTGACTTTGAGCATGTTTTCATATGTCTCTCGGCCTTCTGTAGGTCCTCTTTCCAAAAGTGTCTATTTAGGTCCTTTTCCCATTTTTTGATTGGATCGTTTAACTTCCTTTTGTTAAGTTGTATGAGTTCTGTGTAAATTTTGGAGATTAAAACCTTATCAGAGATAGCATTGGCAAATATGTTTGCCCATGCAGAGGGCTTTCTTGTTACTTTGTTGATGGTGTCTTTTGCTGTGCAGAAGCTTTTTATTTTGATGTAGTCCCATTTGTTTATTTTCTCCTTAGTTCCCATTTCCCTAGGAGGTGTATCAGTAAATATATTGCTATGGCATATGTCTGATATTTTGCTGCCTATGGAGTCTTGGAAGATTTTTATCGTTTCTTGCCTTATATTTAAGTCCTTTAACCATTTTGAGTTTGTTTATATGTATGGTGTAAGTTGGTGATCTAGTTTCATTTTCTTGCATGTATCTGACCAAATTTTCCAGCACCATTTATTGAAGGGACTGTCTTGACTCCATTGTATGCTCTTGCCTCCTTTGTCAAATATTAATTGAGCACAATGGCTTGGGTCTATTTCTGGGTTCTCTGCTCTGTTCCATTAGTCTATATGTCTGTTTTTGTGTCACTACCAGGCATTTTTGATAACTGTGGCTTTGTAGTGTAGCTTTAAATCTCGTATTGTGATCCTTTCAACTTTGTTCTTCTTTCTCAGGATTGCTGTGCCTATTTTGGGTCTTTTTTTATTCCAGATGAATTTTTGGAGAGTTTGTTCTAGGTCTGTGAAATATGCCCTTGGTACTTTAATGGGGAGTGCATTGAACCTATAAATTGCTTTGGGTAGTATGGACATTTTAATGATGTTGATTCTACCAATCCATGAACACGGTATGTTCTTCCATTTGTTTGTCTTCCTCTATCTCTTTTTTCAATGTCCTGTAGTTTTCTGAGTTCAGGTCTTTTACCTCCTTGGTTCAGTTTATTCCTAGGTTTCTTAATTTTTGTTGCAATGGTAAATGGGATTGTTTTTTTAGTTTTTCTTTCTGTGAGTTCATTATCAGTGTATAAAAAAAGCCATAGATTTCTGGGTGTTAATTTTGTACCCTGCTACATTGCTGAATTCATTTATTAAGTCTAGTAGATTTTTATGAATTCTTTAGGTTTTTCTATGTACAATATTATGTCATCTGTGAATAATGACATTTTTACTTCTTCTTTTCCAATTTGGATGCTTTTATATCTTCTTCTTGTCTGATCACTTTGGCTACCACTTCCAGTACTATGTTGAACAGGAGTGGTGAAAGTGGGCATGCCTGTATGTTCCTGTTCTTAGGGGACATGGCTTTAGTTTTTGCCCATTGAGTATGATGTAGGCTGTAGGTTTGTCATATAAGGCTTTTATAATGTTTAGGTATGATTGCTCTATTCCTACCTGGCTGAGAATTTTTATCAAGAAAGAGTGTTGGATTTTGTCAAATGCTTTTTCTGCATTGATCAATATGATTTTGTGATCTTTGTCTCTCAATTTGTTTATGTGATATATCATATTTATTGATTTGTGGATATTGTACCATCCTTGCATTCCTGGAATAAATCCCACTTGGCCATGGTGTATGATCTTTCTAATGAAATGCTGGATCTGATTTATTAGAATTTTGTTGAAGATGTTAGCATCTATGTTGATCATGGATATTGGTCTGTAGTTATTTTTCTTTGTGGTGTCTTCATCTGGTTTTGGAATTAGGGTAATGCTGGCTTCATAGAAAAAGATTTGAAGTATGCCTTCCTTTGAATTTTTTGGCATAGTCTGAGGAGGATGGGTTTTAGTTCTTCTTTGAGTGTTTGGTGGAACTCCCCTGCAAAGCCATCCTGACCAGGGCTTTTGTTTGCTGAGAGATTTTTGATTTCTGCTTCAATTTCATCAGTAGTCAGCCTATTCAGGTTTTTAATTCTTCCTGATTGAGTTTTGGAAGCTTGTGTTATTTTTTCTAAAAATATGTTTATATCATCTTGGTTGTTGAGTTTGTTGGAATAGAGTTGTTCATAGTACTTTTTTACAATCCTTTGTATTTCTATGGGGTCTGTTGTTACTTCATTGTAAGCTGGGCTAGAGGTTCATCAATCTTATTTATCCTTTCAGAGAACCTGATCTTGGTTTTGTTGATTTATTTTGTTTGTTTGTTTCTATGTCATTTATTTTCGCTCTGATCTTTATTATTCCCTTCCTTATGCTTACTCTGGGCTTTTCATATTGCTCTCTTTCTAATTCTTTAAGTTGTAGGTGTAGATAATTTATTACCATTTTTTCTTGTTTTTTGAGATAGTCCTGTAGAGCTATGAACTTCCCTCTTAAGACTGCGTTCACTGTGTACCTTAGATTTTGCATTGTTGTGTTTTCCTTGTAGTTTGTTACCAGGATGCTTTTTATTTCTTCTTTGATCTCTTTGGTACACCAATCATTGTTTAATAGCATGCTATTTAACCTGCAAGTGTTTGATTTTTTTCCATTGTTTTTATTGTTGTTGAATTCTAATTTTATGCCATTGTGATCTGAGAAGATGCTTGATATGATTTCTGTCTTCTTGAATTTGAAGAGACTTTGTCTATGGTCCAATATATTGTCTATCTTTGAAAATGTCCCATGTGCACTTGAGAAGAATGTATATTATGTGGCTTTGGGGTGAGATGTTTTGAAGATGTCAATTAATTCCCTCTGATCTAGTGAGTCATTTAGGATTGCTGTTTCTTTGCTGATTTTTTTAGAGGGTTTATCTAGTGGTGTCAATGGTGTATTAAAGTTCCCTACTTTGATCACATTGCTGTTGATCTCTCCCATGATATCTTCCTGAAAGTTTTTTATTAATGTATTTGGGTGCTCCTGTATTGAGTACATATACACTGAGTGACCAGATTGTTATGATATCTGATTGAACGCATAATAATCTGGCCACTCAGTGTGTGTGTGTGTTTGTGTGTGTGTGTGTGTGTGTGTGTGTGTGTGTGTGTCCCATCTAATAAAAGAGTAATATGCAAATTGACCATCACTCCAACACACAAGATGGCTGCCCCCATGTGGTCAAGATGACTGCCCCCATGTGGACACAAGATGGCCACCACAAGATGGCCAGCAGGGGAGGGCAGTTGGGAGGGACCAGGCCTGCAAGGGAGGGCAGTTGGGGGTGACCAGTCAGGCAGAGGAGGAAAGTTGGGGGCAAACAGGCCTGCAGGGAAAGGCAGTTAGGGGGGACCCAGGCCTGCAAGAGAGAGCAGTTGGGGGGAACCAGTCCTGCAGGGGAGGGCAGTTAGGGGTGACCAGGCCTACAGGGGAGGGTAGTTAGGGACAAATAGGCTGACAGGGGAGCAGTTAGGCATCAATTAGGCTGGCAGGGGAGTGGTTAGGGGGTGATCTGGCTGGCAGCCAGAATCAGTTAGGGGAAATCAGGAAGGCAGGCAAGTGAGCAGTTGGGAGCCAGCAGTCCTGGATTGTGAGAGGGATGTCCAAATGCCCATTTAGGCCCTATCCTACCAAGATGGGGCCTAAACAGGCAGTCGGACATCCCTCGAGGGGTCCCAGATTGGAGAGGGTGCAGGCTGGGCTGAGGGACAACCCCCCCCCCCCCCGTGCACGAATTTCATGCACCGGGCCTCTATATATACATGAGGCCCGGTGCATGAATTCATGCATGGGTGGAGTCCGGCCAGCCTGGCCAGGGGGAGGGGACATAGGCAGTTGGCCAGCCTGCCTGCTGGTTGAACTCCTGGTCCAGGGGCAATTTGCATAGTAGCCTTTTATTATATAGGATATACACTGAGTGGCCAGATTATTATGCGTTCAGAGATCATAATTATCTGGCCACTCAGTGTAAGTCTACCAGACTTATATCCTCTTGTTGAATTGATCCCTTTAGTATTATGATGTGGCTCTCCTTATCTCTTCTTATGGCCTTCACTTTGATGTCTTATTTGTCAGATATAACTATCGCTACCCCAGCTTTTTTTTTTTTTTCATTTCCATTTGCCTGAAATTTTTTTTCCATCCCTTCACTATCAGTTTGTGTGACTCCTTTGTTCTGAGGTGGGTCTCTTTCAGACATTATATATATGGTTCATGTTTTCTTATCCATTCAGCTACCCTATGTCTTTTGATTGGAGCATTTAATCCATTTACATTTAAAGTTATTATGGATAGGTACTTGTTTGTTGCCATTTTTATTTTTTATGCCTCTGTTCCTTCTTCTCTTCCCACTTCTTCTTTTTACAGCAGTTCTTGTAGCATTTCTTGCATTGGTGATAATACATTTCCTTAGCCCTTTTTTGTCTATGACGTTCCTTATTTCGCCTTCAATTTTGAATGATAGCCTTGCTGGGTATAGTTTTCTTGGATTTAGTCCCTTTCTTTGAATCACATTGTATATTTCATTCTATTCCTTTCTGGTCTGATGTGTTTCTGTTGAGGAATTGTTTGATAGTTAACTTTCTGTCTCTCTCTGGCAGCCTTTAAGATTCTTACTTTGTCGTTGGTGTTTGCCAGCTTAATTATGATGTTTTTTGGTGTCGGTCTTTTTGGGTTCATCTAGTTTGGGGCTCTGTGACCTTCTTGTACTTTGTGAGTTTTTTCTTCCCAATATTAGGGAATTTTTCTGTCATTACTTCTTCAAATAGGTTTTCTATTCCTTGCTCAGTTTCCTCTCCTTCTGGCCCTTCTATTATGCATATGTTGTTTCATTTCTTGTTTCCCATAGCTCCCTTAGGCTCTTCTCCTTCTTTTTAAGGTTTTTTCCCCCACATGCTGCTCTGCTTGGGTGTTTTATCTTACCTTTCCTTTTACCTCATTGACGTAGTCCTCAGCTTCTTCTAACTACTGTTGATGCATTCTACTTTTTTCTTTTTTTAAATATTTTTTATTGATTTCAGAGAGGAAGGGAGAGGGAGAGAGAGATAGAAACTTCAATGATGAGAGAGAATAATTGACAGTCTGCCTCCTGCACACCCCCTACTGGGGATGGGGCCTGCAACCTGGGCATGTGCCCTTGACCAGAATTGAACCTGGGACCCTTCAGTCTGCAGGCTGATGCTCTATACATTGAGCCAAAGCAGCTAAGACTCTTGTGTTCTTTATTGCAGCTATGTCAGTCTTCATTTCCTCCTGGTTCTTCTTAATTTCCTCTTGATTCTTATACATTTTGTTGAATTTATCTTCCATGCTTTTCAGCGTCCTTATGATCATTTCTCTGAATTCTTTCTCTGACAAATTGGTTGCCTCCATTTCATTTACTTCCTTTTCCAGTGATTCCTCCTTTTCTTTCGAATGGGGGTTGTTTCTTTGTCTCCCCATTTTCACTCCTCTCAGGGTGTCTGGTTATGTTGCTCACTATCCACCAGGTTGATCAAAATGCACAAAATACAACTCAACAAGACACGGCACAGAGGGGATAAAACACAAATGCATTCACGACATCACTATCCCCAGTAAAGGTGACCACCAGAGAAAAGAGTATTAGGGGAGAGGAAAGAGCACCAAAATGATATTGAGAAAAGGAAAAAAGGTAAGAGAGAAAGAAGAAGAAAAAATATATGTATATGGGGAGAAAACTCCACAAAACAAACAAATAAACCAAAAAATGCAAACAACAAACACCCAAAAAAAAGGGGGAAACTGAAACTAAAGAGGCACAAATTATTTCCAGAAAGTAAGGTAAAGGAATTGAATAAATGGGGGAATGGCCATGGTTCAGTATAGAGGAGGTAGAAAGAGAATGAATGGATAAGAAGAAAAGTAAAAAACAAAATAATCAATATATAAGTAAAAAACAAAATTTTCCATTTCTTTAATCTATCTATCTATATTTCCATCTATTTTTCAAAAAAGATAATAGAGTTGAGAGCAAATAGGATTGAGGTTGGTGAGTGAAACTAATTAAGAAATAAGGAGAAGAAGAGAGCAAGCGAGGAGAGGAAAAACAAAAGCATAAAAAGTTTCCTAGCAAAGAAAGAGAAAAGAGAAAGGTGTTGAGTAAACCAACAGAGATTACTATAATAGTAACATGTTAATAAAGCAGATAAAGAAGATATTTTTAACTAAGAGTAAAATGAAAGGAGAGAGAAAAACTAAAGCAGGACCAGGAGAAGAGAAACCGGATGTAAAAGGGAGATATGAAGAAGAAAAGGTTGGCAAAAAGGAAAAAATGAGATAAAGTAAAATAATGATAAAAAATAATAATAGATTGTAGAACACTAATCCAAAAAAATAAAAGGTTAAAATAATAATATAAATAAAAATAATAAAATAAAATAAAGAAAAAAATTTTATTTCTTAAGTAAAAGATAAAAAATAAAAAAGTGAAGTTTTGTTCACTACAACTGAGTTTTAATGTCCCATGGGGGCTGGTTAAGACCCCTCTCTACTGTTCTGTCTGCCATGTCTCAGTTTCCTTTTAGGTAGTCAGCCTGGTGTTGAAGTTCCCAGTGATCCACTGCTCCTCTGTGTCTGTCTCCACAGCCATGGTTCCAGGCATGCGGGGGCCAATCTACCTGCTTTGTTTGTATGCCTGCTTTCAGTTGTATTGACACAAGTGTCTATTTCTCACACTATCTCTAGGTAGGGGTGTTGCTGTATTAGTTTCTGGGACCAAATTTCCTTTCAACCCAGTCCCTGGGGGGCTCCCTGGAGGTATTCAGAATCCTTGTTTCCCTGCAGAGCTTGAAGATGGGTGCAGCTGCACTTCTAGGAGGGGTTGTCTCTTCTGGAGAAAAGTGGCTGTTCAGGATTGGAGGGACCAGTCTGTCCCAGAGCTGGATTTCTGGTCAGCTCTTCCTGTCTTGCTCCCCAGCCTCCACAAAACCACCTCCACCTGTACCACAGCCTTGGCCAGTGTTTGTAGGTTAAAGTTCCTATGTACTGGGTTTAGCGAGTAAAAGCAAGGAAAATACTAGTATAAAGACAGAGCAACCATGCTGCTGCGCATTTCTCTCCCCTGCACTGCGCAACCAGTGGAGAACTTCAGGCTGCCTTTCTGGCTGCAGCCTTCCACAGCTGTGGACTTAGATCTAGAGTCCCCCACTGCCAGCAGCCTTTTGGACCCCCTCCACAGTCTAGTGTTACGTGTGTCCCCAACGGACATGGACTTGGTGCAGCACAGTTTCCTTCTGATGCTCTAGTCCTGGTGGTGGCACATCTCTCTCTCCAGCCCAGATCCCTGATCCTACTGTTCTCCAGGTGACCTCTGACCTTTCTGTCCACGGATTGTCTCTCCAGCTGTATTTAATTCTCCAATTCCGGGTGGATGTTATTCGATTCAGCTGTTCCTTCTATCTGCTCCATGAGAAGGCACAGGACCCGTCTGCCTATTCGGACACCATTTTGTCTCACCCTGGACACAATTTATAGGAGCCTGCAGTCAGGGAGGCTGGAATCTCGGTGTTCATGGGTTCACAGCTGAGGCAGCAGGTCCCTGGCCAGTATGACTGTAGGGTCCCAGGTGGTGTCCGAGGGCTCCCCAGGTGGAAGTGAGGCTGGAATCCTGGTCACAGCATCTCTTCCCTTCAAAATGGTGCAGCCTCTGTAGCAGAGCCAGTCACCCCAGGAGAGATTGCAGCAGTAGAATCCACCCGGCTAGGGGAGCCTGGTCTGCCAGCCCCCAAAAGTCCTGCAGAATATAACTGTCACACACACACACACACACACACACACACATACACACGTCGATGCAATCCCCTTTCACGCCCTCGCACTCTCTTCCTCACTGATGCCCTGCAGGCCACCATCCTCCTTTGTCTCTCTTACTACTTTCAAAGTTCTCTTTTTGTCTTTGATTTTTTGGAAATTTGATTGTAATGTCTTTTTTGGTTGACCTCACTGAAGATCTTTTAATTTTCATGACTCTGAATGCCTCTTCCTTTCCCCAAATTTGGAAAGTTTTCAGCCATTATTTATTTCAATAAGATTTCTGCTGCTTTCTCTCTACTAGTTCTAGGATTCCTTTAATGTGTATTTTCCTTTGCTTGATGGCATCACATAGATCTCATATTCTTTATTTACTTAATTTCTTTCTTTGTTTCTATGACTATTTTCAAATGACCAGTTTTGATTTTATTGATTCTTTTTCATAATCAAGTTTGCTGTTGGTGCTCTCTGTTAAATTATTTTACTGAAGTTATTGTACTCCTCAGATCTAGGTTTTCTGTTTTTGGTTCTACTTTTGGTTTCTAAGTTTTACTAAACTTATCATTTTGCTAATGTATTTTTCCATGATTCTTTTTAGTTGTCTATATATTATCTTTTTTTCTCACTGAATTTCTTTTAAATTATTATTTTTAATTCTATTTCAATGGCTTTATGAATCTCTATTTCTTTAGGCTTAATTACTTAAACTTTATTAGTTTACTTTGGTGGCGTCATGTTTTTCTGATTCCTTGTGATATGTGCAGCCTCTTCTAGTCTTTACAGACTGATTTTGTCAGGTAAAGACCTTGATTCAGGTCCCTGTGATGATGTGATTGCCTCCATAATTGCTGTCAAGATGTTTTGGGAGTGATAACATGGCTGTTGCTCGATCACAGTGGGCTCCATGATTTGTGGACCTGTTAGAGGGACTCATATGAGCCTGGATTCCTTCTGGTCTAGGTGAATAGAACTTAATCCAGAATCTCAGTCAATAAAGTTGTGTCTGGGACAAGGGTCTACTTTTTATCTATAGTTGGATCTACAAATGACTAGCCTATTACAAGGTATGAAGACAGGTGTGGCATTTATTGGGTCTATGGGAGGGCTCATGCAGGGTTACTGGGTATTCCCCTGGGTAGGTAGGACTAGCCTTGTACTGTGGATTAAGTATGTTTTAACTGAGTCTCTGGGCTGCTTCAGGGTCCATAGATGGGTCCAAGATTTGAAGCCCTGCCTCCAGAGTAACAGTTGAACATGTCTGCTACAAGGTTCTTGGATAAGCAGGACTGTTCCCAGACAATAGTTGTGCAGGGCTGGAACCTCACAGGTCTGATTCAGTATCTGAGTTAAACTGATGTCATTGAACCTGCTTTTGGGGCCATGGACAAGCATATGTCTCACTGATTCCCTAAGAGAGCAGAATTACTTTCAGACCATGACTGATAATAGTTAGAGTCAGGTCATATGGCTGTTTCAGGATTTGCAATTGGACTGAGTTTGACAAATCTCCTTCCACGGACATGAATAATGTGTCTCTTTTTGGGTCTCTGGGTGAACAGGGCTACTTCTGAATCATGGCTGACAAGGTGTAAAGCTGGACACTCAGTGTCCACAGCCAAGACTAGGGTTTGCAGTCTTGATATCTAAGACAGAGGTGGGCATGATTTCTCCCAAGTCCCTCGGTGGGCGGTGCTAGTTGAAAGGCCAGAGGCTTTTGTTAAATCCACAATTGTTTCTGCTTCTGTAGCCAGGACCATCATTGGCAAGCCTATCACCTGAGTATGGTCTGCCTTTTCACAACTACTATACTTATTCTTTAACTTCATTGCATTTTGCAAAATCCTACCTAGATCCAACAGCTTCCACAAAGTCACATTTATTCATGCATAGCTGTCAAGTTATTGTTGCTGTAGGGGGATGCAAGTAGGAACCTCTTATTTAGCCATCTTGCTGACCTCACTCCTATGGGACTTCTTTTTTTAGATAATGAAAATATTCTGTAATTGACTGTGGTAATGGTTTCAAATATGTGTTCATATACCAAAAATCATTGAGTTACATACTTTAAATGTGAGTTATATAATATGAGAACTATATTTTAATAAATACGTTAAAATTTTTATATATACAATAAGAAAACCATACAACCCAGGATAAAATGTGACCTCAGACATTCAGGAAAATGGAGTTAATCAGATGGTAAATAAACATATATCAAGGTTCTCAGTTTCATTAATTATTGAGTAAATAAAATTTAAAAGGACAGTGTCAACCAAACAACATCCAGAATAGGAAAACATAATAAAACAAAGAAAAACGGAAAGTAACATTTTTTGTATAGATGTGGATCAACTAAAACTGCAAGGTGGGCGTGTAATTTGATATAACCACTTATAAAACCATTTGGTATAATTTATTATTTCTGAAAATACTCAAGACCTAGTACATAACAAGTTTTCTCCCAGGAATATATCCATCAGAATTATGCACATATGTTCATCAAAACCATGCTAGAATGTTTAAAGCTTCACTAATCCTAAGAGAAAAAAAGACAACAACCTCAGTTTGTCAAAATTACAGTAGGTAAAAAACAAACTGTTATACTCACACAAAAATATTATCTAGCATGAGAATGAGCCATTCACAATGACAATATAGATGAATCTAAGAAACCATAATATTAAGCAAAATAGCCAGACAAAAAAAGTACATTTTGTATGATTTCTTTTATATAAAGATGAGGAATAGTGAGTAGAAATATATTTACTACAATAGAGAAGAGCAGTTGTATTTAAATCTTCCTACTACAAAATCTTTAAAAATTATATATAAAGGAAAATTATCTGAGACCTGGAATGAGACAATAGGTTGAATCCAGCAAGCCAAATGAAATCCAAAGCTATTTGCTACTTGTAGGCATCAACTAGTCCCAATCGCTTTATTGATTATTTTTCCTGATATCTGAGTATTACGAAAGACAAAAAAAAATGAATATACATAGAGCAAGGAGTCAGGTTAGAGACTGATAAGCAATATCTCATTCTCAAGGGAATATCTGCCCTATGGATGCAGATTAAAAGGAACTTATCTTCTCCATCTAATACCTGGTGTCATGAAGGTCCAGTTCCTGGCAGAGGACCTGTACTCACACACTTGGTGTCAGGAACAGGAATCAGGGATAAGTGCTCAGTTCACCCTGCAGGAGGTCATGTTTCCTCCAGCCAGGCTGTGGTATCTGGTAGCACTGGTGGGTCCTGATTAATTGGGAATAGGATGGGGTAATGCAGGTGGCAGCAGAGAAGACACTGTGGTCCCTGCTGGACCAGATCACCAAACAGCTGTGAGAGTGTGGGGCTTGAGAGAGACTGAGCTTCAGGAGCTGGGTAGGAGCTGTCACAGGCAAAAGACAGCGGAGGGCCAGGCTCCCAAGCCGCAGCCCTTTTGCAATGAGCTTGAAGATTTGATTCTTGCTACAGCCCCGGGTAGTATGTTGGGCCTCACTGGTGACTTAGAAGTCAAGTGGCGAGAGAAGGGAATGGCGAGGCCTGTGACTGCTAAGACAATGTCTACTGGCTGTAGGGGTTAAAAGGGAGAAAATAGACCAGTGGCCCAGTGACTGCTGGCCCTCTGGAGACAGTTGCTAGCAGAGTGGCAATCCTGGAAAGTGTGGAGGGAAGGCATGTCACCTGGGCTTGAGAGCCTCCAGGACTTTTTAGACTCTCCTGGAGAGAAAGAGTTTGATCTCCTAGACCAGTGGTCGGCAAACTGCGGCTCGCGAGCCACATGCGGCTCTTTGGCCTCTTGAGTGTGGCTCTTCCACAAAATACCATGGCCTGGGCGAGTCTATTTTGAAGAAGTGGCATTAGAAGAAGTTTAAGTTTAAAAAATTTGGCTCTCAAAAGAAATTTCAGTCGTTGTACTGTTGATATTTGGCTCTGTTGACTAATGAGTTTGCCGACCACTGTCCTAAACTGAGGAATAGGCCCGGGCACCCAGTTAGGAGGGTGGGCCAGAGGACAGATTAGCATTGGTAGATACCACTGCGGACTACAGTTTGCTCTGTAGTGACCCTGATAAATGTGTGTGCCCAGTTGTTCATGTAGACGGGTGTGGGGGTTGAGCTGTCTTTGTGACAGGCAACTCTCTCTTGTACCAGAATGTATCTTAGGGAGATTGGACAGATAGTGTTGCGACTGGAGAAGATGAGGATCATCTGAGGTGCACAGCCCCTACAATTCTCCAGTATGGCCAGTGAAGAAGCCTGTTGACACCTGGCGACTGACTTATGGAATGCAGAGAACTGAATAAAGTAACTCCTCCAGCTATAACGGATCTTGTAGACCACCTAACTCTGTCTTTAGGGCAGTACCAATATGTAGTGGACTGGCACAAGACTTAGCTGCCCAAGGCAAGCCTCCCATGGTGCCGATGTTTCATTGTGCTAATAATGTTGGTTAACCACCAATTCTCTTGCAGAATTTGAACACAACTGCCAGTAGTTTATGACAGACCTACATTGGTCTTTTAAAAGTATTGGTGAGTGTCCAGTCCCCACTTGACACCATTGTTATGGCCATGTCACCTGGAAGGGGTGACATGAGGTTGAACCCCAGAAGTAGAGAAGGGTAAACTAGCTGCCAAGAGGGCAGTCGCCCAAGTGGGAAGAGAAAATTACTCTTCGGGTTTTGGTCCCAGTTAGGGAAGGAAGCTGGGAGCTGATACTCTCTTGTTGAGAGACAGTTGGCAGCCATGTGTGCTGCTTTGCAGGCCTGTGTGACCATGCCCATGTCAGGAGTGGCACAAACCCCAACTTTAGCAAAGTGGGAGAAGCCTATTTGGAACAGAGGGCATAGGTGAGTACCAGCCCTCTGTCACAGAAATTGCAAACCTTGTTGGGTCCTGTAACATATAAGACTCTGTCAAGAGATAAAACTCCTATGGAGTAGGTACTTCCTAGTCCGTTCTGAGAGGGTATGCCACCACTCCTGGACACTATGTGGTGTACAGATGGGTCTAGCAGGGGGAAGCCTATTACATGGACAGCTGTGACTGTCCATTTGGATATTGATGTAGTTCAATTCAGATACTGGGCAAAGTAGCCCTTTGGCCATTAGAACAGCTGGACTGTCTTTAAAGGCTTGACTATGTAGTTGCCATGATGGCACAAGAAACAGTGGCTAGTAGGCTAGTGCCCCATGTGGGGACAGGAAATGTAAGCTCCACCAAAAAGATTAGGCTAGATGAGAATATGGAGAGGTATCCTCAGACATTACATGTACAGGTGAAAGCAACAGATGAATTATTGCAAACCAAGGCCTTCCCCCTTGGCAGAGGGAGAACAGGGAGTGTAGACCTGGCCATAGTCTGTTACTAGGAAAGGGCCCAGGTAGCCCTCCTATCCCCTTGGGGAAGTGGGGGCAACTGTAAGTTACAGTCACACCCCTTGATCCAGCCCTGGCAATGTAACCAGTGTCCTATAAGAGATATATTGTAAAGTGCAATCCATACAAGCCCTTTCCCACGACCCCCTCCAAGACTGGTAGGATACACTGTCATAACCATGGCATTGGGCATTCTTGAGTTTTATTATTAGGGCCAGAGTACTTGTCCTACCATGCTACAGTTTGTATTGTTGTTATAGGCTCTATGTTCAAGGAGCTAGCAAATGGGCCAGGGTATCCTTCAAAGACCATCCAGCATAAGGGGTGGAATGTGGGGGCCCAGTCCAGAGTATGCCGGATGTTCAAGGCCATTATGTGCAAGTACACAGCAATCTTACTGTACACATTGTGCAGGCGTACCTTTCTATAACCTAAATATTAATGTCACTCTTTGGCAAGAAACCTCTTTTGTCTAAGTTGATATAAAGATGTGCTATTGACCAGCCAGTGCGCGGCTGCTTAGTGTGGCTCCTGTGTTTGCTACTGTATTAGCAAGGGCTGTTTTGTATGGCTACTTTGTGAGGCGATTTTGAAGAACTGCTTTGTCTGATGGCTACTTGGTAGCAATGGCTACTTAATCTACAATAAAGACTCTCCTATATACCTATGACTTCTCATATCTTCTCCCTCTAATACCCGGCGTCCGTGAAGGTCCAATTCCCAGCAGAGGACCTGTACTCACACAGTTGGTGTAGTTGAGCAGGATCAAGGAGTAAGTACTCTGACAAGCATACAATATAGCATTAGCGCATTTCAACCCCAAATAGCAGAGTATACACTCTTTTCAAGTGCACATGGAACATTTTCAAAGATAGTTCCCATGTTAGGACACCATACAAATCTCAATAAATTTTAAAAGATTGAAATCATATCAAGCATTTTCTCTGATCACAATGGTATGAAACTAGAATGCAATTTAAAAAAAATACTGTAAAACACACAAAGACATGGAGACTGAATAACATGTTTGTAGTGTCCCACGTTTGGGCTCCAGTTTATAGTGAATCCCTTTCATGTCCCTCGTGGTTCAGGATTCAGGTTCAGGGTTCGGGCTCTGGAGGATGCCTCATGCAGATGAAAGAGACTAGAAAATATTAATTTGGAAATATTGGGGGCCAGGCGGGAGCCCAACTCAAGGGAAAGGACTCTGCCTTGCTCTGGGCTTCCAATCCCTTTTATTAAGACTTTGGGATCCACCCATAGCTCTAGGCAGGCAATTCCAGTAATAGCCAATCAGCAAGGATTTACATAAGATTAAAAGGTGGACTTTGCTTTAGCTACCATTGTCTCAACTAGACAGTGGGTGGTTGGCTCTGACCTTTCAGAGCTTCAAGGTTGACCAGCTTTCCGGGTTCCTTGTCCACACCTCTCTGCTAGTGAAGGCAATGGGCGGCTTCCAACACATGTTACTAAACAATGAATAGGTTAATAATGAGATCAGGGGAAAATTTAAAAAAACAAACCTTTAGTTAAATGAAAATGAGAACACAACAAACCAAAATTTATGGGACAAAGTGAAAGCAGTTCTAAGAGGGAAATTCATAGCATTACAAGCCTACATCAAGAAAAAAACAAACAAACAAAAAATATTAAATAATCTAATCTCACACCTAGAAAAAGAACAACAAACAAAGCTCAAAGTGAATAGAAGGAAGGACATTAAAAATATCAGAGCAGAAATAAAATAGAGCATAAAATATAATATAAAATATAAATGAGCCTTAGCTGCTTTGGCTCAATGGATAGAGCATCGGCCCACAGACTGATGGGTCCTGGGTTTGATTCTGGTCAAGAGCACGTACCTCAGGTGCTGCTACATCCCTGGTCCCAAGGGCCGTGGGCAGGAGGCAACCAATCTATGTGTTTCTCTTACATTGATGTTTCTCTCTCTGTCTTTCTCCCTCCCTTCCATGCTCTCTAAAAAACAATAGGAAAAATATCCTCAGGTCAGGATTAATAAAAAATACATATATGAAACCAAGAGCTTGTTTTTAAAAGATAATAAGATTAATTAATGTTTAACCAGATTCATCAAGAAAAAAGAGAGAGGATCCAAATAAATAAATTCAGAAGTGAAAGTGAAGTAGCAACTTAAACCACAGAAATACAAAGGATTATATGAAAATATTAAAAATAACTATATGACAGCATATTGAACACTCTGGAAAAAATGGATAATTTTATAGAAACATACAATCTTTCAAAGCTGAGTCAAGAACAAACAGAAAATCTAAACAGATTTATTACAACTAACAAGATCGATGCAGTAACAAAAGTCCTAAAAATCAAAAGTCCTGGACTGGATAATACATTTTTTAAAAAATTCCAAAAACTAACATCTATACTTCTCAAATTATTCCAAAAATTTCTGTAGGAGAGAGTACTCCAAAGCTCATTGTACAAGGCCAGCAAACATATAAAGACACTACAAATAAAGATTTTGGGACAATATTCTTGATAAATATAGATTCAAAAATCCTCAACAGATTATTAGCAAACCAAATTCAGTAATACATTAAAAATATCATGAACCATGATTAAGTGGGATTTAGTTCTAGGATCCAATATCCGCAAATTAACTAATGTGATATACCACATAAACAAAATCCTACCTAATAAAACAGTAATATGCAAATTGACCACACCTTTGCTACACCCATAAGCCACACCCACCAGCCATGCCCACCAGCCACGCCCACCAGCCAATCAGGAGCAAATATACACGTTAAACCAGCAAAGATGGTGGGGGGAGAGGGCAGCACCCATGCCAGTGAGATCCAAGCCATAATGGTGTACTGGGCCAGGCAGTTAGCGCTGCAGCCGGCTGACCAGGTCCGCCATCACCGATCATGGACCAGGGCAGTTGGCATGGGTTAGCGCCCACAGCCGCCTGACCAGGTCCCGGATAAGGGCTTCGAGTCAGCCATCGCCAGTGGCAGCTGACTCAAAGCCCCTATCAGGGATCATGGACCAGGGCAGGCAGCGTGGGTTAATGCCTGCAGCAGGCTGCCCAGGACCACGATCACGGATCACGGACCAGGGCAGGCGACATGGATTAGCACCCGCAGCCGCCTGCCCAGGTCCCTGATCAGGGATCCAGGTGGCTTGGGTTAGCACCCACAGCCGCCTGACCAGGTCCCCGATAGGGACTTGGAGTCTAGCATAATGAAAAGAATAGTCAGCAAAAGGAGGAGACAAGGTTTCATAAGTTCTCCCCCAGGTCACCACTGTTCTGTTATACATTTTAATTATCCCAGACTTTGCATGATGGGATTTGATTTGAATTATGCCTGATAGAGATTACACGGCATGAATTGTAGGCTCATTCTTTCTTTTTGTGGTTTCCTGACTGAGAAAGGCCTTGGAATGAGAGAAGGCACTTTTATTTTCCTTTTTCATTCTTTAGAGGCTGAGGAATTACAGTTATATGAAGAACTTAGTGAGAGAATGAAAGTCTCATGCTGTATTTTTCTGTAAGTTTTATCATGTGGACTATCAAAAACTTGGTGGGATCCTTTTCAAGAGGTGTTACAAAAATTATGTTGGAATTAACATTTAAGAGTAAAAGGAGAGAAGTGAGTGGTGGGTAAAGGAAATAACTTTGTCTTAGAAACCAAATAGAAGCCACATAAATCTTCAGATTCTTACTCATTGTGCTTTGGAGGTATTAAAGGATAATTTTTTCAAAAGTTAAAATCATGACTTATAATCTGTATAGATAAAAGGCTAAGTGACCGACATTTGTCCATCCGTCCAACCAACCGGTACATATGACACACTGGAAATATAAAAATAAACTTTGACTCGCACACGTGCCATACATATAAAGCTCTCGCTGGCACTAATTTGAATGTTGCATTTGGTGGGAAAGTTCTTTTCAGAGGGGATTTTTGTGTTGCCATGCTATACGATTGGCCATAGTACAAATAAGTTTTAAAGTACTGTAGTGTTTGGGGATGTTTCCGACAGTTTTCTCTTAAAACAAATATGAGATCAGAGGATTCTGCTTATAGTGAATGGTTAGTAAAACTTGGAGATGGCAAACTTGATAGCAGTTTTCATTTAGGAATGGATATTATTGAAATTCCCCATAAAATGATTTTTAATGGATCTATTATTAAAGCCATCTTTGGAAATAGTATATCTATAGATAATATTAAAAATATATCTAAACATGCTATTCTTTGTTCAAAAAATGAGCACGTTCAAAAATTAAATGAAGAAATTTTGGATATACTTGATGGAGATTTTCACGCCTATTTGAGTGATGATTCCATTGACTCAACAGATGATGCTGAAAAGGAAAATTTTCCTATTGAATTTCTTAATAGTATTACTCCTTCTGGAATGCCATGTCATAAATTAAAATTGAAAGTGGGTGCAATCATCATGCTATTGATAAATCTTAGTAGTAAATGGGGTCTTTGTAATGGTACCAGATTTATTATCAAAAGATTGCGACCTAACATTATCAAAGCTGAAATATTAACAGGATCTGCAGAGGGAGAGATTGTTCTGATTCCAAGAATTGATTTGTCCCCATCTGACACTGGCCACCCATTTAAATTAATTCGAAGATATTTTCCTGTTATGCCAGCATTTGTGATGACTATTAATAAATCACAAGGACAAACTCTAGACGGAGGAGGAATATTCCTACCTGAACCCATTTTTGGACATGGTCAGTTATATGTTGCTTTCTCTCTCTCTTTTTTTTATTTTAAAAAAATATTTTATTGATTTTTTTTTTTACAGAGAAGAAGGGAGAGGGATAGATAGTTAGGAACATCGATGAGAGAGAAATATCGATCAGCTGCCTCCTGCACACCTCCTACGGGGGATGTGCCCACAACCAAGGTACATGCCCTTGACCGGAATCGAATCTGGAATCTTTCAGTCCACAGGGCGACGCTCTATCCACTGAACCAAACCAGTTACGGCTGTTGCTTTCTCTTAAGTTCAAAGAGCATGTTACGTTAAAGTTAAAGTTGTAAATACTTTATCTCAAGGGAAATTAGTCAAGCACTCTGAAAGTGTTTTTACTCGTAATGTGGTATACAGGGAGATATTAGAATAAGATTAATCACTTTATCAATCATTATTTGCATCAATTTTGTTTTTATATTTTGAGTTTGTTATTGTTATATCAGTTTGTTATTGTTATATCAGTTTGTTATTGTTTACTTATTAATAAATTTATGTATTATTTTGATATACATTGTACTCATTTCCTTTTATCTCTCACACTTTTATTATAGAGAAAGGGCAAATAGCAATATTAAAATATTTCATCTAATTAATTCCCTTTCAATGTGCATGAATTTCATGCACCGGGCTACTAGTTAAGAATAAAAATCATATGATTATATAAACAGATGTGGAAAGAACATTTCATAAAATTCAACACCCATATGATAAAACTCTTCGCAAAGTGGAAATAGAGGGAACATACCTCAACATAATAAAGACTATATATGAAAAACCCACAGTTAAAATCAAACTCAATAGGAAAACAATAAAAACGTTTTCCTTAAGATCAGGAAAAAGACAGAGATATTCATGTTTACCACCCTAATGCAACATAGTACTGGAAGTCTTAGCCACAGCAATCAGACAATAAGAAGAAATAAAAGACATCTAAATTGGAAAGGAGGAAGTAAAAGAGTCATTATTTGCTCTTTACCTGGAACCATGAATTCCAGTCTTTTCTCACATGACTAGTCCACTAGTGCTCTCCCTCCACAAGGGTGAGCAGTTTCAAATGAGATTTTTGCCCTGGCTCTTTAAGAAGGCACCTAGGTCTCTCCTTGGTGGACAGAAATACTGCTGATTTTCACAGCCAGATGTTATGTTCCTGCCTTTTCTCAGCCCTGGTGCTCTGGGTTGGAGAGCCTGGCATGGAGTAGAGACCCCTCACTTCTCAGGAAAACCTTTGCAGCTGAGATATCCCTCTGGCTTCTCAGTGGCCACCTGTGAGCCAGCCTTTTTTCATCTCTGCCCTTCCTACCAGCCTTGATGTGGCTTCCTCTCTAAATCCTTCATTATAAGACTACTAGAGGCCCGGTGCATGAAAACTCGTGCACTGGGGGAGTCCCCTCAGCCTGGCCTGCCCCCTCTCACAGTCCAGGAGCCCTCAGGGGATGTCCTACTGACAACAGGGAACAGGCCTAAACTGTAGTCTAGCCTCCCTCTGCGGGAGGTGACCGGTCAATCAGGGGAAGGTGCCACCCCTATCACCCCGCTGTTGCTGCCACCACCGGCCATTGTGGCTGCCTACCCTCGGCCCTCTCAACTGCAGTAACTGCCTGCCCTCGGCCCTCACAGCTGCTGCGGCTTTGTCCAGGAGGACATCTGGTCTATCCAGTCTAATTAGCATATTACCGTTTTATTAGTATAGATTAGAGGCCCAGTGCATGGATTCGTGCACCAGTGAGGTCCCTCAGGCTGGCCTGCACCCTCTTACAATCTGGGACCCCTTGGGGGATGTTGGAGAGCTAGTTTCGGCCCAATCCTCACAGGCCAGGCCCAGGGACCCCACCAGTGCACGAATTCATGAACTGGGCCTCTCGTATGCATATAAGATCTTTGGTTAATCTCTTCCTGCCCTTTCCCCTCCCCCTTTCCCTCTGAGATTCACCAGTCTGTTCCATGTTTCCATGCCTGTGGTTTCTGCTCCTGCGCTAAGCATCTGCCCCGTGGTGGTCAGTGTGTGTCACAGCTACCAACTGGTCAGCCAATCAGCTGGTCGCTTAGGCTTTTATATATATAGACTAGAGGCCCAGTGCACAAAATTTGTGCATGGGGGGGGTCTACCTCAGCCCAAACTGCACCATCTCCAATCTGAGAGCCCTCAGGGATGTCCAACTGCCAGTTTAGTCCCAATCCCTCAATCCGGGACCTCTGGCTCCTAACCGCTCACCTGCCTGCCTGCCCTAACCACTCTGCCTGCCAGCCTGATCCCCCTAATTGCCCTCCCCTGCTGGCCTGGTCACCCCTAACTGCCCTCCCCTGCAGGCCTGGTTGCCCCTATTAACATTTTTTTAAAAATCTTATCCCCTTCACACACAATTGTATTTGACTTCCTTATTGGCTTCTCCCTCTCACACAATTTTTCTCTCTCCTTTATGTAACACTTTTTCCTACTGACTTACCATTTATAAACTTTTCTTTCCTCCTTATTTCCTACTTCTGTTCCATCATCCTTCTTCCCATCTTTCTCCTACCCTACCTCCCTCCCCACATTCCTTCTTTCCTTTATCTTTACTCCTGCCCTCCCTCCCCTTTTCCTTCCTTCCCACCTTAATTTTTTTCACTTCCTCCCTCAGATCTGCTTTGTTCTCTCCCCCATTTTTTCCTTCTTCCCATTCTCCTTTTAAGCTCTACCTGCTCCCCTTTAAAACTTTTCTTCCCTCCTTCTTTCTCTCTCATCCTATCTTTCCCATACATTCTTCTCTACTTACTTCCACTCCCGTCTGGAATCCACAGGCAATGGGCGTGCTTGCACAGGCAAGGTCGGGCCAGAATTGTCCTTGGGGGTCATTCTGCCCAGGATGCGAACCCCCGTCCAGATTGGACCAGGCAGATGAATGGATGGACAGCTGGAAAAAGCTGCAGTGGCTTCCCTGTGGTGTGAGGGTTGCCTGTGGTTGCCATGGTGGTGGGGCCGGGTCCGTGCTGTTGGAGGTGGCTTCGAGGTTGTGTACTTGGGAGGATTGACTGGCGTCCCAGGCATCAGGGGGCCACCCAGGGTGATGGAATCCTTGTGTTGTTTACCTAGTGGCCCATCCAGGTCCGGTGCCTTACCTCAATGTCCACTCTCTGTCATCAGGCCTGGCCCTTTCTTCATGTTGGGTCCATACCCTCTTGATTTGCATGTGTGACCCCTCCTGGGGGTCACTACTGACACACACACCCCCTGGTTGGTGTCTGCCAACCGTGCCCCAAGAACCGGCCTTCTGTCGTGCGAGTGTTGGCCCTCGGCCCCCCCACCCATCTCAGGGGGGCGTTGGTGGCATCCGCGGGCAGAGTGTTCTCTGACAGGGCATGGTGTCATGGCAGTGTTTGCCGGGCATGTGCACCTGGGAGAAAAAGAGGATTCCAGTGCCGGGGGCAGGGAAGTGAGCCTCATGCAAGGCCCCTCCTGAATGCAGCCTCCTGCTGTTCTGTCAATATGCAAATTGGCTGTTACTGTGACTCCCTTAGGACCAATTTGCATATGATCTCTTATTATATAGACTAGAGGCCCAGTGCGTGAAATTTGTGCATGGGGGGGTTCCCTCAGCCCAGCCTGCACCCTCTCCAATGCAGGATCGGGCCTAATCCAGCAGTCAGGCATCCCTCTCACAATCCGGGACCTCTGGCTTATAATTGCTCACCTACCTGCCTGCCTGGTTGCCCCTAATTGCCCCCTCTTGTCAGCCTGATCACCCCTCACTGCCGCTGTGTGCCGGCCTGATTGCCCCTAACTGCCCCCCTGCCAGCCAAGTCGCCCCCAACTGCCCCTTCCTTGCAGGCCTGGTCACTCCTAACTTCCCTCCCCCACTGGCCTGGTCACCCCTTACTGCCCCCCCTGCCAGCCTGGTCACCCTCAACTGCCCCCCTCTGCTGGCCTGGTAGCCCCCAACTTCCCCCCCTGCTGGCCTGGTCACCCCCAACTGCCCCTCCACTGCTGGCCTGGTTGCCCCACACAGCCTGCTTGTTCAGTCATTTGGTTGTCCCTCACTTAGCCCCCTGCCAGCCTGGTCCTAGGCAGCCATCTTTTGAGGGTGTCAATTTGCATATTACCACTTTATTATATAGGATTGTTCAGCTAGTCTTCAGTTGGTTATTCAGGTTAATTGTTCTATATTGTAATTGTAATTCCCGTTTGATCCTGGGAGAAGATGAATGTAACATTTACTTACTCTGCAGCAATCTGGGATCTTTATCATTATAATTTCTGACCAATGGAAACACCTCCAACCTCTTTGAGGTTACTAGGGCTACCCTTTAAATTGTACTCCTATCAAACATTGTGAAAGTGTACCTTTTGGACCAACCATAAAAATGAGGGGGCTCTTACATGATAAATCCACTCTAACTTTCTAATTTTTTCTTTATTGATTAAGGTATTACATATGTGACCTTATCGTCCAATTACACCCTCCACCCCCTCACTCATGCCCTCACCACCTTGGTGACTGTGTCCATTGGTGAGGCTTACATGCATGCATACAAGTCCTTTGGGTGATCTCTCTTCCTTACCCTCACCCTCCCCTACCTTCCATCTGAGGTTTGATGATCTGATCAATGATTCTCTATCTCTGGATCTGTTTTTGTTCATCAGTTTATGTCGTTCATTATATTTCACAAATGAGTGAGATCATGTGATATTTATATTTCTCTGACTGGCTTATTTCACTTAGCATAATGCTCTCCAGTTCCATCCATGATGTTGCAAATGGTAAGAATTCATTCTATATTACCACAGTGTAGTATTCCATTGTGTAGATATACCACAGTTTTTTAATCCACTCATCTGTTGATGGGCACTTAGGCTGTTTCCAAATCTTAGCTATGGTGAATTGTGCCGCTATGAACATAGGAGTGCATACATCCTTTCTCATTGTGTTTCTAGTTTCTTGGGATATATTCATAGAAGTCAGATCACTGGGTCAAATGGGAGTTCCACTTTTAGATTTTTAAGGAAACTTCATACTGTTCTCCACAGTGGCTGCACCAGTCTGCATTCCCATCAGCAGTGGACAAAGGTTCCTTTTTCTGCACATCCTCGCCAGCAATTGTCATTTGTTGATTTGTTGATGATAGCCATTCTGACAGGTGTGAGATGGTATTGAATTGGCATTTTGATTTACATCTCTCAGATGATTAGTGACTTTGAGCATGTCTTCATATGTCTCATGGCCTTCCTTATGTCTTCTTTCAAAAAGTAGATATTTAGGTCCATTGTTCCTATTTTGATTGGGTTGTTTATCTTCCTTTTGTTAAGTTGTATGAGTTCCCTGTAAACATTGGAGATTAAACCTTTATCTGTGATAACATTGGCAAATATGTTCTCCCATGCAGCGGACTTTCTTGTTTTGTTGATGAGTTTTTTGTTGTGCAGAATCTTTTTATATTGATATAGTCTCATTTGTTTATTTTCTCTTTAGTTTTCATTGCCCCAAGAGTTATATTGGTGAAGAAATTGCTTTGGAATATGTCTGAGATTTTTCTCCCAGTGATTTCTCTTGTATTTTTATGGTTTCCCATCTTATGTTTAAGTCCTTTATCCATTTTGAGTTTATTTTTAGGTATGCTTTAAGTAGGTGGTCTAGTTTCATTTTCTTGCATATATCTGTCCAATTTTACCAAAAACATTTATTGAAAACACTCTCTTGACTTCATTGAATCTTCTTGCCGCCTTTGACAAATATTAATTGAGAATAGTGATTTCTGTCAATTTCTGGGTTCTCTATTCTATTCTATTGCTCTATATGTCTGTTCTTGTGCCAGTACCAGGCAGTTTTGAGAACAGTGGCTTTGTAATACAGTTTGATATATGGTATTGAAATCCCTCCTACTTTGTTCTTTTTTCTTAGGATTGTTGCAGTTATTCAGGGTCTTTTTTTATTCCAGATGAATTTTTGGAGAGTTCATTCTAGGTCTGTGAAAAATGCCCTTGGTACTTTAATGGGGAGTGCATTGAACCTATAAATTGCTTTGGGTAGTATGGACATTTTAATGATGTTTATTCTACAAATCCATGAACACAGTATGTTCTTCCATCTGTTTATGTCTTCCTCTATCTCTTTCTTCAGTGTCCTGTAGTTTTCTGAGTAGAGGTCTTTTGCCTCTGTAGTTAAGTTTATTCCTAGATATCTTAATTATTTTTTTTGTGCAATTGTAAATGGGAATTTTTTAAAATCTCTCTATCTGTGAAGTTCACTTTTTGTGTATAAACATGCCATATATTTTTGGTGTTATTTTTTGTATCCTGCCACATTGCCGAATTCATTTATTAAGTCTAATACTTTGTTGATGGAGTCTTTAGGGTTTTCTATGTACAGTATCATATCAGCGAATAATGACAATATTACTTCTTTTTCAACTTGGGTTCCTTTTATTTCTTCCTCTTGTCTGATCGTTTTGGCTACCACTTCCAGTACTATGTTGAACAGCAGTGGTAAAAGCAGGCATCACTGTCTTGTTCCTATTCTTAAGGGAAATACTTTTAGTTTTTGCCCATTGAGTATAATGTTGACTGTAGGTTTGTCATATAAAGATTTTATTATGTTGAGGTATGATCCTTCTATTCCCACTTTGCTGAGCGTTTTTATCTGAAAATAGTGTTGGACTTTGTCAAATGCCTTTTCTACATAAATTGATATGATTATATGATTTTTGTCTCTCAATTTGTTTATGTGATGTATCATGTTTATTGATTTGTGGATATTGTACCAGCCTTGCATCCCTGAACAAATCCAACTTAGTCATGGTGTATGATCTTTCAAATGTAATGCTGGATATGGATTGCTAGAATTTTGTTGAGGATTTTAGCATCTGTGTTCATCAGGGATACTGGCTTGTAATTCTCTTTCTTTGTGGTGTCTTTTCTGATTTTGAGACTAGGGTAATGCTGGCTTCATAGAAAGAGCTTGGAAGTGTGACTTCCTTTTGAATATTTTGGAATAGTCTGAAAAGGATGGTTTTTATTTCTTCTTTGAATATTTGGCAAAACTCCCTGTGAAGTCATCAGCTCTAGGGTTTTTGTTGCTGGAAGCTTTTTGATGACTGCTTCAATTTCTTCAATAGTTATTGGCCTATTGAGATGTTTAGATTCTTCCTGATTGAGTTTTGGAAGGTTGTATTTTTCTAGGAATATGTCCATTTCCTCCAGGTTGTCTAGTTTGTTGGAATAGAGTTGTTCATTGTGTTTTTTTTAACAATCCTTTCTGTTTCTGTGGGGTCTGTTGTTATTTCGCCTCCTTCATTTCTGATTTTGTTTATTTGGGTCCTGTCTCTTTGCTTCTTTCTGAGCCTGGCTAGAGGTTCATCAATCTTGTTTTTCCTTTCAAAGAACCATCTCTTGGTTTTGTTGATCTTCTGTATTCCTTTTTTTGGTCTCTATTTCATTTATTTCTGCTCTGATCTTTATTATATCCTTCCTTCTGCTCACCCTGGGCTTTTTATGTTCCTATCTTTCTAAATCTTTAATTTGTAGAGTTAGATAATTTACTATAATTTTTCTTGGTTTTTGAGGTTGGCCTGTAGAGCTATAAACTTCTCAGGCCTTCTTTTATTATGTTCCATAGATTTTGGATTGTTGTGTTTTTATTGTCATTAGTTTTCAGGATGTGTTTAATTTCTTCTTTGATCTCTTTGGTAAACCAATCCTTGTTTAATAGCATGCTATTCAGCTTCTATGTGTTTGAATTGTTTTTATTGTAATTTATTTCTAATGTTATGCCATTGTGGTCTAAGAAGATGCTTGATATGATTTCAATCTTTGCAAATTTGGAAAGACTTTGCTTGTGACCCAATATGTGGTCTATCTTTGAAAATGTCCCATGTGCACTTGAGAAGAATGTATATTCTATAGCTTTGGGGTGAAATGTTGTGATGATGTCAATTAAGTCCATCAGATCAAATGAGTCATTTAGGATTGATGTTGCTTTGCTGATTTTTTGTCTAGAGGATTCATCCAGTGGTGTCAATGGGGTATTAAAGTCCCCTACTGTTACTGTATTGTTGTTGATCTCTCCCTTGATATCTTCCAGGAGTTTTGTGGTGTGTTTTTTATGTATTTTTGTGCTCCTTCATTGTCATTGGTTGCATATATGTTTATCAGGGTTATATCCTCTTGTTGTTTCAATCCCTTTAGTATTACGAAGTGGCCTTCCTCATCTCTTGTTATGGCCTTCACTTTGAAGTCTATTTTGTCAGATATAATTATTGCTACCCCAGATTTTTTTTTTAAATTTCCATTTGCTTGAAAGATATTTTTCTATCCCTTCACTTTCAGTCTCTGTGAGTCCCTTGTTCTGAGTTGGGTATCTTGAAGACAGCATATATATGAGTCTCATTTTTCTATCCATTAAGCCACTTGATGTCTTTTGATTGGAGCATTTAGTCCATTTACATTTAAAGTTATTATTGAAAGGTACTTGTTTGTAGCCCTTTTTATTTTTTTTTGCCTGTGTTCCTTCCTCCCTTTGTATTTCTTATTTTTACAGCATTCCCTTTAGCATTCTTGCATTGCTAGCTTGGTAGTGATAAACTCCCTTAGCCTTTTTTTTTTTTTTTTTTTTTTTTTTTTTTGTCTGTGAAGCTCTTTATTTCCCTCTTCAATTTTGCATGATATCCTTGCTGGATAGAGTATTCTTGCATTCAGTCTCTTGCTTTGCATCACTTTATAAATTTCCTTCCATTCTTTTATAACCTGATGTGTTTCTGTTGAGAAATCATTTGATAATCTAATGGGAGATCCCTTGTATGTAACTTTCTGTGTCTCTCTTGCAGGCTTTAAGATTCTCTCTTTCTCCTATACATTTGCCATTATAATTATGACGTGTCTTGGTGTGGGTCTTTTGGGGTTCATATTGTTTGGGACTCTGTGCTTGTGTGACTTTTTTCTTCCCCACATCAGGGAAATTTTCTGATATTATTTCTTTAAATAAGTTTTCTAACCCTTGTTCCTCTTCCTCTTGTTCTGGCACCCCTATTATTTGTATGTTGCTTCGTTTCATGTTTCCCCAAAGCTCTCTTTGGTTCTCCTCCTGTCTTTTAATTTTTTTTCTCCAATTGTAGTTCAGTTTGGGTGTGTTTTGCTACCCTGTCTTCTAATTTGCTAATTTGGTCCTCTGCTTCTCCTAGTCTACTGTTTAAACTTTACATGGTGTTTTGTTTTTTTTTATTATTATTATTGCAGCTGTATTACTATTTCTTCTTGATTCTTACATAAGTTTTTGATTTTTTCATCCATCCAGTTTATGAACTGTGTGACCCTTATTCTGAATTCTTTTTCTGACTTATTTCATGCCTCTGTTTCACTTAGTTGCTTTCCTGGTAATTCCTCCTTTTCTTTCCTTTGGGGGTATCTTTGTCTACCCATTTTTGTTCTTACTGAAGGATCTAGGTGTTGAGTTGTGCAGGTGTTGTCCTTGGGTGGCAGTGGCTACTAGGGCAGTGGCTGTTTCTCAGGCATTCTTGGCTATGGCTTCTCCTCAGTTGGTAGCAGTGTAGGCCCTTCTGGCTGGTGAGGCAAGGCTGCTTGTGCAGCCTCTGCTCCTCAGACAAGGATGGGCTGCTCACATGTCTGCTGTTTGCATGGTTGCAGTGCCCTGGGCTAAAGCGTTGGGCCATTCAGAGGGGAGCGCACTTCAGAGCTCACAGGAGCCTGCGCCCAGGGTAGCTGGAGACTCGGTGTCCGTGGAACCACAGCCAAGTTAGCAGGTCTCTGGTGGGAGTGACTATAGTGTCCTTGGTGTTATCTGAGTGCACACTGGGTGGAGGTGAGGTTGGGGCACCAGTCACAGCAGCTCTCCTCTTCAAAAAGGCAAGGCCTCTGAGGAAGAGCCAGCCACTCTGGGAGTGTTTGCAATGGTAGCAGAGTTGCGTAGTTAGGCGAGCACAGTTAGCCTTCCCCCAAAGGTCCTGCAGGTTCTAACTATGCCTCAGTCACACAGACACAGACACACACACACACACACACACACACACACACATACATACCACATGCAACTGCACACTCCTCTTTTGCACCCTCACTCACTCCCACTCTCTCCCTCACTACCGCCTTCTTCCCGCCTCTGTACTTGGATCTGGAGTCTTATTGACCCATTCATGGATGGAGTCTTCTTGCTGGGTGTCTGGTTATGCGGCTCTCTCTCTCTAGCACATTGGACAAACAGGATAAAATTCACCTCAACAAGGCATGACATAAAGGGAACAAAACACAAATGTACTCACAACACTAATAACCCCAATATAAGTGACCACCAGAGAAAAGAAAAAGGGGAGAGAAAAGAGCACATATGATATTGAATAGAGATAAAATGCTATGAGAGAAAAGAAAAGAAGAAAAAGGAAAAAAATTATATATAGAAAATTATATATATATATATATATATATATATATATATATATATATATGAAAACACCAGGTTTATGATCAGAACTGTTTTATCTATATAGTTGCTAACCCCTGGGGCCTTGAAGGTAAAAGATAAACACCAGATGTCAGCCTTTTTTAAAAAATTTATTTCATTCATTTATTAATTATTATTTTTAATTATTTATTGTTGGAAGTATTACATATGCTCCCCCCCATTGACCTCTCCCAGCCTTCCCCTGCACCCTAGCCCAGGCTTTCACCTCCTTATTGTCTGTGTCCATCTTTTGGTTGCACAAAAAGAAAGATTGAGCAACAAGAACCTTTTTCCTGAATTCATTCAACTGATGCTTTGTTCTTAAAGTCACCAAGTACTTCGCCAGTAAGATACTGCCTTTTTAAAGTTCTTTTGTTATTGAACAATACCATTGGCCACTCAGAACCCTTTGAGTTTAATACCAATGGTGCCAAAGTGGTCTACTAGTTCACAAACAACATTTTTAATTCAGCCTCTATATCAGGGGGTCATAAAGACTTTTCAAGTTCATTATACATGGTACTCTATAGAAAGGATAGTCAATGCTCTGCAAGAGAGCCTTGATAGAGAGAACATCCTAAAAGTCTGGAAGGATTAAGCCATTGAAGATGCCATCTTTATAGAAAAAGCTGTGAAAGCCATGAAGCTTGAAACAATAAATTCCTGATGTTGTGCATAACTTCACAGAATTTATGACAGAACCAATCAAGAAAATTATGTAAAAATTTTTGGATAGACAAAAAAGTGTTGGGAGAAAGTGTTGAGATATGGATGTTGGAGAAATTCAAGAGCTAATAGACATTGCACTAGAGAAATTAACAAAAAAATGACCTGATGAAGATGAGTGCTTCCAAACTAGTGCCAGATAAGGAGGAAATTATGTAGAAAAAGCAATGGCAGAAAACAAATTGGTATTACACAATCTGGCCAAAGGTTTCCAATTATTCAAGACTGCTTTTGACTTCTTTTATGACACTGACTCTTCTATGATATGGGCACTGAATCTAAAGCAAACAGTGGAACTAAGATTGGTACCATTACCATGTAGAAACATTTTTAAAGACACTAAGAAACAAAAATTCAGACAGCAATTATTATGTAGTTTCATAGACTTATGCCAAGTGTGCTTGTAATACTGTTTGTTATAAAAATGTTATAACAGGTTTCTGATCAAGATGGAAATAACCACATTAAAATTACAACTAAAATACAGGACTACCATCATTCAGCACCACCTGAAAGCAAGCTAAACAGAAGTCCGATAACTAAGAATATACAGAAGAAGCCACATAGAGACTGGCAGAAGGGGTGGTGACACAAAGTGGGCTGGTCTCATGTCGGGTGGTTAAAAATTGGGAGATCTACCACATTGCTGCTGCCCAAGACACTGCTTCTTCCCATAAGTTCCTTTAATAATTTCTTGATGTAGTTCTGGAGTTGCCAGCCTCTTTCTTTGGTCCCTTGACCCAGGGAAATTTTCCCAACACATACATAATTGAATACATTGTTGCTATGATTATTTTCACCAAAATGCTATCAGTTAGATTAAGAAAAAAATAAAGTTTTTATTTTATCTTTACTTATTTTTTTCTTTGTTGTTCTTTTCTTTTTGTACATCCATGTTTTCTTTATTTTAAAGATCTTCTTTTAGAATTTATTACAAATCAGGTCTAACAGCAATAAATTTCATAGTTTTTGTTTATCTAAGAAAATCTTTTTTTTTTTTTTTTTTTTGCCCTAGCTGGTTTGGCTCAGTAGATAGAGCGTCCACCTGCAGACTGAAGGGTCCATCCTGGGTTTGATTCCACTAAGGCACATGTCCAGGTTATGAGCTCAATCCCTAGGAAGGGGTGTGCAGGAGGATGCCAATCAATGATTCTCTCTCATCATTGATGTTTTTCTCTCTCTCTCTCCCCCTCTCCCTTCCTCTCTGAAATTAATAAAAATATATTTAAAAATAAAGAAAATCTATTTTTTCTTCACTTTTGAAACTAAATATTGCAAGGTATAAAATTCTATGTTGGTGAATTTTTTCTCTCAACATTTTAAATATTTCTCTGCATGCCCTTCTTCTTTGCTGGGTTTCTGAAGATGTTAGATGTTATTCTCATTTTCATTTCTCTATAGGTAAGGTGTTCGCCCCCATGGCTTCTTTAAGAGATTTTCCTTTCTATTTGATTTTCTGAGGTCAGTCCATGTTAAAAAGAACTGAGTGCTGTGGTATATTTCAAATGGTTCCTTTTCCCCTCCACCTGTTGGAAGATATTTACTGCGGGAATATTGCTGAAGTCCTAGAGATAAATCTCACAATATTGTGAGGGTCCCCATATGACTGAGTCCCCCAGAAATTTTCCAGTTACATTTGAGGTTTTCCTACCCTTGAGCTTGTTTCCATGGCATTTCAGCTCATGAGTCTTTGTTCTGGGAGGCTGTGACTCTATGTATACCTGTTTTTCTCTCTAATCTTAGGGCAGCAGTGTGACCTATGTCCTCCTTTTTCTTAAGGATCCAAAAAGAGTTGTTAATTCTACAATCTGTTCAGCTTTTTACTTGTTATTAGGACTTACAAGGTCCTTATATTAATCTGAAATCCTTCACTTTTTAAATTTTTGAACTTTAATTTAGTCATGATCTCACTCCAATATATTCATCTTGTTAATGCCATGGATGTTTCCATGGAAACCTTAAAAATACAAAAATGTCATTTGAACAGTAAATATTGACCTTTTAAAATACAATGCTGATGGATCTATTTTTTTTGTACAATCTCATATATATTAGTACTTTGATCATAGAAATCCAAATAGAAATACTAGAGGGATTCTGGAATTTCAGGCTATTTCTTAGACTCTAGGCTTAATGGCCTCAGTTTGTCATACTAGATGAGGGTTGCCCAAATGACAGACCTAAAGCTGCATCAGCAAAAGTGCTAAGAGAAGAATAATTTTCTTCTAACTGGGGCTTGTGAGTGAGAGATACTGATATAGACAGTGGACAGAACAGTCAGATATTTCCTTGTCATCAGGAAAACTGTACATTTTCATGGTTTGCTCTATGGTATAGGCTTCAGGGAATAAAGCAGGAACTGAGAGGCTTCCAGCCTCTCTAACTGAGGATCTTGCTTTTGGACATCACTTGTGGCACTGTCAGTGATGACAGAGTCCTGTGCCAAATTGGAAAGGCCTATGGGCTGAAGTGGAAAGGAGCTATGGGAATCTGAAACTGCAGTTGAAAAAGAATAAGGACTGGTTGATGCTGTGGGTGAGATGAGCACATTCTTGACTGGAAGAATCTGATTTGGTTGCTTTTGTAATAGCTGCTGCTGCTTCCTCAATTTGACTTGTCAATTCCTGAACCAAGTCTTTTTTTTATCTATACTTTAAGTTTATTATTATTACTATTACTATTACTATTATTATTATTACCAAGTCTTTATTGTTGACTCCAGTAGGTTGAGTTTCAAGGCAAGTTCCTTCTTGATATTTTTATCTGGAAACATGGTGTAGCTAAATTGAGCCTCCAGCTGCTGGTGTTTTATATGTATGAATGAGGTACATTTTGGGTAATTCTTCCATGTTGTGGGAATGGTTGGATTCTGTGGTATCAAGTTCATACTGGAATCATCCATGTGGTTAAAAAGGTCTGGCTGGGGATTCTCTGGGATCATTTTGTTTATCATAGGTACTGACATCTGGGATGAAAAGCTGTGATCAACTTTGTTTTGCTGTAGCATGTCAATGCTGCATTTACTGCTGTAGACAAAAGTGTAGGTCTGAGGAGTCCCAGAGGCTCCTTTGCTCATCTGGGCACCAGAGATCTGCATTGGTAGATATGTCATGAATACCCTTCGAGTGCCCATTTTCAAGCCTGCTGGATATGCCTTTTGACAGTTCTACTTACCTTAAGATTATTTTCCAAGATTTTAGTGTTGTTTTTTGTAATGTTGAGGATTATCTTTCCTAGTGAAATCTCTATTTCTTTATATAGTATCCATAGGAAGGATCAGGATTTATAAATCATAGAGCTTGATGAGCCTACATAATTAAATCCAGAGACTGAGAACTGACTGCATTGATTTGTTTAGTTTAGATACGATAATGAAATTAGGTCTCAATAAAAAATACACACATACACACAAATACACTCACAGTTTTCACTCTTTCCATGCCTAATTTTCATTTGTTTTCTAAAGTTTCAGTAGATTATATTATTTTAAAATATGATTTAAATATTTTATTTAAATTTTATAATCAAATAATATTGAAAGGGCATTTTACTTACATTTTTGGATCTGTTCATTGATTAAAATTAAAAAGTAATGAATTGATCAAGTTAAATTGTAAATTTAATTGAGAGGACTGCTGGATTACTTTCTAATGAAATGCAAAACTTAATGCTTTACACTTGTTCAATTTTACTCATCTCATAATAATAAATGATAACCAAAATTTAATGAGTGCTGCTTATGCCAGCCATAATGTCAAATATCTTAATTAGAGCATCTCATTTAATATTTTCAACAACTCCATGAGGTGTTATTATTTCTTTAGATAACTAAACTGAGATTCAAAAAGATCAAATAATTTTCAAAGATCCAAAGTCATACAATTTATGTATGGGAAAACTAAGAATTCAGGGAAGGCTGACAGCTCTTGGGGGTGGGGAGGTAGAGAGATTGAGCAAAAAATGAAAAAAAAAAAGGAAGAACTCATGGACATGAACAACAGTGTGATGATTGGGTGTGGGAATGAGTGGGTGTAGGTTGAAGAGAGTATAAGGGAGATAAATGGTGATGAAAAAAAATTAAATTAAATAAAGGAGAAAAAAAAGAATTCAGGGAAGATTTTCCTAATTACAAAAACAAGGTTTTCAATAATCATATTATACTACTTAAATCAGCACATAAACTTTAGAAAGACATTCCTGAGTATAAGTTTATTTTATACTGCACCTTACTTTAGTGCCAGACACACAATTGTAAAGAAAACGTTTTTAATGTTATATAGTATAATTTATTACTCTCAATATTAAATTTAATAGTTTTAATATGTTATGAAACATTATTTAGGTAGCAATTAAAACGCTAGTCACCATGTCTATAAATTGCTGTTTTAATCTGATGAAAGAAGCAAACACAGTCAAAATAAGTTACTATTTTTTTTTTACTTTTAATTAACAATTTCCTTATTACTGGAATTTATTTGTAAAGTAAAGCTAAAAATATACTTTTTAAATGAAAAAACAATTTAAATTTCTACCAAAAAGTGTCTCCAAATACAGGTTCTATTAAATATCCTTCTCTTTCTTTCCTAGCTGGCTATTTTTCTAGCGTTGCCTTCCTCCATACAAGTTTGTTTATTTTTCTCCTTTTTTTCTGTCTTTATGTCCTACCAATAATTTTTGGTTTTTGAGATTTTGGTAATGTCATGATAACATTATTCTACATAATAAAAGTGTAATATGCAAATCAACCGAACAGCTGAATGACAGGTCACTATGACATGCACTGACCACCAGTGGGCAGACACTCAACACAGAAGCTGGGCTCTGGAAGGAGACTGCAGTGGTGGTGGCAGGAGCCTCTCCCACCTCTGCTGCAGGCAGGTGATAAGGAGTGAGGGGTTCCAGACTGGGAGACCCCTGGACTGCAAGAGGGATCCCAGACTGCGAGAGAGGAGGGGTCCCAGATTGCAAGAGAGCACAAGCTGGGCTGAGAAACTCCCCATGTATGAATCTCATGCACTGGGCCTCTAGTATCTATATCTATATCTATATCTATCTATCTATATCTATCTATCTATCTATCTATCTATATATATATATATATATAGATAGATAGATAGATATATAAAGAGGTAATATGCAATTACGCCGGGATGCCATAATAGGTCACGACCGGACAGGAGGAGGTTGCGTGCACAGGTGAAGCCCAGAGCAGAGACAGAGACAGAGACAGAGAGGCCAGCCCGAGCCAGTGCAGTAGCTCCAGTGGCCTGGAGCAGACTCAGGCAGGGGAGCAGGGGAGGCCTGGGGTGGAAGTCAGGCAAGGGTCCTGGCTACCCATGGTGCCAGTCAGGCCTGACTCCCGCGGGGTGCCTCCTCGCACAATTTCAATTGTGCACTGGGCCTTTAGTTTATAATAAAATGCTATGTTTAGAAATAGATATATGCCAGGGGTATATAGTTTAGCTTCATAATATCCTTAATAACATTAGTATAAACATTTTATTAGTAGTAATCTGTCAGATGCTATGAACATGAATATATTAAATAATAATTCTGTTTACTGTATAGATAGTTTATGTGCTGTATGAGGATTACAATATTTCTTACATCAGGACAATGAACAGGTTTGTTCATGAATAAAAGAGATTGAAAAATATATGTTGAGTTAAGGCCAATAGCTCTTTAAAGGACTACAAATCTACTAAAAGTAGTTTATTATTAAGAAAATATTATAAAGTAATTTCAATAATCCTACCTAATAATAGACAAATATGCAAATTGACCATACCTCCGACACACCCAAAAGCCATGCCCACCATCCAATCAGAGCGAGTATGCAAATTAACCCAACCAAGATGGCTACAGCCACAGAGAGCAAGGTTTCCTAGGTAACAGATGAAGCCAAGCTTTCTGCCTGCCCTTGCCAGGCCTAAGCCTCCACTTAAGCTACAAAGTTTCAATTATAGAAGGTAAACAAATTCAAACAAATGGCAGCAGAATGGAGCTTGAGAGAGCAGGCCAGGGTTGTCCCCGGCAACAGGGAAAGCAAAGCTTTCCGCACACCCTGGCTGGGCCCACCCGCTTAAGGCTACAAAGTTTCAATTATAACCCCAACAGAAATGGCTGCCAGCCGTGGAGGGAGCCCCAGGCTTGGCTCTGCTCCAGGCTACAAAGTTTCAATTGTAGAAGGAGAATAAATTCCAGATACCAGGGCCTCCGCTTGGGTTGCCAGAGGTGTGGCCAGCCTGCAAACCACCACAGACCCCTCACTCAGAGACACCCTTCAGGGCAAACCAGCTGGCCCCCGCCCCTGTATCAGGCCTCTACTTATCTAATAAAAGAATAATATGCAGATTGATCATCACTGCAACACACAGTATAGCTGCCCCCATGTGGTCAAAGATCCTGCCCCCATATGGACACAAGATGGCCACCACAAGATGGCCAGCAGGAGAGGGCAGTTGGGAGGCACCCAGCCTGCAAGGGAGGGCAGTTGAGAAGGACCAGGCCTGCAAGGGAGGGCAGTTGAGAGGGACCAGGCTTGCAAGGGAGGGCAGTTGGAGGTGATCAACCCTGCAGGAGAGGGCAGTTAGGGGTGACCAGGCCAGCAGAGGAGGGAAGTTGGGGGCAAACGGGCTGGCAGCGGAGTGGTTAGGGGGTGATCAGGCTGGCAGGCAGAAGCGGTTAGGGGCAATCAGGAAGGCAGGCAGGCAAGCAGTTGGGAGCCAGCAGTCCTTGATTGTGAGAGGGATGTCCCACCGGGATCGGGCCTAATTGAGCAGTCGGACATCCCTCCAGAGGTCCCAGATTGGAGAGGGTACAGGCTGGGCTGAGGGACAACCCCCCTCCATGCACGAATTTCATGCACCAGGCCTCTAGTTTCTTCATATATCCCTAAACATCTGAGATCTGAATTTATAGGCCTATTTTGTCATATTTTATTCCTTTTATCTGTATCTTTCATTAAATCTCTTTTCTTAAGCTGTTTTTTTTTAACTCATCTGCTTCAAAGCTGTAGTCAATCTAATGAAGGCAATATGACAGCTAGTACGTATTCACTGAGCAACTAGGAAAATCATTTAATTGTGTAGCAATAATGCTACTTATGATCCACTTCCCCAATAGTACTATTCTGAAGCAAAACTAATTACTGACTATAAATTCCTTGAATATATGTAATTTCCCACTATATAAGAAACCAATACTTGATCCAAAATCAAAAGTCAGCAGCAATTCATTTTCATAACTATTTAGTTTGAACACTTTATAAAATACAGAATTCATTTTTCCAAAAACCTGTCTCTGTGAAAGAATCCCAATAAGTCAGCATCCAAATGCTCCTCTTAGCCCAACTTGATGGCACATTTCAAAAAACTAAGGTATTTTATTTGAGTACTAGTTTTTGGTCTTGAGACTGATCTAATTAGTTCACAAAGAAGGCACACACACTGTGATTAACTCTTTATTTTTGCAATGATTTATATCTTCTTAGAAGCTAGCTCCACATATCAGAGAAGATGCATTGGAATTGACACATGCAAAGTTTACTATTAATGATTGACATGCAAACATTTGAAAAACCCAGAAAACTATTTTCTGATTACTTTCAATCAATTTCCTAGTAAAGGTCTCCTGCATATCTCCATTTGTGGTAAATATTGAAATTGTCAAATGCCTTGTGCACTACAAATCAAACAACTCAACTTGCTTATGGAACAATTTTCAACATAAATAACATATTTTGTGGTGACACATAAAGAATACTCTATTTTCAGTTCAATCTAAATTTAAATATTTGTTTGAAATCACATTTTTAATGGAAATATCACACTATTCATGTATAATTTAATGGTACATATTCTATTAATTCTAACATTAATGAGAAACAGCCTGTGAGATATGAGCTCTGGATCAGACTGCCTTGAAATAATTCCTTGATATTATACTTTCTAACTTTAATACCAAAGGTAAATTACTTAACCTCTCAATGGCTCACTTTTCTTTTGTATAGAATGGGGATAACAATATTAACCTACTTCATGAAGTTGTTTTGAGGCATGAAAATGTTTCTATGTATAAAGCACTAGAACAGTGCCTAATATATATTAGGTAGTCATGCATTTGCAATTAGTTATACAGATGGAAATGAGGAAGGGGTATGGCCAGTTGTTTTTAAAAATTAGGCATCTCACAGTTTTTAAGACAAACGTGTTAACCTAAAATCTTCAGAAGGCATGGTCAGGGGTCTTTTAAGACCTTTGTATAGGCCTAAGACATAAAAAAGCAGCTACCTTTTTAGGGTGTGGCTTAAAAGAAATCTGTTACTTTCAGTAATTACTGTCTTCAAAGTAAAATAACATTTTCCAGCCTTTTTATGTGAGGTTTTTTTTCATACTTTCATTACAATATTTGAAATATGTGTTGTCATTATTTTAAATCAGTAGTTTTTTCCTCTCAATATCAGAGACCTAAATTTTCACACACACCCCAAAAATGTTTATTTGAAGTAACTTATGCATCTGGACTCCGGGTGGCCTAATTCAACATTACACACTTAGCTGAAGTAGCTGTGCCTCCACTTAAGAAACTCTCCGAGTGCTGGCAGGGGAGGACAGTTGGGGGCAATCAGGCCAGCAAGTGAGCAGTTACGAGGCGATCAGACTGGCAGGCAGAAGTGGTTAGGGGCAATCAGGCAGGCAGGCAAGTGAGTGGTTAGGATCCCGCAGTCCCAGATTGTGAGAGGGATTGGGTCTAAACCATCAGTTGGACATCCCCCCAGGGGTCTCAGATTGGAGAGGGTGCAGGCCGGGCTGAGGGACAACCACCCCTTGTGCATGAATTTTGTGCACTGGGCCATTAGTTCTTCAATAAAATTCTGACTTATGCTTATAAGCTGGGTTTACTTTCCTCGGTGAAGTGTATTTTATAACTTGAGAAATTACTCCTCTACAGCTCAGCATTTGGAAACAAATGTGAATTGCTGATATTTGCCTTTAAATTTCTCTATCAAACAAAGTCACTATTTGTCAAATGTACATGGCCTAAACATGTTTAAGAGATTCCCTTTAATTATGAATTACTTATTCTGAAAACAATATATTAAATGCAATAATTCTTCTATCCTCCATCAAAAAAGGGAGGGGGTGAGTTAGTAGAGTGATTGTTTATATCAGCCACAACCACAGTAGATGACAAGGGTAAATCATAAATGTTCTAAGTATATAAAGATAACCATTTGGTAAATACCTTTATATTACATGGGATTTACTGTGTTGAAAACGCGAACACTGAAAAATGTGTAATGTCTGCTTACTAGAGTAACCAGCTTTAATTTTCTCAAAAATATTTTTTCAGGACCTAACCGGTTTGGCTCAGTGGATAGACCATTGGCCTGCGGACTGAAGGGTCCCAGGTTCAATTCCAGTCAAGGGCATGTACCTTGGTTGCTGGCACATCCCCAGTAGGGGGTGTGCAGGAGGCAGCTGATCGATGTTTCTCTTTTATCGATGTTTCTAACTCTCTATTCCTCTCCCTTCCTCTCTGTAAAAAATCAATAAAATATATTAAAAATATTTTCAGAACTATCAAGAAAATCCTCACTCTCTGATATTTTAAAAAAGTCCATATAAGCATAAACCTGTGTATATATAATCAACATTGATACAGAAGGAGCTTTCTATAAATCAGTTAGCAAGCCAAAGCTGTAAGCTTTGATCATCTACCATTTTGCTACATACTAGTGCACTGGCAAAATCCTGTTGCAAAGCCTATCTTGTGACTGGTGGGCAGGATGATCTGCAAATTCTGATGCCAGGGGTAGAGTGGGGGACTACATGCCAGTAATACTGTATCCCTGCTGTGTTTGGTGTAGAATTTACATTTCTTGTAATTATATCATGTTGGAAAATAGAAGACCTTTTATCCTCTATATATTGAATACTCTAGTCTTCCTGATTGTAATTGGGAGATGATAGTTCAAAGCTTCAGGGAAAAAATGTAAATCACACAAAGTTAATAATGTGTATGTGTGTCAACCATGATTTTTCAATTACTGCTCTCTGCTGGGACAAAAACACATCAATTGGCTGTGTTCTAATCCAAGAATTAATCTTTTTTCAAATGTTGCTTATTTTCACTAAAGCTTTAAATTACTGGCTCTGCTACTAAATTAAAAATACAATGTTACCATAGTACATAAAAAGTTTCTATTTTGTTGCTGTAACAGTAAAGGCAGTTTAAATCATACCAAAAAGTACTAAGTTATTTGTTTAGTTTGATGTTTTCCTTTGGACGATTCTGTTTACTGGCACTGAGCATCAAACAGACAAAAAAAATAATTAAAATCTCCCTATCATCCAAGTATCCATTAGTTCACTCCTTAACAGCACATCTATATCTAAAGATAATTATCCAAACTTCCTAGATCAATGATTTTTAAACTAAAAATTTTATACAAATCACATAGAGATCTGGTTAAAATGCAGATTCTGATTCACTAAGTCTAGGGTAAGACCTGAGATTCCGTTTGTCTAACAAACTCCTAGGGGACACCAATGCTCCTGGACCTAGAACATACTTTGCTAACCACAGCCCTAATCCAGATGAAGAAAACATTTGACCATTCTTTTCTGGTAGAAGTGGTTAAGGGAGAATGAATATTTTTCCATGGGGATTTGTTGAAGTCCTAACCCCTAGTACCTGTGAATGTGACCTTATTTGGAAATAGGATCTTTGTAGACAAAACTAAGTTAAGATGAGGCCATTTGGGTGTCTTTATAAGAAGAAGAAAAGCCCATGTGAAGACAGAGACAAAGACTGAAGTGACACAGCTGCAAGCCACAGAACACCAAGGTTGCCGGTCATCACCAGCAGCTAGGAAACAGGTATTGAACAGTCTCCCTCACAGCGCTCAGAAGGAACCAATACTACTGACTTTGGAATTCTAGCTTCCAGGACTGTGATATAATAAATTTCCACTGTAAGATTAAAATTATTAATTAATTAATTAATTAATTAAAATACTGGAATTAAGTTTCATTTGGAAAAGATGGCATAGATTCCTTTCTCCTTGTTTCTTTTCATTAAGTGGAAATATTAACCCTGGAAATAATGCAAGACACAATAAAAGGAAAACTCTTAAAGAGGTATTATGGACCAAATTGCATCCTCTGAAAATTTGTATGTGAAGCCCTAATCTCTCTGTGATTATATTTAGAAATAAGGCCTTTAAAGAGGTAAAGTTAAATAATGTCATAAGTTTGGGGACCCAGTCTAATAGTGAACAGGGGAAATCTTCTCCTGAGTTTTTTCCTCCTCCACCAATAGATACCAGCTCTGCCAGTCAACAGTGGCAAGAGGAACCCACCAAAAGTGGCCTTGCCCCATAAACCTTAGTTCTCATGGGCTTGAGAGTACCATCCCATTGAGGAATATGAGGACAAGTTCCATCCCAGAACATAAAGAGACTGGCTCGTAAGTGCTCTCTTTCCTATAACGTGAGAATCCTCTCCCCCACTTATAGACACCAGATGGCTGAGAGGAACCAGCAAAGAGGATCACCCCACAAGAAGGGACCAGCTCAGGAACTGCTCATGAAGAAATGTTATTTCTTCCTTTCCAATCTGTATGCATTTAAAATTTTACCATTGAGTATGATGTGTTTTTTTGGGGGGCGTGTCTTATATGGCCTTTATTAAGTTGAGAACATTCCTTCTATATTAATTTGTTGACAAATTTTATCATAAAAAGATGTTGAATTTTGTCAACTGTTTTTTTCTGCTTCTATGAAAACAATCATTACTTTTATTTTATACTGTGTTAATGTGGTATATTACATTTATTTATTTGCATACCTTGAGCAATCCTTGCATCCTGGCCTAGCATACTGGCACTCAATGTAGTAGTAGAGCCAGGATCCTGGGATAAGGCAGATGTGTAACTACCACAGTGCCTGTGTCCTGGGGCACTGGCCTACTTGCTGTGGTTTTGGCACTGGAATCTCTGGTGTGGACATGAGCATATTTCCTGGGGAACCAGAACCTGTATCAGGGGCTTATTATAATGACTACAGCTGTCGGGGTGGTAAGGAGCAGCAGCACAGGCCTTGGGATGACAAGGGGAAGTAGTGGGGGTAAGTTTAAGTGGCAACTCTGACCTCTTGGGCCAGTCACAGGTAAGCAAGAGCATGACCCCAGTGCTGGTCAGTTAAAGCCATATGTCAGAACCTGGGGAGCTTGGCTCAGAGTAGTGGCAGTGCTCCAGGGCAAGGACACTTCAGAGTCATGACTTGGGACCAGGGGAGGATCTCAAAACAGTAACAGCATGACCTGGCACTGATGGCTCAGATTGGTGATCTGAGACACAGCTGGGTAATGATGTTATACAGTCACAACCTGGAATAAAGATTGCAACAGTGCAGGCAGCAACAATATGAATGTTTAAAGTGGTAAAATTGTGACCTGGGACAGGGGCCGGTGGGGCTTAGGGAAGTGAAGATGGCCTAGCAATAGTAGGACAAAGCTGTGATCTGGGGTCAGCAGTGTGGTACAGAGTAGTGGAAACTCTGGTCCCATGTATGATATGGTACTATGGCTTCTGATCCCAGAAAGTGGGACAAAGCAGCAATGGTGGCCCCTGAACACAAGTTTCACTGCAGTAACAGTTCCAAGCCCAAGTTATAAGTGCAGTGATGGGTTCTGTGGGGTAACTCAGTGATCTGGTATCAGTGTTGGTTAAGACTGGAGGAGACCTCTGTAGTAAAGGATGCAATCAGCCACAGTGGTCAGGTGTGATGGTGTTCTCCTGATGATCTTTTCCTCTTTGGGAAAATTCCTATGAGGGGATCCCAGCTTGTGCCAAGCCTCTCTTGGCTGGGGGATGGAGTGATTCAGGTTATATGCTTCTGGTATTTCCTATGCAGTCATCATCAACTTTTAAACTTCACAGGGTTTCTTTGTTGTCCAGAGGTTTCCATAAGCTATTTTCTTTAGTTTTTAGTTGTTTGTTTTTTTGTGTATGTATGTGGGAGAGATGAATGCTGGTACCTCTTAGCCTTCCATCTTATTTCTAAGGTTGTGGGCATTTCCTTCTCAATTTGTAAAAGTTCTCACTACAATAAGAATATTAAATGTTGCCCATGATACAAACATTGTAATATATTCATTTGACATTACATTGACGAGAGAAAGAGAAGATGGCAGTGTCCACAGCCACAAGATGGCGCCTGCCTCTGGAGTCCCCCAGTCCCCTCAGGCCCCCAGCCGCCCAGGGCCAGCCCAAGGCACAGGCAAGCCTCGGATGGCAGCTGCCCAGCCGCCCAGGGCCAGCCCGAGGCACAGGCAAGCTTCAGATGTTGGCTGCCCAGCTGCCTAGGGCTGGCCCGAGGAGCAGGCAAGCCTTGGATGTTGGATGTCCAGCTGATGCCCGAGGCGCAGACAATCCTTGGATGTTGGCTGCCCAGCCACCCAGGGCCGCCTGAGGCTCAGGTAATCAGGGCTGGCTGAGGTTCGTGCTGCCGGCAGTGGCAGCAGCAGAAGTGTGATGGGAGCATTGCCTTCCCCTGATCTCCAAGTCACCTCCCACCCCTGACAGCTCCCAGATTGTGAGAGGGGGCAGGCCGTGCTGAAGGACCCTCCCACTCCAGTGCATGAATTTTCATGCACTGGGCCTCTAATCTAATAAGGAGGGGATATGCAAATTGACTGTGAAGCACAACAAAGATGGCAGCAGTCACAGCGGAGGTAGAGTGGGGCTTCCGTAACACAAGATGGCTGTGCCCATAAAGAGGCCAAGTTCCCATAACAAGCCTTAATGAGCAGTCAGCAGGGAACTGAGGCTGTGTGGAACAGGGCCAAGGCAGGGGGGGCTTGACAGGGAACCTCAGGCTTCACTCCCCCCTGCCCAGTCACCAGGCCAAGGGACCTGATGCTGTGCCCCTTACCCTGGCTCTAGGTCAGGGGACCTGAGGCCATGCCCCCCTGTCCAGCAGGGCTTGACGGGGGACCTTAAGGTGTGCCCCTTGCCCTGGTGCTGGGCTGGGTGACCCCAGGCCGCACCCTCCACCCTGGCCTTTGCCAGGGGACCTCAGGCTGAGTCCCCCACCCAGGTCCAGGCCAGGGGACCTCTGGCTGCACCCCCTGCCAAGGGGCTTGACAGGGACCTCAAGCTGCACCCTCTTCCTGGTGGGGCTTGATGGGGGACTTCAGGTCATGCCCTCCACTAAGGCTTGGGCTGGGGGACCTCAGGCTACACCCCCTGCCTAGCAGGGTTTGACGGGGGACCTCAGGTTGTGGACCAGACGGGGGACCTCAAAGCATGCTCTATTCCCCAACCCAGACCAGGAGACCTTAGGCTGTGCTCCTTGCCCCAGTGCTGGGCCAGGGGACCTGAGGGTATGATCCCCACCTGGCATGCACCAGGGGACCTGAGGCTGTGTCCCCCACCTGATGGAGCTTGACAGGGTCCCTGAGGCTGCACCACCCAAACTGGCAGGGCTTGACAGGGGGACTGAGGCTGTGCTGCCCCGCGCAGTGGGGCTTGAAAGGGGTGGCGCTGGCTGGGTCTGGATCTCGCCCAATGGTGTAGGGCCAGCCAGGTCTGTGTCTCACGTGATTTCAAGGCATGCATGGGTGAGCAGGGACTTGACTCTGGGTCCTGCAGCGTGCCCCAGACACTGACAGGAGGAAGATTTTCATATACATTTTACTAATTTTCTTTCATCTCTGACATTTCTATTATAGAGAAAGGGCAAATATCAATATTAAAATATTTTCTCTAATTAATTCCCTTTTAATGTGCATGAATTTCATGTACCAGGCCACTAGTAAAAAAATAGAGAAGACTCAGTGAGGACTCCTGGTTTCTACAATAAGGCACTTCGAAATAGCCATTCCATTCTATCAAGAATAAAACTAAACAGACTTAAAATCAACATCTTTTCTTGGATTCATAAGAGAGGGGAGGGTGGAGCAAACAAGATGGCAGCATAGGTAAACACCTAAACTGCTGCCTCGCACAACAATTTCAAAACTACAACTAAAAGACAAAACATCGATCACCCAGAACCACAGGAAAGCTGGCTGAGTGGAAGTTCTACAACTAGAAGGAAAGAGAAAAGAGCATTGAGATGTGCACAAGCACTGAAAAGCTGAGGTACAGAAGCGTGCGATCCGGGTTGGTGGCGGGAGTTGTTTTTTTCAACCCGAAGGGAGACAAGCTACCAATTACTCTGATCTTCAGTTTCTGGGGAGACGCTGGAGGCCCAAACTCCTACGGGGAGAAGCTGGACTGTCTGCCATAGGGTCGAAAAGTGAGGGTGGCTTGCTTGCAGAGCTGAGTGTAGGAATCATTGTTTACTGCACTGGGGCACGAGACAAGAGGACGCAGAAACTCAGAGATGCAGAGATGGCTGTCTGGCAGCCATCGCTGTTTGCCAAGCCCTAGCCTAGTGACTCCCTGAGACCCCACCCCACACAATCTACAAACTCACCCAAGCTCCAAGCAGCAGCTTTTGCATATGAATGGCCTGCCCTATTACAGCTTAACCTAAGAAACGGCAGCTCTGATCAGACAGCTTCAAAACCTCCAAACCAAAAAAAAAAAAAAAAAAAAAAAAAAAAAAAAAAAAAAAAAAAAAAAAAAAAAAAAAAAAAAAAAAAAAAAAAAAAAAAAAAAAAAAAAAAAAAAAAATCAAAAAAAAAAAAAAAAAAAAAAAAAAAAAAAAAAAAAAAAAAAAAAAAAAAAAAAAAAAAAAAAAAAAAAAAAAAAAAAAAAAAAAAAAAAAAAAAAAAAAAAAAAAAAAAAAAAAAAAAAAAAAAAAAAAAAAAAAAAAAAAAAAAAAAAAAAAAAAAAAAAAAAAAAAAAAAAAAAAAAAAAAAAAAAAAAAAAAAAAAAAAAAAAAAAAAAAAAAAAAAAAAAAAAAAAAAAAAAAAAAAAAAAAAAAAAAAAAAAAAAAAAAAAAAAAAAAAAAAAAAAAAAAAAAAAAAAAAAAAAAAAAAAAAAAAAAAAAAAAAAAAAAAAAAAAAAAAAAAAAAAAAAAAAAAAAAAAAAAAAAAAAAAAAAAAAAAAAAAAAAAAAAAAAAAAAAAAAAAAAAAAAAAAAAAAAAAAAAAAAAAAAAAAAAAAAAAAAAAAAAAAAAAAAAAAAAAAAAAAAAAAAAAAAAAAAAAAAAAAAAAAAAAAAAAAAAAAAAAAAAAAAAAAAAAAAAAAAAAAAAAAAAAAAAAAAAAAAAAAAAAAAAAAAAAAAAAAAAAAAAAAAAAAAAAAAAAAAAAAAAAAAAAAAAAAAAAAAAAAAAAAAAAAAAAAAAAAAAAAAAAAAAAAAAAAAAAAAAAAAAAAAAAAAAAAAAAAAAAAAAAAAAAAAAAAAAAAAAAAAAAAAAAAAAAAAAAAAAAAAAAAAAAAAAAAAAAAAAAAAAAAAAAAAAAAAAAAAAAAAAAAAAAAAAAAAAAAAAAAAAAAAAAAAAAAAAAAAAAAAAAAAAAAAAAAAAAAAAAAAAAAAAAAAAAAAAAAAAAAAAAAAAAAAAAAAAAAAAAAAAAAAAAAAAAAAAAAAAAAAAAAAAAAAAAAAAAAAAAAAAAAAAAAAAAAAAAAAAAAAAAAAAAAAAAAAAAAAAAAAAAAAAAAAAAAAAAAAAAAAAAAAAAAAAAAAAAAAAAAAAAAAAAAAAAAAAAAAAAAAAAAAAAAAAAAAAAAAAAAAAAAAAAAAAAAAAAAAAAAAAAAAAAAAAAAAAAAAAAAAAAAAAAAAAAAAAAAAAAAAAAAAAAAAAAAAAAAAAAAAAAAAAAAAAAAAAAAAAAAAAAAAAAAAAAAAAAAAAAAAAAAAAAAAAAAAAAAAAAAAAAAAAAAAAAAAAAAAAAAAAAAAAAAAAAAAAAAAAAAAAAAAAAAAAAAAAAAAAAAAAAAAAAAAAAAAAAAAAAAAAAAAAAAAAAAAAAAAAAAAAAAAAAAAAAAAAAAAAAAAAAAAAAAAAAAAAAAAAAAAAAAAAAAAAAAAAAAAAAAAAAAAAAAAAAAAAAAAAAAAAAAAAAAAAAAAAAAAAAAAAAAAAAAAAAAAAAAAAAAAAAAAAAAAAAAAAAAAAAAAAAAAAAAAAAAAAAAAAAAAAAAAAAAAAAAAAAAAAAAAAAAAAAAAAAAAAAAAAAAAAAAAAAAAAAAAAAAAAAAAAAAAAAAAAAAAAAAAAAAAAAAAAAAAAAAAAAAAAAAAAAAAAAAAAAAAAAAAAAAAAAAAAAAAAAAAAAAAAAAAAAAAAAAAAAAAAAAAAAAAAAAAAAAAAAAAAAAAAAAAAAAAAAAAAAAAAAAAAAAAAAAAAAAAAAAAAAAAAAAAAAAAAAAAAAAAAAAAAAAAAAAAAAAAAAAAAAAAAAAAAAAAAAAAAAAAAAAAAAAAAAAAAAAAAAAAAAAAAAAAAAAAAAAAAAAAAAAAAAAAAAAAAAAAAAAAAAAAAAAAAAAAAAAAAAAAAAAAAAAAAAAAAAAAAAAAAAAAAAAAAAAAAAAAAAAAAAAAAAAAAAAAAAAAAAAAAAAAAAAAAAAAAAAAAAAAAAAAAAAAAAAAAAAAAAAAAAAAAAAAAAAAAAAAAAAAAAAAAAAAAAAAAAAAAAAAAAAAAAAAAAAAAAAAAAAAAAAAAAAAAAAAAAAAAAAAAAAAAAAAAAAAAAAAAAAAAAAAAAAAAAAAAAAAAAAAAAAAAAAAAAAAAAAAAAAAAAAAAAAAAAAAAAAAAAAAAAAAAAAAAAAAAAAAAAAAAAAAAAAAAAAAAAAAAAAAAAAAAAAAAAAAAAAAAAAAAAAAAAAAAAAAAAAAAAAAAAAAAAAAAAAAAAAAAAAAAAAAAAAAAAAAAAAAAAAAAAAAAAAAAAAAAAAAAAAAAAAAAAAAAAAAAAAAAAAAAAAAAAAAAAAAAAAAAAAAAAAAAAAAAAAAAAAAAAAAAAAAAAAAAAAAAAAAAAAAAAAAAAAAAAAAAAAAAAAAAAAAAAAAAAAAAAAAAAAAAAAAAAAAAAAAAAAAAAAAAAAAAAAAAAAAAAAAAAAAAAAAAAAAAAAAAAAAAAAAAAAAAAAAAAAAAAAAAAAAAAAAAAAAAAAAAAAAAAAAAAAAAAAAAAAAAAAAAAAAAAAAAAAAAAAAAAAAAAAAAAAAAAAAAAAAAAAAAAAAAAAAAAAAAAAAAAAAAAAAAAAAAAAAAAAAAAAAAAAAAAAAAAAAAAAAAAAAAAAAAAAAAAAAAAAAAAAAAAAAAAAAAAAAAAAAAAAAAAAAAAAAAAAAAAAAAAAAAAAAAAAAAAAAAAAAAAAAAAAAAAAAAAAAAAAAAAAAAAAAAAAAAAAAAAAAAAAAAAAAAAAAAAAAAAAAAAAAAAAAAAAAAAAAAAAAAAAAAAAAAAAAAAAAAAAAAAAAAAAAAAAAAAAAAAAAAAAAAAAAAAAAAAAAAAAAAAAAAAAAAAAAAAAAAAAAAAAAAAAAAAAAAAAAAAAAAAAAAAAAAAAAAAAAAAAAAAAAAAAAAAAAAAAAAAAAAAAAAAAAAAAAAAAAAAAAAAAAAAAAAAAAAAAAAAAAAAAAAAAAAAAAAAAAAAAAAAAAAAAAAAAAAAAAAAAAAAAAAAAAAAAAAAAAAAAAAAAAAAAAAAAAAAAAAAAAAAAAAAAAAAAAAAAAAAAAAAAAAAAAAAAAAAAAAAAAAAAAAAAAAAAAAAAAAAAAAAAAAAAAAAAAAAAAAAAAAAAAAAAAAAAAAAAAAAAAAAAAAAAAAAAAAAAAAAAAAAAAAAAAAAAAAAAAAAAAAAAAAAAAAAAAAAAAAAAAAAAAAAAAAAAAAAAAAAAAAAAAAAAAAAAAAAAAAAAAAAAAAAAAAAAAAAAAAAAAAAAAAAAAAAAAAAAAAAAAAAAAAAAAAAAAAAAAAAAAAAAAAAAAAAAAAAAAAAAAAAAAAAAAAAAAAAAAAAAAAAAAAAAAAAAAAAAAAAAAAAAAAAAAAAAAAAAAAAAAAAAAAAAAAAAAAAAAAAAAAAAAAAAAAAAAAAAAAAAAAAAAAAAAAAAAAAAAAAAAAAAAAAAAAAAAAAAAAAAAAAAAAAAAAAAAAAAAAAAAAAAAAAAAAAAAAAAAAAAAAAAAAAAAAAAAAAAAAAAAAAAAAAAAAAAAAAAAAAAAAAAAAAAAAAAAAAAAAAAAAAAAAAAAAAAAAAAAAAAAAAAAAAAAAAAAAAAAAAAAAAAAAAAAAAAAAAAAAAAAAAAAAAAAAAAAAAAAAAAAAAAAAAAAAAAAAAAAAAAAAAAAAAAAAAAAAAAAAAAAAAAAAAAAAAAAAAAAAAAAAAAAAAAAAAAAAAAAAAAAAAAAAAAAAAAAAAAAAAAAAAAAAAAAAAAAAAAAAAAAAAAAAAAAAAAAAAAAAAAAAAAAAAAAAAAAAAAAAAAAAAAAAAAAAAAAAAAAAAAAAAAAAAAAAAAAAAAAAAAAAAAAAAAAAAAAAAAAAAAAAAAAAAAAAAAAAAAAAAAAAAAAAAAAAAAAAAAAAAAAAAAAAAAAAAAAAAAAAAAAAAAAAAAAAAAAAAAAAAAAAAAAAAAAAAAAAAAAAAAAAAAAAAAAAAAAAAAAAAAAAAAAAAAAAAAAAAAAAAAAAAAAAAAAAAAAAAAAAAAAAAAAAAAAAAAAAAAAAAAAAAAAAAAAAAAAAAAAAAAAAAAAAAAAAAAAAAAAAAAAAAAAAAAAAAAAAAAAAAAAAAAAAAAAAAAAAAAAAAAAAAAAAAAAAAAAAAAAAAAAAAAAAAAAAAAAAAAAAAAAAAAAAAAAAAAAAAAAAAAAAAAAAAAAAAAAAAAAAAAAAAAAAAAAAAAAAAAAAAAAAAAAAAAAAAAAAAAAAAAAAAAAAAAAAAAAAAAAAAAAAAAAAAAAAAAAAAAAAAAAAAAAAAAAAAAAAAAAAAAAAAAAAAAAAAAAAAAAAAAAAAAAAAAAAAAAAAAAAAAAAAAAAAAAAAAAAAAAAAAAAAAAAAAAAAAAAAAAAAAAAAAAAAAAAAAAAAAAAAAAAAAAAAAAAAAAAAAAAAAAAAAAAAAAAAAAAAAAAAAAAAAAAAAAAAAAAAAAAAAAAAAAAAAAAAAAAAAAAAAAAAAAAAAAAAAAAAAAAAAAAAAAAAAAAAAAAAAAAAAAAAAAAAAAAAAAAAAAAAAAAAAAAAAAAAAAAAAAAAAAAAAAAAAAAAAAAAAAAAAAAAAAAAAAAAAAAAAAAAAAAAAAAAAAAAAAAAAAAAAAAAAAAAAAAAAAAAAAAAAAAAAAAAAAAAAAAAAAAAAAAAAAAAAAAAAAAAAAAAAAAAAAAAAAAAAAAAAAAAAAAAAAAAAAAAAAAAAAAAAAAAAAAAAAAAAAAAAAAAAAAAAAAAAAAAAAAAAAAAAAAAAAAAAAAAAAAAAAAAAAAAAAAAAAAAAAAAAAAAAAAAAAAAAAAAAAAAAAAAAAAAAAAAAAAAAAAAAAAAAATAAAAAAAAAAAAAAAAAAAAAAAAAAAAAAAAAAAAAAAAAAAAAAAAAAAAAAAAAAAAAAAAAAAAAAAAAAAAAAAAAAAAAAAAAAAAAAAAAAAAAAAAAAAAAAAAAAAAAATAAAAAAAAAAAAAAAAAAAAAAAAAAAAAAAAAAAAAAAAAAAAAAAAAAAAAAAAAAAAAAAAAAAAAAAAAAAGTATACACTTAATAACAGAGCACTAGACTAGGTGAGAAAAAAACTAATAGAATTGCTGAGAGAAATATATGAATTCACTATCATAATTGGAGAATTTAACAACCCTCAATCAAAATTGGACAGATCCAGCAGGTAGAAAATCAGTAAGGACATAGTTGAACTCAATAACACCATCAATCAAATGGATATCATTGACATCTATAGACTGCTTTATCCAAAACCAGCAGGATACACATTTTTCTCAAGCTCAAATGGAATGTTTATGGAGACCACATTCTTGGCAATAAAACACACCTTAACAGGATAAAAATAATGGCAAACACACAGTATCTGCCTTTAGACCATAATGAAAGTAAACTAGAAATCAATAAAGAAAGATAATTGGAAAATACAAAAATACTTCTAAATAATACATCATTTGAAGAGGAAATCTCAAGAGAAATTTTAAAATACTTGAACTAGCCTTGGAACCAAGATGGTGGCATAGATAAATGCCTGTACTTGCCACCTCCCACAACCACATCAAAATTGCAACTAAAATACAGAACAACCATCATTAAGAACCACCTAAAGCTGGCTGAATGGAAGTCCTACAACTACAGAAGTAAAGAAGAAAGCACATTGAGACTGGTAGGAGGGGCGGAGGCATGGAATGTGGCTGTTCTGAGACACACACACATGCCATTTTTTTAATAGGAAGGAGATAGTCCCTTCAGATGCTGCCTGTGAGGAGCAGGGGGTCCCAGCCTAGTGTCCAAGAGCTGGGAAGAAAAGTCCCTGTAATTTTGGGCTGTTCAAACCAGTGGGGATTGTGGCTGAGTGACAGGGAGGCTGCTGGAGACCCAGGTGTCCCTCTTAAAGGGCCAGCACATGAACTTACTTGGACTCACTTCCTCTGCACTCTGGCATCAAGAGGTATTGGGTGACCCAGAAACATATGAAGAGGAACTGGATTACTGGTATTGGGGCAAGAACTTGAGGGTGGCTTTCTCCAAGAGCGGTCATTGTTCTTACCCAAGGTCCTCCCCTGTCACAAGATGGAGCCATATCTGAGTCTCCATAAATGTGGTGTACACTATTTGTTCCACCCTGGGGATTCCTGAGACAAGACTGTGCACACAGCCCACACAGGGGTGCATCTAGAGTGCCCAGCTGAGGTGACTGAGGATGCTGAGCTATCTGAACCTTACAGGACACCTACTACACAAGGCCACTCTACCAACTCCAGGAGACATAGAAGCTCTACCCAATACATAGAAACAAACATAGGGAAGTAGCAAAAATGTGGAGACAAAGAAATATGTCACAAATCCAAGACATGAAAAAACAAAACTACTGGATACAGAGTTCAAAACCATCATTATAAGGTTACTCAAGGATCTTCATGAAATCTTCAAGGACTTTAGTGAGACTTTTAAGGATCTTAGTGAGAATGTCAAAGACATGAAAAAGGACCAGTCAGAAATTAAGCATACACTAACTGAAATAAAGAATAATTTACAGGGATTCAACAGTAGAGTAGAGGATGCCAAGAATCAAATGAATAATTTGAAATATAAGGAACCAAAAACCATGCAATCAGAATCAGAAGATCAAAAAGAAAAAAAAGAATCCAAAAATATGAAGATAGTGTAAGGAGACTCTGGGACAACTTCATGTGTACCAACATTCGCATTATGGGGATGCCAGAATGAGGAGAGAGAGAGCAATATAATGAAAACCTATTTGAAGAAATAATGACAGAAAAACTTCCCCTACCTGTTGAAAGAAATAGACTCACAAGTCCAGGAAGCACAGAGAATCCCAAACAAGAAGAATCCAAAGAGGACCACATCAACACAAATCATAATTAAAATGCCAAGGGTTAAAGACAAAGAGAAAATCTTAAAAGGAGTAAGAAAAAAGCAGTTAGTACCTACAAGGGAGCACCTATATGACTGTCAGCTGATTTATCAATGGAAACTTTGCAGGCCAGAAGAGAGTGACAAGAAATATTCAAAATGATAAATAGCAAGGAACTACCACCAAGATTATTCTACCCAGAAAAGCTAATGTTTAGAATTGAAGTTCAGATAAAGACAAGAAAAAGCTAAAGGAGTTCATCACCACCAAACCAGTATTATATGAAATGTTGAAGTGTATTCTATAAGAAGAGGAAGAAAAATATTAAAAATATGAGCAATAAAATGTCAATAAATACATATCTATCAATAATTGAATCTAAAAATCAAAATAAATGAACAAGAGATCTAATGAACAAAATAAACAGGTGAATACAATAGAATTTCAGGTATGGAAACAGGAAACAGAATGATGAACTCAGAAGGATGCAGTGATGGGGAGGGTGGGAAGAGATTAACCAAAGATCTCATATGTATATATGCATTATCTATGGACACAGACAATAGGAAGGTGAAGGTCTGGGGCTGGGAACCAGGTAGAGGGGGACAATAGGGTGAAAAAAGAAGGACATCTGTAATAGTCTCAACAATAAAGATTTAAAAAATAATAAAATAAAATATTTGATCTAAGTAAAAATGTAAACACAATTTATCAAAGTTTGTGAGATATAGCAAGAACAGTGTTTAGAGAAAAACATAGAATTTGATGTTTATATTAGAAAGGAATAAAACTCTAAAATTAATAATCTAGGTTTTCAGGTTAGGAATCTAGGAAAAGATGGCCAAATTAAAATCAAAATAAGCAGAAAAAAATAAAGCAGAAAGTAATGGTATTGAAAAAAAGAAAATACATAGATAAAATCAATGAAATTAAAAGTGGTTCTTTAACAAAGATCAATGAAGTAAACTTCTAGGCAGGCTAACTAGAAAAAAAAGAGAAAATACACAAATTACCAATATCAGAAAAAAAAGAATAGACATCACTATAGATCATATGGACATTAAAAGAATAATAAAAAGAATATCAATATTTTTGTCCAAAAATTTTTAAAATTATATCTTTACTAGCGGCCCGGTGCACAAAATTCATGCACGGAGGGGAGTTGTCCCTCAGCCCAGCCTGTACCCTCTCCAATATGGGACCCCTGGAGGGATGTCCGACTGCTCGATTAGGCCCGATCCCGGAAACGGGCAGTCGGACATCCCTCTCACAATCCAGGACTGCTGGCTCCCAAATGCTTGCCTGCCTGCCTTCCTGATTGCCCCTAACCACTTCTGCCTGCCAGCTTGATCACCCCCTAACCACTCCACTGCCAGCCTGTTTGCCCCCAACTTCCCTCCTCTGCAGGCCTGGTCATCCCTAACTGCCCTCTCCTACAGGGTTGATCACCTCCAGCTTCCCTCCCTTGCAGGCCTGGTCCTTCTCAACTGCCCTCCCTTGCAGGCCGGATGCCTCCCAACTGCCCTCTCCTGCTGGCCATCTTGTGGTGGCCATCTTGTGTCCACGTGGGGGCAGGATCTTTGACCACATGTGGGCAGCTATATTGTGTGTTGCAGTGATGATCAATCTGCATATTACTCTTTTATTAGATAGGATAGAGGCCTGGTTCAGGGGTGGGGGCCAGCTGATTTTCCCTGAAGGGTGTCCCCGGATCAGGTGGGGGTTCCCTTGGGGCGTGGGGCGGCCTGAGTGAGGGGTCTGTGGTGGTTTTCAGGCCGGCCACGCCTCCTGGCAACCCAAGCGGAGGCCCTGGTATCTGGAATTTGTTTTCCTTCTACAATTGAAACTTTGTAGCCTGGAGCAGAGCCAATCCTGGGGGCCCCCTCTGAGGCCGGTAGCCATTTGTGTTGGGGTTATAATTGAAACTTTGTTGCCTTAAGCGGGTGGGCCCGGCCAGGGTGTGTGGAAAGCTTTGCTTCCCCTGTTGCTGGCGGCAACCCTGGCCTGCTCTCTCAAGCTCCATTCTGCTGCCATTTGTTTGAATTTGTTTACCTTCTATAATTGAAACTTTGTAGCTTGAGTGGAGGCTTAGGCCTGGCAAGGGCAGGCAGAAAGCTTGGCTTCCTCTGTTACCTAGGAAACCTTGTTCTCTGTGGGTGTAGCCATCTTGGTTTGGGTTAATTTGCATGCTCGCTCTGATTGGATGGTGGGCGTGGCTTGTGGGCATGGCTTATGAGTGTGTCAGAGGTATGGTCAATTTGCATATTTGTCTATTATTAGGTAGGATTGTTGAAAGTATTACATGTGTCCTTCTTTTCCCTAATTGACCCCTTCAACAACCCCCACCATCTCCCACCCAAGGCCTTCACCATCCTATTTTCTATGCCCATGGGTTATGTATATATGCATACATGTTCTTTAGTAGATCACTTCCCACCCACCCTGTCTTGCCTTCCTTCTGAGATTCCACGATCTGTTCCATGGTTCTACGTCTCTGGATCCATTTTAATCATCAGCTTACTTTGTTTATTAGATTCCACATATGAATGAGAGCATATGATACCTTCATTTCCCTGCCTGACTTATTTCACTTAGCATAATACTCTCCAGATCCCTCTATGCTATCTCAAAAGATAAGAGATAATTCCATTTTACTGCTGCCTAGTATTCTATGGTGTAAATGTACCACAGTTTTTTTATCCACTCATCTGCTGATGGACACTTGGGCTGTTTCCAGATCTTAGCTATTGTAAATTATGCTGCTATGAACATAATGGTACATACATTCTTTCTGACTAGTGTTTCAGGTTTCTTAAGATATATTTCTAGAAGTGGGATCACTGGGTCAAATGGGAGTTTTATATTTAATGTTTTGAGGAAATTCCATACAGTTTTCCATCATGGCTACAACAGTCTGCATTCCCACCAGGATTGTACTAGGGTTCCCTTTTCTCCACATATTGGCCTGCACTTTGTCATTTGTAGATTTGCTGATGGTAGCATCGCCTTGAAGATCAGTGACTTTTAGCATCTATACTAATAAGCCTAGGTGATCCTCGGGCCCTCGCGTTTTCACAAGATGGCCACCACAAGATGGCTATCACCAGATGGCTGCCACAAGATGGCCAGCAGGGGAGGGCAGTTGGGGGTGACCGGGCTGGCAGGGGAGGGCAGTTGGGGGCCATCGGGTTGGCAGGGGAGAGGTTAGGGGGTGATCAGGCTGGCAGGCAGAAGCGGTTAGGGGCAATTAGGCAGACAGGTGAGTGGTTAGGAACCAGCAGTCCCGAATTGTGAGAGGGATATTTGACTGCTGGTTTAGGCCCGATCCCACAGTCAGACATCCCTTGAGGGGTCCCAGATTAGAGATGGTGCAGGCTGGGCTGAGGGACAACCTCCACAGTGCACAAATTTTGTGCACCGGGCCTCTAGTTTTTTTCATATGGCTCTTGGCCATCTGCATGTCCACTTTGGTGAAGTGTCTATTTATAACCTTTGCCCATTTTTTAATTGGATTGTTTGTCTTCCTTTTGTTAAGTTGTATGAGTTCCTTATATATTTTAGATATTAACCCTTTATCAGATATATCATTGCCAAATATGTTCTCCCATAGAGTGGGCTTCCTTTTTGTTTTGTTGATGATTTCTTTTGCTGTGCAGAAGTTTTTATTTTGATGTAGTCCCATTTTTTTATTTTCTCCTTATTTTTCTTTGCACTAGGAGTTATATCTGTAAACATATTGCTATAAGTGATGTCTGAGATTTTGCTGCTTATGGTTTCTTCTAGGATTTTTATGTTTTCATGGCTTACATTTAAGTCTTTTATCCATTTTGAGTTTATTATTGTGTATGGTGTAATTTCATATCTGGTATTGTCATCCCTCTAACTTTGTTATTCTTTCTAAAGATTGCTGCAACTATTTGGGGTCTTTTTTGGTTTTATATATATTTTGGGAGTATTGTTTTAGATCTGTGAAATATGCTGTTCGTATGTGATAGAGATTGCACTGAATCTGTACATTGCTTTGAGTAGTATGAGCATTTTAATGAAATTAGTTCTACCTATTCATGAACAAGATATAATCTTCCACTTGTTTGTGTCTTCCTCTATCTCTTTTTTCAACATCCTGTTGTTTTCTGAGTACAAGTCTTTTACCTTCTTGGTTAAGTTTATTCCTTAGTAACTTATTTTTTGTTGTTGCAATGGTAAATGGAATTGTTTGTTTAGTTTCTCTTTCTGAGAGTTCATTATTGGTATATAAAAATGCCACTGACTTCTGTATGTTAAGTTTGTATCTGGCTACATTGAAAAAATTATTTATTAAATCTAGTACCTTTTTGGTGGAATCTTTGAAGTTTTCTATGTACAATATGTCATCTGCAAAGAATAAGAGGTTTACTTCCTCCTTTATATTTGAACTAGCCGCCCGTTTGCATGAAGATTCGTGCAATAGACCTTCATTCACCTGACTGCCTGCACCAGTTTTCTGCTGGCATTGGGGACCCAGGCCTTGGCTGTGGCCACCGCCTTCTGCCTTCTTTCAGGGTCGGGGCTCAGACACTCAACACGGGGCAGAGAGAAATGGGGAAGAACCAGGCACAAATGAGCTCATGAGAGAGGAATGGGGACCAGCCATGCTGCGGCCCAGGAGAGGGGACAAGCCACCCACCCCATGGTCCTGGGTGCCAGAGGCTGTGCCTGCCCACAGTCCCCTGTGGCTGTGGACTGCCCAGGTGGGAGAGAAGCCCGGGTCCCAGGTGCCTGTGACTGGCCAGAGGAGGGAATTCTGGGTCCTGAGTGCAGGGTGAGGCAGAGGCAGTTATGGATAATCAGGCTAGCAGGAGAACAGTTAGGGGGGATCAGGCTGGTAGGGGAGCAATTAGGGGTGGTCAGGCAGGCAGGCAGGCAGAGGGGTTAGGGGCGATTAGGCAGGCAGGCGAGCGGTTAGGAGCCAGAAGTCCCAGATTGCAAGAGGCAGTTGGACATCCCCCAAGGGGTCCCAGATTGTTGATGGTGCACGCTGGGCTGAGGGACACCACCCCTCCCATGCACGAATTTTGTGCCCCAGGCCTCTAGTGTTTAGTAAGAGTGGTAAAAGTGGACATCACAGTCTTGTTCCTGTTCTTAGGGGAAATGGTTTTAGTTTGTGCCCATTGAGTATGATGTTGGCTGTAGGTTTGCCATTTATGGCTTTTATTATGTTGAGGTATAATCCCTCTATTCCCACTTTGCTGAGAGATTTTATTGAAAATGGGTGTTGGAATTTTTCGAATGATTTTTCTGCAACTATTATATGATCATGTGATTTTTGTCTCTCAATTTTTTTATGTGATGTATCATGTTTATTGATTTGCAGATAATGTACCAACCTTGCATCTCTGGAATAAATCCCACTTGGTCATCGTGTATGATCTTTTACATATATTGTTGGATCTGGTTTGCTAATATTCTGTTTGGAATTTTAACATCTAGGTTCATCAGGTTTATTGCCCCATAAATCTCTTTCTTTGTAGTATCTTTATCTTATTTTGGAATTAGGATAATGCTGGCCTCATCAGCAGAGCTTGGGAGCATTTCTTCTTACTGGCTTTTTTTTAATAGTGTGTGGAGTATAGGTGTTAGTTCTTCTTTGAATGTTTGGTAAAACTTCCCTGTGAGGCCATCTAGACCTAGGCTGTTGTTTGCTGGGAGTTTTTTTTTTTATTACTGCTTCTGTTTCATCAGTTGTTATTGGCCTATTCAGGTTTTCTGATTCTTCCTGTTAGTTTTGGGAGATTGTATTTTTCCAGGAATTTCTCCATCTCATCCACATTGTCCATCTTGTTGGCATATAGTTGTTCATAGTATTTTGGTGGTGTCAGTTGTTCTTTCACTGCTTTCATTTCTGATTTTATTTGTGTCCTCTCTCTTTGTTTCTTGATAAGTCTGGCTAATGGTTCATCAATCTTACTTATCTTTTCAAAGAAACAACTATTGTTTCTTTGATGTTTTGTATTTTTAAGCCTCTATGACTTTTATTTATACTCTAATCTTTATTATTTCCTTCCTTCTACTTACTTTGTGGTTTTCTTGTTTATCATTTTCTGATTCTCTAAGTTGTCGGGTTAAATAGTTTATTATTATTTTATAGGCCTGTACTGTAGTGCTGTGAACTTCCCTCTCAGGACTGCTTTTGCTGTGCCCCAGATATTTGGGGTTGTTGTGCATTCATTTTTATTTGTTTCCAGGAAGATTTTTATTTCCTTCTTGATCTCGATGTAACCCATTCATTGCCTTATAACATGCTATTTAGCCTCCATGTGTTTGAGTGTTTTTACTGTATTTGATTTCTAATTTTATTCCATCATGATCTGAGAAGATGCTTGATATGATTTCAATTTTCTTCAACTTGTAGAGACCTTTTTCATACTAACTTGTGGTCTACCTTTGTGAAATACCCATGTACACTTGGGAAGAATGTATATTCTGCAGCAACTTTAATGTGAAATGTTCTATAAATGCCAATTAAATCCATCTGATCCAGTGTGTCACTTAGAATCACTGTTTCCTTGTTAATTTCTTGTCTGGAATATCTATCCAGTGAAGTCAGTGGTAAAGTCATACAATTTTTAAATATATTTAGGTGCTCCTATGTTGGGTGCATATATGTTTACCAGGGTTATATCCTCTTGTTGGGTCAATACCTTTAGTATTATGTAGTGACCTTTGTTGTCTCTTGTGATGGCCTTCATTTTGAAATCTGTTTTGTCAGATATGAGTATTGCTACCCCAGCTTTTTTTCTATTCCATTTGCATGGATTTTTTTTTTCCATCCCTTCACTCTTATCTTGTGTGAGTCTTTTATTTTTTTATATGCCTCTTGTAGACAGTATATAATTGGGTCATGTTTTTGTATCCATTCAGCTATCCTATGTCAGTTGATTGGAGCATTTAATCTATTTACATTTGAGATTATTATTGATAGGTACTTATTTATTGTCGTTTTAGTTCTTTATATCCTTGTTTTTCTCTGTATATATTACCTCTTGTCATTACAACAGTTCCTTTAGCATTTCTTGCAGTGCTGGTTTGGTGGTAATAAACTCCTTTAGCTTTTTATTCATATGGGAAGATTTATTTTACTATTTTAAATGATAGCCTTGCTGGATATAGTAATCTTGGTTTCAGATCCTTGGTTTTCATTATCTTGAATACTTCATGTCATTCCCTTCAGGACTGTAGAATTTATGATGAGAAATCAGCTGTAGGCATTACGGGAGCTCCTTTATAGGTAACAAATTGCTTCTTTCTTATAGCCTTTAAGATTCCCTTTTTGTTTTTAATTTTTGGCATTTCAACTCCAGTATGATGTGTCTGTGTTTTTCTTGCTTGGGTTTCTCTGTGCCTCCTGAACTTGTGTATTTTTTTCCTTCAACAGATTAGGGAAGTTTTCTGCCATTATTTCTTCAAACACATTCTCTTTCCCTTGCACACACTCTTCCCTTTCTGGCACACTTATTATGCAAATATTGTTAAGGTCCATGTTTTCCCACAGCTCACTTAAGCTGTACTCTTGTTTTTTAATTGTTTTTTTCTTTTTGGATCTCTGATTGAGTGATTTTTTTTCTAACTTGTCTTCTAATTCACTGACCTGATCCTCAGCTTCCCCTAATCTGTTTTGTGTGTATTCCAATGTGTTCTTTATTAGTTCTATGTTATTCTGTATTTCCGACTGGTCTTTTTTTCACTATATTTTTTCTACTGTTGAGCATCTTTGCCATCATTATTCTAAACTCTATAGCTGATGATTTTTTTTTTTAATCTCCATTTGGTTTAGCTCTTCTTCTGGATAATTCTTTGGTTCTTTCATTTGTAGGTTATTTTTTGTGTTCCCATTTTGGCTACCTATTTTGGTTTGCCTCTATATATTAATTAGATATGTTATGACTCACAATCTCTAGGGCAGGATCTGTTTGTGACTGGCCGTGTATCCTGTTTGGAGCTATCAGCATGCCACAGCTTGTGGCTCCCTCTGCTAGGGCTGGGTGCCTTTCGAAAGGACAAAGTTATTCTCCAGGGCCTGCTTTTCCTAGCCCCAGGCTCAGAAGGAGATCAGGCAAAGACTCAAAACCAACAATGTTCCACCTCTGCCTGCAGTCTGATTGTTATTCTCAAAGTGTTAATTTGCCTCACGCTATAGACCACAGGGTGGGGCAAGAGGTCTTCCAAAAAGGTAGAGTAACTGACTTCCCTCCAGGCAAAAACCACCTGGATAGCAAATGTCTGTGTAAAAAAGATGTCCTCCGCAGCTTGAGAGGATAATTCAGCACAGAAAACCCAAATGGCTGCCCTCCAAGCTCCAACCTAAGAGCCCCCAGCCCTGGACTCTTCTCACACAACTCCATGCCTCTGCCAGAGCCCAAGATGAGTGGCTGCACACAAAATTTTGTGTGTTGACCCTTTAAGAGGGTGCTTGCATTTTCAGCCATCTCTCCATGGCAGAGAACAACTCTACTGCTTTTCACAGCCAGATGTTCTTTGAACTCCTTTCTCAGTTCTGTTTATCTGGGATGCAGAGCTCAGCTTGGGATTTAGACCCCAGAGTTCTCAGTGAGAACTTCCCACAGCTTAGATATCCTTCCAGATATTTAGCTGCTGTCTTCAGGTGCCTGGCCAGCCCTTTCATGCCTCCACACTTCCTACTGGTCTCTATGTGGTTTCCACTTTCTGTCCTTGGTTTTCATGGTTCTCTCCAGCTAGTCTTCATTTGATTTTTCCAGCTGTTTTTTTTTTTTCTTTTGTATTTTGGTTTTATTTCTAGTTTGGTCCTAGGAGAGTGTCGCTGTAGCCTCGAATTAGTCCACCACCATTTTTAATTTCCTCCTGTCTACAAATTCGTTAACCTCAATGAAATTATCCAATTCCTTGAAAGACATAATTTGCAAGAACTCAAACAAGAAGAAACAGATAATCTTTTTTTAAAATATATTTTATTGATTTTTTACAGAGAGGAAGGGAGAGAGATAGAGAGCTAGAAACATAGATGAGAGAGAAACATTGACCAGCTGCCTCCTGCACACCCCCTACTGGGGATGTGACCTCAACCAATGTACATGCCCTTGACAGGAATCGAACCTGGGTCCTTTCAGTCCACAGACCGACGCTCTATCCACTGAGCCAAACCGGTTTCGGCAGAAACAGATAATCTTAATGGGTCTCTATCTATTTAAGAAATTGAATCAGTGATTAATAACCTTCTAAACAGAAAACACCAAGCCCACTGGTGAATTCTTCCAATCATTTAAGGAGGAAATTATATCAATTTCCTCTCATGTCTTTCAGAAGATAGAAACAGAGAGAATATTCCTTAATACATTATATGAGGACAGCACTAATAACAAAGTCTGATAAGTACATTATAAAACAACAACAACTAAATACCAATAATTTTCATAAACACAGATGTAAAATTCCTCTATAAAATGTTAATACATTAACTGCAAAAATATAAAAATATTTATTTACCACAACCAAGTAGGCTTTATTCCAGGTCTTCAAGGCTGTGTCAAAATTCAAAAATCAAGTGGAATTCATCACATCAACAGGCTAAAAAAGGAAAATAAAATCATATCAATCAATGCAGAAAACACATTTGAAAAAATCCAACACTCATTCATGGCAAAAACTCTCAGTATACTAGGAATAAAAAAGAGCTTCCTCAACTTGATTAAGAATACTCATAAAAAAATACAGAAAATAATGTGCTTACTGATGAGAAATTTGAATCATTACCACTAAGATCAGGAAAAAGACAAGGATGTTTTATCTAAGTGTTCCATTCATCATTGCACTGGAAGTATTAGTTAATGCAAAAAGATAAGAAAATAAAATAAAAGGTATACAGATTGGGGAAAAAAACAGATCAAGGCAACATAAATTTGTCTAAATTCAGAAAAAATTCACAATCAAGCAATTATAGCAACGTTGCAGGATACAAAATTAATATAAAAAATCATTTTCCTATTTACCAGCAATGTAAAAGTAGATTTTATTATAAAAAAAATATAGTACCATTTACATTACCATGTAAAAACAAAATAGCTAGGCATAAATTTACCAAAATATGTAGAAGATTATATTAAAAAATCTACAAAATTCTGGTGAATAAAATTAAAGAACAAATATAGAAATATTTCATATTCATAGATAGAAAGACTCAATATTATCAACATGTCAATTCTTTCCAACTTGATATATAGCTTTAATGCAAACTCAAATAAAATCCCACCAAGCTTTCTTCTATCCTTCCTTCCTTCCTTTCTTTTTACAAACTTTATTTCACAACATTGTCATAGTTCACTTTCTAATAACACATGCACTGGGACACAGTTTAACATTCTGGGAAAGCAGTTGCTGAGTGTCTTCCAGGCAGGAGAGAAGACGTGGTCACTCCAGGGCCGATGCATTCCTGAGGCTTTCAGGCAGCAAGGACCAGATTCACCAGTGTCGTCCAACTCCAGTTTTACTTAGAATTCCTTTGTTTGGGCCATCAGTCCTCATTTAATGCCAAATTTTCACTAGAGGCTCCCTGTTCTTCCAAATGAGTTCATGACCATAACTAATATACCATACTAGAGGCCCGGTGCACGAAATTCGTGCACGGGGGTGTGTGTCCCTCAGCACAGGCTGCACCCTCTCCAATCTGGGACCCCTCGAGGGATGTCTGACTGCCCATTTATCGGGCAGTCGGACATTCCTCACACAATCCAGGACTGCTGGCTCCCAACTGCTCACCTGCCTGACTTCCTGATTGACCCTGACCGCTTCTGCCTGCCAGCCTGATCACCACCTTACCACTGCCCTGCCAGCCTGATTTATGCCTAACTGCTCCCCTGCCAGCCCGATTGCCCCTAACTGCCCTCCCCTGCTGGCCTGGTCACCCCTAACGGCCCTCCCCTGCCAGCCTGGTCACCTCTAACTTCCCTCACCTGCCGGCCTGGTCCCCCCCAATTGCCCTCCCCTGCAGGCCTGGTCCCCCCCAACTGCCCTTCCCTGCCTACCTGGTCACCCCTAACTGACCTCCCCTGCCAGTCTCATCACCCCTAACTGCTATCCCCTGCTGGTCTGGTCCCCCCAACTGCCCTCCCCTGCAGGCCTGGTTGCCCCCCCAACTGTTCCCCCCTGCAGGTCTGGGTCCCCCCCAACTGCCCTTCCCTGCAGGCTCAGTCGTCCCCAACTTCCCTCCTCTGCCAGCCTGGTCACCCCTAACTGCCCTCCCCTGATGGCCAGATTGCTCACACTGCCCTCCCTTGCAGGCCTGGTCCCTCCCAACTGCCCTCCCCTGCTGGCCATCTTGTGGCAGCCATCATGTGTCCACATGGGGGCAGCCATCTTTGACCACACGGAGGCAGCCATCTTGTGTGTTGGAGTGACAGTCAATTTGCATATTACTCTTTTATTAGATATGATTCCAAAGAGAGATTCCCCAAGATGTGCTGCAGGATCAAAACATTTCCATCCCAGGATCATTCCTACTATATCCATGACAATAATGGCTTTTAGGGCAGTCCCTGTGGTGAACGTGAACATTGGAAGAAAGATAATGGCGAGCCTCCCCTCTGGGATCTTAGTGAAGACCTCTGTAAGGACTGTCATGATTGCTCCTAATGCTCCAAGTGATGGTCCATGTCTTCCTGGAGGCACTTTACACACATAACTAAAAAAATTGAAAATAACACCTGCACATAAGTACACTGACTGCCATGAACTGCTCTTGACCCAGTATGTTCACTATGTTGGAGGAGAAGCACCACAAAACATACATATTTGCTGCATGTGAAACAAAGAGAAATGACTGAATGTAGACAGCAACATTGGAAAACAAAGGTCCTTTGAGGCTGGATTAGATGTGAACTCTCTGATCATTCCCTGCTGTGAAGAAGGCACTCTCCATAAACAGAATACAAAAACATTTGCAGCTATGATACCTATCAATAATCTGCTGGCCATCACTTAGGTTATTCAACCACTGGAAAAAAAAAAGGCATTACAAGAGTCCTTATAGGATAGGGAGAAGGTTAAAAGACTGTTTCTTATACAGGAGGAATCAAAGCACTTCTCTTGTATGCTTCTCTGTGGGAAGCCACCCCTTGCCAATACTGTCAGTGCTCCAAGGAACGCGGAAGGCCGATGGACCTTGGGCATTAGCAGGGCTGACGCTAAGTACCAAATGTTGTGTTGAGATAGTGGTTGCTCAAGGAAATTCCTTAACCTGATAATCCTTTTACTGTTTATGAAACTTTACCTTTGATATGCATGTATGCATTGCTAAAGGGCAAATGTGTAGTCAAGTAAATAAAAGGTGGACCAGGCCAGAAGTCGATGTGTCTCTTCAAGAAAGAGGCTCTACCTGGTCCCCAATGCCTTCTAAATTCATATTTCTTGTAAAGCATTTTCATTTGTGCATTGGCCCCTCCTTCAGATCCTGAACCCCACCATGAAGGTCGTGGCACTTCACCACTTGTTCCTGTGTCTGATTTTCCATGTTCAACCTTCCTGGGTGCTTTTCAGAATACACATTTTTGCTGAGTAAAAAAGTTAAACCAGCAGCTGTGCTGCTGTGGCCAGGCCAGGGGCACAGGGAGCAGCTGTGGACACCCCCCCCAGCCCCCTCACCCCCCAGGGCAGCACCATCCTCTCTGCACCCAGCCTCTCCATGCCATCTTCCCCCCAGCAAGCTGTCTTAATGGATATTGACAAACTAGCTAATCTCAGCCAACATAATATTAAAGTAAAAGAACAAAGTTGGAGGACTAACACTCACCGACTTTAAGACTTAACTATAAAGCTAAGTAATAAAAACAGTGTGACATTAGTGAAAGAATAGACAAATAGAAAATGGAACAGAAAATGAGCCCAGAAATAGACTCATATGAAATAGTCAACTGAACTTTGACAAAGAACGAAAGTCAATACAATGAAGCAATGATAGTCACTTCAACGAATGGTTCTGTAACAACTGAACATTCACTTGCCAAAAAATATTTCTAAATATAGGCTTTGCATCTCTTGCAACAATTAACTCAAAGTGCAAGGCAGACCTAATATGTGAAATTACACAACTCCTTGAAGTTAACGTTGGAGAAAACCAAATGATTTACGGTATGTTTGACATACAACAAAGGCACAATCCATAAATAACTAATTGATAAGTTGGACTTCATTAAAAACTTCTGTGTTTTTTAAATTGCCAAGATAATGAGTAGATAATCCACAGAATGGGGTAAATATTAGCAAAAGAAACATCTGATAGAAGACTGGAATTCAAAATCCTATCTAATAATAAAGTAATATGCAAATTAGGTGTCACTCCGTGACAAAATGGCGGCCCCCATACCCACAAGATGGCGGCGCCCAGTCCCCTCAGCCCCGCTGCTGGAGTGTCTGGCCTGTCCCACCAGCAGAGCACTGAGAGCAGGGCATGGTTGCTTCCTTAGTGCTGCGGCAGTGGGAAGCCGCCAGGCCCTGTACATATGGAGCCGGCGGAGGAGCAGGGCCTGTCGCCACAGCGATCAGGAAGCCGCCAGGAGCCGGCAGAGAAGCAGGGCCTGTAGCTTTGGTGATGGGGAAGCCGCCAGGAGCCGGCAGAGGAGCAGGGCCTGTCACATGCGGCGATCGGGAAGCCCAGGAGCCAGCGGAGGAGCAGGGCCTGTCGCCGCCATGCCCTGTGCCCACAGAGCCGGCTGAGGAGCAGGGCCTGTCGCCATGGCCATCGGGAAGCCACCAGGAGCTGGCGGAGGAGCAGGGCCTGTTGCCATGGCAATCGGGAAGCTGCCAGGCCCTGCGCACACGGAGCAGGTGGAGGAGCAGGGCATGGAGTCTTCCCGACGGTCGCTGAGGCGATCAGGAAGACTCCAGTGCCAGCAGAGCAGGGCATGGTGGCTTCCTTAGTGGGGCAGTGGCAAGGAAGTCCCCAGACATGGCAGACAGAGCCCAGACAGCGGGGCTTGGGGGCTTCCTTAGTGGGCAGTGGTGGTGGGAACACCCCCAGGCCCCGCAGACTGAGCCTGGACAACAGGGCATGGGGGCTTCCTTAGTGTGTCCATGTCTGGGAAGCCCCCAGGCCTGACAGACAGAGCACACTGCAGGGCATTGGGGCTTCCTTCACATGGCACATGGCGGCAGCAGGCAGAGAGCGACAGCAGGGCATGGGGGCTTCATCTCCATGGCTGCAGGGAAACCTCCAGGCCCCGCAGAGAACAGAGAACCATGGGAGTGGGCCTAAGCCATCAGTAGGATATCCTCTGAGAGCTCCTGGATTGTAGAGGGTGCAGGTTGGGCTGAGGGACCCCCGTGCACGAATTTCGTGCACCGGGCCTCTAGTATATATATAAAACTCTTAAAACACAATAGTAAGAAAAGAAACAACCTGATTAAAAAATGGGTTCAAGAACTTAACAGACACCACACTAAAGATTTACAGATAGCAAATAAGGATTTAAAAAGATTCTCCAGATCATGTCTTCAGGAAAATAAAAATTAAAACAACTTTGAAATACCACTATGCATCTATAAGAATGATAAAATCCCAAACACCGTCAACACCAATTGCTGGTAAGAATGTGGGGCAACATAAACTCTCATTCATTGCTGATGGAAATGCAAAGTGGCACAGTGACTTTGGAAGAGTTTGGAGATTTCATATGAAGTCAAACATACTCTTCTAATGTAATCCAGTAATTCTATTCCTTGATATATTCCCAAAGTGGCTGAAACTTATGTCCATGCAAAAATGTGTGCACAGATGTTTATATCAGTTTTATTCACTATTGCCAAAACTTAAAAGCAACCAATATGTTCTTCAGTAAATGAATTGAAAAACTGTTATAACCTGATAATGGATTATTTTTCAGTTATCAAAAGAAATGAGCTTTCAAGCCATGCAAAGGCATGGAAGAACCTTACATGTACAGTACCAAGTGAAAGAAGTAAATTTGAAAAGGCTATATACTATGTGAATCCAACTATATGATAGTCTGGAAAAGATAAATTATGAAGAGAGTAAAATATCAGCGTTTTCCAAGGGTTTGTTGGGGGAGGGATGTTGAGGGATGTTGATAACAGGGAGGGCTATGCATTGATGGGGCTCAAGGATCTGGGGGATTTCTATATCTTCCCCTCAAATTTTGGTGAACCTAAAATTGCTCTAAAGTAAGGTCTTAGTAAAAGATTATGTATAATACAAGCAGGATACTAAAAAATAGATAGCATAATTATTCTAAACATCTTAGAATCATTTGGCATACTAGCACTCATTGCATTAATTAAATTTAAAATATTTTTTAAAATTAATAAAACCAAAAGTTGGTTCTTTGAAATCAACATAGCTGTCAATTCCTTGGCTAGAATTACCAAGTACAAAGAGAGAGATGACTTAAATTAACAAAATTAGGAATAAAAGAGAAGTCATTAACATTGATCATACAGGATAAGGTGGCATTACTGTATAATTCTACCAAACATTCAAAGTATAAACAGTAAATGACATTTATGAGAAAATAGAAGAGGATAAAATTATATTCATCTTATTATATAAGGCCTGATGCCAAAATTAGATAAACCCATAACTGAAGAATAAAACAAAACTATAGGTCAATATACTTTATGAATATAGGTGCAAAAAATCCTCAATGAAATATTATTTAAAAAATCCAGCAGGATATAAAGGAAAGTTTATATACTATGACCAAATGAGGTTTAAATCAATTCAGGTAATTTAATATTATTGCAATAAAAGACAAAACCACATGATCATCCCAATAAATGAAGGAAAAAATTGAAATATATAAACCCCTGTCTAAGATTTAAAAGTCTTAAATTCTGGATGCAAGTTAATCTCTTCAACCTGATACAGGACATTTATGAAAAACCCACAGTTAACATCATAATTAAGTTGAGTGGCCTTAGCATATCATTAGCATATTATGCTTTGATTGGTTGAACAGCTGACTGGATGACCAGACACTTAGCATATTAGGCTTTTAGTATATGGTTGTTCAAAAATTTATAGAAACATAAAATGCATTAGAGGTTGCCTGTGTTTGGAAATAGAATAGGGATTAATTATAAAAGGGTATGAAAAATTTCATTGGGTGAATGAAAAAATTCTACAACAGGTTTATGTGATGGTTTTATAACTCAGTAAAATTTTTAAAATATTCAAATTCATATTTTAAATTGATTAATTTTATGATATGCAAAATGTAGTTTAATAATGTTAGAAATAGAATGAAACCTCCCATAATGATTGTACATTTATCCAATTTTAGACAGTTTAAAGCTATATCACATGATGTATACAAACAGCTTCTTGTGGCCTGACCCTCTTTCTGTCTTTCCTCTTTCTCTAGTAATGTTACTTGCTATAAAGTGTACTTTTACTGAAGTTATAATAATACTCTATTTTTGTTAATTATTGCATGGATATATGATATTCCATTATTTTATTGTCAAAATTCCTGTGTCCTTATATTTAAGATGAGTTTCTTATGTGCAGCTGTCTCCTGCATAATGGTGTTTTGGTAAAAAAAAAAAGGGGGGGGCTACAAATGCTACTGTAATCTCATAAGATTATAATGGAACTGGAAAAGTATCACCTAGTGTCATTGTAGCCGTGGTAATGACATAGTGTAATACATTACTTCCATGTTTGTGGTGATGCTAATGTAAACAAACCTACTGCACTGCCACTATAAAAAAGCATAGCCCATACAATTATGTACACTACATAGTACTTGATAATGATAATAAATCACTATGTAACTAGTTTATGCTATACTTTTTGTCATTATTTTGTTTTATATTATTTATTTTGGAAGCATGTAGTTTATTTACTCAGTAGATATGGTTTCAATATGATTTTTCATTATTTTAGAATGTACTCTTTTCTACTGATAAAAAATATGTGTTGTAAAACAATATTCTGTGTCATGGCAGCAGCAGCCTTGCACATCTTATGCTTATTCCATCTCTTGATTGCAACATTTTTTTATGAGCTATTTAAACTCATGTTGTTTTGTAGAGTACTATGTTGTAAGGCTTGTAGTGAAGGAACAATAGGCTGTACCATAAAGCCTAGGTGTGTAGTAGGCTATACCATCTAAGTTTGTGTAAGTGCACTCATGATGTTCTCACAATGAGAAAATCACCTACAGATGCATTTCTCAGAAGGTATCCCCATTGTTAGACTGTTCATTACTATAGTTGATTTTTTTTCCTAATGTGGTGATCTGCTCTTTGTCTTTAATTGGAGTTTTTAGATTATTTTCATGTATCTTAGTTGCCTAAAATTTAAGTTTACATCTACCATCTTACTATTTATCTTCTGTTGGTCCTACATGTATTATATTCCCTTTTTCTCCTTCTTTGTTTCATTTCTTTTCAAAGATTTTATTTTCTACTTTTTCTTTATATCAGCTTTCTAATCATTTAGTCTTTTGCTATTTATTTAGTGGTCACCTTAGTCATTACGATAATTCTTCTTGAATTATTAAAGCCCAAAAGACATATTAGTGTGTTTACCAATTTCCAAAAAATTAAAGGATTTTAAACTTCTTCAAATACATTTAATTACATATTTTTGTGACATTATGGTCAACTATTTAAATATATATATATTTTAGCACTTGTAAGGCAGTTTTAACATTGGTTCTTGCCCTAGCCAGTTTGGCTCAGTGAATAGAGTGTTGGCCTGCGGACTGAAGGGTCCCAGGTTTGATTCCAGTCAAGGGCACATGCCTGGGTAGTGGGCTCGGTCCAACGTGCAGGAGGCAGCCAATCAATTATTCCCTCTCATCATTGATGTTTCTACTCTCTCTTCCTCCCCCTTCCTCTCTGAAATCAATAAAAGTAATTTAAAAAACCCACATTGGTTCTCAGTCCACTTTCTGATTATTTCACCACATTCATAGTTTTTCCAGAGAACTTACAGTAAAAACTGGTATTTAAAGTTCCTTAAGATCTTCAGAATTTGTCTTTCTCTTTTTCCCACTGCCTTCTGTCCTTCATCTGATCTCTGCAGTTTTGTGTCTGTCATTAATCTACTGTAACTCATAACACAGAATTCCTGGTATTTTACTAGTATTGTGAAAGATCATATGCAAAATCATTTTCTTTTTTATTTATTTATTTGGTTTTGTTTGTTATCCTAATAGCTCAACTGATTTTTTAGGCTTTTTGAGGAGATTAAAACATTTATGTTGTTACCTCCACTTTGCCCAAACCAGACAGGTTTACTTTTTTTCTCAATTTTAATTGTATTAACCCACACCATGTAAAAGATGACAAAAAATAGCAATATAAAATATTAAGTGGTTATATACCCTACTCAAATGACAGTAATATACAGTATGATAAAGCCCATGTCCTTTAATATGTTTTGATTACTGCTTTATTTTTACGTTACTTTACTAAATTCCAAGTTGATTTATAAAAGTGTAAATTTTATGCTTGATTTTTTAATAGCCTTTGAAGCAAAGCATGAGAGAGCATGCCTAATTTGAGGTTATATGAAAGATATGTTATAACACAAGTTAAACCAGTGTCAATATTGAATTTTAAGTACATATTAATCTTCTCTCTCAATACCTTTGACAAATTCATTGCAAGGTATCCTACAAAGACATTTTTACTCCAAGTCAAGCTGAGATTTTTTTCTGAACTAATAAATTGCTAATTGTGTTGGAGTGTAAGTCAGCTTTCTAAAGAAAGGGTAGTAGTTATGAAGTGAGAAAAATCTCACTGTAGTGTTATAAATTTATCATCAGTAAATTAACCTTTTGCACTAGGATGTCGAGTGTGATTCGACACGGTTAGCATTAGAATAAAGGAATCGAGAAAAAAGCAAACGAGTGCAAAGGGTTGTGTCATGACATTTTAACATTTTATTTAGTCCCACCATAGATATGTTCTGGGACTCCACACAACTCAACAAATGTACCAACACTTGTGTGAGAACCTACTCCACAGTATGCAAATGCTTAGGGATTTATTTTACAACTAAGTCAAAATATAAGGTGTTCAACTTATGAACTGTTTTTTTTAAATGAATATTTCCTAAAAATTGTATTTTGCATAACATGTAGATATAATCTAGTGACTTTACTTTCTATTGGGTAAGTTCTAAATTTAGTTGCTATGTACTTGACAAATACTTTGAAACAAGTGCTTACCCAGCTACTATGAGTAAATAAATGTCTTGAGTACATTGCTCTCTATATCCAATATGCTATAAAGATACATGTTTGTCATTATAAACTGATAATCTTAATAGAGAACATATGCTATCAAATTCAGAGCAATGCCATTTTAATAAGTCCCAAGGTACCCAACTGGTTAATTAAATATCAAATAATTTCTAAAATCACTAAGTGACATTTAGTTAGAGCACTAATTGATATTATAATTTTTATCCTTATGTTCTTTCATATTAATAAAATCTCTAAAGCTGTATGTCAAAGAATAAAATAAATTATATAATATAGGTTGTTAATAATAATAATATAGTTCTTATTGTCATATATTTTATTCACCTATTGTCCTGATCATCTTAAGTCTTTTAAAATAAATACTTTCATCAATTTATAATAACTCTAATTTATTAAAGTAATTTAAGGTTTTAGTTCTTCTTAAATTTACATTTCAATTAGGATATTAGGAAGTCTATCTCCTGTTTTAGAAATACTTAATATGTGATATGATGTGTGCTCTATATGCACACACAGTTCAGCATGTTTCTAAATTATACATTTTTTAGAAGAAGCTTGAAGTCAGAGCTGTACTGAACTTACCGGGAACAGGGGGTGGATATTGTCATTAGGATATAACTAAAAAAGTCACATCTATAAAGCAATCAAACAGCTATTTGTTGACTGACAGGAAAAACCATGTATTATATGTAGATGATAAGTAATATATACTAATAAATGGGTAATATGCTAATTAGACTGGGTTGACTGGACATCTTTCGGACATCTGACTTCCTTCCGGACAGTTAGGGGGTGGCCAGGCCAGCAGGGGAGCAGTTAGGGGGCGACCAGGCTGGCATGGGGGCAGTTAGGGGACAATCAGGCCAGTAGGGAGGTCGTTAGGGGCAACCAGGCCAGTAGGGGGGCAGTTAGGGGGCTACCAGGCTGGCAGAGGGCAGTTAGGGAGTGTCCAGGCCAGCAAGGGGGAAGTTAGGGGGCAACCAGGCTGGCAGGGGGTAGTTAAGGGGGACCAGGCCAGCAGGGGATCAACCCCAGGCCAGTTAGGGTTGATCAGGACAGCAAGCAGAGATAGTTAGGAGTGATCAGGCTGGCAGGTTTAGTGGTTAGGGGTGAGCAGGCAGGCTGGCAGGGAAGCAGTTAGGAGGCAGCAGTCCTGGATAGTAAGAGGGATGTCCAACTGTTGGTTTAGGCCCCATCCTTGTGGCAATTGGACATCCCCCAAGGGGTCCCAGATTGGAGAGGGTTCAGGCCGGGCTGAGGGACAGCCCCCATGTACAAATCTCATGCACTGGGCCTCTAGTCTATATATATAAAAGCCTAAGTGACTGTTCTACTGCTTGACTGCTCGACTGCTTAACTGGTTGACTGGTAGCTGTGACACACACTGAACACCAGACACTCAATGCAGGACCTGTCCCCTGGTGATCAGTGTGCTCCCACAGCGGGAGCACTGCTCAGCTGACCAACAGGCAACAGACGCTGGGCTCATGGCTGACAAGTGCAGCTAAGTGGCAACAGCGGTGTGAGCCTCTCCCACAGACAATACCCCTGTTCGCCCCTCCCCTATCTGAACTGGGACTGGGATTGGAACCTGCATCGGGGTTGACTGGGCGTGAGCCCACAGCCACTTCTTGGTCATGGGCATGCTGGTATTGCCCTAGGATGGGCGCATGGAAATCATAGCAGAGCAGCTGCAAGCCTACCGAGTAGTGACAGTGACAGTCGCAGTGAGGCCAAGATGAGCGGAAGCAACCCAGCACCAGGCCCGGGCTCAGGTTCCTAACTGGCCACCTGCTGCTTTGTGGTTTCAGCTGATCCCTGCAGGCCAGCCCGAAGGACCCCACTTGTGCATGAATCCGTGCACTGGGCCTCTAGTATATATCATAACTATAACTGTATTTCAGCCTACTTTTATTAGGAAACTGACAAATTAGCCAGAGATTGTTACTAGCAAATATTCAAGACAATGATGGCCAGAAAACTGTTTGAGGAAAACAAAATATTTCAGTAAATACCAAAAATGACTCCTCCAGAAAATGAGAAAGTCTAAAAAAACTCAGAGGGAATAATTTACAACTATCACAGATTTGGGAAAATTATAGTAATCTTGGATAAAAGAAAGTAGAGTATAGCTTGTCCCTTTGTATTGTTATGCAATCATGGATATCAAATTATAACTATGATATCCCAGGGTTCAATTATAAAGATAAAAAATTTATGTAGGCTTTTGTAGAAAGATTAAATGTAACATCAACAATTGTACTTAATTAACAGAAATTTCAAAAGAATCCATTAAAAACAGATGAATTAAAGGTCATTCTGAGACAGTAATTTTAACTTTCACATTCAGGTGATGAATCTACATTTGAAATAGATATTATTTAACATTAATAAAGTTCATATTTAGTTAATTTTATAGAAAAAGTTTCAAGCTGAAACCAGTTTGGCTCAGTGGATAGAGCGTCAGCCTGTGGACTGAAAGGTCCCAGGTTTGATTCCGGTCAAGGGCATGTACCTTGGTTGCGGGCACATCCCCAGAGGGGGGTGTGCAGGAGGCAGCTGATCTATGTTTCTCTCTCATCGATGTTTCTGGCTCTCTATCCCTCTCCCTTCCTCTCTGTAAAAAATCAATAAAATATATTCAAAAAAAAAAAAAAAGAAAAGAAAAAGTTTCAACATGCCAACTTAAATTCCAGATGGTTTTAATAGCATTGATTGCTGAAAGAACATGCCATTATAGGCAATCTATCTATATAAAGAGGTAATATGCAAATTAGGCTGGGACTCTGTAATCGGTCACAACCAGACAGGAGGAAGTTGCATGCACAGGTGAGGCCCAAAGCGGAGACAAAGACAGAGGCAGGGGGGCCTACCTGAGCCGGCGCAGCAGTCTGGCAGCCCTGGAGAGGACACAGGTGGAGGGGCCAGGGGACACTGCAAGTCAGGCATGGGTCCCGGCCCCCCACGGCACCGGTCTGGCCTGACTCCTGTGGTGGCCGGAGCTGCACGAGTCAGGTGCGGATCCTGGCCACCTGCAGGGTGCCTTCTCACCTGGTGGGAGGCGCCTCCTTGCGTGATGTCAATCGTACGCTGGGCCTCTAGTATTCCATAAAATAAAACATCTGGAGAATTCATAAAAAATACACTAGCATGGGTAAAAGATAATCAAGTTCTAAATTGTGTCATGCACACTACATACAAAGGACTTCAAAAACAAGAGTTTACAATAAAAAAATGCTTCAACAACACTTTTACCATCCCTTGTAGAATTTTACAGTTTAGACAGCCTGTTAATTCTTCCACCAACTTTAAACATTCTTCCATTGTACATCTGCACTTTGCAATTCCTCAAGTTCTACTAGTAATTCCGTTAAGTGACAAGATGACTGCTTAATTGTGTTTTGAGTATTCTCTGAGAGGTAAACGAAGTACACCTATATAATTTGAGCATGTAAAATATTAAATAAGGGAACAAATATCTACATATGTGCACATAAAATGCACATGCACATATACATTAACACATAAGAATGAATGGTGTACATTGGTTTTATAAAGTGTTGAACTTGATCAGTAAAATATACCATCACTGATTTATATATTATACTTTTCTATAAATAGATAAATAAAAACATGTGGATCATTAGAAAGCTCATGTATAAATCAAAATATACGTAATTATTTAGTATATGAAAATGTTAAAATTGAATGTAGTGGATGAAGGTTACTTTATTTCAAAAATAATGATGGCACACATGGATAAAAATATGAATGTTTAGTTATATACAAAATAAATTTTTTAGATTCAGTTTTTTAATGTGAAACTGTAATAAAGATAAAATATTAGAGAAAAACTTGGGACACTATGTATTATAGTTTAATATAACAATTTACCTAGAAATTTTAAATTCTATATAAATCCATATACTTAAAAACTATTTAATAATATTTATCTTTTTTTAGCCACAAAAAAGGTAAAATAGTACAATAATATAGAATTCATATGAAGTATACTTTATAACCACGATGTGATGGATTTCATAATTAATAATAAAATTACTCAAAAACTTCAAAAAAATCACTTATGGTTTAAAAGTATTATTTACAAGATAATCATGGTAACACTGAATATCAAAATATATAAGACAAAATAAAAATTATTCCCAAAGTCAAATTCACAGTTTTAAATAATTTCTTTATTATTTATTAAATAAAGAATAAAAATCCCAAAATATTAAATCAGGAACTTAGATTATAGACAGTATAATATAGGTAAAGGTAATGAGGGCAATAATTCATAAATATAATCAGATAAATAAGAAAATAGATAATGGTATAAGCACAGGTATAGATTATAAGTAACTAAAAATATTTCATTGAGAAAAATTGAGGATAAAACCAAATATCTAGTTAATTTTATAGAGGAAAGAAAAACATCCAATATCAGAGATAAAAAACAGTATATTATAGATAAAAATGTCATTATTATTATTTTAAGAACACTATTTAAACATGTAAAACTATGTAAAATTTTAAAATAAAATTCACATTGCCAATGTAGATTCAAAAATAATTACTTGAACAATCAAGGAATTAGCATTACTGCTGGAAGCAGATTATTTGTTGCTAATCCACATTAATATTTATAAAACATATAATTAGGCATAGAATATAATTTATTACAGAGGGGGAAATCAAGTGGTACTATAGAGCTATAATAAAGAGGTGTCCAAATATAATTGCTTAAAGATACATGTTTCAATCTTATGGTAAAGATTGAAAGAGTGATGTTCATAATGGCGTTGCACTCTGCTCTATATTAATTCAGAGACCTTGATTCCTTTCATTTTGTTGTTCCTCCTCTTAGGGTGTTGTCCTCATCTGCATGATTAAAGCTGAGTCACAAAGATATCCATGCTCCAGATTATGTAAAGTATCCATCATACCTGTAGCAGAAACCTCAAAATAACACTCAACCAAATGGACAAAATCAAATAAAAAGCCTAAATAATCTTATCTTCATAATATGAGAGATGACACAAACTATTTGAAGTATGAGTTTAATTTGAAAGAGAATTACACATAAATATACAAAAACAATAAAATTATACATAAAAAAGAACATTTTGAAATTATAGTTTGTAAAATACCACTGAAATTTCACAATGAAAATCTGAAAATCTATACTAATAAAAGGGTAATATGCAAATTTGTCATGACACCCTAACAGTAACAACTGAACAGCAGGCTGTGTGGGACGACAAGGCCTGCAGAGGGGTTACTGAGGGGCGACCAAACTACTGAGCAGCAGGCTGCATGGGGTGACCAGGCCGGCATGGGGGCAGTGAGGGGTGACCAGGCCAGCAGGGGACCAGTGAGGGATGACCAGAGCAGCAGAGGGGGACAGTGAGGGGCAACCTGGCTGGTAGGGGGGGGAAGTTGGGGGCGACCAGGCTGGCAGGGGGGAAGTTGGGCACCCAGGCTTGCAGGGGGGGCAGTGAGAGGCAACCAGGCCAGCAGGGAGGGCAGTTAGGGGCAACCAGGCCAGCATATGGGAGCAGTGAGAGGCGACCAGGCTGGCGGGGGAGGCAGTTAGGGGCAACCAGGCTGGCAGAGGTGTCGGTTGGGGGCAACCAGGCTGGCAGGGGGGGGCAGTTAGGGGTGATAAGGCAGGCAGATAGGTGAGCAGTTAGGAGCCAGCAGTCCTGGATTGTGAGAGGGATGTCCCAGATTGGAGAGGGTCCTGGCTGGCCTGAGGGTACCCCCTCCTACCCGTGCATGAATTTCGTGCACCGGACTTCTAGTATGATAATAAAATTAACCATAAATTGGTAGGTACTTTGTGAATAAATTAATAAAACATTATTGAGGATCATAATACCACTATGATCAAAAGACTTGAGTATATGAGGAGCCCTTCCAATTTCCTGAATGAAAAATGTGAATAAATATATGTTAAATGTAAAAGGAATAAAGTTAAAAAATACTGCATACTATTTGTTTTATTCTCTTTGGGCTGTGATAAAATTATATATATATATATATATATATATAAGTAGACTTAAAAACAGCATAAATATATATATATATATGAGTAGACTTAAAAACAGCATAAATTTATGGCTTACAGTCCTGAAGTCTGAAAGTACAAAATCAGGGTATCTGCATGGTCAGGTAAGAGCTCTCTTTTAGGTTGTGAACTTATCAGTATACTAGAGGCCCCATGCATGAAATTTGTGCAAGCAGCTTGGCCCCCACTGCCACAGCCCTGCGCACCTCAGCTTCATCAGGAAGGTCATTTGGAAGGACATCTGGTCTAATTAGCACATTATGCTTTTATTATTATAGATCTGAACATGGTAGAAGAGGCAAAGGAGCTCACTTAGGGTTGATTTATTTACTTACCTATTTATTTATTTTTAAATATATTTTTATGGATTTCAGAGAAGAAGGGAGAGGGAGAGAGAGATAGAAACATCAATGATAAAAGGGAATCATTGGTCAGATGTCTCCTGCACACCCCACACTCGGGACTGAGCCCACAATCCGGGCATGTGCCCCAACTGAGAATCGAACCATGACTTCCTGGTTCATAGGTCAATGCTCAACCACTCAGCCATGTTATCCAGGAGCATTTATCTCATTTATGAGGGCTCCACCTTCATGACCTAATCTTTCGCCAAAAGTCCCAGGTACAAACACCATCATTTTGGCATTAGGATTTCAACATGTGAATTTGGGTGGATTAAACATTCAGATCATAGCAGTATTGTATTTAACAAGTTGTCTGCTATAAATCTGTGTTATTTTTATAAGTAAAAATATAAAATGTTCAAAATAAGTTTAATTTCTTATGAGTAAATAATCATGCATACTTTTATGAGACTGTAGGAAACTAAAGGATTCTACTGGACTTTCTGACAAAAAACTGCAATCATTTTTTTAGCCAAGAAAATAAGCCCTAAGTATTTAGTTACTATGGTATATGAATTGTATTTTTCCCCATGTTAGATATATACCACCTCATTAAGTGGCCATGTTCTTTTTCTCTTGTGCCCTGATCACACCTAGCCATTAAAGTGGGGAAAAAACTTGCTAGGGTTTTAGATGATGATGGCCAATAGTTGAGATCTTGCTTAATGATATTTACACATAAATTGAAAACTTGAGCAAAGCAAAATGGCCTTCAGTTATCTACTACAAGCATTTCTTGAAGGAGGTAGTGGTGTGAGGAATAGGTAAATATTTTGAAACAGTTGGGCTTTTCAAATTCTCTTAAATTTAGTTTTTAGATAATCATATTAATAATTTATGCATCAAGTACTGCAATGAAATATCTAGAAATGTCTTAAAATGTCAAAGGTTGAATCATTTCAATAAAAGTTATGATCCCTTTTATAACAATGATAACACTCCAACCCTTTTGGTTTGCTATCCAGAGCAACAATAAATCTATATTTCAGAAATACTAACAATCCTATATACTAGTAATAAAAGGCTAATATGCAAATTGTCCCCTGGACCAGGAGTTCATCCAGGAATTGGACCAGGGGGTGGAGCCAGCCTGCAAACTGCCTGCAGCCCCTCCCCCTGGCTGGCCCCTCACCCTATCGGCCCCCACACCCCAATCAGGGTGGGCCGGCTGGACCCCACCCATACACAAATTCATGCACTGGGCCTCTAGTCCATTAAATGTAAAGGAGAGCTTGAAATATGTGCCAAGCTCCCCAATGAAAAATCAGAATGAAGGAAAACTCACTAATTAAAGACACTATTTTACATCTCTTATTAATGAACAATTTGTTGGTGAAATAATTGAAAAACAGGTGTTAGTGGAATAAGAAAGGACACTTTAGAAAAATTATAAAGATAATTTTCACTAAGAACTTTGAAATATGTGCTTTAATCAAATATGGCAGCATATGAAGTGTGGGTAAATCCATTTTTTATAAAAATTATCTAAATCACATTTTAGTCTCTCTGCTATAGAGATTCAAATCACCCAGAAAATAAGGATATAGGAAGATGAAAGGAGTCTTACTATTTTTCAAAGGGCAGGAATACTTACTATTTAAACAATAAACTATTGTGATAGCAAGTTGCCTGTTAACTGAAATATGGAATTCTATGTCTTTCCCTAGGATTGTATAACTTACAAAAACAAAGAGGTCTGTGAGATGGGTTAACATTCAAAACTTTTTATTCTAGCACTAGAAGCCCGTTGCACAAAGATTCGTGCATAGACCTTCCTTCACCTGGTTGCTGGCACCAGTTTTCCACCGGCACCATTTTTCCTCTGGCACCTGGGACCCCGACCTTGGCTCTGGCCACCTGCCGATTGGAGCACCTCCCGCCGGCGAAAATGGCCACCCAGAGTGCCGCTGCCTGCGCCTTCCGCTGGCCCCATCGGTCCACCCTCAGCGGCCACCCCGAGTCCCACCGCCCGCGCCTTCCGCCGGCCCCACCGGTCCCCGCTCAGTGGCGTGGCGGCCAATTGCGCCGGCAGGAGGCACAGGGGGTGGGGACTTGCGAGTCCCCACCGCCCGCGCCTTCCGCTGGCCCCATGGGTCACCGTTCAGCGGCGCGATCGGTCCCCGCTCAGCAGCCCAGGGGCCAATCGCACCGGCAGGAGGAGCGGGGAGCGGGGACTCGCAAGTCCCCGTCCCCAACGCCTCCCGCCAGCCCAATCGTGGGTGTAGCAGAGTGATGGTTAATTTGCATATTAGCCTTTTATTATGTAGGATGAGGGTGGACAAGTACATAATGGATGATACTTACTAGGCAGGTATTATGCACAAGACATCATAAGGCATCCAAATAGGAGAAGAGAGGGTCCCTATATTAAAAACTGAGGGGTACAGGGTAAAGGAAGTAAATGGTAACAAAGAGGGACATGTGTAATACTTTCAACAATAAAGATAAATTAAAAAGAACAAAACAAAGAAAACAAAACTTAGAATCTAATAAAAAAAATAGGTACCAAATAGTCATCTCTGTTCTTTTCCTTTTCTAAAACTATCATATTTAACTCATAAGTAATGCCTGTCATTTTTACTTTTACCATAAACCAATTAAGTGCATTTGTATAGCTTCTGGCTTCTGGCAATTATGAATAAAGCAGCTAAACACATCACATTCTTGTATAGAGTCTTTTGTATCAATTTTTAGTGTGAAGTTATTTTTATATTTTTTGTAATACTAAAATATGTTTCTAGTTTAGTACTCTATAAGAGAAATTTCTGAAATGATGACAATGATCACTGCACTTTTCAGTGGGGAATACTAGTCATGTATAGCTCCTGTGCTTTTGAAATGTGGCTAATTAGCAACGGAAGTGGCGTTTTAATTTTAACTTTAATTGATGTAAATTTAAATAGTCATAAGAGACTTGGCTACCACATTGGACAGTGAATCTCTACCCATTCCCTATATTAACATCCCTGCATTTTTGGTTCTGTGTGTCTGGAAAACTTTCCTTCACTTTTTCTGTAGGGTTAATACCTGCCCACCTTTAAAATCTCAGCTCATATATTAGCATGAAAGTAATGCAGATTATCAGTGACCACCTTTGCTTAAATTAGCCATCATCCCCACTCACATTTTCTGTCCCTTTCATTGCAGCATAAGCTCCATGAAAACAAATGGGTATGCTGTTCTTCTGTACTACTGTATTTCAAGAGGTTAACATGGAGTTTGATGCAGAGTAGGCACTTAGTAGTTTAATTATTGAACAGATTACTAAATGATTAGACAAATGTGTGATATTTGTAGTACAAAACACCTTTAGAACACCAGAAGTACAGAAAATATTGCTAAGGAATTTGAAGTGGAAAATAAAATTAAGCATATTGGGAAATTCTGTATGGAGAAATTGGTTTTCACCTACCTTGACCTGATGACAGAAAATTTTGTTGTTTTGTGAAGATGGGTTACAGTCTACAAATAATAAAACCTCCCCTCTTCAGTGTAGAGTTCTGAGTTTTGACATATATATTGTTATTAACCATCACAATAATCAATATATAGATCATTTCCATCACCCTAAAATATTCCATTATGCTCTTTATAGTCAACTAGAGGCCCAGTGCACAAAATTCATGCATGGGGGGTCCCTCAGCCTGGCCTGCACCCTCTCTAAATTCAGGACCCCTCAGGGGATGCCCGACTGTGGGATTGGGCCTAAACTGGCAGTCAGACATTCCTCTTGCAGTCCTAGACTGCTGACTTCTAACAGCTCGCCTGCCTGCCTACCTGATCATCCCTAACCACTCTGCCTGCTTGCCTGATCACCCCTAACTGCTCACCTGCCTGCGTGATCACCCCTAACCACTCCCTTCTCTGCCTCATTGCCCCTAACCACTGTGCCTTCCTGCCTGCCTGATTGCCCCTAATGACCACTGCCTTGGCCCCTGCTGCTGGGACTTCATCTGGAAGAAATTCCTGAATGAAGTCTGGAAGGTCGTTCAGCTGTCCAGTCTAATTAGCATATTATGTTTTTATTATTATAGATTATTCACCCCACTTTATTCCTTTTTAACTGGTGAGTAATATTTTACTGTATAGATGTACCATGTTCTGTTTATCCAACAATCAATTAAGTGCATTTGTATAGTTACTGGCTTCTGGCATTATGAATAAAGTAGCTACATACATTCTTGTATAGATTTTTAGTGTGAAGTTAAGTTTTTATTTTTTAGGGAAAATTCCTAGTAGTGAGGTCATCAGGTAAAATGGTAAGAGCATGTTTTCGAGTTTATAAGAAACTACCAAACTGTTTTCTAAAGTGGCTGTATCATTTTGCTTTTCTACCAGCAATGTATGGGAGCTCCATATCTTTATCAACACTTCTTATGTCATTTAAAAAATATATTTTTGCCATTCAAATAGGTATATAGAGATATTTCATTTGAGTTTTCACCTGCTTTTCCATGATAGTTAATGAGGTTGATCTTTTTGTGTGCTCATTTGCCACCTATTCATTTTCCTTTGTGTCTATTCATATGCTTTGTCCCTGATTTTAAGATTGTGTTTGTATATTATTGAATCTAGAGTATTCTTTATAGATTTTGGTTATGAAATTCTTTATCAGATATACTAGAGGTCCGGTGCATGAATTCATGCATAGGTGGGGTCCCTCAGGGTGGGCCTGTGGAGATCGTGCCCCAGCTCGCATCCCCAGACTTGTAGCCCCAGTTTGCAACTCCAGCTTTGCTGCCCCGCCTGACACCCCACCTTGGCCTAGCACCACCCCCGCACCTGCTCCATCATCCTGCCTGCAGGGAGATTGGTCAGAGCTAAGCACCCCCATGTGGCTCCCTCATCATCTGGGAGCCGGGTGGTGGCCCCACCCCCAGCCACAGCTGCTGGTCGCAAGCAATCTGCAGGGTGATCAATCAGGGCCATGACCCCCACCTGGCTCCTTCAGTGCCTGGGAGGTGGATGGTAGTCCCACCCCCACTGCCACGTTTGGTCGCTGTCTGTGGGGCAATTGGTGGAACAATTGGGCTCCCTCTCACAACTACCATGGCCTGGCACTGCCTGCTCACCTGCTCCAATATCCCACTCTTGTCCTGCTCTTATCGGGGCCCAACAGGGCCAGCAGCACCTCCATTGCCTCCTACTGCTGGTGCTGCGTTGCCAATGCCCACCATGTTCTGTTCTGCCCCCTGGTGTTCAGAACATATCATAGCAAGCGGACAAACTCCTGGCCTCCTGGTCAAACTCCAGGTCAAACGACCACCCAAGGGGACAATTGGAATATTAGGCTTTTATTATATAGGACTAGAGCAGTGGTCGGCAAACTCATTAGTCATCAGAGCCAAATATCAATAGTACAACGATTGAAATTTCTTTTGAGAGCCGAAAACTGACTTCTGCGCGTGGTCCACGAACTTTCAATCGTATTGTACGTGCGTGCCCACACGTGGTATTTTGTGGAAGAGCCACACTCAAGGGGCCAAAGAGCCGCATGTGGCTCGCAAGCCGCAGTTTGCTGACCACTGGACTAGAGGCCCAGTGCACAAAATTCCTGTGTGGGAGGGGATGTCCCTCAGCCCGGCCTGCACTCTCTAATCTGGAACCCCTTGGGGGATGTCCGACTGCCAGATATCCCTCTCACAATTGGGGACTGCTGGCTCCTAACCACTCACCTGCCTGCCTGTCTCCCCCTAACTGCTCCCCTGCTGGCCTGATTGATGCCTAACTGTTCCCCTGCTGGACTGATTGCCCACCACTGCCCTCCCCTGCCAGCCTGATCACCCACAACTTCCCTCCCCTGCCGTGACCCACCTCCTCTCCTGGGACCCGCCTCCTCCACACAAGGCAGCAGAGATGCCGGGACCAGCCTTCTCAGCACCACACAGAGCTGAGGGACCCCCAGGCCTCAACACGCGGAGCGGCCACCAGGCCACACCTCTGCTGTGCAAGTGGCCATCTTGTGATGGCCATCTTGTGATGGTCATCTTGGGATGGCCATCTTGTGATGGTGTGAGGGCATGACGCCACCTAGGTTATTATTAGTATAGATGTTCTGCAAATATTTTCTCCCAATATGTAGCTTCTCTTTTTATAATCTTAACAATGCCTTTTGAAGAGATGTTATTAAAATATTGATAATGTCTAATTTATCTATTTTTGTGAATATGCTTTCAGTTAAATAGTTAAGAATATTTTTCCTAATCCAAGGTTACAAGGATTTTCTCTTATATTTTCTTCTAGTAGTTGTACAACTTTTGGTTTTACACTTAGGTCTATGAAACATTTTGAGACAGTATGTTTATAAATGCAAGTTCTCTACCAAGATTTCTTTTGGGGGGATATGGACATTTAATTGTTCTAGCACCATTTAGTGAAAATGTCAGCAATTCTCCAATGAATTTCTTTTAACTTTTATTTAAAACTAGAGGCCCAATGCATGAATTCGTGCACCAGTGCGGCCCTTGGCCTGGCCTGCAGTATCGGACCAAAACCAGTTCTCCTAGATCCCTCAAGGGATCCAGGATTGCAAGAGGGCACAGGCCAGGCCAAGGGATCCCACCAGTGCATGATTCAGGTTGGGGAGGGACATCAGAGGTTGGCCAGCTAGGGAGGGACCACGAGAGGACTCCAGTGGTGTCTGGCCAGTCTCGCTCAATCCTGATTGGCCAGACCCCAGCAGCAAGCTAACCTACTGGTTGACTATCTACCCCCTGTTGGTCAGTGCATGTCATTGCAAGCAGTTGAGCAGCCTTAGCATATCATTAGCATACTAGTGGCCTGGTGCACAAAATTCGTGCACATTAAAAGGGGATTAATTAGAGGAAATATTTTAATATTGCTATTTGCCCTTTCTCTATAATATAAGTGTCAGAGATGAAAGAAAAATAGTAAAATGTATATGAAAATCTTCCCCTTCTCAGAGTCTTGGGCGTGCCATTGGACCCAGAGTCAACACCCTGTAGCACCTCAAAATCACATGAGACCCAGACCCAGCCGGCCCCACCCCCATTGGGTGAGATCCAGACCCGGCCAGCCCTACCCTTGTCAAGCCTCACCAGGTGGGGGACAAAGCCTCAGATTCCCTGGCCCAGAACTGGGCAGGGGGCACAGCCTCAGGTCCCCTGTCAAACCCCACCGGGTGGGAGGTACAGCGTCAGAGCCCCCATCAAGCCCCTCCAGGTGGGGGATGCAGCCTCAGTTCCCTGCTGATTGCTTGTTAAGGCTCATTACAGGAATTCAGCCTTTGCTGTGGGTACAGCCATCTTGTGTTACAGAAACCCCGCCTCCACTGTGGGTGCCACCATCTTTGTGATGGCGTGACAGTCAATTTGCATATTCCCTCTTTATTAGATAGGATTACCCTTTGATTGGTTGAATGGCCAACCAGTCAACCAGACACTTAGCATATTAGGCTTTTATTATATAGGATTAACTGTCCATATATATGTGAATTTATTTCTAGATTAGCATCATTTTTTAACAAAGAAAAGGTTATTAAAACCATAGGAAAATGTATACAAGCAAAGGTACAGGGTAATAAAAAGGGGAGACACTCCCATTTGGATTATTGCAAAGTGCCTGGTGTGAGGTAAAAGCACAAAAATATAACATTTGATAGTTAGATTGATAAAAGGTCATAGATAACCTTAAATATGATGCTATCTTTCCTTTTCCTTTTCAGGCAACTTGTAGCAGGATACTGACACATATAATGGTGTGTTTCCAAAAGATAATATTAGTGGCCATATAAAATATAATTAGGAATGTAATGAGACTTTTTAAAAAAGGGTTAGCAGTTAGCAGGTCATTCCTTCTGTCAAGGTAAGAAATGATGAGGGCTTATATTAGGAATTAGTAGTAGCAATGGAAATGGGTGAATATATATACTAGTAAATATAGGAGAAATACAGAGTTAAACTTCCCAAGGCTTAGTGAATGTATATTTAAGGAATTGAGGTAGAGAAGAAAAAGAAAAAGAATAAAAACATTTCCAAAATTTTGAGTATGTTAGGGGTGGGATAAGAAACAAAACAGTGCACTGTCACTGAAGCCAAGGAAGAATAAATTTTCAAGAAGTGGGTGATTATCAGGACAATGTGTTCCAAATTTAAATTATGTTGAGTCCAGAGAATAGACTTTTCAATCTATTACAGGAGTTTCTAGCTGACTTCTGAGGCAGAAATTTCCAAAAGCATGATAAAGGCAGCATTCAGAAACTCATGAATAAATATTTTAAAATGAAATAAACATGTGTAACATTTTATTGATTTGTGTGCAAATAAAATAAGATTAGATAAATTCCTACATTTATATATTAAGATGAGTCAAGAGAGACAGTGTTTTGCTTTGTTTTTTTGGGGGGATGGAGCAGTTGTATATTTGTTGAGGGATGGAAAGGAATGTGGATGATGGAGAAAACAGAGATATGTGAAGAATCAAAAAATATGAAATTAATTACACAACCAACAAGGTTATTTTAGGAAGGGAAGAGCTTTATTAACATCATCAAAGAAAAAAAGGAAGATTAAAATATTTGAAAGGTTCTAAGAAAGAAATGAAGAATGTGGGAGTTTTTGGAAAAGTACACCCACCTGCTTGAAACAGATGAAAAGCTAAAAACTCCTTCATGTGAAAAATCACTGATGAGTACTGTCAGCACATTTAATGATATAAATGCCCAATCTTGTGGTGAAGGAAGCTTACTCCTCTTGAAACCAAGGAAGTTTAATTAATTCATACCACATTTTTTTCTTACCACCCCTTTAACAGAACCATCATTAGTTGGCTTCAGCTATATTATGTAAATATCAGCTGTGGAGGATAAGATATATTGAGATAACTGACACATTTCATTGGTGTCACTGATTGCCTCATAGAGAAAAAAATCATGAGACACTTTTTATAAATATGTTTTTATTGATTTTAGAGAGATAGGAAGGGAGAGGAAGAGAGATAGAAATATCCAACAGCTGCTGCCTGCACACTCCCTGCTGGGGACCAAGCCTGAAACCTAAGCATGTGCCTTGACCAGGAATCAAATTTGCAACCAATAGGTACATTGATCAATGCTCAGCCATTGAACAACACTGGCTGGGCCATGAGACACTACTTTATGGGTGAGATAAAAAGGGTAGACCAGCTGCTACCAACCAGTAAGTTTTGGCATAGATGAGGAATCAAAACAGAAAACCCAACTTGGGCACAGAAGGTTTGGTGAGAGTTTGTAATGAGCAAAATCAAAGTTTAAAATGACAGATAATGCTTTGTATTATGCTGACATATTTCTTAAAGAGACATGCAATTTCTCACTCAGTTTCAGGAGTCTATAATACAAATAAGTGTGGCTTATAAAATCTTAAATAAGTGACCCAGAGAAATGAAGTTTTGGCCCCCCATTGATAAAATAACTGATTTTAAACTGTATATCCTGAAGACTTTGCTCTATAAAACGTGTGAACTGGACTTCAGCATTATTTTACAATTATTATACTACTTAACATTTTTATCAACACCACCACTCCATGCCTGTCTTCCAACGCCTTAGAAATTTAGATTATGTTTTTCAACGTAAGGATTCACTGAAAGATGGATATAAGTCTGCTACCAAGCTCAGGTTCAGCTGCTGGTGTAAGGAATGATGTTTTATTCAAGTGCCAGCAGCCTGAGAAGATTGCAGACTCTGGTCCCAAAGATAACATTTGTAGAGAGCACCTGAGAAGGCACATGGACATTTCTTTAATTATTGTCAGCTGAATCCAGTGGTGTTGGAAAAGCCATGTCCTGGAAACATGCTTTGCCAGAGGCAGGAGTGTTGTCAGCTTGACCTTCAGCCCAGGTGCCAGGGGGGTGGGTTTTGTTATTTAAATCCAGCCAAGCACCAGGAATGAATATGACTTGGGCCCACCCAAGAATGCACATAATCTCCTTTGTCTTGACTTTTAGAAAAACTTTCTGGTTTTTTTTGCTGTATAAAATAAACATGCTGTATTGACTCTGGGTCCCTGTCCCTGTCCCTGTCAGAGGACAGTGGTCCCACCTGGCCCCAGCTTTTTCCTTCTATCTCTGTGTCTGTCTCTTTCTTTCATTTTCTCAAGCCCCAGCAGCCCCTACTCAGGAACCAGATTGCTCTCTAGCAGCACTGGCCGTGGAGAAGAGAGAAATATTCACACACATTAACAACTCAGTGCAGGCAGGGGTTTTTATTAGGAGGGAGAGGGAAAGCAGAACAAAAAAATCAGCAATAAGGGCTGAGAGCTTGCAAACAGAATAGTATAAAGTTTTTATTTCCTGTTATAATCCCCCACTGTCAAATATGTCTCCATATCTAAGGAGATACTAATGTTTTCTGAATCTTCTGGGGGAATGAAAAACTTGAGCCTGTTTTAAAGAAAAATCTCATGAGTTAAAAGCAGGTATACCTCTTAAAGGCAAAAGTTAAGCAAATATAATTTTTCTTATCCAGGAAAGGCAAGCTATGAATTTTTTTTTATTTATTTCAGAGAGAGGAAGGGAGAGGGAGAGAAAGATAGAAATATAAATGATGAGAATCATGGATTGGCTGCCTCCTGCATGCCTCTACTAGGGATTGAGCTCATAACCTGGGCATGTGCCCTGACTGGTAATTGAACCATGACCTCCTGGTTCACAGGTTGACACTGAAACACTGAGCCACACTGACCAGTCTACAAATATTTTTTTAAGATAATAAAGTACTACAAAGAAAAGAACAGTTAAACCTAATTTAATAATTTCTCCTAGGATGGATCAGAATCATTGAGGTATCCATGAGAACAGACTCACAAAGCAATTTCTGGTTTCTTCAGAGTAGGCCATGAAATGAGCCCATTAGCAAAGGATTTCCATTTCAACAAGGGTGAATTCCTGTGTAATTGTAAATGGGAGACCCAAGAGGGTCACCATGTTATAGTCCTGAATGAGGTTTTGAGTGGCATATCCAGAAGTAGGATTGGATAGCAGAGGAAACCATGAAAGATGTGGATTTGATCATTGTCTATCCATGAATAAAAAAGAGGAGAAATATAAATAGGAATCAGATAGCTATTATATGCATACTCACTTGTCTCTAGGTCTAGGAGTTCTGCTTCTTAAACAGAAACTTGAGATCTTCAATGGGAGCACGAGTCCATGTTGCAACTGTGGGTGTGGAGCATTCTTTCTTTTCTAGAGAAGGAGGAAATTTTCACTAAAGTGTGGTAGATCTACAGATTTATCTTTGCAAGCTTTAAAGAAGTCTGAGTTGTCAGTAGTACATTATATGGACCTGTCCACTTTTCAGCCAACTGGTGTTCAGGTCCCTGATTTTTCCAAGACTCAAAGGTACTTTGTCCCCAGGTTGGAACAGGTGGAGGAGTTCCTCAGATTAGTAAGTGGACTCTTACATAGCCTCCAGTGAGATAATTCTTTGTGTTGCTTCTGAAATTTTAATGCATGCTCTAAAGGTGAAGCTGTTGTTTTTCTTGCAAGAAAGTTACCTGAGCATTTGGCTTGCATAACAAATCTCATCCAAGTAAGGGTATTGGACATTCTGGAATATAGAGGAAACTCTGACAATTTAAAATCTCCTAATTGACACTTTAGGGGTTGGAGAAAGGCCTTTTGTTGCATTTGTCTGATAACCTAGATTGTTTCTTGGCTTCTTTTAGTCACCATTGCATTTAACACTGAGTAAGTGGCTTCAGTGTCAACTAAGAAATAAATCAATTTGTTTCCCACTGTCAATTGTACCTATCACTCCTGTGAAGAAATAATAAATGGTTTTGAAAAATCAAGAAGAGCTTTCAGACTTCCTCATTCATCATCAGATTTACCAGTCGACTCCAATATCTGCCCGCATTCCTCTCTTTTTACTAATTTCTAATTTCTCTTTTTTTAATCTCCATTTCCCTTATTGAATTTTGGACCATCCTTCTTCCAATGTCCTTCTTTAATGCAATATGCACATTGATTCTCATCTAGAGGTCCCTTTCTTTCATATCCTTTTGCATCAGTTCTCTTTGGGGTCTTTTGCCAATGCAGCTGGTCCTGAGGCAACGATGGTGTCACTTGTCTGGTTTTGCTGCTTTTAAGGGTCTAGAGGTGGAACACAACTGAAGCCTAGATATATTTAATGTGAGTCAGAACCTCATTCTCTTGGCAGCTTAATGCTTAAGGGCTAGTCTCTGGCCCTTGCCCCACCTCATCCCATCTAATGGGGTCTAACCTTCAAGACAAGCAACAAGCCAGGGGAGGAAAAGGTCACTTGGGGTGAGATCCTTGTTTTCCCAATTTTGTCCATTGCTAGACACCCAGGACTTTACACCCTGGTGACCTTCTGTACCTGGCCCATTGTACTTGCTCTGCTCATGTCTGTCTATCTGCCTATCACATTCCTCCCTCAAGGATCGTGGCTCTGAATTCTTCCAGGCAAAAAGGCCACAAGTCTCTTCTGTAACTGCTTCCTGCTGAAGAATGGTAACATTTTCCTTCAGAGCCAAGAGATTTTCTCTGTCAGAGGAATGATGAGACCTGGGCATGGAAGGAGGTTGTGATGGTGTCTAGGGGAAGTATTTCCTGAGTACAAGTAGGGCTTATAACCAGGTGGAGACAAACTGTGTTACAAATATCAGTATCATTGGTTTAAAAACTAGAATGACAAGAATTATGATGAAAGGAAAAAAATTTAGTTCTCAATAATTCTAAACCAAAGGATAAAAGAAAAATGAAACATTAGTTTGGAGGGTTGTAGTCAAATATTTAAGAAAAATAGAAAAATTCAGGATCCAGTTAAATTTATAGATGAAAAATGAAACTTTGAAGACAATGAACTGAGCTAAAGTCCAATGTTCACCACTATATATTACAAGTCTATTGAGAGACTTCCAGGAAGATGGCTGCCAATGGGAAGGCAGACTGGAAGATAGTGTGTGAGTGAGAGAATGAAAGGAGAGTGTGTGGACATACGGGAGTGTATATTTGTGGGTGAGAGTCAGCTATACTCCAAGGGACTGTTGGAAACTGCCAGACCGGGCTCCCATGACCAGGCAGCCTACACTGCTGCTGAAATCTCTCCTGGAGAGACGGGCTCTACTGTGGAGACTGGGCCAACTTGAAGGGGAGAGTGGCTGCTATCAGAAGCCTATACATCCAGTGACTCTATAAACAGAACACCCAGGGACCAACTGCTAACCCAGGAACACCAGATTTCAGGCAGCACGAGTATGCTGACTCAGAAGAGCTCTGCACCTTCTCAAGGAAAGGTCAGATTATGCCTAGGGAAAGGAGAGAGAGAACTACATAACCAGACAACTGGAGAAGAGAAATCATGGGGAGACAAAGAAACAGTCCGCATATGAAAGAAAAGCAGGCATCACCAGAAAAGGAAGTAAACAAAATGGAGGTAAGAAACCTGTCAGAGAAAGAATTCAGAGAAATGGTCATAAGGTGGCTGAAAATAATTGAAGACAAATTCAACAATATGTGTAAGAACCAAAAGGAAATGAAGAAGAACCAAGAAGAAATGAAAAATGACATGGCTGCTATAAAGAACTCAATAGAAAGCATCAATAGTAGACTAGAAGAATCAGAGGACTACAACAGTGAGCAAGAAGACAAGGTAGGAAAAAATACCCAAGCAGAGCAGCCTCTAGAAAAAAAATTAAAAAACAGGAGGAGAGCCTAAGGGAAATTTGGGACAACAAGAAATGAAACAACATCTGCATAATAGGGGTGCTTGAAGGAGAGGAAAGAGAGCAAGAGATAGAAAACCTGTTTGAAGAAATAATGACAGAAAACTTCCCTGATAGAGGGAAGAAAAAACTCACACAAATCCATGAAGCTCACAGAGTTTCAAACAAAATGAACCCCAAAAGACCGACACCAAGGCACATTATAATTAAATTGGCAAACACCAACTACAAAGTAAGAATCTTAAAGGTGGCCAGAGAGAGACAGACAGTTACCTACAAAGGAACCCCCATCATACTAGCAACTGATTTCTCAACAGAAACACCTCAGGTCAGAAGGGAATGGAATGAAATATACAAAGACATGCAAAGCAAGGGTCTGAATCCAAGAATACTGTACCCAGAAAGGCTACCAATCAAAACTGAGGGGGAAATCAGGAGCTTTACAGAAAAAAAAAGGGCTAAGGGAGTTTATTACCTCCAAACGAGCAATGCAAGAAATGCTAAAGTATCTGCTATAAAAAGAAGAAATAAGAAGTGAGGAAGGAACACAGGGGTAAAGAATAAAAATAGTGACAAATAAGTACCTATGAATAATAACTTTAAATGTAAATGGATTAAATGCCCCAATCAAAAGACATAGGGTAACAGATTGGGTAAGAAAACCTGACCCATATATCTGCTGTCTACAGGAAAGCCACCTCAGAAAAAAAGATGCACAGAGACTGATAGTGAAGGGATGGAAAAAGGTCTTTTGGCAAAGGGAAATGAAAAAAAAAGCTGGGGTGGCAATACTTATATTAGACAAATTAGATTTCAAAGTGAAGGACATAAAAAGAAATAAGGAAGGTGACTTCATAATACTAAAGGGAGAAATCCAACAAGAAGAAATAACTCTGGTAAACATATATGCACCCAATACAGGAGCACCGAAATACATAAAAATATTTCTGGAGTATATCAAGGGAGAGATTGACAGCAATACAAGCATAGTAGGGGACTTTAATACCCCACTACCACCATTGGACAAATCCTCTAAACAAAAAATCAGCAAAGAAACATCAATCCTAAATGACTCACAAGATCAGAGGGAATTAATTGACATCTTCTGAACATTTCACCCCAAAGCCACAGAATATACATTCTTCTCAAGTGCACATGGGTAATTTTCAAAGATAGACCATATATTGGGTCACAGGCAAAGTCTCTCCAAATTCAAGAAGATAGAAATCATATCAAGCATCTTCTCAGATCACAATGGCATAAAACTGGAAATCAACTACAATAAAGACAATCCAAAAAAATCAAACACATGGAGACTAAACTCCATGCTATTAAACAATGACTGGGTTACCAGAGAGATCAAAGAAGAAATAAAACAGCAGTGCAACAAATGACAATGAAAACACAACAATCCAAAATCTATGGGACAAAACAAAAGCAGTCTTGAGAGGGAAGTTCATAGCTCTACAAGCCTACTGCACTAAATAAGAAACAATGGTAATAAATTACCTAACCCTACAAATCAAAGAGTTAGAAAGAGAGCAACAAGAAAAGCCCAATGTAAGCAGAAGGAAGGAAATAATAAAGATCAGAGCAGAGATAAATGACATAGAGAACAAAAGAACAATACAATAGATCAACAAACCTAATAGCTGGTTCTTTGAAAGGATATACAAGATTGATGGACCTCTAGCCAGGCTCACAAAGAAGCAAAGAGAGAGGACCCAAATAAACAAAATCAGAAATGAAAAAGGAGGAATAACAACAGGTCCTGCAGAAATACAAAGGATTGTTAAAAAAAATACTATGAACAAGTCTTTTCCAATAAACTGGACAACCTGTAGAAAATGGACTTATTCCTAGAAAAATACAACCTTCCAAAACTCAATCAGGAAGAATCTAAACATCTCAATAAGTCAATAACTATTGAAGAAATTGAAGCAGTCATCAAAAAGCTTCCAGCAAACAAAAGCCTGGGGCCAGACAGCTTCAGAGGAGAGTTTTACCAAACATTCAAGGAAGAACTAAAACCTATCCTACTCAGACTATTCCAAAAAATTCAAGAGGAAGGAGCACTTCAAAGCTCATTCTATGAAGCCAGCTTCACCCTAATACCAAAACCAGATGAAGTCAACATAATTAAAGAGAATCACAGGCCAATATCCCTCATGAACAGAGATGCCAAAATCCTAAACATAATTCTAGCAAATCGGATCCAGCAATACATTAGAAAGATCATACACCATGACCAAGGAGGGTTTATCCCAGGGATGCAAAGATGGTACAATATCTGCAAATCAATAAACATGACACATCACATAAACAAATTGAGAGACAAAAACCACATGATCATATCAATTGATGCAGAAAAAGCATTTGACAAAATCCAACACACTTTTTTTTATAAAAACCCTCAGCAAAGTGGGAATAAACTTTTCATAACTTCACATAATGAAAGCATTATATGACAATCTTATAGCCAATATCATACTCCATGGGCAAATACTAAAATCATTTCCCCTAAGAACAGGAACAAGACAGGGATGCCCACTGTCACCACTTCTGTTCAAAATAGTATTGCAAGTGCTAGCCATAGGGATCAGACAAAAAGAAGAAATAAAAGGTATCAAAATTGGAAAAGAAGTAAAATTCATTCGTAGATGGCATGATATTGTATATAGAAAACACTAAAGACCCTATAAAAAACCACTAGAATTAATAAATGAGTTAAGCAACATAGCAGGATACAAAATTAACACCCAGCAGTCTATGGCATTTTTATTCACCAATAATGAACTCAGATAGAGTAACTGAAAAAAAATCCCATTTGTCATTGCAACAAATTAAGATACCTATGGATAAACTTAACCAAGGACCTAAAAGACGTACATGGAAAGCTACAGGACAATGAAAAAATAAAACATATAAATAAGAGGGAGAATATTCTGTGTTCATTGTTTGGTAGAATCAACATCATCAAAATGTCCATAATACCCAAAGCTATCTTTGGATTCAGTGCAAACCCCATTGAAATACCAATGACATATTTCACAGACCTAGAACAAACTCTCCACAAATTCATATGGAATTAAAAAATGACCCTGAATAGCCACAGCAATCCTGAGAAAGAACAAAGTTGGAAGGATTAAAATACCAGATTTAAAGCTATATTACAAACCAACTGTTCTCAGAGCTGCCTGGTACTGGCACAAGAACTGTGCTGCGGCACAGAAGGGGCCTCTGGGGCAGCGCTTCTGGCTGCCCCAGATGATGAGGCTGCGCAGGCGGGCGGGCAGCTCGGCTCATGGGGGAGGAGTCTGGTGGTGGTCAGGCTGCAGGAGCGCATGGCGGCGTCCGCAGAGGACGTGGGTTTCTGCGCAGCCCGGGCCAGCCGAGGGAGGTTCTCATGAGGGAGCCGGAAAGCAGAGGAGGCAGCGGCGGCCCCAGCCTTCCTGGGCGGGAGGCGAAGGCAAGAACCCGGCCTGGGCTCCAGCTGCTGGAGGACCACGCCCCCGCCCCGCCGTGCTCTAGGGGCCCAGGGCCTTCGGAGCCACCAGCCACACTGGCTCCCAACCAGCAGACAGACAGCCAGCTCCCCCGCGATCAAAAGCGGGGAGCTGTGTGTCCATTCCAGCTCCAGCGGACCCCCTGCCATCAAAAGCAGGGAGCAGGCTGCTAGCAGTGTCCATGGAGGTTGCAAGGCTTTGCGGGGCAGTGGATATGGGGATGGCAGGTTAGGGGACCCTACACGTGCATGATTTAATCATGCACTTGGCCTCTAGTCCTACATAATAAAAGGGTAATATGTAAATTACCATCACTCCGCTACGCCCACGATTGGGCCAGTGGGAGGTGCAGGGGGCGGGACTCGGGGTGGACAGGGTGGCCAATTGGGCCGGTGGGACCAATGGAACAGAACAGAGAACCCAGAAATCAAACCAAGTAATTATGCTCAATTAATATTTGACAAACTAGGCAAGAGCATACAATGGAGTCAAGACAGTCTCTTCAATAAATGGTGTTGTGAAAATTAGATAGATACATGGAAAAAAATTGAAACTAGACTCCCAACTTACACCATACATAAAAATAAACTCAAAATGGAAAAATGATTAAATGTAAGATGGGAAACTATAAAAATCTTACAAGAATCCATAAGCAACAAAATAGCATGTATATCTCATAGCAGTATCTTTGCTGATACATCTCCTAGGGCAAGGGAAACAAAGGGGAAAATAAATAAATGGGACTACATCAAAATAAAAAGCTTCTGCAAAGCAAAAGAAACCATCCACAAAACAACAAGAGAGCCCACTGCATGGGAGAACATAGTATTTGCCAATGTTACATCCTATAAGGGGTTAATCTCCAAAATTTATAGGTTACTCACACAACTTAAGAAAAGGAAGATAAACAATACAATAAAAAAATGGGTAAAATACATAAATAAACACTTCTATAAACTGGACAAACAGAAGGCCAAGAGACATGTGAAAACATGCTCAAAGTCACTAATCATCTGAGAGATGCAAATCAAAACAACAATGAGATATCATCTCACACCAGCCAGAATGGCTTTCATCAACACCTCAACAAATGACAAGGGCTGGCTAGGATGTGGAGAAAAAAGAACCCTCATACACTGCTAGTGGGAATGCAGACTGGTGCAGCCACTGAGGAGAAAAGTATGGAGTTTCCTCAAAAAATCAAAAATGGAATTCCCAGTTGACCCAGTAATGCCATTTCTAGGAATATATAACGAAAATAAAATCATAAACACCTGTCAGAAAGTATATATGCATCCCTATGTTCATAGCAGCACGATTTACAATAGCTAAGATTTGGAAACAGCCTAAGTGCCCATCAGCAGATATGTGGATTAAAAACCTGTGGTACATCTATGCAATGGAATAGTACTCTGCTATAAAAAAGAAAGAACTCTTACCATTTGCAACAGCATGGATGGACCTGGAGAGCATTATCCTGAGTGAAATAAGCCAGTTGGAGAAAGATAAGGATCACATGATCTCACTCATTTGTGGAATATAATGAACAACATAAAATGATGAAAAAAATATATTCAGAGACATAGAAGCATTGAACAGACTGTTCAACCTCAGAGGGAAGGCAGGCGAAAGCTCGAGGGTGGGGGCGGTGCGGGGAGTAAGAGATCAACCAAAGGACTTGTATCCATGCATTTGAGCATGACCAATGAACACAGACAATAGGGTTGGGAGCATGTGCTGCAGGGTAGGAGTGGAATGGGAGAGGTCAATGGAGGAAAAAGAAGACATGTAAAACTTTCACCATTAATGAATTTAAAAAAAGATACTATGATATATTGCAAAACAATTGCAAGTAACAGTGAGTTTTATGGGTACAAGGATAGAAGTGTAGTGAAATGTTAGAGTCAAAAAATAAATCTGTACAAAGATGAACACTAGATATGTCACAAAAGTAGCAATATAAATAAACTAGAGGCCCGGTGCACGAAATTCGTGCACGGGGGTGGGGGATGGTATCCCTCAACCCAGCCTGAACCCTCTCCAATCTGGGACCCCAGGTAGGATCGGGCCTAAAAGGGCAGTCCCACATCCCTTTCAAAATCCAGGAATGCTGACTCCTAACGGCTCACCTACCTGCTTTCCTGATTGCCCCTAACAGCTTCTGCCTGCCAGCCTGATCACCCCTAACCACTCCCCTGCCAGCCTGATTGATGCCTAACTGCTCCCCTGCCAGCCTGTTTGCCCCTAACTGCCCTCCCCTGCAGGCCTGGTCACCCCTAACTGCCCTCCCCTGCAGGCCTGGTCATCTCTAACTGCCCTTCCCTGCAGGCCCGGTCACCCCTAACTGCCCTCCCCTGCATGTTTGATCACCCACAACTGCCCTCCCTTGCATGCCTGGTCCCTCCCAACTGCCCTCCCTTGCTGGCCATCTTGTGGTAGCCATCTTGTGTCCACATGGGGGCAGCCATCTTGTGTGTAGGATTGACAGTCAATTTGCATATTATTCTTTTATTAGATAGAATAGAGGCCTGGTGCACTGTTGGGGGCCAGCTAGTTTGCCCTGAGAGTGTCCCGGATCAGGGTGGGGGTTCCCTTGGGGCATCGGGTGGCCTGGGTGAGGGGACTGTAGTGGTTTGCAGGCTGGCCACTCCCACCAGCGACCCAAGCAGAGGCCCTGGTTTCTGGGATTTATTTATCTTTTATAAATGAAACTTAGTAGTCTTGAGTGGAGCCTCCTGCTTGCTCCATGGCCGCAGCCATTTTTGTTGGGATTTACTTTTCTTCTTTAACTGAAACTTTGTAGTGGAGGCCAAGGCAGGCCAGGGCTGTGGAAACTTGTCTTCCTCCATTGCCGGGGGCAACTCAAGCCTCCTGCTCTCTCCAGCTCTGTGGCTGCCGCCATTTTTGTTGGGATTTATTTATCTTCTATAATTGAAACTTTGTAGCCTTAAGCGGAGGCCAAGGCAGGCCAGGGCAGGTGGAAAGCTTGGCTTCCTTCTTTGCCGGGAAACCCAAGCCTCCTGCTCTCTCTGTGGCCACAGCCATACTGGTTGGGCTAGTTTGCATACTCACTCCTTATGGGCTGGTGGGGCGTGGCTTGTGGGTGTAGTGGAGGTACCATCAATCTGCATATTACTCTTTTATTAGATAGGATTGGTTAATCAGCCAATAGTCATGAAAAAAAATTTTATCCAGTGGTCAAAAAATAAGCAACATATTGTATCCCTTACCACAAATGGAAATGTGGATTTCCAATATAATTGATATAAATAAGAAAAACAATTTTTTAAATTTAAAAACATAAATAAATGTTGATATCATTCTTATCTGTAAGACACACAAGAAAAACATAATTGGGGGCAAACAAACTGGTACATATTCATAAATGTGTCTACATTAAATTTATGGACTTTTAATCATCAAAATACACCATAAATCTAGTTTTTGCTCTTGAAGTGGATTTTACAAAGCATAAAATCAATAAAGAATTAATCATGTATTAAGACCTTCATACGTTTAAACAAGATTATGTCAAATAACCTGGTTGAAAAGTAGGCAAAGAATACAAACACAGACAAGAAAATCTGAAAAGCAATAGTATGTAAAAATAATAATCTGACAGTGTTCAGAAATTTAAAATACTGTGCAATAATACATTTACAACCATATTTAAAATTATTACCCAATGAATAGAGCCAAGGGAGTTCTGGAAATGGAAATTGGTTTACCTTCTCTAAAAAAACAAGATATAATTAATTACCTTGGCAAAATAGAAGTTCCAAATAGCACATGCCTCAGCAATTACATTCCCAAGTATACACACTCTAAAGACAAACTTTTCAAATTGTAATGTGTCATAATGTACCTGGAAGATAAACTGAGTCATTTTTAATTTTCATAGATACATTTTTTTTCCAAATATTGACCTAATAGAAATGTTGCTGTTTCTCCTTTCCCAGCTACCTGGTCACAAGCACCAATCTTGAACCTAACAAAAGGCATTTATTTCTTCTTTCTGGAATGTTATTATGTTACATTAGACTGTAAAAACATCTAACTACACAAATAAAATATTTGAACATCTAAAATTTCTGAGAAAAAATTAAAGTTTTTTTAAATTGATTTATTAGAGATATAGGAAGGGAGAGGGAGGGAGAGAAACATGGATAGGCTGTAACCAGCTGGGGATCGAGCCCTCTACCTAGGCATGTGCCCTGAATGGGAATTGAGCCTGTGACCTCTTGATGCATGAGACAATGCTCAACCAACTGTGCAACACCAGCTGGGCCTGAGAAAAATTTTTGTGGTAGTAAACTAAATGGATCTGTAAGAAATTTTTATTTAAGCAAAAACAAAACAAAACAAAACAAACAAACAAACAAAAAAACACAAAACCTGTCTCAATCAATTAATAGACCACTCTATCAATCATCTATTTATCTACATATCTACTACCAATCTTTAAAAAGGAGATGGTTGGACGGAGAAAATGGCAGCTGAATAGAGATGTGTTCTAAGCCTCGTCCTGGGGTGGAGAGTAAGAACAGCTGAGATTCACACGAGGAGTGTCTGTTGGCAAGCTAAGGGACAGCTAAACTCCAGGAGAAGGTGGAGGAGTGCTAGGCAGGGTTCCCCTGACCGTGCAGCACTCACAGTGTCTGGGTCCCCTCCCGGAGCTGTGGGCTCAGAGGAGGAAAACTCTCCATCTTGCAAGGAAAGGATTTTTTATTGGAGGCCTGATTTCCACAACAACGGCGAACACTGAACAGCTGTGAGCACCAGAACACCGGCCCCCAATCTACGCAAACATGCAGATTCAAAGGAACTCTTCACTGCACCAAGAAAAGGTCAGATTTTGCGGGGATAAGTTGAGGTTTCTCGTCCTGGCAGCAGGAGAGAGAAACGCGCCAATGGCGGGAACTGCAGGACCAGTTCCGCAGGACCAGGGAAGTCTGTGCCTAAAAAAATACACGGCTGTTGGAGCTGCTGAGATCCGTGAATGTGGAAGGGGTCCTCTGAGCTGCTAACAGAAGGGATCTCTAAAAAGCAATCCATTTTGATCTGATGAGGAGGGTCAAACTAAGAATTTTTCAAAAGAGTGCAGGCTGCTTAGCCTTGCATGGAGATCCACTGTCCACACACTTGGGGTTGTTCCAATTCTGATTACTAAGCCCAATACATAGGAAAATCCAGTTGGGGAATCCCCTGAGAGACTGCAGGGGGAAGTTGTTTCTCTGGAACCTGGGGAGCGGAGCTGGGAGTGACCATCGGAGAGGCAGCTCTGAGGCACACACTTCCACAAACTGGTAGTGGGTGCCATAGGGAAAAAAAAGCTAGAGAGGCCTGGAAGTCAATCCAGAAACACTGCCACCCAGGGGCTGAAACACAAATTGTCTCTGGTTTAATCAAAAATAATTATGAGAAATTAAGACACCGTCTGCTTAAAAATCAGGACTGGCTTACAATACTGAGGAGCAGTGGAATGAAGGGAACTGCAATACAGCCCGGACTGGGAAACAGGCGTACCAAACAGAACAATAGAGGAAGTGAATGACCGCCACTATTGCATATTTTATTCTTCTTATTTTTTATTTTAATTTAATTTTTATTTTAATTTTTTATATTTTAATGTTTTATTTTTTATTTTCATTTTTTGCATCTTTTACTTAAGAAATTAAATTTTTTTCCTCACTCGATTTTCACCTTTTTAATTATTACATTTTTATTTTCAATCAGCATTATATTACTATTATTTTACTTTTTTTTTTGTTTAAGTGTCATTTAATTTTCTCTTTGTTTTATTTTGGGATTGGTGTCCTACATTCTATTTGCATCTTTCCTTTAACATCTTTTTACCCTATCTCAATGCTAACTTTATACCATCACTCTCTTCCTAACCTTTTCCCTTTTGGTCTCCTGTTTATCTTAACCCTATCTGACTTTAGATTTTCCCTACTCTTTCAGTTTACCCTCTGCTAAAATTTCACCCTACTTATATATCTAATTTCCAACCCGCTGCACCAAGTCCATACACACCTCTCTCTACGCTACCTTAACAAAACAAACCAAAAAAAATTGTTGTTCTCTCTGGCCTTTTGTTGTTGTTTGCTTAAATGTTGATTAGATTGAATTTGTATGCTTTTTTATGAGATTGTTTTGCTTATTCTTTTTTTGTTTGTTTGGTTCTTTTGCTTGCCTTGTTTTTGTTTGTTTTTTACTTCTGATTCCCCTTGCCTCACTTGATATTAGTTGGTGTTGTAGTTTGTATTAATCTCCAGGTTCGTGTAGCTAGCATTTGCTGGGATTAGTGGTTGTTCTATTGGAGTTTACTCCCCATATTTACAGTTTGTTCCCCTTTTCTCTCTTAGTATCGTTCTCGTCTCTCTTGCTTTTTTTATTTTCATTTTTTCTTCTCTTTTCCCAAGTTCATTTTCACACTCCTTTTCCTGTTCTTTCTTTTTACCATTTGTATTCCTTTCCTATCCCCTAATTTGTCTTTCTCTGGGGGACACGTTTATTGGAGGTTACTAATATCTTGAATACAATTCTGTTCAGTGCCTTGTGTGTTGTACCTGGTTGTGTTGTATTTTGTACCTTTAAGTCAATGCAGGAGAGAGAGAACTGTATAACCAGACATCCAGAGAAGAGAGACCATGGGGAGACAAAGAAACACCCCCCATAGGAAAGAAAAACAGGCATCACCAGAAAAGGAAGTAAACGAATTCGAGGCAAGCAACCAATCAGAGAAAGAATACAGAGAAATGGTCATAACGTGGCTGAAAAGAATGGAAGACAAATTCGACAATATGAGTAAGAACCAAGAGGAAATGAAGAAGAACCAAGAAGGAATGAGAAATGACCTCACTGCTGTAAAGAACTCAATAGAAAGCATCAAGAGTAGACTAGAAGAAGCAGAGGAACGCATAAGTGATCTAGAAGAGAAGATGGAAAAAAATACACAAATAGAACAGCTTCTAGAAAAAAATATTAGAAAACATGAGGAGAGCCTAAAGGAACTTCGGGACAACACGCAACAAAACAACATCCGCATAATAGGGGTACAAGAAGGAATGGAAACTGAACAAGGAATAGAAAACCTGTTTGAAGAAATAATAACAGAAAACTTCCCTGATATAAGGAATAAAAACCCCACACAAATCCAAGAAGCTCACAGAGTCCCAAGCAAAAAGAATCACAAAACACCGAAACCAAGGCACATTATAATTAAATTGGCAAACACCAATGACAAAATAAGAATCTTAAAAGGGGCCAGAGAGAGACAGAAAGTTACATACAAAGTAACCCCCATCAAACAAGCAACTGATTTCTCAACAGAAACTCATCAGGCCAGAAGGGAATGGAATGAAATATACAAAGTCATGCAAAGGAAGGGTCTGAATCCAAGAATACTGTACCCAGCAAGGCTATCAATCAAAATTGAAGGTGAAATCAGGAGCTTCACAGACAAAAAAGGACTAAGGGAGTTTATCACCACCAAAACATCAATGCAAGAAATGCTAAAGGATATGCTGTAAAAAACATAAATAAATAAAAAGAAAGAAATAGGAAGCAAAGGAAGAACAAAGGGGTATAGAATAAAAATGGCGACAAATAAGTACCTATGAATAATAACTTTAAGTGTAAATGGATGAAATGCCCCAATCAAAAGACACAGGGTAACTGATTGGATAAGAAAACAAAACCCATATATCTGCTGTCTACAGGAAACTCACCTCAGAAAAAAAAGACACATACAGACTGAGAATGAAGGGATGGAAAAGGTTTTCCAGGCGAATGGAAATGAAAAAAAAAGCTGGGGTAACAATACTTATATCTGACAAATTAGATCTCAAAGTGAAGGACTTAACAAGAGATAATGAAGGCCACTTCATAATACTAAAGGGAGCAATCCAACAAGAAGAAATTACTTTTGTAAACATATAGGCACCCAATACAGTAGCACCCAAATACATAAAAAAAAAAACCCTGGAAGATATCAAAGGAGAGATTGACAGCAATACAATCATAGAAGAAGACATTAATACCCCACTATCACCATTAGACAAATCCTCTAAACAAAAAATCAGGAAAGAAACATCAATCCTAAATGACTCACTAGACCAGATGGAATTAATTGACATCCTCAGAACATTTCACCCCAAAGCCACAGAATATACATTCTTCTCAAGTGCACATGGGTCATTTTCAAAGATAGACCATATATTAGGACATACGCAAAGTCTCTACAAATTTAAGAAGATAGAAATCATATCAAGTATCTTCTCAAATCACAGAAGCATAAAACTGGAAATCAAGTACAATATAAACAATCCAAAAAAATCAAACACATGGAGACTAAACAGCATGCTATTAAATAATGACTGGGTTACCAAAAACATCGCGGAAGAAATAAAAAACATAATGGCAACAAATGACAATGAAAACACAACAATCCAAAATCTATGGGACACAGCGAAAGCAGTCCTGAGAGGGAAGTTCATAGCTCTACAAGCCTACTGCAAAAAAACAAGAAACAATGGTAATAAATTACCTAACCCCACAACTCAAAGAGTTAGAGAGAGAGCAACAAAAAAAAAGCCCAGTGTAAGCAGAAGGAAGGAAATAATAAAGATCAGAGCAGAGATAAACTACATAGAGACCAAAGAAACAATACAAAAGATCAACAAAACCAAGAGTTGGTTCTTTGAAAGGATAAACAAGATTGATGAACCTTTAGCCAGGCTCACCAAGAAGCAAAGAGAGAGGACCCAAATAAACAAAATCAGAGATTCCCGAGATGGCGACCAGCAGGAAGGTAGGGAGGGTGAGTGTGTGATCGAGTGAAGGAGTGATAGAGGTGTGTGTGGACGTGTGTGGGTGTGTGTGTGAGTGAAATAGGGACAGTTAGACCCTGCAGTTCTTCCAGGGGGCTTCCAATCCAGGCAGTCTTGGTTGGAAAAACACCGTGGCTGCTGCAAACACTCCAGGGAGGACACCAGTGGCACAGAGACCCCGCCATCTTTAAGAACGGAACTGCTAGAAACTAGAATCCTAACCTTACCACCACCCAGTCTGGTCTCGGAAGCAAACCTGGTCACTACAGCCACTGTGGTAGAAGACCTGCCACCCCAGCTGCAGATGCGTGAACCCTGAGACCTCCACCTCCAAAAGTGCGCCGCTGAAAGCAGTAAGTACAACCTCCCCCTCCCCAGCGCCGGAACTTAGGATTTGCCACATCCCCAGCCCATAGGCACCCAGGCACTCCACTACACAGGCAGTGCTTGGGAACCACTGAGAGACCTCGAGGGGGTGATTCTGCACAGTCAACGGTGCTCGGCCCTGCAGTAGAGTCTCTGAACTGCCTCTTCCTAAATAACTGCCCACGGACACCCCTGCGGTGCAACTTCAGGGCCAGGGTGCATCAGAGCTTTGTGCTGGTGGGCGTGCCACCGGTTTGCGCACAATCAAGGGCAGGCATACTCAGGGCCACAGCACTGGAAGGCACCCTGAGCCCATATATCCACAGGGTCCTCTGGGGAGCTGCTTTGAGCCCCTGCTGGGTGTGATTCTCTACAGTCAAGGATGCGCTGCCCCACAGCAGAAACTCTGAACTCCTGTTTCCTGAATAACTTCCCACATACACCCTAGCTGTTTAACTTCAGTGCCAGAGTCTCTCAAAGTGCATCAGAGCTGTGCGCTGGCAGGCGCTTCACCACTTCGCGCACACTCCAGAGCAGCAAACTCACAGCCACAGCAAGGGAAGATGCCCTGAGCCCATATATCCACAGGGTCCTCTGGGGAGCTGCTTTGAGCCCCTGCTGGGTGTGATTCTGTCCAGCCAAGGACGCGCTGCCCCACAGCAGAAACTCTGAACTCCTTTCTCCTGAATAACTTCCCACATACACCCTAGCTGTTTAACTTCAGTGCCAGAGTCTCTCAAAGTGCGTCAGAGCTGTGCCCCTGCAAACACACCTCCACAGAAGCGAATTTACAACAGGCAGGCACCCTGAGCCTATCTACACACAGGGTGCTAGTGGGAGCCACTGGGAGCTCTCCCAACAGACGGTTCCTGGGTGCCACTGTGAGTTCCCACTGGACACGCATGATTTCAACTAAGGGTGCAAGACAGCAAAAAATTGGGACACCCCCTCCATAGCTGCTGACTTTTAGACACCACAGTTGTGCCTCTCAAACTTGCAGGCTTATATCAAGAGAACCCAAGTAGCTCAAGTAGGGAGCTACACTAGATTACCAAGCCCAGGAGAACTGAGAGATTACACCAGTAGCACCATCCCCAAAAGAACCTGGGTAGCAAAGCAAGCGGATCTACAATTAAAACATTACAGGAAACATGGGGAGAAAAAAAGGAAATTCCCAAAGGGAGGAAAAAGAGGAATCACCAGAAAGGGAGTTAAATGAACTTGAGGCTAGCAGATTAACAGAGAAAGAATTCAGAGTATTCATTATAAGGATGTTTAAACGGATGGATGACAAATACACACAACTCAATGAGAACTATAAGGAGCTGAATGAAAATGTCACCAACAGGAAAAGAAAACAAGAGGAGATGAAGAACGACATAGCTGCAATAAAGAACACAATGGAAGGCTTAAAGAGGAGAGTAGAAGAGGCTGAGGACCGCATCAGCGAATTAGAAGACAAGGTAGGAAAAAACACACAAACACAGCAGCAACTGGAAAGAAGACTTAAAAAGCAAGAGGAGAGCCTAAGGGAGCTTTGGGACAACACAAAATGAAACAACCTTCGAATAATAGGGATAAAAGAAGGAGAGGAAGAGAAGCAAGGAATAGAAAACCTGTTAGAAGAAATAATGACAGAAAACTTCCCTGATATTGGCAAGAAAAAAACTATCCAAGTCCAAGAAGTACACAGAGTCCCAAACAAGTTGAAACCCAAAAGACCGACACCAAGACACATCATAATTAAATTGACGAACACCAACGACAAAGCAAGAATCTTAAAGGCTGCCAGAGAGAAACAGAAAGTTACCTACAAGGGATCTCCTATCAGAATATCAACTGATTTCTCAACAGAAACACACCAGGCCAGAAGGGAATGGGATGAAATATACAAAGTGATGCAAAACAAGGGACTGAATCCAAGAATACTATACCCAGCAAGGCTATCATTCAAAATTGAAGGTGGAATCAGAAGCTTCACAGACAAAAAAGGGCTAAGAGAGTTCATCACTACTAAACCAGCAATGCAAGAAATGCTAAAGGGGCTGCTGTAAAAAGAAGAGAAAGGCAAGAAGAAACACAAACACTAAGGAAAAATATGTCAACAAACAGGTACTTATCAATAATAACAGTAAACGTAAATGGATTAAATGCACCAATCAAAAGACATAGGGTAGCTGAATGGATAAGAAAACATGACCCATATATTTGCTGTCTACAAGAGACCCAACTTAGAGCAAAAGACTCACACAGACTGAGAGTGAAGGGATGGAAAAACATTTTTCAGGCAAATGGAAATGAGAAAAAAGCTGGGGTTGTGATACTTATATCAGATAAAATAGACCTCAAAGTAAAGGCTTTAATAAGAGATAAGGAAGGCCACTACATAACACTAAAGGGAGCAATCCAGCAAGAAGATATAACTCTGGTAAACGTATATGCACCCAACGCAGGAGCACCCAAATACATAAAATATCTGCTGGAAGATATCAAGGGAGAAATCTACATCAATACAATCATAGTAGGGGACTTCAATACACCACCGACACCAATGGATAAATCCTCTGGTCAAAAAATCAGCAAAGAAACAGAAATTCTAAATGACACATTAGATCAGATGGACCTAATTGACATCTTCAGAGTATTTCACCCCAAAGCCATGGAATATACGTTCTTCTCAAGTGCACATGGGACATTCTCAAAAATACACCATATATTGGGTAACAAGCAAAGTCTCCCCAAATTCACAAAGATTGAAATCATATCAAGCATTTTCTCAGACCACAATGGCATAATATTAGAAATAAACTACAATAAAAACATGCCAAAAGATTCAAACACTTGGAAACTGAATAGCATGCTACTAAACAATGATTGGGTTATCAATGAGATCAAAGAAGAAATTAAAAACATCCTGGAGACTAATGACAATAAAAATACAACATTGCAAATCCTATGGGACACAATGAAAGCAGTCCTGAGAGGGAAATGTATAGCTCTACAGGCCTACCTCAAAAAACAAGAAAAAATGGTAATAGATCATCTAACTCAACAATTCAAAAAATTAGAAAGGGAGCAACAAGAAAAGCCCACAGTGAGCAGAAGAAAGGAAATAATAAAGATCAGAGCAGAAATGAATGACATAGAGACCAAAAAAACAATACACAAGATCAACAAAACCAAGAGCTGGTTCTTTGAAAGGATAAACAAGATTGATGAACCTCTAGCCAGGCTCACCAAGAAGCAAAGAGAGAGGACCCAAATAATCAAAATCAGAAATGAAAGAGGTAAAATAACAACAGACCCCACAGAAATACAAAGGATTGTCAAAAAATACTATGAACAACTCTACTCCAACAAACTAGACAACCTGGAGGAAATGGACACATTCCTAGAAAAACACAACCTTCCAAAACTTACTCAGGAAGAGACTAAAAATCTCAATAGGCTGATAACTATGGAAGAAATTGAAGCAGTTATCAAAAAGCTTCCAGCAAACAAAAGCCCGGGGCCAGACGGCTTCACAGGGGAGTTTTATAAAACATTCAAGGAAGAGCTAAAACCTATCCTCCTCAGACTATTCCAGAAAATTCAAGAAGAAGGAACACTTCCAAGCTCCTTCTATGAAGCCAGCATCACCCTAATACCAAAACCAGATAAAGATAACACAATGAAAGAGAATTACAGGCCAATATCCCTCATGAACATAGATGCCAAAATCCTCAACAAAATTCTAGCAAATCGAATCCAGCAATACATCAGAAAGATCATACACCACGACCAAGTAGGATTTATCCCTGGGATGCAAGGATGGTATAATATTCGCAAATCAATAAACGTGATACATCACATAAACAAATTGAGACATAAAAACCATATAGTCATATCAATTGATGCAGAAAAAAACATTTGACAAAATCCAACACCCTTTCTTGATAAAAACTCTCAGCAAGCTGGGAATAGAAGGATCATACCTCAACATAATAAAAGCTATATATGATAAACCCACAGCCAACATCATACTCAATGGGCAAAAACTAAAACCATTTCCCCTAAGAACAGGAACAAGACAGGGATGCCCACTCTCACCACTCCTGTTCAACATAGTGTTGGAAATACTAGCCATTGCAATCAGACAAGAAGAAGAAATAAAAGGCATCCAAATTGGAAAAGAAGAAGTAAAACTGTCCTTATTTGCAGATGACATTATACTGTACATAGAAAACCCTAAAGACTCCATCAAAAAATTATTAGACTTAATAAATGAATTCGGCAGAGTAGCAGGATCCAAAATAAATGTTAAGAAATCTATGGCATTTCTATACACCAATAATGAACTTACAGAAAGAGAGACTAAAAAAGCAATCCCATTTACAAACACACCAAAAAATTAAGATACCTAGGAATAAACTTAACTAAGGAGGTAAAAGACCTATACGCGGAAAACTACAGGACACTGAAAAAAGCGATAGAGGAAGACATAAACAGATGGAAGAACATACCATGTTCATGGATCGGTAGAATCAACATCATCAAAATGTCCATACTACCCAAAGCAATCTATAATTTCAATGCACTTCCCATTAAAATACCAGCGGCATACTGCACAGACCTAGAACGAACTTTCCAAAAATTCATCTGGAATAAAAAAAGACCCCAAATAGCCACAGCAATCCTGAGAAAGAAGAACAAAGTAGGTGGGATCTCCATACCAGATTTCAAGCTGTATTACAAAGCCACTGTTCTCAAAACAGCCTGGTATTGGCACAAGAACAGACATATAGATCAATGGAATAGAATAGAGAACCCAGAAATCGATCCAAATCACTATGCTCAATTAATATTTCACAAAGGTGGCATGAACATACAATGGAGTCAAGACAGTCTCTTCAACAAATTCTGTTGGGAAAATTGGACAGATACATGCAGAAAAATGAAACTAGACCACCAACTTACACAATACACAAAAATATACTCAAAATGGATCAAGGACTTAAACATAAGACAGGAAACCATAAAAATACTAGAGGAATCTACAGGCAGAAAAATCTCTGACATATGCCAAAAAAAACTTCTTCACTGATACTGCTCCTAGGGCAATGGAAGCTAAAGAGAAAATAAACAAATGGAACTACATCAAAATAAAAAGCTTTTGTACAGCAAAGGAAACCATCATTAAAACAACAAGAAAACCCACTACATGGGAGAACATATTTGCCAATGATGTCAACGATAAGGGTTTAATCTCCAACATTTACAGGGAACTCATGCAGCTTAACAAAAAGAAGATAAACAACCCAATCAAAAAATGGGCAACTGATCTCAATATACACTTTTCGAGAGAAGACAGAAGGAAGGCCAAGAGACATATGAAAACCTGCTCTAAATCACTAATCATTACAGAGATGCAAATCAAAACAACAATGTGCTACCATCTCACACCTGTCCGAATGGCCATTATCAACAAGTCAACAAATGACAAGTGCTGGCGAGGATGTGGAGAAAAAGGAACCCTCGTGCACTGCTGGTGGGAATGCAGACTCGTGCAGCCACTGTGGAGAACAGTATGGAGTTTCCTTAAAAAAACTAAAAATAGAACTCCCATTTGACCCAGTAATCCCACTCCTGGGAATATATCCGAAGAAACTAGACACACCAATCAGAAAGGATATATGCACTCCTATGTTCATGGAAGCACAATTTACAATTGCTAAGATTTGGAAACAACCTAGGTGCCTGTCAGCAGATGACTGGATCAGAAAACTGTGCTACATCTACACAATGGAATACTACGCTGCCATAGAAAGAAGGAATTCTCATCATTTGCAGCAACCTGGATGGAATTGGAGAACATTATGCTAAGTGAAATAAGCCATATAATACCTTAATAAAAAAAAGTGAAAAACAGTCAATAAAATGTATATTTAAAAAAAAAGGAGATGGTTAATGATAAATATTAAGGTGTATTCAAATTGAAAAATTAAATTCCAATTTTAAAAAAACGTATCTTTATTGTTGACAGTAATGCCATTGTAATAACCTGGTTATTATTTAACAGAAAAGGAGAAAAAGGAAGACTAGATATAGGCATGCCATTTATACAGCTTTGGCATAAAGCTACATTTAACATTCCCCAACTATGTTCCCCACTGATTGATGGGGGAAGAAACTAGATAAAGACATGTAGAGCCATGCCCAGTAAGGTCTGAGTGATGTGAGAGGCTAATTGCTCATCAATCACACCTGATTCAGGGTGTGGCCACTGAAAACAAGTGAAATCTAAATATATAAACTTCCAGACAAAGAAGCCAAGCTCTCTTGCCTCCAGGGTCCAGTGAGGTCTGAGTGATGTGGGAAGATGTCCACCTGCTTGCATGGTAGTTACACCTGCGAGTGAGTCAGTGGTCAGAATAGATGTTGCCACCTACTCTTGGGACTCCTATGAAAGAGATGTACTCCCTGGTGCCCACATGGTGCACGGTCATGTTGGACTCCACACATGGACTGATGTATTTAATTAGCTTGGATACTAAACTTCACCCAGCTACAACATGGAATGAAAGCTCTGGACACTGGCCCTGCTTCTGGCTCTGCTGAAATTCCAGCTGCCCCTCTTTCAGGACTGGGTTGGGGGAAATGGGACATTATAACCCAAGAAATGTAACTCCAAGTCAATAAAATCTTCCATATCCCATCCACCCATGTGAGTCTTAGAAAATTCATTTTCTGAAGGTATTGTGACAATCTCATTCCAACTTGTGTCTGGGAAATCTGGCCCATTAATTCCTCTGGCATCAAAATTATTACAGATGTTGCACTTTCAATGACATTATAGTCTCATCTGGCTGATTGCTTACAGTGAAAATTGGTTTTGCCAATTTGTCCATAGAGAAGACGTTTCCCCCAAATTGTCTGAGATAAAGCTTTAGGTCTAAGATTTTATATATATTTAAGGCATTTTTATAATATGCTGAAATTACATCATTTTGCAACTCTTCATATTTAATAAAAATATTTAAACACCTAAAAGAGTTCTTCCCCCAATTCTAATGCATGTGTATTTGTGAGAATTTCAACCATCAACATGCAGTTCTCCAACACCAGCTAGGTGTTCTATAATTCAACTCAATTCTGATAATATCTATCCTTAGACAGCAACAGATTGCTCTTTAAGGGCTTGATTTTCCCCCCTTCAGACACCAATCACAGTTCCAGGTGCTTCTACAATGGGCTATAAATCAGAAGTTCTCATGATCCTCCCTCAGGTTTGATTAATTTGTTAAAGAAGCTCACAGAATCCTGGAAATCCACTTACACACTAGGTTACTGGTTTATTACAAAGAATATTAAAGGATATGAATCAAAAGTCAGATGGAGAGCTACATAGAGTGAGGAACCAAACAAAGGAGTTTCAGTTCCTGTGCATGGTGGCACATAGAAATATTCCAATTCACCAGCCTGGAAGCTCCCCAAATCCTCTCTTTTTGAGTTTTTAATGAAGGCTTTATTACATAGGCATGCTTGATTAAATCATTGGCCATTGGGAAATGATTCAAACTCAAGCCCATTTTCCATCCCAGAAATTAGGGGGTGGGACTCAAATTTTTACCCTTCTATTTATGATTCTTGGTTCTCCTGGCACTCACTCCCCATTCTTAGGTGCTTTGCAAAAGTCACCGCATAACCTAAATCTAGTTGTGGGGGAAAGAGTCTTTCTGTGAATATTAAGACACCTCTTTCACTTTTATGGCTCTTAAGGGATTTCACAAACTGAGGACAGGTGATTAAATATTATAATAAAAGATGCTCCAATACTCTTCTTGTTCAAGGAATTTCATGGGTTTTGGAGGTTGCAAGCCAGAAACCATAGACAAATATAAATCAAAATAGTGCAACACCAATCCAAACATATGTGAAGGAGGCATAGTTTTTACAATTATTTTAGTAGTATTAGCAGTATTCAAGAAAAAATCTTTAAAGATTAATATTCTAGAGAAAAGCATATAGCCAATAGAAATTATATACACAATGTTCATAGCATCATTGTTTGTATTATAAATAAATATGAAAGTAACCCAGGTAGCCATTGTAGAAATATTTTACAGTGAAAAATCATACAGAAATAAAAATGAACTACAGATGTACCAAGAACAAAGATGAATGCATTTCATAGACATTTTTGAACAAAAAAAGCAAGTTATAGAAAAATAACTATAACATTTCATCAGTTATATTACAATTTTAAAACATGAAAAATTAAAGTATGGTTTGTGAAATATATATATATATATATATATATATATATATATATATATAATTGATAAGAAATAACAAGGGTTTATGCATGTTTATTTCAGGAGAGTTTTTTTATCTAGGAGTAGTGAGGACAATAATATGGCTTCACAGAGATATATATATATATATATATATATATATATATATATATATATATATGCCTAAGCAACCGTCAGACAGGCCAGTAGCTATGATACACACTGACCAACAGGGTTCAGACACTCAACGCAAGAGCAGAAACCACAGGCATGGAAACATGGAATAGACTGATGAATCTTAGAGGGAATGGGGGAAGGGGAAGGGCAGGAAGAGATTAACCAAAGATCTTATATGCATACTAGAGGCCCAGTGCACAGATTCGTGCACTGGTGTGGTCCTTCAGCCTGGCCTATGCCCTCTCACAATCCGGGACCCCTCAGGAGATGTTGGAGAGCCGATTTTGGCCTGATCTCCACATGCCAGGATGAGGAAACCCAGTGGTGCATGAATCTGTGCACCAGGCCTCTAGTTAATAATAATCAGGTTTAAAAATAAGTATAATAGTTAATTTTATTGGCTTTATGATAATTTTAAACTGTTCAAAAATTATATAGAATTGTGACATATATAAAAATACTCACACACTTATACTAGTATATAAAGATAAAAGTTTCTAGAAGAAAAGTAATATGAAAATTTTACCTAATATCTAAGGGTATATCTACATGGATATTATGTTAATATGGAAATAAGTTCTATTATTTTAAATCTGAAGACACAATCTAACTCATGTTTTAAAGTGCTTTTATTCAGAAGTCACTGCTTGTTTAAATTACTATATTTGGTTTGGTGCTGAAAAAGAAGTGTGAACAGATACAAGTAATATCTATATAACTTTTATTACAGTATGTTGTTATAATTGTTCTTTTTTACTATTATATATTGTTAATTTCTTCCTGTGCCTAATTTATAAATTCAACATTATCATAGGTATGTATATATAGGGAAAAACATAGTATGTGTAGAGTTCTATACTATTCATGGTTTCACACATTTACTAGTGGTGTTGGAACATATTATCTGCAGGTAAGGGGGGAAGGACTACTGTATTCAAAAGTGCCATGTCTCTCAGTAATTGCATATAAGTGGCCCGGTGCATGAAATTCGTGCACATTAAAAGGGAATTAATTAGAGGAAATATTTTAATATTACTATTTGCCCTTTCTCTATAATAGAAGTGTCAGAGATGAAAGAAAATTAGTAAAATGTATATGAAATTTTCCTCCTGACAGAGTCTGGGGCATGCTGTGGGACCCAGAGTCAAGTCCCAACCCACCTGCATGCACCCCAAAATTGCACGAGACCCAGACCCGGCTGGCTCTACCCCCATTGGGCAAGATCCAGACCCAGCCTGCCCCACCCCTGAAAAAGAAGTGTGAACAGATACAAGTAATATTTATGTGGAAATCACTCATAAATAGTAAGCAAAACATGTTTAACATTCTGCTGGGAAAGGAAATGTCAAAATAATTGTCACATGGCTCCAATTTTAAAAGATGGTACACTATGAATATTACCTAGGAAGGATAAGGTTTCTCAATCTAGACATTATTGACATTTTAAGCCAGTTTTATTGTGTTACAATGTCCTGTGCATTGTAGTATCTTCAGGAAGTTTTAGCAGCATCTATGATCCTTACCCACTACATACAAGTAATACAACTAAACCAGTTGTAACAACCAAATGTTTCTCCAGACATTAATGCTTATCCTCTGGGGAAGGGAGGCTAAAAGCACTAAATTTGAAAAACATTGACATAGGGATAAGTTAATAACAGAATATATGTAAATTTATATCAGTAATACCGCCCCACCTTGTTCACAGTTTTACTTTCCAAGATTTCAAGGATTTAGTTACCCATGGTTAACTTTGCTCAGAAAATATTACATAGAAAGTTCTAAAAAGAAACAATTCATAAATATGAAATTGTGGGCCATTCTGAGTATTGCACCATCCAGCTCCATCCTACCTAGGATGTGCATCATCCCTGTGTATACTTAGTTACATTTTTCTATTAGTCGCTTAGTAGATCTCTTGGTTATCAGATCAGTTTTCAGAGAATGAGAGAAAGAGAGAGAGAGAGAGAGAGAGAGAGAGAGAGAGATAGAGAAGCCACATTCATATAACTTTTATTACAGTATATTGTTATAATTGTTCTATTTTACTATTAGATATTGTTAATTTCTTCCTGTGCCTAATTTATACATTCAACATTATCATAGGTGTGTATATATAGGGAAAAACATAGTATATGTGGGGTTCTATACTATTCATGGTTTCACACATTTACTAGTGGTGTTGGAACATATTATCTGCAGGTAAGGGGGGAAGGACTACTGTATTCAAAAGTGCCATGTCTCTCAGTAATTGCATATACCTCTTTATTATATAGAATATATACTAGAGGCCTGGTTCATGAAAATGTTGCACTGGGGGGAGTCCCTCAGTCCTCTTGCAGTTTGGGACGCTTCAGGGTAGTGGGCCTAAGCTGGCAGGTGGACATATCCTCCAGAGGGGTCCATAGCAGTGCCATGGAGGTGGGTGAGGTTCCCACCAACTCCACTGTGCTCGCCATCCAGAAGCCAGGGGGTCAGGCCTAAGTTGGCAGTCTGACATCCCTCTCGCAGTCCAGGATCCCTCGCTCTTACTGCTCATCTTGCTTTTCCTTAGCAGCAGGCTCCTTACCACTCGGCTCGCTGCTCCTTAGAACTGCCGTGGAGGTAGGAGAGGCTCCTGCCACCACTGCTGCACTCGCCAGCCATGAGCCTGGCTTCTGGCTAAGGGGCCATGTCCCCTATGGCAGGGTACTGACCACCAGGAGGCAGTGCCTGCATTGAGTGTTTGCCCCTGGTGGTCAGTGCACATCATAGCCACTGGTCATTCCAGTTGTTCCACCTTAATGGTCACTTAGGCTTTATTATATAGATAATTTATTATTTTATATATACTATCAATAATTGAGTTACTGAGGGACAAAGATAGCACTTTGACTTTGTTAACATAAATAAAAAGATACCAGGGAGCCCTAGCTGGTTTGGCTCAGTGGATAGAGTGTCAGCCTGTGGACTCAAGGGTCCCAGGTTCAATTCCAGTCAAGGGCTTGTACCTTGGTTGCGGGCACCCAGTAGGGAGTGTGCAGGAGGCAGCTGATTGATGTTTCTCTCTCATCGATGTTTCTAACTCTCTATCCCTCTTCCTTCCTCTCTGTAAAAAATAAATAAAAAATATATTAAGAAGAAAAAAGATACCAGGTGTACCAGTTAATAATGCGGATTTTTTCCAAAAGGTGGAGTTACACATATGTTGATATATATGCGATTTGATATGTATGCTATTTTGTTGTATTGACAGCAAGCTTCAAAACTTCATATACCAAATTTTCTGAAGGTGTTAACATCATAGATATTTTTATTCTTAAAAATGTCGAATTTCCTTCCAAAAAAAGAGCATTTGCGGGAAGTTTTCATTCATCACTTTATTTTGAAGAAAAAGTTATCGTATACTTCAGGAAGCTTATGGTGAACATGCTCCATCTCAAGATACTTGTGAACGCTGCTTTAAACATTTTAAAAGTGATGATTTCAATGTGATAGACAAAGAACGTCCAGGTCAACCGAAAAAGTTTGAAGACCAACAATTACAAGCATTATTGGATGAAGATGCATGTCAAACTCAAAAACAACTTGCAGAAAGATTAAACGTTGCTCAGCAAACAATTTCTGATCATTTACAAGCAATGGGAAAGATTTTAAAGAAAGGAAAATGGGCGCCACATCAACTGAACGAAAGAAAAATGGAAAACCGAAAAGTCAACAGTAAAATGTTGCTTCAACGGCATGAAAGAAAGTCTTCTTTGCATCGAATTGTGACTAGTGATGAAAAGTGGGTTTATTTTGAGAATCCCAAATGAACAGGATCATGGGTTGATCCAGTTCAACCATCAACATTGACTGCAAGGCCAAATCGCTTCAGAAAGAAGACAATGCTCTGCGTTTGGTGGGATCAGGAAGGTGTGGTGTATTATGAGCTTCTAAAACCAGGTGAAACCATTACTGCTGATTGCTACCGACAACAAATAATCAATCTGAACCACGCTTTGATCGTGAAAGGACCAGAATGTGCCAGAAGACATGGCAAAGTAATTTTGCTTCATGATAACGCACCATCACACACTTCAAAACCAGTTCAAGACACATTAAAAGATCTTGCCTCAGAAGTATTAACCCACCCTCTGTATTCACCAGACCTTGCTCCTTCAGATGACCACTTGTTCTGATCGATGTCACACTCACTTTCTGAGCAGCACTTCAAAACGTACAAAGAAGTGGAAAATTGGGTCTTTGAATTGTTTGCCTGAAAACAAGAAAAGCTCTATTGGGACGGTATCCACAAATTACCTGAAAGATGGGGGAAATGTGTAGCTAGTGATGGACATTACTTTGAATAAAGCACCTTTGATGTATCTCTTGAAATTATCATGTTTTCTTTGATGACAGAATCTGCCATTATTAACCGGTACACCTAGTAAACTGAGGCAAACTTGAATTACAAGAAATTGAATTTATTCAGTAACAGAAGGAAAATTACAATTTGGGACATGCTGTATGTCTGGGCAAGAAGAGAAGAGCAAAGAAGAGGTAGTTCCACCAGATTTCAAGCAGCAAGTTCATTGGCTGAAGGATGGGGAGAGATTCTTTGCAGAGGTGCTTGATCAGAAGATAAATTTTGGTCTTTTGTAAATCAGGCATTTATGGAAAATCAGTCTTTCAGCTCTCAATTTTCATTTTCCTGAGGGTGCTTGTTTGATTCTCTCCATTTCATATCTTACAGTTCCATTTGGGGTTTAAGTCTTTTCACAAATTCCTGAAGAAACATATGAGACATGATTCTGCCAGATGAAAAGACTTAGTATAAAGGAGCTGTTATACAAAAGGAACTCATTATGGACTCAATTAAATATAAAAATCAATGCCACAAAACATTTGGAAGACAACCTAAGAGAAAATGTTTGCAATCCTGGGTTAGAATAAGAGATCTTAATAAAACACCTGTGATATCCTATATAATAAAGAGGTAATATGCAAATTAACCCTCACGCCCTCACAAGATGACTGCCTACGACCAGGCCAGCAAGGGGGTTAGTGAAGGACAACCGAACGACTGAACAAGCAGGCTGCATGGGGCAACCAGGCCGGCAGAGGGGGGCTGTGAGAGGTGACCAGGCCGGCAGGGAGCAGTTGGGGGCAACCAGGCCAGCGGGGATGCAGTTAGGGGTGACAAGGCTGGCAGGGGGCCAGTTGGGGGCAATTAGACTGGAAGGTGGGGCAGTGAGGGGCTACTAGGCCTGTGGGTGGGCAGTTGGGGGCAACCAGGCCAGCAGGGGGAGGCAGTGAGAGGCGAATAGGCTCACAGCAGGGGGTAATTAGGGGCGATCATGCCAGCATGCAGAGGCAGTGAGGGTCGATCCAGCTAGCAGGGGGAGCAGTGAGGGGCAACCTAGCCAGCAAGAGGGGCAGTAAGGGGTGACCAGGCTGGTGGGGGAGCAGTTAGGAGCAACCAGCCCAGCAGGGAGGGGGCATTTCAGGGAGACTTGGCAGGCAGCAAGGGGGAGTTAGGGGCAATCAGCCCAGCATGCAGAGGCAGTGAGGGTTGATCCGGCTAGCAGAGGGGCAGTTAGGGGCAACCTGGCAGGCAGGCAGGTGAGCAATTAGGAGCCAGCAGTCCAGGATTGTGAGAGGGATGTCCGACTGCCTGTTTAGGCCCGTTCCCTGGAATAGGGCCTAAACCAGCAGTCGGACATCTCTGAAGGATTCCGGATTGGAGAGGGTGCAGGCTGGGCTGAGGGGACCCCTCCCATGCACAAATTTTGTGCACCAGGCCTCTAGTCCTATATAATAAAAGACTAATATGCAAATCGACCAAATGGTGGAACGACTGGTCACTATGACGTGCAATGACCACCAGGGGGCAGACTCCCACAGGGAGCACCGCTCAACCAGAATCCGGGCTCACAGCTGGCGAGTGTAGCAGCAGTGGTAGGAGCCTCTCATGCAGCACTAAGGACCCCTCGGAGGACATCCCCCAAGGGGTTCCAGACTGTGAGAGGGCACAGGCCAAGCTGAGGGACAGACAGCAGGGCCCTGCTTGCCCCTGGCCATGGTGGCAAGAGAGCAGACAGCAAGGCCCCTGCAGCAAGCAGACAGCAGGGCCCTGCTTGCCCCTGGTCGCAGCAGTGAGTGGCAAGCAGGCCCCCGCAGAGATCAGACACCAGGGCCTGCAGCGGCGATGAGCAGGCAGGTCCACAGAGAGCAGAGAACCATGGGGAGCAGGCCTAAGCCATCAGTGGGACATCCCCTGAGGGCTCCCAGATTGGAGAGGGTACAGGTTGAGCTGAGGGACCCACCCCCCACCCCCTTACCCCAGTGCACGAATTTTGTGCACCGGGCCTCTAGTTGTTATGTAATAAGAAAACCATATTGTATCTTCATCCCTCATTTCTGGCAAAAAAGTTTTAAAACTCTTGTAATTTTCTGAGTGATAGGGATGATAGGAGCATATTCTGTTATACAAGAACTTCTAGAACCTTGGAATCTCTAAAGTTCTGACTGTCATTTTGTATGCTAATAAGGTGCCTCTGGTTGGGCCCCTAAATAGCTTTAGGATTGAATTGATTGACAGAGGAACTAACCCTGTTGATCTGAAAGTTGGAACTTTCAGTCCCACAACATCCTCATGTTACAGGGAAAAAAGTGTTGTCTGGAGATTGGATTCATCACAAGATCAATGATTTAATTGTTCGTGCCAACATAAGGTAAACTATATAAAAATCCTAAACGATGATGTATGGAAAACCTAGGGATTGGTGATCACATCGAGGTGGTATGAGAAAATAAATAACAGCTAGTTTTACCCATTTTCCCTCACATAAACTACAAGTTTTCTTAAATTGTATTACTTATTTATTACAATTATTCAGCAAGAATATAAAACATTTTTGCTTGCAATATTAACTAATAAGTCTAATAAAATATTCTCCATTATTCATCTTGAGTAATATTTAAAACCATAATATTTCATGCAAATATTTTCTTTCTGACACTAAAAGAAATATGGTAGTTACAATACATATGCATTAAAAATTTTCCACAAAGACAGGCTGAGAGTCCATTGTAAAGATAAATCATTCCTAGGACTAGTTATCCCATCAGCATGACTCTATTGCCATAACTTCTGAAGGTCACCGCCTATTAAATGATACATATTTATAAACAAACTAGAGGCCCGGTGCATGAAATTCGTGCATGGAGGGGGGTTGTCCCTCAGCCCAGCCTGTACCCTCTCCAATTTGGGACATCCCTCTCACAATCCAGGACTGCTAGCTCCCAACTGCTTGCCTGCCTGCCTTCCTGATTGCCCCTAACCGCTTCTGCCTGCCAGCCTGATCACCCCCTAACCACTCTGCTGCCAGCCTGTTTGCCCCCAACTTCCCTCCTCTGCCGGCCTGGTCACCCCTAACTGCCCTCTCCTGCAGGGTTGATCACCTCCACTGCCCTCCCTTGCAGGCTTGGTCCCTCTCAACTGCCCTCCCTTGCAGGCCAGGTGCCTCCCAACTGCCCTCTCCTGCTGGCCATCTTGTGTCCACATGGGGGCAGGATCTTTGACCGCATAGGGGCAGCTATATTGTGTGTTGCAGAGATGATCAATCTGCATATTACTTTTTTATTAGATAGGATAGAGGCCTGGTTCAGAGGTGGGGGCCAGCTGGTTTGCCCTGAAGTGCGTCCCAGATCAGGTGGGGGTTCCCTTAGGGTGTGGGGTGGCCTGAGCGAAGGGCCTGTGGTGGTTTGCAGGCCGGCCATGCCCCCTGGCAACTCAAGCAGAGGCCCTGGTATCTGGAATTTAATTTCCTTCTACAATTGAAACTTTGTAGCCTGGAGCGGAGCCAAGCCTGGGGCTCCCTCCGCTGTCAGCCATTTGTGTTGGGGTTATAATTGAAACTTTGTTGCCTTAAGCGGGTGGGCCCGGCCAGGGTGTGCAGAAAGCTTTGCTTCCCCTGTTGCCAGCGGCAACCCTGGCCTACTCTCTCAAGCTCCATTCTGCTGCCATTTGTTTGAATTTGTTTACCTTCTATAATTGAAACTTTGTAGCTTGAGTGGAGTCTCAGGCCTGGCCAGGGCAGGTGGAAAGCTTGGCTTCCTCTGTTACCTAGGAAACCTTACTCTCTGTGGCTGTAGCCATCTTGGTTTGGGTTAATTTGCATACTCGCTCTGATTGGATGGTGGGCATGACTTGTGGGCGTGGCTTGTGGGTGTGTTGGAGGTATTGTCAATTTGCATATTTGTCTATTATTAGATAGGATTCCCAAATAATTATTAAAAATATTATTAAAATAAAACATTAATATTAAAATATTATATATAAACCAAACTTCTAAAATACCTGAATAAAAACAAATTTGTATTTCTTAATATTGTATTGAGTCATAATAGCAACACCTCATATTTACAAAGCAAATTATGGTTCTCAAAGTACTTGAATTACCTCCATAATAATTATGTGCTTTGCATTTACTAGTTGTTTAAGTTAATTTATTAAAGCAACCAGTTCTATTTTGACCAGGTAGCTGCTGCTTGAAACCTCTCATACAGAAAGATAACTGAGTATTCAGTAAATAAATAAATTAAAAACTTGTAGAAGTATACTGTTTTGAAATACAACTTTTCACATGTAATATAGAGTTTCAATTTTTAAAATCAGTTACTAAAATGACAGAAAATAAAAGAATAATTAAACCTCAAAGAATACATTAAATTTCAAAAATCACATTTTATGTACATTGGTTGTTATTTCTTTTCCAAGAAATTTTTGAAGTATTGCATTAAATATCTTGCGACAACCCTGTATGCCAAATTAGAGTCTTTCTGTCTTATAAGTTCACTAGTTAAACTTTATTATATTTCCAAATAAATTAGATTACATTGTTATTTAGCTATGTTTCAAGTAAGACACCAAAACTCAAATATCTGAATCAAATTAAACCAAACAGTTGTTAGCAAGAACAGATATGAGAAGTCAGAACCCTGCAGGTATAACTTGTCATCATATCCTGTTCTAATAGGAATAAAAATAGAAAATTCTTCCAATTAGGATTTGTACTTAGTTCAAATTTATCTTTGATTTAAATATTTAAATTTAGGAAGAAAAAAACCTTGAAGTTATTATTGTTTTGAACACAGGTCCTAATAATAACTGTAAATCATAAGAGTGATTTATTTTAAAATTAATACTTCAATTACTCCTATAAATTAGAATTATATATATATATATATATATATATATATATATATATCCCCAGTGCATGAAATTTGTACACTGGGGGGGCGTGTTTCTCAGCCCAGTGTGTGCCCTCTAGCAGTTCAGGACCCTTTGGAGGAGGTCCGCCAGCTGGCTTAGATGGATATCTCTCTCACAGTCTAGGGCTCTTGCAATCCGGGACTACTGGCTGCTTACCATGAGCCTGGCTTCTGGTTGAACGGTGCTCCCCCTTTGGGAGGGCACTGACCACCAGGGGGAAACTCCTGCATTGAGTGTCTGCCCCCTGGTGGTCAGTGTGTGCCATAGAGACCAGTCATTCCCCCTGTCATTCAGCTGTTGGGTAGATTTGCATATTAGGGTTTTATAATATATACTAGAGGCCCGGTGCATGACATTCGTACACTGTGGGTAGGGGGGTCCCTCAGCCTGACCTGCGCCCTCTCACAGTCTGGAACCTCTTGGGGGATGTTCTCCGAGGGGTACTTAGCACTGCAGCAGAGGCAGGAGAGGCTCCCGCCACCGCTGCTACGCTTGCCAGGTATGAGCCCAGCTTTTGGCTGAGTAGCACTCCCCCTGTGGGAGTGCACTGCCCCCTTGTGGTCATTGCATGTCATAGTGACCAGTCATTCCACCATTTGGTCGATTTGCATATTAGCCTTTTATTATATAGGACTAGAGGCTTGGTGAACAAAATTTGTGCATGGGGAGGGTGGGGGGTCCCCTCAGCCCAGCCTGCACCCTCTCCAATCTGGGATCCTTCAGAGATGTCCAATTGCTGCTTTAGGCCCGATCCTAGGGAACGGGCCTAAACAGGCAGTTGGACATTCCTCTCACAATCCTGGACTGTTGGCTCCTAATCGCTCACCTGCCTGCCTGCCTGGTTGCCCCTAATTGTCCCCCTACCACCCAGGTTGCCCCCAACTGCCCCCTCCCTGCTTGCCTGGTTGCCCCCATCTGCCCCCCTCTGCTGGCGTGGTTGCCCCCAACTGCCCCCCACTGCCATCCAGGTAGCCCCCAACTGCCCCCTCCCTTCCAGGCTTGTCACACCTCACTGACCCCCACCAGCCTGGTCACCCCTTACTGCCCTCCTGCTGACTAGGTTGCTCTTAACTGCCCTCCTGCTGGCCTGGTCACCCCTTACTGAACCCCCTGCCTACCAGGTCACCCTAACTGCCCCCAAGGCTGGCCTAGTCACCCCCAACTGCACCCCCACTAGCCTGGTTGCCCCTAACTGTCCCCCCTGCTGCCCTGGTTGCCCCCAACTGCCCCCCCTGCTGGCCTGGTCGCCCCTTACTGCCTCCCCTGCTGGCCTGGCCGTCACTCATGGTCACCCCATGCAGCCTGCTGTTCAGTTGTTTGGTCATCCCTCACTAACCCCCCTGCTGGCCTGGTCGCCCCACGTAGCCTGCTTGTTCAGTTGTTTGGTTGTCCCTCACTAACACCCCTGCCAGCCTGGTCACCCCACACAGCCTGCTGTTCAGTCATTTGGTCTTCCCTCACTAAACCTCCTGCCGGCCTGGTCATAGGCAGCTATCTTGTAAGGGTGTGATGATCAATTTGCATATTACCTCTTTATTATATAGGATAGACTTGGCCTTTTGTGGTTAATTTGCTCCTTGTCCCAAATATATTAGAAATAATTGCTATAATAGATATTAATAGTTTACAAAAGACAGATTGGGATATATTAAGATTCCATTGTAAATTCAGAATTAAAACTACAGAAAATTATTAAATAACCTATTCTCCTCACTGGATGAAACTACATATAATACAGAAATGTTCTTAGTGTTAGCTGTGATCAAGTGATTGAATTGATACCCCCTCCCCTGGGAACTGACTTGTAGAGCAGTTCACAATCCACATTACCTTTCACTTAGACCACATTCCATTTGCGAAGACCATTATCCTTCCCGCTAAGACCATCTCAGGATACAGACCTGCCCAGATAATTCTCAGCCCAGAAAAAGCCTGTCTAGCATCCTTTAAAATGTCTGACTCTCAGTCCCTGGGTGCTTGTACCATTTGGGGGTTCAGCTCATCTGATTTTCCAAATGACCTAATAAATTCATAATTATTTATCCCTTTTGGAACTGTGAGTTCCTCCTTAGGTGACCCTGAAACTTAGTAGTATCAATTTTAAGGTATTGAGTTAATATAATGTCTTCTTTTTAAATTTTATTTTATTTTTTAATTAGAGTTGAGGTACAGAGTTGTTCAGGTGCACAACTCAGTGATTGGACATTTATATAAGTTAAAAAGTGATTATCCTGATAAATCTAGTACCATCTAACACCATACATAGTTATTGTAATGTTAATGACTATATGTCCTATGCTATATTTTACAACCTAATGAATATTCTGTACCTGCTAGTTTGTGATTCTTCTCCTTCTTTTTTAAATTCTTATTGTTGAAACTATTACATATATCCCCTTTATTCTCCATTGTCATCTCCGAGCCCGCCCCTGTTATTTGTGTCCATTAGTTATGCCTATAGGCATACAAGTTCTTTGGTTGATCTCTTACCCACCCACCACCACCCCTCACAGCCTCCCCTGCCTTCCCTCTGAGGTTTTATGTTCTCTTTGATGCTTCTATGTCTCTGGATATATTTTTGTTCATCAGTTTATGTTGTTCATTATATTCCACAAGTGAGATCATGTGATACTTACCATTCTCTGACTGGCTTATTTTGTTTAGCATAATGCTCTCCATGTCCATCCATACTGTTGCAAATGGTAAGAGTTCTTACTTTTTTACATCAGCGTAGTATTCCATTGTGTAGAAGTACCACAGTTTTTTAATATAGTCATCTGCTAGTGTGCACTTAGGCTGTTTCCAAATCTTAGCTATTAACATTGTGCTGCTATTGAAAATGAACATAGGGGTGCATATATTCTTTCTGATTGGTGTTTCTGATTTTGGGGGGATATATTCCCAGAAGTGGTATTACTGGGTCAAATGGGAGTTCCATTTTTAATTTTTTGAGGAAACTCCATACTGTTTTCCACAGAGGCTGCACAAGTCTGCATTCCCACCAGCAGCGAACGAGGGTTCCCTTTTCTCCATATCCTCACCAGCATTTGTCATTTGTTGATTTGTTGATAACCATTCTGACAGGTGTGAGATGCTACCTCATTATCGTTTTGATTTGCATCTCTTGGATGATTAGTGACTTTGAGCATGTTTTCATATGCCTCTTGGGCATCCTTATTTCCCCTTTGGAGAAATTTCTATTTAGACTTTTTGCCCATTTTTTAATTGGATTGCTTGTCTTCCTTCTGTTAAGCAGTATGAGTTCCTTATATATTTTGGATATTAACCTTTTATCAGATATATCATTGCCAAATACAGTATGTTCTCCCAAACAGTGGGTCCCCTTTTAATATTTTTGATGGATATTTTGCTGTGCAGAAGCGTTTTATTTTGATGTATCCCCATTTGTTTACTTTCTCCTTTGTTTCCCTTGCCCTAGGACCATGGTCTGCAAACTGCGGCTCATGAGCCACATGTGGCTCTTTGGCCCCTTGAGTGTTGCTCTTCCACAAAATACCATGGCCTGGGCGTGTTTATTTTGAAGAAGTGGCATTAGAAGAAGTTTAAGTTTAAAAAAGTTGGCTCTCAAAAGAAATTTCAATCGTTGTACTGTTGATATTTGGCTCTGTTGACTAATGAGTTTGCCAACCACTGCCCTAGGAGATGTATCAGTAAACATATTGCTATGAGGTAATTTGGTGCTTATGGATTCTTCTAAGATTTATTTTTGTGGTTTCCCATCTTACATTTAAGTCTTTTATCCATTTTGAGTTTATTTTTGTGTATGATGTAAGCTGGTGGTCTAATTTCATTATTTAGCATGTATCTGTCAAATTTTCCCAACACCATTTATTGAAGAGACTGTCTTGACTCCATTGTATGTTCTTGCCTCTTTTATCAAATATTAATTGAGAATAATGGCTTGGGTCGATTTCTGGGTTTGTTGGTCTGTTCCATTGGTCTATATGTCTGTTCTTGTTCCAGTGGCATTCTATTTTGAGAACAGTGGCTTTGTAATATAACTTGATATCTGGTATTGTGATCCCTCCAAATTTGTTCTTATTTCTCAAGATTGCTGTGGCTATTCAGGGTCTTTTTTTATTCTATATAAATTTTTGGAGAGTCTGTTCTAGCTCTGTGAAATATGCCGTTGGTGTTTTAATTGGATTGCATTGCATCTATAGATTGCTTTGGGTAGAATGGACATTTTAATGATGTTGATTCTACCAATCCATGAACATGGTATGTTCTTCCATTTGTTTATGTCTTTCTCTATCACTTTTTTCAATGTCCTGTAGTTTTCCGAGTACAGGTCTTTTACCTCCTTAGTTAAGTTTATTGCTAGGTATCTTAATTTATTTGTTGCAATGGTAGAAGGAGTTTGTTTGTTTGTTTTTTTAGTTTCTCTTTCTGAGAGTTCATTATTGGTGTATAACAATGCCATAGATTTCTGGGTGTTAATTTTTTATCCTGCTACCTTTCTGAATTTTTTTATTGAATTTAGTATATTTTTATGGAATCTATAAAGTTTTCTATGTACAATTTCATGTCATCTGTGAATAATGACAATTTCACTTGTTCTTTTTCAGTTTGGATACCTTTTATTTATTCTTGTCTGACCGCTATAGCTAGCACTTCCAATACTATGTTGAACTAAAGTGGTGAAAGGAGGCAGTCCTGTCTTTTTCCTGTTCTTAGTGGGAATAGTTTTAGTATTTGTCCATTGAGTATGATGTTGGCTATAGGTTTGTAATATAAGGCTTTTATTTTTTTGAGGTATGATTGCACTATTCCCACTTTGCTGATAGTTTTTATCAAGAAAGGATGTTGGATTTTGTTAAATTATTTTTCTTCATCAATTGATATGATCATGTCATTTTTGTCTTTCAATTTGTTCATGTGATGTATCATGTTTATTGATTTGCATATATTGTACCAGCCTTGCATGCCCAGAATAAATCCCACCTGGTCATGATGTATAGCTGGATGCAATTTCCTTACATTTGTTTTGAGGATTTTGGCATCGCTGTTCTTCAGGGATATTGGCCTGTAAATCTCTTTCTTTGTAGTGTCTTTATCTGGTTTAGGGATTAAGGTAATGGCTTAATAGAAAGTGGTTGGAAGTGTTCCTTCCTCTTGAATTTTTTGGAATAGTATGAGGAGAGTAGGTTTTAGTTATTCTCTGAATCTTTGGTAAAACTCCCCTGTGAAGCTGTATGGATCAAGGCTTTTGTTTACTGGAATTTTTCTGATTACTGCTTCAATTTCAGCAGTTGTTATTGGCCTATTCAGTTTTTTTTTTCTTCCTGATTTAATTTTGTAATGTTGTATTTTTCTAGAAGTATGTACATTTCATCTAGATTGTCCAGTTTGTTGGAATAGAGTTGTTCATAGTATTTTTCACAATTCTTTGCATTGCTGTGGGGTTGGTAGCTATAACACCTCTTTCATTTTTTATTTTATTATTATTATTATTTTTTTTTTTTGGTCCTCTCTCTTTGTTTTTGGTGAGCCTGGCTAGAGGTTCATCAATCTTGTTTACCCTTTGAAAGAACCAGCATTTGGTTCTATTGATCTTTTTTTTTTTTTTTTTGGGTGTCTCTGCCATTTATTTCCCCTCTGATCTTTATTTTTTCCTTCCTACTACTTACTCTAGACTTTTCTTGTTGCTCTTTGTAATTCTTTAAGTTGTAGGGTTAGGTAACATACTATTATTACCAGTTTTTCTTCTTTTTTTGAGGTAAGCCTGTAATGCTATGAACTTCCTTTACTGGATTGCTTCACTGTGTCCCATAGATTTTGGCTTGTTGTGTTTTCATTGTCATTTGTTTCCAGGATGTTCTTTATGTCTTCTTTAATCTCTTTTGTAACCCAGTCATTATTTAATATCATGCTATTTAGCCTCCAAGTGTTTTATTTTTTAATTATTTTTAGTGTTGTTGATTTCTAATTGTATGCCATTGTGATCTGACAAGATGCTTGATATGATTTCAATGTTCTTGAATTTGTACAGACTTAGCCTGTGTCCTAATATGTGGTGTATCTTTGAAAATGCCCCATGTGCACTTGAGAAGAATATATATTTTGTGTCTTTGGGGTGAAATGTTCTGAAGGTGTAAATTAAGTTAATCAGATCTACTGAGTCATTTAGGATTGCTGTTTCATTGTTGATTTTTGTCTAGAAGATTTATCCACTGGTGTCAATGGGGTATTAAAATCCCCTACTATGATTGTATTGTTGTATATCTCTCCCTTGATATCTTCTAGAAGTTTTTTATGTATTTTGATGCTCCTGAATTGGGTGCATATATGTTTACCAGGGTTATGTCCTCTTATTGTATCAATCACTTTAATATTATGAGTTGGCCTTCCTTGTCTCTTGTTATGGCCTTCACTTTGAGATCAATTTTCTCAGATATAAATATTGCTATCCCAGCTTTTTTTTTTTTTCATTTCCATTTGCATGAAAAAAATATTTTCCATCTCTTCACTTTCAGTCTGTGTGAGCCCTTTGTTTGGAGGTGGGTCTCTTGCAGACTGCATATATATGGGTCATGTTTTCTTATCCATTCAGTTACCATATGTCTTTTGATTGGAACATTAAATCCATTTATGTTTAAAGTTATTATTGACAGGTACTTGTTTGTTGCCATTTTTATTTTTATTTTTTTGACAGCAGTTCCTTTAGTATTTCTTGCATTGCTGGCTTGGTGGTAATAAACTCACTTAGCTTTTTTTTTTTTTTTTTTTTTTTTTTTTTCTGTGAATCTCATGATTTTCCCTTCTATTTTGAATGATAGACTTTCTTCATAGAGTATTCTTGGATTGATTCCCTTGCTTTTTATTTGTATATTTCATTCCACTCCCTTCTGGCCTGATGTGTTTCTGTTGAGAAATCATTTGCTAGTCAATTGGGAGATTCCTTGTAGGTAACTTTCTGTCTCTCTCTTGTAGTTCTTAAGATCTGGTCTATGTATTTAATGTTTTCTATTGTAATTATGACATGTCTTGTTGTGTGTCTTATTGGGTTACTCTTGTTTGGGACTATCTGTGCTTTTATGAGCCCTCAAATCAGGTAAGTTTTCTGTCATTATCTATTCAAATAGATATTATATCCCTTGTTCAGCTTCAATTCCTTCTGCACCCCTATTCTGTGGATGGTGCTTCATTTCTTTTGTCCCTAATCTCCTTTAAACTATCCTCCTGCTTTTGAATATTGTTTTTTTTCCCCAATTAATATTCAGAATGGGTGTTTTTTTTCCTATTCTGTCTTCTAAGTCGCTGATTCAGTCCTCCACTTCTTCTAGTCTAATGTTGAAACCTTCCATTGTGTTTTTATTCCAGCTATTTCATTCTTCATTTCCTCTTGATTCTTACATATGCTAGTAAATTTCTCATCCAAATGGTTTAACATCCATATAACCATTACTCTGACATATCGTTTGCCTCCATTTCATTTATTACCCATTCTGATGATTCCTCTTCTTTCCTTTGATGATTGTGTGGGGTTTTTTTGTCTCTCCATTTTTACTGTTACTTTGTATTTGTTTATTTGTAATGTGTGTTGTTGACAATTTCTGTCTCTGGGAGACCTGCTTGAGGTCCAAGAAGTTGAAGCCCCTATTCATCCAATGGTCCAGGACTTCTTAGCCCAAAGGCTGGAACTGCCTTGAGTCTCTTGTCTTTAATGTCTCTGCTCTGAATTATATTCCCTTACTCCACAGTTCTGGTCTCTCAGTTGTCTGATGTAGGTCCTCAGGGTCAGCTAGGGACAGGTGCACAGAACCTTTGGTGTGCAACTCCCTGTGAAGCTGCAGAGCCCTCTGACATGCAATTCACTGAAGGGCCCTGGTGTCTGGGACAGGGTGTGCCCTAGTACCTTCTGGCTTTCCTCCATCAGCCTGGGCCTGGGGACTTGACAAGTCACCAGGCAAGGGTCCTTGGCCAGCACTGTCAGCACTTTCCTAGGGGTTGGGCAGGCACAGGACCAAATGACCCTGTCCAGCACCCTAGGAGCTGACTTTGGGACTGTGTGAGGCTCCAGGCCAGGGTTCCCCAGCTTGAAGCAGGCATGTAGTTGGTTCAGTCCTGAAGGCTGGGAAGTAAGGGGTGCAGAGGTCCCTCTGCCTTGCACTCACCACTCAGGTTCCAGATCATTGAATCTGGCTGCACCAGAGTCTGGGAGCACTGGGGTTCTGGCACACAGGGATTGGTAGAGCCAGTCCAGGAGCTTAGGTGGGGATTTGCAGTATAGGAGGTCTCTCTAGCCTGCAGTAACTTTGGGCATCAGGTATCTGGCAGCACAGTAGGGCACCATTCACTGCAGGGGCCCTGTGGTGGTACCACATGGGTTATGTCTGGCAAGCAGTTCCCTGTACACAATTGGGATAGTGTCCGAGGGCAGTCTGGTTGTTGGTGTGGCTGCACTTCTGGCCTTTGCTTCTCCTCCCTTCAATATGGTGTGGACTTTGTGCCAGAGAATTATTGGCCTGAGAGTGCCTGTGGCATTAGCAGGGGCTCCCCATCCAGGAGAGCCCAATCTGACAGTCCCTGAGACTCCTGCAAGATCTAACTATCCTTTACTCATACACACACACACACACATACACACACACACACACACACACCACTCAAGTCCACACATACTCCTCTCACTCATTTACTAACTCACTGCCATCCCACCGGCTGCCATCTTCTATTCTCCTTTATTTAATGTATTTTATATCTTTCTACAACCCCTCCAAAAATATTATAGATTAAAGAAAGAACATATCCAGACTCTCCCTACCCCACCCCCAAATTAAATCAAATTCCAAATTAATTCTACATTTTGTGATATATATAAAAAAGCAGTTGTGGTAACACGTTCAGTTACTGTTAACAAAGTCAGTTGTAAACTATTGCAATCCAAATGTTAAGATTATTTTGTGTTTTTTAATGACCAAAATAAGTGTGAGATAATATAAATAAAACTGGATTGATATATGTCCTATACTATAGGACCTATAGTAATATAACTTTGAATTTGAAGGTAAGATATAATATGTAAGATTTTTTTTTTATTTAAAAATGTTATTTGCCTGTAGATCTCTCATTTTTTTTAAAAGTCAGGTGCATTGTAAAAATGGAATAGTCACTATAGAAATTTAATTAGCTCCCTTTACTCTAAGGAAAATCAATATGAATTGAATTTATACAGAATAAACAGCTTTTCCATTGGCACATATTTAGCACTGATACACTTCCAAGAGAATATATTTTCTCTTCTAATAATTTTTTTATAATTTATGTAACTTTCATTTGCTGATTTTTTATATTCTCAGAGCTATTTCTAATTCTCCTTAACAGTCTGCCAATATCTTGTTTGGCAATATTTTATTTCTGAAAAGTCACACTCATGAATTGTGGTCAATATTTTCTTCAATCTTCCCTAGGATTTTAAAAGTTGGGTTTGAGCAAATTTGGCAAATTATCACTCTAAGCTTCCACAAGAAGCAAGACATAGCGTGAAGTTTAAATATGTTTTCTACTCTGATAGAAAGTCATTCTTAAATGAGAAAGACAAAAGTGCAGAATACTTTTGATACTCTGATAGAAATATTTATAGAGTACTAACCATCCTTTGTTCTTTCTCTTCCCATATTTTGATGTTTTGTAAAGTTCCTAGGATGCTTCCAATATATTTCCTTTTGTGCTTAATTTTGTTTTCTGTAACTTATAATAAAAATAGTCCTTGAGCCCTAACTGGTTTGGCTCAGTGGATAGAGCGCCGGCCTGAGGAATGAAAGGTCCCAGGTTCGATTCCGGTCAAGGGCGTGTACCTTGGTTGCAGGCACATCCCCAGTAGGAGGTGTGCAGGAAGCAGCTGATGTTTCTCTCTCATGGATGATTCTAACTCTCTATCCCTCTCTCTTCCTCTATGGAAAAATCAATAAATTATGTTTTAAAAAATAGTCCTTGAAAATAGACCAGAAAACCTAAAATAGCACAATAAATACAGGGGTGTTCATTCAGAAAATGATTCTTAAAAAATAAAACTATTACCAGGCCAAATTTTAAAGCTTTATATTAAAATATAAATTAAACAGTCTTTACCACCATTAAAAATCCATTAATAGGTTGGAAATCCTCCATTATTTCCTTGTGTAACTTAACAACAAAAGATGTACTAATTGAGGAGAGACTATCTAGTTAGGGCAAGTTGCTCATAGCAAGATGATGTACCCAATTGTTGGCTAATGTAAATGTTCTTGTGGCAAGACTATAAAAGCCTTAGAAAATCCCTGGGCAAGTAGTTTGAACTTACAGCCAGCAAGTAAACCACAGGACCTTATCTTCCCTAAGGACACTTAGAGTGAATGGATTATACCTCCCCTCCCTAACCAGAAAATCACCCTGGTTGGGGAAATAGAGAACAAAGATCCAATTAATGCCATTTGTGAGAGACAAACCCAATGACACATTAAGTCAGGGGAACAAATAACAAAAACCTCATTAAACCCAGACAGACCCAGGATAAAAGTAAAACAGTAAGCAGATCAAAGAATAATCCAAAACTCCCCTATATGCTCCTTTGATGCATCAGCATATTAAAAACTCACCTGGAATGCTGATGAATATTCTGCTGAAACCCTCCCCTAAGATTTTGCCCACAAATAAAAGGATTAAAAAAGCTTTAAGACAAAGATACAATAGGGGTTCCTTCTAGAGAAAACCCATGCCCCTTCTCTAGCATGAACTTTTTACTTTCTCCTAAACTCTAAGGGTCCCCATGGTACTTGTAAACAGGGGAGCAATGGGCAGCAGCAGCTTATCCTGGGCTTATCCCTATTGTGGAGCGAACTCGAGTAAAGACCACTGGAGTCCAAACCAAATTAAAATTTAGGGAACCTTTATTGCCGGCTGGCGGCTGATCTGCCTTCCAGATAGGTAGGTCAGAGAGCAGCAGCGACCCTTTGTGTAGGACCACTTTTAAGCACACTAACCACATCCTGTTTTTGCAGAACAAGTAATCCTAAAACAAAACAGTTTTTTCCCAAGTAACATCAAGATTATGCCATTGACGACCATGTTACTTACAGGGTCATCCTGTTCTTCAGAAAGCTGACAGTGTTCTATCTAGCAAGGTTATTTTGTGAGGTGCAAGGGGAAGGGGCCATGAAGCCATATCTCAAGGCCTGGCCTGGTGTCAACACTGGCAACTCTATCTGGGGTATAGTCCACGGCCTCTCTGGAGTGCTCAAAAATTCCCACTTTCCAACATTCCCCACTGGTTTTATGGGAGAATCAAATCATTGTTTCTCCATCATCAATGCAGACATGATGATAGTGAGTACACAGGACCATCAGCTTTACTGCCTGTATTCGCCTTTGTACATAGTTGGTGAGGCTATTTATAAGACAGGGTCCAAATGTTGCTGCTATTAGCAATAAGATCAAAGGTCCTGCTAGAGATGTTAGGAGTGTTGTCAGCCATGGGGACCAAGAGAATAGATTTTCATAGCAGTTTCCCTCAGTTCTTTGCCTTTCCTCTCTATCTTGGAGTCTCTTTCTGAGTTGACTTGGGCTTTCTCTGATGAACCCGGAATGGTTGGTATAAAGACAGCAAGTTTCTCCTAAGGCGTCCTCCTTGCTTCATGAATAATAAGTCTAAACCCCTTCTATTTTGTAGGACTACTTCTGCTAACGAACTGAGAGAATCATCTAGGTGGTTTACATTCTCCTCTAGGGTGCTTAGATCTAGATCTACTTGGCCGCTAAGTTCCTTAAAGTTTTTGTCTCCCGTGACCAGTGCTGTAGTGCCTATTGCAGCTGATCCGGCTATTCCCAGACCAACAAGCAGGGGGATAATTACTGGGGCTCTATGAATTCGCCCAGGGGTTAGACCTAGGTTCTCGCGCCCCCCTCCCCAGAATAGTAATACACCTGGGGTAGGATATGAGCTAAGACGCATAAGGAAGGCTTGTGTGGGTGCATCAGTGTCAGAGGAGAGACACAAGGGGTGATTCTTGTGGTGCACGTGATTCTTGTGGTGCACAAGGGGTGATTCTTGTGGTGATTCTTCAGGGGCCACTAGGTATCGGTCTGTCTCTTCTTCATTGTCCTGACCAAACCTCAGTACTGAGGAACAGGATTCACCGTAGGGGGATTTTGATAAATCAAACTCTGAGGACATAACACAAGTACCTTGTCCCTGGAAATCCCCAAGGGTTAATTTTGGGGTTTGTCCCCATCTGCACACTCCTTGTGGGGGGTTTGTAACTGGAACATTTCTAATGTCTGATGAATTTGAACCAACAGTAGCATTTGCCCTTATTCCAACCTAGTAGGGGGGTTCTGGGTTTAAACACAACCAACAGTCTCTGGTGGCATTTGGGAAAGTCTGATTTAAAAAATTAAAAACCGCATCCAGAGTGTCCAGGATAGGTCTCCAGCCTGGTTTGGTAGTGTGAGTCTTAGGAACAAGGGTCACCATCACCTTGGTCAGAGGAGTTAATTCAGTATTATTCCGGGTAGGAGGTGGTGATGTGGGACGGGGCCTGAGTGGCTGTACTGGAGGCAGCCCCTGTTCTAAGGGTCTTAAAGGCCTGATGGGGTTTTTCTTTTGGATCCGCTGGGTTCTCTGGAGGGTGAAGAGGACCCCGGGATCTCTTCCAGCTACATACAATCTCAGTCCCTAAGTTTTTCCTGCATCCCAGTATTTCTCCCACCAGTTTTGGGGCATGATAACAACGGGATTGCAGTCTCCTACCATACAGTTATTGGAAGGGGCCCCTGGGTGGACTATTCTCTTGAACCGGATGGCGGGATCTCTGTTAGTCCACAGTGCCATAGTCTCACAACCCCACTGGGCACAATAATAGTCCCCGTCAGTTCCACATTCAGGGCTGCCTTCGGCTGGGCAGACATAATGTTGAGTTCACCAAAGTCCTCGTTCTAAGATGAGGGTGCCACACCCATAACTAGTCCCCATATGATATGCCCCATGTGCTACTGGGGAAATGTAGTGGATATTGCTTTCTGGCTTATTCCAAGTTTCCCCAAATAATAGGCATAAGTCAGTCTCTATGGAGGGGGGTCCTGGAGTTGTGATGTGACCTATAACAGTCCCATCCACAGTCCGGGTCAGTTCCCAAGTGTAATTAGCCCTCAGGTGGGGATTACTCACCGTGATGGGCCACAGGCACATCAGGATTAGGAGGACTGCCTTCGGAGTCGGATTTTCAGGGGGTCCTTGGTGCGCAAGATGGTCCATCTCTCTGGCTGGTCCTCTGCTTCTGCCTTCTTGATTTGGGTTTGATGTATCCAGTGCTTTTTTCCCGCAACTTTCACCACTGATGGGGTGCTGAGGACAACAGTGAAGGGTCCAGTCCACCTGGCCTCCAGGGATGATGGCTCGTGCTTCTGCACCCACACTAGGTCTCCTGGTTGAAATGAAGGTGGTGCAGGTGTAGTCCCAGGGGATGGGTCTCGGTGAGCCTCTCGGACCAGCTGGTGGTTAAGTCTGGAACTCAACTGTAAGGCCTGTAGGGACTTTAGGAGGTTGTGATTAGAAAGGGATGCCAACACTTCTTCCCCTAGCTTGGGAAGCAGTGGTGGGGGTCGGCCAAACAGAATCTCAAAGGGGGTAAGGCCCTTTACATAAGGGGTACAACGGGCCTGGAGAAGGGCAAAAGGAAGGAGGCTTACCCAGTTTTCGCCAGTCTCCAGTTTTAATTTTGTCAAAGTTTCCTTTAGGTTCCGATTCATCCTCTCTACCTGCCCTGAACTCTGAGGTCTATAGATACAGTGTAATTTCCAACTTATGCCTAACATTTTTGCCAATAGATGAGTGATGTAGGCAATGAATGCCGGGCCATTGTTGGACCCCATTGCAACAGGTATGCCAAACCTGGGAATAATTTCTGAAACTAATTTCTTAACTACTATCTGTGCTGCTTCAGACTTGGTAGGGTAAGCTTCTGGCCAGCCGAAGAATGTGTCAATAAAAACCAGCAGGTATAGATATCCTCCCCGCCCTGGGGGCAATTCTGTAAAGTCTACTTCCCAATGTTCTCCAGGACTTCTTCCTCTGAGTCTGGTTCCTTGGGCCAAGGGGGGTTGCCTCCCAGGGTTTACCTGTGCACAGACGTGGCATCTCCTTACAATGTCCTTTGAGACCTGGAAGAGCTTAGGGATATAATAGTCTCGTTTAAGCAATTCTACCAGCTTGGTTCCCCCTAGATGGGTGCTCTGATGGACCTGAGAAACGAGTCCCCTTCCCAGGGCCTCCGGAATGAACACTCTTGGTGTCCGGCAATTCTCTCCATCCTCCAGATACCTCCTTAACCTGGAGTCTCTTCCCCAGTTCATTATCAGTCTCTGAATAGACGGGGGTCTCTTCGAAGACCTTTGTCGGGAGAGCTGGCAGGATATGTAGAGGCCCCACTGGTTCTTGGGCTGCCTCCTTTGCTGTTTTATCTGCAAATGCGTTTCCTCGCGCCTCCGGAGTGTCAGCTGATTGGTGTCCCTTGCAGTATATGACTGCTACTCCAGAGGGCTGCCAGGAGGGTGAGGATCTCCTGGACGTTTTTTATTTCCTTTCCTCCCGATGTCAGGAGTCCCCTTTCCTGATATAGAGCCCCGTGGACATGAACCGTAGCAAAGGCATATCAGCTGTCAGTATATATGTTTACTGTTTTTCCTTTTGCCCACCGCAACGCTTGGGTGAAGGCAATTAATTCTGCCTTTTGAGCCAATGTCCCGTGTCCCAACGCCTGTGCCCGGATTACCTTATCGGCTGTCACAACCGCAGCTCCCTCGTACCTGGTCCCTCCGTCCACGAAGCTGCTCCCATCTGTGTACAAAGTCTCATCCGGGTCTCGGAGCAGTTGATCAGTCAGGTCCTCTCAAAGATTTTTCAACGAGGACAGGGTTTCAACGCAGTTGTGGAGGGGCTGTTCAGGATCATCATCCGGCAGCAAGGTTGCAGGGTTTAGAGCTGCTGTCTTAAGAAAACTCACCCGCAGAGGGTCGAGCAGGAGCACTTGGTACTGGGTAATACGGGCATTTGAAAGCCACCAATCAGGTGGGCTTTGCAGAAGGGTTTCCATGGCATGGGGGGCCACTACTTGTAAGTCCTGCCCAAGGGTAAGCTTTGAGGCTTTTCTGACCAGTATGGCCGTGGCCACTACCGCCCTCAGGCAGCTTGGCCATCCTGCAGCTACAGGATCTAGTCTCTTAGATAAATATGCCACAGGCCTTTTCCATGGCCCTAAGAGCGCCTCTGCCACATGCAACTGGAATGACTTAGTGAAGTCTGGTAGTGCCAATGCTGGGGCACTGACTAAGGCTTGTTTAAGGTCCTGAAACGCCTTAGTCTCATTCTCAGTCCAATTTAGTTCTTCACTCTTTCCCCCAGTGCAGGTGTAAAGGGGTTTTGCCATCTCTGCAAAACCTAATATCCAAAGGCAGCAATATCCTACTGCCCCTAGGAATTCCCGCACCTGCTTCTTTGTTTTGGGAACCGGGATTTTCAAAATAGCCTGCATTCGGCTAGCAGATAAAGTTCTCTTTCCTTCGCTGAGTTCATACCCCAGGTAAGGGGCTTTCGGGGTGCAAAGTTGGGCTTTCTTAGCGGACAGCCGGTACCCCAATTTGTCTAGAGTCCTCAACAGGGTCTCAGTGGCTTCCCGGCACTTACTCTGAGTCACCGCGGCAAGGAGGAGGTCGTCCACATATTGCAGTAGGGTGACCTCTGGATGTTCTTTCCGGAACATGCATAAGTCCTGGCTGAGAGCCTCATCAAACAGAGTAGGAGAGTTGTTAAATCCCTGGGGCAACTGGGTCCAGGTCAGCTGTCCCGATTCCCCTTCTTCAGGGTCCGTCCACTCAAATGCAAAAATGGGCTGGCTGGACGGGGCCAGTGGCAAGGAGAAAAAAGCATCCTTTAAGTCCAGGACTGTATATATTTGATGACTCAGCGGTAACAGGCTCAGGAGGGTATAAGGTTTGGGTACTGTTGGGTGTATAGTCTCTACCCTCTTGTTTGACTTCTCTTAAATCCTGAACTGGCCTGAAATCCTCCGTGCCAGGTTTTTGTACAGGGAGCAAAGGTGTATTCCACGGGGAGTGACAGGGCACCAAGATCCCGGCCTCCTTTAGTCTTTTTATATGTACTGTGATGCCTTTTCTGGCCTTCTGACTTATTGGATATTGCTTAACCCGCATTGGAACAGCAGTACTAGTGAGCTGTACTACAATCGGAGGCCTGTGAGTCGCCAACCCAGGGGGACTGCTTTCAGCCCATACCCCTGGTATCTTTTGCTGTAGTTCTTGGAGCAGTGAGGTGTTTTGGGCTGACATAGTTTCCCCGGGATCCTCGGTGAGGATGTATTCCTCACTTAACAGACACGTCAGTAGCACAGTGTCAGGTCTGGCATTAAGGGCTACTTTTGCTCCCTCCCCCTGGAATGAGAAGGTGGCTTGTAATTTGCTGAGGAGATCCCATCCTAGTAAGGGGTAAGGACATTCTGGCATCACTAGGAATGAGTGGGTCACTGTCCCAGGCCCTAAATTGGTTATTCGGGCCTGAGTCCACGGATATGATTTTGTCTTCCCGGTAGCTCCTTGAATAGGGGTTCGCTCCTTAGACACTGGACCTTCCACCTGTTGTAGGACTGAGAACGTGGCTCTGGTATCAATCAGGAAATCTACCGGTTTGCCCCCAACTTGCAAAGTGACCCTGGGTTCCTGGGGGATAGTAAAGACGGAATCCCGGCCACTTCAGTCCACTTCTTCGACTAACACCTGGGCCGGGTGCCCCTGAGGGCGCTAGGGGCATTCATTTTTCCAGTGGCCTTCTCCTTTACAGTAGGCACACTGGTTCTTCCGCAGCCCAGATCGCCAAGGGCACTTATCCCCGGACCTTGCTTCTCTTCCTTTCTGGTTTCCTTTCCTCCCTTCTCCTTTTTCCCTGTTCATGGTTAATAAAACCTGTGTCATCTTTTTTGTTAGCTCACCTGGGTCTTCACTATCATTGAACGTCTTCTGTGCTACCTCTACCAATTCCAATAGCATCTTTCCCTCAAAGCCTTCTAACTTTTGTAACCCTTCTTCTCATGTCTGGGGCCAACTGGGACACGAAAGCAATGTTAACTGCCCGCCTGTTTTCTTGCGCTTCTGGATCTATGGGGATGTAGAGCCTGTAGGCTTCACACAAGCGCTCTAGAAAAGCGGTTGGGGATTCATTCGGTCCCTGCACAGTTTCAGTTACCTTAGACAGATTGGTGGGCTTCCACGCAGCTGCTTGGACTCCCCTCAGCAGAGTCTGGCGATACCGATCCAGAGCCTCCTTACCTTGATCTGAGTTGGGGTCCCACGGGGATCGGGAGAGTGGAAAAACGGCCTCCAGCTGTGCCGGGTCTGACACTGACTGACCATCTGGTCCGAGTACCAGTTTTCCCCCCTTCGCTTTCACTCTTTCTCTCTCTTCCGAAGTGAACAGAGTCTGGAGGAGTTGCTGACAGTCGTCCCAAGTGGGCTGATGGGCAAAAAATACAGACTCCAAAAGAGAGATGAGTCCCTGGGGATTCTGAGAGAATGAGGGGTTCTGATTCTTCCAGTTATACAGGTCACTAGTGGTGAAAGGGACATAAAACATAAACGGCCTGCCTTCTTCTGCTACCGAAGTTACCTGAGGCAGGGGCAGCATCGGGACCCCTGAGGAATCAGGGGAAGGGTCCGAATGATGGAGTCTATACTCAGTCCCGCTACAGGTGTGGGGAGGACTCATTGGGACTTCAGGGGGACCCGAATGGGACAGACGGATATGGGGGAGGTTCCATCAAGAGGGTGTCCTCCAGGGGTGATGGAAGGAGCTCAGGGGGCTGCACTTCTCTGTTTTCTCAGTCTCAGGGCTGGGCGGCAGCTCGGATTTCCAGGCCAGCTATTCCTTTTCTGCATTCCTGCATTTTTAGCAATTGCCCAGTATGCCCTTTCATGTGCCCAGAGCCCCCTTACTCGCTTTTTTCTCGAGCCCTGTCTCTCTCTCCCAGCAGCGCTGGCTCAGCAGAGCTTACCCCTTGGGGTAGGGGGTCTCTCTGGGGGACTGAGTTGGCTGAGGTTTCGGGTGAGGGCCAGGGTCCAGTTACACAAAAACAGGAGGCGGTTAGTATTCTATTGGCCTTTGGTTATCTCCCTTTGTCTGATTTAAGGGCGGGCTGGGTTTTCCATCTCAGAAAAAGGAGTCATATAGGGACATAGCTACACAGGGGAGGATCATTTTTGCAGTGCCCCGGAGCCACTTGGGATTACCAATCAAAATGTCTATCCAAATTTGGATATAAGGAATTTGGTCTGGGTGGCCGGGATTGTCAAAAACAGCAGGTTGGATGTTATATGCCAGCCCTAGATCAGTGGACCCCTCCGGGGACCCCTCACTGGGATATGGGGAAGTTGGCCAATCCTGCTCACAAAATTTCTGTAAATCAAAGGCATTAACAGAAGCTCCGTAGTTATCCGCTCGCTGCTTGAATTCCTGAAAATTTTCAAAAAACATTGCAAGGGAGTACAGAGAGAGGCACATGAAGTAGACTGACCCATTCTAATGATAGAGACAGTTAGATCACAATAACACAGAACAAAAGACAAAGACAACCAACTGAGGATCGCCAGGCACCATCGTGGCCCGGGATCTGGTCTCAGAAGTAGCGCTGTGTCCAGCCTTCCAGAGACCCCAGATGGGCGCCCTCAGAACAGAACCAGAAATAAGTTTCTTACCAGTAAGAACCAGATCCAGGTGGCTCCAATCAGAGTCAATCAGGAAGTTTATCAGGTGGGGTCTCCGATCTCTACCAGTCCCGGGGCTGAGGAACGTCTCTCAGAGATCTCCCCCTGGGTCCGAGAGTCCGGGGATCCCGGTGGGCTCCGGTCACAGGACCAAGCAAAGGTTGGTTATCTCACTGGGGCCTCCAAATGTTGTGGAGCGAACGCGAGTAAAGACCACTGGAGTCCAGACCAAATTAAAATTTAGGGAGCCTTTATTAGCCGGCCGGCAGCTGTTCTCTCTCCACACTGGGAGGTCAGAGAGCAGCACAGAACCTTTGTGCAAGACCACCTTTTAAGCACATTAACCACATCCTGCTTTTGCAGAGTAAGCAACCCAAGACAAAACAGTTTTTCCCAAATAATGTCAGGGCCATGCTATTGATGACCATGTTATTTACAGGGTTATCCTGTTCTTTAGAAAGCTGACAGTGTTCTATCTTGCAAGTCCATTTTGTGAGGTGCAAGGGGAAGGGGCCATGAGACCATATCTCAAGGCCTGGCCTGGTGTCAACACTGGCAACTCTATCTGGGGTATAGTCCACGGCCTCTCTGGAGTGCTCAAAAATTCTCACTCTCCAACAATCCCCTGATTCTATCTCCAAGGCTCCCCTTTTGTCTGACTTCCCAGTGAGCTAAAAGCAACACTGCCTTGGCTCAATTCTGTCACTGTGACCTTCACTTCCCAGTGAGCAAAGAGCAGCCCCACCTTGTCTCACTTATTCCCTATAATGTTTCTAGAGAACCAGAGCGGAGCACCCCCTAGGATCTCTCCTGTTGCTTCTAATCTAAGTCCTTTCTTTGTTTCACTGTCCCCAGATTTAATTAATGTACTCCCCAAATAATCTAGACAAATATTGTGAAATCTTTACTATAGGAAGTCCAGAACCCACACACTACAGGCTCAGTCTGAGGTAGACCTGTTACAGACCTGGTCCCTGTCCAGTAACATTCTGAGCATGTTTAAGGTAGGTTAGGCTAAGCTATGATGTTTAGTATGTTAGGTATATTAAGTGCATTTTCGAGTTATAATATTTTCAACTTACATTGGATTTATTGGGATGTAAAGCCGTCATATGTAGTAAGTAGAATAACATATGGATGTGGATTGAGGTGGGGAGATGGGTAGCTCCAAACATTTGCTCCTCTCAGTGAAAGGGTGAGGTAAGTAATACCATTTGGAGATTAAATATATGAACAAAATGGTAGAATTGTGTAAAAAATAAAGCAGAGTTGGACAAAAAAGTGGTAAAAACATATATTACTCGTGACTATTGTGATAGAAAATAAAAATAACACAGTATAACACTAGGCTTAATTCCAAATACAACATGGGTCCAGCTGGTGTGGTTCTGTGGTTGAGCATCGACCTATGAACCAGGTAGTCAAGGTTTGATTCCCAGCCAGGGCACGTGCCAGGGTTGGGGGCTTAATCCCCAGTGGGGGGTGCAGCATGGGTAAGTGGGAAGTTATAGGTAAGGAAGAGGGTATGAGTTGGTGGATGAAAAATTACTAACAGAAAGCATCAGAGTTAATGGGAGTATCTGGCTAAATCAACCTAACAGGACTCTTGCTGAAGGCAGGCCAAGGTGATCAGACATCACCTGGAGATTGGAGGAAGATGAGGAACCCGATAAAATGTTAATGATTATCAAATAGGGAGGATGGGGTATTCTGAGTAAACTAAATTAGCAGAAATTTTGCTAAAATTAGACAGTGCAAATATAAACATGGAAGTCCAAAAGTTGAGGCTTAATTTAAAAAAGAGTTCAGCAGCTGCCCTCTCACTGCAACAAGACTTGTTTGAGTTGTCTTGTACCCATGGTGTGGGGAAGTGGGTTTTTGATATCTAAATCCAGCCTAGTACCAGGAATGCTCAGGGCCTACTCAAGAAGGCAAATAATCCTTTCCACTAATACTTACAGGGTAAAATAAGATTGTTGTTAGAGTATTAAATTTGACAGTAAAATAGTAGTCAAGTTTTCAGACTAATATAAATTGGCTAATTGAAATAAGTGAATATTCTAGAAAAATTGATTGTACTGGACAAAAGGTTGTTCCTAAAGTGTTAACAAAAATTTTTATTGATAGTTCATCTCATGGTAAAATTGCGTAACATGTAATGAACCTAAAGCAGTTATATTTCAGTGCAAAAATTTAAAATTTAAAAGCTATCAAGACTACATTATAAAAAGTCCAAAAGCCTCCTAATATTTAAATAAAAAAGGGGGAATAGTAGAAGAATATCATGTAAGGAAAAATATCCTGTAAGTAAATTACATCTAGAAAATTTTTACTTTACAAAATTAACTTTCATTTCTAATGCTAATAACAAGACACCCATGAAAAACACACATGGTGTCAAAACAAGCTAAAGGAAAATCGTTTGGGCAAAAAATGAAAAAGGATCACAAGTCAAATTTATAGAAAAGATTCCTTTATTAACTTTTGGTCGAGAACATTTTTGTATATTTTCAGAAAACAACTCCAAGACCATGTGGATTCCTGCAACAGAGAGGAATTGACAGGACTGCTCCAGCCATGAAGACAGAAGAGAAACAGTCCAGAGATGGAAGACACTGACGACGCGTTGCCATACCAGCAGTCAGCAGCTGTGCATCGCTGCAGGTTGCCCAGGACCAAAACAGAGAGGGTCGGACCTGCATCACCACCATTTGTCCACCATCCAGAACTGAAATATCATTGCTGACATGTACACATAAGGAACTGTTGGACATTGAAATTGGGACTCAAAAGAACTGTTGGCCCAGAAAGAAACTCACTACAGACTGATTCATTTGCCTCTCAGCATACCCATTATTACTTGTCTCATTTTCGGTTCTTATAAGTGTATTTCTTGTATCACATGATCTCACTCATCTAGGGGAAATAATGAACAACATCAACTGATGAATAAAAACAGACCCAGAGACAGGGAAGCATTGATCAGACTGTCAAACCTCAGAGGGAAGGTTGGGGAGGATGGGGGAAATGGGGAGAGATCAACCAAAGGACTTGTATGCATGCATATAAGCCTAACCAGTGGTCACGGACAACAGGGGCGTGGGGGCATACATGGGGAGGGGTTTGGGATGGGAATGGGGGGATGAGGACAAATATGTGATACCTTAATCAATAAAGAAATTTAAAAAAAATAGTTCAGGAGAGTCTAAGTGCAGTTTGGTATAGAGAAAATACACCTTGTCAGGTATATGTGTTTCATAAGCCTAAGAGTAGAAGATAATGGAGCCTTCTTTTTTAAAAAAATTAAATTTATTAGAATGACATTGGTCAATAGGATCATACAGGTTTCAGGTGTAGATCTCCAGGACACAAGATCTGTACACTGAACTATGTGTACAGATCTTGTGTCCTGGAGATCTACACCTGAGATCTACACCCATCACCCAAAGTCAAATCTTTTTCTGTCACCATATTAGGCAGGGTGCCTTCAACATAATCACTTACGTTGTTTTGAAAATCATGTTCCCAACTAGTATCTTAGACGACATATAAAACGCAAAACTACAAAATAAAATTTTTTAAATTTTTTCCTTCAGCAAAGCAAAATGAAGCAAACAGATGAGCCAATAAAAACTCCTCTTAACTTTAACAAAATAGTATTTTTAAAATTTGCTAAAGTGCTATTTCATTAAATGCTCTATTGAGTTAAAAAAGTAAATAGAAGCAATGGGAAGTGCTCATGCATAATGTTTTCAAACTTTATTCTAAAGAAAGAACTCAAAAACAAATCCAAAGATGCAATTAGTCTTATAGTTATAGAGCTTAACTATAGGTTGACCCCATTTTGTCTTGTTCTTTTTTCTTTCTAGTCTTAATTATGCCACGACAACCTATCACAAGTAAAATAAAATGTTTTGAATATTGCTACCATGTACAGACTCTTAATGCTTTCTTTCAGTGGTGAGTTCAAAAGATTTCTCATAATTGACAAGGGAAAAAAAGTTTAGTATTTACAATTTTACATCTGAGGACAGTGAGAAAGTTAATGAGGCATTTATAAAAATAGCACTTTAAAGCATAATATTCTAGATTTTCATAAAAGCAAAATGCATATGTTATCAATTTCCAGCATTTTCAAAGTGTTTTATAATTATTGGGAAACATATCATTAATTTTTGGCCTAATAACAAGTTGTCATATGCCCAATGCTATCCGTCATACTATATACAGAATAAACAGAAAACACTTGCAAATTAATGAATACGTCACTTAAAATTATTTTGATGAAGGAAGAGTGAGGTATAATAAAGCTTAATGCACCTATCAAATTGTATCTACATGATTACAAGTTGCTCCTTAGATGTAGGAAAAATTACTACAAGATGGCAGTATCAAAGTAGAGCACACTTAGGCCATGAAATATTGATGTAAACTCATTGCCCTTACTTCTTGATGACATCTAAATGGGAATCAGATTTCAATCCCTGAGTGCTTGCAGCACATTTCTACTACAAAAAAAAAAAGTAGTATAATAATAAAAGCATATTATGCTCATTGTCTGGAGAGCCGAATGACCTTTCAGACGTCCTTCCGGACTACCATCAGGACGAAGCCGGGGTTGCATGCCACGGCTGCAAGGGCTGAGCCCCTTGCATGAATTTCGTGCATTGGGCATCTAGTAAATACATAAACAAACAAACAAACAAACAAATAATCCAGTGAACTTTAAAAAATGTCAGCCAGCAGGGCTTTCAAATGCATAATTTACTATTTTTTTTGGCTCCTTATAAATGGATAATAATAAACTCCTCGCTGAATGCAAGCTCATAAATGCAGAATCAAAAATGGGAAGAACACTATAAGATGATAAATGTGCAATTTTATGGTCCTAATTTTCCTCTAAGTAATTACAGTTAGAGCAAAGAAACATAGCTATAATGTTAAATTTGAATGGAAATTTTCACATTCTGCTTGTGCAAAGCAAGGTTTTCATAGAGAAAGAGTATTTGAAAATGTAATCGTCCGTACTTCTGTAGCAATGCTACATCAGCAATACTAATATTGCTGCTTAGGTTGGATGGACTTCAGGTTATATATTTTCATAGCTGCTTTTATTACTATTTGCCTCAGGTTGGTATGTATCTATTAGCTAGTTATGTTAATCAATAGTCATAAATACAGGGACAATTTCTTTATGCTTTGATGGAATGATTTATATTTTTGTTCATAAAACTATTTGCATATTTTAAAATGTAAAAATATATATGATTATTTGGTACAAATGGATAATATCACAAAAATTAAAGTAATAGAATTAGTGATTTAATTAGTATTTTATACTAAAAATAGTTTCTGTGGAAATTGATTTAAATAAATTGACAACTAAAATATTACAAAGATTTAAAGATGTTAACAAATAATTCTATTAAATTTAGTAAATTTTCATTGTGATGCCATTATGATGAAAGGAACAATGACAGAAAGGATATTTATCCATCTTTTATAAATTAGCTGTGAAGTACTGATAGATGCCTCAAGAGACACCAACTCAGCTGGAACTTTGATCTTGGACTTCCAGCCTCAAATACTGTGAAAAATTAAATTTCTCTTTTTTAAGCCATCTAGTCTGCTACATTTTGTTATAGAAGCATTAGAAAACTAATATATATAGAATGATAAAATATATATATATATATACAACTAACAAATAATAATACAATATTAAATAAAAATCTGATTACCTTTTACTAAAGAAATTGTATTTATTATCATAAGGTTTTAACATCAGAAACTCCAAGCAAAATTGTTTCAGTAGTAAATTTTACCATGTGTTCAACTTTACAAAAATATATACTTTATAAAAATACATGAATTAAAATGACCTGACTTGTTTTTGAAGCCAGAAAACACAAGTAACAAAACCTGAAAAATGCATTACCAAAAAAAAAAAAAAAAAAAAAAAAAAAAAAAAGGCCAAAATCACTTATGGATACAAACATGAAAACGGATAAAAAAATTTGAAAAAATATTTCATAATAGACAACATACTAATAGTCAATCCTATCTAATAAAAGAGTAATATGCAAATTAACCATCACTCTGTGACAAAATGGTGGCGCCCATAGCCACAAGATGGCAGCACCCAGTCCTTTCAGGCCTGCCAGAGTCCTCCAGTCCCAGGGAGAGCTGCCGCTGAGAGCCGGCAGCATAAGCAGCCTGACGGAATGCTGTCCAGAGGCCCCCCTGACCCTTTATAAAAAACAACAACAAATTCACTCCCCATGGAGTGATCCCCCACACACACACCTGCAACCTTGGGTCTTAGCCTTGGACACGCCTGTACCCCCACAGAGCGATCCCCTCCCAGCAGCAGCCTGGGGTGTCAGTCTTGGAGGGGCTCACACCCCCACAGAGTGATCCCACACACACATACCTATAGTCTCAGGGTCTCAGCCTCAGAAGCGCCTGTGACTGGGCAAGTGATCCTGCCCAACTGGCAGCCTAGGGAAGTCTGCCTTGGAACTTCTCTTGCCCCCATTGTAGTGATTGGAGATGGGGGGACGGGCATCTGGACAACACTGCCCAGCAAACCTCTCCCATTGGGAAGAAACTTCTGACCAGGTTAGGGAGGTAAATGGGTTTAGTTTAAAATCTTTACAAACTGCAAAGGAAATGTCTGAGGTAGGGTTTCACATTGGAAGTAATTTACAACTAATTTCTGAAGGCAAAGTGCGACATGGCAATTACATTACCGGAGAGCACCCCGGAGGTTGGCTCTGCAACAGCAGTGGCAGGCGCTTCCTGCCCTGGTTCCTCAGCACCTCGGGCAGAGCTTGAGCCCACCCAGGAAGGCCTTTTCCCCTACAGTTTTCACCAAGGCAGGGAGGTTTTGTAGATATGAATAAGAAGTGCCCAGGCACAAGTCCTGAAGATGCCAGGGCAGCAGAAATGACAAACAAACTGGGAAAAGAGCAAAACCAGAAAAACCACCAATCCCAACATAGATCATCTTTTTCTTTAGATGACAGTGTGTTTCCCTCTTCTTTGTCTTCTGGAAGCAAGACAGATTCAAGTACTGATGATTCTACCAACAGAAAAGTTAAGAGAAAGAGAGGACAGAAAAGGAATAAAAGGAGAAAAGAAAGGACAAAAGATGAAACATCAAGAAAAAGAAAGAGAAGGGAAAAAGGAAGAAACAACCACATGGTATCACCTTTCCAAGGTCTCATGAAATTCCTGTTTAAGGAGTTTATTTTATGACACTTTTAGTTTGGGTTTACATTTTTACTAGTTTGTCAAGACCATGGCAGGTACACTGTCCAATATGATTTTTAAAATATATTTATTGTTTTTTTACAGAGATGAAGGGAAAGGGATAGAGAGCTAGAAACATCTATGAGAGAGAAACATTGATCAGCTGCCTTCTGCACTCTCCCCACTGGGTATGTGCCCCCAACCAAGATACATGCCCTTGACCGGAATCGAACCTGGGACCCTTGAGTCTGCAGGCCAACACTCCATCCACTGAGCCAAATCAGTTAGGGCTGTCCAATATGTTAAAGAAAAAAACCCTCTCTAATAAAGAGGGAATATCCAGGGGAGGGCATTTGTGTGTGACCAGGCTGTCAGGGGAGGGCAGTTGGGGATGATCGGACCAGCAGGCATCAATCAGGCTGGTAGTGGAGTGGTTACTAACCATTAGGGGGTGATCAGGCTGGCAGGCAGAAGCGGTTAGGGGCAATCAGGCAAGCAGGCGAGCAGTTGGGAGCCAGCAGTCCTGGATTGTGAAAGGGATGTCCGACTGCCTGTTTAGGCCCAAGGGGTCCCAGATTGAAGAGAGTGCAGGTTGGGCTGAGGGACACCAGTACAAATTTTGTGTACTGGTTCTCTAGTTGTACATAAAAGGAAAAATTTTAAGATATTTTTTGTTTTAAAAGTATCAGTAAGATTTAGAAATCACTGGGTTTGTCCTGCCCTTTAGACATTGCCGGAAAATATCTGTACAGTTGCCATAATCACTCCCTAAACTTCATCAATAATGTCTAGCTCATCTGTCCAGTTATTTGTAGAAAACCTTCACTTGGATACCTAATAGACATCTCAAACATAATGCATGAGAAACCTGCTCCTACTTTTCCCTCTAAATCTGCTCTTCCCACTTCTTCCTCTTCTCAGTAAATGACAATGACATCATTTCAATTGTTTAGGCAAAATACCTTGAATTTGTTTGTATTTACTAGAAATAGAGCTAAGATACAAATAATAGAAACGTGATTACATGAGTAAACATATAATGATTATTTTTTTAATGACAAATGTTTTTATATATTGGCGACTGCTATTATTTGTTTAAGGGCTTCAGATATGGATTTTACAATCATCTTGGCCTTTGTGTCCAACACTCCAGTTCTCAAAAAGAAGGAAAGAACAAGGACAATAGGAAAAAAACAAAAATAATCTTAGCTAAGTTGATTTCTTTTAAGGTGCTTTTCCTTGGTCACCTCCATTTGAATGAGAAGCTGAGAAATATAATTTCTCATGTTCTGCCAGTTCCTCCTCATTCTCCTCTTTTTTTTTTTTTTACATTTCCTTCAAATTTTATTTTATTTTATTTTCATTTTTTATTAAGGTATTATATGTGTACATCTTACCATTGCCCCCTCCACCCCACTCTCATACATGCCCTCACCCGCCAGAGTTTTGGATCCATTGGTTATGCTTATATGCATGCATACAAGTCCTTAGGTTGATCTCTTATCTCCCCCACCTCTCCCTAACCTTCCTGCTGTAATTTGATCTTCTGTTTGATGCTTTACTGTCTCTGTATCTATCTTTTTGTTCAAAAGCTTATAATTTTCTTTATTATCCATAGATGAGTGAGATCATGTGGTATTTTTCTTTCATGGACTGGCTTGTTTCACTTAGCATGATGTTCTGCAATTCCATCCAGGTTGCTGCAAATGGTAGGAATTCCTTCTTTTTTATGGCAGCATAGTATTCCATTGTGTAGATGTACCACAGTTTTATGATCCAGTCATCTGCTGATGGGCACTAGGCTGTTTCCAAATCGTTGCTATCGTAAATTGTGCTGTTATGAACATAGAGGTGCATATATCCTTTCTTATTGGTGTTTCCAGTTTCTTAGGATATATTCTTAGGAGTGGGATTAATGGGTCAAATGGGAGTTACATTTTAAGTTTTTTGAGGAAACTTCCATACTGTTCTCCACAGTGGCTGCACCAGTCTACATTCCCACCAGCAGTGCACAAGTGTTCCTTTTCCCCCGCATCCTCACCAACACTTGTCGTTTGTTGATTGGTTGATGATAGCCATTCTGACAGGTGTGAGATGGTACCGCATTGTCGTTTTGATTTGCATCTCTCAGATAATTAGTGACTTTGAGCATGTTTTCATGTGTCTCCTGGCCTTCCTTCTGTCTTCTTTTGAAAAGATTCTATTTAGGTCCGTTGCCCTTTTTTTTTATTGGATCATTTATCTTCCTTTTATTAAGTTGTATAAGCTGCCTGTAGATGTTGGCGATTAAAACTTTATCAGTGATAACATTTGCAAATATGTTCTCCCATATAGTGGGATTTCTTGTTGTTTTGTTGATAGTTTCTTTAGTTGTAAAAAAGCTTTTTATTTTGATGTAGTCCCATTTGTTTATTTTCTCTTTAGCTTCCATTGTCTAGGGGCAGTATCATTGAAGAAGTTCTTTTGGCATATGTCTAAGATTTTGCTGTCCGTGGATTCCTCTAGTATTGTTATGATTTCCCATTTTATGTTTAAGTCCTGTATCCATTTTGAGTTTATTTTTGTGTATGATGTAAGTTGGTGATCTAGTTTCATTTTTTTGCATGTATCTGTCCAATTTTCCCAACACCATTTATTGAAGAGACTGTCTTGACTCCATTGTATGTTCATGCCTCCTTTGTCAAATATTAATTGAGCATATTGATTTGGGTTGATATCTGGATTCTCTATTCTATTCCATTGATCTATATGTCTGTTCTTGTGCCAGTACCATGCTGTTTTGAGAACAGTGGCTTTGTAATACAGCTTGAGGTCTGGTATTGAGATCCCACCTACTTTATTCTTCTTTCTCAGGATTGCTGTGGCTATTCGGGGTCTTTTTTTTATTCCAGATGAATTTTTGGAGAGTTTTTTCTAAATCTGTGAAATATGCCATTGGTATTTTAATGGGGAATGCATTAAATCTATAGATTTCTTTGGGTAGTATGGACATTTAATTGATGGTGATTCTACCAATCCATGAACACAGTATGTTCTTCCATCTGTTTACGTCTTCCTCTATGTCTTTTTTCAGTGTCCTGTAGTTTTCCACATATAGGTCTTTTACCTCCTTAGTTAAGTTTATTCCTAGGTATCTTAATTTTTTTGGTACAATGGTAAATGGGATTGCTTTTTTGTCTCTCTTTCTATAAGTTCACTATTGGTGTATAGAAAGGCCATAAATTTCTTGGCGTTAATTTTGTATCCTGCTACAGTGCCAAATTCATTTGTCAAGTATATTAATTTTTTGATGGAGTCTTGTGGGTTTTTTATGTACAATATCATGTCCTATGCAAATAAGGACAGTTTTATTTCTTCTTTTCCAATTTGGATGCCTTTTATTTCTTCTTCATGTCTGATCTCAGTGGCTAATATTTCCAGTACTATGTTCAACAGGAGTGGTGAGAGTGCGCATCCCTGTCTTGTTCCTGTTCTTAGGGGAAATGGTTTTAGTTTTTGTCCATTGAGTACGATATTTGCTGTGGGTTTATCATATGTAGCTTTTTTTTATGTTGAGATATGATCCTTCTATTCCCACCTTGTTGAGAATTTTTATCAAGAAAGAGTGTTGGATTTTGTCAAATGCTTTTTCTGCATCAATTGATATGACTATGTGATTTTTGTCTCTCAGTTTGTTGATGTGATGTATCACGTTTATTGATTTATGGATATTGTACCATCTTTGCATCCCTGGGATAAATCCTATTTGGTCATGGTGTATGATCTTTCTGATGTACTGCTGGAGCCGATTTTCTAGAATTTTGTTGAGGATTTTGGCATCTATATTCATGAGGGATATTGGCCTTTAATTGTCATTCATTGTGTTGTCTTTATCTGGTTTTGGTATTAGGGTGATGCTGGCTTCATAGAATGAGCTTGGAAGTGTTCCTTCCTCTTGAATTTTTTTGAATAGTCTGAGGAGGATAGGTTTTAGTTCTTCCTTGAATGTTTGGTAAAACTCTCCTGTGAAGCCGTCTGGCCCCGGGCTTTTGTTTGCCGGAAGCTTTTTGATGACTGCTTCAATTTCTTCCATAGTTAATGGCCCGTTGAGCTGTTTAGATTCTTCCTGATTGAGTTTTGGAAGTTTATATTTTTCTAGGAATGTGTCCATTTCCTCCAGGTTGTCCAGTTTGTTGGAATAGAGTTGTTCGTAGTATTTTTCAACAATCCTTTGTATTTTGGTGGGGTCTGTTGTTATTTCGCCTCTTTCATTTCTGCTTTTGTTTATTTGGGTCCTCTCTCTTTGTTTCTTGGTGAGTCTGGCTAAAGGTTCATCAATCTTGTTTATCCTTTAAAAGAACCAGCTCTTGGTTTTGTTGATCTTTTGTATTGTTTCCTTGGTCTCTATGTTGGTTATCTCTGCTCTAATCTTTATTATTTCCTTCCTTTTGCTTACACTGGGCTTTTCTTGTTGCTCTATTTCTAACTCTTTGAGTTGTAGGGTTAGGTAATTTATTATAATTGTTTCTTGTTTCTTTGCAGTAGGCTTGTAGAGCTATGAACTTCCCTCTCAAGACTGCTTTCACTGTGTCACAAAGATTTTGGACTGTTGTGTTTTCATTGTCATTTGTTGCCATGATGTTTTTTATTTCTTTCTTGATGTCTCTGGTAACCCAGTCATTGTTTAATAGCATGCTGTTTAGTCTCCATTTGGTTGATTTCTTTGGATTGTTTTTTTGTAGTTGATTTCCAGTTTTATGCCACAGTGATCTGAGGAGATGCTTGATATGATCTCTATCTTCTTGAATTTGGAGAGACTTTGCCTATGTCCTAACATATGGTCTATCTTTGAAAATGACCCATGTGCACTTGAGAAGAATGTATATTCTGTGGCTTTGGGGTGAAATGTTCTGAAGATGTCAATTAATTCCATCTGGTCTAGTGAGTCATTTAGGATCGATGTTTCCTTGCTGATTTTTTGTTTAGAGGATTTGTCCAATGGTGATAGTGAGGTATTAAAATCCCCTATTATGATTATGTTGTTATCAGTCTCTCCCTTGATATCCTCCAGGAGATTTTTTATGTATTTGGGTTCTCCTGTATTGGGTGTGTATATGTTTATCAGAGTTATTTCTTCTTGTTGGATTGCTCCCTTTAGTATTATGAAGTGGCCTTCCTTATCTCTTGATATGTCCGTCACTTTGAGATCTAATTTGTCAGATATAAGTATTGCTACTCCAGCTTTTTTCTCATTTTCATTTGCCTGGAAAAACTTTTTCCATCCCTTCACCCTCAGTCTGTGTACATCTTTTTTTCTGAGGTGGGTTTCTTGCAGACAGCAGATATATGGGTCTTGTTTTCTTATCCACTCAGTTACCCTATGTCTTTTGATTGGGTCATTTAATCCATTTACATTTAAAGTTATTATTGATAGGTACGTATTTGTCCCCATTTTTATTCTATATTCCTGTCTTTGCTTTCTAGTTCTTTTTTTTTCCTTTTTCCTTTTTTTAAAGCAGACCCTTTAGCATTTCTTGCATTGCTGGTTTGGTGGTGATAAATTCCCTTAGCCCTTTTTTGTCTGTGAAGCTCCTGATTTCACCTTCAATTTTTATTAATAGCCTTGCTGGGTATAGTATTCTTGTATTGAGACCCTTCCCTTTCATGACTTTGTATATTTCATTCCATTCCCTTCTGGCCTGATGAGTTTCTGTTGAGAAATCAGTTGCTAGTCTGATGGGGGTTCCTTTGTATGTAACTTTCTGTCTCTCTCTGGCCACTTTTAAGATTCTTACTTTGTCGTTGGTGTTTCCCAATTTAATTATAATGTGCCTTGGCGTTGGTCTTTTGGGGTTCATTTTGCTTGGTTTTCTGTGAGCTTCTTGGATTTGTTTGGGTTTTTTCTTCCCTATATCAGGAATGTTTTCTGTGATTTTTTCTTCAAACAGGTTTTCTATTCCTTGCTCAGTTTCCTTTCCTTCTGGAACCCTTATTATGCAGATGTTGTTTTGTTTTGTGTTGTCACAAAGTTCCCTTAGGTTCTCCTCCTGCTTTTTCATTTTCTTTTCTAGAAGCTGCTCTACTTGAGTATTTTTTTCCATCTTGTCTTCTAGCTCATTGATGTGGACCTCTGCTTCTTCTAGTCTCCTCTTGAAGCTTTCTATTGAGTTCTTTACAGCAGCGATGTCATTTTTCATTTCTTCTTGGTTCTTCTTCATTTCCTCTTGGTTCTTACTCATATTGTCGAATTTGTCTTGCATTTTTTCAGCCACCTTATGACCATTTCTCTGAGTTCTTTCTCTGATAGGTTGCTGGCCTCTAACTCATTTACTTCCTTTTCTGGTGATGCCTGCTTTTCTTTCTTATGCAGGCTGTTTCTTTGTCTTCCCATGGTCTCTCTTCTCCAGATGTCTGGTTATGTAGTTCTCTCTCTCCTGCTTTGATTTAAAGGCACAAAATACAACACAAACAGGTACAACACACAAGGTACTGAACAGCGATGTATTCATGATATTAATAATCTCCAATAAAGGTGACCACCAGAGAAAGGTAAATTAAGGATAGGAGAGAAAGAAGAGTAAAAGGAAAGTAAAAAAAAAAAAAAAAAGGAGTGTGGAAAATGAAATTGTGGAAATGAGAAAAAAGAAAAAGAGAGACTAGAATGAGATAAAGAAAGAAAAGAGGAACAAAGTATATATATGGGGAAAAACTCCAATAGAACATCCACTGATCACAGCAAATGTCAGCAACAAGTACCTGGTGATTAATACAACCTACAATACCAACTAATATGAAGTGAGGTAAGAGATAACAGAAGTAAAAAACAAACAAAAACACAGCAAACAAAAAAAAAAGAATAAGCAAAACAATCTCACAAAAAAGCATAAAAATTCGATATAATTAACATTCAAGCAAACAACAACTAAAGGACAGAGAGAAAAACATTTTTTTTTTTTTTTAGTTAAGACAGTGAAGAGAGAGGTGTGTATGGACTTGGAGCAGGGGATTGGAGATTAGATATATAGGTAGGGTGAAATTTTAGCTGGGGGTAAACAGAAAGAAAAGGGAAAATCTAGAGCAGGAAAGGGTTAAGATAAACAGGACACCAAAAGGGGAAAGGTTAGGCAGAGAGTGATGGCATAAAGGTAAAGTTGAGATATAATAAAATGATGGTGAAGGAAAGGTGAAAATAGACTGTGGAACACTAATCCCAAAGTAAAATAAAGAGAAAATAAAATGACACTTTAAAAAAAAAATAACAAAAACCCAAAAATAAATGTAATAAAAAAGGTAAAATAGTAGTAGTAATAATGTTGATTGCAAATAAAAATGTAATAATGAAAAAGGTAAAATCAAGTGAGGAAAAAAGAAAAAAATAGTTTCTTAACTAAATGATGCAAAAAATGAAAATTAAAAAAAATAAAAATTTATTAAAAAAAATATATGCAGTAGTTTAGGTCATTCACTTCCTCTGTTGTTCCGTTTGGCACGCCTGTTTCCCAGTCTGGACAGTGTTGCAGTTCCCTGCGTTTCACTGCTCCTCAGTGTTGTAATTCAGTCTTGATTTTTTTAGCAGGGGGTGTCTTAATTTCTGGTGTTCCTTTATTTTTTATTAGACCAGAGTCAATTTGTGATTCAGCCTCTGGGTGGCAGTGTTTCTGGGTTGACTTCCAGGACTCTAAGGCCTCTCTAGCTTTTTTTCCTCTATGGCACTCAGTACCTGTTTGCAGAGGCTGGTGGGCAAGTTCAAGCCGACTGCACACCCCTGAAACTCCCAGTCTATCCCTCCGCATCAGATCAAAACTGGTTGTTTTTTAGAGATTCCCCCCTGTTAGCAGCTCTGAGTCCCCCTTCCACAATCATGGATCACACCGGCCCCAACAGCCACAGACTTCTCCCAGCTCAGACCTCCCTGGTCATCCAGCTCCCACCGTGTGTGCACGTTGGCGTTTCTCTCTCTGGCAGGGACTAGAACCTCACCCTATCCCTGGAGAAATCTGACCTTTCTGTGGTGGAGTGACGAGCGCCTTTGAGTCCAAGCATTCGCACCTCCTGGGATCGGTGCTCTGGGCAAACAGTTGTTGGGTGGTTGCCGCAGTTGTTGATTTTCAGGCCTCAGACAAAGTCCACCTTCCCTTTCAAGATGGTGAGATTTCGCTGTCCATGCCCATAGCTCCAGGAGGGGACCCAGGCGCCGTGGGGGCTGCCCTGTCAGGGGAACTCCATCCAGCAGTCCCCTACCTTCTCCTGGCGTTCAGCTGTCCCTCAGCTTGATAACAAACACTCCCAGTGCGACCCTCAGCTGTTCTCTCTTTCTCTTCCAGGACCAGGCTGGGAACACATCTGCCTACTCTACCGCCATTTTCTCCTCTCTCCCTCATTCTTTTAACCTAAGAAAATTATTACCTCCAATATTAAGATTTTGTTATTAAAGAAGAAGGAAGAAATGGTAAGCAACCAGCTAAACAGCTGACATTTTTATTCATTTCATCTTTTTAGTTCTATCATTTTTTTCAATTATTGTTGACAAATTATTATATTAGTTTCAGGTGTACATCCTAGTGATTAGACATTATATAACGTAATCAGTGATCATTCCAATACATCTTGCACCCATATGACACTATACACAGTTATTAGAATACTCGAGGCCCAGTGCACAAATTTGTGCATGGATGGGGTCTGGCTGGCCTGGCCCCAATTGGGGCAGTTTGGGGCTAGGCCTGTTGGGAGGAGGAGATGGTGGGAAGTTGGACGGCTGGCCTGCCCCAATTGGGGCTGATCAGGTCAGGGCCAGCTTGGGGGAGGAGCTGCGGGTGATTGGCCGACAGGCCCTGCCTCCAAATGAGGTGGGGGGTGCTGATCAGGGGCCAGCAGCCTGGGGGAGGAGCCATGGGTGGTTGGCCAGCCAGCCCTGCCCCTGATCCGGTTGGGGGGCTGATCTTGAGTGGGGCCAGGTGGCGGGGAGGAGCTGCAGGAAGTTGGCAGGACAGCCCCACCTCTTATTGGGGTGGGGGATGCAATCAGATGCCTATCGTGGTGGGGCAGGCTGATGACTGGTTCAACTGGTGATAGATATGTATTTATTGCCATTTTATTGTTTGTATTTTTTATCTTTCTTCTTCTTTTTAAGAAGACTCTTTAACATTTCCTATAATACTAATTTGGTGGTGATGAATTCCTTCAGTTTTTTCTTGTCTGGGAAGCTCTTTATCTGTTCTTTGATTCTAAATTATACTTTTGCTAGGTAGAGTAATCTTGGTCATAGGTCCTTGTTGCTCATCACTTTGAATATTTCTTGCCCATCCCTTCTGGCCTACAAAAATTCTGTTGAGAAAACAGCCAACAATTTTATGGGAGCTCCCTTGTAGATAGATAACTGCTTTTCCCTTGCTCCTTTTAGGATTTTTTTTTTTTCTTTAACTTTTCGCGTTTTCATTATAATGTGTCTTGGTGTGGGAATATTTGGGTTCATCTTGTTTGGGACACTCTGTGCTTCATGGACTTGTATGTCTATTTCCTTCATCAAATTAGAGAAGTTTTCTGTCATTAATTTTTTAAGTAAGTTTTAAATTTCTTGCTCTCTCTTATCATTATGGCACCCCCATAATATGAATGTTGGTATGTTAGGTGTGTCACAGGCTCTTTACACTATCTTCATTTTTATCTGCTCTGATTGGGTGTGTTTTTTTTGTTGTTGTTGTTTTTTTATATTCCAAATCATTGATTTGAGTCTCAGTTTTATCTACTCTACTTTTAGTTCCATGTAAATTATTCTTCATTTCAGTTAGTATATCCTTCATTTCTGACTGGTCTTTTTTATTCCATTAAAGTTCTTACTAAGTTCATTGAGCATCTTTATAACCCGTGTTTTGAACTTTACATCTAGTAGATTGCTTGTCTCCATTTTGTTTACTTATTTTCCTGGAATTTTGTTCTATTATTTCATTTGGGACATGTTTCTTTGTCTCCTTATTTGGGCAGCTTACCTGTGATTGTTTCTATGTATTTGGTAGAACTGCCATGTCTACCAGGCTTGGTAGAGTGGCCTAAGGTAGTAAATGTCCTATAGGATCTAGTGGCACAGCCTCTCCAATCACCCAAGCTGGGTATTTGGGGGTTGTGTGTGTATATCCTCCTCTTGTAGTTGAGTTTTGATTGCTATTGGTACATTAATGGGAGGGATTTACTCCCAGGCCAATAAGCTGCAAGGACTAGCTACAACCACTGACCACCAACCTCTGGCCACCATGGAAGAAGAGATGTGCAGGAGCCCACCACACAGAGAAGGTATTATTTCAACAGAGCTCTGATTCATGCTGATTCCACTTCTTGAGTGTGTTGTGCATGGAGGTGGTTGGCTGGTGGTGTTTCAACGTGATATAAAGCTATCCATTAGGGGCACTGGTTCTGGGGTCTCCTGGGCAGTGGAAGCCAACATCAGCTGCTGCCTGTGTTCTGTCTGGGGCCACCAGGAATTACATACAAAGTGATCTGCAGATGGCTGTTATTTGTGCTGGGGTTGGAGGTGTCTAAGTGAGGATAAGCTGTGAACCAAGGCTGGCTGTTGCTAGTAGTGGGCCTGGGGCCATTTAGCAAGAGGTATGAGGCTTGCTGAGGCCAAATATTGCTTGTTTGAGAGATTTTAGGAAAATCTGAAACATGAGCCAAAACAGGCCATTGGTATGAAAAAAACCACTGGAAAAAGCTTGGGTGGTCCAGCAAGTTAGGTAGGTGGGGACTCAAGCTATCACCAGGGTGGAGCAAACAAAACGAGCCAGGTTATGGAGTCTCAGATATGGCACCCACCTGCTGGCTCTGTCAGTGGAGTGCTCATCAAAGAAACATGTCCTCTGCCAGCACTTTTGTCTGGGAGAAAGCTGCTTCCCCAGCTGTTGCCCTGATGCTGGACAATAAAGTTCCTTTCCATATGTCTCTGATTTGGTAGAGTGGCCTAAGGTAGTAGGTGTTCTGTAGAGTCCAGTGCCTTTCAAGCTGCTGCCTCCATGCTGGAGTTCAGAAGAAATGAGTCTGAGTTAGTCTGTGTGTGGGTCCTTTAAAAGGAACAGCCTGGGACTCCAGTTGCCTCTATTCACCTCAGCCTTAATACCTGCTGATTTTTACAGCCAGAAGTTATGGGAGCTTCTCTTCCTGGCACTGAAATCCTGGAGTGGGGGCCCTGGTATGGGGCTACAACAGTGGTCAGCAAACTCATTAGTCAACAGAGCCAAATATCAACAGTACAATGATTGAAATTTCTTTTGAAAGCCGAAAACCAACTTCTGCGCATGGGCCACTAAGTTTCAATCACACTGTACATGTGCACCCACACGTGGTATTTTGTGGAAGAGCCACACTCAAGGGGCCAAAGAGCTGTATGTGGCTCACGAGCCACAGTTTGCTTACCACTGGGATAGAATATCTCACTCCTCAGGGGGCTCTCCACAGCTGAGATATACCTCCCTTTTTATTTGTCACATGTGGGTGTGGGACCAGCCTAGTCCACATCTCTGTCCCTTCTACCAGTCTATCACTGGCTTCTTCTTTAATTCCCTAGTTGTAGACATTCCATTCAGTCCAATTTCAAGCAGTTCTGAAAGATAGTTGTTCTATAGTATAGTTGTAATTTTGATGTTGTGGGAGGAGGAGAGTACCATAATTACTTATGCCACCATTATGACTAGAAGACATCTTACTATTCTTTCTTGTTGTTGTTGTTAATCCTTACCAGAGGATATTTCCTCTCTCTTTCTCTCCCTCCCTCCCTCCCTCCCTCCCTCCCTCCCTCCTTCCCTCCCTTCCTCCCTTCTTTCTTCCCTTCTTTCTTCCTTTCTTTCTTTCTTTCTTTCTTTCTTTCTTTCTTTCTTTCTTTCTTTCTTTCTTTCTTTCTTTCTTTCTTTCGAGTAAGGAAGGTGGAGAGAGAGAGAGACAGAGAAACATTGATGTGAAAGGGACACATCAATTGGTTGCTTCCCACACATGCCCTTGATTGGAAACAAACCTGTAACCCTTCAGTACACATGTCAGCACTCTAACCACTGAACAAAACCAGTTGCACTTACTATCCTTTATGCCTTTTTCATTTCTATGTTCTACTTTTAGTCTACAATAGAATCTTCTCATCTTTTCCATGGAAAATTCATCCACAATTTGATAACTTTTATCCACATCAGCTGCTACAAACCTTGTTTCAAACCATTATCTCTCATCTGCATTATGCTAATAGTCTCTAATTAGCCTCTATCTTTGCCACCACCCCCACTCTGGTATATTCTCAACACTGAAGCCACATTGATTATTCCAAAGTCTAGTTATATATCTCTTTTGCTTATAATGAGTTTTCATCTCACACAAAATTAAAATAAAAGTTCTTGGAATTGTTTAATAGATTCTATTTTCAGACAATTTATCTGTATCTCTTACTATTCCCTCACTTGATCTCTGTGATGTGCCTTGACTTGACTTCCTGCTGTTTCTCTAACGTACCAGGCACCATTCTGATTTAAGGTTCTTTTTACTAGCTTTTCCCCTTTACCTACCTTGTACCTATACCTTCCCTTTATTTACACCTAACTTCTACCTCTCTCTCATGAGGTCTTTGTGCTAGCTCTCTTGCTATCCTTCTTTTCCTTTTTCTAATTATCTTGTCTATATTTTTTCCTTATAACCTAATCAGAAGTGTTATTATTATTATTCTTACCCTCTACCTATTCTAGCCCTTTCCTCAAATGTCTACATGGCTAGCTCCTTCATCTCTTTCAAGTTTTTGATCACTTTAATGAAAACTGAGCATTCTGAGCCTCCAAATTTGTGATGTCTCTAATCCTGTTATGCCCGATCATTTTCTCACACTATTTATTATCTTCTAACATTCTATATTTTTGGTATATAAGCAATATTTATTGCCCCCTTCTCCTTTAGAATTTGAGAACAATGTGGGATTATTTTATGATTCAGAACTAAACTCCTTTATATTTTGAAAATAATAAACTTCTCTCAATTTATAGGTTGACATTACAAGTTAATCATATTATCATTACACATATTACTTTAAAAATATAACATTAACAACCTCCTAACTTTTAATCATCTATACATATTTAGAAAGAATAATGATTTTTGTTTATTTTAATATACATTACATTTTATGTTATTGAGAAAGATCAAGGAAACTCACATTCATAGAATATGTAGCAAAACAACATTTGAAATATATTAGAGTTCTTAAAATTTGTTTCTCATATGATTCTCTCCTTCTTCCCATTAAGCCCAAGGCATTCATTGCCTCAAGGAGTATGAATAGTGCTCCATAAAGAAAATAAGGGAAAACATTTCCTAAATACTCATTTTTGAACTCCAAAATAGACTACTTTTTAGAACCTAAAAATAAAGGCAATTGTCATGAAAATGCTGCCTTTTTATTTTAAGATCTAGGCAATTGAGAGAGAAAACTATTTTCTCTTAACTGTACAAATATTGTGCTTTAAAATCTCAATGACTGAGATTAAAGGAGTAGAATATTGAATTTATGAAAGTTCTTAATAAATTAGGGATCCTAGGTATGATACAAGGGCAATGTCAACTGTGGAGAAAGGCAAGACAAACACTGCATGAACATAGTGAGCGAATAGAAATATTCAAAGAAGACTAAACTAGGCCCATGGTTATTGGTTATATAAAAAGATAGAATTATAAGATTTGAAGTTTAAGGAAAAAAATGAATTTTTGCGTTACTTCTAATATGGAACTCTGGGAGAATATATCATTGCAGTGTATAACATTTCAACAAGAGATAGCTAAAGTAGAGTATAATAGAAGGGGATGCGTGTTTAGGTAAAAATATTATCTGAAATAATTATTTTCTCTGTTTTACACTGTTTCAGTAGGCTCGTGGTCGGCAAACTGTGGCTCGCGAGCCACATGCAGCTCTTTGGCCCCTTGAGTGTGGCTCTTCCACAAAATACCACGGCCTGGGCAAGTCTATTTTGAAGAAGTGGTGTTAGAAGAAGTTTACATTTAAAAAATTTGGCTCTCAAAAGAAATTTCAATTGTTGTACTGTTGATATTTGGCTCTGTTGACTAATGAGTTTGCCGACCACTGCAGTAGGCCATGGGGGAATAAACAAAGGTTTCTGCATGCTCTAAAAATATAAAAGTATTTCTGCATGCCCTAAAGTATAAAAGTGCTCAGAGAACTGATGGCCAAAATAGGCCTGGACTTCAGACAAGGAGATCTTAAAGTCTGTGGTCCTTGAGAATAGAGGCCATGGCAGGATCTAGAGATATCAGCAGTCAATGTTAGCTCATCATCAAAACTTGGGAAGAATCAGTTGCAACAAAGCAGATAAGGAAGGGACAGAGGATGAGACCACAAACTATGTGTGTTTAGACACTAGCAAAGATCTATTATGATCTAGAAGACAGGACACACTCTCTTTCCGTGCCTTGAGAATCCTTCTGTTCCAATTCCAAGCAGAAATCAGAATATAGGTGCATAAATTGATATATGCTTACTGTATTTTTCCGTGTTTAAGACGCTATTTTTTTCTAAAATCACTAGACTGAAAATCGAGGGGTATCTTATACACAGAAGTCAGCTAAGGAGGGAGCCATGCGAGTGCGTAGCTGCCCATACATTGTCAAACAGGGTTCCTCTAATCACGAGCCTTATTGTTACTGACATCAGCTGATGCCATAATTGGAGGTGGAGGTAGAGAGTGCACAGATGCAACAGAGTGTTCTGAGCCCATAAAGATGTCAAAAAATAAAAAGATAAATACCAGTAAGCAATTGTCTTATTCTGCAAAATTCAAACTGAATGTAATCAGCTATGCAAATAGAGCTTCAGAGAGACAATTTGGACCTCCTCCCACTGAGTGTATGATCAGACAGTGGAGAAAACAGGAAGAACAACTCCTTAAGATGCCAAAAAAGAAGAAAGCCTTAAGAGGAAAACCAGCAAAATGGGCAAACTTGGAGCACAGTCTTAAGACTTGGATTATGGAGCAGCGCCAGAGTGGCTTATGTGTGTCAGCCATGCTTATTCAATGACAGACCATAATGATTGCAAGTGAAATGAACATTGTTGATTTTATAGGAAAGGCAAAATGGTGCTTCAATTTCATGAGGAGAGAAGGGTTGACCATGAGAACACGAACAAAGTTAGCTCAGAAAATGCCATGAATTTATGAGGACGATCTCACATATATAAACAGTGACTCAGAAGACAGCAGTGATACAATAGAAGTTGAATAAATTGATATCTCTGGAAGTAACAGTGATGAAGAAGAGAGCAGTGATGCAATAGAGGCTGAATAAAATGATATGCTGCATAATATCATAGGACTGCTATGTAAACATTACCTGCAGTAATTACTAAATAAAAATGTGTTCTGTTATATGTTTAAAATATTGATTTTTTAAATTTTGGGTTGGAAAAGTGGGGAGCATCTGATACATGGGGGCATCTTATACACAAAAAATCACAGTATATATAATACAGCACAGTGTTTATAAATTGTTCATTAAATACTGAAAAGGGAAGAAATACAACTTACTATTGTCAACTGATGGTTGTTGGAACCAGTTCAAAAGCAACAGGAATCTCCAATTTTGAGTGTGGTGAAAAAGAAAACCTTTTTCAGTATAAAACAGCTCAGTTGTGATACAGAACAGGTGTGAAAAGAGCATGTTTGTGAGGCAGGCCTGGGGCCAGGCCTCTCTCTGGCTAGACAATTCTGCTCCTCACTGGTCTGGTCCATTCTGTGCCACTCTGCTCTGGTGAGACATCTTTAGTGTTTCAGCAAGGGAAGCACAGTCTTCAGTTTTTCATGGAAAGGAAAAGTGAGTTCTCAGAGCCAGAAGGAAACTGGTTTATATAGACAGAAGTCCCTGTCCCCGGTCTTTGGTTGGTCTGTCCTCATGCAAATGAGGACTCTAAATCCATGCAGTATGATTGGTTGAAAAGCCAGTTTCCTGATTGTTCAGAATGGAACTGATTTAATTTGTCTGTGAAGATGTTGATGCGGATATAGCTCTGCAGCTCCGATTGGGTGGTTGAAATAGGATTCCAGGAACTCCTTTATAAGGATTGGCTCAGATGGCAGAATTGCAATTCAGGCAGGTAGTACAGTTCAGGCTTCTCCCTGAAGTGCAATTTGCATAAAAGGATCCTGTGTAGAAATGGCTGCTAGGCTTTGATTGTTTGTTTGTTTGTTTGTTTGTTTAAATTTGAGCCCAGTTGGCCATCAGGAGTCCTTCTCAGTAGAGATCTTCTTTCTCAGGCTCCACACTATATATTTTTATAAGTAATTTACATATAGCCCATGTCAAATAGAAAACTAGAAAGAAATACAAATTTTGGAATTCTATATACTTTCTGTATCATTTTAACCTTTCAGTACTCAGGATTTCACTGGTAAATGAGTGAAAAAAGAAAAAAAAAATCTTGCTCCTAAAGGGAGTGAATATGTTAGACATCCAGTGAATTCCTCAACTCTAAAATGAGAAACATTTGAAAAAAATGTGCTGGTTTAACTAAAATAAATTATTAAGCAATTTTATTATTTTATTATACAGATAAATATAGTTAGGAAAGGAGATCTTATTGACACAACATACATCAAACGACATAAGGCTACCTCCCCTACCTGCTGTGCCTATGTAGAAATCCTGTCCCCTGAAAGTCAAGATTATATATGTGCTACTATTTTTCAAATATATTTTTTGTTGTTGATAGTATTACAGACACTTCTCATTCCTCCCATTTACCTCCCCCAGCCCCTACACACATGCCCTAGGTCTTTACTACCCTATTGCCTGTGTCCATGGGCTATGCATATAAGTGCATAAGTTGTTTGGTTTATCTCTTCTTGTCCCTACAATCCCACTTCGAAGTATGTCAGTCTGTTCCATGACTACATGCTTCAGGTCTTATTTTCTTGGTCAATTCATCTTGTTCATTAGATTCCAAAAATAAGTGAAATCATGTGATATTTGTCTTTCTCAAATTGGTTTATTTCACTTACTATAATATTTTCCAAATCCATCGATGCTGTCCTAAAGGGTAAGAGATCCCTCGTTTTTACAACTGCATAGTGTTCCATAGTGCAAATGTCCCATAACTTTTTTTTATCCATTCATCTACTGATGAGCACTTGGGCTGTTTCCAAATCTTAGATATTGTAAATAATGCTGCTTTGAACACAAGGTGCATATATTCTTTCTTTTTGGGGATTCTTAGAATATATTCCCAGAAGTGGGAATACTGGGTCAAAATGACATTTCTTTTTCAATTTTTTTTTAAGAAACTCCATACTGCTGAAACCAGTTTGGCTCGGTGGATAGAGCGTCGGTCTGCGGACTGGAAGGTCTCAGGTTCGATTCCAGTCAAGGGCATGTACATTGGTTTCTGGCTCTCTGCCCCTCACCCTTCCTCTCTGTGGAAAATCAATAAAATATATTAAAAAAAAAAAAAGAAACTCCATACTGTTTTTTATAGGAGCTGCACCAATCTGCATTCCCACCAGCAGTGAACTAGTGTACCATTTTTCTCCACAGCCTTACCAGCACTTGTTTGTTGATTTTTTGATGATAGTCATTCTGACAGGTGGGAGGTGATACATAATTGTGGTTTTAGTTTGCATTTCTCTGATCATTAGGGACTTTGAGCATTTTTTGATATGTCTCTTGGCCATTTGTATGTCCTCTCTGGAGAAATGTTTTTCCAGGCCTTCTTCCCATTTTTTAAATTACATTGTTTGTCTTCTGTTTGTTGAGTTGTCTGTGTACTTTATATATTTTGTATATTAACCCCTTATCAGATATATCATTGGCAAATATGTTCTCCCATACAGTGGGTTCCCTTTTGCTTTTTATTTTGATGTAGTCTGATTTGTTTATTTTCTTCTTAGTTCTTTTGCTCTAGGAGAAGTATTGTTAAACATATCGCTATGTGAGATGTCTGAACATTTACTGCCTATGTTCTCTAAGGTTTTTATGGTTTCATGACTTACATTTAAGTCTTTTATCCAATTGAGTTTATTCTTGTGTATGATGTAAGTTGGTGGTCTAGTTTTATCTTTTCGCATGTGTCTGACTAGTTTTCCCAGAGACCTTCTTTACTCCATTGTATGTTCTTGCCTCCTTGTCAAATATTAATTGAGAATAATGGATTGGGTCCATTTCTGGGGTCTCTGTTCTGATCCACTGGTCTATATGCCTATTCTTGTGCCAGTACCAGGCTGTTTTGGTTATAATAGCATTGCAGTATAAATTGATATTCAATATTCTGATCTCTTCTACTTCGTTCTTTTTGCTCAAGATCACTGCAGATATTCAGGGTCTTTTATGATTCCATAAAAAAATTTGGAGTATTTGTCCTAGCTCTGTGAACTATGCCATTGTTATTTTAATAGGGATTTCATTGAATCTGTAGATTGCTTTGGGTAGTGTAGACATTTTAATGATGCTAATTCTTCCAACCTGTGAACATGGTTTATGCTTTCATTTGTTTGTATCTTGCTCTATTTCTTTTTTCAATGTCCTATAGTTTTCCAAGTACAGGTCTTTTACTTCCTTGGTTAAGTTTACTCCTAGGTATTTTTTTGTTGTTGTTGTTGTTTTTGCAATGGTAAATTGAATTGTTTTTTTAGTATCTCTTTCTGAGAGTATTGGGGTATAAAAATGTCATCGATTTGTGGATGTTGATTTAGTACCCTGCTGCCTTGCTGAATTCATTTATTAGGTCTAGTAGTTTCCAGGTAGAGTCTTTAGGGTTTTCTATGTACAATGTATTCTGTTAATAATGACAGTTTTAATTTCTCTGTTCCAATTTGGATGCCTTTTATCTCTTCTTCATTTCTGATTGCTGCTAGGACTTCCAGTACTATGTTAAGCAAGAGTGGTGAAAGTGGTCATCCTTGTCTTGTTTTTGTTCTTAAGGGAAATGCTTTTAGTTTTTGCCCATTGACTATTAGTTTGGCTGTAAGTTTGTCATATAAGGCTTGTATTATGTTGAGGTATAATCCCTCTATTTCCATTTTACTGAGAGTTTTTATTTAAAAAAAAAGGGTGCTGGATTTTGTCGAATGCTTTTTCTGCATCTATTGATATAATCATGTGGTTTTTATTTTTCAATTTGTTTATATGATGTATCACATTTATTGATTTGCAAATATTGTACCAGCCTTGCATCCCCCGAATAAATCTCACTTGATCATGATGGGTGATCTTTTTTAATATATTGCTGGATCCAATTTGCTAATATTTTGTTGAGGATTTTAGCTACTGTGATCATCAGGAATATTGGCCTATAATTTTCTTTCTTTGTAGTGTACTTATCTGGTTTTGGAATTGAGATAATGCTAACTTCATAAAAAGAGCTTGGAATTGTTCCTTACTCTTGAATTTTTTGGAATAGTTTGAGGAGGATAGGTGGTAGTTCTTCTTAGTTCCAAAACATTCACTTGTAAATCTTGTCCAGGGCTTTTGTTTGCTGGATGTTTTTTAATTACTGATTCATTTTCATCAGTTGTTATCGGCCTACTCAGGTATTCTGATTTTTTCTCATTGGCTTTTGGATTGGGTTGTGGAAGATTGTACGTTTCTTGGAATTTGTCTATTTTGGTCAGGTTGTCCAGTTTGTTGGCATATAGTTGTTTATTGTATTTGCTTACAATTCTTCTGGGGTTCTTGTACCAGCATTACAAAGGGTTTTGCAATCTGGAGAAAGGCTGTGCATAGATTAAGTAGGAATCCAAGGATGAAAGATAGTTTTGAAAGGAATTAGGGGTCAGAGGAGCTTCAGCTAAAGGAGCTAAAGACTTCCCTTGACTCAGGACCCTGCTTTTTATTAACACAATTTGTCCTAAGGCAAGGTGGAGATAATACACTTCAAAGGGTAGGGTTTACAGAAGCATTGTCAGATTGAGGAATAGCCTACATCTGTTCAGGTGTTTGGCCAACAGGAGGCAATAACATGTAGATTAAGATTCCCTGAGCTGTCTGGCAGTTAACAAACATCCTATTCAGGTTTGGGGGAGATGCGATTTAGCCGTTCCAATAGATGATTACATATGTGACTCAGCCCTTGTTGAGCCCCCAAGCTTCATTAACCTTTTGGTGAAACTCTTGTAACCATGACATGCTGGAACTGGCTCCCAGAATCTCACCCTTTTTGATTTTTTAAATTTAACAAGAATGTATGTTTTAAGATTTTTAAATTCAATAGAAAGAACAGTTCTATCAAGTCCCTTTGAATTGCTGTCAGGCATTAAAGGAATCAGCCTGCAATTAGTTTCTTTCTGGGCCAAAAGTTCTTTGAGTTCCAATTTCAATGTCCAATAGTTTTGAGTCCCAATTTCAATGTCCAACAGTTCCTTATGTGTACATGTCAACAATGATATTTCAGTTCTGGATGGTGGACAAATGGTGGCAATGCAGGTTCGACCTTCTCTGGTTTGGTCCTAGGCAACCTGCAGTGATGCATAGCTGCTGACTGCTAGCATGGCAAAGCATCTTCACTATCTTCATTTCTGGACTGTTTCTTCTGTTCTTGGGGGCCACTGCTATTTCTGTGGATGGAGCAGTCCTGTCAATTCCTCTCTGGGATCCATTGTTTCAGGAATCCACATGGGCTTGGAGGAGTTTTCTGAAAATGTACAAACATATTCTTGAATAAAAGTTAATAAAGGAATCTTTTCTGTAAATTAGATTTGGGATTTTTCTCATTTTTGCCCAAACGATTTTCCTTTGGCTTATTTTGACACCATATGTGTTTTTATGGGTGTCTTGCAATCAGTATTACAAGTGAAAAATAATTTTCCAATGTAAAAAATTTCTTGATGTAATTTTCTTACAGGATTTTTTTCTTACAGGATATTTTTTCTTACAGGATATTATTCTACTATCCCTCCTTTTTTGATTTAAATATTAGGAGCCTTTTGGAAATTTTATAATGCAGTCTTGATAACTTTAAATTTAATTTTTGCACAGAAATATGACTGCTTTGGATTCACTGCATGTTAAGCAATTTTACCATGAGACGAAGCATCACTAAAAATTTAGTTAATACTTCAGGAATAGGTTTTTGTCCAGTACAATTAAGTTTTCTTGAATATTTACTTATTTCAATTAACCCATTCAAAGAAAAAAGAAATAAGGTTTACTTTTTTACCTTCACTTGTCCTAGGTTATGGACAATAAATGACATTAATTCAATTTGTGCAATTAGTCTTTGAGTAACTTTACATAAACTTTGTCAGAGAGGCAAAAATACAAATTACTTACTTTAGTTTTAAGAGGCCAAACATATTGACTTTTAATTAGAGCTCTTAAGACCTTTGAAGAAAACCTCTGTTTATTTCCTTCAAAAATAATTTTCAGGTTACAGAGAGTTTCATTTAAAATTTTTGGTCTTTCCTTTTTTACAACAAGCAACCTACAGGGCTGATGCTTGAGTGATATTGCCAGTTCATGTCACATCAAGCAACTTCACTTAAGGTGATGGTGACTACTATTATGGATCAGATTTAATATTTTAATAACAACATTTAGTTTATCCTGTAAATACCAGTGGAAGAGATTTCAAAATTTTCAAATTTTTCCTTTTTATTAAATTTAGAATTATATTTGTAAAGAGTATTCCTTTAGGATTATTTGCATATATGGAGGGATTATGGGAGGTCTCAGTAACTTTTTTTTTTAGACTTAATCAAATTGTTTACAAAAATATTGGCTTCTTATATAACTTAATTTATGAGACCTTGATTATATTTTTAAAAAGCTAATTTATAAAGTAATTTAAGTAGGTGTCTTTAATGAAAAAGCCAAGCAAGGCAAATTTAGTAAACGTTTACATCTGATTCACAAGGCACAAACATTGCCCCACCTCCAGCTTATTTAAAAATGCAGGAGGCTAGAGGCTTTTTGTCTTTCAAATTGTTTTAAAATTCTGCTGTTAAAAATTGGACTTTATTTAGAAATAATTTTGTTTTGTCCTCCTTAGAGGCCAAAACTTTAATAACATTTATAAATCAAATATAGTTATTAATTTTTATTTGATAAAGTTTCTCATGTGATTTCAAGTATATTAGATCAGCTAAATTTCCTTTAAGAAGAGAGCAAACCTTTGAAAACATTTCAGGGCCTGTGAAATGTCTCAAATTATCCCTCGATTAAAGCCTTGAAATTTAACATGGAAAAACCATCAAATATATATATGATTTAAAGATTATATACATTTTATAATTATCTTAAGATATCAATTAAATTTAAACTGGTTTTTGCATTAAAAATTTGGTTGAAATCACAGAATTAATCCTTCTTATTCAATTAGACCAGTAAGCAATATATTTTTAATTACTAATTTTTTCACAGAAAACACATATTTTCAACAATAAATTTTTATACATTAGGCATTTAATTACCACAACTATATAATTTCTCCCAATTTAATTTGAATCTTGAACTTTTAGAGCTGGCAAGTCAAATATTTAGCAGTTCTTTGATTAATAACACTTTATATTTTTAAGAATAAATTTCAGCCAAAACCAGTTTGGCTCAGTGGATAGAGCGTCGGCCTGTGGACTGAAAGGTCCCAGGTTCGATTCCGGTCAAGGACATATACCTTGGTTGTGGGCACATCCCCGGTAGGGGGTGTGCAGGAGGCAGCTGGTCGATGTTTCTCTCTCATCGATGTTTCTAGCTTTCTATCCCTCTCCCTTCCTCTCTGTAAAAAATCAATAAAATATATTTAAAAAAAAATAAATTTCAAAAATACAAGACATAATCAATTCAATAGATTAAATTCTGTCCTCTAGATTTTTCATGAGGCAAATTTAGATTAGTATTTTATCATTTTGTAATTTCAAAATATCTAAACATTTAATAAATTTTATTATTTATATAATTAAGCAAACTTCCAAAATTTTAAGCTGCCAAAACCACGTTTCTGGATGGCAAAACAGGTTTGGTCTATTCAAATGTAAATTACCACATTCTTTGTCATGAGAAGCCTGATTTCAAATGAATCACATTTTTTTTCTTTAAGAGTTTGCTGCCACGGGAAAAACTCTTTTTGGCTAGCAAGGGCTTAACCCATTGACTTTAAGCAAACTTGTAGGTATTAAAATGCAAGATTGTCCTTAAAGATGGCTACCTTGGTCTACCTACTTGTTCTGCTGGGGGAAGGGCGACTAGCCCCTTCCTCCATTAGAAAGGTTCAGCCAGCTTTTACCTGGTCTTAGATCTTTGTAATATATTTTTCAACAATTTTTTGAGATTTAAATCCAATTCTAATTATTTTAAGGCATTTACTTTGGCAAATTCTATAACAGAGACAATTACTGATTTTCTTGACGGCCTTAAATTTAACTTTTGAACATGCTTCACTAGCATTTTAAAAACTACTCTTTATTATGGAAATACCAATCTTGTTACAGCTTGAACCTAGCCTGTGTTTTTTCCTGGGTCAAATCTGCTACCTTTCTGAGGAAAAAACCAGTCCTGGGGTTTTATTCTGTACCTACGCAGAGTCAAGCTTAAAACCCTATCTAAATGTCCAGAAATTGGACAGTTGCACACATTTTGTCTAAAGCTAGCTTCTCGCTTTATGAGCACAGAAATCCCAGACACATTTTTAAATTTTTCATGGTAAGGAGACTTTAAATTAGCATACTGGGAGAATGGGCGTCCATATTGGATCTCCACATGTCTCCCTTCCCCCCACATCCTGCTTTCTTTGGGGGAAGATTTCAGTAACAGACCTGGCTGCATTTCTTTTCATGCTTAATAGATAAAGACAGATTTTTTTTTTCCCTTTTTCACTTTCCAAAGTAATTACAAGCACCCAAGGTGACCTTAGCCAAATTTTGGTTTTCCCTACAAGTTCTTCTATAATTTTTAAACAAAGCTTTAAGTAATCTTTCTGCGGGAGATCTGGTAGCTCTGCCCTCTCCTGCCACCTTTGAATTTCTCTGCACCAGAGGCAGTTTCGGCAGTGGGGTTTCATTTCTTATTACAGATTTTTGATTCCAAATACGAATTAGGATTTTAATTTGAACAAGAAACCACATTAAAGATGACCAGGGCCCTCTTTTTTCAGCCTGATTTTAAAAAGTACCTTTTGATATTCCAATTTCTTTATAATTTTGCCTATTGACCACATTATTCCCCATTATAATCTGACTTAAACACAAAGTATCTCCCAAGTACTTGCAGATCTGAGGGGTTCTGAAACTTTCATGGGCTCTGTGCATAGTTAATCTTACCACCGTTGCTGGTGTTGTTTCCACTCAGGCAAATCCTTCTATCTCCAGAAGCACGCCATTAATGTTGGTGTTGCCAGGGTTAAGCCCCAGTTCGGGTTGCCATTAATGCCTGGGTTCTTGTCCCAGCATTACAAAGGGTTTTTCAATCTGGAGAAAGGCTGTGCATAGATTAAGTAGGAATCCAAGGATGAAAGATAGTTTTGAAAGGCATTGGGGGTCAGAGGAGCTTCAGCTAAAGGAGCTAAAGACTTCCCTTGACTCAGGACCCTGCTTTTTATTAACACAATTTGTCCTAAGGCAAGGTGGAGATAATACACTTCAAAGGGTAGGGTTTACAGAAGCATTGTCAGATTGGGGAATAGCCTACATCTGTTCAGGTGTTTGGCCAACAGGAGGCAATAACATGTAGATTAAGATTCCCTGAGCTGTCTGGCAGTTAATAAACATCCTATTCAAGTTTGGGGTGATGCTTTTTAGCCATTCCAACAGATGATTACATGTGTGACTCAGCCCTTGTTGAGCTCCCAAACTTCATCAACCTTTTGGTAAAACTCTTGTAACCATGACATGCTAGAACTGGCTCCCGGCATAATTATTTGTATTTCTGTGGTGTCTGTTGTTATATCACCTCTTTCATTTCTGATTTTATTTATTTAGGTTCTCTCTCTTCTTTTTTTTGTTGAGTGTGGCTAGGGGTTCATCAAATTTGTTTATCTGTTTATCTTTTCAAAGAACCAGCTCTTGGATTTATTCATCTTTTGTACTGTGTTGTTGTTTTTGTTGTTGTTTTTTTTTTTAATCTCTGTGTCATTTGTTTCCACTCTGATATTTTTTATTCTCTTTCTTATACTTCCTCTGGACTTTTCTTTCTGTTATCTTTCTAATTCATTTCATTGTATGGTTAGATAGTTTATTAGTGCTTTTCCTTGTTTCTTGAGGTAGGCCTGTAGTGCTATGAACTTCCCTCTAAATACTGCTTTGACATGTCCACAAAGTTTTTAATTTCTTGCTGGATCTCATTGGTAACCTATTCATTGTTTAATCATATGCTATTCAACCTCCATGTACTTGAGTTTTTGTTTTTTTATTGTAGTTGATTTCTAGCTTCGTGCCATTGTGATTTGAGATGATGATGCTTGGTATACTAGCAATATTCATGGATTTGGATACCCTTGTTTTGTGCCCTTACACAAAATGGCAAATGTTAAAGACAAAGAAAGAATCTTAAAAGCAGCAAGAGAGAGTCAGTATATCTTTGACAATATTCCATGTGCACTTGAGAAGAATGTATATTCTGTTGCTTTGTGGTGAAATGTTCTATAAAAATCAGTTAGATCCATCTTATTGAGTGTGTCATTTAAGACCTCTGTTTCCTTGTTCATTTTTTGTCTGGTAGAGCTAGCCAGTGATGTCTGTGTGTTGTTAAAGTCCCCTTATATGACTGTATTGCTGTATATCTCTCCCTTAAAGTCTATGAAAAAAAATTTTTTTTATGTATGTGGTTGCTGTTATGTTGGGTGTATATATGTTTATAAGGGTTATATTTTTTGTTGTTGAATCATTTCCTTTAGTATTATGTAGTGGCCTTCTTTGCCTCTTGCTTATGGCCTTTGTTTTGAAGTTGATTTTGTCTGATATGAGTATTTCTACCATAGCTTTTTTTTTTCCTTTCCATTTGCATGGATTATGTTTTTCAACTCTCAGTCTGTGTGTAACTTTTGTTCTGAGGTGAGTCTCTTGTAGCTAGCATATTTTTGGGTCATGATTTCTTATCCATTCAGTCACCTTATGTCTTTTGACTGGAACATTTAATCCATTTACAATTTAGATTATTACTGATAAATATTTATTTCCATGTTTATTTTCTTTGTGCTTATGATCCTCTCTCCCTCCATTGGTTCTTCTTAAAGCAGTCCCGTTAAAATTTCTTGCATTGCTGGTTTGTTGGTAATGTACTCCTTTAACCTATTTTTGTCTGGAAAGGTTTTCATTTCACCATCAATTTTAAATGATAGTCTTGCTGCATACAGTAGTCTTGGATTTAGGTCCCTGCTTTTCGTTACACTGAGTTCTTCATGGCAATCCCTTCTGGCCTGAAGTGTTTCTGTGGAGAAGTCAGATGACATTCTAAAGGGAACTCCTTTGTAGGTAATTTTCTGTCTCTCTCTTGCTGCCTTTAAGATTCTTTCTTTGTCTTTAACATTTTCCATTTTAATTGTTATGTGTCTAGGTGTGTGTCTCTTTGGGTTCATCTTGATTGGGACTCTCTGTGCCTCCTGAATTTGTGTGACAATTTCCGTCACCAGATTTGGGATGTTTTCTGTCTTTATTTCTTTAAACAGGTTCTCTGTTTCTTGCTCACCCTCTTCCCTTTCTGGTATTATTTTAATACAGACATTACTACATTTCATGTTGTCCCCAACTTCCCTTAAGCTATCTTCCTGGTTTTTAATTCTGTTTTTTATTTGATGCTCCAATTGGGTATTGATAATCACCTTGTCTTCCAAATAACTCATTCGATTCTCTGCTTTATCCAATCTACTTTTAATACCTACTAGTGGGTTCTTGATGTCAGATACACCATTTTGCATTTTTGTCTGGTTCTTGTTCATGGCCTTTATTTCCCTTTTCATGCTATTGTAATTTTCACTAAGTTCCTTAAGCATCTTTATAACCATTGTTTTAAACTCTATGTCTGATAAGTTGCTTGCCTCAATCTCATTTAGTGTTTTTTTCTAGAGATTTCTTCTTTTCTCTCCTTTGGGGGTTGTTTACTTGCTTCCCCATTTGTGTCTTTCTATTTTTGTCTATATATTTGATAAAACTGCTATGCCTTCCGTTCTTTGTGGGATGGCCTTATGTAGAAAGTGTCTTGAGGGGCCGAGTGGTGTAATCGTTTTGTTCACCTGAGCTGGATGCTCTAGGAATTCCCCTTGTCTGTGTTGTTTTGGCTCTCCTGCTATAATTGGGACTTAATTGTTCTTGTCCCATTTGTGGGAGGGATCTTTCTCCAAATTCCTGTCAATGAGGTTCAACCCTAGGGTCGTCATGCCAGCTGTTATACAGGTGCTTTGGGTTCACCATTTTTGGAGCTTGCTTGATTTTACTGTGATGTTGTTGTATCTGGTCCCTTGGGGTGTCTATCCTGGGCATTCTAGGAGCTTCTCTATTGCAGGCGAATGTGAATCTCTGTCCATTTCTGGCCCTGGGCAAAATGATTTATTTCTGGGATATAGAATCTCTTAGTAGAGAAGTGGTTGGGGATTCCTTAGCCCTGAGGCTGAGTCTGCTTTGCATGTCACACCTTGATTGTCCCTTCCCCTATGGAGCTGGTCCCACAGGTGTCAGCAGCAGCCACTTTTGGTGCTGCTGTCTTTTGCCTCACTGAGCAGTCTGGGATGATGACTGGGGCAGGGACCCAAACTGCTGTTTCTGACCAATTAGATCAGGCAAAAACTCAAAGCCTCCAGAGACCTGCATCTGCCTCCAGACTGATTGCATTCAGTCTTGAGTATCCACAAACAATTGTCCACAGGTGTGATGAGAGGTTTTCCAAGAGGGTGGGGCAATTGCTTCTGCCTTTAGGTTAATTGTTATTCTCAGTCTCTTAATGGGCCTCAGAAACTCCACAGGGTAGAGCAAGGGGTTTTCCAATAGGGTGGGTCATCTGTCTTCCCCCAGTCAAAAACCGCCTGGATAGCAACAGTTTGCCTGACAAAGATGACCTCCCCAGGGTGAGGGAATGACTCAGCACAGGAAACTGAGGTGTCTGCCTTTGGAGCTCTAACCCTACATCCCTCAACCCTGACTTATGCTTACACAGCTCCAGTCTACTCTGCCCTCTCTCTGCCAGAGCCCAAGGTGAGTGGCTGCACTGGAAATTTTGTGTTTCCCCTTTAAGAGGGTGCTGGCATTTCCAGCCATCTCTCCCTGGCAGAGAGCAACCCTGCTGCTTTTCATAGCCAGTTCTTATGTGGGAACCTTTCTCAGTTATGATGCTCTCTGTTGGGGGGCCCATCTTGGGGTTTAGACCCCAGAGTTCTCAGTGGGAACCCTCCACAGCTGCAATTTCTCTCTAGAACTTCAGTTGCTATCTATGGGAGCTTGGCCAGCCCTTTCACACCTCCACCCTTCCTTCCAGTCTCTATGTGGTCTCAACTTTCCATCCTTGATTATCAGGCTCCTTACCTGCTCGTCTTCAGTTGATTATTCAGGGTGTTTTTTTCATTTGTTTATATTTTAGTTGTAATTACAGTTTGGTTCTGGGGAGTGTGTCTTTGAGCTTCCACTTACTCTGTTAGCATTTTTTACTTTTCTTTGACAAAAAAACAAAAGACTCATTCAAACTATGAATTTGTAGAGAATTCAATAAAGGGACTATTCACAGTTTTGTGGCAGGGTTAAGAAGAGAACAAGCAAAGCAGATTGAGTAATTTGGCAAGTATAACAGAAAAATGTAATAGCCACCATTATTTTTGAAGGAGAAAAAATGACAAAATGTTATATAGAAACAGAATTGTAACCATAGAAGAGGGATTGCCAAATATGAGCTATAGTTAATCACATTTTTGTACTATAAACCACTTTGTCAGTAAAAATATATGAATACATTCTAAGAATACCACTTCTAAACATGTTTTATTATGATAAGGGTATAGTTCATCTCCCACTTAACATAAACTATACCCTCAATACATTTAAAAATGTTTTTATTAATTTTTGAGAGGGGCGGGGGAGAGAGAAGGATAGAGAGAAACAGATGAGAGAGAAACATCATCGACTGGCTGCCTCCTGCACACCCCCAACAGGGGATTGAGCCTGCAACTGGGGCATGTGCCCAAAACCATGAATCAAACCAGGAACCTCTTGGTTTATGGGTCAATGTTCAACCGCTGAGCTACACCAGACAGGCTCTTAACACATTTTTTTCGTGTACAGTGTTGTATTGTTGACTGCAGGCATAATGTTGTTCAGCAGATCTTTTAAATTTATTCATCTTGATTAACTAAAATTTTGTACCCATTGATTAGTAATTCTCCATTCAACCCACAAACCCAGCCCCTTGGAAACTACCATTGCACTCTTTGATTCTGTGAGTTTTACTATTTTAGATACCTGGTATAAGTGAAATCATGCAGTATTTGTCTTTTTTGACTGGTTTATTTACTCTTGGCATAATGTCCTCAAAATTCATCCATGTTGTAGCATATTGCAGAATTTCCCTTTTTAAAGGCTTAATAGCATTATATTGTATGTAAGTAATACATTTTCTTTATCCATTCACCCAAATACAAAGATTGAAATTGTTTCCATCTCTTAGCTCTTATAAATAGTCCTGCAATTAATGTGGGAGTACTAATATCTATTCAAGATTTTAATTCAACTCCTAGAGAAATATATAGAACTGGGACTGTTGGATCTTATGGTAGTTTTATTTTTATTTTTGAGGAATTTCCATGCTGTTTTCCATAGAGACTGTATCATTTTGTATCCCCACCAATATTGTGCAATAGTTTCCATTTTTCCACATCCTCATTAAAACTTTTGTTTTTTGGTCTTTTTCTTTTGATAATAACAATCCTGCATCTGTGATAGCATACCTTATTGTGGTTTTTATTTTTATTTCCCTGATTTTTAGTTCTATTGAAACTTTTTATTTTGAAGTACTCTCAGCTTTTCACTTTGGTTTTTGTTACCTGTGTTTTTAGTGCCGTATTTATGAAATCATTCAAAAAACAATGCATGTATCTTTTCTCATATGTTTTCTTTTATCAATTTTATATTTTGGGGTCTTATGATTACTCTGTAATTCATATTGAGTAGATTTTTGTACACATTTTAAGTTATAAGTTCAATATCACTTTTTTGCATGTGAGTATCTAGTTTTCACAGCACCATTTGTTGAAGAAACTATCCTCTTCCCTTTGGTACACCCTTGTCAAAGATAGTTGACCATATATACAGGGTGTACCAAAAAATGTATACACACTTTAATAGCTGATAGCTGTTAAATGAAAATTAAATGTCTTTTGATAAACACTGCCTTAATAATTATTCAAAGTGTGTATATACATTTTTTGGGACACCCTGTAAGTAAATTTACATCTGTTCTACTCATTTACTATCTATTTTGATGCCAATTCCATGCTGTTTTGATTACTGTGGCTTTGTAATTTTTTTTTTTTAAATTAGGGAGAATTATGCACCCAGACATTTTTCCTCCTGAGGATTGATTTGGCTATTCATAATTTTTGTAGTTCTGTTTAAAATTTAGAGTTTTATTTTTTTTATTTATATAAAAATGCTATTGGGAATTTGATAGGGATTGAGTTGACTCTTCAGATTACTGGGTAGTATGAACACTTTAACATATTTAAGTCTTTCGTTCCATAAACATGGGATACCTTTCCACTTATTTGCATCTTCCTTAATTTTAATAAGGAATAATATTGCGTCATCAATATTTTACAGTTTTCAGTATTCAGATTTTTCAATTCCTTAATTAAGTTTATTCCTAAGTATTTTTATTGGCCCTATGCAATTTCAGTGTATAGAAAATATTCTATTCTAAAATTTTGCTGAATTTTTTAGTTCTAACAGGTTTTTTACAATGGAATATTTAAGGGTGTTAATATAAGATTATGACATCTGAAACAAGGACAATTTTACTTCTTCCTTTCTAATTTAGATGATTTATTTTTCCCCAGTGATTCTAATTTAAGCTTACAGAACTATGTTGTGTAGAATTGGTGAGAGTGGACATCTTTGCTTTGTTCCTGACCTTAGGAAAAGCTTTCAGTTTTCCACCACTGATTATTATGTCAGTTGTGGGCTTTTCATCATGGCCTTTATAATATAGTAATTGCCCTTTATTCCTAGTTTGTTGAGAGTTCTTAACATGAAAGGGTGCTGAATTTTGTCAAATGTCCTTTCTGAATCCATTGAGATTAAGCATGTTATCTTTATCCTTTATTCTGTCAATGTGGTATATCACATTATTTTATTATGTTGAATCATCTTTATGATCCCAGGGATAAATTCCACTTGTTCATGCTATAAGATATTTTTAATGTGTAGTAGGATTGTTTGCTAGTGTTTGAGAATTTTTCTATCCATATTCATCAGGTATATTGATATATAGTTTTATGTTCTTATGTTGTATTTAACTGGCTTTAGTATTAGGGTAATGCTACCTTCATAAAATAAGATTAAAAGTGTCCCCTCTACTTTAATGTTTTGATAAACTTTGAGATGAATTGGCATTAATTCTTTAAATGTTTTGTAGAATTTTCTAGTAAAGCCATATGGTTCTACGCATTTCTGCTTGTGTGAGATTTTAAAATATTGATTCAACCTCTGTATTAGTTATATATCTGTTCAGACTTAATATTTTAAAAATTATTCTGTCTTAGTAGGTTGTATGTTTCTAGGAATTTTTTCCATTTTTTTCTAAGATATCCAGTGTCAAGATATTGCAAGAACCCTACTACCACTATCAATGGAGGAATTTCACTGTGCAATCCTACAGCAACAATTAGATGCAGAAAAAGCATTGACAAAATCTAACTGTTATTCATGATAAAACTCTCAGTAAAATAGGAGATCATGAAACGTATTCAACTTACAATAAACCTACAGCTAAAAATATTCTTAATGGTGAGAAACTCAAAGCTTTCCAATTAAGATCAGAAAAAAGCAAAGATGCCCTCTCTTACCCCTCCTTTTCAACACCCTACCAGAACTGGCAGTCCTTTCTAATGCAACAAGCAAGAAAAGGAAGTAAAATTCATACAGATTTGAAAAGAAGACATAAAACTTTTCTTGTTTGCAAATAACATGATCATCTTTGTAGAAAATTGGAAAGAATCAACAAAAAAATCCAAAATAGTAAGCAATTTTATCAAGAGTACCATATAAAAGTTAATGTTCTGGTCACTTGCTTTTCTATACACCAACAAGGAACAAATAGAACTTGAAATGAAAAACTCAATACTATCTATATTAGTACCTCCAAATAAAATACTTAGCTACAGAAAATATGTACAAGATCTACTTGAGAAAAACTCTCATGAAAGAAATTAAAGAACTTGTAGTGACCCACGTTTGGGCTCCAGTTTGTAGTGAACCCCTTTCACGTCCCACGTGGTTCAAGGTTCAGGTTCAGGGTTTGGGCTCTGGAGGAGGCCACACACAAATTAAAGAGACTAGACAAGAAAGTATAAATTTGGGAATATTGGGGGCCAGGCGGGAGCCCAACTCAAGGGGAAGGACTCCACTTTGCTCTGGCCTAGCGATCCCTATTATTAAGATTATGGGATCCACCCATAGCTCTAGGCAGGCAATTCCAGTAATAGCCAATCAGCAAGGATTTACATAAGATTAAAAGGTGGAGGTTGCTTTAGCTATCATTGTCTCAACTAGAGAGTGGGTGGTTGGCTCTGACCTTTCAGAGCTTCAAGGTTGACCAGCCTTCCGGGTTCCTTGTCCACACCTCTCTGCTAGTGAAGGCAATGGGCAGCTTCCAACAAGAACTAAATAAAAGCAGAAATGTTCCATGATCAAGGAAGGAAAATTCAATATTGTCAAGATGCCAGATCTTTCTAACTTGATCTATAAATTTAATGCTATCCCAAGCAAAGTCCCAGCATGGATGTGTGTGTGTGTTGTTTATTTTTTGTGTGTGTGTGTGTGTGTGTGTGTGTGTTTATGATTAATGACTCTTGTCTCTGAAGGCTCATACTCCCCAACCTCTACTTGCTACTATAAAGCTATAGTAATCAAGATGGTGTGGTATTGGCAATATAATAGACAAATAGATTGATGGAACAGAAAAGAGAGTCCAGAAGTAAATCCACACAAATATAGTCAAGTTATTTTTGTAAAAGGAGCAAAAGCAGTAAGTTGAGCAAAGATAGACTTTTCAACAAATGGCACTAGAAAAACAAGGCATTCATATGCATAAAGAAACACATATAAATCTAAGCACAGACCTTATACCCATCACAAAATAGATCAAAGTGTATCCTAGATGTAGATATAAAATGCAAAACAATAAAACTCCTAAAATCTGACATAGGAGAAAACCTAGATGATCTTGGTATGGTTATGCCTTTATAGATGTAATACCAAAGGCTTGATTTGTGAAAGAAATAATTGATAAGCTATACTTCATTAAAATGTAAAACTTCAGCTCTGAGAAAATCATTATCAGCAGAATGAGAAGATAAGCCACAGATGGGGAGAAAATATGTGCAAATTTTTACATATCTGATAAAGGACTGTTATCCAAAAAAAACAAAACAAAGAACTCTTAAAAATCTAGAGTAAAAAAGCAATAAAAATATATTATTAAAAAATGGTCCAAAGACCTAACAGGTACTTCACCAAAGAATACATATTGATGATAATTAATCACATGCCAATATATTTCACATCATATATCAGGAAACTATAAATTAAACTAATGAGATACTATCACACATCTCTTAGAATGGCCAAAATATGAAACACTAACAACTCCAGATACTGGTGAAGATGTGGAGCAACCACTGGAAAATAATAACAATAATAATATAATAATAATAATAATGATAACAATAACTTAAAAAAGACAATAACAAGGCAAGGGCTGGTAAGAATGTAGAGAAGAGACAATTCTGGGTGGCCGGTGCAGGCACGGAGGAGACCATGCCATCTTGAGAAACAGAGCTGCTTGAGACTAGGATCCTGGTCTCAGACACAAACCAGGACCCTTCAGCCCCTGGGGACAGAGAACTGCGACCACAGCTTCAGACCAACAGACAACAAGTATCCAGACTTCCCTGCAGCAGATTTCTGTGAGTCAAAGAGCCTATCCCCCTCCCCACAGACTCAGGGGCAGTGCCATAGTAACTAATAGACCCGCCCTTCGTTTGAGCCACAGCTCCCCTACAGGGAATTTGAGCTTGAGAGGGTGCACAGGACACAGCTCCCCTACAGGGAATTCGATATTGAGAGAGTGTGCGCGGACCACAGCGCTGTTACTGGAATTTGAGAGACGGGAATATGCTCCCCGTAATGCAATTGGGCAACCAAACCTGAAGCCCATGCAGGGTGGCAGTGCCACCTGACTTGCCTGGGATCCCTGATTCACAGAGCATTCACACTAAGAGCCAGTGACTACAATTCTTGGTACATGAGCACATGGGGACACTGATTCTCAGCGAGAAGCCGCATGAGGCAACAGAGACTCTGATACTCAATTCTTGGTGCAGACACAGGGAAACTCTGACTCCTGGCATGTGCTAGGGCACACGCCAACAGTGTGGTGCAGGCTGGATCCCTGACTCTAAGTGAACACACGAGACCACCCTGAACACTGGGAACACTGAACCTGGGCAAGCCTGGTTCCCACCAACCCACGGCAGCCACACATCCTAGTGTGGGAGCACTTCAGTGAAACTCGGGTGGTGTGAAGTTCCCACAGCACACGGCCCAGGGCCACACAACTTGAAGTTTGAACCTTCTGGTGATAGTCATAATGGGGAGACGACACAATCCCCAGAGGAAAGAAAATGAGAAGTCAAGAAAAGAAATTAGTGAAAGTGAAGCATGCAACATGACCAAAAAAGAGTTCAGAGTAATGGTCGTGGAATTTATACATCAGATGGATGAGAACATTAACAACCTATGCAAGAATCAGGAAGAAATGAAAAGTGATATAGCTACAATAAAAAATACCATGGAAAGTTTCTACAGTAGACTAGAAGAAGCAGAGGACCTAATTAGAGAGTTAGAAGATCAGGTACAGAAGCAAGCCCAATCTGAACAGCAATTGGAGAAAAAAATTTAAAAAGCAGGAGGAAAGCCTAAGGGAGCTTTGGGACAACATGAAACGAAGTAACATACGTATCATAGGGCTGCCAGAAGGACAAGAAGAGAAGCAAGGGTTAGACAATCTATTTGAAGAAATAATGACAGAAAACTTCCCAGATATGGGGAAGAAAAAAGTTACTCAAGTACAGTGAGTCCCAAGCAGGATGAACCCCAAAAGACCCACAACAAGACATGTCATAATTTCAATGGCAAATATCAGCAACAAAGAGAGAATCTTAAAGGCGGCACGAGAGAGACAGAGAGTTACCTACAAAGGAACACCCATCAGATTATCAAATTATTTCTCAACAGAAACACATCAAGCTAGAAAGGAATGGAAGGAGGTGTACAAAGTGTTGCAAAGCAAAGGACTGAATCCAAGAATACTCTATCCAGCAAGGCTATAAATCAAAATTGAAGGGGAAATCAGGAGCTTTGCAGACAAAAAAAGGCTCAGGGAGTTTATCACCACCAAACCAGCAATGCAAGAAATGCTAAAAAGAATACTGTAAAAAGAAGAAATAAACAGGTAAGAAGGAACACAGACCCAAAAATAGATATGACTACAAACAAATACCTTTCAGTAATAACTTTAAATGAAAATGGAATAAATGCTCTAATTAAAAGACATCGAGTGGCTGAATGGATAAAAAAAACATGACCCATATGTATGCTGTCTACAAGAGACCCACCTCAGAACAAGAGACTCACACAGATTGAAAGTGAAGGGATGGAAAAATACCTTTCAGGCAAATGGAAATGAAAAAAAAAAAAACTGGTGTAGCAATACTTATATCTGACAAAATAGACCTCAAAGTAAATGCCATAACAAGTGATAAGGAAGGCCACTTCATAATACTAAAGGGATCGATACAACAAGAGGATATAACCCTGATAAACATATATGCACTGAACGCAGGAGCACCCAAATACATAACAAAAACTCCTGGAAGATATCAAGGGAGAGATCGACAACAATATAATCATAGTGGGGGACTTTAATACACCACTGACATCACTGAATAAATCCTCTAAACAAAAAAATTAACAAAGACACAGCAATCCTAAACGATGCACTAGATTAGATGGACTTAACTGACATCTTCAGAACTTTTCACCCCAAGCCATGGAATATACATTCTTCTCAAGTACACATGGGACATTGTAAAAAATAGACTACATATTGTGTCACAAGCAAAGTCTCCACAAATTCAAGAAGATTGAAATCATACCATGTATCTTCTCAGACCACAATGCCATAAAATTAGAAGTAAACTACAAAAAAGACAATCCAAACATCTCAAACATTTGGAAGCTGAATAGCATGCTATTAAATAATGACTGGGTTACCAATGAGATCAAAGAAGAAATTAAAAGAATCTTGGAAAATAATGACAACAAAAACAAAACAATACAAAATCTATGGGACACAATGAAAGCAGTCCTGAGAGGGAAGTTAATAGCTCTACAAGCTTATCTCAAAAAACAAGAAAAAATGGTAGTAAAACATCTAACTCTACAACTCAAAGAAATAGAAAGAGAGCAACAAGAAAAGCCCAGAGTGAGGAGAAGGAAGGAGATAATAAAGATCAGAGCACAAATAAATGACATAGAGACCAAAAAAACAATACAAAAGATCAATGAAACTAAAAGCTGGTTCTTTGAAAAGATAACAAGATTGATGAACCTCTATGCAGGCTCACCAAAAAGCAAAGAGAGAGGACTCAAATAAACAAAATCAGAAATGAGAGAGATGAAATAACAACAGACCCCACAGAAATACAAAGGATTGTTAAAAAATACTATGAACAACTCTACTCCAACAAACTAGACAACCTAGAGGAAATGAACAAATTCCTAGAAAAATACAACCTTCCAAAACTCAATCGGGAATATTCTAAAAATATCAATAGGTCAAAAAATATGGAAGAAATTGAAACAGTCATCAAAAAGCTCCCAGCAAACAAAAGCCCTGGGCCAGATGGCTTCACAGGGGAGTTTTACCAAACATTCAAGGAAGAACTAAAACCTGTCCTCCTCAGACTATTCCAAAAAATTCAAGAAGAAGGAACACATCCAAGCTCATTCTATGAAGCCAGCATCACCCTAATACCAAAACCAGATAAAGACAACACAATGAAAGAGAATTACAGGCCAATATCCCTCATGAACATAGATGCCAAAATCCTCAACAAAATTCTAGCAAACTGTATCCAACAATACATCAGAAACATCATAAACCATGACCAAGTAGGATTTATGCCAGGGATGCAAAGATGGTACAATATCCGCAAATCTATAAACGTGATACATCACATAAACAAATTGAGAGATAAAAATCACATAATCATATCAATTGACGCAGAAAAAGCATTTGACAAAATCCACCACCCTTTCTTGATCAAAACACTCAGCAAGGTGGGAATAGAAGGATCATACCTCAACATAATAAAAGCCATATATGAAAAACCCACAGCCAACATCATACTCAACGGACAAAAACTAAAACCATTTCCCCTAAGAACAGGAACAAGACAGGGATGCCCACTCTCACCACTCCTGTTCAACATAGTACTGGAAGTATTAGCCATTGCTATCAGACAAGAAGAAGAAATAAAAGCCATCCAAATTGGAAAAGAAGAAGTAAAACTGTCCTTATTTTCAGATGACATGATATTGTACGTAGAAAATCCTAAAGACTCCATCAAAAAATTATTAGACTTAATAAATAAATTTGGCAATGTAGCAGGATACAAAATTAATGCCAAGAAATCTATGGCATTTCTTTACACCAATAGTGAACTTATAGAAAGAGAGACTAAAAAAGCAATCCCATTTACCAGCGCACCAAAAAAATTAAGATACCTAGGAATTAACTTAACTAAGGAGGTAAAAGACCTATATGCAAAAAACTACAGGACACTGAGAAAAGAGAAAGAGGAAGACATAAATAGATGGAAGAACATACCATGTTCATGGATTGGTAGAATCAACATCATCAAAATGTCCATACTACCCAAAACAATCTACAGATTCAATGCAATCCCCATTAAAATACCAATGGCATATTTCACAGACCTACAACGAAGTTTCCAAAAATTCATCTGGAATTAAAAAAGACCCCAAATAGCTGCAGCAATCCTGAGAAAGAAGAACAAAGTAGGTGGGATCTCAATACCAGATTTCAAGCTGTATTACAAAGCTACTGTTCTTAAAACAGCCTGGTACTGGCACAAGAACAGACATGTAGATCAATGGAATAGAATAGAGAACCCAGAAATCGACCCAAACCACTATGCCCAATTAATATTTGACAAACGAGGCATGAACATAAAATGGAGTCAAGATAGTCTCTTCAACAAATGGTGTTGGAAAAATTGGACAGATACATGCAAAAAATGAAACTATACCACCAACTTACACCATACACAAAAATAAACTCAAAATGGATAAAGAACTTAAACATAAGACAAGAAACCCTAAAAATACTAGAGGAATTCACAGGCAGCTAAATCTCAGACATATGCCGAAGGAACTTCTTCACTGATACTGCTCCTAGGGCAATGGAAACTAAAGAGAAAATAAACAAATGGGACTACATCAAAATAAAAAGCTTTTTCACAGCAAAAGAAACCATGAACAAAACAAGAAAGCCCACTGCATGGGAGAACATATTTGCAAATGACATCACCGATACAGGTTTAATCTCCAACCTTTACAGGGAACTCATACAACTTAACAAAAGGAAGATAAACAATCCAATCAAAAAATGGGCAATGGACCTAAATAGACACTTTTCGATGGAGGACCGAAGGAAGGCTAAGAGACATATGAAAACATGTTCAAAGTCACTAATTATCCGAGCGATGCAAATCAAAACAACAATGCAGTACCATCTCACATCTGTGAGAATGGGTATCATCAACAATTCAACAAATGACAAGTGTTGGAGAGGATGCGGAGAAAAAGGAACTCTTTTGCACTGCTGGTGGGAATGCAGACTGGTGCAGCCACTGTGAAGAATAGTATGGAGTTTCCTCAAAAAACTAAAAATGGAACTCCAATTTGACCCAGTGATCCCACTTCTAGGAATATATCCCAAGAAACTAGAAATAGGAATCAGAAAGGATATATGCACCCCTGTGTTCATAGCAGCACTATTCACCATAGCTAAGATTTGGAAACAGCCTAAGTGCCCATCAGCAGATGAGTGGATTAAAAAACTGTGGTACATCTACACATGGAATACTATGCTGCAGTAAAAAAGAAGGAGTTCTTACCATTTGCAACAGCATGGATAGAACTGGAGAGCATTATGCTAAGTGAAATAAGCCAGTCAGAGAAAGACAAATACCACATGATCTCACTCATTTAGGGAATATAATGAACAACATAAACGGATGAACAGGGACAGATCCAGAGGCAGAGAAGCATCGATCAGACTTCCAGACCCCAGAGAGAACATAGGGGAGGGTGGAGGAAAGGAGGAGAGATCAACCAAAGGACTTGTATGCATGAATATAAGCTTAACCAATGGACATGAACACCAGGGGTGTGAGGGCATGAATGGGAGGGGGGATTAATGGAGGGATGAGGACACATATGTAATACATTAATCAATAAAGAAATTTTTAAAAAAAGAATGTAGAGAAATTGGAACTCTCCAACCTTCTGATGGGAATGTAAAAATGGTGTGGCCACTTTATAGGACAGATTGGCAGTTCCTAAAAATCATTAAATATAGGCTTACCATATGACCCAGAAATTCTACTGTATTTCTTTGGGGTATCATAACAAGATACAATGAACTCATTTTCTCACAGTTCAGTAGGCTACAAGTATGCAATCAAGGTGATGTCAGGGTTAGTTTCCTTTGGGAGCTCTGAGAGAGAATCCATTCTATGCCTTCCTCCTTGCTTCTGTTGTCTTCTGACAATTCTGTTACTGACTTGCACCTGCCTTGCTCATATCTCTGCTTCTGTAATCATTTTGCATTTCTCTCTGTGTTATTGTGTGTCTTCATTTGTCTTTTACTAGGACACACACATTAATTAATTAAGGGCCCACTCTGATCAAGGATAATATCATATTGATAACGATACCTTAATTACATATTGAAAAAGCCTTATTTCAAATAAGGTGATATTCTGACGATCCCGATAGACATGGATTTTAGAGGATACTATCAACTTATTACGTAGTCATAGCATATATACCAAATGTCCACATAAAAACTTGTTCAAAAATATTTACTGGGGCCTCATTCAAAATGACCAAAGTTAAAAGTGAACATAATGCCCATCAGCATATGAATGGATAAATAAATGTGGGACATTTTATTTTATTTTTTTCCTCCTCACTCATACATTTATTTATTTATTTATTCATTCATTTATTTATTTATTTAAAATTCTTTATTGTTTAAAGTATTACATATGTCTCCTTCCCCCGCCCCCCGGTGACTTCTCCCCGGCCTTTTCCACACCCCAGCACAAGCCCTCACCCTTCTACTGTCTGTGTCCTTGGGTTATGCTTACCTGCATGCATATAAGTCCTTTGGTTGATCTCTTACCCCCCCTCCCTTACCTTCCCTCTGAGGTTGAAAGGTCTGTGCGATGCTTCTATACCTCTGGATCTATTTGTGTTCATCAGTTTATGTTGTTCATTATATTACACAAATGAGTGAGATCATGTGATATTTATCTTTCTCCAACAGGCTTATTTCACTTAGCATAATGCTCTCCACGCCCATCCATGCTGTTACAAATCGTGAGAGTCCCTTCTGTTTTACAGCAGTGTAGTATTCCATTGTGTAGATGTAACATGGTCTTTTAATCCACTCATCTGCTGATGGGCACTTAGGCTGTTTCCAAATCTTAGCTATTGTAAATTGTGCTACTATGAACATAGGGGTGCATATATCTTTTCTGATAGGTGTTTCTGATTTTTTTTTTGTTATATATTCCTAGAAATGGCATTACTGGGTCAAAATGGAATTCCATTTTTGATTTTTTGAGGAAACTCCATACTTTTCTCCACAGTGTCTGCACCAGTCTGCATTCCCACCAGCAGTGCAAGAGGGTTCCTTTTTCTCCACATCCTTGCCAGCACTTATCATTTGTTGATTTGTTGATGATAGCCATTCTGACAGGTGTGAGATGGTACTACATTGTTGTTTTGACTTGCATCTCTCAGATGATTAGTGACTTTGAGCATATTTTCATATGTCTCTTGGCCTTCTGTATGTCCTCTTTGAAAAAGTGTTTATTTAGGTCCTTTGTCCATTTTTTGATTGGATTGTTTTATTTTGTTTTAGAATGCAAATAATGAAATACTTATACATGCTACAACATGCATGAACCTTGAAAATGCTATGCTAAGTGAGAGAAACAAGTCAAAAAGTACTACAGGTTGTATGAATTACTCTATATAAAATGTCCAAAATAAACAGTTTGTAGAAACATAAAGTAAGTCAGTGGTTACCTAGGGCTAAGATGAGGGGGTCATTAAGAAAAAATGGAGAATGTTAATGGGGTTTCTCTTAGAGTTGATAAAAATGTTCTAAAATTTATTGTGATGATGCCTGTACAGTTCTGTGAATATACTAAAAATAATTTTTACATTATAAATGTGTGAATTTTATGTTATATGGATTATTCACAAAATATATTTAAAAATTGTAAACAAGAAGAAGCTCCCATATAAGGTAATTATTTTAAATGCCAAAAGTGGGAGTGACATCTGCAAATGGGTGACCAGGAACACCTGGATCCTCTTATCTCCAAGAATACACTGATTTAACAATACTTCATGAACATATCCCATTTTTGAGAAACCGAAAAAGTAGTTAAGAGGCTCCTGCACCTCAGGTAAGTATGAAACCAGCTACATCAAGGCTCATAGGGAAATTCAAGATACCTTCTTGCTATAATTCCTATACCATGTTATATGATCAGGACAAAATCAAGGAAGGGAAAAAGGTACACTGAACTTCCACTGCCCCAAGTTTTCCAGACACTACCTAAGGGCCTGGCTTCCATCTAGCCTGTTTCAGATCACTGCTGGAACATAGGATATTACATAATCTGGTCACTAGGGCCAGTGAGAACAGAGAGGGCAATTTAGGGTGATATTTGCCATAATTGCTTCTTCTGGTTCAGCATGGAACACAAAGATGAACTCCAGCTCACAGCATCTAAAAAGGGAGGGAAATGTGTCCACCATGCATCTAATGGCCCAAATTGTATGTGGGCTGCCTGAGGAACTGGCTTCAGTCTCACTTGTCTCATAGTGCTGATGGTACCTGGTATAGTTTAGACACTTGTAGGCGGCTAAAAATAAAGAAAACTGGTTGGACTAAAATCAAATTTTGAAGCACCCACAAAATCATTTGACAGGCTGATTAGTTAATGTCTACTCAAGTACATGGCCAGTCTGTGAAGACAAGAAAAGGCATCTCTTTTGTCTAATGTGCAGACACTAACACCGAAAGTCAAGGAAAATGAAGAAACAGGAAAATGTTTTCCAAAACAGAGCAAGATAAATTTCTAGAAACAGATCTTCATGAAATGGAAACATAATTTATAATTTACCTAACAGAATTTGAATATTCATAGTAAAGATGCTCACCAAGGTCAGGAGAACAATGTGTAAAAAAGGGAACTTAAAAATTTCTAAAGACTTGAATAGACATTTCTCCAGAGAAAATATACTTATGGCCATCAGGTGTATGAAAATATGCTCAACATCCCTAATCATCAGGGAAATGCAAATCAAAAGCACAATGAGATATCACTTCACACCTGCTAGGATGAGATAGATAGATAGATATATATAGAAGATATAGATAAAGAGATATAGATAGATATAGATATATAGATGTAGCTCTTTCTATCTATCTAGCATGATTACAGATATGAGATACCTAAAATAATCAAACTCTTAGAATCAGAGGATGGAATTATCACTACCAGCCACTCAGTATGAGGGAGAAAGGGAAATTGCTAATCAATCAGCATAACATTTCAATTTTGCAATAGATTTGTGGTAGAGCATTTTGCCTACTGCTACCAATATTGCATTGTACACTTAAAATTTTGCTAGGAGTAGATCTCATGTTATGTGTTCTTAATACAATAAAACAAAAAAATAAATATGCTATAAATGATGCTATTCTTTTAATTATTGAAAGTGTAGAACTAAAGCATTTTTATTAAATGTATTCATATTAATAAGCATTTTTCAACATTAAGAATATTCCCTAATTTTAGTTTTAAAGAAATAATTATATTTAAAATTTTGTAGTACTGTGGGTTTATCCTCAGAAAGATTCATCTACATATTCTTTGAAATAAATTTTCTGGTTTTAAAGGATAATTCACTTTTTGAATTCATATTTAAACATTTTAAAATTGCTAATATATCCTTTCAGTTACTAAGAAATCAGAATAAACTATGTTCAGAGGGGTATATTAGTAGGCTAGATCCACCGCAAACTAGCAGCAGCTGGGTGGCTTTAACAAAATAAATTTCTTTTCTCATGATTCTGGAGACTAGAAGTTGTCAAGGTGTCAGAAGGTTTTGTTTCTTCTGATATCTCTCTCCTCGTCTTATAGCTTTCTCTCAGCATATTCATATGGTCTTACCTCTGCACAGGTCTACGTCCAAATGTCCTCTTCTTATAATGAACTCATTTAAATGTAATTATATATTTAAAGACACTATCTCCAAATGCAGTCACATTCTGAGGCAGTGCGAATTGGGACTTCAACATAAAAATTTTGTGGAACATAATTCAGCTTTGAAAAGGGGGAATAGATTAAACACACACACACACACACACACATGTAAGTATAATGAAAGGATAGCTTTTAGGGTGAAAAGTTTACTTCCTCTTAGGACTTAATTATTTAATGAATCTACATGGTATGGGCTAAATATGACTTTATTGCAGATAGGTCTTTAAAGTGGCAATTTAGTTAAAAGAAGTGCTTAGTGTGAACCCTAAACCAATATGACTGGTGTGCTTATAAGCAGAGAAAAAAAGGAGAAATATGGTAAAGAGAAGAGACTGTGAAGACATAGAAGTCAGCCATCTACAAACCAAGGTGATAGCCTTTAGAAGAAACCTGCCAACACTTTAATCTCAGATGTCTTACTTTCAGAATTGGTAAAAATAATTTTTTGTTGTTTAAGATTCTAATTTGTTGTACCCTAATTTAGCAGTGTTATCAAACAAATATAGGTTTTAGTACTGGGAAATGGGTTGCTATTGCAATAAATACCTAACAAAGTGTGAATGCGGCTTTAGAACCAAATAAAGGGTAGCAGCTAGAAGAGTTTAGATGTGCATGTTAGAAAAAAGCCTAGATTTCTCTGAACATACTTTTAGTAGACATATAGATGTGAAAAGCAATTCTGGTAAGAGTTCAGAAAGAAAAGAGAAGAGCTACAGAGAACGCTTTTATCATCTTAGAGAGTACATACCTCATCAAGTGCCCATCAGCGGATGAGTGGATTAAAAAACTGTGGTACGTCCTAACTGGTTTGGCTCAGTGGATAGAGCATCGGCCTGTGGACTCAAGGGTCCCAGGTTTGATTCCGGTCAAGACTATGTACCTTGGTTGCGGGCACATACCCAGTAGGGAGTGTGCAGGAGGCAGCTGATCGATGTTCTCTCTCATCGATTTTTCAAACTCTCTACCCATCTCCCTTCTTCTTTGTAAAAAAATCAATAAAACATATTAAAAAACAAACCACAACTGTGATACATCTACACAATGGACTACTACGCTGCTGTAAAAAGGAAGGAACTCCTACCATTTGCAACAGCATGGGTAGAACTGGAGAGCATTATGCTAAGTGAAATAAGCCAGTCAGAGAAAGATAAATATCACATGATCTCACTCATTTATGGAATATAATGAACAACATAAACTGATGAACAAAAACAGATCCAGAGACAGAGAAACATCGATCAGACCGTCAAACCTCAGAGGGAAGGTAGGGGAGGGTGGGTGTAAGGGGAAGAGATCAACCAAAGGACTTGTATGCATGCATATGAGCCTAACCAATGGACACAGACAACAGGGGGGTTAGGGCATGAGTGGGGGAGTGGGGGGTAATGGGGGATAAGGACACATATGTAATACCTTAATCAATAAAGAAATTTAAAAAAGAACAGAATGTTGATAAATATAAATATAAACATTAAAGACATTTGTGGGGAGGTCACAGACATTAATAAGGACCAAGGTATTGGTAACTAGAAGAAAGGGGAGGTCCTTGTTATAAAATGATTTGATGCTTTTGGTATAATAATATAAAACAACTTGACCAAATAGTGTGTAAAGTAGGATGTATAAATGATTAACTTGGATGTTTAGCTGAGGAAATGTCTAAGCTAAGTGTTGAGGGTGTGGTCTGATTTCTCCTTACTGCTTATGAGGAAGGCTATAAATTGAAGATGCCATTGTTAAACAAAAATGAAATAGAACTTAAAGATTTGGAAAATTCTCAGCCTATGCATATTGCAAAAAAATGAAAAATAAAAGCATATTCTGAAGAGAACATCAAGGGTGTGGCCACCTTTGCTACAAAGATTTGTGGGTATGATTTATGGACCCAATCATCTATCTCAACAGAAAACAGTAGAGATGTAGTTATCAAGGAAAGATCTGTGGGGGACTTTGTCTGGTGGCTTGAATTGCCATGAATTACATGGGAGGCCAACAAGTTTTTTGAGAATTTTATACCAGCAGAAAAACTAACAATTTAAAATAAAGGAAAAAGAAAATAGATGAAATGAACAAAGGTTAGTAGATTTCTGAGATTCTATAGGATGAGCCAATAGATCTATATGGGTACAGATATGCCTTGTCTTTTAAGGAAAGGGAAGAAGGAGCTTAAAGAAGGTCCAAACTTCAACAGGGTTGCAACTGCCACCATCAGTCCAAGGGAATGCAGGCCTGGAGGATGGAATTGTCTCCTTTTCAGTTTCAGGGGTCCGGCCCACCTCCTTGGTTTTAGAAAGTCAGGCCCAGGGGCTAGCAGTTAGAACTGATGCCCAAAGCCAAGAGATGAGGACCACTCTGGTGGGCCTGGAGAAGAGAACATTAACCCAAAAATGATTATTCTTGAGCCTTAAAATCTAATGGAATTTTCCCTGCTAGACTTTGAGTTTATATTCATATTCTGCCTTCCTATGGGTTACTTGGATATTTTTAGAGTTCACTTATAATGTATTTTTCAGTGTAATTTTAGTAGTTGATATATATATATATATATATATATTATATATATATATATATATATATATATATATATATATATATATATATATATATATATATAATCCCATAGCACTAAATACCAAAATACCATGTTATTCCTTGGGACCCAAGGTCCTTAGACCATCTTCTTCTATTCACCTTTCAGTGTGTGTGTATTTGTTTATTCATTCATTCCAATATTTTTAGTTGTACTTAACAGAAGAAATAGGATAAAGTATGTCTACTCCATTTCTCCTGAAGTGGAAACTTATCTCACTCAAATTTGATTATTTTATTTATTGAATTTCATAAAGTACTTGGTTTCTCCTGTTCTCTTTCATTTTTTTCCTCATTTCCTGCCTCCCTTCCTGTCTCCTTAATTCTCTCTTTATTCTTTCAATATATGGAATGATTCTTTAATTCAGTACTTTATATATACAACAAAAGAGGTGGCTTAAAAATAGAATAAAAACTAAGTAATAATACTAACATCATTTTTAAGTGCTATGAATCAGGCATTGATCTCAAGGTTTGATGTAATTGTTCTATTTGATCTTTAAACAATCTTATGAGGTAGTTAATTAAAAAATTAAGGAAAATTAATGCATTGCCATGGTTACTCAGGAGAAGTGATAATGAAAAGATTAATTCCCCAGGAAGTCTTTTGTTGATATTTTCTTGTTTAATTGCTTCGTTAGACTGCCATGTGTTTGTGAGTATTTGTTCTCTGTATATAAATATAGAAAAAATGCACATATGTAGTAAGAGAGAGAAAAATCAGAAGGGAAAAGCAATAGTTTACAATTATGTAAGTGTAACAATATGCAGTACATTATTAACAAATACTAATGTTCTAATTTTATTTTACTTTATTCTTATTTTTTAAAATCTTTATTATTGAAAGTATTACATATGTCCCCCCTTTGTCCTCATTGGTGTTCTAATTTTAAATTGTTAATTGCTCCTCACTGTAAATTGGTGGAATGTATACTCTGATCTAACTAAGGGCATAATCTCACCTGGCACAAATTCCATTTTAATCATCTGGATTCTGTTGATTCCTTAATTAAGATTTTCAAGTTACACGTATGCCACATCTGCTCAGTCCTTATGCGTAGTTGTAGAAAATACTGTACTCATTAGAAGTTTCTCCAAGTTTACACAGGTTTCAGCAACTATATTTAGAGTGCTGTTTTCCTCGTTTACTGGGTTAAATGTTTGTTCCCTGTTCTCTATTACTCAATAATTATTTCTATATGTAAAGCACACTTCTATCTTCTAATTCAACTGCTTCTTCATAATAAAAACAGTTGTATAATTAGAAGCTGCTTACATATCTAACCTCTTTTGTAAGAAAATGTAACATTTGTGTTATGGTTAGAGTAAAAAGTAGGACCAAAAAAAACTGCTATGCACATTCACACTTATAACACCGTACAATTTTCTCTAGCTGAAGCACTTCAAGTTTAGGCATTTCATATCTACTATTTCTTGGCTATATTTGAATCCCAATAAAATAACAATTATACTAATAATTTCTCTATATTTCTCTTTTGTTTCCTCATGTTTATTCTCCTAAGCCATTGTAATATATGAAACTGAAATGATTTGTTACATTTATTTAGTAATGTTTTATGGTGCCAGTTCTAAACATTTAGAAGTTGAAAATAATGTTTTATATTCTTGTTCTAAATCAAAAGTTTCTAATTTCCTTTGTTTTGGTATATATATATATATATATATATATAAACATTGTGTACATGTTTATATATGAACAACTTTCAATAACTCCTGACAAAATAAGGTAATTTAAATAGGTTATCATCTGCATTTTAGTCAATAGAACATATTAACCTTGATTTTAAGCCACATTTTGCTCAATAATTTTCTATTATTCTACACAAAAAAATTCTAAAGATTATAATTGTAGAAACTATTTTGTAGAGAGAGCATCTGCACCATGACAGATCTCTTCTTGATTTTTTATTTTTTAAAAACATGAATTATATAGATTCAACCAGGTTCAGAGTCAGGTACCAGGTACAGAAAATTAAATATGGGATGGAGATCTCAAGAAAGAGGTAAGAACTAGTATCGATTAGGATGCATGTAAAATTAAAAAACAAAGTAGGGGATGAGGCACATTAGAGATGGGATTATGATGAAAAAAATCTGTCCATTAAAGATAAATTGTTTATAGAAAATATATGTAAACTAGAGGCCCAGTGCACAAAATTCATGCATGGGAGCTGGGGTCCTTCAGCCCAGCCTGCAACCTCTTGAAACCCGGGACCACTGGCTCCTAACTGCTCCTAACTGAAATATGCCTGCCTGCCTGATTGCCCCTAACTGCCTCTGCGTCGGCCCTTGCCACCATGGCTTCATCTGGAAGGATGTCTGGAAGGCCGTTCGGCTGTCTGGTCTAATTAGCATATTATGCTTTTATTATCATAGATGAGGGGAATGTGCAAATTAAACAAATATTGATTATGTTGTTTCTCCTTACATAATGATAATTAGGTCTCAGAATTTCAGTTTGAGAGGCAGATGAGAAATAGGTCCTCATGTTAGCTCATAGCCTAGAACTATGAACTAGACACTGATATGACATTATTATGAATTTATATTGGTTGGAGGAGAATATATTAAGGTTTAGTCAGAACTATAGATGTATCAGACTGCAAGATTTATTTTTCTAAAAAAGTATAAATAATATTTCAAGTTATAAATTTCATTAACACTTACCTAGTAATGACATCATCTAAAAATGAAACTTACTATGTGCCAGGAAAGCATTTAATCCTCATGACAAGCCTATGAGAGAAAATATTATATTCCCCATTTCACAAATTACAGAAGGAAGTGATGCTTACAAAGGTTAAGTAATTTTCCCATAGTTATACAGCTTGTATGTGGCAGAATCTGAATTATACCCAGCTAATAAATAAATAAATAAATTAATTAATTAATTAATTAATTAATCTTACTGATAGTAAAGCAAATTAATATAATCACTTTTCATTAAAAGTGTTTTTTTTACTATTTGTTCATTTCATCTTACAATGATTTGCAGAATGTGAAAGCTTTAAAGATTTATATATACTTTTATCAGAAGTCAACAACAGACTTTTGCAAGAACCATACACCTTACATTTGGTATTTTGATGCTTTCCTGTCCAAGCAATACCCATTAAGGGTATACTTTATGTAATACTATTTTATATTTATTTAAAAATAAAAATGTAATCTTTTCCAGAACTACATCTTTAATATTATTATGACTAGAAAACATTTTAACCACCACTTAAAATAACATTATCCCCCAAATTAGGTCAATTTGTACACCAGGAAAAGAACTATATGTCCCTTGTTCCACTGTTCTGTCTTTCTGTCAAATAGCTGCAAGTGACTAAAAGAAACTATGTGATCTCTGCCTATTATTATTTACTTTCACAATGAACAGTAGAATATCCCAACTTTATAAATGTATAATTCAAAATCTGCTTCTAATATAAAATTATTCAGTTCACCAATACACAAGGTTGAAATATGCCAAAGTTTATAGCAATTTATTTTCTTTTTTATTTTCTTTTATTTCCTTGTAGGAAGATACTCAGTCCTAAATATAAAATATCCTATGATCACCTCAACCTAGAGCTGTCCCATGCAAAGTTTACTGAGTCTAACATTTAACTTCAGGAGGTAATGTAATATAAATATATGACAGCAAAAAGACCAATAAAACATAACAGAAACACTTCATTTAAGCTTATGCACTTAATATCATCAATTAATTTTAGTATTAGCTGTTTAAAAATTAGAAAACCCACCATGTGGGATTGTGTGTATTTTTCACACACACAACAAAATTGTAAGAATATGAAATTAAAAATATATTTCAGGAAGTTGAAATGAAACAGAAGTCCAAGTGATAATGAATAAAATATTTTATAATTAGTAATACTACCAGCAGCTACCATTTCCTGGGCACTTTATATTAAGGTATTTAACTCTCCTCACCACAAACCCATAAACTAGGAATTTTTCAACTATTTCAAATGAAGAAAATGAACCTTAAAGAAGTTCATTCCTAGTCCAAGATAACTCAGCTAATAAACTTTGGAGAAAAGTACAAATATAGTTCTCCTAGATAGTAAGATGTGTTCTACTACTCTCTAACAGTTTTTTTTTTAATAACCCTCTTACCTATGTACTTCAGAACACTAATGAAGGTAAGATTTAAACTTTTATTCAATATTCCTAGTGATGAAGTTGATTACTGCTGAAGATGTTGGTAAGACCAAACTGAAAAAAAGTTGATAACTTATAATAAAAACTGTAATGAAAGATTAGTTTACTAATTTTTGTATCTACACTTCATTACTTGTTCATTAAGTAATAACTGCCATTAATCAACAGGCCTTCATATGAACAATAGGGCTACTAAACATCACTAGGTAGAAGAGGCATAAACCAGAAACAATAAGGTAGATTAATGAGAAGAATTAAACCATGAGTAGTTACCTTATAGACCATTTCCTTTATTCTCATATTATTTATGATTACTGTCAAATAGATAATGCCTAAAGGACCTACATAAGTGGAAGTGTAAATTTACATGTAAACTAGACATGTAAGTCTAATCTGGTACAACAAAAGGAGTTTGACTACTAACATATAACCATCATCATTTTTCAGGGATTAAATTTATAGAAAGAATATGATAGGATAATGCATGCTTTTATATCTGTTTTCTTACACATTTTCAACCTCCTCTTATTGTATCAGTTATTCTTTACATTTGTTTGATATTAAACTGAGAAAATTAAGAAAAAATTATATATATACCTTGCTGTGTTAATTTGGATCAATAAAACTCTGACTTTAATCAGTAGATAATGTTATTCAAGATTTATAATTAAAATAGTTTGTTTACATTTTAAATTAGCCAAATTATTTCTAAAAAACGGCAAGGGATGTAAAACTGTGTTGTTTTCTTAATTCTTAGCATAGTAATTTCCCTTCTAAGAATCTATTCTCTGAAATTGTTTTAGAAGATTATATACTGATGCAAAAATACACACATATATTTATCACAAATTGTTTATAGTAATCATAGTTGGAAAACAATGGATAAAAACACAAACATAATGACACATGGATTGGATGAAATATTATGCAGCCACTTACAGTCAGACATACACGGAATTTGAAACATAAATAAAAGAAGAGAATGGATTTCATCCACAGCAAGATTTTAATTTATAACATAACTAGAAGCCCAGTGCATGAAATTCGTGCACAGAGGGGGGTTGTCCCTCAGCCCAGCCTGTACTCTCTCCAATCTGGGACTCCTGGAGGGATGTCCGAATGCCCGTTTAGGGATCGGGCCTAAATGGGCAGTTGGACATCCCTCTCACAATCCAGGACTGCTGGCTCCCAACTGCTTGCCTGCCTGCCTTCCTGATTGCCCCTAACTGCTTCTGCCTGCCAGCCTGATCACCCCCTAACCACTCCACTGCCAGCCTGGTTGATGCTTAACTGCTCCCCTGCCAGCCTGTTTGCCCCCAACGTCCCTCCTCTGCCGGCCTGGTCACCCCTAACTGCCCTCTCCTGCAGGGTGGATCACCTCCAACTGCCCTCCCTTGTAAGCCTGGTCCCTCTCAACTGCCCTCCCTTGCAGGCCTGGTCCCTCACAACTGCCCTCCCTTGCAGGTCGGATGCCTCCCAACTGCCCTCTCCTGCTGGCCATCTTGTGGTGGCCATCTTGTGTCCACATGGGGGCAGGATCTTTGACCACATGGGGGCAGACATATTGTGTGTTGCAGTGATGATCAATCTGCATATTACTCTTTTATTAGATAGGATAGAGGCCTGGTACAGGGGTGGGGGCCAGCTGGTTTGCCCTGAAGGGCATCCTGGATCAAGTGGGGGTTCCCTTGGGGTGTGGGGCGGCCTGAGCGAGGGGCCTGTGGTGTTTTGCAGGCTGGCCACACCCCCTGGCAACCCAAGCAAAGGCCCTGGTATCTGGGATTTATTTTCCTTCTACAATTGAAACTTTGTAGCCTGGAGCGGAGCCAAGCCTGCTGCTCCCTCTGGGGCGGCAGCCATTTCTGTGGCAGTTAATTCACCTTCTACAATTGAAACTTTGTAGCCTTAAGCGGGTGAGCCAGGCCAGGGTGTGCGGAAAGCTTTGCTTCCCCTGTTGCCGCTGGCAACCCTGACTTGCTCTCTCAAGCTTCATTCTGCCCCCATTTCTGTTTGAATTTGTTTACCTTCTATAATTGAAACTTTGTAGCTTGAGTGGAGGTTTAGGCCTGCAATGGCTATGGAAAGCTTGGCTTGCTCTGTTACCTGGGAAACCTTGCTCTCTGTGGCTGTAGCCATCTTGGCTGGGGTTAATTTGCATACTCGCCCTGATTGGCTGGTGGGCGTGGCTTATGTAGCAGAGTGCTGGTTAATTTGCATATTACCATTTTATTAGAGAGGATAATATTTATAAAAACTACAATGTATTAAATGGTATTTATGTTTCAACTGACTCAAGCATTTCAAATAGTATGTTTTAATGTAATTGGCCACAAGACTTCTTACTGACATTTTGTCATGCCAAGGCATATGCAAAACATACAAACCAACAATTTCTGGAACTAAAAAGAGAGTTCAGCAAGGTCTCAAGATACAAAATAAACACACAAAAATCAATTGTATATACTAGCAACTAACAATTGAGTACCAAAATGTAAAATACAATACAATTTACAACCTTTTGAAATTCTGTAAAATATTTAAATGTAAATGTAACAAATAATGTACACATCTTACATGCTGAAAACTACATGATGCCGATAGAAGACATTTTTAAAATTCTATATAAGTGTACAAATACATATCAACATATTATGTTGTGTATTTGAAGACTTTATATTGTTAAGATGTCAATACTCTGTAAATATATAGATTCAACACAATTGCAATCAATATTGTAGCATAATGTTTTTAAACTTGTCAAGTTTTTTCTAAAAGTTATATGGACAATCTAAGGGAGTAGCCAAAGCAGTTTTGATAAGAGAAGAAAAAATTTGGAGGATATGTATTACTTGTGAATATTTATAAAACCAAAATAATTTTGTTACTGTGTTATTAATGAAAGAGTAAAAAATGGAACAGAATGGAGAATCCAGAAGTTGTCCCATAAAAATATAATGAAAAGTTGATTTTCAGTACAGTTGGAAGAACAAATAAATGGAGAAAGTATAATCTTTCAACAAATGGTGCTATAACTATTGAATTTACATATGGGAGAAAATGAACTTAGACCTCTACATTACACCTTCTACAAAAATTAACTCAAAATACAATACTAAAGGCATGATCCATGAAAGAAATAATTGATAAGCTGTACTAGTACTTTATAGAAATTAAAGACTTCTCTGTGAAAGGCACTATCAAGAGAAATAGAAGACTAGTCACAGACTGAGATAAAATGCTCACAATATACACTGAGTGGCCAGATTATTATGATCTCTGAATGCATGATAATCTGGTCACTCAGTGTGTGTGTGTGTGTGTGTGTGTGTGTGTGTGTGTGTGTGTGTGTGTGTGTATATATATATATATATATATATATATATATATATATATATATATATATATATATATTGGATGCCCGGTGCATGAATTTGTGCATGGGTGGGGTCCGGCCAGCCTGGTCAGGGGGAGGGGACATGGGCAGTTGGTAGGCCTGCCTACTGGTGGAATGCCTGGTAGAGGTGACAATTTGCATATTAGCCTTTTATTATATAGGCTGTACACTGAGTGGCCAGATTATTATGCATTCAGAGATCATAATAATCTGGCCACTCAGTGTATTTATCTGATAAAGAACTGTTATTCAAAATGCACAAAGTACTCTTAAAATTCAACAATAGGAAAAGAAATAACCTAATTTAAAAATGGACCAAAGACCTTCACAGATATCTCACCCCCAAAAACAACATAGACAGATGATAAATAAACATATGAAAAAATTGTTCACCATCATTTGTCACCATGGATTAGAAAATTAAAACAACAATAAGAGAGTGCCACACAGCTATTAAGATGGCCAAAATTCACAACACATAACATGAAATGACGGTAAGTATGTTGAGCAACAGGAACTCTCATTTTTTGCTGATGGGAATGCAAAATGGATAGCCATTTTGAAGACATTTTAGTGGTTTCTCACAAAACTAAACAGTCCGAATTTCAAATAAAGAAAAAACAAAACCAACTAAACAGTCCTACCATATGATTTAGTAATTGTGTTTCATGATGTTTTATCAAAGGAAATGAAAACTCATGTTCACACAAACATCTGCACACAGATGTTTATAGCTGCCTTATTTATTATTGTCAACTTGGAAACAATGAAAATTGATGTCCTTCAGTAGGTGAATGAATAAATAAATTGTGGAATGAAATATTATTCAACACTAAAAATGATTAACCAAAGCATACACACAAAAATCAAAGGAGATTAAATCTGTATTATTAAGTGAAAGATACCAATCTTAAAAGGCTACATATACATACTGTATAAATCAAACTATATTATATTATGGAAAAGGCAAAATTATGCATACAGTATTGCCAGGATTTGAGGGGGAAAGATAAATGAATAGGCAGAGCCCAAAGTGTATTTAGGACTGTGAAACTACATTGAATGATAATATAATAGTGAATATGTATGTAATTATTGTTCTAAACACATAAAATGTACACCATGAAGAGTAAACTTTAATATAAACTATGAATTTAGAATGAAAATGATATGTTAATGTAAGTTTAAGTGTAACAAATATATCACTCTGGTGTGGTATGTTGATTATGGGAGAGGGTATGCATATGAAGGGTATAGGAGTATGTGGGGAATCTATACATTTTACTCAATATTTCTTTGTACCTAGAAGTGTTCCAAAACTATTTATTAAAAAAAAAGAAAAAACAACTCAAAATTGATCATAGCTCAAAATTTATATCCCCAAACTGTAAAATTTCTAAAAGAGAATATATGAAAATATCACATTTTATCTTCTGAAGCAATATTTATTCATTTATGTATTTATTTAAATATATATGATATATATATACATACATATATATGTGTATATATGTATATATATGTGTGTGTATATATATGTGTATATATATGTGTGTGTGTGTGTGTATATATATATATATACACACACACACACACACACACACACACACATATATATATATATATATATATATATATATATATATATATATATATATATATATATATTAAGGCAGTGTTTGCCATGACCCACAGAACGACCAAAGGACCCACCGGTTGCCGGTTGCCTCCCTCCAGCCCATAGGCGACTGGCGAGCTGCAGCAGGTGGCAAGCAGCAAGCGGCTCGCATTGGGCCACCCCCTACCTTCCCCCCACCAGTGGCGCAGCAGAGCCCATGCCAGGCAGAGGCAGGAGAAGCGCATCCCTCACCCTGCCAGGTTCTCAGACCCCCGTGCCAGAATCAAGAACTCAGATACCAGCACTTCGTTATCTGCCACAACTCCGTGGCCCCGGCACTGCCTGGGCAGAAGTTTTGCATGCCTCACCTATCCGGCCCAGGGCCAGATTCTCCATCTACTCTTGCCACCCGCTGCCCGCCCGCCACTCAGACACCCGAGCCAGGGCCTCGCTGGCTTCGCCAGTGGCTGCTGTTGCCCTTAGCCATCAGCCCACCAGCATGGGAGGAGAGGAGAGGAGGAGGGAAGCTTTCAGTGCGACTGTCGGGCTCAGCTGGCCTGCCTGAAAGCTCTCCCCCTGTGCCTCCCTGCTCCGCCTCTGCTGAGGGGGTCCCTCCCCTGACATGCATTCATCAGGGTTGCTGCCATCTTGGAAAAGTCAATGCCTGGCTGACTGCCAAGGCCTCAGGCAGTAGACGCCCTGTGGTTGCCATGACAAAGAGGTCATGGAGGGTCAAGATACTGCCTCTGGTTAAAGCAGGTGCTATGGGAGCAAAGGGACCAAAAAAATGGTTATCCCCAACAGCTATCTAACTCCACATGAGATGTGCGAATTAGTCACTGTTAGGACTGAATTTAGTACTGGTGTGCCCATTTTAAGCAGACCCCCCAAATAGACTTACCATGTTGATAATTCATTTTACTACAGAAAGAATGCACAAAGATTCTTGAAATAAGCAAAATATTTTGCACTTCATAGTACGAAACATTTAAACATCATTAAAAATACTATGTACGAGTAAAAGGAGTTGATATTAGCAAAATCAAATATACCCAATTCAAAATGTCATTCATAAATGCATCTACTATGTAAAATCAAAGTATGGAATCTAGGGTTTGGAAAAAGCAACTTTGCTCTACCTGCTCATCCCTTCAGCCTTATGCTTTGCACAAAAGTCTCAATAAGGAGAGCAGAAGGAAAAGTAATTCCTCATGGCACGGAAATTTATCAGTTTCTTCAACAAATATTTATAAAAGTTGTATTAACTTTGTGCCTGTATTATAGAAACACAATGCAGCTCTGTCCCTATCTTCAAAGGGCTTAAAGTCTCTGTGAATTCCTGGTAAGGTAAACCTGTAAACACCAAAGAAGGAGCAGGTTCCAATACAATTCTAATTATAAAAATTACTGAGTAAAAAACTGTCCTCACTCTCCCTCTAGAACAAGAATTAAAAGGAGCAAATAAATATAATGAATGAATTTGCACTCCTTTGGGGACCCCAACCCTCAGGGACTAACACAGGTTTTGTGAGGCCTAAAGTTTACTGAGCCTGAAGGACTAATTTTAGGGGGAGGTTAATAAGATTAAAAAATGACTTTATTTAGAATAAGAAAATAAATTACAAACAAACTGTAGGCTTGGGGAATCTGTCGCTTTCTCTTTTAAATAATTTCAGGCAGGTTATCCAAAATGCTGCTGGTTGAAACTTGCTTGCTCTCTCCCCCAGAACAAATCCAGCCCTCACAGGGGCTCTGAAACTTCTTTACCTTTACCATAAAAAATAAAAAAATTAAAAAATTAAAAAAACATTTCAAAAACACTCCTTTCTGGACAAAATTCTTTCTTTTTAAAATTTTTAATTGTATCAAAGTAGTAAATACATAGTTCACAATGTATCTTTTTTTCTTAATAGGTGTGTAGTGTAATGGTATATCATTGTTGTTATTATTCTATTGTTGACACTATGATAGATGTCTCCCATTTCCCCCCCTTTACCCTCCTCCACCCAGCCCTCCAACTCTGGCCATCACCACACTTTTGTCTATGTCCATCCCTCTCCCCTCTGACCTCTGTCAGTCCCTCCCATCCTATATAATAAAAGGCTAATATGCAAATGGACCAAACTGTGGAACAACCAGTTGCTATAATGCACACTGATCACCAGGGGGTAGATGCTCAATGCAGGATCTGCCTCCTGGTGGTCAGTGTGCTCCCACAGAGGGAGAGCCACTCATCCAGAAGCCTCCGTAGCAGAACCCAGGATGTCGGACTGCTGGCTTAGGCTCGCTCCCCCAAGGACATCCCCTGAGGGCTCCCGGACCATGAGAGGGCACAGGCCAGGCTGAGGGACCCAAGCCATATGCACATTGGGGGGTGACCAGGCCATCAGGGAAGGACCATTAGGGACAACCATGCAGGCAGAGGTGGTTTCGGGTGATCAGGCAGGCAGGGGAGCAGTTAGCGGCATTAGGCAGGCAGGCAGGTGAGTGGTTAGGATCCAGTGGTCCTAGATTACAAGAGGGATGTCCGACTACCAGGATCAGGCCTAAACCGGCAGTTGGACATCCCTTGAGGGGTCCCGGATTGGAGAGGGTGCAGGCCGAGCTGAGAGATCCCACCATGCATGAATTTCATGCACTGGGCCTCTAGTTTATAAATATTATATTAGTTTCAGGTGTACAGTATAGTGATTTGACAATTTTCCTACCTTATATATGATCACCACACTAATTTTAGTAATCATTTGTTACTGTGGAAACATCACAATATTATTGATCTATTCCCCTTCAAATTTTTCACCCATTCTCACCACTTCCTTCCCCTTTGGCAACCACCCCGTTGGCCTATGCTTCTATGAGTCTGTTTCTGTTTGTTTATGTAGATTTCACATGTAAGTGAATCCATATAATATTCGTCTGACTTATTTTACTTTGAAAAATACCCTCTACATTTATCCATGTTGTCTCAAATGGGAAGAGATTGTATTCTTTTTCTACTGTTGTGTTATGTATATAAACTTTTTATTTATACATTCATTTATTGATTAACACCTAAGTTGCTTTCATATCTTGGTTCTCCTATCTAATAAAAGGGTAATATGCAAATTTACCGTCACTCTAACACACAAGATGGCCGCCCCCATATAGTCAAAGATGGCCACCACAAAATGGCCAGCAGGGAAGGGCAGTTGGGAGGGACCAGGCCTGCAAGGGAGAGCAGTTGGGGGTGATCAGGCCTGCAGGGGAGGACAGTTGGAGGATACCCAGGCCTGCAGGGGAGGGCAGTTGGGGGGGACCAGGCCAGCAGAGGAGGGCAGTTGGGGGGAACCAGGCCTGAAGGGGAGGGCAGTTAGAGGTGACCAGGCTGGCAAGGGAGTTCAATTATGGGTGACCAGGCCAGCAGGGGAGGGCAGTTAGGGGTGACCAGGCCAGCAGGGGAGGGCAGTTAGGGGAAATCGGGCCAGCAGGGGAGCAGTTAGGCGTCGATCAGGCTGGCAGGGGAGTGGTTAGGGGCTGATCAGGCTGGCAGACAGAAGCAGTTAAGGGCAATCAGGCAGGCAGGCAGGCGAGCGGTTGGGAGCCAGCAGTCCTGGATTGTGAGAGGGCAGTCAGACATCCCTCAAGGGGTCCCAGATTGGAGATGGTACAGGCTGGGCTGAGGGACACACACACACACCCATGCACGCATTTTGTGCACCAGGCCTCTAGTTGTATATAATGCTGCAATGAATATAAGGATGCACATTTTTTGCCACATATATTTTGAATTATTGTTTTTGTTTCCTTTGAATAAATAACCAGCATGGAATTTCTGGGTTATATGGTAGATTCATTTATAGTTTTTTGAGGAATCTCCATACTGTTTCCCACAATGGCTGCATCAATTTGCAGTCCAACAGTGCACAAAGGTTTATTTTCTCTACATCCTTGCCAACACATGATATATATTAACATTTTATAATAGCCATTCTAATTATTGTGAGGTGGTATCTTATTCTGGATTTTATGTTTGCAATTCCCTGATGATTAGTGATGTTGAGCACCTCTTCATATATCTATTGGCCATCTGTATGTCTTCATTGGAGTAATGTCTCCTCATGTCCCTGCTCATTTTTAAGAGATCATTTATTTGTTTTTTTTATTGAATTGTATGAGTGCCTCATATATTTTGGATATCAACCCCTTATCACATATAACATTTGCAAATATATTATCACATTCAGTAAGTTACCTTGATGGTTTCCTTTGATCTGTAAAAGCTTTTTAGTTTGATGAAGTCCCATTTGTTTATGTTTTTGTTTCCCTTGCTTGAGGACTAAAATTAGTTGGTGATCACATTGTAAGATAGAAAAATGTCAAATCATTATACTGTACACATGAAACTAACATAACTAATATAATATTGTATACTATCTTTATGTAAATAAATACTCAAAAAGATACTACTCAAACTAATGTCATATAATTTACTACCTATTTTTTTTAAGTCTTATATTTAAGTATTTAATTCATTCTTAGGTTATTTTTGTATATGATGTAGGAGAGTGTTCCATATTCATTTGTTGAATGTATATGTTCAGATTTTCCAACACCATTTGTTGCAGAGGCCAATGTATATTCTTGCCTCATTTGTCATAGGTTAGTTGACCATATAAGTGGACATTGAATTTGGTCAAATGCTTTTTCTGAAATTATTGAGATAATCATATGGTTTTTATCTTTGGCTTGTTGATGTGATGAATCACATTAATTATTTTGCAAATGTTGAACCAAACTTGCATTTCAGGTATAATTCCTACTTGATCATGGTGTATAATTTAATGTACTGTTGAATTAGGTTTGCTAGTATTTTGTTGAGGATTTTTGCATCTATGTTCATCAGGAATATTGGTCTGTAATTATCATTTTTGGTAGTGTAATTGTCTGGTTTCAGTATCAGGGTAATGATGGCCTCACAGAATAAGTTTGGCAACATTTATTCGTCTTCAATTTTTGGGAGAGTTAGAGAAAAATAGGGACTAATTATTGTTTAAATGTTTAGTAGAATTCACCTATGAAGCCATCCTGGATTTTATTTTTGGGGGGAGTTTTTTTTATTACTGTTCATAAGAGAAAATCTTCAGAAACTACAGTTCAACAAACATTTCTTTGTAATAATACAAAAAGTAATCTATATTAAAAAATTTATAAATTCCACTTTATGAAAATTTAACACATCTGCTCTTAAAAAGATACTTTTAAGAAAATAAAAAGAGAGGGAGGAGAAAATGGCAGCAGAGTAGATGGATGTGTAGCGAGCCTGGTCCTGGACCAGAAAGAAAGAACAGCTGAGGTTCGCACAGGGAGTGTTTGTTGGCAAGCTAAGGGACAGCTGAATTCCAGGAGAAGGTGGGGGAGTGCTAGGCAGGGATCCCCTGACCATGCAGCTCCCACAGCGGCTGGGTACCCTCTCGGAGCTGGGGGTTCAGAGGGGGAAACCTCGCCATCTTGAAAGGGAAAGAGGATTTTATCGGAGCCTGATTTTCCACAACAAGGCGAACACTGAACAGCTGTGAGCACCAGGACACTGGTCCCCAATCGGTGCAAACATGTGGATTTAAAGGAACTCTTCGCTGCACCGAGGAAAGGTCATATATCGCCTGGGATAAGGAGAGAGTAACTGCATAAGCAGACATCTAGAGAAGAGAGACCATGGGGAGACAAAGAAACAGCTCCCATAGGAAAGAAAAGCAGGCATCACCAGAAAAGGAAGTAAACGAATTCGAGGCAAGCAACCAATCAGAGAAAGAATTCAGAGAAATGGTCATAAGGTGGCTGAAAAGAATGGAAGACAAATTCAACAATATGAGTAAGAACCAAGAAGAAATGAAGAAGAACCAAGAAGAAATGAAAAATGACATCGCTGCTGTAAAGAAATCAATAGAAAGCATCAAGAGTAGACGAGAAGAAGCAGAGGACCGCATAAGTGAGCTAGAAGACAAGATGGAAAAAAATACCCAACTAGAACACCTTCTAGAAAAAAAAATTAGAAAGCAGGAGGAGAGCCTAAGGAAACTTTGGGACAACACCAAACAAAACAACATCCGAATAATAGGGGTGCCAGAAGGAAAGGAAACTGAGCAAGGAATAGAAAACCTGTTTGAAGAAATAATGACAGAAAACTTCCCTGATATAGGGAAGAAAAAACCCCACACAAATCCAAGAAGCTCACAGAAAACCAAGCAAAATGAACCCCAAAAGACCAACGCCAAGGCACATTATAATTAAATTGGCAAACACCAATGACAAAGTAAGAATCTTAAAAGCGTCCAGAGAGAGACAGAAAGTTATATACAAAGGAACCCCCATCAGACTAACAAAAAAATTCTCAACAGAAACTCATCAGGCCAGAAGGGAATGGAATGAAATATACAAAGTCATGCAAAGGAAGGGTCTGAATCCAAGAATACTGTACCCAGCAAGGCTATCAATCAAATTGGAGGTGAAATCAGGAGCTTTACAGACAAAAAACGACTAAGGGAATTTATCAGTACCAAACAAGCAATGGAAGAAATGCTAAAGGGTATGCTAAAAAAGATAAAGAAATAGGAAGCAAAGAAGGAACACAGGGGTATAGAATAAAAATGGTGACAAATAAGTACCTATCAATAATAACTTTAAATGTAAATGGATTGAATGCCCCAATCAAAAGACATAGGGTAACAGATTGGATAAGAAAACAAAACCGGTATATCTGCTGTATACAGGAAACCTACCTCAGAAAAAAAAACGCATACAGACTGAGCGTGAAGGGATGGCAAAGTTTTCCAGGCGAATGGCAATGAAAAAAAGCGGGAGTAGCAATACTTATATCTGACAAATTAGATCTCAAAGTAAAGGACATAAAAAGAGATAACGAAGGCCATTTCATAATACTAAAGGGAGCAATCCAACAAGAAGAAATAACTCTGGTAAACGTATACGCACCCAATGCAGGAGCACCAAAATACATAAAAAAACTTCTGGAAGATATAAAAGGAGAGATTGACAGCAATATAATCATAGTAGGAGACTTTAATACCCCACTATCACCATTGGACAAATCCTCTAAACAAAAAAATCATCAAAGAAACATCAATCCTGAATGACTCACTAGACCAGATGGAATTAATTGACATCTTCAGAACATTTCACCCCAAAGCCACAGAATATACATTCTTCTCAAGTGCACATGGGACATTTTCAAAGATAGACCATATGTTAGGACATAGGCAAAGTCTCTCCAAATTCAAGAAGATAGAAATCATATCAAGTATCTTCTCAGATCACAGTGGCATAAAACTGGAAATCAACTACATTAAAAACAATCCAAAGAAATCAACCACATGGAGACTAAACAGCATGCTATTAAACAATGACTGGGTTACTAGAGACATCAAGGAAGAAATAAAAAACTTCATAGCAACAAATGACAATGAAAACACAACAATCCAAAATCTATGAGACATAGCGAAAGCAGTCCTGAGAGGGAAGTTCATAGCTCTACAAGCCTACTGCAAAAAACAATAGTAGTAAATTACCTAACCCCACAACTCAAAAAGTTAGAGAGAGAGCAACAAGAAAAGCCCAGTGTAAGCAGAAGGAAGGAAATAATAAAGATCAGAGCGGAGATAAACGACATAGAGACCAAAGAAACAATACAAAAGATCAACAAAACCAAGAGCTGGTTCTTTGAAAAGATAAACAAGATTGATGAACCTCTAGCCAGGCTCACCAAGAAGCAAAGAGAGAGGACCCAAATAAACAAAATCAGAAATCAAAGAGGTGAAATAACAACAGACCCTGCCGAAATACAAAGGATTGTTACAAAATACTACGAACAACTCTTTTCCAAAAAACTGGACAACCTGGAGGAAATGGACATATTCCTAGAAAAATATAAGCTTCCAAAACTCAATCAGGAAGAACCTAAAGAGCTCAACAGGCAAGTAACTATGGAAGAAATTGAAGCAGTCATCAAAAAGCTTCCAGCAAACAAAATCCCGGGGCGAGATGGCTTCACAGGAGAGTTTTACCAAACATTCAAGGAAGAACTAAAACCTATCCTCCTCAGACTATTCAAAAAAATTCAAGAGGAAGGAACACTTCCAAGCTCCTTCTATGAAGCCAGCATTACCCTAATACCAAAACCAGATAAAGACAACACAATGAAAGAGAATTACAGACCAAAAACCCTCATGAACATAGATGCCAAAATCCTCAACAAAATTCTAGCAAATTGGCTCCAGCAGTGCATCAGAAAGATCATACAACATGACCAAGTAGGATTTATCCCAGGAATGCAAAGATGGTACAATATCCACAAATTAATAAACGTGATACATCACATAAAAAAAATTGAGAGATAAAAATCACATAGTTATATCAATTGATGCAGAAAAAGCATTTGACAAAATCTAACACCCTTTCCTGATAAAAACTCTCAACAAGGTGGGAATAGAAGGATCATACCTCAACATAATAAAAGCTTTATATGATAAACCCACAGCAAACATCATACTCAATGGGCAAAAACTGAAATCATTTCCCCTAAAGACAGGAACAAGACAGGGATGCCCACTCTCACCACTCCCGTTTGACATTGTACTCGAAGTATTAGCCATTGCAATTAGACAAGAAACAGAAATAAAAGGCATCCAAATTGGAAAAGAAGAAGTAAAGTTGTCTTTATTTGCATATGACATGATATTGTACATAAAAAACCCACAAGACTCCATCAAAAACTAATAGACTTAATAAATGAATTTGGCAATGTTGCAGGATACAAAATTAATGCAAAGAAATCTATGGCATTTCTATATACCAATAGTGAACTTACATAAAGAGAGACTAAAAAAGCAATCCCATTTACCATCACACCAAAAAATTAAGATACCTAGGAATAAACTTAACTATGGAGGTAAAGAACCTATACACGGAAAACTACAGGATACTGAAAAAAGAGATAGAGGAAGATGTAAACAGATGGAAGAATATACCATGTTCATGGATTGGTAGAATCAACATCATTAAAATGTCCATACTACCCAAAGCAATCTACAGATTCAATGCACCCCCCCCTTTAAAATACCATGGCATATATCACAGACCTAGAAAGAACTCTCCAAAAATTCATCTGGAATAAAAAATGACCCCGAATAGCCACAGCAATCCTGAGAAAGAAGAATAAAGTAGGAGGGATCTCAATACCAGACCTCAAGCTGTATTACAAAGCCACTGTTCTCAAAACAGCATGGTACTGGCACAAGAACAGACATATAGATCAATGGAACAGAATAGAGAATTCAGATATTGACCCAAACCACTATGTTCAATTAATATTTGACAAAGGTGGCATGAACATACAATGGAGTCTAGACAGTCTCTTCAACAAATGGTGTTGGGAAAATTGGACAAATACATGCAAAAAAAATGAAACTAGATCACCAACTTACACCATACACAAAAATAAACTCAAAATGGATACAGGACTTAAACATAAGACGGGAAACCATAAAAATACTAGAGGAATCCACAGGCAACAAAATCTCAGACATATGCCAAAAGAATTTCTTCACTTACACTGCCCCTAGGGCAATGGAAGCTAAAGAGAAAATTAACAAATGGGACTACATCAAAATAAAAAGCTTTTTTACATCAAAAGAAACCATCAACAAAACAACAGGAAAGCCCACTCTATGGGAGACCATATTTGCAAATGCTATCACTGATAAAGGTTTAATCTCCAACATCTACAGGCAGCTTATGCAACTTAATAAAAGGAAAATAAATGATCTAATAAAAATATGGGCAATGGACCTAAATAGAATCTTTTCAAAAGAGGACAGAAGGAAGGCCAAGAGACACATGAAAACATGCTCAAAGTCACTAATTATCCGAGAGATGCAAATCAAAATGACAATGCGGTACCATCTCACACCTGTCAGAATGGCTATCAACAAATCAACAAACGACAAGTGTTGGTGAGGATGAGGAGAAAAAGGAACTCTCGTGCACTGCTGATGGGAATGTAAACTGGTGCAGCCACTGTGGAGAACAGTATGGAGTTTCCTCAAAAAACTGAAAATGGAACTCCCATTTGACCCAGTAATCCCACTCCTGGGAATATATCCGAAGAAACTAGAAACACCAATCAGAAAGGATATATGCACCCCTATGTTCATAGCAGCACAATTTACAATAGCTAAGATTTGGAAGCAGCCTAGGTGCCCGTCAGCAGATGACTGGATCAGAAAACTGTAGTACATCTACACAATGGAATACTATGCTGCCGTAAAAAAGAAGGAATTCTCATCATTTGCAGCAACCTGGATGGAATTGGAGAACATTATGCTATGTGAAATAAGCCCGTCAATGAAAGAAAAGTACCACATGATTTCACTCATTTATGGATAATAAAGAACAGTATATACTGATGAACAAAAAGATAGATACAGAGACGGTAAAGCATCAAACAGACTGTCAAATTACAGGGGGAAACTTAGGGAGAGGTGGGGGAGATAAGAGATCAACCAAAGGCCTTGTATGCATGCATATAAGCATAACCAATGGACGCAAAACTCGGGGGGGGGCATGTATGGGAATGGGGTGGGGGGACAATGGTAAGATATGTACACATATAATACCTTAATAAAAAAATAAAAAATAAATAAAATTTAAAAAAACTATGAACAAAAAAAGAAAGAAAGCAAGAAAATAAAAAGAGAAGCCACAGACAGGGAGATAATATTTGAAAACAAATATCTGGTAAATAACTTGTATTCAGAATATATAAGGGAATCTCAACATTTGAAAATAAGAAAATAATTTAATAAACAATTGAGAGATACTGAAGTAAAAAAGATATATGGATGGTAAATAACCACATAAAAAATATTCAATATCATTTCCTACTAGGAAAATGCAAACTAAGACCACAATAGGATAATACTTTTGCATCTACTGAAATGGCCGAAATAAAAATAATAATCTTACATTTCCAATTACTAGTGATGATACAGGACAACTGAAACTCATTCAGGGGATAAAAAAGAAATATGGTGCAGCTAGTTTGAAAAACAGTTTTGCAGTATTTTATGTTAAAGATAATCTTACTATATAATTCAATAGTCCCACTTCTAGATATTTACTTTATAAAAAGGAAAATTAACATGTACACAAAAAACTTGTATGTAAATATTAGTTGTGTTATTCATAATTATCCGTAATAGAAAACAACCCAAATGCTCTTCAGTCTTATAGCTGAATGAAGCAACTGTGTTATAGCCATACAATGGAATACCACTAAAACTAAAAATAAACTACTGATACACTCAACAATATGGATAAATCTCAAATGCATTAAGGTAAGGAGAAAAAGCTATTCAAATGACTACATACTTACTGTAGAACTCCATTTATATGATACTACAGGCCCGGTGCATGGATTTGTGCACCAGTGGGGTCCCTCGTCCTGACCTGTGGGGATCGGGCTGAAACTGGCTCTCTGACATCCCCCAAGGGGTCCCAGATTGCAACAGGGCACAGGCCAGGCCGAGGGACCCCACCGGTGCACAAATCCATGCACCAGGCTTCTAGTATGCATATAAGATCTTTGGTTAATCTCTTCCTGCCCTCCCCCCTCCCCCCTTCCTTCTGAGATTCATCAGTCTGTTCCACGTTTCCATGCCTGTGGTTTCTGCTCCTGTGTTGAGCGTCTGCCCCCTGGTGGTCAGTGTGCATCATTACTAAAAGCTGGTCAGAAGGTTGCTTAGGCTTTTATATATAGACTAGAGAACTGATGCACAAAATGTGTGCAAGAGTAGGCCTTCCTTCCCCCCAGCTGCTGGCACTGGCTTCCCTCTGGCACCCGGGACCCAGGCTTCACTCCGGCTATTGGCAGGCACCCAGGATCTGGGCTTCCCTCTGGTTGCTGGCAGGTACCCAGGACCTGGGCTTCCCTTGCAGCCCTGGCTTCATCCAGAAGGTCATATGGAAGGATGTTCAGTCTAATTAGCATATTATGCTTTTATTATTATAGATAGATTCTTTTTCATAGTTTAATTAACAGTCAACAACCCTATAACAATGAGGGAATTTGTGGTCTTTGCCCTATGGTGGTAATGGTTCTATGATTCCATGCATTTATATACAATCATAAAATTGTCCACTAAAAAGGATATTTTTCTCTATGCTAATTTTAAACAAAACAGCTCTCAGCAGTTAAGTGTTTTTGTTGTTGTTTTGTTTTTTTGAGATGAGTCCTAGAATATGCATTAAGAAAAAAAATATATTCTGTGACTATAGATTAAGTCTAAAACACCTAAAGAGTTATCTAGATAACTCCATATTAACATAAAGGAATTTAGGTAGGGAGAAGTAGAGAGTTGAGAAGTACATTGATTTTTAGACACACAAAAATTATTGTGTGATTGTGTGCTGTGATTACATAATTGATTTAATTGTTTCATGCTTTTTTATACCATTCTGCTTTGAGAATGTTCCCAAGTTATTTACTAATCTGATGTGAAAGTCTGCCTATACATGAACTGCTTAGGCAAAAGAAAGGTATAAATACTTTTTAATTGAGTTTTTAGTACTTAACATAGGACTTGACACATGTATGTTTTCTTATTGAATCAATAATAAGTTATATTACTAACAGTTTCAAATTGGCTACTAAGGTCCTGAGATGCAGTGGATAGATCTTGTTCCTGATGGCATATGATAAACACCAGCTTTGTACGTAATATGGATATTCCAAGGTTCAACCAAATATCCCTTAACCAGGGAGCAAAAATTAACAAATAAATATTTACTTTTAGGTTTGTTCTTCTATTATTGGCCCAAAGCATCTGATTGCTAAAAAAGTGATCTGTTTTATGACATTGTCCCATTATTTCTGCTTTTTAATAATAGGTAGCAGACTTGAATTTTAAACAAATATAGACTTCCTTTTGTATATCTCCTAGTAGACATCTCTACCTTAGGAGAAAATATTACATACAATGAGGCTTTATAAGTGATAGGTTGTTGGCTCCAGCTAATCTACACTAATAAAAGAGAAACATACAAATTGACCATCCCTCTGCTATACCCACCAGCCAATCATGAGTGAGTATGTAAATTAGCAGGACAAAGATGGCAAGGCCATGGAGCCAGCTGGAGCATGTGGGCAGTGGGCAGCACTCTAAGCTCTGGGGCGGGGTGGGATGCCCTCCCGCCTGCTTGGAGTCTGGGGATGCTGGCCGTGTTGCCTGGGCGAACAGTCCTGGGCTGAGATGCCCAGGGTGCAGAGCTGGGGATAGTGATCCATGGGGCATTGAATGAGGCCTGGGCAGTGGCGGAGCCTTCCTGGGGATCATGATCTGCGGGGTGGCGAAAGAGGCCAGGACACCCACCCGCCCTCTGTGCACCAGGGGCAACACAGCGGGAGTCCTCGGGACCTGACCGCTTTGAGCCTGTGGCCAGCATGCCCCCACACTGGCGCCAAGCTGCTGGGTCCAGGGACACCACTGGAGTGTCGTCCTGTCAGCCTGGAGGCGGCTGGAGTTAGCAGACTTCTTGGTTTGTGCAGCCCCCTGACTGAAAGCGGAAACCAAGAGCCAGGGGAAGCAACAGAAATTCTTGGAATCTTAGTTCTGGTGGCTGCCCCTAGACCGCAAGTGGAAGCCCAGAGCGCGGGGAGCACCAGGAAAGCTGTGAATCGTAGTTCTGGTGGCTGCCTCTAGACCACAAGTGGGACTGAGGGATATCTTAGACACTAGAGCAAAGTGAGCCTGGAGCAAGTTACTGTTGCAGTGGGGGATGGAGGGAAAGCAAAGGTGACACACATAACTAAAGTCACAGTGTCAAGGAAAAATTAAAGGGAAAATATCCTGCAACTTCTAGCAAATCTCCACCAATGGAACAAACAAACAAACAAACCAAAAAAAAAGAAAAAACAAAAAACACCTCTATTATTCTGTGAGCACCAAACCAAACTGGGTTGGAGTCTTAGACAATTTGCTCATATGATTGCAAACACAGACAGAAACTCCCAGATTGAAGAGGGCTCCTAGATTGGAGCGGGTGCAGGTTGGGCTAAGGGACCACCCCCACCTCCCCACCCCCCACCCCCATGCACAAATCTTCGTGCATCGGGCCCCTAGTAAATATATATTATTCACATTCAATCTATTATGATACTATCCTGCCTTTTTGAAAATTTTTCTAATTTGCAAAAACATTTGGAAACACATAATACCAAACAGCACCCAATTTTGGGCACTGGCTTTAATAGGGATCCAGATAGAGTCTTCGAATGAATACATCCATTGCTGAATTTTTTTTTTTCCAAGTGAGAGCTATACAATCTAAATTAAAACCAGCTGATTCTATCCCAAAGATGTTATAACAATATGATGTTTAAGTTGTCTTTCAGTAGTGGATACGTGTTTGCACTGACCCAGTCATACCTGCACCATTTATACAAATCTCTGTGCAAAATGACCCACCAGGCTTGAGTTTCCTTCAGCATTCAATAATTCTCATAAGAGTTCACTAATAACATGCCCTTGTCAACTGAAATAGCAATCATAAATGTAAGAAACGGTAACACATTCATTAACTTTCTACCCAGAAATACTCTGCTTCTAGTATATTTTAAAAATAATGCTTAGTTTTTAAATGTGCATTGTAACAGTGGAAAACATATAAACAGATTGAAATACCAATGTTAGAGTTTTTTACTTTCTGTGAAAAGGAAAATTCTCATGGTATATTTTGTTGTCTCTTTCTAAACATAAAGAACTTATTTCTCTCCCTCAAACTTGTATTTAGAAAAGCAAATTATTCCAGTGACTTTGAGAATATAATTTATCTTCAAATTAGTCACAAGTGCTTGACTCTGAACAGTTCTGTCCACCAGTATTTTGGAGTGATTATTGTACAAATGTATGATTACCTATGAAATGTTTATTAAATAAAAAAGAAATGGGTTTCTGCTGTCTGTGTATTTGAGGGACAAAATGAACCAGCTCAACTTCAAGCCCCAAAAGTTTTCTTTTTGATGTTCACTTTGGACCCTGTCTATTTGGCTCATTCAGGGCACCCCCAAGAATATATGTTATCATTTGGATTTTATTTGCAGCTTAGGGACAAGGTTGACCTGCTTACTTTTCAATACCAAAGTAAAATGTCATTTGTTGTCTCACACAAAAAAAATAGGTCAGAGACATTGATATTTTTCTAACGAAAATTCATTTTTTTCAGTATAGCCTCAAGTTTCAAGAAATCAATTTTTAAATAAAGAGTGAAATGTCTGTTATTGATTTTTTATAGAATAAAATGTCAGGACTACAGTTATTCAAAGAAAATAAATAAATAAATAAATAAATAAATAAATAAATAAATAAATAAATAATATGAAACATCCTTTGGGAAATAGAACCTGGTTAATAAAATAGACTTTTTGTCTCCACATAATAATCACAGAAATCCTTGTCTCCAACATTCCTGCTTAAAAATAAGTTTTTATTGTTATTCTAGAATAGTTTCTCACAGTTGAAAGATCTGTTATTTTTATATTGATTACTATAAACCAATTAATAGCAATGATAAAATTAATTATAAAAACTGACCTGCCATTTTAATATAAGCATACCTCATTTACTGAACTTCATTCTATTGTGCTGTACAAATGTTGCATGTTACACAACTTGAAGATTTGGAGCAACTCTACATCAAGCAAGACTTTTTCCAACAGTATTTGCTCCTTCTGTTTCTCTGTGTTACATTTAAGTTAATTCTGACATTATTTCACACTTTTTCATTATTATTTAATTTGTTATGGTGATCAGGTTCATAATCTTCTAGGTTACTATTGTAATTGTTTGGGGGCACCACAAACTGCACACATATAAGATGGAAGACTTAATTGATAACTGTTCTGTGTGGTCTGACAGCTTCTTCTGTCTCCCACTTTTCAGGTATCCCAATTCCGTAGACATAATAATATTAAAATTAGGCCAATTAATAACACTCTAAAAGCTCTCTAAGTGTTCAAGTAAAAGGAAGAGTTCTACATCTCTCACTTTGAACCAAAAACTAGAAATTATTAAGTTTAGTGTAGAAGGCATGCTAAAAGCCAAGATAGGCCAAAAGCTAGGCCTTTTGAGCCAAGCAGTTAGCATAAGATATATGGAAAGTAGCCATTGCCATACACATAAAAGAGCAAAGTGAAGCAACAACTTATTTAGAATATCTGGTTAAATTAATTAATGAAGGTGGCTATACTAAATAACAGAATTTTAATGTAGATGAAACAGCCTTATATTGGAAGATGATATCATTTAGAACTTTCATAGATAGAAAGGAGAAGTCAATGTCTGGCTTCAAAGCTGCAAAGGGCAGAAGGACTCTGTTGTATGGGTTCTAGTGAAGCTGGTGACGTTAAGTTGAAGCCAATGCTCACTTACCATTTTGAAAAATTTTAGGGCCCTTAAGGTTTATGCAAAATATATTATGTCTATGCTCTATCAATGTAACAATAAAGCCTGGGTGAGAGCACTTTTCTTTACAGCATGGTTTACTGAATGTTTTAAGCCCACTTTTGAGACCTACTTCTCAGAAAGAAAAGATTCCTTTCAAAAGATTACTGGTTATTAACAACTAGTGGCCTGGTGCATGAACTTCGTGCATGGGGGTGTGTGTCCCTCAGCTCAGCCTGCACCCTCTCCAATATGAAATGCCAAGAGGGATGTCCTCGGGCCTAAACGGGCAGTTGGACATCTCTCTCACAATCCAGGAATGCTGGCTCCCAACTGATCGCCTGCCTGCCTTCCTGATTGTCCCTAACCGCTTCTGCCTGCCAGCCTGGTCACCCCCTAACCACTCCCCTGCCAGCCTGTTTGCCCCTAACTGCCCTTCCCTGCAGGCCTGGTCGCCCCCAACTTCCCTCCTCTGCCAGCCTGGTCACCCCTAACTGCCCTCCCCTGCAGGCTTGATTGCCACCAACTGCCCTCCCTTGCAGGCCCGATCCCTCCCAACTGCCCTCCCCTGCTGGCCATCTTGTGGTGGCCATATTGTGTGCACATGGGGGCAGCCATCTTTGACCACATGGAGGCAGCCATCTTGTGTGTTAGAGTGATGGTCAATTTGCATATTAGTCTTTTATTAGATAGGATGAACATGGTTACTCAACAGCTATGATGGAGATGTACAGCAAAAGTAATGGTGTTTTCATGCCTGCTAACACTCCATCCTTTCTGCAGCTCTGAATCAAGGAGCAATTTTGACTTTTAAGTCTTATTACTTAAGAAATACATTACATAAAGTTATAGCTGCCATAGATAGTGATTCCTCTGATGGATCTGGGCAACGTAAACTAACCCCCCCTTGGAAAAGATTCCCCATTCTAGATGTAAGTAAGAACATTTGTGATTCATGAGAAGAGGTCAAAATAGCAACATTAATAGAAGTTTGGAAGGAGTTGATTCCAATGCTCATAGATGACTTTGAGGGATTTAAAACTTCAGTAGAGGAAATATATATGGAAAAAGCAAGAGAACTAGAATTAGAAGTAGAGCCTGAAGATGTTACTGAATTGCTGCAATCTCATGATAAAACTGTAATGGGTGAGGAATTGCTTCTTATGCATAAGCAAAGAAAGTGGTTTCTTTAGATAGAATCCACTTATATCTAGATATGCTATGCTACATATGAAGATCATTGAAATGGCAACTGCATATTTAGAATATTGTACCAATTCAGTTGATAAAGCAGTGGCAAATTTTGAGAGGATTGATTCCAATTTTGAAAGAAGTTCTGTTTATAAAATGTTATCAAATGGCAGTACATGCTATACAGAAATTGTTTTTGAAAGAGCCAGTTAACTGCTGGCCGGGTGAATCAGTTGATTGGAGAATTATCCCCCACACCAAAAGGTTATAGGTTCAATCCCAAGTAGGGGTGTGTGCAGTAGGCAACCAATCAATGTATCTCACTTTCTTTCTCTCTCCCACTCTCTCCCTTGCTCTCTTTCTAAAATAAATTTTTAATTAAAAAATATCTTTAGGTGATGATTTTTTAAAAAGTCAATCTGTGTGGCAACCTTCATTCTTGACTTATCTTAGAAATTACCACAGACAACCCAAACTTTAGCAACCACCATGCTTATCAGTCAGCAGCCATCAACATTAAAGTAAGGCACTCCATCACCAGAAGGTTTGTAACTAGCTGAAAGCTCATATGGTGGTTAGCAATTTTTAGCAATAAAGTATTTTAATTAAAGTATGTACATTTTTTGAAAAATAGGAAAATGACCTAAATAGACACTTCACCAAAGAGGACATTCAGATGGCCAAGAGACATATGAAAAATGCTCAAAGTCACTGATCATCAGAGATATGTAAATTAAAATGACAATGAGATATCACCTCACATCTGTCAGAATGGGTACTATCAACAAATCAGCAAATTACAAGTGCTGGAAAGGATGTGGAGAAAAGGGAACCCTAGCACATTGCTGGTGGGAATGCAGACTGGTACAACCATTATGTAAAACAGTATGAAGTTTCCTCAAAAAATTAAATATGGAGCTGCATTTAACCCAGTGATCCCACTTCTAGGAATATATCCTAAGAAATCAGAAACACCAATCAGAAAGAATTTATGCACTCCTATGTTCATAACAGCACAATTTACAATAGCTAAGATCTGGAAACAGCCCAAGTATAGATCAGTAGATGAGTGGATAAAAAAGCTGTGGTACATTTATACCATGGAATACTATACATTAGTAAAAAAGAAGAATATCTTACCCTTTGAGACAGCATGGAGGGACCTGGAGAGTATCACGCAAAGTGAAATAAGTCAGCAGGAGAAAGTATCACATGATTGCACTCATATGTGGAATCTAAGTAACAAAATAAACTGATGAATGGAGTAGATCCAGAGATATGGAAGCATGTAACAGAGTGCAGAATCTCAGAGGGAAGGCAAGGGAGAGTGGCTGGGTGGGAGGTAATAAACCAATAACCTTGTATGCATATATGCATAACCCATGGACACAGACAATAGGGTGCTGAAGGCCTGGGGCAGGGTGGGAGCGGGCTGGAGGGGTTCAATAGAGGAAAAATTAAGTATTCATATGTTCATATTGTTGAAAGTAATACTTTCAACAATAAAGAATTATTTAAAAATATATCACACAACATGACAGAAAATAATAAAGTATGTACATTTTTTAGACATAATGTTATTGCATACTTATTATACTACAGTATAATATAAACATAACTTTTATATGCAATGGGAACTTTTAAAAAATGTGTGACTCAATCCATTGTGATATTCACTTTATTGCAGTGAATATCTCTGAGGTTTGTGTATTTAGAAAATCAGACTTAAATGCAAAGTGCACATTATATTAGCAGGTGGCATATTTAGTCTTTATTAACTACTAGAGTCCCGATGAATGAAATTTGTGCAAGAGTAGGCCTTCCTTCCCAGAGCTGCTGGCACTGGCTTCCCTCTGGCACCCGGGACCCAGGCTTCCCTCCAGCCACTGGCAGTCACTCTGGACCTGGGCTTCCCTCACAGTCTTGGCTTCATTTGGAAGGTTGTCCAGAAGGACGTCCAGTCTAATTAACATATTATACTTTTATTACTATAGACTAAAGGCAAGATGCATGAAGATTAGTGCAAGAATGTGCCTTCCTTCCCCTGGCTGACGGCAGTACCTTCACTCTGGCTGGAGCCGCCTTTTCACCTTTGCTCCAGCCCGGAGCTGACTTTCTGCCTTCCCATGCTGTCCAGAGGCCTGGAGTGGCTGGGGCAGTGCAGAATGCCTGCATCCATGCAAGCATACTGCCCCCGGCCGCTCAGTGCCTGTGTATGCAAATTAACCAGCCATGTTTGTTGGGTTAATTTGCATACTCACTCCAGATTGGCTAATGGGCATTTTGAAGGTACAGTCGATTCGCATCTTTCTCTTTTATTAGTGTAGATGGTACCTGGCTACGGCTCAAATTTTAAAATATGTATACTTATTTTGCTAGTTAGTTTATTTGTGTTTTATAATAAACTAGAGGCCCGGTGTATGAAATTCATGCACGGGGGTGTGTGTCCCTCAGCCCAGCCTGCACCCTCTCCAATATTGGACATCCCTCTCACAATCCAGGACTGCTGGCTCCCAACTGCTCACCTGCCTGCCTTCCTGATCACCCCCTAACCACTCCCCTGCCAGCCTGTTTGCTCCTAACTGCTCTCCCCTGCAGGCCTGGTCCTCCCCAACTGTCCTACCCTGCAGGCCTGTGCCCCCCAACTGCTCTCCCTTGAAGGCCCAGTCCCTCCCAACTACCCTCTCCTGCTGGCCATCTTGTGGTGGCCATCTTGTGTCCAAATGGAAGCAGGATCTTTGACCACATAGGGGCAGCCATCTTGTGTGTTGGAGTGATGGTCAATTTGCACATTACTCTTTTATTAGATAGGATAGAAGCCTGGTGCATGGGTGGGGGCCAGCTGGTTTGCCCTGAAGTGTGTCCCGGATCAAGGTTGGGGTTCCCTCGGGGCGTGAGGTGGCCTGGGCGAGGGGCCTATGGTGGTTTGCAGGCTGGCCACGCCCCCCAGCGAACCAAGTGGAGGCCCTGGGATCTGGGATTTATTTATCTTTTATAATTGAAACTTTGTAGCCTTAAGCGGAGGCCAAGGCAGGCCAGGGCTGTGTAAAGCTTGGCTTCCTCCATTGTCAGGGGCAACTCAAGCCTCCTGCTCTCTCCAGCTCCATGGCTGCCACCATTATTTTGGGATTTATTTATTTTCTATAATTGAAACTTTGTAGCCTTGAGTGGAGGCCTGGGCCAGCCAAGGGTATGTTGAAATCTTGGTTTCCTCCATTGCTGGGGAAACCCAAGCCTCCTGCTCTCTCAGTGGCTGCAGCCATCTTGGTTGCATTAATTTGCATACTCTCTCCTGATTGGCTGGTGGGTGTGGCTTGTCAGTGTAATGGGGTGGTGGTTAATTTGCATATTACTCTTTTATTAGATAGGATGGATTATCATGTTAATGAGCAAATTATAAAATTATTGCATTAGTAAAGTAACATAAATTGTTAGCTTTCATGGTAAATGTCAAAATATTCACAATCCTTTATTTTTACCTGTATTCATATCTTTTGCAATGCTATTTTTTAGATCCTCCCATCTCGTAATAGAATCTATTTTTTCTTCTTTTGTATCAGAGCCTATATTGTAACCTGTTTTGTCCCATACAATGCAGTCTGACCATATACCAGTTCTGAGCCTAAGCTGCAGGTTTTTAATGCTTCCTTTTGTTCCTGGGAAACTTGTTCAGTTGCCATGGGAACAGGCCTGGGATTAAGTTGCTGGAAGATGAGAGACCCTATAGAACATAGACACTCTCTCAGTTTAGGGTTTTCTAGACCAGCCAGTCCCCAGGCCACCTAGCAAGGGTGAGCATCACCATGCAAGGGTGAGCCAAGGGGAAACTACTTAACTGAAGACAGCCCAAATTGCTGACCTGCACAATAATGAGTTAAAATAATTGTTTTAAGCCACACAGCATTAGGTGTTCTGTTATACAGAAATTTAAAAACACAAATATATTATTAAAGATTAAGTATTCATATGTTCAGTTGTCATACTTAACTATCCCAATGGCATTTCAGGACAATGACCTCTGTTTCCAAAAAAACAAAAACAAAACAAATTCCATTCCAATGACTCCTTTTCTGGGGCACCTTGGGTTTCTGCTCCTGCTGCTGATGAGTACATGCCCTAAGAAACATTTAGTCAAAAGGCATACTGATAGAAATGGATCTTAATCCAATACATCTGGTAGTAAAAATGTGTCCTTTCTATAAGTCGAAGGAACTTTAGCTAGGGCTTAAACAAACAACTTTAAAAAGTAAATATTGGCTGTGCATAAACATTACCAAAATGTCTGGTGAGGAGCAAACACATCTGTTAAACTTAGCACTCAGCATTAAATAGATACAAACAGGAACTGTTTGACAGAATTCAACTGCCTTTCTGACTACATTCAAATAAATTTTTTAACACAGCTAAAAAATTATTTCAACACATTGCTTAAAAATACATCATGAAGCCTGGCAGGCATGGCTCAGTGGTTAAGTGTAGACCTATGAACCAAGATGTCACAGTTCCATTTCTCGTCAGGGCACATGCCCAGGTTGTGGGCCTGATCCCCAATGTGGGGCATGAGGAGGCAGCCAATCAATGATTCTCTCTCATCATTGATGTTTCTCTCTCTCTCTCTCTCTCTCTCTCTCTCTCTCTCTCTCTCTCTCTCTCTCTCTCTCTTTTCCTCTCTGAAATCAATAAAAAATATATTTAAACATTTTTTAAAAAAATAATACATCATGGAAAAGAGGTTGATTATGGCAACTTAACCTCATGGAGGGAAGGGGGTACTTTATACTTTAATATTAGATAATGACTATAATAAAAATTAAGTTGAAAAATTAGTGATACCTAATTTTTATATTTATTCCACCTAATTATTATGTTTCCCTTCTCTAAATTAGTCCTATAAAGATAAATATAAATAATATATGTAAAAAATGAATTGGTGTTTATAATTGGATTAAGTATGAAAAAAGGCATTTCTATCTTAGTCATTACATAAAACTATAGCCTGAGGGATAACAGTGCCCAAATAAAACCCCAAATTATATGAAGATTTTAGGTATCCTGACAGCCTTTGAAGAAGTTACATTCTGATTCTGGTATTAAACTATAACATTTTTCAGAAGACACACTGATTGTAAAACTGTTAAAGCCAATGACAGAACTCTGGTGAGCTAATTTAATTTAAAAACTAAGGCACCCCAAGACTGTAAAGGCAATGTAATTACATTAGAGATTAAAAAAATAAAGCATTCATTATGCTGTGTTGTAACCTGTCCTGACTTAATTATATAAGAGAAGTTAGCTGAATAGAACAGTATACCATGGTGCAAATTTATCCGCATTGGGTATTCCAGAGAGATTCTGCTCTCTTCATACAGATAGCAAGTTTTGTCACTAAAATCTAAATATATTAATTTCATACTCATGCTTTCTAAAGTATGAATAAATGCAAACAAGTTCAGACCAACAGTTCTCAGCTTCATCCAGGCACCACCTGCACTGGAATCACCTGAGTGTCACTTAAAAATAAAGATTCCATTTATAGTAAAAATCCTACCTAATAAAATGGTAATATGTAAATTACCACCACTCCACTATGCCCACGATTGGGCCAGAGGGAGGCGCAGGGGGCAGGACTCGGGGTGGCCAGGGTAGCTGATTGGGCTGGCAGGACGCTGAGCTCGCATCACCAGTGGCGGCGCGAGCTCAGCGTCTGCGCCATGGCTGTGCTGCGGAACAGAAGGGGCCTCTGGGGCAGCGAGCTCACGTCCCGCCACGGACCATCAAAAACGGGGGATCTGGGTGGCTGTGTGCTCCAGCGCCAGTACTTTCAGAAGCCTCTGCCGCGCTGGAGGCTTCTGAAAGGCCTGGTGCACCAGCGGACAGGCACCCAGCTCCACCGTGATCGAAAGTGAAAGCGTGTAGGGGACCCTACAAGTGCATGATTCAATCATGCACTGGGCCTCTAGTATATATATAAAATCAAATAAAAGGTAATAAATAGTTAAGAGACTGGGCAAGGTTATTGTAATGCTTAGACCTAACACATCTTACTATCTACATCATAAAAGGAACTCCTGAAAATCAACAATAATGACAGAAAATTTAATAGAAAATAAAATAACACAAAAAAGAGGAAAATGATATAAAAAAATTCCAAACACACAAAAAACAGACAAACAATATAAGAAAGCAATTCACTGCTTGATCACTGGATGAGTTTCAAAGTGCCTAGTACAAAACAGTAACTCAGTAAATATTGAGTAATTGGAGAGGGAAGACAAAAAACTTACCAAGAATTATATAAAAATATATGCTAAACCTCACCAGTAATATATTAGAGGCCCGGTGCATGAATTCATGCATGGGTGGGGTCTGGCTAGCCTGGCCAGGGGGAGGGGACATGGGTGGTTGGCTGGCCTGCCTGCTGGTCGAACTCCTGGTGGAGCGGACAATTTGCATATTAGCCTTTTATTATATAGGATATACACTGAGTGGCCAGATTATTATGACTTCAGAGATCATAATAATCTGGCCACACAGTGGGGGGGGTGTATATATAGTGTATATATACATATACACTAATAAAAGAGAAACATGCAAATTGACCGTACCTACGCTATGCCCACAAGCCACACCCACCAGCCAATCAGGAATGAGTATGCAAATTAATCCAACCAAGGTGGTGGTTAATTTGCATATCCAGGCGCCAAGAAAGACTGAAGACAGCGTAGAAGGAAGCCAAGCACTGCAGAAGAGAGTGAAGCTGCGAAGAAGCAAGTGGGGTGGCTGAGACAGGAGGGAAGAAGGCGGGGCAGTGGAGAAGGGAGGGAAGCAGTCGGGTCGGTTGAGACGGCCGCAGGAAGCCCTATTCTTGCAGGAATCTTCCTGCAACTGGCCTCTAGTATATATATAAAAGTCCAGCGACTGGAATGGTGAAACAACCGTAATGACTGGAACAGCCAATTGCTATAACACGCATTGAGCAGGCAAGCAGGCATGTGAGCAGTTAGGAGCGGGCAGGTGGGCAGGCAGGAAGGCGAGTGGTTAGGAGTGAGCAATCCCAGATTGTGGGGATCGGGCCTAAACCAGCAGCTAGACATCCCCCAAGGGGTCCTGGATTGTGAGAGGATGCAGGCTGGGCTGAAGGACACCCCCCATCATGCATGAATTTCATGCACTGGGCCTCTAGTTAAATTATAAATAAAGCAATACTGACATGCCACCTGAACTATTAGAGGGCAAACTTGAAGGACGTTTAAAATGTTAGTAGGGCTTTGGGGAACTATAAACCTTTATAATTAGTCACTGAGAATGTAAACTATTGTGTATGTTTTATCATATATTACCACAACTTTTAATAGAATTGAAGATAGCAATGATTGGGCAATTTCATATCTGGGGAATATTTTAAAAAATAAATGAAATAAACTCTTGCCAAATGCATAATGAGTTATGCATCAGTTTGTTCATTAGTGTTGCTTATCCTACCTAATAATAGACAAATATGCAAATTGACCGCACCTTCGCTACGCCCAAGCCACGCCCACCAGCCAAGCCATGCCCACCAACCAATCAAGATGAGTATGCAAATTACCCCAATAAATATGGAGGCTAATTTGCATATCAAGACAGCGTAGAAAGAAGCCAAGAGATGCTGAAGGGAGCAAAGCTGTGGAGAAGCAAGCAAGCCAGGGGGAGGACAAGGGCGGATCGGAGGCGGGGCTGGGGGAGAAGGAAGGAGAGTGGGGCGGGCTGGCAGAGAAGGCGGGTTGGGGGACAAGGTAGGAGCAGAGGCAGGGCCGGGGGTAGAAGGAAGGAGACCGGGGTGAGCTGGTGGAGAAGGCGGGCCGGGGGAGAAGGGAGGAGCAGAGGCGGGGCCAGGGGAGAAGGAAGGAGAGCGGGGCAGGCTGGCAGAGAAGGTGGGCCAGGGGACAAGGGAGGAGTGGAGGCGGGGCCGGGGGAGAAGGAAGGAGAGCGGGGTGGGCTGGCGGAGAAGGCGGGGCGGGGGACAAGGGAGGAGAGCAGGCAGGGCAGGGTAGAGTGCAGCAGGAAACCCTATTGCAGGATTTCCTGCAATGGGAACGCTAGTGCTAGCATAAAGGTGAAGACAACCTATACTAGAATAAATGCATGAACTGTTCATACAATGGATTGTGATACACTTTAAAACTACATGATTAAACATATAAGTTTTAGAATGATATTCAGTGGGAAAAAGTAAGACAAAAATAATAGCAGAATACCATATCAAGAACACATAAAAACAGCAAGTCACATTTCCACAGATCCATCTATCATCTATCTATCTATCTATATATCTATCTATCTATCTATCTATATCTATCATCTTTCATCTATCTATCTATCCATCTATCTATCTATCTATAATATCTCTATATATACTAGTAAATATAGAGATAGCATGCAATATGGATTGAAATACATAGTATATCAAATATATAAGACAATATCTCTAGTGGAAGGAAGATTATTTGAAGAAGCACAAAGAATAAAACCAATTAAATTATGTTTTAACAAATAAAAGGAAGTGATGACAGTGTTCCATGAACTGAGCATTAACAACACAATTCTGTACAATGGAGTTGAAAGAAAAAAACATATTCCTGATTCTTAGCACATATCTCATACAACATAAATTCCTGGAGAAGTATGTTGCAATAGGCTTTTCTGATATGCTCTTAAAATCATTCTCATACATATTAAAATCTGTGAATAACTGCCATACCTTATGATCTCAACTTCAAGCTAGCTATCAGGAAGCCATATTGCTTCCTGAGTTCTAGAGTTGGCCATGATATGTGTAAGAGTACACATGGGTCAAAAGTAAAAATAAAAGCCTACATAATATATGCCTAAACATTCCATGTTATTGTGTTAAATAAATGTTATATTCTCCTGCTATGACAAGGATATATTTTCAACAATTGAATGAAAAATTGTGTATTTATCTGTCAAGCCTTTCATGTTTTGTGTATGGGGGGATGGGGTGGTGTGATGGGGTAGGGGGATGTTGGGGCATACCCAGCAAGAAATAACTGAGCCTGCAAAGCAAACTAAAAGTTTATTTGGGAATTTAGGAATTCTAATAATGAAAATAAAGATTCAGGAATAACTTAAAATGTGCTCTGAGGGGGAGGGGAGAAGAAGGAGAAAGACAGAGTTGATAGAAGCAAAAAACACGGGATGGTATAAACTGCTTTGAATGAATTATAACTGGCTTAGACAAAAATAATTAATATTAGTTTATGTAAGATAAGTTACTATGCTGGGGTTCAGTAAAATAAGCCTTATTCTGGGAACTACAACAGGATGTAGCTGTTTGTTGTTGGCACAGTCTAAAAGTCCATGTTTCAACCAGGTGTGAGGCTGTATAATACCAACTTCACCAATGACCTTCTGGCTCTATTTTTAGTACCCTTGACATTAGTGACTCCATTTGAAATGTTTGTTCACAGGGAAATTGATTCAGCCTTAACCAGAGTTGAACTCAATTTGGATTATGTAGCAATAGCTACCTCCATTGTACCACAAGCTTCAAATTTGTCCAACAGTGGGCCTACTGCTGCTTTTTGCTTATTATGAAGTCTGAAATGTTAGAAGGTTTTTGTCAGTGTTCATGATCCGCATTCAACTCTCAAAGTTTCCCGGACACTTGTGTCAATTATCTTAGAGACTCTCATGTGTGTACTGACCCCCAGCAGCTGCTGTAGCTGGTTACTCAGGGGTAGGTTCATGTTGGGAGAGAGTTTTCGGTTCTGCTGACACAATATTATTCTTACATTTCTTTGGAAGAGATTGCTCAGTTATATTCATTTCTAAGTCAAAGAGTAATCTTTTTGAAACCCTGAACTTTCGGTTTAGTAACCAAAAGATTTACTTATTATTATTATTTCTGAAAATTAGCCATAGTAAAGTAGAAATATTTCATCTTAACTTACATACTAAATATGGAATGTTATACTATGACTATGAACTGGAAAATATTGAAAATATTTTATTTTTATATGTTTTATACATGTAATGCTAAATTAAAGGGATATTGTAGGTGACACACTTGTATTCATTTAATAGTTATTGATGGATCATATAATTTAAGTATGATGCATTAAATAATAACATCTCTAAATTCCAATTAACTAATAATTTTAATCCTTTAAAATCACTAATAAACTAGAAACTTCAAATGTCTGAGCCTTGAGATAATTTTAGGATATCAAGTCACATCTCTATGTTTTAATATTTGCAAGTGAGGGAGAAAAGTAAGGAGCTGGAAAGCAATGTTTGTGCATAACTTAGCCACACAATAATTTTTGCTGGAATGCATAGGAAGGACATATTTGAAGCTCCCAAAAAGAAACTGAAAACAGAAACACCAATGAGAAAGGATATATGCACCCCTATGTTCATAGCAGCAGAATTTAAAATAGCTAAGATTTGGAAACAGCCTAAGTGCTCATCCTCAGATGAGTGGATTAGAAAACTGTAGTACATCTACACAATGGAATAATATGCTGCTGTAAAAAAGAAGGAATTCTTACCATTTGCAACAGCATGGATGGAACTGGAGAGCATTATGCTAAGTGAAATAAGCCAGTCAGAGAAAGATAAGTATCACATGATCTCACTCATTGTGGAATATAACGAACACCATAAACTGAGGAAACAAAATAGAACCAGAGTCATAGAAGCATCAAAAAGACTGTCCAACCTATGAGGGAAGGCGGGGTTGGGGGGTGGATGAGGGAGTAAGAGATCAACCAAAGGACTTGTTTGCATTCATATGAGAAAAACCAATGGACACAGACAGTGATAGGGGTGAGAGCACATACTGGGGGTTGGGGGCTGCCTGGGAGAGGTCAATGGGGGAAAGAGGGAGACTTATGTAATACTTTAAACAATAAAGAATTTAAATTAAAAAAATAAAAATCTTGACAGTTAAAAAAAAAAAGAAACTGAAAACAACAAAAACTCACATAGGACAAATTTTCATCATTACCATTCACATGAACTTTTTTTTTTTTTTTTTTTGCCATCCATTTGAGCCATATGGGAAAAACTAAGGTATATACACTGAGTGGCCAGATTATTATGATCTCTGAACGCATAATAATCTGGCCACTCAGTATATATATATTAGAGGCCCAGTGCATGAATTTGTGCATGGGTGGGGTCTGGCCAGCCTAGCCAGGGGGAGTGGACATGGGCGGTTGGCTGGCCTGCCTACTGGTCAAACTCCTGGTCGAGGGGACAATTTGCATATTAGCCTTTTATTATATAGGATATACACTGAGTGGCCAGATTATTATGCGTTCAGAGATCATAATAACCTGGCCACTCAGTGTATATATTTTCTAATTATAGGGCCTGGCAGGCCAAGTACAGAATGATGTCTGTAAGCTTTTTTTTTTTTTTTTTTAGTAAAATTCACATGACTAAATATCTGACTTCTCTTATCTTTCAAAAGCATTTTAAAAAGCATACTTTTAATTATAATTTAATCTTTTGTTTCTTATTTGATTATATAACCTCAGTGGAAGTCTTATTAAAATTATATGCTCAAATTACAGACATTTCATAAAGTTAGCCCAATGCACAAAATTAGTAAATTCAAAATTGGAGAGTTAGCCTTAACTAAAATGTCATGCACACTTAAATTAGCTCCTACAAAACAAAATGAATTATAAGTATTTCAAATTGTTTCACCCTCTGAAAAAAATCAACATTTCCTTATGCTTGTTTTAATATCTGTTAGGTATCATTTGCACAAGTTTTCTATTTTTAAAGTACACAATGAGAAAATATTCCAAGACATAGCTCTTTTGAAGATGCTTCAAACTATAGTGCTTACAATTATCTATCCATTCAAATGTAGAACATTAATTAGCAGCTGTTGTTATCATTTCTTCTAATTCATTGTTTTGAAAATTTAAAGCTCTATGGAGATATAACACATTATTATTAAAGCCTACAAAATGTAAAGCTTCTGCCTTCTAAACAGTAATCAAATGTATGCTTAAAGGAGAAAATAACAGAAATAACTTGGAAAATAAAAATTATGTTGTTGCAAAATTCATTATGCAAAATATTAGAGAATATTGATCATATAAATTTTCTTTTTTTTTTGTAATCCTTACCCGAGGACATACTTAGAGAGAGAGGAAGGGAGAGATAGAGAGAAACATCAATGTGAGAGAAACATAGATCAGTTGCCTTATGTACATGCCCTAAACGGGGATCGAATCCAAAATCCAGGTATGTGCCCTGAGCAGGAATCAAAATGGCAATCTTTCAGTGAACAGGACCACAATAAACCAACTAAGCCATTCAGGCTATGGCTATAATATACATTCTTAGCATCAGGTGCAGATATGCAAAGCATTTTTAAATTTAAGGCAATAATTTCATTCAGTTGCAGCTGTAGATTTAAAAAGAAATCTTTATTGTTGAAAGAATTACATATATCCCCCTTTTTTTTCCATTCACCCTTTTCTAGCCAGCAACCATCCCTCACTCCAGGCCTTCACACACTATTGACTGTGTCCATGGGTTATACATATATGCATACAAGTCCTTTGGTTGATCTCTTTCCACCCACCTAACCATCCTCCCCGCCTTCCCTCTGAGGATGTTCTATGCTCCTAGGTCTCTGGACCTATTTTGTTCATCAACTTATTTTGTTCATTAGATTCCACATACGAGTGAGATCATGTCATACTTGCCTTTCTCTGCTTGGCTTATTTCGCTTAGCATAATACTCTCCAGGTCCCACCATGCTGTCTCAAAGGGTAAGAAATCCTTCTTTGTTACTACTGCATAGTATTTCATGGTGCAAATGTACCACCATTTTTTTGTTTTGTTTTGTTTTGTTTTATTTTTTTCACTCATCCACTGATGGACACTTGGGCTGCTTCCAGATATTAACTATTATAAATTGTGCTTCTATGAACATAGGGGTGCATATAATTTTTCTGATTGGTGTTTCTAGTTTCTTAGGATATATTCCTATAAGTGGGATTACTAAGTCAAATGTAAGTTTCATATTTAATTTTTTGAGGAACTCCATACTGTCTTCCACAGTGGCTGCACCAGTCTGCATTCCCACCAGCAGTGCAAGAGGGTTTCTTTTTCTCTGCATCCTCTCCAGCACTAGTCATTTGTTGATTTGTTGATGATGGCCATTATGACAGGTGTGAAGTGATTCCCCATTGTTGTTTTAATTTGTATCTCTCTGATGATTAGTGACTTCTAGAACAAAGTTGGAGGGATCACAATACAAGATATCAAGTTATACTATAAAGTCACTGTAGCTATTTTGTGTTTGTTTTTGTATATGGTGTAAGTTGGTGATCTAGTTTCATTTTTTTGCATGTATCTGACCAAATTTCCCAGCACCATTTATTGAAGAGACTGTCTTGACTCCATTGTATGCTCTTTCCTCCTTTGTCAAATATTAATTGAGCATAATGGCTTGGGTCTATTTCTGGGTTCTCTGTTTTGTTCCATTGGTCTATATGTCCATTCTTGTGCTAGTACCAGGCAGTATTGAGAACTATGGCTTGGTAATATATCTTGATATCTGGTATTGTGATCCCTCCAACTTGGTTCTTCTTTCTCAGTATTGCTGTGGCTATTCGGGGACATTTTTTTTTATTCCAGATGAATTTTTGGAGAGTTTATTCTAGATATTTGAAATATGCCATGGTATCTTAATGGGGATTACATTGAAACTGTAGATTGCTTTGGGTAGTATGGACATTTTAATGAAGTTGATTCTACCAATCAATGAACATGGTATATTCTTCCATTTGTTTATGTCTTCCATTATCTCTTTTTTCAATGTCCTGTAGTTTTCTGAGTACAGATCTTTTACTTACTTAGGTAAATGTAAGACAGGAAACCACAAAAATCCTACAAGACTCCATAGACAGCAAAATAGCAGACATATGTTGTAGCAATATCTTTACCGACACAGCTCCTAGGGCAATGGAAACTAAAGAGAAAATAAAAGGGACTACATCAAAATAAAAAGCTTCTGTACAGCAGCAGAAACCATCAACAAAACAACAAGAGAGGCCTCTGCATGGGAGAACATAGTTGCCAATGCTATTTAAGATAAGAGTTTAATCTCCAAAATTTACACACAACTCATACAACTTAACAAAAGGAAGATAAATGATCCAATCAAAAAATGGGCAAAGGATCTAAATAGACACTTTTTAAAGAGGATATACAGAAGGCCCAGAGACATTTGAAAATATGCTCAAAGTCACTAATCAACTGAGAGATGCAAGTAAAAACAACAATAAGATATCATCTCAGACCTGGCAGAATGGCTATCATCAACAAAAGACAAGTGCTGGTTAGGATGTGAAGAAAAAGGACTTCTCATGCACTGCTGGTGGGAATGCAGACTGGTGCAGCCACTGTGGAAGACAGAATGGAGTTTACTCAAAAAGTTAAAAATGGAACTCCCATTTGACCCAGTAATCCCACTTCTAGGGCTATATCCCAAGAAACCAGAAACATCAATCAAAAAGGATATATATACCCCTATGTTCATAGCAGCACAATTTACAATAGCTAATATTTGGAAACAGCTTAAGTGTCCCTCAGCAGATGAATGGATTAGAAAACTGTAGTACATCTACACAATGGAATACTATGCCGCTATAAAAAAAGAAGGAACTTTTACCATTTGCTACAGCATGGATAGAATTGGAGAGCATTATGCTAAGCGAAATAAGCCAGTCAGAGAAAGATAAATATCACATGATCTCACTCATATGTGGATATAATGATCAACATAGTTTGATGAACAAGAATAGATTCAGAGACAAATGGCAGGGGAGGGGGTGTTAGAGAGCAACCAAAGGACGTGTATGCATGCATATTAGCATAACCAATGGACACAGACGTTGGGGGAATGGGGGCTTGCCCAGGGTGGGAATGGCTGGTGGGGGTCAATTGGGGGAAAAGGAGACATAGGTAAAACTTTAGACAATAAAAAAAGCCACTGTACTCAAAACAGCCTGGTACTGGCACAAGAACAAACATATAGATCAATGGAACAGAACAGAGAACCCAGAAATCAACCCAACCCATTATGCTCAATTAATATTTGTCAAAGGATGCAAGAGCATACAATGTAGTCAAGACATTCTCTTCAGTAAATGGTGTTGGGAAAATTGGACAGATACATGCAAAAAATGAAACTGGACCACCAATTTATACCATACACAAGGATAAACTCAAAATGGATAAAAGACTTAAATATAAGACACACTATTGACTGTGTCCATGGGTTATACATATATGCATACAAGTCCTTTGGTTGATCTCTTTCCACCCACCTAACCATCCTCCCCGCCTTCCCTCTGAGGATGTTCTATGCTCCTAGGTCTCTGGACCTATTTTGTTCATCAACTTATTTTGTTCATTAGATTCCACATACGAGTGAGATCATGTCATACTTGCCTTTCTCTGCTTGGCTTATTTCGCTTAGCATAATACTCTCCAGGTCCCACCATGCTGTCTCAAAGGGTAAGAAATCCTTCTTTGTTACTACTGCATAGTATTTCATGGTGCAAATGTACCACCATTTTTTTGTTTTGTTTTGTTTTGTTTTATTTTTTTCACTCATCCACTGATGGACACTTGGGCTGCTTCCAGATATTAACTATTATAAATTGTGCTTCTATGAACATAGGGGTGCATATAATTTTTCTGATTGGTGTTTCTAGTTTCTTAGGATATATTCCTATAAGTGGGATTACTAAGTCAAATGTAAGTTTCATATTTAATTTTTTGAGGAACTCCATACTGTCTTCCACAGTGGCTGCACCAGTCTGCATTCCCACCAGCAGTGCAAGAGGGTTTCTTTTTCTCTGCATCCTCTCCAGCACTAGTCATTTGTTGTTGATTTGTTGATGATGGCCATTATGACAGGTGTGAAGTGATTCCCCATTGTTGTTTTAATTTGTATCTCTCTGATGATTAGTGACTTCTAGAACAAAGTTGGAGGGATCACAATACAAGATATCAAGTTATACTATAAAGTCACTGTAGCTATTTTGTGTTTGTTTTTGTATATGGTGTAAGTTGGTGATCTAGTTTCATTTTTTTGCATGTATCTGACCAAATTTCCCAGCACCATTTATTGAAGAGACTGTCTTGACTCCATTGTATGCTCTTTCCTCCTTTGTCAAATATTAATTGAGCATAATGGCTTGGGTCTATTTCTGGGTTCTCTGTTTTGTTCCATTGGTCTATATGTCCATTCTTGTGCTAGTACCAGGCAGTATTGAGAACTATGGCTTGGTAATATATCTTGATATCTGGTATTGTGATCCCTCCAACTTGGTTCTTCTTTCTCAGTATTGCTGTGGCTATTCGGGGACATTTTTTTTTATTCCAGATGAATTTTTGGAGAGTTTATTCTAGATATTTGAAATATGCCATGGTATCTTAATGGGGATTACATTGAAACTGTAGATTGCTTTGGGTAGTATGGACATTTTAATGAAGTTGATTCTACCAATCAATGAACATGGTATATTCTTCCATTTGTTTATGTCTTCCATTATCTCTTTTTTCAATGTCCTGTAGTTTTCTGAGTACAGATCTTTTACTTACTTAGGTAAATGTAAGACAGGAAACCACAAAAATCCTACAAGACTCCATAGACAGCAAAATAGCAGACATATGTTGTAGCAATATCTTTACCGACACAGCTCCTAGGGCAATGGAAACTAAAGAGAAAATAAAAGGGACTACATCAAAATAAAAAGCTTCTGTACAGCAGCAGAAACCATCAACAAAACAACAAGAGAGGCCTCTGCATGGGAGAACATAGTTGCCAATGCTATTTAAGATAAGAGTTTAATCTCCAAAATTTACACACAACTCATACAACTTAACAAAAGGAAGATAAATGATCCAATCAAAAAATGGGCAAAGGATCTAAATAGACACTTTTTAAAGAGGATATACAGAAGGCCCAGAGACATTTGAAAATATGCTCAAAGTCACTAATCAACTGAGAGATGCAAGTAAAAACAACAATAAGATATCATCTCAGACCTGGCAGAATGGCTATCATCAACAAAAGACAAGTGCTGGTTAGGATGTGAAGAAAAAGGACTTCTCATGCACTGCTGGTGGGAATGCAGACTGGTGCAGCCACTGTGGAAGACAGAATGGAGTTTACTCAAAAAGTTAAAAATGGAACTCCCATTTGACCCAGTAATCCCACTTCTAGGGCTATATCCCAAGAAACCAGAAACATCAATCAAAAAGGATATATATACCCCTATGTTCATAGCAGCACAATTTACAATAGCTAATATTTGGAAACAGCTTAAGTGTCCCTCAGCAGATGAATGGATTAGAAAACTGTAGTACATCTACACAATGGAATACTATGCCGCTATAAAAAAAGAAGGAACTTTTACCATTTGCTACAGCATGGATAGAATTGGAGAGCATTATGCTAAGCGAAATAAGCCAGTCAGAGAAAGATAAATATCACATGATCTCACTCATATGTGGATATAATGATCAACATAGTTTGATGAACAAGAATAGATTCAGAGACAAATGGCAGGGGAGGGGGTGTTAGAGAGCAACCAAAGGACGTGTATGCATGCATATTAGCATAACCAATGGACACAGACGTTGGGGGAATGGGGGCTTGCCCAGGGTGGGAATGGCTGGTGGGGGTCAATTGGGGGAAAAGGAGACATAGGTAAAACTTTAGACAATAAAAAAAGCCACTGTACTCAAAACAGCCTGGTACTGGCACAAGAACAAACATATAGATCAATGGAACAGAACAGAGAACCCAGAAATCAACCCAACCCATTATGCTCAATTAATATTTGTCAAAGGATGCAAGAGCATACAATGTAGTCAAGACATTCTCTTCAGTAAATGGTGTTGGGAAAATTGGACAGATACATGCAAAAAATGAAACTGGACCACCAATTTATACCATACACAAGGATAAACTCAAAATGGATAAAAGACTTAAATATAAGCCATGAAACCATAAAAATCCTAGAGGCAACCTTAGGTAGCAAAATCTCAGACATCTCGTAGCAGTATGTTTGCTGATATAGTTCCTTGGGCTAGGGGAAGAAAGGTGAAAATAAACAAATGGGACTACAGCAAAATAAAAAGCTTCTGCACTGCAAAAGAAAACATCAACAAAATGAAAAGGAATCCCACTGTATTTGACAGCATATTTGTCAATGATACATCTGATAAAGGGTTAATATCCAAAATATATAAGGAACTCCTACAACTTAACAAAAGGAAGACAAGCAATCCAATAAATAAAATGGGCAAAGGATGAAAATAGACACTTCTCCAAAGTGGACATACAGATGGCCAAGAGACATATGAAAAAATGCTCAAAGTCACTGATCATGCAGCTGTAGATTTGAGAAATGTGTTTGTTTTGGGGTTTTGTTTTCATTCATTTGAAACAGAGGTTACCCTTACAAAAATAAGACAAGATTTGATATTTAATTTAAAAATCCCAGACAGCAATGCTCATGGTTTTCATTATACCAAATCTTAACAAGTATTTTACCTTTGTCAACAGAAATGCAATTTACATTTTATTTCAACAACTAAATTTTCATGCTGCAAAAGAGCTAGTTTTTTGGTGAGGAGCAATGTTAAAGTTTAAAATTCTGTAGGAGCATACAAGCAACTACTTGTATTTTATTACAATATATCTGGTCATCCATTTAAGGCATAATTGGCAATGCTATAATTAATACCATCTTTATTCAAAATTCAAATGGCAAATAAAACTAGAAATACCAAAATAATACTAACAAGCACCACTAAAAACTTCCATGAAGAAAAAGCACACACACACACACACACACACAAGATTATCAAAGATAAAATACAGTTAAACCTCAATTTGACAGACTAATTCAGGCAAGGAGGTGTCCATTAAAGCTGAAAGTCCATCCTATATAATAAAAGGCTAATATGCAAATAGACCAAACAGCAGAACAAACAGAACAACTGAATAAGTGGTCGCTATGACGTGAACTGACTACCAGGAGGCATGTGTGGAACATGGCAGGCACTGGCCGTGGCAGGATGGTGGAGCAGGTGAGCAGGGGTGCCAGACCAAGGCGGGGCACTGGTCATTGTCACAGGACGAGCCTTTGGTGGTGACTGAAAATTCTTTGCTTCCCTGTGTCGCAGTCCCACATGGTGCTCGCAACTGTAGCCAGCGCCAGCCCCGCTCGCACCCACTGCATCACAGGAGCCACCACTCGCACCCACAGCCAGTGCTGGAGCTGTTGCTTGCACCCGCTGCTGGTGCCTGGCACCAGTCCCGATCACTCAGCACCATCAGCGGGTGCAAGCAGCAGTTGCTGGCCCTGATTGCCCCTGAGGGCTTCTCCACCTCCCCCTGCTCCTGAGGGGCAATCGGGGAAGCAGCTGCCTCTGGTACCTGCTGATGCACTAGCCCTGCTTGCACCTGTTGCTGTCAATGGCCCCAATCGCTCTGTGCTGTCAGCAGGTGCTAGTGGGGCTGGCACTGTCAGCATGTGGGAGCAGCAGCAGCGGGAGCAGGACTGCTGGCAGACATGGGACCAGGGGCTGTGGTGGGAGGGGTCAGGTGAGGGCACGGAGGATAGGCTGAGACCCGCTTCTGTGCCCAATGCAGCCTCGTGGCCCACAGTTCCTTTCAAGGTGCACAAATTCATGCACTGGGCCCCTAGTTATTATAAAGTAGGTTTTCCAAATGAGTATGTTAAAAAAAATTCACGAATGCCAGGCTGGCATGGCTCAGTGGTTGAGCATTGACCTATAACTCAGAAGGTCACGGTTTGATTCCTGGTCAGGTCACATGCCTGGGTTGCAGGCTCAGTCCCCAGTAGGGGGTGTGCAGGAGACAGCTGGCCAATGATTTTTCTCTCATTGATGTTTCTATCCCTCTCTCTCTCTCCTTTCCTCTCTGAAATCAATAAAAATATATTTTTAAAAAATTCACAAATTAGTTTATCTGTTTTTACATATGGAGACACGCTTTTAAAATTAAATATGTATTAAAAGTTTAATTTTACAGAAACGTTTTATATAGTATTACTGTAATTTTAAATTTATACTGAGTAGGTCTAGTAGATGCCTGCATTTACCAATCACCTCCAGTAAACAAATACACATGGCTGGGGTGTTGCTTAGCTCAGTGGTCGGCAAATGCATTAGTCAACAGAGCCAAATATCAACAATACAACAATTGAAATTTCTTTTGAGAGTCAAATTTTTTAAACTTAAATTTCTTCTAATGCCACTTCTTCAAAATAGACTCGCCCAGGCCATGGTATTTTGTGGAAGAGCCACACTCAAGGGGCCAAAGAGCAGCATGTGGCTCGTGAGCCGCAGTTTGCCGACCACGGGTTAGCTCATGTGGGAACATTGGCAGGCAGGAGTTAAAACTGTTACATAAAGTCATGCCAGGGGACAATAGAACCAATTACTGTGAGCTATGAAGTGTGATCACATGCTAAATAATTTCCCAAATATTATTTATAAGTGGTGACTCTCAGATTTAAATATGTAGACTATAATTGTAGATATATAATATTTATTTATGTTGGTGAAATTTACTACAGTGTTTTTTAACACATGGCCTATTCACTAAAATTTGTTAAAATAACAGTGAATCAATAACAAAAATAACCTGTTAATGTAATTATAAGCAAATATTGGTTAAAAGCATTTTAAAAGTAACTGGGTGTTAATTTTTTCATATGACACATGGACTGGAAATTTTGTCGATTAAATCCAAAGTCTGTTAAATCAAGGGTTTCCTGTACAATTATTTACCAACAAAACAGCCAAAATGGCAAGAAATAAATATTACTGTAAATTATGTCTATATGTATTTATATTTGTCTAAATATTTTTATTAATTGTAATATAGGGTCTCAAAAAGTAATCTTTCATAGCATGAAAATGAAGCAGAATCAAAGGACAATGTCTGAATAAGATCACATCTAATTAAAAATAAATTCTATATTGGTATGATTTTTGATATTTTTTGTCAAATCAACTAATCTCAAACTGCATATTGATTTTGTCACCCAATGTATCAGTTGCATTTTCATAGTAGCACTTTAAAATGCACACATAAATACCAAAGCATATATTCTTTATAAGATGCATTATGGTATTTGATAATTTCTTTTGTAATTTTGCCATATTTATATAGCAGAGTAAAAATCTACACACTACTATTCAAATATTCATGAAAAGTGTAGAAATATAGACACTAGTGCTATTGTCATAATTAGCTAATTACTAATATTAATACTAGGAAGAAAGCAAAGGAGTAGCCATACATTATAAGCATGTTTATCTGTCCAGCTCCACCAGGAAGCTACAGCTTCATGCTGCCCAGGGAACCATTTGTCCACTCCCTGCAGATCACTGGGAGAAGGAATCAACAAAAGGGGGAGATGGACACATAGGCAGTGAAGTCAGGGTGACACCGGGGGAGGTGCTTGCCTGACAGTATAGCCTGAGGAGCAATGGATTGGCTAAGGGTTAGACCCTAGGCAGAGTGTGCAAAATCTTAGAAAGTTAAAATCTAGAGTTCCCACTCTTTTGCCCTTGCTCTTGCTCCATGACCTGCATTCGCCCATGCCCTTGCCTGTTCTCGCTCCATAGCCATGCAGTCTTAAACAGCAGCATGGTCCATGGCACTGCATACCCCAAAAGGAATGAACTACAGCTGGGAACACAAACTAAACTAGCCAGATGCTGGACTGGACTTTAGCTTATTATGGAACAGACATTCTGTTCAGTGGCCTTTATTCTGGTTCTGCTGAGGACAAGATTGGACTTCTTCCATGATGAGATGGACAGAGATGGGACCTTGGCGGGGAACCCCCTTAATTTTACATCATCAATAAAGCTTTCCATGAAACCCCATCCTCACATGAGGGCCTCAGGAAATTATTTTCCTCACAGCACCCCAAGAACTCTATTTCCACCGAAAACACTACCCTTCAACTGTTCTTTAAAAAGTTAATTTTCTGTATTTTCCCTAACTGATCTCCTTTTGATTTATCACTCACCTTTCTGAAGAACACAAAATCAGAAAACATAGGCATTCAAATTTTAAAATTTCCAGCCAGTTATTTTGTGGATATTGCCACAGTGGTTCTCAAGGTCATATGGAAAGGCAAAAGACCTGGAAGAGCCAACAGAGTATTGAAGGAGAAAAAAACAAAAAGAATTAGAGGACTGAATTATCCAAATACAAACATTACTACAACTAGAGGTCCGGTGCACGAAATTCGTGCACGGAGGGGGTTGTCCCTCAGCCCAGCCTGTACTCTCTCCAATCTGGGACCCCTCAAGGGATGTCCAACTGCCCTTAAACGGGAAGTTGGACATCCCACTCACAATCCAGGACTGCTGGCTCATAACTGCTTGCCTGCCTGCCTTCCTGATTGCCCCTAACCGCTTCTGCCTGCCAGCCTGATCACCCCCTAACCACTCCGCTGCCAGCCTGGTTGATGCTTAACTGCTCCCCTGCCAGCCTGTTTGCCCCCAACTTCCCTCCTCTGCAGGCCTGGTCACCCCTAACTGCCCTCTCCTGCAGGGTTGATCACCTCCAACTGCCCTCCCTTGCAAGCCTGGTCCCTCTCAACTGCCCTCCCTTGCAGGCCTGGTCCCTCACAACTGCCCTCCCTTGCAGGCCGGGTGCCTCCCAACTGTCCTCTCCTGCTGGCCATCTTGTAGTGGCCATCTTGTGTCCACATGGGGGCAGGATCTTTGACCACATGGGGGCAGACATAGTGTGTGTTGGAGTGATGGTCAATCTGCATATTACTCTTTTATTAGATAGGATAGAGGCCTGGTGCATGGGTGAGGGCCAGCTGGTTTGCCCTGAAGGGCATCCCGGATCAGGTTGGGGGTTCCCTTGGGGTGTGGGGCGGCCTGAGCGAGGGGCCTGTGGTGGTTTGCAGGCAGGCCACGCCCCCTGGAAACCCAAGCAGAGGCCCTGGTATCTGGAATTTATTTTCCTTCTACAATTGAAACTTTGTAGCCTGGAGTGGAGCCAAGCCTGGGGCTCCCTCTGCAGGCAGCCATTTGTGTTGGGGTTATAATTGAAACTTTGTTGCCTTAAGCGGGTGGGCCCGGCCAGGGTGTGCGGAAAGCTTTGCTTCCCCTGTTGCCGGTGGCAACCCTGGCCTGCTCTCTCAAGCTCCATTCTGCCGCCATTTGTTTGAATTTGTTTACCTTCTATAATTGAAACTTTGTAGCTTGAGTGGAGGCTTAGGCCTGGCCAGGGCAGGCAGAAAGCTTGGCTTCCTCTGTTACCTAGGAAACCTTGCTCTCTGTGGCTGTAGCCATCTTGGTTTGGGTTAATTTGCATACCCGCTCTGATTGGATGGTGGGCGTGGCTTGTGGGTGTGGCTTGTGGTGTGTTGGTGGTATGGTCAATTTGCATATTTGTCTATTATTAGATAGGATGCTACAGTCATCAAAACAGTGTGGTATTGGTAATAATAATGATAATAATAATAATAAACAACAAAGAGATCCCTGAAGTAGATTTATACAAATATAGTTGACTAAATTTGGAAGAAAAAAAAAATGAAATACAATGGAGAAAGGAGAATCTTCTCAACTAATGGTTCTTAGTAAACTTAACATTCTCATTAAAAAAAAAAGAGAATCTAAAGAGCAAAATAAACTGATGAACAAAATAGATCAAGAGACATAGAGCATGAAACAGGCCGATGAATTCCAGAGGAAGGGCCAGGTGGGTGGGAAGAGATTAACCAAAAACCTTGTATGCATGGACAAGATGGACAGAGATGGGACCTTGGAGGGGAACCCACTTAGTTTTACACACAGACAATAGTGTGGTGAAAACCTAAGGTGGGGGCAGGTGCTGGTTAGAAGAAGTTAAGGGGGCGAAATGGGGACATTTGTAATACTTTCCAAAAATAGATTAAAAAATAATAGAACCTAGATACAGACCTTACACCTTTCATAAAATCAACTCACAATGAATCGTAAACCTTAATGTAAAATGTGAAACTATAAAACTCTTAGGAGATAACACAGAAGAAAATTTAGATGACCTTGGATTTGGTCATGACTTTTTAGATACAACACCAAAAAACTCAATCTGTATTTTTAAAAAAGACAAGGAGTACTTTATTTAAATTAAATAATTATGTTCTGCAAAGACACTGTTAAGATAATGAAAGGACAAGCCACAGACTGGGGTGGGGGGAATCTTTGCAAAACGCATACTAGATAAAGGCTTGGTATTCAAAATATACAACAAACACTTAAAACTCAACAGTAAGAACTCAACTCAATTTAAAAAATGGGCAAAAAATTTAAACAGACACCTCACCAAAGAAGATATACAAGTGACAAACATATGAAAAGATGCTCAATAACAAGTCATTAGGAAATTGTAAATTACAATAACAATTACAATAAGATATTACTACACACTTATTGGAATGGCTAAAATAAAAACTGACAATGCCGAATTCTGGTAAGAATGTGAAGCAACAAGAGCTCTGATACATTGCTGGTGGGAATGTAAAATGGCACAGCTACTATGGAAGACAATTTGGTCACTTTTTACTAAACTAAATATACTGTTACTATATAATACAGCAATGGTACCTGGGCTATTTACTCAAGGAAACTGGAGCTTACATACAGTAAAAACTACGCACAAATGTTTATAATGCTGTTTTATTATTTTTTCATTTTTTGTTGATTTCAGAGAGGAAGGGAGAGGGAGAGAGAGATAGAAACATCAATGATGAGAGAGAATCATTGATCAGTTTCCTCTTGCATGCCCCCTACTGGGGATCAAGCCCACAACCCAGGCATGTGCCCTTGACTGGGATCGAACCTGGGACCCTTCAGTCTGCAGGTCAACGCTCTATCCACTGAGGCAAACAGCTAGGGCTGTTTTTTTGTTGTTGTTGTTTTTTTCTTAAATGCCAGACCTTGGAAGTGATCAAGATATTCTTCATTCAGTGAATGGATAAACAAACTATGAAGATCCATATAATGGGACATTATTCAGTGATAAAAATAAATGAGCTGTCAAGCCACAGAAAGACATGGAGCAACCTCAAATGCATATTGTTAAGTCATAAGAGCCAACTGAAAAGACTACATACTGTAGGATTCCAACTCTGTGACATTCTGGAAAAAGCAAATTAATGAAAAGATATAAACATCTGTGGTTGCCAGGTGTCTGCAGGGAGATAGGAAGGGATAAATAGGTGGAAGGGTCCCCAAATGGAAAAACAAAACAAAAACAAAACAAAACAAAAAACAAAATAAAAAAAACTGCTCTCTCACTCTAATGGGAAAAAAAAATCAGCCTTGTTCTAAGGCTCTTTGTCTCCCATTTAAATATGCTGGTAGCTCTTTGTCTGAACATGACCCTTTCTAATAGGACCCTTTCTTAATTTATAATTCCCATGCTTTCCTAATTGGTCATTCTTCTGCAGAGTATCAGTTTCAAAGTTCAAAGCCCACCTGGTGCCCCCCTCTTCCTCTTCCCTTTATCTTGTAACATTTCTCTATCCTCTGTGAATATACATATATGTAATACCTTAATCAATAAAGAAAAAATTATATATATATATATATATATATATATATATATATATATATATATATATATATGTCTTCCTTTTCTATGCCCCCCCCCCATCTCCTAGGTGCCTGTCCTGTCTCTAAAATTCTTTTGACTGGGAATTTCACTACCATTCAATTTATATATTTAGTAAAAAGTCAGGATATCCTGAAGGACTTGACAATATTTTAAAGCTCCTACTAAATATGTTGCCTGTAGATAGTTGAAGTCCTAGCTATATTTGGAAGTTCCCACCAATGTCCTTTTGAATTGGTTATGTTTGTAAATTTCTATATTTTATGTTGACATTCTTTTTTATTATTTTGTTTTGTTTATAGTTGACATGTAATATTATATTAGTTTCAGGTATAAAACATAGTGATTAGACACTTATATAACTTATATACAAAGTGATCACCCCAATAGTTAAGTTTAATACCCATCTAACACCATAGAGTTATTACAATATTAATGACTATACTCTTTATGCTGTACTTTATATCCCCATGACTCTATTTATACATAGCAATTTGTACTTCTTTTTTAAAAATATTTCTTATTGAAAATATTACATATGTCGCATTTTTCCCCCATTGACCCCTTCTAGCTTGCCCCCGCTCCCCAAATTTTTACTTCATAATCCACTCACCTTTTTTACCTATCCCAACAATCCCTCTCCCATCTGGCAATCATCAATTTGTTCTCTGTACATATGAGATTGTTTCTGTTCTTTTTGGGTTTTGTTGTTGTTTTTGTTTTTTAGAGTCCACATACTGTATAAATGAAATCATATGGTATTTGTCTTTCTCTGTCTGACATTTCACTCAGCACTATATCTTCTATGTCTATCTATGTTGCTGCCAAGTGGCAATATTTTGTTATATTTTACGGCCAAGTAATATTCCATTTTATATTTTGACCACATCTTCTTAATCCATTGGTTTACTGATGGACACTTAGGCTGCTTCCATATCTTGGGTATCGTAAATATTATTGCAATGAACACAGGACTGCATGTGTTTTTTGAAATAGTGGTTTTAATTTCTTCTGTTACATACACAGAGGTGGAATTGATGGGTCATATGGTAATTCTTAATTTTTTTAGGAAACTCCATATTGTTTTCCATAGTTGGCTGCACCAATTTGCAGTCCCAACAACAAGGTATAAGAGTACCCTTTTTTCCACATCCTCCCCAACACTTATTTGTGGATTATTAATAGAAATGTAAATGTATGATTTATATTTCACTAATAATTAGCAATGTTGTACATTTTTCATATGTGTATGTGCCACCTATGTATTTTTTTTCAGAACTGGGACAAATAACCCTAAAATTTATGTGGAACCACAAAAGATTCCAAAGAGCCAAAGTTATCTTGACAAAGAATAACAAAGTTGGAGATATCATGCTATCCGACTTCAAACTATACTACAATACTATAGTAATAAAAAAAGCATGGTAATGTGATAAAAAATAGACATACATATTAATGGAACAGAATAGAGAGCTTAGAAATAAACCCACACCTTATATGGTCAATTAATATTTGACAAAAGAGGTAAGAATATATAATGGGGTAAGGACAGTCTCTTCAATAAATGGTGTTGGTTGGCCAGTGTGGCTCAGTTGGTTGGAACCATGCACCAGAAGGTTACGTGTTTGATTCCTGGTAAGGACACATAACCTAGGTTGCGTGTTCTATCTGAGGTTGGGGAACTTACAGGGACAACCTATAAATGTGTCTCTCTGACATTGATGTTTCTCTCTCTCTCTTTCCCCCTCTCTAAATAAAAATCAATTTAAAATATTTTTAATGGTGTTGGGAAAATTAGACAGATACATGCAGAAAAATGAAATTGGATCACTTTTTATGTTGGCATTTTTATTGAATTATCTAAGGCATTTTTATGTCATAGTGTTAATACTATTTTTACTAAGATTTTAACAATTCTTCTCCAATTCTTTGCCACTTAAGTTTTCTCTGTGTGTGTGGTTTTTTTTTTATTTTATTTTTACTTTCCTGTGTACAATGGCAAATGAAAAGATGGACCTTGGAATTCACTCTTGTAGACCTCTTTTGATTATTATCAATTTATTAACTCAAATTTATCTAAGCTTTGTAACTCTATTAAAATATCATAGTCGTTTTTTCTCTCTTTAATAGTGCAGTATGATTTAATATTATTTTATTTTATTTTACTTTTCTTTAGACTATCCTAACTCCTGTGTTTGTATCAGAGATATCATAAATCTCTTAGGCAACTTCATTTTTATTAAATATTAGCTGATTCTACTGTTTTCTCAATTTAGTTTGTTAATCTCTCTCCACTTTGTTTCAAACATAGTTCTGACCATGATTTGGTCTTTTACTCACTCTGCACCCCAAGAAATGTAGGGTGATTTAACAAGCTGATAAAAAGGAGAAGAATAACTTAGTTTCAAATTATTTTCTGCCTGGAATTTTACTACTTTTCCAGAGTAGTCTTTTTTAATTTATTTTATTATTTCAGAGAGACGAAGGGAGCGGGAGGAGGGTAGAAACATCAATGATGAGAGAGAATCATCAATTGACTGCCTCCTGCATGCCCCCCACCGAGGATCAAGTCCACAACATGGGCATGTGCCCTGACTGGAAATCAAACCATGACCCCTTGGTTCATGGGTTGAGACTCAATCACTAAACCACACTGGCCGGGCAGAGTAGTCCTTTTTTAATACATATCAAGAGTTTCCTCATCCAGTACTGTCTGCCATTCATTGGGTAAATCTCTTTAATTTTCTTAACATTTAAAATTATAGTGTGTTTTTTTTTTTCTGTATAAAAGTATAGCAATAGTCATTTGAACAGTGCTTTCTTTCTTCTCATTATACTATATACCATATAGAGTGAGCATCTTTTCTATGCCTTGGCAAATTGTCATACTTCTTTCCATATTTGGATCAGCTTCTGAAATTTTATCCTTTGTGCTTTCAATGGCGTGAATTATCTCTGAGATTTCTTTTAATGCAAAGTTTTTCACCTGCATCGTTTCCTCTGAAACACGGTCATTCTTTATGGCACAAGCACTTTCCTCACTTAAGACTATATGTTTGTCTTCACTAAGTTCCTCTAGCTGTATGCCTACAACTACTTCTTAAATGGAGACAGTGTTAACATTCCCATGGTCATCTACATCTTGTATAACTCCATTTACATTCCATTCAAATCCTGCAAAGTTTTTGCACATTAAAGTAGTTTTTCACACTACTGTGCAAAGCCAAGACTGCCTCTAATCCTTGGATTCTGGGTGCAAATTTCACAGTACCATTTTTACCTGAGCTTGCAGCTTCAGAAGAAAGCTTAAGGTTAATCAATTCATTCAGACTCCTGATATGATAAAACCAGCCTTTACTAGCAGTAAAATGTGGTGTGTGTGTGTTTTTTTCAGTCTCCTTGTGATTGCCATTTCCTTCAATGCAGCAATTAACTTTGATACTTTGACCTGAATGTTAGCCAAACTGATTGGAATTTATTTTTTATTACAGCCCTCAATCCAAAGTAGAAGTAAATGTCCCATTTCAACCATAAGTGGCTTATTCTCAATGCAACTTAAACTAAAAGATGTCAAAACAACATTACTTTGTTTTTATATAGGCTTTTAAAATATGGTTCATACTGTTGCTTCATGTAAGCCTAGGTCTCATCCTATCTTCGCTTAGCTGTCACCATTTTAGCTGTCATCATTTTCAAATGTAACAACATCCAATTCCACTTCCAGTGTTACCACTTTTTGATTCTTTGTTGCTGTCATCTATGTTGACCAATTCCCTCATTTGATTATCCATTTTTGTAAAATGTTGCATAGGTTTATCACTGGGATACAAGAAGGCTGCACAACTACTTTTTACTGTATGTGTGTGCACTAGTAAATTTCAGTGACCAGTCACTAACAAATTTTGAAAGAAGTGATACAATTGGTTACTGATCATGATGCACATCTTTTATTTGCATAATGATTTGTGGAATGAAGAGCTAACAACAAAATTTATATAATGATTCACAGTTAATATTGTAATAACTGAAATTTCAACCAAGTTGTTGGAGGACAGGTGTTATTAAATGATGAAAATATATTCATGCATGTTGATATGGTAAAAATTAAGTACTACCTGTATCTGTATACATTTTAGAATTCTTGATCAGATAAATCAGACAAATGTTTTCTCAGAAAAACACCCTTTAATTTTATTTTTCCTCTACATATTTCAAGTCATCTTCTAAGAACCAGGAAGCCTTTTGTGACACCATCAAGAATGTAATTCCTTGAGCTGAGTCTTTTTGGTTGGAATCAGGACAAGTAAACAAAAAGGGAGAAAAGAACCATTCTTGTTTGTAAATGTAATCATTCTTGTGAGCTTATTTCCTTCTTAATTCCTGCATTGTGGCAAAGGTTTTGGAGAAAATGATTCCTTGAATTAAACATTGACATATTTTTATATTAGACTCTCATTCAAGCTCCTCTGGGTCACATACCTACAGCCAACCATCTAAACAACATTATCTTTGCATCAGGAAACTTGGTCCTACCTTATCTTTGGATCAGGGAACTTGGTCCTGCCTCTCTGAATCCCATTCTCACACTTGGCCTCACAAGAAGTGCGATGGTACCATATTTAACTAAAGCAGATGAGAACAGCAGGAAAATGAGCCCATTACAGCAAAATCCCTTAACTACCTTCAAACAGAGAGGCTAAATCTCTCTAATTCTGAAATTCAGTAGGACATCCTTCCATATTTTATGCTTAAGTTCATCCACAACTTTGAGATTTATCAGCTATAAAGGGTGATGTTTGGGTTATTAAACACCAATGTCAGCATTTCTCAATTTGTTCAGTTGGACAGAGGAATATACGTGGAATTTATGGGGGCCTAACCAAGACTCATCTGAAATGTCTCCCTGATGAAACAAAACAAAATTTTCTAAGAAATATATTTCTCTTACATGTTTAAGTAAAATCATAGATGTCTCTTGCTTTTCTCAAAATTTAATATTAGATTAATGAAGGGAGCATCCAAGAAATCCAATATTTTCCTTGGTAGCATTGATAAATTATCTGATGTTCTATATCTGGTGGTAAGTGTTATTAACAGACAAGAGCTGGTGAAGATTTACTTAGCAATTGCTGAAGAGCTCCTTATAACTTGGGTCAGTGGTTCTCAACCTTTCTAATGCCACGACCCTTTAATACAGTTCCTCATGTTGTGGTGACCCACAACCATAAAATTATGTTTGTTGCTACTTCATAACTGTAATTTTGATACTGTTATGAATCATAATGTAAATATCTGTGTTTTCCGATGGTCTTAGGTGACCCTGCTAGGGATTCTCAACCTGTGGGTCACTAGAATTTTATGGTTGGTGGTCACCACAACATGAGGAACTGTATTAAAGGGTCACAGCATTAAAAAGGTTGAGAACCACTGACCTGGATCATGACACTGGATGACTGTTTAAGATTTTACTCTAACATGCTGATTTAATTCACAATCCTTTCCCCCCTGTTTATTTATTTATTCATTGTCCAAAGTTTTACATATGTCTACTTTTTCCCCAATTGACCCTCCCCACCTCCAGCCATTCCCACCCAGGGAAAGCCTTAACCACCCCAGTATCTGTGTCCATTGGTCATGCTAATATGCATGCATACAAGTCCTTTGGATGCTCTCTAGACACCATCTCCTGGCATTTGTCTCTGGATCTATTCTTGTTCATCAAATTATGTTGATCATTATATCCCACACTAGAGGCCCGGTGCATGAAATTTGTGCACCGGGGGGGGCGGTGTCCGTCAGCCCAGCCTGCACCCTCTCCAATCTGGGACCCCTACCTGGATCGGGCCTAAATGGGCAGTCGGACATCCCTCTCACAATCCAGGACTGCTGGCTCCCAACTGCTCACCTGCCTGCTTTCCTGATTGCCCCTAACCATTTCTGTCTGCCAGCCTGATCACCACCTAACCACTCCCCTGTCAGCCTAATTGATGCCTAACTGCTCCCCTGCCAGCCTGTTTGCCCCTAACTGCCCTCCCCTGCAGGCCTGGTCTCCCCCAACTCTCTCCCTTACAGGCCTGGTTGCCCCCAACTTCTCTCCTCTGCCAGCCTGGTTGCCTCTAACTTCCCTCCCCTGCAGGCTTGATTACCCCCAAATGCCCTCCCTTGCAGGCTTGGTCCCTCCCACCTGCTCTCACCTGCTGGCCATCTTGTGGCAGCCATCTTGTGCCCACATGGGGAAAGTCATCTTTGATGACATAGGGGCAGCCATTTTGTGTTGGAGTGATGGTCAATTCGCATATTGTTCTTTTATTACATATGAAGATTAGATAGGATAGAGGCCTGGTGCACGGGTGGGAGCTGGCTGGTTTTCCCTGAAGGGTGTCCAGGATCAGGGTGGGGTTTCCCTTGGGGTGTGGGGCAGCCTGGATGAGGGGCCTGTGGTGATTTGCAGGCTGGCCAAGCCCCCCGGCCACCCAAGTAGAGGCCCTGGTATCTGGGATTTATTTATCTTCTATAATTGAAACTTTGTAGCCTTGAGTGGAGCCAAGCCTTCTGCTTGCTCTGTGGCTGCAGCCATTTTTGTTGGGATTTATTTATCTTCTATAATTGAAACTTTGTAGCCTTAAGTGGAGGCTAAGGCAGGCCAGGGCAGGCGGGAAGCTTAGCTTCCTCCATTGCCGGGGAAACCCAAGCCTCCTGCTCTCTCTGTGGCCACAGAGCCATCTTGGTTGGGTTAATTTGCATACTTGCTCCTGATGGGCTGGTGGGCGTGGCTTGTGGGTGTAGCAGAGGTACAGTCAATTTGCATATTACTCTTTTATTAGATAGGATATGAGTGAGATCATATTATATTTATGTTTCTCCGACTGGCTTATTTCACTTAGCATAATACTCTCAAGTTCCATCCATCTTGTTACAAATGGTAAAAGTTCCTTCTTTTTTATAGCAGCATAGTATTCCAATGTGAAGATGTACCAGATTTTTTTAATCCACTCATCTTATGATGGGCACTTAGGTTGTTTCCAAATCTTAGCTTTTGCCAATTGTGCAGCTATGAACATAGGGGTGCATATATACTTTCTGATTGGTGTTTCTGATTTCTTGGGATATAGCCCAAGAAGTGGGATTACTGGGTCAAATGGGAGTTCCATTTTTAACTTTTTGAGGAAAGTCCATACTGTCTTCCAAAGTGGCTGCACTAGTCTACATTCCCACCATCACTGCACTAGAGTACCTTTTTCTCCACATTCTCACCAGCATTTTTTGTTTGTTGATTTGTTGATGATAGCCATTCTGACAGATGTGAGATGATATCTCATTGTTGTTTTGATGTGCATCTCTCAGATAATTAGTGACTTTGAGTATGTTTTCATATGTCTCATTGCCTTCTTTATGTCCTCCTTCAAAAATTATCTATTTAGGTCCATTGCCCATTTTTTGATTTGGTTATTTATCTTTCTTTTGTTAAGTTGTATGAGTTCCCTGTAAATGTTGGAGATTAAACCTTTATTGGTGATAAAATTGGCAAATATGTTCTCCCATGCAGTGTGCTTTCTTATTGTTTTGTTGATGGTTTCCTTTGCTGTGCAGAAGTTTTTATTTTGATGTAGTCCCATTTGTTTTTTTTTTTTCTCCTTAGTTTCCACTGCCCTGGGAGCTGTGTCGGTAAAGATATTGTTAGGACATATGTCTGCTATTATGCTGCCTATGGAGTATTCTAACATTTTTATGATTTCCTGTCTTACATTTAAGTCCTTTAACCATTTTGAGTTGGATTTTGTGTATGGTATAAGTTGTTGATCTAGTTTCATTTTTTTGCATGTATCTGACCAATTTCCCAGCAACATTTATTGAAGAGATTGTCTTGACTTCATTGTATGCTCTTGCCTACTTTGTCAAATATTAATTGAGCATAATGGCTTGGGTTGATTTATGAGTTCTCTGTTCTGTTCCATTAGTCTATATGTCTGTTCTTGTGCCAGTACCAGGCAGTTTTGAGAACTGTATTTTGTAATATATCTTGATATCTAGTATTGTAATCCCTCCAAATTTGTTCTTTTTTTTCAGGATTGCTATGGCTATTTGGGGTCTTTTTATTATTCATGATGAAATTTTGGGGAGTCTTTTCTAGGTCTGTGAGATATGCTATTGGTATTTTAATGGGGATTGCATTGAATCTATAAATTGCTTTGTGTAGTACGGACATTTTAATGATGTTAATTCTACCAACTCATGAATATGTGATGTTCTTCTATTTACTTATGTCTCCCTCTATCTCTTTTTTCAACGTCCTGTAGTTTTCTGAGTACAAGGCTTTACCTCCTTGGTTAAGTTTTTTCCTAGGTATCATAATGTTTTTTGGTGCAATGGTAAATGGGATTGATTTTCTTTTTTTAGTTTCTCTTTCTGTGCATTCTTTATTGGTGTATAAAAAAATCCATAGATTTTTGGATGTTAATTTTGTATCCTGCTACTTTGCCAAATCATTTATTAAGTCTAGTAGTTTTTTGATGGAGTCTTTGGGGTTTTCTATGTACAGAATCATGTCATCTGTGAATAAGGACAGTTTTACTTCTTTCCCAAATTGGATGCTTTTTATGTCTTCTTCTTGTCTGATTGTTATGGCTAGCACTTCCAATACTACACTGAGTGGCCAGATTATTATGATCTCTGAACGCATAATAATCTGGCCACTCAGTATGTGTGTGTATGTGTGTGTGTGTGTGTGTGTGTGTGTGTGTGTGTGTGTGTGTGTGTGTGTATATATATATATATATATATATATACATATATATATATATATATATATTAGAGGCCTGGTGCATGAATTTGTGAATGGGTGGGGGGATCCGGCCAGCCTGGCCATGGGGAGGGGACATGGGCGGTTGGCCGGCCTGCCTGCTGGTCAAACTCCTGGTTGAGGGGACAATTTACATATTAGCCTTTTATTATATAGGATATACACTGAGTGGCCAGATTATTATGTGTTCTGAGATCATAATAATCTGTCCACTCAGTGTATATATAACAGGAGTGATGAAAGTGGGCATCCCTGTCTTGTTATAATTTATAGGGGAAATGGATTTGGATATTGCCTATTGAGTACGATGTTGGCTATAGCTTTGTCATATAAGGCTTTTATTATGTTGAGGTATGATCCATATGTTCCCACTTTCCTAAGAGTTTTTATAACGAAAGTTTGTTGGATTTTGTCAAATGATTTTTCTGCATCAATTGATACAATTTATGTGATTTTTCTTTCTCTCGTTTTGTTTATGTGATGTATCACATTTATGGATTTGCGGATAATATACCATCCTTGCATCGCCGAAATATATCCCACTTGGTCATGGTGTATGATCATTCTAATGTAATACTGGATCTGATTTGCTAGAATTTAGTTGAGGATTTTAGCATCTATGTTCATCAAAGATATTGGCCTGAAGTTTTCTTTCTTTGTAGTATCTTTATCTGGTTTTGGAATTAGGGTAATGCTGGCTTCATAGAAAGAGCTTGGAACTGTGTCATCCTCTTGAATTTTTTTTGAAATAGTCTGAGGAGGATAGGTTTTAATTCTTCTTTGAATGCTTGGTAGAATTCCCCTCTAAACCCATGAGGTCCAGGGCTTTTGCTTGCTGGAAGATTTTTGATTACTGTTTCAATTTCTTCCATAGTTATTGGCCTATTCAGGATTTTTTATTCTTCTTGATTGAGTTTTGGAAGCTTATATTTTTCAAAGAATATGTCCATTTTGTCTAGGTTGTCCAGTTTGTTGGAATAGAGTTGTTCATAGTATTTATCATAATCCTCTGTATTTCTGTGGGATTGGTTGTTACTGCACCTCTTTCATTTCTGATTTTGTTTATTTGGATCCTCTCTCTTTGCTTCTTGTTGAGCCTGGCTAGAGGTTCATCAATCTTGTTTATCCTTTCAAAGAACCAGCTGTTGGTTTTATTAATCTTTTGTAATTTTTTTTTAATTGTTTATTTTTGGACTCTGTGTTGTTTATATTCACTCTCATCTTTATTATTTCCTTCCTTCAGCTTACTTTGGGCTTTTCTTGTTGCTCTCTAACTCTCTGAGTTGTAGGGTTAGAAAATTTATTAGCATTTTTTCTTCTTTTTTGAGTTAGGCCTGTAGAGCTATTAACTTCCATCTCAGGACTATGTTCAGTGTGTCCCATAGATTTAGGATTGTTGTGTTTTCATTTCATTTGTTACCAGGATACTTTTTATTTCTTCTTTGATCTCTTTAATACCCCAATCATTGTTTATTAGCATGCTATTTAGCCTCCAAATGTTTGATTATTTTTATTGTTCTTATTGTAGTTGATTTCTAATTGTATGCCATTGTGATCTGAGAAGATGCTTGATATGATTTCTATCTTCTTGAAATTGAAGAGACTTTGCCTGTGTCCCAATATTGGTCTATCTTTGAAAATGTCCCATGTGCACTTGAGAAGAATATACATTCTGTAGCGTTGGGGTGAAATGTTCTGTACATGTCAATTAATTCCATCTGATCTAGTGAGTCATTTAGAATTGCTGTTTCTTTGCTGATTTTTTGCCTAGAGGATTTATCCAGTGATTTCAGTGGTGTATTAAAGACCCCTACTATGATTGTATTTTTGTCAATCTCTCCCTTGATATCTTCCAGGATTTTTTTATGTATTTGGGTGGTCCTGCATTGGGAGCATATATGTTTATTAGGGTTATATCCTCTTGTTGTATCGATCCCATTAGTATTATGAAGTGGCCTTCCTTTTCTCCTGTTATGGCCTTCACTTTCTGAGGTCTAATTTGTCACATAGAAGTATTGCTACCCTGGTTGTTGTTGTTTTTTTCATTTCCATTCAGCTGAAAAAAATTTTTTCCATCCCTTCACTATCAGTCTGTGTTTGTTCTGAGGTGGGTCTTTTGTAGAGAGCAGATATATGGGTCATGTTTCTTATCCATTCAGCTACCCTATGTCTTTTGATTGAGCACTTAATCCATTTACAATTAAGTTTATTATTGATAGGTACTTGTTTGTCGCCAGTGTTTCTTCTTCCCTTCCTCTTTCTTCCTTCCTTCCTTTCTTTCTTTCTTTCTTTCTTTCTTTCTTTCTTTCTTTCTTTCTTTCTTTCTTTCTTTCTTTCTTTCTTTCTTTCTTTCTTTCTTTCTTTCTTCTTTCTTTCTTCTTTCTTTCTTTTCAGCAGTCCCTTTAGCATTGCTTGCATTGCAGGTTTGGGGGTAATAAACTCCCTTATCCCTTTTTTGTCTGTGAAGCTCCTGATTTCACCTTCAATTTTGAATGATAGCCTTGCTGGGTATAGTATTCTTAGATTTATTCCCTTGCTTTGCATCACTTTGCATATTTCATCCTATTCCCTTCTGGCCTGATGTGTTTCTGTGAGAAATCAGTTGATATTCTAGTGGGAGATCCCTTGTAGGTAACTTTCTGTCTCTCTCTGGCAGCCTTTAAGATTCTCACTTGTCGTTGGTGTTCACCAATTTAATTATGATGTGTCTTGGTGTTGTTCTTTTTCGGTTCATCTTGTGTGGAACTCTGAGCTTCTTGGACTTGTGTGAATTTTTTCTTCCCGATATCAGGGAAGTTTTCTGTCATTATTTTTTCAAACAGGTTTTCTATTTCTTGTTCAGTTTTCTCTCCTTCTGGCACTCGTATTATGTGGATGTTGTTACATTTTGTGTTGTTACAAAGCTCACTTAGGTTCTCCTCCTGCTTCTTAAGTTTCTTTTTTCCAGTTGCTGCTCTGCTTGGGTATTTTTTCCTACCTTGTCTTCTTGCTCGCTAATGAATTTCTCAGCTTCTTCCAGTCTACTGTTGATGCATTCTATTGTGTTCTTCATTGGAGCTATGTCATTCTTCATTTCTCCTTGGTTCTTCTGCATTTCCTCTTGATTCTGACTCATGCTGTTGAATTTGTCTTCCATCCTTTTCAGCATCCTTATGACCATTGCTCGGAATTCTTTCTCTGACAAATTTCTTGCCTCCATTTTATGTACTTCCATTTCTGGTGAATCCTCCTTTTCTTTTGCATGGGGGCTGTTTCTTTGTCTCCTCATTTTCACTCCTCTCAGGGTGTCTGGTTATGTGGCTCACTCTCTATTACATTGACCAAAAGACACAAAATATAATTGACAAGACACGACAAAGAGGTAACAAAACAAGAATGTATTCAGAACACCGATAACCCCAAATAAAGATGACCACTAGAGAAAAGATAATTAGAGGAGAGAAAAGAGTGGAAAAATGATATTTAGAAAAGGAAAAAAAATAAGAGAGGAAAAAAAAGAATGGGAAAAATATACATATATGGGGAGAAAACTCCACAAAACCAATAACTAAACCATAAAATGCAAACAACAGACACCCAGAAAAAAAGGAGGGGAGCGGAATCTGAAGAGGCAGAGCTTATTTCCAGAAAGTAAGGTAAAGGAATTGAATGAATGGGGGAATGTCCATAATTCAATATAGTGGAGGTAAAAAGAGAATGAGTGTAAAGAAAAGTAAAAAAACAAAATACTCAATAAAATATTAAAAATATAATTATTAAAAATAATTAAAAACACATATATATAAAGTTTATAAATATGTAAATTTTTAAAAATCCACTTTATTTCATCTATCTACCTATATATTCATCTATTTTTGGAAAAGGAGAATAAAATAGAGAGCAGATAAGCCTGAGTTTGGTGAGTGAAATTAATTAAGCTATTAGTAGAAGAAGAGAACAAGCAAGGTTAGGAAAAAATAAAAGTATAAAATAAAATAAATAGCAAACAATCCAACAAATAATAACAAGAAGAAGAAAAATTGGCTAGAAAGAGAAAAGGAAGGGTGCACCGAATTGTAGAAGAGTAGAGGAAATTAGATATATGAGTAAGCCAAGAGAGACTACTATAATAGTAATGTGTCAATAAAGCAGATAAAGAAGATCAATTTTTAACAAGGAGTAAAAAGAAAGGAGAGAGAAAAATTAAAGCAGAAACAAGAGAAGAGAAACAGGATGAAAAAGGGAGAAGTGAGGAAGAAAGGGTTGGCATAAAAGAAAAGGATGCGATAGAATAAAATAATGACAAAAAATAAAAATAGAATGTAGAACACTAATCCAAAAAAATAAAAATGAATAAATTAAATTAAAAAATGAAAGGTTAAAAAACAATAATCATAATAATAAATAAAAATAATAAAACAAAAATTTTTTTAGTTTTTTAAGTAAAAGATAAAAAATAAAAAAGTGAAGTAGTGAAGTTTGTTCACTTCAGCTGAGTTTTAATGTCCCATGGGGGCTGGTTTAAGACCCCTCTCTACTGTTCTGCCTGCCATGTCTGTTTCCTGTTAGGTAGTCAGCACCATGTTGAAGTTCCCTGTGATCCACTGCCCCTCTGTGTCAGACACCACAGCATTGGTTTCAGGTAGGTGGGATCAATCTGCCCACTTTGTTTTTTGGCATGCTTTTAGTCGTATTTACACAAGCATCTATTTCTGACATGACCTCTAGGTGGTGGTGTTTCTGTATTGGTTTCTGGGACCACATGGCCCTTCAACCCAGTTTCTGAGGGATCCCTGGAGATATTTAGCATATCTGTTTTTATGTGGAGCTCAAGGCTGGGTGCTGCTGCACTGCTAGGAGCGGCCCGGTCTTCAGGAGAAAAATGTCTGTTCAGGGTTGGAGGGATGGGACTGTCCCAGAGCTGCCTTCCTGATCGTCTCTCCCTTTTTTGCCACAGCTTCCGCAAAATCACCTTCCCCTGAATTGCAGCCTTGGTGAGTGTTTGTAATTGAAAGATCCTATGCACTGGGTAAAGTAAAAGCACGAAAATTATAAAGACAGAGCAACCACACCGCTGCATGTCTCTCTCACCCCGGCACTGCGTGGCCTATGCAAAACTTCAGGCTGCCTTTCTGGGCACAACTTCCCATGTCTGTTGGCTTAGATCTAGAGTCCCCTGCTTCCATTAGCACCATGGACCCCCTTCCACAGTCAAGCACTACATGTGTCCCCAAGGGACAGGGACTTGGTGCAGTGTAGCCTCCCTCTGAAACTCTAGTCCCGGCTGCATACATTTCTCCCTCCAGCCCAGATCCCTGATCCCACCTCTCTCCAGGTGACTTCTGATCTTCCTGCCCACGGATTGTCTCACTAGCTGTGTTTAATTTGCCAATTCTAGGTGGATGTTATTCGATTCATCTGTTTGTTCTATCTGCTCTGTGAGCAGGCGAAGGACCCATCTACCTATTCAGCCACCATTTTGTCTCCCCCTGGACAAACTTTTTAGGAGCCCACAGCTGGGGAGGCTAGAGTCTTCGTGTTTGTGGGTTCCCAGCCAAGGTAGCTGGTCCCTGGGCGTTGTGGCTGTAGGGTCCCGGTGGTGTCCGAGGTCTCTCCGAGTACAGGTGAGGCTGGTTGACTGAACACAGCCACTCTCCCCTTCAAGATGGGGCGGTCTCTGTGACAGAACCAGCTGACCCAGGAGAGATTTCAGTGGTGGTAGAGGCTGCTGGCTATGGGAGCCTGGTCCACCAGTCCCCATCAGTCCTGCGAAATATAACTGTCCCTCACTTACACATATACACATGCCCCACATATCCACACACTCCCCTTTCATTCTCTCACTCACTCACATTCTCTTTTTCACTGCCATTCTGTTGGCCACCATCTGGATCTCACCAATTTATTTTTAAAAATAGAAACAAAAGGAAATAAAACAATAGAAATAAAAATAGTCCCACACAATGAATTAGATGGCATTAATCAGTATATATGAGCACTACATAGCTTGGCTCAGTGGATAGAGCATCATCCTGCAGACTGAAGGGTCCCTCATTCCATTCTGGTCAAGGGCACATGCCCGGATTGCAGGCTCAATCCCCAGTAGGGAGAGTGCAGGAGGCAGTCAATTAATGATTCCCTTTCATCATTGATGTTGCCTTTTTAAACAACTTCTTAATTGTTTAAAGAATTACATATGTCTCCTTTTCTCTCCAGTAACCTCTCCTAGACCTTTCCTATCCCTCAGCACATGTCATCACACCCCTACTGTCTGTGTCCATGGGTTATGCTAATATGCATACATACAAGTCCTTTGGTTGATCTCTTACTCCCCCCGCCCCCGACCACCCTTGCCTTCCCTCTGAGGTTTGACAGTCTATTTGAGGCTTCTCTGTCTCTGGATCTATTTTCGTTCATCAGTTTTTGTTGTTCATTATAGTCCACAATTGGGCGAGATTGTGTGATATTTATCTTTCTCCAAGTGGCTTATTTCACTTAGCATAATGAGATCCATGTCCATCCATGCTGTTGCAAATGGTAAGAGTTCTTTCTTTTTTACAGCAGCATAGTATTCCATTGTGTAGATGTACCACAGTTTTTTAATCCACTCATCTGCTGAGGGGCACTTAGGCTGTTTCCAAATCTTAGCTATTGTAAGTTGTGCTACTATTAACATAGGGGTGCATATATCTTTTCTGACTGGTGTTTCTGATTCCTTGGGATATATTCCCATAAGTGGGATTACTGGGCCAAATGGGCGTTCCAGTTTAAAATTTTTGAGGAAATTCCATTCTGTTTTCCACAGTGGTTGCACCAGTCTGCATTCCCACCAGTAGTGCACGAATTGGATTTGAATCTCTCAGATGATTAGTGATGTTGAGCATGTTTTCATATGTCTCCTGGCCTTCTGTACATCCTCTTTTGAAAAGTGTCTATTTAGGTCCTTTGCCAAATTTTTTATTGGATTGTTTATCTTCCATTTGTTAAGATGTATGAGTTCAAAAACTACTACCTATACATATAAAGAGGTAATATGCTAATTTGTCCACTAAGGTGTCCCAATCACGACCAGTCTGTGAGTGGGAATGGGGACAGGGACTTCTGCCCCCAGAGCTAACTTCAAGATGCTTGCTTGTGTACCCCACTCCCCAACCTCTGAGGTGAAGCTGCCTGCCTACATCCCCAGCTAGGGACGTGACAGCTGATGTGACCCTGTGGGGAGGGGTGGCTGGGCTTGACGGGGACCTCAGGCTATGTCCCCCACCCTGCAGGTCTTGACAGGGGACCTCAGGCCACGACCCCTGCCTCAGAGCCAAGCTGGGGGACCTCAGGCTGTGCGCCCCCCCCATCTCCTGTCCCAGCAGCAGGCCAAGAGACCTCAGACCACACCCACTGCCACAGTGCTGGGCCAGGGGATTTGAGGCTGCACTTTCCACCAGGAGGGGCTTGACAGGGGTGGGACCAGCCGCATCTGGGTCTCACCCAATGGGGGTGGGGCCGGCCGGGTCTGGGTCTCCTGCGTTTTCAAAGTGCCTGTGATGGTGGGCGGGGACTTGACTCTAGGCCCCATGGCTTGCCCCAGACTCTGACAGGAGGGAGATTTTATATACATTTTACTAATTTTCTTTCATCTCTGACACTTCTATTATAGAGAAAGGGCAAATAGCAATATTAAAATATTTCTTCTAATTAATTCCCTTTTAATGTGCACGCATTTTGTGCACCTGGCCACTAGTACGTAATAAATTAATTTGGCAATATAGCAGGTTACAAAATTAACACCCAGAAATCTCTGGCTTTTTTAATACACCAATAATGAACTCACAGAAAGAGAAATAAACAACAACAAAAAAAAAACAGTCTCATTTCCCATTGCAACAACAACAAAATTAAGATACCTAGGAATAAACTTAATTAAGGAGGTAAAAGACCTGTACTTGGAAAACTACAGTACATTGAAAAAAAAGACAGAGGAAGGCAAAAACAAGTGGAAGAATATACCATGTTCATGGATTGGTAGAATTAACATCATTAAAATGTCCATACTATGCACAGCAATCTATAGATTCAATGCAATCCCCATTAAACTACCAAAGGCATATTTCAAACGCCTAGAACAAACTCTCCAATAATTCATATGGAATTTAAAAAGACCTCAAATAACCACAGCTATCTTGAGAAAGATGAACAAAGTTGGAGGGATTGCAATACCAGATATCAAGTTATTTCACAAAGCCACTGTTCTCAAAACTGCCTGGTACTGTCACAATAACAGACATATAGACCAATGGAACAGAACAGAGAACCCAGAAATAGACCCAAGCCATTATGCTCAATTAATATTTGACAAAGTAGGCAAGAGCATACAATGGAGTCAAGACAGTCTCTTCAGTAAATGGTGTTGGAAAAATTGGACAGATATATGCAAAATAATGAAACTAGACCAACAACTTACACCATACAAAAATAAACTGAAAATGAATAAGGGACTTAAAAGTAAGATGGAAACCATAAAAATCTTAGAAGAATCCATAGGCAGCAAAATAGCAGACATTTGTCATAGCAATATCTTTACTGATACAGCTCCTAGGACAATGAAAACTAAGGAGAATATAAACAATGGGACTACATCAAAATAAAAAGCTTCTGCACAGCAAAAAAAAAAAAAAAAACACAAAAGAAAACAAACAACAACAACAAAAAAAACCTATCAATAAAACAATAAGAAAGTCCACTTCATGGGAGAACATATTTGAATGTTATCTCCAATAAGGGTCTAATGTCCAAAATTTATAGGGAACTCATCATTGATGTTTCTAACTTTCCCTCCTTCCCCCTTCCTCTGTGAAATCAATTTAAAAAAGTATATATGAAAAATAACTAAGTAAAAATGGACTGAATTCTCCAATCACAAAGTGGCTGTATGGATAAATAAACAAGACCCAAATCTATGCTACGTTAAGAGACTCACATCAGCATTAAAAACACAAATAGGTTCAAAATAATGGGATATAAAAAGATATCCCATGCAAATGGAAACCAAAAGAAAGCTGGAATAGATATAATTATATCAGACAAAATAGACCTTAATCTAAGTCCAGTAACAAGAGATAGAGAAGGTCAATGTATAATAATAAAAGGGTCAATTCATAAAAAAGATATACTCATTGTAATTATAAATGGGTTAAAAAAGAAATCAAAAGGAATTTTTTTTAAATCTTGGAACAAAGGATAATGGAAACACAACACACCAAAACTGATAGGTTGCTACAAAATACGTTCTGTTAGGGAAGTTTATAGCAATAAATGGATAGAAGAAACATGGAAATATCTCAAACAACTTATCTTTATACCTCAAGAAACTATATAAAGAAAGACAAACTAAGCCCAAAGTTAGGAGAAGAAATGAAAAGCAAATATCAGAACAGAAAAAAAAAAAAAAAAAGAGTCCAGAAAAAAAAAGAAAAAATTAACCTAAGAGCTGTTATTTTAAAAAGATAAACAAGATTCAAAACCTTTAGTTAGACTAAAGATAAAAGAAATAAGACATATAAATAAAAGCAGAAATTAAAGAGAAGACATTGCAACTCATACTACAGAATACAAAGAATAATGAATTTTTATAAATAACTAGTGACCCGGTGCACAAAATTCGTGCACAGGGGGGGATAAGAGGGGAGGTGTCTCTCAGCCCAGCCTGAATCCTCTCCAATCTGAAACCCCTGTGGAATTGGGCCTGAACTGGCAGTTGGACAACCCCCTTGCAGTCCAAGACTGCTGGCTCCTAACCGCTCACCTGTCTGCCTTCTTGATCACCCCTAACCACTCTGCCTGCCAGCCTGATCACCCCCAACTGTCCTCCCCTCCTGGCCTGATCACCCCTAACTGCCTCTGCCTCAGCCCCACCACCATGGCTTTGTCTGGAAGGACTTCTGGAAGGTCTCATGGTCTAATTAGCATATTATCCTTTTATTAATATAGATAGGATATGACATACTGTCATAACTATAACACATGTACCAGTATTACTCTATGAGAATACATACTTCATGCAATAGGAAGGCATCTAATACATTACATTGTATATGTTGTAAGTAGTAGGAAATACTGTATTCATAGAAATAATATACACCCTGTGACTTCCCTTCCTGATTTGGGAATGGTTCCCCAGTTCTTTGAACGTTTCCTGGCCCCTAATGTATTTATTTTTTTGTCATTCAGTGTAACTTTATTTACTGTTTATCTCACATGATTTGAGGTCTTTAATTTCTAATCACCAAAGACTCAAAAGACTATTTTTTCCATGAAGTTTAACATTAACATTAGTGAATTCGTGTATTCATATGTTTTTATTGTAAACATCTGAATTATTCACATTGTCATGGATCCTGAACTCATAAGCATGGACCATGCACAGGTTGGCAGCAAGCCAGGAAGCCATTCTGCAAGCAAACAGATACTCTGCATAAGGAGAAAAGTCATAGCACAACATTTAATGTCCAACCTGAGTCACCTCAGAATGTTGCATATATTGACTTCTTAATTCATATAGTATCGGGAACTCAACTGCTTGGTTGGTGACAGGGTTGAGCTGGTTTCAGGAGGATTATTCCTGAAATAAGTGAGGAAAGTGGGGGCTCAATCTTTTCTTGGTTGCTTGCTCCCCCCCAGCACCTTCATCTTTCTTCTCATCCTCAGCTTCTTGGGCATATTCTTCTCCTTCACCTTCACCTTCACCTCCTTCTTCTTCCTCCTTTGCATCCTCAAATTCTTCCTTGGCACCTTCTTCCTCTTCCTCTCCTTCCTCTTCATCAGCCACTTTCTTTTCCTTCTCCTCCTCTTCAGCTTCTCCTTCAGAGGGGCGTTCATCCTTAGCTTCCTCGGCTTTTGCAGCCTTAATGGTCTCCTCCACCTCAATCTGCTCCTTCTGGACGTGGCTGGTGTATTAAGAAGGGAAGGAGTGAGTGAATATCAAGTAGGAGCTAGTCTGTAAACCACCTTAAGCAGATCGACCAAAGATCTGGGAACTCTGGGAGTAGCCACTGGCTATGCTTCCCACACTGGTGAAACTGAGCTGGGTCTCCTCACCTTCCAAGAGTTTCCTGTAAGCTGCAGTGTCAATGTCCAAAGCCACATTGAGGAGGTCCTGGTATTCTTTTAAATATCATGCTATTTCACTCTGTAGTTGTCAACTCATTTTCTAATTTGTTAATTGTGTCCTGCATAGCTCTAACATCAGAGTTCTGCTTATCCTCCAGCTCTTGCCTCTGCTTTCCCAGAGCTTAGTTCATGCTCCGGCATGCTTTGATCTCCAGGGTCTTGGCCTTGAGCAGGCGGTGGCTTTCAGACACCTCCTCCTTGGTGAACACCTTGTAGGTGTTCTTGGCAGTGCTCTCAGTCAGCATGGTGAAGCAGCTCTTGTACCATTCTTCTGCATTCTGCATGTCCTTAGCAGCCAGCTTCTCCTACTGGGCACTGATGTCCTTGAGCGCTGCAGAGAGGTCGGACTTGGAGAACATGTCCATCTTCACGGAGATCTGAGCATACTGGATCTGCACCTGCAGCTCAGCGATCTCCTCTTCATGCACCTTCTTCAGAAAGGCGATTTATTCAATCAGACTGTTGATGCGCTTTTCAAGCTCAGCGCCAGCAAGAGCCACCTCTTTTGCACCTTTTCCCCGCCTCTATCAGCCAGCCCTCTGCGTCATCATGGTTCAGCACCTCTTCCTGGTAGCATACCTGCAAGTTGCTCCCAGTCCATTCCAAGCCCTGGTGTCTGCTAACTGCCCACTGCCTTCTCCTCGCCAGGGACTGGGCACAGTGGGCTGGTGCACAGGCATCCCATTTTCATTAAAATGTTCAACCCCGGCCTGCTCCACCGGTGTCCACAAGTGGCCCGGGGGCAGACAGTGATCCCAGAGACCCTGGCCACCCCAGCCTACCCAGGGTCCAGATGGCTGCCTGGACACCGTGGGTGGTGTCAGGCGCTGCCCCGCTCCCCTCCCTTGCCCGGTTACCTATCACGGCCTCGACCCAGTGGGCGACATCAGGCTCTGCCTGTTTGGCCTGCCTGGTCCTCCATGGTGGACTGGGGACACTGCAGGTGGTGTCAGACACTGCTCACCAGGCCTGCCCTGTTACCAATGGCGGCCTGGACCCCGTGGGCTGCATCAGGTGCTGCTGGCCCGGCCTGCCTGGTGCCTGATGGTGGCGTGAACACTGCGGGTAGCATCAGGTGCTGCCCGCCAGGCCTGCCGGACCCCAATGGCTACCTGGACCCCACGGGTTGCATCAGGCACTGCCCGCCCAGCCTGCCTGGTCCCCTATGGCTGCCTGGATCCCACAGGCTGCATCAGGCGCTGCCCGCCTGGCCTGCCTGGTCCCTGATAGAGGCCTGGACACCGTGGGTGGACTCAGGCGCTGCCCACCAGGCCTGCCCGGTTACCAATGGCGGCCTGGACCCCGCAGGCAGCGTCAGGCTCTCCCCCCGCCCCCTCCCGCTTACCTATCAGCTCGACCTTGCAGACCATGTCAGGCGCTGCCCGCCTGGCCTTCCCAGTCCCAATGGTGGACTGGACCCCGAGGGTGGCATCAGGCACTGCCCGACTGACCTGGTCCCTGATGGTGGCATGGACACTGCAGGTGGCGTCAGGCGCTGCCCGCCCAGCCTTCCTGGTCTTCGATGGCGGCCTGGACAGCCCTGGCAGAGTCAGACCTCCCCCCGCCCCCGCCCGCTTAAGTATCAGCTCAACCCTGCAGATCATGTCAGGCGCTGCCCACCCAGACTGCCTTGTCCCCGATGGTGGCCTGGATCCGCAGGCAGAGTGAGGCGCTGCCTTCCAGGCTTGCTTGGTCCCCAGTGGCAGCCTGGACCCCGCAGGCGATGTCAGGCTCTCCACCCCCCGCCCCGCCCCCACCCGCTTACCTATCAGCTCCACCGTGCAGATGATGTCAGGCGCTGCCCTCCTGGCCTGCCCGGTCCCAGATGGCGGCCTGGACCCCTCGGGCAGTGTCAGGCGCTACTCGCCAGGCCTGCCCAGTTACCAATAGCTGCCTGGACATCGCTGGCAGAGTCAGGCCTGCCCAGTTACCAATAGCTGCCTGGACATCGCTGGCAGAGTCAGGCACTGTCCGCCAAGCTCTCCTGGTCCCTGATGGCAGCCTGGACACTACGGGTGGAGTCAGGCGCTGCCTGCCAGGCCTGCCCAGTTACCAATGGCCCTGGACCCCGCCCCCACCCCTCTTACCTATCAGTTCCACCCTGCAGACCATGTCAGGCACTGCCCGCTTGGTCCCTGATGGCGGCCTGTACACCACAGGAGGAGTCAGGCGCTGTCCGCCAAGCCTGCCTGGTCCAGGATGGTGGTGTCAGGTGCAGCCAGCCCCTCCTGCATATGCAAATTAGCCGCCATCTTAGTTGGGTTAATTTGCATACTCACTCTGATTGGCTGTGGATGGATCGAAGGTACGGTCAATTTACATGTTTGTCTATTATTAGGTAGGATTATGTGTAAAAAAATAGAATAACCTAGAAGAAATGGACAAATTCCTAGAAACATACTACCTACCATGATAATCACAAAGAATTAAAATCTGAGCAGACCAATAAGTATGGAGATTGAATTCTTAATCCAAAATTTCTAAACACAGCAAATCCTAGGATGAAATGGTTTGACTGGCAAATCCATCAAACATTTAAAGAAAAATCATTGCCAATCTTTCTCAAACTTTTCCAAATAGTTGAAGAAGAGCAAACACTTTGAAATTCATTCTACAAGTTCAGCATTACCCTGATACTAAAGTCAGATAAGGCCATTTTAAGAAAAGAAAACCATAGACTAAAATACCTAATAAATTTAGATGTTAAAATTCTCAACAAAATATTAACAAACTGAATTAAACAGTACATTAAAAGGATTGTACCATGATAAAGTGGGATTTATCCTTGGTGTGCAAGAATGGTACAACATATGCAACTCAATAAATGTGATGCACCACATTAGTAGAAAGAAATAATCATACGACACATCTTAATAGATACCCAAAAAAATATTTGATGAAATACAATAGCCGTTCATAATAAAAACACCCAACAATTTTGGTATAAAAGGAGCATACCTTAACATAATAAAGGACACCTATGACAACCCACAGTTAACATTATATTCAATGGTGAAGTTGAAAGTTTTCCTTTAAAGTCAGGAACAAGACAAGGGTACCCACTCTCACCATTCATTCTACATAGCACTTGGAGTCCTAGATGGAACAATGAGTCAAGACAAAGAGATAAAAGTCATCCAAATCAGAAAAAAATAAGTAAAATTGTTATTATTTACAGGTGACATGACATTATATTTAGAAAAGACTATACAATCTACTAAAAATATGTTAGAAAAGAAAAGTAATAAATACAAAAATATTTGAAAATAAGTTATTAAATTTTTGCAAATTTAATGGAAACCAAACAAAAATTTACAAATCCAAGTTTCACAATTAATACCAAGTAGATAAAATACAAATAAAATCATAGTTAGGTATACTGTAGTCAAAGTGGCAAAAGCCAAACAAAGTGAAACTCTTGAGAGCACCCAGTGAAAAATAACACATTGTATAATGGAAGAAAGCAATATGAATAGTGGCTGACTTTTCATAATAAGCTACACTATGACATCTTTAAAGTTCTGAAAAACAAAACCTATCAATCCAGAATCCTCTACTCACTGTGAATACCCTTCATGTATGTAGTCAAATAAAAACATTTTCAGATAAAGAATAACCAAGATAATTTATCACCAGTAGATCTGCTACATAATGACTATTTAAGGATGTTCATTGGTTGAAGATAATTAATAGAAGATGAAAATTTGAATCAATCTGAAGTAATGATGAGCAATGGATATGTTATATAAGAACACAAATGTAAAATAAAATACTACTCTTAGTGTCTTTAAGGCATCTATGATGATGGCTTAAAGCAAAAATGTGACACTATATCATGGGGGTTAGCTTTACATAAATATAATTATGCCCTAGAAAATGGGTGTAATCACAATAACAACATATATGGAAAAATATCAAATAAAACTGTACTGCTCAAGGTGTTTATATTTTATGTAAAGTGGTACAATATTAATTTTAAGTAGCTTATGATAAGTAAAAAAGGCATATTATAACTGCTAGAGTGACAGCTAAAAACTACAAAGTGATATAATAGAAAAGTCAAAAGAAAAATTAAAATAGAATACTACAAGGTGACTATCATATTCTATTCCATGATAAAAAGGGATTAATAGAGTTCCATCCTCACTATAAAAAAGAGTCAGAAAAATTTCATATTCATTACTATTTCCAATTCCATGGAGAGTTGAGGATAGAAAGCACACAAGTGTCCCAAAATCAAATGACAGACTGTCCACAAGGAGAAAGGAGAGGCAAATCTATGTTCATCTGGAATAAACAAAACCAGACATAAGTAAGAAAAGTTTAATGAGAATAGCTAAGAAATGTGTGACGGTCAAGTGAAAGCTGGAGAGACAATGTGAAGTCCCTAGAGTTCACAGAAATTGTAGGTGCATATGAAATCTTGCAGAGCCTTTATCCAATTCCATTGTGCAGTTACAGAAAAGATCAGAAAGTACCCTCTAAATGTTTATTGTGCAAATCTGGAGTAAGAAAACAGTAGCAGTGTAGGTTAGATTAGAAACTGTCCTGATACTTACAGTTGGTCTCCTGTTCAGAAAAAAAAAAAAGCCTTAATATCTGGGAGCATAAGAAACAATGACAAACTTAGGGCATATTAATTGTAGCCAGAGACGAAAAAAAAATGAAGGACACATCATCTAGAACCAGTAACACAGTGCATGCACAAGACTATTAATCAGAGAAATAGAGACCATACCAATTACCCTACACCTACTGCCTAACAAAGACACTTCAAATAACAAGTAACAACAGAAAACTGCTGGGAGAAAGAAAGGAGAGGAATTAAAGTGTAAAACAAAACAAAACAAATACATATATATATATATATATATATATATATATATATATATATATATATATATATATATATATATATATATATATATAAAACTCTCCCTGAGTCACAGCTCAAAAAAAAATACCTAAATTCAAAATCAAGCATACATTGCACTGGTGACCTCTCACTCTCACCACAGACCCAAGATATCTTTATAGGAATTTGAAACCTGTGACCCACTGAAGATACTCTTAACAACAACAAACCACAAACCCAGTTTAATTCCTAAGTACATTAATGCAAACATCCATACTAAAAAAATTCATGTACATTTTTAGTCATAACATTATTTAACTCAGTCTCTATTGTACTACACAACACAACTGTCTTTTAAAAATCTATATGTCCTAGGAAATATCAAGGAAAAAACATACTATAAAGACATGGGGAAGCCATTAGAACCAGACGCAGATATGACTTAGATGGCAAAGAATTTTAAATGACTGTAATTAATGTGCTAAAGCTCAAACACAAAAGGAGAATAGAATACAAGGCTACATGCATAATTTCTTCAGAGGGATGTGAAATATTAGAAAGAGTCAAAAGAAAATGCTAGAAATGAGAAGAAAAATAACAGAAAAGAAGGCTTATCAGTAAACTCAACATAGACAAGGAAATAATCAGTGAACAAAAATGGATCAATGAAAATTACCCAACTAAGCACCAAGAAGGAAAAGAAAACAAAAGAAAAAATACAGAACACAACACCCAGGAGTTGCAGGACAGTATCAAACAACTTAGTTATAGTAGGCAGAACCATGGATCCTCAAAGATGTTCACATCCTAATCTCCAGAACCTATGAATATGTAACCTTACATGGCAAAAGAGACTTTCAGATATAATTTAAAAACATGAGCAGGGGAATGTATCCTGGATTATTTGCGTCAGCCCATTCTAATCACAAGGATCCTTAAAACTGGATAACTTTTCTAAGCCTTAGCATAAGTGAGAGGAAGATAAACTTTGAATATAGCAGAAGGGGCCACTTGCCAAATAATGTAGGTGGCCTCTAGAAGCTGGAAAATTCAAAGAATAATATTCCTCCCAGAGTCTCCAGATAGGAATGAAGTTCTATTCATACCTTTATTTCAAACCAGTGAGACAAATATTAGACTTCTGAAATACCTACACTTGAAATAATAAATTTTTAAAATTATTTTAAGTCACTAAGTTTATGATTATTTGTTACAATAAAAATGAAAATCTAATACATTAACACACACATAATGGAACTCCCGGAAATACAAAAAATAAAATGAAAAGGAGAAATATTTGACTAGGTAATGGTGAAGAAGTCTCCAAATTTAGTAAGACATAAAACCATGAAAATAATCTGCACATAAAATATTAAGTAAAATAAAATACACCAACCAAATTTTAAATGTGAAAACATATGTAACTTTAAAGTAAAAAATATGGAGAAAAATATAGATTGCAAATGCTAAACAAAAATGTTGTAGCAGCTATATTAATATCAAACATAAAATAACACAAATATTATCAGGGATAAAAGGGGATATTACATTAATAAAGGGAAGGAGCTCACCAAGAAGACACAATAAACACAAAAGTGAATGTTGATAACAATGGAGTTTTGAAACTAATGAACCAAAAAGAGAAATAGATAAATATAAAATTATAGTTAGAGACTTCAACACTCTTCTCTAAATAATTAATACAAGTAGGCAGAAAATCAGTAAGGATATAGAAGACCTGGACAACACTCTCAATCAATTCGCCATAAGTGACATTGATAGAATACTCTATGGATCAGTGAAATCCATAGTCTTTTCAAGCTCTTATTACTGTATTTTATAAAGACTTAGAGGTTTTCAATAACAGGTCAGAACACAATGACACTCAGGTGAAAGGCAGAACTTCCTACAGCTTGAAAGGAAAGAAGGCTACCACACAAAGACAAACAAGGTTATACTGAGAACAGTGTAACAATAAGCTGGGACTGTATGGGCAGCTTGTATATGGCAAGTAAGATGGGGTTATCTAGGTTTCATGGGTTCACTGTAGAATTTCCAATTTGTATAATTTGGGGGACTCTGAGAAAAGGGTATTGTTCCTAGTTGTCTGATACCAGATGCCAGAGGATGGGAGCCCAAAAAGGGGGATCGACAGTTAGGATGTGTATGCTTTGTGGCCTAGATGTGTAGAGGCCTGACAAGAGAAGTGGTAGGGGTAGGAAATTAACAAACTTCCCACAAAGAGAAATTGAGAGATTTTAGCAATGCTTTTAGAATTGGGCAATATAGCATTTATGAAATATGTTATTATTATAATTGTCCCCTTAATGTCTTGACATCAGTTTTGAGCTCCAGTTTGCGAAGTAGTGAGTGGCCTAAATAATAGAGGAGACTTCCAAAAAGCAGAGCATGAGTTGCTCTAAACAGTACAGAAAACGTTTTATAATGACAGTGAAAACAAAGAAGCCAAATAGAGTGTGAGAAGTCCTTGAAGGCCCACTTGTAGCCAGTTTCCTATTTTTGGTGTTTACCAAGAGAATAAATCAGTCATGTCAGGGACCTCCAGCAAGATTTTGTTTGAAATACAGAAAGTCATAAATGCTTGGTTTGTGTGTTGTTATTTTTTAATGATGATTATTTAGTATTTCATACTTTTTGTTATAATGGACACTTAACTGGTATTGTTAATCCACATACAAGAAGTACTACTATTACAGAAACCTTTTGATTAGCTAATAAATAATCAAGTGCTGATCTATTACCATTTTTTGTCAAATTCACTGTCTTTGAATACGTAGGCCTAATACTTATTATCTTTCAGAAACATGAAATAGTAGAGTTTTGAATATTTGTAGGTTAGTGTCAATGATTTTTTATTGTTAGATAGGAGTAATGGTTCCTGTGGCCATTCCAGCAAGTCCCAGAGTACTGAGGAGTCCCATTACATAGGTATAAATGTGGCAGGTTGATAATATTTTATGAGGATATGGAAAAATTATTAGCATATAAAAATGGCAAGCTCCAGAGAGGCCAAAATGAATTTATGTGGTTTGTGGCTTGGGAGTAACAGAAGGGAAAATAGAGGGGATGAGTACTCATGTTTTTTTGGGCCACAATATAGTTCTGTGTTATTATATTTTTATTGGAAAATTATAACTCATTTTAGGTAAATGAGAATTGCTAAAGAACAGGACAAAAGGGTGGGTTTTGTTGACATTTGCTGAGGATGTACACTTGTCCATAGGGAAGCTCATATGTGCTAATCAGTGAAAAAATATGAGAGCAGTTACCACTTGCAATGACAGGACTACCCAGGTAAAGGAAATATGACAATTTAGAAGATGTTGTAATATACACACAATATATAAAATATATATTAAATATTACATTATATGTAAATATATAAATACTAGGGGCCCGGTGCATGAAATTCGAGCTGGGGAGGGGTCCCTCAGTCCAGCCTGCCCCCTCTCACATACTGGGAGCCCTCAGGGGATGTCCTACAGATGGCTTAAGCCCGCACCCCATTGGGAGTGTACCTAAGCTGCAGTCTGGCCTCCCTTTGCTTGAGGCAACTGGGCTGATAAGGGGAAGATGCCAGCCCCATCACCCCTCTGCTTCAGCCACTGCAAGTTACCACTACTGCCCAGGTATTTTCATCAACACAGACCCCAGTCCCTTCACCATGAAAAAATGACAACTTTCTTTAAGCATTTTCAAGATGTGTCTTTCATAGGATATGACATTTCTTTCTTTTTTGTTTTAATATATTTTATTGATTTTTTACAGAGAGGAAGGGAGAGGGATAGAGAGCTAGAAACATTGATGCGAGAGAAACATCGACCAGCTGCCTCCTGCACACCCCCCACCGGGGATGTGCCCGCAACCAATGCACATGCCCTTGACCGGAATCGAACCTGGGACCCCTCAGTCCGCAGACCGACGTTCTATCCACTGAGCCAAACCGGTTTCGGCTGACATTTCTTTCTTTATTTTTCTTTTTATCCTCACCTGAGGATATCTTTCCATTGATATTTTCCCCTTCCCTCTGATCCCAAGCTCAGCCCCTTCCCAAGCCATAAGCCTCCACCCCAGGTTTAGGCCTGGGAAGGGCCCCCCCCGCCTCACCTCCAATGGCAAGCTTGGCCGCTTCCCAAGCCTAAAGCCTCCACCCCAGGCTTTAGGCTTGGGAAGGGGTCCCCCCCGCCAGAACCTCTAATCACAGGCTCGGCATCTCCCCAAGCCTAAAGCCTTCACCCCAGGTTTAGGCTTGGGAAGGGGACTCCCGCCCCTCTGATCGCAGGCTTGGCCCCTTCCTAAACCTAAAGCCTCTGCCCCAGGTTTAGGCTTGGGAAGGGGACCCCCGCCCCTCTGATCGCAGGCTCGGCCCCTTCCCACACCTCAAGCCTCCGCCCAAGGTTTATGCATGGGAAGGGGACCCCCGCCTCTCCTATCACAGGCTTGGCCCCTTCCTAAACCTAAAGCCTCCGCCTGATGGCCGGCTGGGAGTGACCTGGGTGCCGAGGAGGTTCCCTGGACCCAGGTATGTATGCAAATTAACTTCCATCTTGGTTGGGTTAATTTGCATACTCACTCTGATTGGCTGTGGGCATAGCGAAGGTACGGTCAATTTACATCTTTCTCTATTATGAGGTAAGATATAAATATATAAATGTATAAATATATAAATATATATAAATAATTTATGGACTAGGTATCAACTGGACAAATGTTTGGTGTGGGGTGTGCAGAAGCAGGATGATGGTAAACACAACAGTTATAGTGCATGTATATATATATAAAAGCCTAAGTGACTGAATGACCGAACAATTGAATGACCGGTTTCTATAATGTGCACTGACCACCAGGGGCAGGCATTCAATGCAGGAGCTGCCCTCTGGTGGTTATTGTGCTCCAATAGCCAACTTCCTCCCCCACTTCCATCAGCCCCAATCGCTGGCCAGGCCAAGGGACCCCACCTGTGCACAAATTCGTGCACCGAGACTCTAGTAAATACATAAAAATCTAGTTTAGTTAAATGTATATATGTATATGTTTTGAATATATATGAAAATATCTAATTGGAAGGGGAAATGGGTTTGGATTTCATTTTCCATGCAGTTTTGGACAGTGGGAATGGTCAGCACTATTATGATAGGAGAAACTGAGATAGTGGTGTGGATGATGAATAATGAGGAAGTGGGTAGGGGAAGAAGATGGAGAGGAATAAGTGGTTTTAATACCAGGATGCAGAGTTAGGGTCCAAGTTCGTTGTCTCACAAAATTGAAAAATGGTTCACGGACAAAGAGTTAAGCGAAAGCAAAGTTTATTGAGAGATAGGCAAATTCCCTCAAGCAGGGAGGGGGCCCAAGTGGGTTGTTGCTGTAGCACTCTGTCTAGGGGTATATATATGCCCTATTGGTTTCTGACTTGTTCTTCTGTGGAAGCTCTATGTATAGGGGTAGGCAAATGTCCTGCTGCCTTATGATTGGTTCTTCTGTGGAAACTCTCTGTATATAGGTTTAGAGGAAGCTCTCTGCCTAGGGGTGTTGGTTCTTCCCTGTCCAACCAGGTTACCTTAGCAACTAGTTAGCAAGCTATATCTTATTCTTGGACTTCCCTATTTTCCTTCCCTCCTATCATCCCATCCCTAACTACCTATCACTCTTCTATATCATCATTCCCCTCTCCAATTTGGAGACCCCAACTGCTGTTGGGAATAGGGGCAAAGACTGCACTGGCTACTTCCTGCTGAAGAAGGACATAGTAGGTGTTGTTAGGGCTCCATCCGAGGTGGGTGATCTAAGGCTGTGGTCGCCAACCTTTCAGACCTCATGGACCACCAGTGGTCTGTGGACCACCGGTTGGCAACCACTACTCCAAAGGTTGCCTTAAACCAATGATTGCCAACCTTTAAGACCTCATGGACCACCAGTGGTCTGCAGACCACCAGTTGGTGACTGTTTATCTAAGGGACCATAGAAGATGGGAGTTGACATTCAGGGTTCTATTTCCATGACCATTTTGGGACTTGATTGCTTATATCCTGGCAGAAACAACACATACCAGGTCCAAATAACAAAACTAGTATGATTATAATAAGAAGAAACAGAAAGGGTAGAAGCCAGGATGTCCAGATAAGATTCTGTAGCCAGGTGCTCCAGGATTCTGAAAGTTGTTGGACTTTGAAGCCCTATCAAGTAGTTTATTGGCTCCATTCATTACTATGGATGGAGCCAATAAACTAGAATGGTTGGTGTAAAAACAGCATTCTTTCTCTAGGAATAGGCATTCTCTCTCAGTAATGAGGAGGTCTAGTCCTCTCCGATGTTGAAGGGTGACTGCTGTCAATGAGTCTAACTGGTCCTTTACTGCAACAATATTTTGGAAAATATCCTCTAAGCTATCTGCAAGGTCTTTGGATAGGCTTTGAAAGTAAGAAAGGGAGGTTGCTAGTTCCCCTACCCAGTGCCTAAGCCAGTAGCTATTTTTAGGTTGGCAATGAGGGGAAGGATGGCAATGCCCCTCCTGGTTCGAGTGTTAGCAGTGAGAGGAACCTTAAAGGATTGATTATTAGGGGCAATGTCTATTTTGGGGGGCAAGATAGATTAGGGTTCAGGTCCCTGTCCAGTTGGCTTGGAGACGGAGATAGGTTTTGGTGCCACACAGAAATAAGATTCCCTGATTTTCTAAGCAGAAAGTATTCTCAATGGTGAAGAGGTGAGTGAACTTGTTTTTCTCATTTTCCCAAAAAGAGAAAGTTCCAGCCAAGGTTGCCCCCATAAGGGGCTGGAAAGGGCCTTTGGGTTTGACCTGAGTAGTCCCAGTGGTGCTGTTCTCAAAAAATATATATTTCCTCTCAGTCTCCACCCAAAATGTAGCTACATGGCAGCTAGCTACATGGCAGCCCCAACATCCTTTCATGCATAGGTCACCTCCAGTCTAACCTTCCAAAATTTAGAATGTGTGAGAGCATGAGAGGGGTGTTGGCAGCAGTTACATTACAATTGTGAATTGCAATTCTGACATGGGAAATAGCTAACACAGGAAAGAAGTAGATCCAAGCAGAATGGGGAGGTATTAGTTGTTAGTAAGTTTGCTGAGATGGTAGGCCTGGCTGAGAATTGAACGAGTTTCTGAAAAGGGGCTATTTGGGAGAAAAAATAGGCCAGTTGAGGTAAGGCTGTAGTTTGAGAAAAAAAAGTTGCATAAGTGTTGATCAAGATGTGCTAAAACCTTTCCTGCAGGGAGTGTTCTGTTGATGCAAAGAGGTGCCTGATATGTTAGGATGGTGTTGGTTGTTACTAGTCCTAAGATGGGGACCTTATTGAATGAGTGTTCAGTTATGTTGTTTAAATATGATTGGAGTAGCTGAATGGATCTGCCTGTGAGTATTCTTCTTGTCATTTCTGTGACTTGGAAGTTATAAAGTTTGTCAAGGTGCATGAGTTGGAATAGGAGCCCTCCATGTATCTTATAGTGGAAGATTAGACTGGAGGCAATCTATGCATGTAAGGAAGTTGAGGCTGCCATATAGCTAACTGAGGAGAGGGAAAGACAGATACAGAAGTCCCTTGAGAGAGAGGGGTTGGTGGTATGGAGAAAGTGATGTTAGGTTGAGGTAAACCTGTGTACACAATAAGAGGATGATTACCCAGAGCAGTGGTCGGCAAACTCATTAGTCAACAGAGCCAAATATCAACAGCACAACGATCGAAATTTCTTTTGAGAGCCAAATGTTTTAAACTTAAACTTCTTCTAACGCCACTTCTTCAAAATAGACTCGCCCAGGCCGTGGTATTTTGTGGAAGAGCCACACTCAAGGGGCCAAAGAGCCGCATGTGGCTCACAAGCCACAGTTTGCCGACCACGGACCCAGAGATACCAGAACATGTTACTTATCTGGCATCTTTGGACTCTCTGGGGGTCTTTTGGAAGAGAAGTTTCAAATCCTCTAGGGGCTCACAGGAGTACTGGTCACCCTGATCCAGTATCACTGGATTCTCCTCCTGGTCCTTCCCCTCCTCAGTCTCACCTGGTGTCCAAACTTTCACTCTCAAGTGGTGAATTCAGGAGTCAATTTCATTGACCTTGACTACCGTGGGTGTAGACTGGATCACTGTATATGGCCTTTCCCAAAGAGGGTTGAGGGTAGATGAGAGAGAAGGCAGAGACTTTGTCAGTACTAAATCTCCAAGGGAGAAGAGGGAAATGCCAGTTTCCCTGGCGCAGGCCTCAATAAGCTGTTGCAAAGTCTGCTGAAACATGGATAAGGCCATAATATTCAGTACCTATGCAGCTGTTTCCTTGTCTAATAACAGATCATTGGTAAGGAATGGACAGTCATAAAGCATCTCTAAAGCCTAAGGACTAAAGCCTAAGTCTGAGAAGTGTTTCTAATTTTAAGTAAAGTTTACAACCTAATAGCCTGCTTTTTGGACCCCTTGCTCCACAAAGAAGCTTCCATCTGTATAGAGTATTAAACCTGGGTTCTCTAAGGGTGTTTCCCTCAGGTCATCCCTTGCTGCATAAGCCTGAAGTATAATCTCACAATCCTGCCTTATGTCATCACCCTCATTGGGAAGGTGATGGATTCAGAGTGGGGCAAGTTTTTAGCGGAACAGCTGGTCCCTCCAACAGAAGTGCCTAATATCTGAGGAGATGGCTGTCTGAGAGCCAGAGTCCTCCTTTAGAGGTTGACAGAGTGGCTACATTATGAAGCGTAAATACTATTAAAGATCTTGCCATTGTTACTTTGGTAGCTTCTACTATCAGCAAGACTACTGCTGCTACAGCTCGGAGGCTGGCTGGCCAGCCTTTGGCTAGGATGTCTAATTACTTACTCAGGTATCCCACTGTACAGGACCTCAGGGTCATGCTTCCCCTTTTAGTTACATTTAGATTGAAATCCTGGCTGGTGGGAAGGTTTAGGGCTGGAGCATGAAGGAGGGCCTGCTCTAGTTGTTTAAAAGCCAATTCAGCTCCTGGATCCCACTCCAGCAAAGTTAAATTCTCTTTCTAAGATTCTTTAATCACTTTAATCATCTGGTGTAGGGTACAGGCAATCTCCCCATACCCTGGTGTGGGAACTATGCCAGGTCCCTGGATAGTCCGGGCCAATGGGAGCAGATACACCAGATTCTAGTCACCAGAATGGCCAAGGCTGCTTTGGGCATGTGCCTAAATGGCATGTTCAAGGACACTGAACTTGGGAATCCTAATCAGGCCAAGATACCAAGCAGGTGCACAGACATACGGTACACTGTGCCCTTCAGTAGCCAATACAATTGATGTAACTATTGGCACAAAGCCTTTGTCTAAATAAGTGTGAAAGTGGGTTACTGACCAGCTAGTAGGCTGGAGTATGGAGAGAGAGCAGCTAAGATAGAGTGTGTGAAGAAGTCTCATAGATAAAGCAGCTGGGCAGGAGAGACAGGAGAAGCTGCTGAGCTGGAGAGCTCAGGTATCACTAAGATGTGAGGCGGTGAGTCTAGGAGGCAGCATGCTCAGATAATAGCTGTAGGTACAGAGATTGATGCTACTTTATGGGAAAGATATGTATTCACCCACCGGTGTCTAACTGCTTGCCTATATGGACTTCGTTGTAAAGAATTGTCTTATCTGATGGCTATGTGACCACTGGCTTCTGCAATAAAGACTCATTCTATACACCCACAGCTTCTCATGGCTGCTGCATCTTCCCTGCCTCCGAGAATTAACCTGTGTCTCTCACACTTGGTAAAGGAGTAACTTGGACAGAGTTTCCAACAGTGAGTACAGTGGGTAAGGTTCAAGAAGGGACCAACCCTGGCATAGTCGAATGGGAGAATTTAGAATACATGGACTCAAAGCCTCTCAGAGCACCAGAGTTTGTGAAGGGCTCTCGTTGTGCTCTGACACCTGGAATCCATAATCTACAAAATCCTGTTATGCCCAAAGAGCCTCTCAGTTGTTTCAAGGTGTGAAGCAGAGGAAAGGAAGAAATAGGTTTAACTCTATTCTCTCCCAACTCCTTACTTCCTTTTGTCAGGACTAAGCCCAGATATCTTACAGATGTCTGGCAGAGCTGTGCTTGGGACTTCAATACCTTATATCCTCTTTCTGCCAGGAAGTTAAGCAAAGCTCTCGTACCTTCCTAGGAGACTTCCTCTGAGGGAGCACAGAGAAATATGTCATCAACATATTGTATAACTTTAGTCTGTGGATGCTCAAATTTGTATAAATCCTGAGCTAAGTCTTGACCAAACAAGTAGGGACTATCTCTAAAACCTTGAGGCAAAACAGTCCAAGTCAATTGGGTAGACTGATCTGAGGGATCTTCAAATACAAAACAACAACAACAACAACTGTGAGTCATGATGCAAAGCTATACAAAAGAAGGCATCCTTAATGTCTAGCACTGTAAACCATTCAGTATCCTCTGACATTGGGGCCAACTAGGTATATGGAATTAGGAACCACAGAATGCATAGGGATGAGTCAGAAGTGTTAGACAAGCTTCCATTCTTGATTGGCTTTGGATTCCCAAAACAGGAATGTTGCACAGGCTGTTAAAAGGTCTTCCCAGGCCTTGGGCCTTTAAATTGTCTATTATAGCTTGTTATCACTTCCTTGCCTCCGGCTTGAGGAGGTACTATTTCTGATGTGGAAAGTAAGCTGAATCCCTAAGGTGTATCTGAGCGGGGGTTGCCCTAACCCCACTCTGCCAACTTTCCCTTGTGTTGCCCACACTTTTGGGATCAATTTCAGTCTCTACTAATGGTACTTGTTCTGGTGCCATGCATATGGTGGTCTCAAAACTGGCCAAGATGTCTCCCCAATAAGGGAGGTAGACTTTCTGGCATAATCAAGGAGGCCTGTGAGAAAAACTAATTATCCCAGTTACAGCTCAAAGGCTGAGAGAAATGCCTAGTCACCGGCTTGTCAGACACGACCTTAACAGTCACACTATGGAAAGAGTGTAGGCCAGGGTAGGAGAGGAGAACAGAGAAGGTAGCTCCAGTGTTGAGAAGAAAACTAATTTCCTTGCCCTCAACAGTCAGGGTTACCCAGGGCTTCTGGGTGGAAATGACAGTCCATGTCGGAGCTTGGTGGGAAGGCACTGGGGCCCATCCTGCTGTTGGATCATCTGAGATGCCGGATCAGCCTGTGCCCCTTGACCAGTCCAACTTCCAGTAGTTTCACTTTCAGATAGAACAGAGTTTAGGGGGTGGCTTCCTGCTTCCCTGTGGGCAGTCCCTCTGGACAATCCCTTGCTGGCCACAGTTGTAACTAGTAACTGTGGGAGACCAGCATCCCTTGGAGCCCAAAATTATGACATTAGCTTTTTGGAGCATCACAACCAGGGCTGCAGCCTTCTCTTTGCTTTTGGCCTTCCTCTCCTCGGCCTCCTCTTTGTCCCAGTTGTAAAAGACCAAGGTGGTGACTTTTAGGAGGCTCTCTAAAGTACTATTGCCAGTTTCTGTAATTCCCTCCTAATGTCTGGAGCCGATTGAGTTACACGTTTGTCTTTCAAAGTAAGTTGGCCCTCAAAAGAGTCTGGGGACATGAAAGTGTACTCCATCAGTGCCTCCCTGAGTTTGCCATTAAAGGCCAAGGGATTATTTTCCTTCCCTTGATCTATAGTTGACAACTTAGAGTAGTTCAAGGGCTTGGAGTGGCACATTCTTTTTTTTTTTTTTCTAATATATTTTATTGATTTTTTTACAGAGAGGAAGGGAGAGAGATAGAGAGTTAGAAACATCGATGAGAGAGAAACATCCATCAGCTGCCTCCTGCACGCCCCCCACTGGGGCTGTGCCCGCAACCCACATAATTGCCCTTGATCAGAATCGAACCCGGGACCCCTCAGTCCGCAGGCCAACGCCCTATCCACTGAGCCAAACCGGTTTTGGCGGAGTGGCACATTCTTAACTCTTAAATCACACAGGCCTGAAAATGTTTTCTATTCCAATCTCCTAGTTCATCATCAAGTCATTTAGGGTCTTCCCATGGCACAGCCTGTTGACCGGTGGGGTAATGGTCAATCTGATCACAGGGAGCCCCACCAGCATTTGCTAAGAAGCATTCATCCTGAAACTGCTGAGCTGTCTCTAGGACCAATCACTTCTCTGACCTCAAGAGAATCTGGCTTAGAAGAATCATTATGTCCTTCCATGACAAATTAAAGGTTATTGTGTTTGTCAGGGTCATCTGAAAATTTCCCCAAGTCCATCTTAATTTCTCTTAATTTTTCTTAAATGGTACCTGGACCCAAGTGGGTCCAAACTCTCCTCTGGCCACTGCCTGAAGAGGATAAAATGTAGCCCAGAGCCAGGGTGGCAGAGTCCCCTTGGCCCAGGCTTCACTGGTCCTCCTGGGGTTCCTGGATAAGGAGGACAGGATGGATCAAATATACTTGATGGAGCACTAGGCTTTGCTGTCTCCCTAGGGGGTTCTGATTCCCTGGTACCACTTTGGGTTAGTGCTTCCAAAAGCAAGGGGTCAGTTCTACACTGGTTACACAATTTCTGATTGTTCCTTAAAGCAAAGAAGGCCTGAACATATGGAACCTCAGACCACTTCCCTCCCCTCTGAAAGAAACGTTTTAATTGCAAGATGGTATTATAGTTTATACTTCCCTTTGGGGGCCATGTCTCTCCATCTGCAAGCTTATATTGAGCCCATGATTGAGTTCAAAAGAAGATTAGATGCTTTTTCTCCTGGGTTTGTGGATCAAACGAATCCCAGTTCCTCAGTATACAACCTAGGAGGGTGCTTACTTTAATAGTAGATGAGGATTTATGCATCTGAAAAGACAAAAAGATCAAAGAGACAAGTGCCATACAGTTTGGGCCCTCAAAAGGCATCCCTTGTGTGGGGCAAAAGGAAGATTGTCTGCCTGTTTGATGTGGTGGCGGGGGGGCTTATAATCTGCTAGATAGAGCACCTGAATTATTCTGAAAGATTATCATATCAATTTGAAATCCTAGAATACATACTGTATAGTTATGGGAACAGAGGGTTAAGTTTTTCTGAGTTTCATTTCTTAGGCTGGTGCACCTGCATACTCCCGTTGATCCCAGGCAAAGTGATTGAAGAGGTGACTCATCTGCAGGACAATGTACAATGTACCCAGCAAGCAAACATAACTGTTAAGCATGATCAGACCGTCCCCACCAGGAGTCAAGCCATCACCTCATAGCCTGACAGCCAAAAACAATAGCTGAGTTCTATGGACCTCCAGGCATTGCCCATAGCAGCATTCCATTCTCAGCCTCACCCCAGTCCATTCCCCTTTATTATTAATTCTGTCCCCTGAACCTTGCTATAAGACAGGTTTTGGGTGCTTGTAAGCTCCCTGTCTTCTTGGTTAGCTGGCCTTTTCAATATACGCCTTATATGATTCAACCCTGCCTTCATTATTGGACATTGCAACAGTAATCCCAAGCCCACCTGGGGGTTTCCCAGTAATATGTTTGTCTATTAGTGCATATCCACTAACAGCCGACCTACTGGACTAGATGTGCTTACTGGTGTGTTCCTACCTGAATTGCTTGTGCTCACATATGCGAAACCATATGCGAGATTCTGTTAGACTAATCACATTTACAGGTGAGGCCTCCTGTGCTGTTTGTGCTCACATATGCATGACCATATGTGAGAGTCTGTCGAACTAGTCATGCTTACTAATGAGACCTTCCATGCTGCCTGTGTGAATTTCCCTTAATGGGGAAGGAAAAAAAAAAACAACTCTGATCTGATGGAGAGAGAGATCTCAGTGATTGTAATGTTTCTGCAGGAAAAACTGGGCCTATAGGAATGACCTAAAGCCAATTCTAGGTCAAGAAAAGTTTCTTAAAATTCAAACTCTGGGAAGGTTGTCAAGCGTATCTGACCAAAATATCACATATAAAAGACTTTTTTCTTTTTAACAAACTGGAAAAGGACTAAGCAAATTCCATATTAACTTACTTTAAATTCATTTATCTAATTAAATTTTATTATTCAGGGGCTTAACTACATTTGTCTTTGAATATGGTCAGCAAATGACTAATTGGATTTCTGCTATCTATCTCCCTGAGTAGGTTGATTTAAGGTATTTTACCCTCTGGCTGGTGAGGAATAATGCAAAATCATTTACTCTTAAATGTCCTTGGTTGGAGAAGACAGGGTTTTCTAGAGGCTGCAAATTGCTATTTAACTATCTCAGTTTCCCTATTCTGCTTGTCCTGCTTACTGGCCTATGTCATTTATATAACTTCCTTTAAACATTTCTCCTTACAAACCTTCTATAACTTTCACAAACTTCCTTATAACTTTCAGAAACCTCCTTAAAACTTTAATTCACTTTCTTTTTCCTTCAAAATGCACGTCCATGCCTCATGCTTTCTATTACCAAATCCATACAATTTCCAATTAATAACCCCTAGAAGCCTCAATTTCCAATAACTAAAAAAGGCAAACAACCAAAATTCCTTCGGCTGACCATATTTTAAACACACTCATTTTCAAGACACACTTTCAACAAAGCACAAAATTTTACTTTAACAGTTCTAAATCTATTTTTGAGACTTTTTTTTTATTAAAAGGTCCAAGTAGGTAAACTTAAGACTTGTCTAGCAATCAATGTTTTAACAGCTGAAATGAGTTAAGTTGATCTGCTCACTTGGCTACTTCCCCAGAAACTTATATTTTTAAAGATGGCCTAGATAAGTTTTTGGAGAACCCCCTGGGCCTCTCTCAAGACACAGTGAGGAGAGCCTGTAGACAAAGGGTTTGGAGGGAAGGGTAGTTCCCTGGATTCCAGGAGAGTCTAGTGACTCTCCCTAAGAGTTGTCTATGTCTGTACTGCCCATCAAAAGAATATTCCTGTCTTCAGGGCTCATGGGGAAAGTCAAAATCTACTAAAGATAATGAATCCAGGTACCATGGGCAGTAGCCCACCAAAATCCTGACCCCCTAGGGCAAAAGGCCTGTTAAAGGGCTCGCTGATGTGTGTCAGGCCAGGGCCTCTGTGAGGGACAGGAAACAAACTGAACAGGTCCCACATGTCTTCGGGTGGAAATAACAAAATTTATGGGACACCATTGGCAGTGGTGGGTGGCCTGCCTGTATGTAAGCTTATGTAGAATTTGTGTACCATCCTCCCCCAGATATGTCCTAAAGTGATAAGCGAAGAAGTCTAAGTCTCTGTGGTCTGGGCCAAGGAGCCATGGACCATGAGGAAGAATCCTTAGCTCACGTTCAACTGGGCACCTGCAGGAAGGGGTTCCCATAGCCATCAGGTCAGGATCCGGGAGTCTCGGGTCTCCACCTTCCACCCAATTTTGGGCAGGACAATAAAGGATAGCGAAAGAGGGAAAATGGGTTAGAATCAGTGCAACATTATCTTCAAAGATGAGTGATTAGACTGGGTTTTCTCCAAGAAACCTGTCCCCTGTGTCTTTAAGTCTGTTGGCCGAGCTATTCGTTTTTAACTGGCCAACAGGGTCCGGGTGTTTCTGCTTCCACATAAAAGAGAGAGAGCAAGAGTGAAAGAATCTTCTTCTCTTACTATTCCATAGAATCTCACTGAAATCTCAGTGGAAACTCCAAAGATGATATCAGAATGCAATGTTTGGTCCGACTTGGTTGTCTTGCAAAATTGAAGAATGAGTTCACAAACAAAGAGTTAAGCAGAAGTAAAAACAAAATCTATTGAGAAATAGACAGACTCCATCTAACAAGGAAGGGACCTAAGTGGGTTTGCCGGGGAAGCACTATATCCTATCTAATAAAGAGGGAATATGCTAATTTACCATCACTCCGTCACAGATATGGCTGCACTCACAGCTGAGGCCAAGTTCCCATAAGGAGCCTTAACAAGCAATCAGCAGGGACCTGAGGCTATGCCCTCCCCTTTCCCCATGGGGCTTGACAGGGGACCTCAGGCTGTGCCCCCCCACCCAGCAGGGCTTGACAGGGGACCTCAGGCCATGTCCCCCACCCTGGTGTCAATCTGGGGAACCTCAGGCTGCACCCCCACCCCAATGCTAGGCTAGGGGACCTGAGGCCACACCTCCCACCCAGTGGGACTTGACGGGAGACCTCAAGGTGCGCTTCCCGTCCTGGTGCTGGGCTAGGGGGCCTCAGACTGCTCCCCCATCCCCAACACCAGGCTGGGGGACCTCAGGCTGCACCCCCCACCATGTGGGGCTTGACAGGGGACTTCAGGCCGAGGCCCCCACCCTGGCACCAGGCCAGGGGACCTCAGGCAGTGCCCCCATCCAGCAGGGCTTGATGGGAGACCTGAAACTGCGCCCCCTTCCTGGTGCTGGGCCGGAGGACCTGAGGCTGTGCCCCCCACCCAGCGGGGCTTGACAGGGAATCTCAGGTCATGTCCCCCACATGGTGGGGCTTTATGGAGGACCTCAAGGCATGACCCCCACCCTGGTCTGGGCTGTGGGACCTCAGGCCATGCCCCCCGTCCTGGTGTTGGACTAGAGGACCTGAGGCTACATCCCCTGCCCAGCAGGGCTTGACAAGGGTGGGACTGGCCGGGTCTGGATCTAGCCCAATGGGGGGGCCGGCCGGGTCTAGGTCTCATGTGATTTTGAGGTGCATGTGGGTGGGTGGGGACTTGACTCTTGGTCCCGTGGTGTGCCCCAGACTCTGACAGGAGGAAGATTTTCATATACATTTTACTAATTTTCTTTCATCTCTGACACTTCTATTATAGAGAAAGGGCAATTAGCAATATTAAATTATTTCCTCTAATTAAACCCCTTTTAATGTGCATGAATTTCGTGCACCGGGTCACTAGTGTGTGTGTGTGTGTGTGTGTATATATATATATATATATATATATATATATATATATATATATATATGCCTAAGCGACCATCGCAACCAAACGGATGACTGAACAGGCTGCGTGGGGCGACCAGGCCACAGGGGACTTAGTGTGGGGTGACCAAATGACCAAACAGCAGGCTGCGTGGGGCGACCAGGCCCACAGGGGGGGAAGTTGGGGGCAACCAGGCCAGCAGGGGGGGGGCAGTGAGGGGCTACCAGGCTGGCAGATGGGGGGGCAGTTAGGGGTGATCAGGCAGGCAGGCAGGTGAGCAATTAGGAGCCAGTGGTCCCAGATTGTGAGAGGGATGTCTGACTGCTGGTTTAGGCCCAATCCCCTAAGGGGTCTCGGATTGGAGAGGGTGCAGGCTGAGCTGAGGGGAACCCTCCCCCCCCCCGTGCATGAATTTCGTGCACTGGGCCACTAGTATATATATATATATATACTAAGAGCCCGTTGCACGAAGTTTTGTGCAATAGACTTTTCCTTCACCTGGCTGCCGGCACCAGTTATCCACCAGCAGCAGTTTTCCTCTGGCCACCCGCTGATCAGAGCGCCTCCCGCCAGCACGATCGGCCACCCCAAGAGGAACTCTGATCGGAGGCGCTCCGATCGGGTGGGTGGCCAGAGGAAAACTGCTGCTGGCGGAAAACTGGTGCCAGCAGCCAAGCAATCGGCCACCCCGAGTTCCGCCACCAGCGTCTTCCGCAGCGCCGGCCATTTAAGCCGGCGGGAGGGGCGGGAGGAGCGGGGGTCGGGGACTAGCGAGTCCCCGCCCCGCACTCCTACTGCCAGCCAATCGGCCACCCTGAGTCCTACCTTGCGCCTCCAGCCGGCCCAATCGTGGGCGTAGCGGAGTGATGGTAATTTGCATATTACCATTTTATTAGGTATGAGATATATATATATATATCCTGCTGGCTTCTGATTGGTTCTTCTAAGGAAGCTCTCTGTATATAGGGGTAGAGGAAGCTCTCTGTCCAGGGGTGTTGGTTCTTCCCTACCCAGTTGAGTTGCTCCAGCAATTCCCACTTTAACTGGGTTTTTACCCAGCCAGGTTGCCTTAGCCACTAGTCAGCAAGTCGTACCTTATTATTCTTGTACTTCTCTATTCTCCTTCCCTCCCATGGCCCTATCCCTATCTATGTATCCCTCTTCTATCTCTTCAGTTTGAGCATTGAGAAGCCAGTGGAATTCTCCTGTTATAACTAGGAAAGCACAAAATGTGGACACTTCAGTAAGATCTTCCTTTAGGCAGGAAATGGGTATGGTACTAGCAGGAACATTAATCATGGAGTCATTGCGGAAACACTGGACTGGGTTCCATAGAGGCTTAACATGATGCAAGACAGTATTAAAATTATAGCAGGAAGAAATTAGTTTTACAGGTATAAAAAAAGTTTGGGTCATGGGGCAAGCAAATTGCAATGTCTAGAAAATCACTCTAGTCTGCTGAGTCCCACATTTTAAAATAGTACTTGTCAGTGTGATCAGACGCTGGAGAACCAAGGATGTCTAGTGTACACATGGTTGGGAAGACTTTGCCAGGTCTAGAGTAGATGGAACTCCAAGAGTTGATTAAGAGAGAGGGGTGAAATCATTTCCAATGGTAAGGTTTTAGGCTAGGCAATGTTGTTTGAGGTGATGTCATATCCAGCAATGAGCTCTTGGTCTGGGGCAATGTCTTATGTGATGTGGGATAGGGCTATCTTTCTCATGTTGATATCCACTCAAGTTGATATGGAAAATGTTTTTTGTAAATCTTTGGTATTATTTTTTCCCATTTATTGAGAAATAGTTGACATACATCACTGTGTAAGTTTAAAACATATAGCATTATGATTTTGTTTACATATATTGTGAAACGGTTATAGCAACAGGTTTAGTTAAAGTCCATCTTCTCATATAGATACAACAAAAAGAAGAAAAAACAAAATAAATAAATAAATAATTTCCTTGTGATGATAACTCTTATAATTTACTTTCTTACTACTTCTTTATTTATCATACAGGATATCATGAGGATTCTCTTATGGCCAGAATTTTTATGAGTACAGATTGCCTGCTGCAATGACAATAAGAAAGACTGAGCACTGGAAATTTAAGGTAGTTTATCAGTTTGATCTTTGAAGAGAGCCTTGGGCTTGTTAGCCTCAGTATGGGCAAAAACATGGAGACCTAGATTTCAAAGGGAATGCTCACAAGCTCCTATCAAGTGGACCATCCTCATAGCTCTTTACTAGGAAATAGGAGATTGTCATTTTTCCTTTGGTTGGAACAATTAGAAAGAGCAAGATTACTTGTTATTTCCTAAGAATCTGTAAAAAGATAAATAACTGACAATTCTTTGTTGTGGGCATCGTACTGAACAAAGTTGATTGCTGGTAATTCCACTGATTGTTCAGAGCCATGGGTACAATCCCATGTGACAGAGGAATTGATGGCTAGGTGGAAAGTGGTTGTCCTCCAGGAAGCTTCATCACATGTGATGGTGGCACTGCTATTGATTTTTTTATACTGGCTTTCTTTTCTCTTCAGTAAATTGGTCCCAATGAGCTCTCTACTTTGCAATGGACTCAGACAATGGATGCGCGTTGTTGTATCCATACCATTGGTAAGAAAAGAGTTGAAGATGTAGGAAACCATATCCTCTTGCAATTTGGAAAACATTTTAGTTTCAGGCTTAGCCCTACTTTTGAAGTTACAATTTCCATTAAAACAGAGGATTCTGTGACTGCACCAACCCACTGAGGTGATGAATCCTTCAACTCGCACTATGAAGGAAATCAAAGTAGTCAGACAAGTTGAGAGCCTGTGATTTCTTCTGTTTCTAGTGCCCAGTATGAAGCAAGGAGCTATTGCTCCAAGAGTGTGTATCATGCAAGTACAGTGGGAAGCAGCTGTGTCCAAAACCTCCTTGAAAGCCATTTGGCATAGGGTTATGTATACAAGCTACAAAATATGTAGTTCTTGGGGGCCAGTGCCTCTCCTCCAAATTTGGACCATGGAAATTCCAAAGGCAGGGCCTGATAGATGGCTAACTGGGTAAGCTCCAGGGCTTTCTGTTTTGTGGATGCTTATTTAAAATAGAAGTTTTATGGATAATTTGACAAATAGTTCTTAATAAATTAAGCAAATGAGGCCAAAGAGGCTCAGCAGATATTGGGTCTGCTTTAAGGTAGTTGGGGCCTCTAGTAACTACAGTTAACAAAAATCTGTCATTCCTCTGCTGATCAGATAATACCCAGGAAACTAACAAAATTCACCAGCCTTTAAATTTTATACAAGGCTCCTGTCTTGGAGTCTGGCCACAGTAGGATTAAGGTCTTCCAGGATGGCCTCCAGTGGTGTGATTCAGATTTAAAAAGAATATTATTTACATGACTAGAGGCCTGGTGCATGAAAGTCATGCACTAAGGGGGGGGGGGTCCCTCAGCCTGGTCTGAGCCCTCTCGCAGTCTGGGAGCCCTCGGGGGATGACCAACTGATGGCTTAGGCCCACTACATGGGGAGCAGGCCTAAGCTGGCAGTCAGACATCCTTAGTGCTTCCACAGAGGCAGGAGACACTCCAGCCACCACCACTGCGCTCACCAGCCATGAGCCCGGCTTCTGGCTAAGCAGTGCTCCCCCTGTGGGAGTGTACTGACCATGAGGGGCAGCTCCTGCATTAAGGGTCTGCCCCATGGCAGTCAGTGTGTATCATAGCAACTGGTCGTTCCGCCATTGGGCTGAAACTGGCTCTCCAACATCCCCTGAGGGGTCCCAGATTGCAAGAGGGTGCAGGCTAGGCAAGGGACCCCACTGGAGCATGATCGAGCCCGGGGAGGGATGTGGAAGGTTGGCCAGCTGGGGAGGGACTGCAGGAGGGCTCCAGGGCATGTTCAGCCCTTCTCTCTCAGTCCCGATCAGCCAGACCCCAACAGCAAGCTAACCTACTGGTTGGAGTGTCTGTCTCCTGGTGGTCAGTGCACATTATAACGACTGGTCGGCCGGTCGACTGTCTGCCCCCTTGTGGTCAGTGCATGTCATAGTGACTGGTCAACAAGCCAACTGTCTGCCCCCCGTTGGTCAGTGCACATCATAGCAAGTGGTTGAGCGGCCTTAGCATATAATTAGCATATTACACTTTGATTGGTTGAACAGATGACTGGAAGACCAGATACAGCATATTAGGCTTTTATTATATAGGGCACCAGAGGCAAATGAAAGTGAAGTGATTATATTTTCCAGGACTTGATGAAAAAGGCTATGGACCATGCCAGACTGTTTAAATATTTCATGGAAAGGCAGGTAAAAGTACATTGGGTGCCTTCAAAGGACAAAGCAAGTTGCCACAGTAACGGGAAGAGAATAAAACATATTTCCCAGTGGCCCTTTGAATATCCTGTCATCTCAATAAAATATGGGTGCTTTAATGAGAGAAACCACAACATTCAGGATATTATAAGCATGAGTTAGCCTCCCCTCATTTTTATCTAAGGACAGGCCAAATTGGACCATTAAAAGGAGAAATTGTAGGGATTATGAGCCCTTCTTTCAATAAATCTGGCATGGCATGTCCATAGTCTTTCTGTTTCTTGGTTTAACCACTATTGTGGGGTATTAACTATCTTAACTGGTATATATAAATCAATGGTGTTGCATTTGTTATGGCCTATGAATAAAGCTATATATTTTAATTTCTTCAAGTCAGCAGATAACACTGACATAGTGTTCATTCTAATCATGATGAATTTGAGTTTAAGAGAAAGAATAATCACTAGAATTTTTCTCAATGAGATAATTCCAACTGTGACATCTAATTTAATTAACATACCTAGGACTTTAAAACCAGTGACTCCTTGTAAGTTGATCCTTCATTTTTAAAGAGCTCCCTGAGCAGTATGATTATTTGGGATATTTTTTCTAAGACAGCCAGACAATTCTGAAAATGGATCAACAAGGAAGCATAGGAGCAATTGTACCTTAGTGGTCACAGAAGTCCAAATGATATGCTAAATGTATATAGTGGAGGCCGAGGTGGTTGCCATTGGAGCAAATCAGAGTAAAGACTTGGAGCTGCAACTAATAAGGCCAGAATTGTGAGGTGTTTTGGGGTCTATGGTTGGTAACACCTCTGAGGAAGAGAATGGGGTTTAGAATATCTAGTACTTGTCCTGGCAAGCACCTACAATTAAACCATTATGCATTCCTAGATGCCTTAGTTATCAATATAAGGCATCTTGATGGTTTTGAGATGGTAAAGAGAAGGACAAAGAAGCTGAGGAGAATTACATTTATTGAAAGGAACAGATGGGAAATTGTTATAGTTACCCCTATTAGTGATAAAAATTTAAGAAATTGGGTGGGCAGTTTCTTCATGATCAGCTAACATGTTTACACTACACTGTTTGATGCTTGTTTGATCATATGAATATGAGTTATTAAAGATAGTATGGCTATCTAATAAAAAGGAAGGGTGCCTTGCTAAAAGAATTATTTTGCCTGGAAATTAAATGCTTTTGCCTCAAGTATAGTAATAGCCTCCTCTCTCTCAGGGTGTTCTGCAAAATGATACACACCACTTGTACCATGACAATTTTATGTAGCAAGGTATATGCTTTCTTTTTAAGAAGTTAAGTGATTTTAACCTTCATGGCTATTACAGTAGAAGAGGAGTGATAAATCTTACAGGCCATGAAGAATCAATATAATAAAGGCAGGGCATCCTGGAGTATCACCTCATCAGAGGAAGCAGGATCTTCCATTTCTGAATCATCTCTCTTTTTAATACTAGTATGAGTAAGACCCCATTGTGGTTCCTCTCAATCTTAAAGCTAAAAGGTCTCTTAACAAATTAAAAAAAATGCATATCTAGATAAACCAGATAATTGTCTCATTTTAGCCAAATTAAGCAGTAGCTCTGACACCCTGCTAAATAGATGTAATTATCAGGCAGCTTCTTTTTTTATTGTGTTTTGGACAAAGTCACTTAATATGATCTATATTTATAGTACTAGAGGCCCAGTGCACGAAATTCATGCACAGGGTGGGTGGGGTGTCCCTCATCCCAGCCTGTACCCTCTCCCATCTGGGACACCTCGGGGGATGTCCGACTGTGGGATCGGGCCTAAACCGGCAGTCAGACATCCCTCTCACAATCTGAGATTTCTGGCTCCCAACTGCTCACCTGCCTGCCTGCCTGATTGCCCCAACCACTTCTGCCTGCCAGCCTGATCACCCTCTAACCACTCCCTTGCCAGCCTGATAGATGCGTAACTCTCCCCTGCGGGCCCAGTCGCCCCAACTGCCCTCCCCTGCCAGCCTGGTCACCCACAACTGCCCTCCCCTGCAGGCCCGGTCGCCTCCAACTGCCCTCCCCTGCTGGCCCAGTCACCCCTAACTGCCCTCCCCTGCCAGCCTGGTTGCCCCAACTGCCCTCCCCTGCAGGCCTGGTAATCCCCAACTGTCCCCCCCTGCAGGCCTGGTCTCCCCCAACTGCCCTCCCCTGTTGGTCTGGTCACCCTTAACTGCCCTCCCCTGCTGGCCTGATCGCCCACAACTGCCCTCCCCTGCTGGCCATCTTGTGGCAGCCATCTTGTGACCTCATGGGGGCGGTGACAGTCAATTTGCATATTACCTCTTTATTATATAGGATAGTAAAATAGAGGCTTTCAAATTCAGTGTCTGACCTATTGATGACTGTTCACAACTTATGGGTGGTTAAGAGGAAACGTTTTAGGGAGTCTTTTGTACCCACCTCCTAGGTAGCTGCCTCTCATTTCAAAGTCTTCCAGTACATCTCTGAAGGGCCAGTATTTCACTCAAGTAGGGCTATTGTTACCCCTCTCTGAGATAAGATAGTTATTTCCTTACCTCTAAGTATCAGACCTTTAGCAGGTTGATATGCAGAAGTTTTTAATAGAGCCCATCCACATTGGCTGAGGGTACTGCATCACTTGAGTAATTGTATCACTGAATAAATTGCCTCTTATTTTGTGGAGTTCAGGGGACTGGATAGTCATTCCATTGTTCCCTTTAAATATAACATTGGGCAACTGGCTTCATGGATGTGATTCACCACACCCTTGGGGATCTGGCAAGCCTGAAGTTTACTAGTGACAACAGTGAATTATGCAGCACCACTTCTATATGAGGTTGCCTTAAGTATACAGATAAATCAGAGTTCTCCCCCAAATAATAATAAATAAACACGGACACTGGAGAAGTGGTGATCCTCTGGGATAAGTCTCTTGATTATCTTAAGGTAATATGTATTCAGCTAATATGTATTCCCTAGACTTCAGCTAATTAGTATTATTCTTTTTGAATACTCCCACCACTTGGATTTTGGACAAAAAGAGATATGACAACCACCTTTGGTGTGAGGTTAAGGTAACAGTAATCTGGAGCTTTAGAAGGAAATTTACATATGGCAAATGGGATGGGGTATAGTAGGTTTCATAGACTCCTTGTGGATTGGCTAATTTGAATAATTTTCACAGTGGCTGTTCTTAGTAGACGGGTACCTGGCCCCGGAGTGTATAAATTTTTTAAGGTGATCAATTGAGGTTTATGCTTAGTAGCCTCAAAGAGTGTGCTCCCAGTAATGAAAGGTATTGGGGTGTGTGCCTAGTGGTGCCAGAGAGTGAAACCCTAATAAGAGACATGATTGGGTTGGGGTTTAGTAAATTGACCACAAAGAAAAGTTTGGAGTTTTTAAACCACGACTCCAAAATTAGATAAATCCCAACTGGTGTGACTCAGTGGTTGAGCATTGACCTATGAACCATGAGGTCACAGTTCAATTCCTGGTCAGGGCACATTCTTGGGTTGCAGGCTCAATCCCCAGTCAGGAGCGTGCATGAGGCAGCCAATCAATGATTCTCTCTCATCATTGATGTTTCTATCTCTCTCTCCCTCTCCCTGCTTCTCTGAAATCAGTAAAATATATTTTTAAAAATTAGAGCAAGACAGCATTTGTGGAATATTATATTACAGACTTGAGCTATCAATAAGATGCAGAATATTCTGGGTCATGAAACAAAAAACTAACAAATGCAAAATAATAGAAATCACTTAAAGTATATTCTTAGATCATAGTTGAATTAAACTCAAAATGAATAACAGAAGAACACCTGGAAAATCCCCAAATATTTTCCAATTAAATAAGACATATATAAATAATGTATGGATAAGAAAGAATGTTTCAAGAATTTTATATATATATATATATATATATATATATATATATATATATATATATATATATATATAGTACTTAATGAAAATAAAATATTACATATATAAAATACCTGGGAATGAAACTAACAGTACTGAATGAAATTAATACTAAAAATAATTATATTAGTAATAGTATTATTTATTAAAAATCAATAAAATTGATAAATAGTGACACAAACCAAAGAAAAAAAAGATCATACAAAAAGTAATATCTTAAGTGTTGAAGGGAGATCACTACTAATCCCACAGATATTAAACAGTTAAAAGAAAATACTATGAACATTTTTATGCTCATAAATTCAACAACTGAGATAAAATGGACAAAGTTATTGAAAGACACAAACTATTAAAATTCACTAAAAAACAGACAACATGAACAGTCATATATATATATTGAAGACATTTAAACTGTAGTTAGAAACCTTTGAAAAAAACAAAACAAAACAAAAACCCACCAGTCTCAGGTGGTTTTATTGTTGAATTCTGCCAAGCACTTAAGGAAAAAATAAGACAAATTTTACACAACCTCATCTAAAAAATATAAGAAAGGTGACAATTTCCTTACTCATTTAATGAAGACATTATTATCCTAATAACAAAACTAGACAAAGCTATTTCAGGAAAGAAAACTACAGACAAATATCCTACATATATATAGAAGCAAAAAATCCACAAAAGTATTAGAAAATTGAATTAAGAAATATATAAATATTTTATTCATACTGGGAAAGCTAAACTGGTTCAATATTCAAAATCAATTCATGTAATTAACTATATTAACTGATAAATTAAGCTTACTCATATAGTCCATTCAATAGATACACAAAAATTAATGAAGTTCAGCACCTCTTCTTGATTAAAAACTCTCAGAAAACTCAAAATACAAGGGCAATCCTCAAACTAATAAAGGGATTTTTAATATAACCCACAGGCAACATCATATTTAAAGATGAGAGACAGAACACTCTCTTCCTATATTTGAGGACATGGTAAAGAAATTCCTTTTCATTTCTACTATTTATTGATGTGCAAGAAATCTAACCATTGTTATAAGACAATTAAAAAGAAAAAAAAAAGGAAACAAAAAAGATATGCAAAGTGAAAATCTATAATAATAAAAGCATAATATGCTAATTAGACCAGACATCCTTCCAGACCAAGCTGCAGTAGGAGAGCGGGGGGTGGGGGGCTGAGGCAGAGGCAGAGGCAAAGGCCCCTGGCCGCCATGGCAGGTGGGAGCCAAGGTAGAGGCAGAGGCAGAGACAGAGGCCCCTCTTGCATGAATTTCTTGCATCGGGCCTCTAGTAAATAAATAAAATTCTATTAAAAAACAAAATGATTGTTTACAAAGAAAATCCAAAAATATTGATTTTAAAAAAACTTCCTAGTACAGCTAAACCCTATGTCTTCTGATTGGAGCATTTAATCTGCTTATATTTAAAGCTATTGATGGTACTTATATATTGACATTTTATTTTTTATACCTATGTTCCTATCTCTCTCTCTCTTTCCTTTGTCTTTCTTCTTAAAGAAGGCCCTTGAACATTTCTTGCAATACTGGTTTTGTGGTAATGAACACATTTCACTTTCTTTTAGTATATGTGCTGCCAAAGCGAGGACGGCATTTCACTTTCTTTTAAATCTTGGAAGCTTTTTATTTCACTTTTAATTCTAAATATTCTAAATTATAGCCTTGCTGAATACAGTAGTATTGGTTAGGCGCTTGCCTGTTTGTGTGTGTGTGTGTGTGTGTGTGTGTGTGTTAATTCTCTCCCAATTATATGTTTTTCTATTGATTTTTAGAGAGTGGGAATGAGAAGGAGAGAGAGAGAGAGAGAGAGAGAGAAACATTGATGTGAGAATGATACATTGATTAGATGCCTAGATGCCTCTGGCACACTTCCAGACCATGGCCAGGATCAAACCTGCCACCCTGGCACATGCTCTTGACCCCTTGACTGGCATCAAACCTGTGACCCTTTGGAGTACAGGCTAACATTCTAACCACTGAACAACACCAGCCTGGACTAGGTCCTTGCTTTTCATCACTTTTGATATTTCATGCCAATCCCTTCTGGCCAGCCTAAACTGTTTCTGTTGAGAAATCAGCTGGCAGCCTTAGGTAAATAAATTTTCTTTCTCTTGTTGCTCTTAAGATTCTTTATCTTTAACTTTTGCCATTTTAATTATGATGTTTTTTTGGTTTGGGTCTCTTTGGGTTCATCTTGTTTGGGATTAACTGTGTTTCCTGAACTTGTGTGATTTTTTTCATTCGCTAAGTTAGGGAAGTTTTCAGCCATTATTTCTTCAAACAGGTTCTTGATCCCTTGCTCACTCTCTTCTCCTTCTGCTACCCTTTTGATGTGGTTATTGTTATGCTTGATGTTTTCCCAAATGTCACTTTTAATTTCCTCATTTTAAAAAATTATTGTTTTTCTTTCTGTTGCTCTGTTTGGGTGTTTTCTGTTATCTTGTCCTCTAAACTGCTGATTCAGTTCCCTGCTTTATCTAATCAGCTGTTTATTCCTTCTTGTGTATTCATCATTTCAGAAGTTGTATTTTTCATAATTGAATGGTTCTTTTCTATGGTTTTTATGTTATTTTTTAATTTTTACTATTTCTTTGTTTCAGTTCTTACTGGGATTATCCACTCTTCCCTTAAGGTCCTTGAATACCCTTATAATGATTGTTTTGAACTCAGTATCTGGTATTTTGGTTGCTTACATTTCATTTACTTCTTTTTCTGAGGATTTCTCTTTTTATATATTTGTCTTCCCATTTCTCTTCATATTTCCTTGTCTCTCCATTTTGTCTGCCTTTTTGTGTTTGTCTTTGTACATTAGATAGACCTACTATGACTTCCCAACTTGTCATGATGGCTCTCTGATGTAGGTGTCTTGTGGGTTCAGTGGCACAATCTTCCAGATCACCTGAGCTAGGTGCTCAAGGAATGTTTATTGTATGAATTATGTTTACCCTCCCGTTGCAGTTGAGTGGCACAATCTTCCAGATCACCTGAGCTAAGTTCTCCAGGAGTGTTTCTTGTGTGGATTATGTTTACCATCCTGTTGTAGTTGAGTCTTGAAGGTTGTTGGACTTTTCATGGGTGGAGTTAACCCTCAAGCTGGCTGACTATAAGGATAAACCTTGATCACAATGTATGAGTCTCTGTGCAGGGGCTACCCCCTGAGGCAGAGTTATTCTCAGCAGGGTATGATACCTGCTGGAATCTTCTTTGGGTATGTCACTTGGGTGACTATTTGGGCTGAGCCCTGATGTGGTCTGAATCCCACCAATGGTTTTGTTGATTCTGAGTTAACTTTTGCAGACTTCTGGTGCAGGTTGATGTCAGACATTGTGTGTAACCACCCTTGGGCCATCTGTCTGGAGATACTATGCTATTTCCTGTTTGTGCCTGTGTCTATTGGGCCAGGGTGTGCATTGGAGGGGCCAAGCTGTGTACAAGGTTCAACTTGCTTTAGTTGAAAAGGTCCAAGGCTCTCTGAGGTATTTCTCCACCTATTGGATTCTCTGCCATTCCCTGAGTTTTCCTGATCTTCCTCAGACCTTTCAAAGAAATACTGTAGAGTGGACCCAGGATGGATGCGACCCACAGACACTTCCACAAGGCTGGAGCCCAGTAAGGTAAGGTGATATGGATCAGGATGGGGTTTGGATGTGTCCTACTTGGGGGCAATGTGGTCAGGTGCTCAATGGGAGGAAAGTGGCCTCTACTCCAGATCCATACCACATAGTCTTTGCCAGAGTCTTCAACTCTAACTTCTACAGAAGGAGTCTACCACAGGTTCAGTTAGGGTACAGCCAGTAGTTCCCAGTACAGGATAAAGCTGAGCAGGGTGAGGCCACAGGGATTTGGGAGGATCAAAATAATCTCCCATTTGGATTAGTGCCAGCCAAGTCTGTAGGGTCGGGGCAAGCTCTTAGACTCTCCCTTGCTCTGCAGCTATACAACCCAGCACCCTTCCGGGTCCTGGACAGGAGGTTCTGAGGGAGACTCACTCCAAAGGTCCTATTTCAGAACAACACTCCCTTCTGCCCAAGGGAACTAAGATCAATAGATCAAAACAGTCTTCTGTTTGGGATGGTGTCATCTGAGCATGCAGGAGGGGGAAAGTGTGGTCCCTGCTCCAAAGCTACACAGCTAGATGACTTTCTGAGTGTCTTTCTAGAGCTCCTCCAGAAACAGTGCACCAAAATTCCCAATTGGGTGCAACCAACAGATCTCTCTGAAGGACTTGAGCTTGGCTGGGTGGTTTCACCAGTATTTGTTGAACCAGGTTAGTGCATTATTCAGGTCGGTGCTGTAAGAATAGGAGTGCTTGAACCTAGAAAGGTGGCACCTGAGGTGGTGTGGGATAGGGACTCAGGACCAGGACCTCAGTGGCTGAGGTCTAGATCTCTCCTTTGGTCCACACCACACAGATCTTCTATTTATGACTCCTATGTGCCCTGTGTCATCTTCCCTTTATCAAGTGCCCAAGAGCAAGCTCTTGTGCATTGGCCCTTTAGGAAAGCATCTGTCATGCTGGCATGATCCATTCTCTTCCCAGCAGAAGAGTCTCCATTGATTTTCATAGCCAGATGTTATACAGATTCCCCTTCCCATACCTGGTAATTTGGGTTGGGTTCCTGGCATGGTGCTGAAACCCCAGGTTACTCAGGGAGGGATTATTGTAGTCAAGATATCCCTCTGGATTCTGTGGGTGCAGGGGCTAACTCTCTCAGGTTAATTGCTCTATAATTTAGCTGTAAATCTGGTTTGGCACTGGGAGAGGAGGCGAGTGTAGTTTTCACCTACTCTGCAGCCATTTTGGAATCCCTCATTTTATTATTTTATTAATTTTTAACTAGAGGCCTGGTGCATGAAATGCATGCACTCTGGTGGGAGGGGGGGGGTGGCCCCTCAGCCCAGCCTGAGCCCTCTCGCAGTCTGTGAGTCCTTGGGTGATTTTTGACTGACGGCTTAGGTGGGAGAGGCTCCTGCCACTGCCGCTGCACTCGCCAGCTGTGAGTCCGGCTTCTGGCTAAGTGGCACACCCCCTGTGGGAGCACACTGACCACCAGGGGTAAGCTTCTGCGTTGAGCGTCTGCCCCCTGATAGTCAATGTGTGTCATAACGACCAGTCATTCCACTGTTCAGTCAATTTGCATATTAGCCTTTTGTTATATGGGATATTATTTGTCTTATTTCCTTCTCCCACATTAGAATGTAAGTTCCACGGGGGCAGATATATGGTGGGTACTCAATAAAATTAGTTGAAAATATTTGCTGATCAATTTATTGAATGAGTGGGTTCAGGGATAAGCAATGAGTATATAGGGAGGGAAAAAGAGTACTAGGCAGGTATCTATCTTTTGTATATCTGGCTAGCTAACTTCACACACACAAACATGGACACAGGATCAAATCAAGGACTCATAAATTTTTAAAAATTATATTAAAAAGTTATATTATAAAATCTACAGATGATTCTATGAAGAATTTCAGATAAGGGATTACATAATCAGATTTGCAGTTTTGCTCTAGTATGAAAGATACATTTTTTAGAGTTATATTTTGGAAAACAAGACTAGTTAGATGCAAATTGAAGTTCTCTAGGCAAGGAAAATTGGAAGCCTTGGTAAGATTATTTGGTTGGAATTAACCCTTTGCACTCGCTTGCTTTTTTCTCGATTCCTTTATTCTATTCGGGATTTAATTTTTTAAATACCCCAGATTTTACAAAGCGCGGCAGTAGAATAAAAAACTGGAGTTTCTTTTCATACAAACTTATTTATTTGGATTTTTTTTATATTTCAAATTATTGATACATTCAATAAAATTCGACATACGAGCTGCTACCGATGCTAACCGTGTCGAGTCACACTCGACATCCGAGTGCAAAAGGTTAAGGAAATGTGGTTAGATTTGAGAGGTATTTAAGAGGTTTAATGAACAAAATTGATGATGAAGTGTATGTAAGAGATGAGTTAGAGGCAAGTATTATGGACAGCTTTCATGTTTCATGCTTAGGTTATTGAGTGAATGATGTTGTAATGCAAAGGTATACAGAATAAGAGAAGAACAAATTTGGAAAGTGGGAATTATTAAGTTTTTCTAATGTTGAGTCAGATGTCTGTGGAACTGCCAAATATGCCTTGTATATCAGTATATAAATCTGGAACTCCATTTTATAAATACTGTAATATGTATATAAATCTGGAGAATATGAGAAATGTAGGAAGATAAATGAATTCCATACAAACAGTTGAAACAATGCTAATATATGAAATACCCAAGAAGCAGGTCAGGTCAGCAATTCCAATACAGGGAGTGTGAAAAAAAACTTAGGTTAAATCAGACATGCTGTCTTAGAAGGTATAAAAGTATCCAGTTAATAAAAATGCACTCAATTTAGTTGAACTTGAATCCAAATATTTTATCTAGCATGGTCAGTTAAATTTTGACAAAATATTTCACTTCATTCTTGCATACACTGGTACAATACCAAACTATATGTCCAAATACAATTATATGAAAAGTCACTGTAAAATAATGATAAATAGTTAATATTTTACAGTCAGGTAGACTTATATTAAAATCCCTGTTTGTCTGCCAAGAATTAGATGTCTTTTTGGCATGCAGTATTCCTAACTTCACTGAGTTTCAGTTTCTACATATGTGTTATACAACATATTAATGATGATAACCAATAGGGTTGTTGTAAAAGTTAAATGAGATAATGTATGGAAAATATTAGCACTGTCTTGGACATAAAAACCGCCTCAAATAATGATTCTATGGTTATCATCATTAATATGTTGTATAACATTTATTTTCACGTGTAATTTCTCTAAAATATATGTTCTTGTATGAAAAATAGATAACATATAGGGCAGGTTTATTTTGTGTTGGAAATAGATTTCTAGTAGGCATATACCATAAGTAATACTTGATCATAATGATATTTACCTTAACAAGCTAAATATTCTCTCAAATAACATTATAGAGCATCCAGAAGAAATATAAGATATATGAAATGTGGAGACCGGGGAAAGGTCAATGGGGAAAAAAAGGAGACATATGTACTACTATTTGTAATACTTTAAACAATAAAATAAAATATAAAAAAATGTGGAGAGAAAAATACATACCAAGATTCAAGGCATAGTACTGAGATAAAGACAAAAAATTCATATTTATGAAGAATTTGATGATACAGTTTATTTATCCATTGAACTTAATCAATACCAACAGCCAATACAAATATTTCAAGATTTCAAAAAATTGATAGGGAGTCAAATTATATTTCCAGTTGTCTATATTGATTGAAAAACTAAAAAAAATCAAGGAATTCATAAATATGTAGAATATTTTGAAAATAAGAGAGAATGTAAGCAATTGGGGTTTTTAGAAGACTGCAGTTGCCTTATACCCAAAAATTCTAATCTTGTAGGAATCTGGATCAATTATGAGTAATGTAAATCAGCAAAATCACCTTATTCATCTCTGCATTCCACAAAGGATCTATCAGTGTTTTAAAATAATTAAAAAAAAACATTAAATTGAATTTGTTTTAATATTTAAATGGTCCCTTAAGAGAGACATGTTAGTAAATATAGGATATCATAAAATGTATACACACATTAAGTAATTATAAAAGCAGTGTTTATTAATGGAATTTCCTTTTCAAAATTGAGCTATAAGCTGTTAAAATATGTATACATTTTGAGAGAGTAAAAATGGCAGGAGAGTAAGTACATGCTACAGTGACACATTCACAGGACCAAACTGGAATTACAACTAAAATACAGAAAAATCATTCTGAATAATCAACTGAAGACTAACTGGAGAAAACACTGGTAACCAAGGATGGAAAGCGGAGCCCACATAGAGACTAAGAGAAAGGGCAGAGGCACAAAAGGACTGGCCATTCTCCCACAGACAGCAGCTGAAGTTCCAGAGAGATAGGTCACCTGTGTGGGGTTGCCACTGAAAACTCTTGGGTCAAAACCCCAAGCTGTGTCTCCAGCTGAGAGCACAAAAAATAAGAAAGGTACCCACATAACATCTGGCTGTGGAAAACATCAGAGTTGCTGTCTGCCTGGAAGAGATTGTTGGAAATGCAGGAATCCTGTTAAAGTACCAACACAGAACATTTTGAATGCACCCGTTCACTTTGTGCTCCAGCCAAGGGAGGGCAGAGTGGACTGGAGCTGTGTGAGAAGAAGCCAGGGTTTGGGGCTCTGGGGTTAGAGCTTGGAAGGTAGTTAACCCAATTTCCTGTGCTGAATCATTCCCTCATGCTTCAGAGGACATCTTTCTCAGGCAGACCTTTGCTATCAAGGCGGATTTTTTCTGGGGAGAAGGTAGTTGTCAACCCTATAGGCAAAAAAATGCCTCACCCTGTGGAGTTTCTGGGGCCCATTAAGATACTGAAAATAAAAATTAGCCTCCAGAGAGAAGCAATTGCCCCACCCTATTGAAAAACCTCTTGCTACCACCTGTGGACAATTACCCCAGGCTACTCAAGAATGAATATATACAGTCTGGAGGCAAAGGTGGGTATCTGGAGTCTTTGAGTCTTGGCCTGATCTAACTAGTCAGAAAGAGCATTTGACACTGTCCTGAACTAGAGATTGGGAGGCATAGCAGATCTACCTAATGCATAGTAAAAAAAAAAAAAAAAATCAAACAGACAACCAAAATGGGGAGACAACAACAAAACAAATGAAAGAACAAGAGAATTCTCAAGAAAAAGAGGTACATTAAGTGGAGTTAAGAAATTTATCAGACATAGAGTTCAGAATAAAGATAGCAAAGAACTCCTCACTCACTCACTGCCATTAATATTTTACCCCATTGGCTTTATTTCTCCACCTGTCATTCTCTCTCCTGTGCTTGCTCTCTTTCTGTGGAGACATACCTGGTATATGGTACACCTGAAAATAAGCTACATATATCATGGCCCTTTACTCCCAGATACTTCTGTGAATTTCCTAAGAGATATATTCTTTATATAATTAACTTTAGTAAATTTAACATTGATACCATAGTTTTATAACTTTTAAAGTAACTTTTCAAAATATTTTGTTAAATTGTATTTTTATAAAGAATTCAAACCTTCAAAGACCCAATCTAGAGCTTAAATCAATTTAATCTTTCAATAACTAACATGAAAAGAGAAAGAAAGAAGGAAGGAAGGATGGAAGGAAGGAAAGAAGAAAGGAAGGAAGGAAAAAATAGTAATCCAGCTAGCATATCTAAGCAGTGTGGTTATTTTTCTTTATAAAAATAAACATTTTGGGGAAGTAGTGGTTTCAATAACAATCATAACTGTAGAAAAATGTCTTTCATTTACGAAGATTTCTAAGTAAGATACCTATTCACAATAAGCTCTCCTCACTTACTTGTATGAATGGGAATGTAAAGCCAAATAAGTACCAGTAAAACAGGTTGGGTTGTAATCCATATCAATTCTTTTACATAAAATAAAATAATTTAATAAGGCTTTCTTAAATTATGGTAAGAAATCACATTAGATATGGTAGGCCAGTTTCTTTTTTTTAATTACATCTTTACTTTTGAAAGTATTACACATGTCCCCGTTTTCCCCCATTGACCCTTTCTATCCTGCCAACATCCACTGCCCAGGCCTTCACCACCCTAATGTCTGCATCCATGGGTTATGCATATATGCATATGAGTTCATTGGTTTATCTCTCTCCCCTCATTGACCCCCAACCCAACCCTGACTCCCCTCTGAGGTTTGATAGTCTATTTGATGCTTTTATATCTCTGGATCTATTTTGTTCAACAGTTTATTTTGTTCATTAGATTTCATACATGAGTGAGATCATGTAATACTTTTCTTTCTCTGACTGGCTTATTTCATTTAGCATAATACTCTCCAGGTGCCTCATGCTGTCCCAAAGGGTAAAAGGTCCTTCTTTTTCACTGCTGCATAGTATCCATAGTATAAATGTACCAGAGCTTTTTTTATCCACTCATCTACTGATGGGAACTTGGGATGTTTTCAGGTGTTAGCTATTAAAAATAGCACTGCTATGAACATAGGGGTGAATTTATTGTTTCTGATTGATGTTTCTTTGAATATATTCCCAGAAGTGGGATCACTGGGTGAAATGGCAGTTTCATTGTTTCTTTTTGCCATTGTTGTTAGCTAATTATTTTATTAAATTATTATACTTTAAAAAATCTTTATTGGAAAGACAAAATGGTGGTGGAATACACAGATGTGTCCCAAGCCTTGTCCCGGAGCAGATAGAATGAACAGCTGAAACAAATAACATCCAAGCTGAATTGGCAAAGGAGATTCAGCGGGTGAGACATTTTGCAACCAGGAAGGGCATAGGATCGCTGGAAAAAGGTAAAATCAAGGATCTGGGCAGGAGAGTCTGCCAGACCTCTGAGCCCAGAGGGTCAGAGGGAATCTGCACAGCACCAAGCCGTGGCCCTGGGGAGAGGCACAGCCTTTGACTGTGGAAAGAAGGGCCACAGGACTGCTGGACTGCAGGGGATTCTAGAACTGGGTCCACAGTCACAAAAGGTTGAGCCCGGCTTCGGGCTGAGCGGTATTCCTCCTGTGGCAGCACACTGACCACCAGGGGGCAGCTCCTGTGTTGAGCATCTGTCCCTTGGTGGTCAGTGCGTGTCATAGTGACCGGTCATTCTGCCATTTGGTCAATTTGCATATTAGGCTTTTATTACATAGGATAATATAACTAGTACTTACTGTTGAAAATGTGGGTAATAAAGAAAAGCACAATATACAAATTAAATCACTTCAACTGACACTAATTCAGAGAAACTTCGATATAAATTTTTCAGCAATTATTTTTTAAGTCACATCTATGCACAAGCCAGTATCATATTTATCCTTGGCAAAAATTGCTAACTGCTTATCCAGTATCTGCTCTTCCCTTTTTTCTTACTAAGATACTACTGATTTTATTGAGGCATCAGGAAATTTTCAGATGCTTATTTGCAACTAGGAGTGTTCTTGTGATACAATTGATATAAGCATAAGAAGAAGTCATTGGAGAGTAATTTTATTCATAAATAAAATAACATTAACTTTAAAGGTTTTAGTCATCGTTTTTTTCATTTGCAGTTTTTCCTGCTTGGCATACAGCCAAATGCTGATCATTAGGAAGAATGCCCCATGTTAAAAGTAGTGGAGTGGTGAGGGTAAGTATCCCTGTCTTGTTCCTGTTCTTAGGGGAAATGGTTTTAGTTTTTGCCCATTGAGTATGATGTTGGCTGTAGGTTTGTCATATAAAGTTTTTATTATGTTGCGGTGTGATCCCTCTATTCCCACTTTGTCAAGAGTTTTTATCAAGAAAGGGTGTTGGTTTTTCTCAAATGCTTTGTCGGCATAAATTAATATGATTGTATGATTTTTATCTCTCAATTTGTTTATGTGATGTATCATGTTTATTGATTTGCGGATATTGTACCATTCTTGCATCCCCGGGATAAATCCTACTTGGTCATGGTGTATGATCTCTCTGATGTACTGCTGAATCTGATTTGCTAGAATTTTGTTGAGGATTTTGGCATCTATGTTCATGAGGGATATTGGCCTGTAATTCTCTTTCATTGTGTAGTCTTTATCTGTTTTTGGTATTAGGGTGATGCTGGCTTCATAGAATGAGCTTGGAAGTGTTCCTTCCTCTTGAATTTTCTGGAATAGTCTGAGGAGGATAGGTTTTAGTTCTTCCTTGAATGTTTGGTAAAACTCCCCTGTGTAGTCGTCTGGCCCTGGGCTTTTGTTTGCTGGAAGCTTTTTGATGACTGCTTCAATTACTTCCATAGTTTTCAGACTATTGAGATTTTTAGTTTCTTCCTGATTGAGTCTCGGAAGGTTGTATTTTTCTAGGAATATGTACATTTCCTCCAGGTTGTCTAGTTTGTTGGAATAGAGTTGTTCATAGTATTTTATAACAATCCTTTGTATTTCTGTGGGGTCTGTTGTTATTTTGCCTCTTTCATTTCTGATTTTGTTTATTTGGGTCCTCTCTCTTTGCTTCTTGGTGAGCCTGGCTAGAGGTTCATCAATCTTTTTTATCCTTTCAAAGAACCAGCTCTTGGTTTCATTGATCTTTTGTATTATTTTTTTGGTCTCCATGTCATTTATTTCTGCTCTGATTTTTATTATCTCCTTCCTTCTGCTCACTCTGGGCTTTTCTTGTTGCTCTCTTTCTAAGTCTTTGAGTTTTAGTGTTAGATGATTTATTACCATTTTTTTCTTGTTTTTTGAGGTAGGCCTGTAGCTCTATAAACTTTCCTCTCGGGACTGCTTTCATTGTGTCCCATAGATTTTGGATAGTTGTGTTTTTATTGTCATTAGTTTCCAGGATGTTTTTAATTTCTTCTTTGATCTCTTTGGTAACCACATCACTGTTTAATAGCATGCTATTAAGCTTCCAAGTGTTTGAATTTTTAGAATGTTTTTATTGTAGTTTATTTCTAATATTATGCCATTGTGGTCTGAGAAAATGTTTGGCATGATTTCAATCTGCTTGAATTTGGGGAGACTTTGCTTGTGACCCAATATGTGGTCTATTTTTGAAAATGTCCCGTGTGCACTTGAGAAGAACTTATATTCCATGGCTTTGGGGTGAAATATTCTGAAGATGTCAACTAAGTTCATCTGATCTAGTGAGTCATTTAGGATTGCTGTTTCTTTGCTGATTTTTTGTCTAGAGGATTTATCCAGTGATGTCAATGGGGTATTAAAGTCCCCTACTATGATTGTATTGTTGTCGATCCCTCCCTTGATATCTTCCAGGAGTTTTTTTTATGTATTTGGATAATCCTGCATTGGGTGCATATATGTTTATCAGGGTTATATTCTCTTGTTGTATCGATCCCTTTAGTATTATGAAATGGCCTTCCATATCTCTTGTTATGACCTTCACTTTGAGGTCTATTTTGTCAGATAAAAGTATTGCTAACCTAGATTTTTTTTTCATTTCCATTTGCCTGAAAGATATTTTCCACACCTTCACTTTCAGTCTTTTGGAGTCCGTTGTTCTGAGGTAGGTCTCTTGTAGACAGCATATATATGGATCATGTTTTTTATCCATTCAGCCACTCAAAGTCTTTTGATTGGAGCATTTAGTCCATTTATATTTAAAGTTATTATTGAAATGTAATTGTTTGTTGCCATTTTTATGTTTTGTGCCTGTGTTGTTTCTTTCCTTTTTATTTCTTCTTTTTACACCAGTCCCTTTAGCATTTCTTGAATTGCTGGCTTGGTAGTGATAAACTCCTTTAGACTCTTTTTGTCTGTAAAGTATCATATTTCCTCTTCAATTTTGATTGATTGTCTTGCTGGATAGAGTATTCTTGGATTCAGTCCCTTGCTTTGCATCACTTTGTAAATTTCCTTCCATTCTTTTCTGGCCTGATGTGTTTCTGTTGAGACATCATTTGATAATCTAATGGGCGATCCCTTGTATGTAACTTTCTGTCTCTCTCTTGCAGCTTTTAAAATTCTCTCTTAGTCCTGAACATTTGCCATCGTAATTATGATGTGTCTTGGTGTGGGTCTTTTTGGGTTCATCTTGTTTGGGACTCTGTGTGACATTTTTCTTCCCCACATCAGGGAAGTTTTCTGACATTATTTCTTCAAATAGGTTTTCTAACCCTTGTTCCAATTTCTGTTGTTCTGGCACCCCTATGATTTAAATGTTGCCTCATTTCATGTTGTCCCATAGCTCTCTTAAGCTGTCCTCCTGTCTTTTAATTTTTTTGTCCAATTGCAGTTAAGTTTGTGTGTGTTTTGCTTCCCTGTCTTTTAATTTGCTAATTTAGTCCTCTGCTTCTCCTAGTCTACTGTTGAAAGTTTCCATGGTGTTTTTTCACTATATCACAGCTATATCACTCTTAATTTCCTCTTGATTCTTACATAAGTTATTGATTTTTTTCATCCATTTCTTCTTGATTCTTACATAGTTGTTTATTTTTTCATCCATCCGGTTTATGAACTGTATGACCCTTATCCTGAATTCTTTTTCTGACATATTCCATGCCTCTGTTTCACTTAGCTGCTGTACTGACAATTCCTCCTTTTCTTTCCTTTGGGGGTTTCTTTGTCTACCCATTTTTGGTCTCACCTACTGATGTAGATGTCGAGTCATGCAGGGGCTGCTCCTTGGGTGGCAGTGGCTCCTCGGGCTGCAGTTGCTCCAGGGGCAGTCGCAGAAGCGGATGCTCCTCAGTTGGCAGCAGCTCCTCTGGTTGGTGCTGTTCACAGCAGTGGTGTCTCCTCTGGCTGGTGTTGGAGGCTGCTCACACAGCTGCTGTTCCTTCAACGGGGTTGGGCTGATCACGAGACTGCTGCTCCTTGGATGGGGGCGGGCTGCCTACGTGGCTGCTGCTCCTCCTACACGTGCAGGCTGCTCACACAGCTGCTGCTCTTCGGATGGGGAACAGGCTGCTTGTGTGCCTGCTGCTTCTTGAGTGGGACTGAGCTGCATGTGTGACTGCTGCTCCTCGGACAGTGGCAGACTGCTCACCCAGCTACTCTTCGTCTGACAGTTGCAGACTTCATGTGGCTGCTGCTCCTCAGATGTGGGTGATCTGCTCGTGTGGTTGCTGCTCCTCAGACTGGGGCAGGCTGCTCGGGTGGCTTCTGCTCCTCAGGTGGGTGTGAGCTGCTGTGCTGCTGCTCCTTCTACAGGGGCAGTCTGCTGGCGCATCTGCTGCCCCTTGGATGGGGCCAGGTTGCTTGTGCGGCTGCTGCTCCTTGGGCAGGTGTGAGCTTCACCTATGTCTGCTGCTCCTTGGATGGGAGTGGGCCGACAACCCAGCTGCTGCTTGTCAGACAGGTGCAGGCTGCATGTGGCTGCTGCTCCTCAGACCAGTGCAGACTGCACAGGGCTGCTGCTCCTCAGATGTGGGCAGTCTGCTCATGTGGCTGATGCTCCTTGGAAGGGTGCAGGTTGCTCAAGCAACTTCTGTTCCTCGAACAGTTCCAGGGTGTGGGCTGCGGGCAGCTGCTGCTCTTTGGACGGAGGAGGGCTGTGCTGGGTTGCCACTCCTCAATCATGGACAGGCTGCTCCTGCAGTTGTTGCTCCTCAGACAGGGCATGCTGCTTGCATGGTTGCTGCTCCTCGGATGGGGGAGTGGGCCGCTCACACTGCTGCTGCTCCTTGGACAGGTGCAGGCCACATGAGGCTGCTGTTCTTAGGCCTGGGGTGGGCTGCTCATGGGGCTGCTGCTCATGTGGTTGCAGTGCCCTGGGATAAAGTGTTGGGCCAATCAGAGGGGATCATGCTTCAGAACTCTCAGGAGCCTGCACCTGGGATAGCTGGAGACTTGTTGACCGTGTGACCACAGCTGAGGTAGCAGGTCCCTGGCAGGGGTGGCTGTAGAGTCCCAGGTGTTATCTGAGGGCACCCTGGGTTGGAGTGAGGCTGGGCTTCCAATTACAGCAACTCTCCCCTTCAAAAAGGTTAGGCCTCTGAGGACGAGCTGGCCTCCTGGTACTGTTTACAATAGTAGCAGAGGCTGCCTAGTTAGGTGAGTCCGGTTAGCCTGCCCCCAAAGGTCCTGCGGGATCTAACTGTGCCACACACACACACATACACACACACACACACCCAACATGACCACACACTCCTCTTTTGCTCCCTCACTCACTCACTCTCTCTCCCACACTGCCACCTTCATCCTGCCTTTGTAGTTGGAGAATTAGGGGGGAGAAAAAGGAGCATAAATTATATCAAAGAGAGGGAAAAAGGTAAGAAAGAAAACAAAAAGGAAGAAAAAGGAGAATATATATGTAAAAAGGAGAATATATATATATGGTAAACACCACAGAACCAATAGATAAATCAAGAAAATACAAACACCGAACACCCAGCAAAGAGGGTAGGGGCAGAATCTGTAGAGGCTGAGCTTATATACAGAAGCTAAGGTTAAGAATTCGATGAATATGGGGAGGACCTCAGTTCAGTATAGAGGAAGTAGAAAGGGGATGGGTGGATAAGAAGAAAGAGAATGAGAAGAAAATAGTAGTAACAATAATAAATTTACAAAACATTGATTTCAAAAATGGTATAAAAATAAAAAATAGCTAATAAAAATAAAATAAAATAGAGTGATGAAAAAATAATGTGAAAAGAAATAGAAAATAAAACAACAAACAAAAACAAGAAAACAAAGAAAAAATAAGAAAAAAGAGATAACAAAATAATAATAACAAAATAAAAATAAATGAAAAAGTGAAGTGTCGTACCTTTGGCTGGCTTAAGATCCCAGTCTTCTGTACTGTACTGTTTCTCAGTTTCCTGTTGCTGAGACTGAAGGTCTCTCTTTAGGCCAGTCCCTTTGGACTCTCAGGGCCTATTTAGATTTTTTTTCTTCTTTTGTACCATTCAGGGTGGAATCTGTGTGTGGCTGTATTGGTTGCCTGGAGACTAGAGGGCGGGGCTATCTCTTCAGGACAAAATGGCCGCCCAGGTTATGGGCTCAGGTATGACTCAGTGCCAGACTCGCTGCCACTTCTCCTCCTGGACCCCCTCTTCTCCCCAGATTCCACAAGTCTACACCTTCTCCCATACCTCAGCCATGGGTAAGTGTTTGTATCTGAAAGATCCTATGAACTAGGTTCAGTGAAGAAATGCACAGGCCACAGAGAGGGGAAAGAATGTGCCTCTGTGTGCTCCTCTCCTGCCAACACTGCACAGTCTGGTCAGCCCTTCAGGCTTCCCTCTCTGGGTTCAGCCTTTCATGACTGTGGACCCAGATCTAGAATCCCTTGCTGTCCAGCAATCCTGTGGAACTTTTTTACACAGTCAGATGCTGTGCCTGTCCTCAAGGACATGGCTTGGTGCTGTGCGGATTCCCTCTGACTTTCTGGGTTCAGAGGTTTGGCAGACTGTCCTGCCCAGATCTTTGATTTTACCTTTCTCCAGGTATCCTCTGCCCTTCCCAGCTGCAAACTGTCTCACCAGCTAAGTCTCCTTCACCAATTTGGGTTGGATGTTATTCGTTTCAGCTGCTCATTCTATTTTCTCCAGACAAGGCTCAGGACACGTCCATCTATTCCACTGCCATTTTTCAATTTTGGATCATGTATTCTTATCCATTAAGTCACTCTGTGTCTTTTGATTGCAGCATTTAGTCCATTTATGTTTAAGGTTATTATTGATAGATACTTGTTTGTAACCATTTTTATTCTTTATACCTGTGTTCCTATTTCTCAGTCTATTTCTTCTTCTTACAGCAGTCCCTTTAGCATATTTTGCATTGCTGACTTGGTAGTGATAACCTCCCTTAGCCTTTTTTTGTCTGCAAAACTCCTGATTTCCCCTTTAGTTTTCAATGATAGCATTGCTGGGTGTAGTATTCTTGTATTCAGTCCCTTGCTTTATATTACTTTGTGTATTTCATTACATTCCCTTCTGGCTTAATGTGTTTCTGTTGAGAAATCAGTTGATACTCTAATGGGAGGTCGCCTGTAGGTAACTTTCTGTCTCTCTCTGGCAGCCTTTAAGATTCATACTTTGTCATTGATGTTTGCCAATTTAATTATGATGTGTCTTGGTATCTGTCTTTTTGCGTTCGTCTTGTTTGGAACTCTGTGTGCTTCTTGGACTTGTGTGAGCTTTTTCTTCCCCAAATCAGGGAAGTTTTCTTTCATTCTTTATTCAAACATTTTTTTATTCCTTGCTCAGCTTTCTCTCCTTGTGTCACCCCTATTATGTGAATGTTGTTTCATTTCATGTTGTACCAAAGCTCCTTCAGGGTCTTCTTCTGCTTTTTAATTTTTTTTTTCCAGTTGCTGCTCTGCTTGGGTGTTTTTTCTATCTTGTCTTCTAACTCCCTGATGCAGTTCTAGGCTTCTTCTAGTCTACTGTTGATAATTTATTTTGTGTTATTTATTGCAGTTATGCCATTCTTCATTTCATCTTGATTCTTCATTTCCTCTTGATTCTTACACATGTTGTTGAATTTGTCTTCAATCCTTTTCAGCATCTTTATAACCATTGCTCTAAATTCTCTGAGAAATTTCTTCTGTCCATTTTGTTTATTTCCTGTTCTCATTATTCCTCCTTTTCTTTGGTATGGGGGTTGTTTCTTTGTTTCCACATTTTTTTCTGTTTCTTTGTGGTTGTTTCTATGTATTAGATCAAACTTCTTTGTCACCCAAATTTTTTTGAATTTGTTTTATATAATAGATGTTTTGTGGGACCCAATGATGCAATCTCTCTGGTCTTTTGAGCTAGGTATTTTAGGGATGCCCCCTACTTGGGATATTTGTGTTTTCTTGGTGTAGTTGGATCTTGAGTGTTATTGCACAGTTGGGGATGGAGTCCTCTCAGGGTGTCTGTTTATGTGGTTCACACTGTATCACATTGACCAAACAGCACAAAATACAACTCGACAAGACACAACACAAAGGGAACAAAACAAGAATGTACTCATGACAGCAATAACCCCAATAAAGTGACCACCAGAGAAAAGAGAATTAGGACTGAGAAAAGAGAGCAAAAATAATATTGATAAAAGTAACAAAGATAAGAGAGAAAAGAAAATGATGAAAAAAGAAGGACAATATATATGGGGAGAAAACACCACAAAAAACAACAAAACAAAAAAAAATGCAAACACCCATAAAAATGGGGGACAGAATCTGTAGAGGGAGAGCTTATTACAGAAAATAAGGTTAAGGAATGAAATTAGTAGTGGAATGACCACAGTTCAGTATAGAGGGGGTAAAAAGAGTATGAGTGGATAAGAAAACAAAAACAAAATAATCAATAACAAATAAAAAGATAAAACAAAAAATATTTAAAATTTAGCTATCTATTTATTTATCTATTTTTGGAAATGTAGAATAGAGGAGAGAGGAGATAGGTTTGAGTTTAGTGAGTGAAACTAATTAAACAATTAGGAAAAGAAGAAAGCAAGAGAGGAGAGGAAAAACAAAAGTGTGCAAAAAAATGGCTAGAGAATAAAGAGAAAAGAGAAAATTGCATGGACTTGGACCAAAGGAGAGGAAATTAGATATATGAGTAAGCCAACAGATACTACAATAATAACATGTCAATAAAGCAGATATAGGAGAAACACTAAAGCAGCGACAGGAGAAGAGAAACCATTAAAAAGGGAGAAGTGAGGGAGAAAAGGGTGGGAATAATAAAAAAATAAGATAAGATAATGATAAAAATAAAAATAGCATGAAGAAAAGTAATACAAAATATAAAAGATTAAAAACAAAACAAAAAATAAAGAAATAATTTTTTAATTAAAGATAAAACATAAAAAAGTGAAGTGCCGTTCACTTCAGCCAAGTTTTAATGCCCCATGGAGGTTGGTTTAAGACCCCACTCTTCTGTTCTTTCTGCCACCTCTCAGTTTCCTGTTAGGTAGTCAGCACTGTGTTGAAGTTCCAAGTGATCCACCACTCCTCAGTGTCTGTCTCCACAGCCTTTGTTGTAAATAGTCAGTACCAATCTTCCTGCTTTTCCTGCTTGCCTGCTTTAATCTTAATCACTCAAGCATCTGTTTCTGACAAGGGCTTTAGGTGGGGTTTTGCTGTATTGCTTTCCAGGACTGATCAGCCCCTCAACCCAGACCTTGAGGGATTCCTGGGGCTGTTCAGAATTTTTATTTCCTCAGCAAAGCTTGAGGCTGGTTGTGGCTGTACTAGCTACCCTGAGGCTGCTGGGTGGGGCTGACTCTTCAGGAGAAAAATGGTTGCTTAGGTTTGAAGGGTCAGGAATGTCTCAGTGCTGGAATCCTGGTCACCTCTCCCTATCCTGCTCCCCTCCATAGACTTTCCCCAGCCTCCAAAAATCTGCACCTCCACCTTCACCACAGCCTCAGTGAGTGTAATTGAAAGGTCCTATGAACTGGGTTTAGCAAATAAAAGCAAAGACAAAACAGAGGCAAAACAACCTCACAACTGTTTCTCTCTCCCCCCCCCACCCCCAACTACACAGCTTGGGCAGCTCTTCAGGCTGCCTTTCTGGGTGCAGCCTCTCATGGCTGTGGACTTAAATCTAGATTTCTCAGCCATCAACAACCCTGTGGACCTCCCTCTCACAGTCGGGTGTTATGCTGTCCCCAAGGGACGTGGACTTGGTGCAGCACAGGTTCCTTCTGACCTTCTTGTCCTCCTGGTCTCACGTCTCTCTCTCCAGCCCAGAGTTCCAATCCTACCATTCTCCAGGTGTCCTCTGCCATTTATGTCTGTGAATTGTCTCACTAGCTGTGTCTAATTTGCCAATTCCAGGTGGATGTTATTCGATCTAGTTGCTCCTTCTATCTGCTCCATGACAAGGTGCAGGACACACTTACCTATTTGGCCATCATTTGGAAACTCCCCTCCTTCCTTATTTTCTTAACTTGTATTGACCTCTTAAGTAGGCTGGTCGAGAGTAGAAAACTCAATTTCTTTCCAAGATATTACAGCTTAGTAAACTATACCTGGCTTCATTGTCCTGACAAACAATAGCAATAAAACATAGTACTTGTAGCTAGCATTCTAATACAAGCTGTACTGCAGCAACTCAATACAGTGTCTACTCAAAACTCCTCCAGCATGAGGTGAAGAGAAGGCCTTAACATAACATGCTTCTCAGCTTGTTCCATCTTGGTTGATTTCTGAGCTCATGCTTTGGCAAACATATATTTCAAAAGTAAAACATAATTGTTATGCATAAGATATTTTTACTGTGGGAGGGAAGATTCAGATAAATCTGAACAGTTCTCTCAATTTATACTATAATACGCAACACTTGACATCTAATTCTGATTCATCCATATTTGGGCTACATCTTCTTATGACTTATTCAAGAAAAATTGTTTCTTACCTTATAAATTACTAACATTTTTTTTTCAAAATAAAGCAGTAGTTTGACCCTTCAAATGATATTCATTCTTTACAATAAGGGAGGAAAAAAACCCTCAGATCTGTAACTTTCAAATGTTGTTTGCTTTTACTAAACAAAAGACAAAAACAATGCAAGTTCTATTGCAGGCTTTCCATTATATGTAAATAACACAACTTTTTAAAATTTAAAAATGCACTATTCCCTCAGTTTTTAAAATATTTATAGTGAAAGAATGGAGGTTGCAAATTACATAGATATAGCTTAACTCTAAAAGTTTAAAATGCGAACCAGCCATAATATCATGAATTTGTACAAGTGCTTTTGAAAAATATGTTTCTACTAGAGGCCCAGTGCATGATTGAATCATGCACGTGTAGGGTCCCCTACACGCTTTCGCTTTTCGTGGTGGAGTTGGGTGCCTGTCCGCTGGTGCACCAGGTCTTTCAGAAGCCTCCGGTGAGGCGGAGGCTTCTGAAAGGCCTGGTGCCGGAGCAGACAGGTACCCAGCTCCCCCCGCTTTTGATAGTCTGAGGCCACTGAGGGGGGCTACCCTGCTGTTGAGAGGTTCAGGGGGCAGGACTCCTGCCCCCTGTGCCTCTCAATGGCTGCTGAGGGGGCTGCCGTGGACACCTGGCTACCCTGCCGTTGAGAGGCGCAGCCGGGTGTCCACGGCAGGCTCCCTCAGCGGCCGCGGATCTGGCCGTTGAGAGGCGCAGGGGGCGGGAGTCCCACCTCCTGCGCCTCTCAACAGCAGGGTAGCCCCCCTCAGTGGCAGCGGATCCATGCCTCTCAATGGCCGGATAGGCCACCCCGAGTCCCGACCCCCAGCCTCCCGCCGCCCAATCGTGGGCGTAGCGGAGTGATGGTAATTTACATGTTACTCTATTATTAGATAGGATGTTTCTTGTTTTCTGTTTTTTAATGACCCTGTAGATTTTTTTAAAATATATATTTTATTGATTTTTACAGAGAGGAAGGGAGAGGGATAGAGAGTTAGAAACATCGATGAGAGAGAGAAACATCGATCAGCTGCCTCCCGCACACCCCCCACTGGGGATGTGCCCACAACCAAGGCACATGCCCCTGACCAGAACCAAACCCGGGACCCTTCAGTCCACAGGCCGAAGCTCTATCCACTGAGCCAAACCGGCCTCAGCATGACCCTGTAGATTAATGGAGAAATTGACATCAAGGATCAGTTGATGAAAAAGTATGCTATTCTCTTCAATTTTTTTCCAAATAATTCTCCAAGATTAAGGTCTCTAATTTACACTTTTTTACTCTTTACCCTGACCCCCCCACCTCTTTAAGGAATAGTCAGGCATAGACTTACTGCTCTTTGTAGAATATTACACAATCTTTTATTTTCCCTAATACTATTCCCTCTAAACTTCTTAGACTGCCCATGTTTTAGGAATTGGGAATCTGATGATCAAAAATTTATGTTTTGTCATTTTATAAATACCACTTTTATCCTTTTACTCTTTCTATATGATAAAGTAAAAAAAAAAAAAAAACACACCACAAGCTTTTTAGTGCATACTTTTGTAATATGTTAATATTATACTTGAAAGTTAATGTGTAAAATAAGATGGAGTAGAAGTGAAAGGAATGTACAGTGGCACATCAGAGTTCAGTGAGTTCAATTTTCTTCAAGATTTTACCTCCTCCCTCCAATATCTCAATCTTGGCAGAGACACCTTGTAAAGAGTCCTTCGGATAAAGACACCTGTGCTATAACTGTAGCTATGAGTAAGAGCATGGCCAGATAGAGGGGCCTGATCCTTGACTGTATTCCCCTTTAAGGACTGCAATATAATGGTTGTGCACCAAGTCTGGTCTTGGCAGGTCAAATTTCCCCTGTGAGCCCTGCCAGGCAAAGCCTTTATAATTGCCTATTATCAAGCCTAAAAATCACACTTAGGTTTTAGAGAGAGACTTAGAATGCTCAGACATGGCTATGTTCTCTCTGAAAGATATAAGAGAAGATCTTTCATTGCCTTTCTTAGCTTCTTCTGGTTGCTCACATCCTTGGCATGCCTTGGCTTGTAGATGCATCTTTCCATTCTTTGCCTCTATATTCACATTGTGTTCTCACTTCTGTGTCTCTGTGTACAAATTTCCCTTATCTTATGAAGATACCAATCATTGGATTGGAGCCTACTCTAATTAAGTATGACCTCATATGTACTTAATTATGTCTGCAAATACCCTCTTTTCAAATAAGATCACATTCACAGGTTCTGGGAGGACATCAATTTTACAGGGACACTTCAACCCAGTAGACTTAGAGGCCCCAGTCCAAAATTACTGATGATTTATCATCTTGGTCTGGGGGACTAAAGGCAATTACAACAGTTTTCATTTAATTTTTCCCACTAAAACAGTGTTTTAATTACTTCCTATTTACCCAGTTCCCCAACAGTTATGGGGCTGACGAAACATACATTCAACACTAGACAGATGAGATCAACAGGAATTTATTAGTCACATATATTCACCATATGGGGAAAAAGGATACTACGTGCTATGCAGGGTCACATGGGGTTGCATTTGGAAACAGAGTGAATAATCAGAGATTATGGGAGACATGTTTCATTGTGTCAATAAAGTGAGGTACCTCCTGGTTCTCATGGGGAAATGTGTTAGCTTGTTCAAATAATTTCATAGACTAGCAGGGAATTGAAATAAGCTACTTGGGGATTAGCATAAATTATAACTGGTCTGTTTGATAAGAAGCATTGTTTAGCTAGGACACATTATCTACAGGATCAGAGTAGGTAGGGAAACTTGTGGTTAGGCCATTTCAGGCCCTAATGGTTTCCCCAAGATGTCAAGGCACACATAATATTGTGACTTCATTTTAGGCCTTATACCAAAATTAGCTCTTACTTCAGAAGCCAAGAAGCCATTGGGAATATTCTGCCAATTAGCAAGCATGTTAATTCCATGGACAGTGGATTTATTGTGACTCAGACTTAAGCCAAGACTTTTAAATTTTATTTCCTGGCCTCACTAACAGGAGGACTATGTTGATATTTTAGGTCCTCAGGTATAAATTTCAGTTCAGACACTAGGTCCAACCATCCTTGAAATGTCTACGTATTAAATTTTCTTCAGTGTTTGTATCTACACTAATAAAAAAGTAAGATGCAAATTGACTGTATCTTTGCGACACCCACCAGCCAATCAAGAGTGAGTATGAAAATTAACCCAACAAAGATGGTTGGTTAATTTGCTTACGCAGGTGCAGAGTGGCTGGGGTCATTCTGCACCGCCCCCAGACGCTCTGGGCTTCTGGGAAGCATGGGAAGTCAGAAAGGCATCTCTGAGCTGGAGCGAAAAGGCAGCTCCGGCCAGAGTGAAGGTGGTGTTTGCAGCCAGGAGAAGGAAGGCCCATTCTTGCACGAATCTTTGTGCATTGGGCCTCTAGTATTTAAATAAATAATTATTAAAACCTTTGAGGATAAACTCAGGGGACCAGTAGTATGTATAACTGGTTCTTCCTCCTGGGAAATTAGCCTTTTCTATAGTTAAGGAGTTCTGGATTAGAAAACCAGCTCATATCTGGAAAATGGGGAAGGGATTGTGACTTTTTATCAGAGGGTAGGGAAGCCTTCAGCCTCATGATTACTCCACTTTGATTACTTATAGTTGCGTAATTGAGTGGTATACTTGCCCATCTATCTTGCTGGGACACTGTGTTCTCTTAAACCTCTCCATAGTTTTCTGCAAATGAGAATTTCATGGCTGCCAGTCTCAACTTATGATTCATCATGACAATTACACACATCTTGCTTATGACAGTGAAGTGCCATCACCTACCCTCTATTATTCCAGAATCTTGTCATTTTGTCCTTATCCAGGAACCCAGTTCTGTAACAACAGTCAAATGTTGCTGGACTCTAAAAAAATTTCAGTAAAAGAACAGATGGTAAATATTTTAGACCTTGAGAGCTATATAGTCCCTGTGGCAACTGCTCAACACTGCCTTTGTAGATCAGAAGTAGCAATGGAAAATGAACAAATGGAAATAGCTATGTTCAAATAAAATTTTATTTACAAAAACAGACCATGGAACCATAAGCTGAATTTGTCCCATGGGTCCATTTTCTGGGCCCTGCTATAGAAAAGAACCATCCCTGAGCTTACGAACAATTCTGGCATTTTACTTGCCAGTTAATTTCATTGTGTTTTTGGTAAAGAGAGTGTAATTCAAGCCCTCCCACAAAGCATAGTCAGACCCCAGTCAACTACCTCAGTTGAGTTCTCAATCAACAGTTAGAATCAACATAGCACCCATGTGAGTAAGTGATCTTGAAGTGAATCCTATAGTTCCAGTCAAGTCACACTAGCTGACAACATAGAAAGAAAGAATAGAGACAAGCTACCCCCTTCAAACTATACCAAAATGTTACATTAATTAGCAAAATAAATGATTATTATTGCTTTAACCAATTTGACGTGTTTTTTTTTTTCTTTTCTCTCTCAACAATTGTTAACCAGAACTGAAAGCAGAGGTGAGGTGTTATCATAATAATTTCTAAAACATGTGTCATTAGTTTTGAGACCAGATGGTGGGAGGCAACAAGAGAGACCTTGAGGATACTCTTAGTGAAAACAGAAAAACTTCAAGAAGACTCTTGAGAGCTTTAAAATATGATAAAATTATTATTTGATCCTAGTAAAAGAAAAGCCATATTTTTAGTGGCATATTTATTTTTTCAGTAGTGTTGCTTGTGTTTACATGGAAATCTAAACTATACATAGTGACATTGTATTTGGCTAAAAAAAAATCCCAATCAGAATGTGAGCAGTGTCAATAGCTTTTTATTTTCTGCTTATGATAAGACTAGAGGCCCAGTGCATACAAAATCATGCACGGTTAGGGTCCCTAGGCCTCCATGCACGGTTAGCCTGGCCTCCATTGCTGGCCTCTGCCATCCTGCGATGCTATGTGAAACTCCCTGCCCTGCAATGCTATGTGAAGCTCCCTGCCCTGGGATGCTCTGCGATGCTCGCAGCCCCTCGACTGCTCTGCAAGGCTCCCCCTGCCATGCCACTGCTCCACAAGGCTCCCCCACCCCACCACTGCTCTGCGAGGCTCCCCCTGTCCTGCCACTGCTCTGCAAAACTCCCCCCCACCCACGACTGCTCCGTGAAACTCCCCCTGCCCTCCGACTGCTCTGTGAAACTCCCCCGCCCCACCACTGCTCCGCAAAACTCACTGCTGCCCGGTGACTGCTCCACTAAGCTTGCTGCCACCCCATGAAACAGCCTGCTGCTGCCACTGCTCAACAGTCCCCAGTCCCACCCACTGCCACCCCCCTCATGGCGAGTGGCTCAGGGGCTGGGGGGATGGGGGGAACTGATAGGTGCTCCATGCACTTCATGGTGACCAGTCGTCTGTTCGGTCATGATGGCACCTGGCTCTTTATATATTAGGATATGGATAAAAATCATTTTTAAGTAAAGTTTAGCAAAAATATAAATGAGAAAGTGGTTTTAAATAAACTGTTTCTCATCTCTATCCCCTTTATAAAGTAAGACTCTCAAAGTAAGAAGTTACCTCAGGACAAAGATCATACCTAGAATGCAGATATAAAATACTTGTTATGACTGAAAATAACTTAGGTTAGCAATGTGTTGAATTGGGTCAAGGTAGCAGATCTTTGTGCCAGTTTGTAGATACCAGCATCCCCAGAGTGGGTACATAACTTGGGATGAATTGTCTTTCCTCCACTGAGAGCAACACCTATAGTGGGGCTCAGCACTGAGCAATCAGCATGCAACACCTGGCACAGATTGGGATGATAGCAGTTAAGTACATTATTTCTGATTGGGGGAACTACCTGGCACACAACAGTATCTACAATACTGGGCTATTAGAACAAGCCATTAGGACATGATTAGCATAAGTACATTCTAAGCCACTCAAGAGAAGCAGTGATAAGGAGTGACATGTTCCAGAACAAAGGATTTGGCACTCCTAATTAGATATCTGAGAGCAGTGTCCTGAAATGGAACTCACCCTGCATAGAAGATTGTTGAGTTTCCTGGTTGATTGGTTTACTTCTGACAATGAGCATTGCTGTCAAGTGTGACAGTAGGTGATATCAAGTGCTATGTTACTAGAGCCAGAGACTTTGGGTTGTCTTCAAATTTGGGTTGTAACAGAAATTAACCAACCAGGAGGTCAAGTAGCAACTTACCTGGGATACAATATTCAGATAATTTAAAATGTTTATACACTTCAGTATTCTGTGCATGGCATCTTAGATTGGTTTGCTTTATTTGAATAAAAATAAATACATTAAAATAGCATGTTTGTCTAAAATAAAAGTCTAGGAAACCAAGAAAGCACCAGGGAAAATACTATTATTGTTGTTACTGTTATTATAGCAATTACTATAGGGTACTCTTCTGCATACTATACACATATAAACTTATTTAATCATAGAAATAGCCATCTATAACAAGTGAGTGCTGGAAAGATAGACTAATTTGTATCCTAGAATTGCTCAAATAGCCAGTGTGAACCAAATGATCTTAGAATCTGAAAGTTAATATTCTGGGATAAAAAAAAAAAAGTATATAGTAATTCATAACAATCAGAAGAAAAAAGATGAAATGTAAAGTATGCTGCAAATTTTATACTCTTGAGGGCACTTGTTTTCACAGGCAGCAGATACAGCACTGTGTGATCTTTGGAAAGCATGTGATGAGCAGAAATATCATGACTAGCAAAATAATATAAATAGATGAAGAGATTTCTTTTAAAATTTATATGGCTATACCAGGAAATTTTTCAAAGTTCCTGACTGTCTTAGTTTTCTGAACATTAATATCTAAAAGAATCATAATTAGAAAACTAACATAACAGAAAGCCAAAATAGGCACTTTCTTCCCATTCTCTAGTGTAGTTCGTTTCCATTATTCAGGCTTCCTTTGATCTGTCCAAGTATTGAAGACCTTTAAATATTTCTATAAATTATATCATACAAACTATTTTTTAGCCTCAAAGAGAGTTTCTATACCTAAGTGAGAATAATATGAAGAAGCACCACAAAGAATGCTCAACTGATTCAATAGACAGTGAAAGTAATTTTCCATTTACAAAAATTTGCAATTACCCACTCAGCTGATTGAACAGAGACTTCAGTGCCCACACATATTAGATAATACAGACTTTACAGAAATCGCCTAGTAAAAAGTCACTCTATAAACAAACAGGAACTATCATTTAGGAAGTTATAACACTTTTATAAGCTGTTATAAATATGTTCAAAATACTAAAGAGAACCATGAATGAATACATTTTTAAAATCAGAAAAAGTGCAATGTCACTCCAATAAATTTAATTAAAAAATGAAATAAAAAAGAAATTAAACATTTGAATGAATGTTTCATTCTAAAAGCCTGACATTATAAGATAGCTGGTACTCTGTATACAAAATATTAAAGGAATAAGCACAAAATATTCTCAACATTATTAGTTATTTGGGACATGCAAATCAAAACCATAATGAGATACTACATAATCAGTAGGGAACCTATAATAAAATGTCAGACCATAGCCCCCATCAGTATGGTTCACTTGGCTGTATATTATCCTGTGCAAAAAGGTTGCCAGTTCAATTCCAAGTCATGGCACGTGCCTGGTATATGAGCTCAATACTTGATAGGGGGCATGCAGGAATTAGCTGTTCAATGTTTTGCTCTCTAAAAATCAATATTTGAAAAAGTCAGTCCATAAAAAGTATTGGTGTGGATGTGAAGGATAGGAGCCTTCATACATTGCTGGTGGGAATGTAACATGTTGCAGACACTTTAGATAACAGTTTGGTAGTTTCTAAAAATTTTAAACATAGGATTTTAATATGATCAAACAATTTAACTTTTAGTCATGCATTTAAAAGAAATAAAAAGTTAGTCCCCTTCCCTTCCCTTCCCATATTAATTGATGCAGAAAAAGCATTTGACAAAACTCAAAAAATTGTATATGAATATTTATGGCAGCATTATTTCTAGCAGCCCAAAATAAAAACAACCTAAATGTTCATCAACTGATGAATGGAAGCAAAATGTAATATTTCTATACAATAAAACATTATTCAGCCACAAAAAGTAATAAAGTGTTAATACATGCTGAAGCATTAATGAATTTTGAAACATTATGCTAAGTGAACTAAGTCAGTTGCAAAATGGCATATATTGTATGTTTTCATTTATATTAAATGTCTACAATACACCCAAAATGAACTGAAATTGGAGAAAAAATTAAAAGACAGGAGGAAAGCCTAAGGGAGATATAGGACAACATGAAACGAGGCAACATTCGAAACATAGGGGTGCCAGAACAACAGGAAGAGGAATAAGGCTTAGAAAACATATTTGAAGAAATAATGTCAGAAAAATTCCCTGATGTGTTTAAGAAAAAAGTGACACAAGCACAGAGAGTCCCAAACAAGATGACCCCCAAAAGACCCACACCAAGACACATCATAATTACGATGGCAAATGTTCAGGACAAAGGGAGAATCTTAAAGGCTACAAGAGAGAGACAGAAAGTTATGTACAAGGGCTATCCCATTAGATTATCAAATGATTTCTCAACAGAAAAACATCAAACCAGAAAATAATGAAAGGAAATTTATAAAGTGATGCAAAGCAATGGATTGAATCCAAGAATATTTTATCCAGCAAGGCTAACATTCAAAATTGAAGGGGAAATAAGGAGCTTCAAGGAAAAAGAAAAGGCTAAGAGAATTTATCACTACCAAGCCAGTAATGGAAGAAATGCTAAAGGGACTGGTGTTAAAAGAAGAAATAAAAACTGAAGAAGGAAGACAGGCACAGAAACTAAAAATAGCTACAAACAAGAACCTATCAATAATAACTTTAAACATAAATGGACTAAATGCTCAAATGAAAAGACATTGAGTAGCTGAATGGATAAAAAAAGAACATGGCCCATATATATGCTGTCTACAAGAGACCCACCTCAGACAAGGGACTGACACAGACTGAAAGTGAAGGGATGAAAAAATATCTTTCAGGACAATGGAAATGAAAAAAAATAGACCTCAAGGTGAAGGCCATAACAAGAGATAAGGAAGGCCACTTCATAATACTAAAGGGATCAATACAACAAGATAATATAACCCTGATAACCACATATGCACCCAATGCCAGAGCAACCAAATATATAAAAAAAAAAAAAAAAACTCCAGGAAGATATCAAGGGAGAGATTGACAACAATGCAATCATGGTAGGGACTTGAATACACCACTGACATCATTGGATAAATCCTCTAGTCAAAACATCAGCAAATAAATAGCAATCTTAAATGACTCACTAGATCAGATGGACTTAATTGATATGTACAGAATATTTAACCCCAAAGCCATGGAATATACATTCTTCTCAAGTGCACATGGGACATTTTCAAAGATAGGAAGCCTCCCAAAATTCAAGAAGATTGAAATCATATCAAGCATCTTTCAGAACACAATAGCATAATATTAGAAATAAACTAAAATAAAAACATCAAAAAAATTTAAACACTTGGAAGCCTTATAGCATGCTATTAAATAATGATTGGGTTACCTAAGAGACCAAAGAAGAAATTGAAAACATCCTGAAAACTAATGACAATAAAAACACAACTATCCAGAATCTATGGGACACAATAAAAGCAGTCTTAAGAGGGAAGTTTATATCTCTACAGTCTTACCTCAAAAAACAAGAAAAAATGGTAGTAAATCATCTAACTCTACAACTTCAAGAATTAGAAAGAGAGCAACAAGAAAAGTCCAGAATGAGCAGAAGTAAGGAGATAAAAAGATCAGAGCAGAAATAAATGACATAGAGACAAAAAAAAAAAAATACAAAAGATCAATGAAACCAAGAGCCGATTCTTTGAAAGGATAAAAAAGATTGATGAACCTCTAGCCAGGCTTACCAAGAAGCAAAGAGAGAGGACCCAAATAAACAAAATAAGAAATGAAAGAGGCAAAATAAAAACTGACCCCACAGAAATACAAAGGATTGTTATAAAATACTATGAACAACTCTATTCCAACAAACTAGACAATCTGGAGGAAATGGACATGTTCCTAGAAAAATACAACCTTCCGAGACTCAATCAGGAAGAATCAAAAAATCTCAAATAGGCTGATAACTATGGAAGAAAATGAAACAGTCATCAAAAAGCTTTCTGCAAACAAAAGCCTGGGGCCAGACGGCTTCACAGGGGAGTTTTACCAAACATTCAAGGAAGAACTAAAACCTGTCCTCTTCAGACTATTCCAAAAATTTCAAGAGGAAAGAACACTTCCAAGCTCATTCTATGAAGCCAGCATAACCATAATACCAAAACCAGATAAAGACAACACAATGAAAGAGAATTACAGGAGAATATCCTTCATAAAAATAGATGCCAAAATCCTCAACAAAATTCTAGAAAATCAGATCCAGCAGTACATCAGAAAGATCATACACCATGACCAAGTAGGATTTATCCTAGGGATGCAAGGATGGTACAATATCCACAAATCAATAAACGTGATACATCACATAAACAAATTGTGAGATAAAAATCCATAGTCATATCAATTGATGCTGAAAAAGCATATGCCAAAATCCAACACCCTTTCTTGATAAAAACTCTCAGCAAGATGGGAATAGAAGGATCATACCTCACCATAATAAAAACAATATATGACAAACCCACAGCCAACATAATACTAAATGGGCAAATACTAAAACCATTTCCCCTGAGAACAAGAACAAATCAAGGATGCCCACTCTCACTACTCCTGTTCGACATAGTACTGGAAGTACTAGCCATTGAGATTAGACAAGAAGAAAAAATAAAAGGCATCCAAATTGGAAAAGAAGAAGTAAAACTGTTTTTATTCGTAGATGACATGATACTGTACATAGAAAACCCTAAAGGATCAATAAAAAATGATTAGACTTAATAAATGAATTCAGCAATATAGCAGGATACAAAATTAATGCCCAGAAATCTATGGCATTTCTATACACCAATAATGAACTTACAGAAAGAGAGGCTAAAAAAGCAATGCCAATTAACATCGCACACAAAAAAATTAAGATACCTAGAAATAAACTTAACTAAGGAGGTAAAAGACCTATACACAGAAAACTACAGGATGCTGAAAAAAGAGATAGAGGAAGACATAAAGAGATGGAAGAAGATACCGTGTTCATGGATTGGTAGAATCACCATCATCAAAATATCCATACTACCCAAAGCAATCTGTAGATTCAATGCACTCCCCATTAAAATGCCAATGGCATATTTCACAAACCTAGAACGAACTTTCCAAAAATTCATCTGGAATAAAAAAAGACCCTGAATAGCTGCAGCAATCCTGAGAAAGAAGAACAAAGTAGTTGGGATCTCAATACCAGATATCAAGCTGTATTACAAAGCTACTGTTCTCAAAACAGCCTGGTACTGGCAAAAAAACACAGACATATACATCAATGGAATAGGATGGAGAACCCAGAAATCAACCCAAACCACTATGCTCAATTAATATTTGACAAAGGAGTCATGAACATACAATGGAGTCAAGACAAACTCTTCAAAAAATGGTGTTGGAAAAATTAGACAGATACATGCAAAAACAACAACAAAAAACTAGACCACCAAGTTACACCATACACAAAAATAAACTCAAAATGGATAAAGGTCTTAAACATAAGATGGGAAAGCATAAATATACCAGAGGAATCCACAGGCAGCAAAATCTCAGACATATGCCCAAGCAATTTCTTCACTGACACCGCTCCTAAGGCAATGGAAACTAAACAGAAAATAAACAAATGGGACAACATAAAAATAGAAATCGCTTAGACAGCAAAAGAAACCATCTACAAAACAACAAGAAAGCCCACTGCATGGGATAACATATTTGCCAATGTTATCACTGATAAGGGTTTAATCTTCAACATTTACAGGGAACTCATACAACTTAACAAAAGGAAGATAAACAACCCAGTCAAAAAATGGGTAAAGCAAGCATGGAATGGACTGCCAAAAGATAGAGCAGAGGCTGGGGAGGGTTGGAGGGCGTGGGTATATTAAAGAGATCAACCGAAGGCCTTGTGTGCATGCATATAAGTATAACCAATGGACGGAAGTCATGGGGAGGGGAGTGAGGGCATGTGTCGGTGGATAGGGGTGGCTGGGGGATGGTCAATTGGGGACAAAAAAGGAGACATATGTACTACTATTTGTAATACTTTAAATAATAAAAAGAAAAAAATTTGGGGAAATGAACCACAATATGAATAAGCTGAATAAATTATAATATAGCAATACAAAAAAAAATGTGTAATGGACCTAAATAGATACTTTACAAAAAAAAGACAGAAGGAAGGCCAAGAGATATATGAAAACATGCTCAAAGTCACTGTCTGAGAGATGCAAATCAAAATGACAATGAGGTACCATCTCACACATGTCAGAATGACTATCATCAACAAATCAACCAAGGGCAAGTGCTGGTGAGGATGTGGAGAAAAAGGCACCGTCGTGCACTGCTGGTGGGAATGCAGACTGGTGCAGCCACTGTGGAGAACAGTATGGAGTTTCCTCAAAAAAACTAAAAATGGAACTCCCATTTGACCCAGTGATCTCACTTCTAGGAATATATCCCAAGAAACTAGAAACACCAATCAGAAAGTATATAGGTACCCTTCTATTTATTGTGGCACAATTCACCATAGCTAAGATTTAGAAACTGCCTAAATTCCCATCAGCAGATGAGTGGATTAAAAAACTGTGGTTCACCTACACAATGGAATACTACACTGGTAAAAAAGAAGGAATCCAACAGCATGGATGGAACTGGAGAGCATTATGCTAAGTGAAATAAGCCAGTCAGAGAAAGATAAATATCACATAATCTCACTCATTTATGAAATATAATGAACAACATAAACTGTTTAACAAAAACAGATCCAGAGACAGAGAAGCATCGATCAGACTGTCACACCTCAGAGGGAAGGAAGGGGAGGGTGTGGGCAAAGGGGAGAGATCAACCAAAGGACTTGTATGCATGCATATAAGCCTAACCAATGGACATAGACAACAGGGAGGTGAGGGCATGAGTGGGGGTGTGTGTGGGGGCAATGGGGGGATAAGGACACATATGTAGTACTTTAATCAATAAAGAGATAAAAAAATGTCTAAAATAGACAAATACCATTTCATGCAGGGGCATGGGAGAAGGAAGGAATGGGAAGTGACTGCTATTGAGTATGAGCTACTTAGGGGTGTGATTAAAATTCCTGGGAATTAGTGGTAATGGTTGCTGTCATTTAATAATGTACTGGAGATAAAAGAAGAAATTAAAAATAAAACATCCTGGGAACAAATGACAATGAAATCAAAACAATCCAAAATTTATGGGAGACAGTGAAAGCAGTCCTGAGAGGCAAGTTCATAGCACTACATGCCTACCTCTAAAAAAAAAAACCAACAACAAACAAACAAAACAAACAAGCAAAAAACAAGGAAGCTGGCAATACATTTTCTAAACTTGCAATTTTAGGAATTAGAAAGGATTCAACAACAACAAAGCCCAGAGTAAGCAGAAGGAAGTAAATAATAAAAATCAGAGTGGAAATAAATGACATAGAAATAAAACAAAACAAACAAAAAAAAACAATACAAAAGATAAATAAAACCGTCCATTGGTTATACTTATATGCATGCACACAAGGCCTTTATCTTTGAAAGGATAAACAAAAGAGAAAATGGCAGCAGAGTAGGCAGACATGTTCCCAGCCTGGTCCTGGAGCAGAAAGAGAGAACAGCTGAGGGTTGCACTGGGAGTGTTTGTTAGCAAGCTGAGGGACAGCTGAACGCGAGGAGAAGGTGGGGGACTGCTGGACGGGGTTCCCTTGACAGGGCAGGCCCCACAGCGGCTGGGACCCCTCCCAGAGCTACGGGCACGGACAGCGAAATCTCGCCATCTTGAAAGGGAAGGTGGATTTTGTCCGAGGCCTGAAAATCAACAACTGCGGTGACCGCCCAACAGCTGTTTGTCCCAGAGCACTGATCCTAGGAAGCGCGAGTGCTTGGACTCAAAGGCGTTCTTTACTCCACCATGAAAAGGTCAGATTTCTGCAGGGATAGGGTGAAGTTCTAGACCATGCCAGAGAGAGAAACGAGCACGTGCACACGCACTGTGGGAGCTGGATGATCAGGGAGGTCTGAGCTGGGAGAGGTCCATGGCTGTTGGGGTCTGTGTGATCTGTGATTGTGGAAGGGGGCCTCAGAGCTGCTAACAGGGGGGAATCTCTAAAGAGCAACCGGTTTTGATCTAACGCGGAGGGATAGCCTGGGAGTTTCAGGGGTGTGCAGTCGGCTTGAACTTGCCCACCAGCCTCTGCAAACCGGTATTGAGTGCCATAGAGGAAAAAAGGCTAGAGAGGCCTTAGAGTCTTGGAAGTCAACCCAGAAACACTGCCACCCAGAGGCTGAATCACAAATTGACTCTGGTCTAATAAAAAATAAAGGAACACCAGAAATTAAGACACCTGCTGCTTAAAAATCAAGACTGAATTACAACACTGAGGAGCAGTGAAACGCAGGGAACTGCAATACTGTCCGGACTGGGAAACAGGCCTGCCAAACAGAACAAGAGAGGAAGTGAATGACCTAAACTACTGCACATTTTTTTAAAATAAATTATTTTTTTTATTTTCATTTTTTGCATCATTTACTTAAGAAACTATTTTTTTCTTTTTTCCTCACTTGATTTTGCCTTTTTCATTATTACATTTTTATATGCAATCAACATTATTACTACTACTATTTTACCTTTTTTATTATATTTATTTTTGGGTTTTTGTTACTTTTTTTAAAAGTGTCATTTTATTTTCTCTTTATTTTACTTTGGGATTAGTGTTCTAGTCTATTTTCACCTTTCCTTCACCATCGTTTTATTTTATCTCAACTCTACCTTTATGCCATCACTCTCTGCCTAAGCTTTCCCCTTTTGGTGTCCTGTTTATCTTAACCCTTTCCTGCTCTAGATTTTCCCTATTCTTTCTGTTTACCCCCAGCTAAAATTTCACCCTACCTATATATCTAATCTCCAATCCCCTGCTCCAAGTCCATACACACCTCTCTCTTCACTGTCTTAACTATAAAAAAAAATGTTTTTCTCTCTGTCCTTTAGTTGTTGTTTGCTTGAATGTTGATTATATCGAATTTTTATGCTTTTTTGTGAGATTGTTTTGCTTATTCTTTTTTTGTTTGCTGTGTTTTTGTTTGTTTTTTTACTTCTGTTATCCCTTACCTCGCTTGATATTAGTTGGTGTTGTAGATTGTATTAATCACCAGGTACTTGTTGCTGGCATTTGCTGTGATTAGTGGTTGTTTTATTGGAGTTTTCTCCCCATATATATAGTTTGTTCCTCTTTTCTCTCTTAGTCTCATTCTAGTCTCTCTTATTCTTTTTTATCCTTTCCCCAATTTCATTTTTGACACTCCATTTTTTTTTCTTTTTACACTTCTTTCTCTCCTATCCCCTAATTTGCCTTTCTCTGGTGGTCACCTTTATTTGAGATTATTAATATCGTGAATACATCGCTGTTCAGTGCCTTGTATGTTGTACCTGGTTGTGTTGTATTTTGTGCCTTTAAATCAACGCAGGAGAGAGAGAACTACATAACCAGACATACGGAGAAGAGAGACCATGGGGAGACAAAGAAACAGCCCACATAAGAAAGAAAAGCAGGCATCACCAGAAAAGGAAGTAAACGAATTAGAGAGCAGCAACCTATCACAGAAAGAATTCAGAGAAATGGTCATAAGGTGGCTGAAAGAATGGAAGACAAATTCGACAGTATGAGTAAGAACCAAGGAGAAATTAAGAAGAACCAAGAAGAAATGAAAAATGACATCGCTGCTGTAAAGAACTCAATAGAAAGCATCAAGAGGATACTAAAGGAAGCAGAGGACCACATCAGTGAGCTAGAAGACAAGATGGAAAAAAAATACTCAAGTAGAGCAGCTTCGAGAAAAGAAAATGAAAAGGGAGGAGGAGAACCTAAGGGAACTTTGGGACAACACAAAACAAAACAACATCTGTGTAATAGGGGTTCCAGAAGGAAAGGAAACTGAGCAAGTAATAGAAAACCTGTTTGAAGAAATAATGACAGAAAACTTTCCTGAAATAGGGAAGAAAAAAACCCCACAAATCCAAGAAGCTCACAGAGTCCCAAGCCAAATGAACCCCAAAAGAATGACGCCAAGGCATATTACAATTAAATTGGCAAACAGCAACAACAAAGTAAGAATCTTAAAAGCGGCCAGAGAGAGACAGAAAGTTACATACAAAGGAACCCCCATCAGACTAACAACTGATTTCTCAACAGAAACTCATCAGGCCAGAAGGGAATGGAATGAAATATGCAAAGTCATGCAAATGAAGGGTCTGAATCCAAGAATACTGTACCCAGTATGGCTATCAATCAAAATTGAGGGTGAAATCAAGAGCTTCACAAACAAAAAAGGGCTAAGGGAATTTATCACCACGAAAACAGCAATGAAAGAAATGCTAAAGGGTCTGCTGTAAAAAAAAAAAAAAAAGAAAGAAAAAATTAATAGAAAGCGAAGAAGAAACACAGGAGTATAGAATAAAAATGGCCACAAATAAGTACCTATTAATAATAACTTAAAATGTAAATTGATTAAATGCCCCAATCAAAAGACATAAGGTAACAGAGTGGATAAGAAATCAAGATCCATATATCTGCTGTCTTCAAGAAATCCACCTCAGAAAAAAAGGCACACACAGAATGAGGGTGAAGGGATGGAAAAAGGTTTTCCAGGTGAATGGAAATGAAAAAAAAGCTGGGGTAGCAATACTTATATCTGACAAATTAGCTTTCAAAGTGAAGGACATACAAGAGATAAGGAAGGCTACTTCATAATACTAAAGGGACCAATCCAACAAGAAGAAATAACTCTGGTAAACATATATGCACCCAATACAGGAGCACCAAAATACATAAAAAAAACTCCTGGAACATAGCAAGGGAGAGATTGACAGCAATACAATCAAAGTAGGAGAATTTAATACACCATTATCACCACTGGACAAATCCTCTAAACAAAAAATCAGAAAAGAAACATCAATCTTAAATGAATCACTAGACCAGATGGAATTAATTGACATCATCAGAACATTTCAACCCAAAGCCACAGAATATACATTCTTCTCAAGTGCACATGGATCATTTTCAAAGATAGACCATATGTTAGGACATAGGCAAAGTCTCTCTAAAATCAAGAAGATAGAAATCATATCAAGCATCTTCTCAGATCACAGTGGCATAAAACTGGAAATCAACTACAATAAAAACAATCCAAAGAAATCAAACACATGGAGACTAAACAGCATGCTATTATACAATGACTGGGTTACCACAGACATCAAGGAATAAATAAAAAACTTCATGGCAACAAATGACAATGAAAACACAACAATCCAAAATCTATGGGACACAGCAAAAGCAGTCTTGAGAGGGAAGTTCATAGCTCTACAAGCCTACTGCAAAAAACAAGAAACAATGGTAATAAATTACCTAACCCTACAACTCAAAGAGTTAGAAAGAGAGCAGCAAGAAAAGCCCAATGTAAGCAGAAGGAAGGAAATAACAAAGATCAGAGCGGAGATAAACGACATAGAGACCAAAGAAACAATACAAAAGATCAACAAAACTAAGAACTGGTTCTTTGAAAGGATAAACAAGATTCATGAACCTTTAGCCAGACTCACCAAGAAACAAAGAGAGAGGACCCAAATAAACAAAATCATAAATGAAAGAGGCGAAATAACAACAGACCCCGCTGAAATACAAAGGATTATTTCAAAATACTATGAACAACTCTATTCCAACAAACTGGACAACCTGGAGGAAATGGACATATTCCTAGAAAAATATAACCTTCCAAAACTCAATCAGGGAGAATCTAAACAGCTCAACAGGCCAGTAACTATGGAAGAAATTGAAGCAGTCATCAGAAAGTTTCCGGCAAACAAAAACCCGGAGCCAGACGGCTTCATAGGAGAGTTTTACCAAACATTCAAGGTAGAACTAAAACCTATCCTACTCAGACTATTCCAAAAAATTCAAGAGGAAGGAACATTTCCAAGCTCCTTCTATGAAGCCAGCATCACCCTAATACCAAAACAAGATAAAGACAACACAATGAAAGAGAATTACAGGCTAATATCCTTCATGAACATAGATGCCAAAATCCTCAACAAAATTCTAGCAAATCGGCTCCAGCAGTACATCAGAAAGACCATACATCATGACCAAGTAGGATTTATACCAGGGATGCAAGAATGGTACAATATCCAAAAATCAATAAACGTGATACATCACATAAACAAATTGAGAGATAAAAATCACATAGTCATATCAATAGATGCAGAAAAAGCATTTGACATAATCCAACACCCTTTCTTGATAAAAACTCTCAACAAGGTGGGAATAGAAGGCTCATACGTCAACATAATAAAAACTATATATGATAAACCCACAGCAAACATCATACTCAATGGACAAAAACTAAAACCATTTCACCTAAGAACAGGTATAAGACAAGGATGCCCTCTCTCACCACTCCTGTTTGACATATTACTGGAAATATTAGCCATTGCGATCAGACAAGAAGAAATAAAAGGCATCCAAATTGGAAAAGAAGAAGTAAAGCTATCCTTATTTGCAGATGCTATGATACTGTACATTAAAAACCTGAAAGACTCCATCAAAAAACTACTATAATTAATAAATGAATTTGGCAATGTACAGGATACAAAATTAATGTCAAGAAATCTATGGCCTTTCTATACACCAGTAGTGAACTTACATAAAGAGAAACTAAAAAGCAATCTCATTTACCATCTCACCAAAAAAATTAAGATACCTAGGAATAAACTTAACTAAGGAGGTAAAAGACCTATATGTGGAAAACTACAGGACACTGAAAAAAGAGATAGAGGAAGGTGTAAACAGATGGAAGAACATACCATGTTCATGGATTGGTAGAATCAACATCATTAAAATGTCCATACTACCCAAAGCAATCTATAAATTCAATGCACTCCCCATTAAAATACTAACGGCATATTTCACAGATTTAGAAAAAACTCTCCAAAAATTCATCTGGAACAAAAAAAAAAACCCAAATAGCCAAAGCAATCCTGAGAAAGAAGAATAAAGTAGAAGGGATCTCAATACCAGTTTTCAAGCTGTATTACAAAGCCTCGGTTCTCAAAACAGCATGGTACTGGCACAAGAACAGACATAAAAATCAATGGAACAGAATAAAGAATACAGATATCAACCCAAACCAATATGCTAAATTAATATTTGACAAAGAAGGCATGAATATACAATGGGGTCAAGTAGTCTCTTCAATAAATGGTGTTGGGAAAATTGGTCAGGTACATGCAAAAAAATGAAACTAGATCACCAACTTACACCATACACAAAAATAAACTCAGAATGGATACAGGACTTAAACATAAGATGGGAAACCATAAAAATCCTAGAGGAATCCACAGGCAGCAAAATCTCAGACATATGCCAAAAGAACTTCTTCACTGATACTGCCCCTAGGGCAACGGAAGCTAAAGAGAAAATAAACAAATGGGACTACATCAAAATAAAAAGCTTTTTTACAGCAAAAGGAACTATCAACAAAACAAGAAGAAATCCCACTGTATGGGAGAACATATTTGCAAATGTTATCACTGATAAAGGTTTAATCTCCAACATCTACAGGCAGCTTATACAACTTAATAAAAGGAAGATAAATGATGCAATAAAAAAATGGGCAACGGACCTAAATAGAATCTTTTCCAAAGAAGACAGAAGGAAGGCCAAGAGACACATGAAAACCTGCTCAACGTCACTAATTATCTGAGAGATGCAAATGAAAACAACAATGTGCTTTCATTTCACACCTGTCAGAATGACTATCATCAAGAAATCAACAAACGACAAGTGTTGGCGAGGATGCGGAGAAAAATGAACACTCGTACACTGCTGGTGGGAATGCAGACTGGTCCAGCCACTGTGGAGAACAGTATGGAGTTTCCTCAAAAAACTGAAAATGGAAGTCCCATTTGACCCAGTAATCCCACTTCTAGGAATATATTCCAAGAAATCAGAAACACCAATCAGAAAGGATATATGCACCCCTATGTTCATAGCAGCACAATTTACAATAGGAAAGATTTGGAAACAGCCGAGGTGCCCGTCAGCAGATAACTGGATCAGAAAACTATGGTACATCTATACAATGGAATACTATGCTGCCATAAATAAGAAGGAATTCCTACCATTTGCAGCAACCTGGATGGAGTTGGAGAACATCATGCTAGGTGAAATAAGTCAGTCCATGAAAGAAAAATACCACATGATCTCACTCATCTATGGATAATAAAGAAAATTATAAGCTGTCGAACAAAAAGATAGATACAGAGACAGTAAAGCATCAAACAGAAAGTCAAATTACAGCGGGAAGGTTAGGGAGAGGTGGGGGAGATAAGAGATCAACCGAAGGACTTGTATGCAAGCATATAAGCATAACCAATGGACCCAAAACACTGGGGGGTGAGGGCATGTATGGGAGTGGGGTGGGGAGGCAATGGTAAGATATGTAAACATATAATTCCTTAATAAAAAAAGGAATAAAAACATCTTGAGATAGTACCCTCTGAACATTTTTCTATGCATACATTAGGGAAATTTGTATTTTTAAGCTGGAGTCATACCTTATATGCAGGTTTATTCCTGATTGTTTCATTTGAATTATATTTGGAGAATTTTCCTATGTAATTAGTTGTCAAATGCTGTTTTTAATTTTTGAGTAATATTCCAATTTTTGCCTAAACCAAAATGTATGTAAACAGGTAGAATAGTCAGGGTTATTTCAAATCTCTTACTGTTATAAATATCCATCTTTCTTGAATTGGAAAGAAAGATAATGAGAGGAAGTTTGCTCCAGGGTATAGCAGGTGGAAGGAAGAATGATTTGAGGGGTTTTGTTTGTTTCTCATGTAGAAGAAACCTGAGTTTGAAGACAAATCCAAGAGAAATTGAGACAGAACACTGAAAGAGGAAGGCTCTGGAGAAGGCGTGAATTCATGAGAAATTGGTGCTATTGAGCCACTCCGCAGGCCCAGGAAGACCTCCTTCAGAGGGAAAGTTGGCCCTGCTTCCTCCAGCCGCGCTGCCCTGGCCTTGTGGGGACATGATTTCCTGCTCAGGAGGCCACGTGGCACTAGGGGAATTAGCCTCTCTGAGTTGCCCTCGGGGCTAATGACATCTGTTTCTGAACTCCTCAGAGAAAGAGGCCACCTAATTCAGGACAAACTGTTGTTTTAATTATTTTTTTAGAGAAGAAAAATAAGGATCACAACTTGCTGTCAATGATCAACCTAACTCCAGCTGCTCAAGGCTATTTCCTTTTTCCTCATTCGCCATCCCTCCCAGGACCCCGTGTGTCTATTCCTTCCTTGCCTTCTTGGCCTTCCTTTGGTCCCCTCCTGCGAAGTCCCCATCCCAATCCAACGTAACATTTAAAATCTCTGACCTAACCAGTTTGACTCAGTGGATAGAGCATTGGCCTGTGGACTCAAGGGTCCCAGGTTCCATTCCAGTCAAGGGCATGTACCTTGGTTGTGGGTACATCCACAGTAGTGGGTGTGCAGGAGGCAGCTGATTGATATTTCTCTCTCATGGATGTTTCTAACTCTCCCTCTCCCTTCCTCTCTGTAAAAAATCAATAATGTATATATATTTTCTTTTTGTTTGTTCGTTTGTTTTTTATGCCTATAATTTTTTTCCATTTTTTTATTAAGGTATTACATGTGTACATATCTTCCCACTGCTCCCCCCAACCCCACTCCCATACATGCCCTCATCCCCCCGCCCCCGTGTCTTGTGTCCATTGTTTATGCTTATATGCATGCATACAAGTCCTTCGGTTGATCACTTACTTCCCCACCTCTCCCTAACTTTCCCGCTGTAATTTGACAGTCTGTTTGATGCTTTACTGCCTCTGTATCTATCTTTTTGTTCATCAGTTTATAATGTTCTTTATTATCCACAAATGAGTGACATCATGTGGTATTTTTCTTTCATTGACTCGCTTATTTCACTCAGCATAATGTTCTCCAATTCCATCCAGGTTGCTGCAAATGGTTAGAATTCCTTCTTTTTTATGGCAGCATAGTATTCCATTGTGTAGATGTACCATAGTTTTCTGATCCAGTCATCTGCTGACGGGCACCAAGGCTGTTTCCAAATCTTTCCTATTGTAAATTGTGCTGCTATGAACATAGGGGTGCATATATCCTTTCTGATTGGTGTTTCCAGTTTCTTAGGATATATTCCTAGGAGTGGGCCAAATGGCAGTTCCATTTTTAGTTTTTTGAGGAAACTCCATACTGTTCTCCACAGTGGCTGCATCAGTCTGCATTCCCACCAGCAGTGCACGAGTGTTCCTTTTTCTCCACATCCTCGCCAGCACTTGTCGTTTGTTGGTTTGTTGATGATAACCATTCTGACAGGTGTGAGATGGTACCGCATTGTCGTTTTGATTTGCATCTCTCGGATAATTAGTGACTTTGAGCATGTTTCCATGTGTCTCTTGGCCTTCCTTCTGTCTTCTTTCGAAAAGATTCTATTTAGGTCCGTTGCCCATTTTTTTTTTAACTATTTGCACTAGAGTGGTTCATTTATTATAACCGATGAGCTTACATTGACACATCATCATCACCCAAAGTCCATAGTTTACAGGGTTCACTCTTGGTGTTGTACATTCTATGGTTTTGGACCAATGTATAATGACATGTATCCATCATTAAATATCATACAAAGTAGTTTCATTGCCCCCCAAAATCCTCTGTACTCCACCCATTCATCCCCTCTTTCCCTACCCAGCCCCTGGCCACCACTGATCTTTTTTTTTTTAATTTCTTTATTGATTAAGGTGTCACATATTTGTCCTCATCCCTTCATTCCCATCCCACACCCCTCCCACAGATGCCCCCACCCCCCTGTTGTCCATAACCATTGGTTAGGCTAGTATGCATGCACACAGTCCTTTAGTTGATCTCTCCCCCCTACCCCCACCTTCCCCTACCCTCCCTCTGAGGCCCAACAGTCCGATCGATGCCTCCTTGTTTCTGGGACTGTTCTTGTTCATCAGTCTATGTTGTTCACCATTTCCCCTAGATGAGTGAGATCATGTGTTACTAGAAATATACTTATAAGAACCGAATGTGAGACGAGCAATAATAGTTATGCTGACAGGCAATGAATCAGTCTGTAGTGAGTTTATTTCTGGACCAACAGTTCTTTTGAGACCCAATTTCAATGTCCACCAGTTCCTTATGTGTACATGTCGGCACTGACTTTTCAGCTCTGGATGGTGGACAAATGGTGGTAATGTAGGTCTGACTCCCTCTGGTTTGGTCTTGCCCAGACTCAGGGGCATGGCCTCACCCGGACCCGGGACCCAGTTTAACCCGGACCCAGGGGTGCATGGCCTCTCCCAGACCCAGGGGCACACGGCCTCACCCGGACCCAGGATCCAGCTTCACCCGGACCCAGGTGCGCACAGCCTTGCCCGGACCTGGGGGCGCGCGGCCTCACCCGGACCCTAGACCCGGGCTCACCCAGATCCAGGGGCACACGGCCTCACCCGGACCCGGGATCCAGCTACACCTGGACCCAGGGGCACATGGCCTCACCCGGACCCAGGGGCACACGGCCTCACCCAGTCCCGGGATCCAGCTTCACCCAGACCCAGGGGTGCGTGGCCTCGCCCGAACCCGGGATCTAGCTACACCCGGACCCAGGGGCGCACGGCCTCACCCGGACATGGGACCCAGCCTCACCCGGATCCAGGGGCATACGGCCTCACCTGGACCCGGGATCCAGCTACACCTGGAACCAGGGGCGCGTGGCCTCACCCAGACCCAGGGGCGTGTGGCCTGTCCCAGACCCAGGGGCGCGGCCTCACCCAGATCTGGGACCCAGCCTCACCCGGACCCAGGGGTGCGTGGCCTCACCTGGTCCTAGGGGTGCATGGCCTTTCCCGGAACCAGGGGCGCACGGCCTCACCAGGGCCCGGGACCCAGCCTCACCTGGACCCAGGGGCGCGTGGCCTCACCTGGACTCAGGGGCGCGTGGCCTCACCCGGACCCAGGGGCATGTGGCCTCTCCCGGACCCAGGGGCGCGGCCTCACCCGGGCCCGGGACCCAGCCTCACCTGGACCCAGGGGCGCATGGCCTCACCTGGACCCAGGGGCGCGTGGCCTCACCCGGACCCAGGGGCGTGTGGCCTCTCCCAGACCCAGGGGCGCGGCCCCAACTAGACCCAGGACCCAGCCTCACCCGGACCCAGGGGCATGCGGCCTCACCCGGATCCAGGGGTGCGTGGCCTCGCCCGGACCCAGGGGCACGCAGCTTCACCTGGACCTGGGACCCAGCGGGGCTTCATCTTCTTGATCCCAATTCCTGTCAGTCAATTCCCTCTCAGCAATTCCTTCGGCCATTTTCTCAAAGCTCCAGGGTGGCTGCCGCAGAATTCGTTGGGCGGCGGGCTCGGCGAAGCTCCGGTGCGCCTGGTGCGCGACGGCAGGCTGGTCTGAGGTCGTTGTGGCGGCACTCGGGTCTACAGCGGCGACCAATCACCGGGTGAGCGCTCCTGGATCCAGGACCCAGGGGCCTCGTCTTCCCGATCCCAACTCTCATCGGTCAATTCCTTCTCAGCAATTCCTCTGGCCATTTTCTCAAAGATCTGGGGTGGCTGCCGCGGAACTCACTGGGCAGCAGCTCAGCGAAGCTCCGGTGCACCCGGTGCGCGGTGACGGGCTGATCCGAGGTTGCTGCGTCGGCGCTCGGGTCTGCAGCAGCGGCCGGTCGCCGGGTGTGCGCACCTGGACGCTTCCGGGGCGCTGAGATTGTCGAAGGACTCAGAGGTCAGCAAGCGTGGGGTCTCCCACCCCATGTCTCCCAGGGGCTTGTCTGTTCGTGCTCGGCAGCGAGTGGAGCTGACCCCTCAGCCTGAGACCGCTGGGGGAACTGCGCCAAGCACGTTCCAGGCCGCCATCGTGTTGCCCTGTTGCCCATTTTTTATTGGATCATTTATCTTCCTTTTATTAAGTTGTATAAGTTGCCTCCATCATCACTGAGCCAGTACATGTCCACTGTCCACCGACCCTGCTTGGACTGGAATGGGATTTGAGGCTGCCAGTGTAAAGATACTCCTGTCACACTGTCTTGGACAGCCAATCTCTACACACCAGTTCTGACACCTTATCCTTCGCTTAGGCCCGTCCCTTTTTGACACACTTCGATGATGTTGGATAGTCAGGCTTAACACCTGTGGCATCCTTAAGAGGCAGACATCATAGCTGTAGTCCAAGTCCCTTCCTGCTCGCGCTGCTGCACCTCCTGAACCCCATGCTTGCGCGGTATCGCCTCAATAAAATATACTTTTTTAAAAAGAAAAGAAAGGATAAACAAGATTGATGAACCTCTAGCCAGGCTCACTAAGAATCAAAGAGAGAGGACTTAAATAAACAAAAACAGAAATTAAAAGGTGAAGTAACAACTGACCCCACAGAATGACAAACAATTGTTAAAAAAAAATACTATGAAGAACTCTATTCCAACAAACTGGGCAATCTAGATGAAATGGACATATTCCTAGAAAAATATGACCTTCCAAAACTCAATCAGGAAGAATAAAAAAATCTGAATAGACTGATAACTGTGGAGAAAATTGAAGCAATAATCACAAAAAACTTCCAGCAAACAAAAGCCCAAGTCCAGACGAATCCACAGGGAGTTTTACCAAACATTTAAAGAAGAACTGAAACTTATCCTCTTCACATTATTCCAAAAATTTCAAGAGAAAGGAACTTCCAAGCTCTTTCTATGAATCCAGCATTACCCTAATCCTAAAACCAGATAAAGACACTACAAAGAAAGAACTACAGGCCGATATCCTTGATGAACATTGATGCTAAAATCCTCAACAAAATTCTAGCAAATCAAATCCAGCATTACATTAGAAAGATCATACACCATGACCATGTGGGGTTTATCCTGCAGATGAAAGACGGATACAATATATGCAAACCAATAAACATGATATACCACATAAACAAATTGAAAGACAAAAATCACATAATCATGTCAATTGATGCAGAAAAGGCATTTGACAAAACCCAATTACCTTTCTTGATAAAAATTCCCAGCAAAGTGGAATACCTCAACATAATGAAAGCCTTATGTGACAAACCTACAGCCAACATCATACTCAATGGGCAAAAACTAAAAGCATTTCTCCTAAGAACATGAACAAGACAGGGATTCCCACTTTCATCACTCCTGTTCGAAGTAGTACTTGGAAGTGCTAGCTATAGCGATCAGACAAGAAGAAGAAATAAGAGGCATCCAAGTTGGAAAAAAAGTAAAACTGTCATTATTTGCAGATGATATAATATTGTGCATAGAAAACTTTAAAGACTCCATCAGAAACTACTAGACTTAATCAATGCATTTGGCAATGTAGCAGGATAAAAAGTAAACACCCAGAAATCTAAGACTTTTTTTATACACCAATAATGAACTCACAGGAAGAGAAACTAAAAAAACAAACAAACAAAGGAACAAACAAAAAACAATCCCATCTACCATTGCAAATAACAACAAAAAAATAAGATATCTAGGAATAAACTTAACTAAGGTGGTAAAAGACCTGTATTTGGAAAACTATAGGACATTGAAAAAAGAGATAGAGGAAGACATAAACAAATGGAAGAATATACCATGCTCATGGATTGGTAGAATCAACTTCATTAAAATGTGCATACTACTCAAAGCAATCTATAGATTCAATGCAATCCCTATTAAAACACTAATGGCATATTTCACAGATCTAAAACAAACTCCAAAAATTCATTTGGAATAAAAAAGACTCCGAATAGCTGCAGCAATCCTCAGAAAGAAGAACAAATTTGGAGGGATCACAATACCAGATATCAAGCTATATTACAAAGCCACTGTTCTCAGAACTGCCTGGTACTGGCATAAGAACAGACATATGGACCAATGGAATACAACAGAGAACCCAGAAATAGGCCCAAGCCATTATGCTCAATTAATATTTGACAAAGGAGGCAAAAGTATACAATGAAGGTGAGACAGTCTCTTCAATAAGTGGTGTTGGGAAAATTGGATAGATGCAAGCAAAAAAATGAAACTAGACCACCAACTTACACCATACACAAAAATAAACTCAAAATCGATAAAGGACTTAAATTTAAAACATATGTTGTAGCAGTATCTCCACCAATACAGCTTCTAGGACAATGGAAACTAAGGAGAAAATAAACAAATGGGACTAAATCAAAATGAATAGTTTCTGCACAGCAAAACAAGTCATCAACAAAACAACAGGAGAGCCCCCTGCATGGAGAACATATTTGCCAATGTGACATCTGATAAGGGTTTAATCTCCAAAATTTATAGAGAACTTATACAACTTAACAAGAGCTAGCTAAACAATCCAATAAAAAATGGGCAAAGGACCTAAATAGATAATTTTCAAAAGTACACTTACAGAAGGCCAAGAGACATATAAAAACATGTTCAACATCATTAATCATCCAAGAGCTGCAAATCAAATTGATAATGAGGTACCATCTCATACCTATCAGAATAGTTACTATCAACAAATAAACAATCTACAAGTGCTGGTGAAGATGTGGAGACAAAGGTGTACTGTGGAAAACAGTATGGAGTTTCCTCATAAAATTAAAAATGGTACTCCCATTTGACCCAGTAATCCCACTTGTAGGCGAATATCCCAAGAAATCAGAAACACCAATCAGAAAGGATATACACACCCCTATGTTCATAGCAGCCCAATTTACAATAGATAAGATTTGGAAACTTCCTAAGTGCCCATCAGCAGATGAGTGGATTAAAAACAAGTGGTACATCTACACAATGGAATACTATGCTGCTATAAAAAAAGGAACTTTTACCATTTGCAACAGCATGGATGGACCTGGAGAGCATTATGCTAAGTAAAATAAGCCAGTCAAAGAAAGATAAATATCACATGATCTCACTCATTTGTAGAATATATTGAAAAACATAAACTAATTAACAAAAATAGATTCAGAGACATAGAAGCATCAAAAAGACCATCAAGCCTCAGAAGAGAGGCAGGGGAGGCTTGGGGTGTGGTAAGAGATCAACCAATGGACTTATATGCATATGTATAATCATAACCAATGGACACAGACTATAGGGGGATGAGGGTATGTGCTGGTGGGATGGGTGTGGCCAGGGAGAGGTCAATGGGGGAAAAAGGAGACATATGTAATACGTTAAACAATAAAGAATTTCAATTAAAAAAGAATATACTGAAAACTAAAAGTGACTTTTACACATTAAAGGGGTGAATTTTATGATAAGCAAATTAAATTTCAAAATAAGCTGATAATCTTATATAATAAAAAGCCAGCCACCATAAGTGTAACGACTGTAACGACCAGAGACCAGAACAACCATGGACCCTCTCAGGTCTGGCTCTGCCTCCAATAAAGTGGTTAGGGGCAATCTGGCAGACAGGCAGAGTGGTTAGGCGTGATCAGGTAGGCAGACCAGTGGTTAGGGGTGATCAGTTAGGCAGACCAGCAGTTATGGGTGATCAGGTAGGCAGTCAAGTGGTTAGGGGTGATCAGTTAGGCAGGCAAGCGGTTAGGGGCGATCAGGTAGGCAGATAGCCCCTCGCAGGGCTGAACACACACACCCCAGCAAAAAAAAACAGGGAGGCCAAGGCCAGCTAATCCATTGCACCCCATGCCTGTCACCTGCAGAGGGAAGCCACCAGTGGCAGGGCAGGGGGGGACAGTGCTGCACAGATGGCAAGCAGTGGCAGCCATGGGGGTGGGGCTAGCTTCCTGCAGCTGGGAAAAGGAAAGCCCTGATATTCCCTGACCTCAGGCCAGGACTAGGGAACTTACCCAAAGGGTCTTGGATTGTGAGAGGGTGCAGGCCGGGCTGAGGGACCCCCTGAGTGCACAAATTTTTAATGACCGGGCCTCTAGTAATAATAATAATAACACTATTTAAGAGAATTTGTAAAGCTGACTTAAACTTGATGATTTGATCTACTTTTAGGTCTATTTTACTTAGATGGCCTGGTGACATTTGTTTGGTTGAGTGCAAAGGAAAGAGAGGAAGAATTGATAAAAATAGTTAAGGGGAGAAAAAGGACAAATGAATGACAGCATAAATTTTAGCAAATAATTAGGGAGAAACATTTTATTGCATAGAAGCCATGCAATATTTAATGATTTTTCCATAGACAATTTGTAAACAGAGCACAAACTATTTTATTAATTTAGTCCTTTAGAATGAAATATATTCATTCAAAAATTTAATTTATTTTCTGATTTCAAAAAAATATTTTTACTATAATGGAACAACAGAATAAAGGGACATATAAAACCTTTTCAGACACACATTAAGGTTACCAATGACTTTATTTCTGAACAATTTTCACACCAGCCTCAATTTTATTGCAACTATGTAGACAACCAGTACAGGAAAAAACAAAAACAAACAAACAAACAACAAAAAAAACAACACACAAGAACTTGTGATAAATATACGACAAAATTTCACTTTTGAAGAACTAATGCTAATTGTTCTCTACAGATTTTTTTTCAATTTTTTTAATTAAGGTATTATATGTGTACATATCTTACCATTGACCCCCGACCCCACTCACATATATGCCCTCACCCCCCAGAGTTTTGCATCCATTGGTTATGTTTATATGCCTGCATACAAGTCCTTTGGTTGATCTCTTATTTTCCCCACCTCTCCCTAACCTTCCTGCTATAATTTGACAGACTGATGTTTTACTGCCTCTGTATCTATCTTTTTGTACAAGTTTATAATGTTCTTTATATCCATAAATGAGTGAGATCATGTGGTATTTTTCTTTCATTGACTCGCTTATTTCACTCAGCATAATGTTCTCCAATTCCATCCAGGTTGCTGCAAATGGTAAGAATTCCTTATTTTTTATGGGAGCATAATATTCCATTGTATAGGTGTACCATAGTTTTCTGATCCAGTAATCTGCTGATGGGCACCTAGGCTGTTTCCAGATCTTAGCTATTGTAAATTGTGCTGCTATGAACATAGGGGTGCATATATCTTTTCTCATTGGTGTTCCCAGTTTCTTAGGATATATTCCTAGGAGTGGGATTACTGGGTCAAATGGGAGTTCCATTTTCAGTTTTTTGAGGAAACTCCATACTGTTCTCCACAGTGGCTGCACCAGTCTGCATTCCCACCAGCAGTGCACGAGGGTTCCTTTTTCTCCGTATCCTCGCCAACACTTGTCGTTTGCTGATTTGTTGATGATAGCCATTCTGACAGGTGTGAGATGGTATCGCATTGTTGTTTTGATTTGCATCTCTCGAATAATTAGTGACGTTGAGCATGTTTTCATGTGTCTCTTGGCCTTCCTTCTGTCTACTTTTGAAAAGATTCTATTTAGGTCCGTTGCCCATTTTTTTTATTGGATCATTTATCTTCCTTTTATTAAGTTGTATAAGCTGCCTGTAAATGTTGGATATTAAACCTTTATCAGTGATAACATTTGCAAATATGTTCTCCCATGCAGTGGGCTTTTTGTTGTTTTGTTGATAGTTTCTTTTGCTGTAAAAAAGCTTTATATTTTGATGTAGTCCCATTTGTTTATTTTCTCTTTAGTTTCCATTGCCTTAGGGGCAGTATCGGTGAAGAAGTTCTTTTGGCATATGTCTGAGATTTGGCTGCCTGTGGATTCCTCTAGTATTTTTATAAAAAAAGAGACGGTTTCCCATCTTATGTTTAAGTCCTGTATCCATTTTGAGTTTATTTTTGTGTATGGTGTAAGTTGGTGATCTAGTTTCATTTTTTTGCATGTATCTGTCCAATTTTCCCAACACCATTTATTAAAGAGACTGTCTTGATTCCATTGTATGTTAATGCCTCCTTTGTCAAATATTAATTGAGCATAGTGGTTTGGGTCAATATCTGGATTCTCTATTCTGTTCCATTGATCTATATGTCTGTTCTTGTGCCAGTACCAGACTGTTTTGAGAATAGTGGCTTTGTAATATAGCTTGAAATCTGGTATTGAGATCCCTCCTACTTTATTCTTCTTTCTCAGGATTGCTGTGGCTATTCGGGGTCTTTTTTTATTCCAGATGAATTTTTGGGGAGTTTTTTCAAGGTCTGTGAAATATGCCTTTGGTATTTTAATGGGGAGTACATTGAATCTATAGATTGCTTTGGGTAGTATGGACATTTTAATGATGTTGATTCTACCAATCCATGAACATGGTATGTTCTTCCATCTGTTTATGTCTTCCTCTATCTCTTTTTTCAGTGTCCTGTAGTTTTCCGTGTATAGGTCTTTTACCTCCTTAGTTAAGTTTATTCCTAGGTATCTTAATTTTTTTGGTGCGATGGTAAATGGGATTGCCTTTTTAGTCTCTCTGTCTGTAAGTTCACTACTGGTGTATAGAAAGGCCATAGATTTCTTGGCGTTAATTTTGTATCCTGCTACATTGCCGAATTCATTTATTAAGTCTATTAGTTTTTTGAGGGAGTCTTTTCAGATTTTTTATGTACAATATCATGTCGTCTGCAAATAAAGACAACTTTACTTGTTCTTTTCCAATTTGGATGCCTTTTATTTCTTCTTCTTGTCTAATTACAATAGCTAATACTTCCAGTACTATGTGAAACAGGAGTTGTGAGAGTGGGCATCCCTGTCTTGTTCCTGTTCTTAGGGGAAATGTTTTTAGTTTTTGTCCCTTGAGTATGATGTTTGCTGTGGGTTTATCATATATAGTTTTTATTATGTTGAGGTATGAGCCTTCTAGTCCCACCTCGTTGAGAGTTTTTATGAAGAAAGGGTGTTGGATTATGTCAAATGCTTTTTCTGGATCTATTGATATGACTATGTAATTTGTATCTCTCAATTTGTTTATGTGATGTATCAGGTTTATTGATTTGTGGGTATTGTACCATCCTTGCATTTCTGGGATAAATCCTACTAGGTCATGGTCTTTCTGATGTACTGCTGGAGCCGATTTGCTAGAATTTTGTTGAGGATTTGGCATCTATGTTCATGAGGGATATTGGTTTGTAATTCTCTTTCATTGTGTTGCCTTTATCTGGTTTTGGTATTAGGGTGATGCTGGCTTCATAGAAGGAGCTTGGAAGTGTTCCTTCCTCTTGAATTTTTTGGAATAGTCTGAGGAGGATAGGTTTTAGTTCTTCCTTGAATGTTTGGTAAAACTCTCCTGTGAAGCCTTCAGGCCCCAGGCTTTTGTTTGCCGGAAGCTTTTTGATGACTGCTTCAATTTCGTCCATAGTTACTTGCCTATTGAGCTGTTTAGATTCTCCCTGATTGATTTTTGGAAGGTTATATTTTTCTAGGAATATGTCCATTTCCTCCAGGTTGTCCAGTTTGTTGGAATAGAGTTGTTTGTAGTATTTTGTAACAATCCTTTGTATCTCAGCAGGGTGTGTTGTTATTTCACCTCTTTCATTTCTGATTTTGTTTATTTGGGTCTTCTCTCTTTGCTTCTTGGTGAGCCTGGCTAGAGGTCCATCAATCTTGTTTATCTTTTCAAAGAACCAGCTCTTGGTTTTGTTGATCTTTTGTATTGTTTCTTTGGTCTCTATGTCATTTATCTCCGCTCTGATCTTTGTTATTTCCTTCTTTCTGTTTATACTGGGCTTTTCTTGCTGCTATTTTTCTAACTCTGAGTTGTAGGGTTAGGTAATTTATTACCATTGTTTCTTGTTTTTTTGCAATAGGCTTGTAGAGCTATGAACTTGCCTCTCAAGACTGCTTTCGCTGTGTCCCATAGATTTTGGATTGTTGTGTCTTCATTGTCATTTGTTGCCATGATGTTTTTTATTTCTTCCTTGAGCTCTCTGGTGACCCAGTCCTTGTTTAATAGCATGCTGTTTAGTCTCCATGTGTTTTATTGTTTTAGATTGTATTTATTGTAGTTGATTTCCAGTTTTATGCCACTGTGATCTGAGAAGATGCTTGATATAATTTCTATCTTCTTGAATTTGAAGAGACTTTGCCTGTGACCCAGCATATGGTGTATTTTTGAAAATGACCCATGTGCACTTGAGAAGAATGTATATCCTGTGGCTTTGGGGTGAAATGTTCTGAAGATGCCAATTAATTCCATCTGGTCTAGTGAGTCATTTAGGATTGCTGTTTCTTTGCTGATTTTTTGTTTAGAGGATTTGTCCAATGGTGATAGTGGGGTATTAAAGTCTCTTACTTTGATTGTTTTGCTATTAATCTCTCCCTTGATATCCTCCAGGAGTTTTTTTTATGTATTTGGGTGCTCCTATATTGGTGTGTATATGTTTACCAGAATTTTTTCTTCTTGTTGGATTTCTACCTTTAGTAATATGAGGTGGCCTTCCTTATCTCTTGTTATGGCATTTACTTTGAGGTCTATTTTGTCAGATATAAGTCTTGCTAACCCACCTTTTTTTTCATTTCCATTTGCCTGAAAGATATTTTTCCATCCCTTCACTTTCAATCTGTGTGAGTCTCTTGTTGTGAGGTGTGTCTCTTGTAGACAGCATATATATGGGTCATGTTTTTTTATCCATTCAGCTACTCGATGTCTTTTGATTGGAGCATTTAGTCCGTTTACATTTAAAGTTATTACTGAAAGGTATTTTTTTGTATTCATGTCTATTTTTGTGTCTGTATTCCTTCTTACCTGTTTATTTCTTCTTTTTACAGTATTCCCTTTAGCATTTCTTGCATTGCTGGTTTGGTGGTGATAAACTCCCTGAGCCTTTTTTTTTTTGTCTTCGAAGGACCTGATTTCCCCTTCAATTTTGATTGATAGCCTTGCTGGATATAGTATTCTTGGATTCAGTCCTTTGCTTTGCAACATTTTGTATACCTCTTTCCATTCTCTTCTAGCTTGTTGTGTTTCTGTTGAGTAATCATTTGATAATCTGATGGGTGTTCCTTTGTAGGTAACTCCCTGTATCTCTCTTGCCTCCTTTAAGATTCTCTCTTTATCATTTATATTTGCCATTTAAAGTATGACATGTCTTGGTGTGGGTCTTTTGGGGTTGATCCTGCTTGGTACTCTCTGTACTTGTGTAACTTTTATCTTTCTCATATCTGGGAATTTTTCTGTCATTATTTCTTCAAATAGATTTTCTAATCCCTGCTGCTCTTCTTGTCCTTCTGGCAGCCCTATTATACGCATGTTACTCCGTTTCATGTTGTCCCAAAGCTCCCTTAGGCCTTCCTCCTGCTTTTTAATTTTTTTCTCCAATTGCTGTTCAGATTGAGCTTGTTTCTGTACCTGATCTTCTAACTCACTAATTCGGTCCTCCGCTTCTTGTAGTCTACTGTTGAAACTTTCCATGGTGTTTTTGATTGTAGCTATATCACTTTTCATTTCTTCCTGATTCTTGCATAAGTTGTTGATTTTCTCATCCATCCAATGTATAAATTCCACGAACATTACTCTGACCTCTTTTTCGGTCATGTTGCAAGCTTCAGTTTCACTAATTTCCTTTCTTGGGGACTCCACATTTTCTTTCCTCTGTGAGTTATTTCATTTCCCCATTCTGACTATCACCAGAAAGCTCAAGCTTCAGTTTGGGTGGACCTGGGCCATGTGCTGTGGGGACTTCGCTCCACCCGAGTTTCACTGAAGTGCTCTGACACTAGGACGTGTGGCTGCCTTTGGTTGGTGGGAACCAGACTTGCCCAGGGTCAGTGTCCCCAGTGTTCCGTGTGGTCTCGTGTGCACACTTAGAATCAGGGGCCCTGTCTGCACCACACTGTTGGTATGTGCTGAAAATGAGATCCTTAGCATGTGCCAGGAGTCAGAATTTCCCTGTGTTTGCACCAAGAATCGAGTGTCAGCGTCTCTGTTGCCTTGTGCGGTTTCTCGTTGAGAATCAGGGTCCCTGTGTGTGCATGCACCAACAATTGGGGTCACTGGCTCTTAGTGTGAATGCGCTGTGAGTAAGGGATCCCAGGCAGCTGTGTCAGGCGTGCCAAATTCCCTGAAGTGGAGCTGTGTCCTGTGTGTGCTCTCTCTACTGAGCCAAACCAACTAGGGCTTCGCACACTCTCAAATTCCTGAAGGTGAGCTGCCTCCGTGCACTCTCTCAGATTCCCCGAAGCAGGGCGGAGTCGATCCTGCACACCAAATTCCCCAAAGGGGTGCCCCTCTGAGCACGCTCTAAGATTCCCCGAAGGGGTGCTGTTACCCCCAAGCCAAATTCCCCCAAATTCCCCGAAGGGGAGCCCTCTGTGCGTGCTGTCAGATTTCTCTGAAGGGGAGCTGCTTCTGTCCCTAAAGGGGAGCTCATCCCTGCACAAAGCTCTGCAGCTTGGGCAAGCGGCGGGTCTATCAGTTACTATGGCGCTATCTGTGAGCCTGCAGGGAGGGGGATAGGCTCTTTGACTCACGGAAATCTGCCGGGAAGTCTGGATTCTTCTTGTTTGTTGGTCCTAAGCTGTGATAGCAGTTCTCTGTCCCCAGTGGCTGCAGGGTCCTGGTTTGTGTCTGAAGCCAGGATCCTAGTCTCAGGCGGCTCTGTTTCTCAAGATGGCGTGATCTCCGCGTCCACACCAGCCGCCAAGAAGTGTCCCCTTTGTGTGCGGGGCTCCGCCGTCTAGGACTGCCCAGTTAGGCAGCCCCTTGGAAGACTTGCAGAATCTTACTGACCCTAGCTCATACACACACACACACACCACACACGTCTACACTCTCCTCTATGGGTTCCTCACTCACACTCTCTCTCTCCCTACCTTCCTGCCGGTCGCCATCTTTTTTCACTCCCCTATCTATCTACAGATATTTTGAAAAAGCTGCATGCTATATGCAGTTTGTTTTAGTTTATAAACACACAGGAATAATTAAAATGTAGGATCATTGAGAGGTTTTAAAGAGTACGGTTTGTCTTTATTCTATGTGAAGTTCTTTTTTGTTGTTGTTGTTAAGCCAAGAACCTTATGGTATGGTGGAGAAGAACACCCTTTGGTATCAGACAGTCATGGGTTCAAATCTTAGGGCTGTCCCTTTTAAGCTATGTCAGTTTGGAAATAACTGATTAATCTTTCTGAAAATTAGTATCTGTAAAACTTAGAGACTAATACTTTATAATAATGTCATAAATAATGCCATAGTACCCAAGATTTATTAACTATCCACTCTTTTTCTGATTCTGCATTGGGTTCCTTACATATATATTCAATGTGGCATTCAAAATATTTATTAGTTGGGGATGGGTATAAGAAAAGCCCAAACCTATAGAGAATTTTTATGAGTGTATTTGAACCAAACTGATGATGACAATTGCCAGGAAGCAAAATCTCAATGGATTGAGAAAAATGCTTCAGAGAATGGCAGTTTTGCAGCTTATTTTATATATTTTATACATTACAATCAAAAGAAGAGACAAGGGTTGTTACATGAGATCCACTGGTGGTACATTAATAAAGTAGGAGAAAGCACAGTGGGGAAATCTTTGAGATTGGATAAAGAGTAAAATGGAGAGAAATGTACTTCTTTTACACTGGTAAATATAAGACAATTAACATTTATAGCATATATAGGTGGTATTTTGGGAACAAGATAACAATAAAGGGTCCTGTGATTTTATGCTCTGGTGTGGTAGGAATACCCTGAGGGGTCCAGGAAAAGGGAATTATGTGGGAAAGCCTGAGACTTGGTTGGAAAGCTTGTAAGGGGGTTCTAAGAAAAGGGAAGTGTGTGGAAGGCCGCCTTCCCTGTTTATCGGAATTCCAACTTAGAGGAGACTTAGGGGAGTGTCTAAGGTGGCACCCCTAATTATTTCTTGACCTTTACAAACAAGTCTGTGCATGTGCAGGCCCCTGGGTGTTTACTGGAATCTTTATGCTTAATCTTTTGGGGTGTCCTTGCTTAAAGGACATTACAACCACACTAGAGGCCTGGTGCATGAAATTCGTGCACTGGAGGGGGAGGTCCCTCAGCCCAGCCTGCACCCTCTTGCAGTCAGGGAGCACTCAGGGGATGTCCACCTGCTGGCTTAGGCCTGCTCCCCAGGGAGCAGGACTAAGCTGGCAGGCAGACCTCCTTCTCGCAGACCAGGACCCCTCACTCCTTACTGCCTGCCTACTTACTGCTCCTTACTGCTCAGCTTGCTGCTCCATAGTGCTGCTGCGGAGGTGGGAGAGGCTCTGCCATCACCACTGCACTTGCCAGCTGTGACCCCAGCTTCTTGCTGAGCAGCTCTCCCCCTGTGGTAGTGCACTGACCACCAGGGGACAGCTCCTGCATTGAGTGATAAGGGCTAGGCCGGCTGTGGGGAGGGGTTGTAAGCCAATCGGGGTGGTGGGGGCCCATTGGGGTGGGGCTGGCCAGGGGGAAGAGCCACGGGGGGGTTGGCCAGCCACCCTGCTCTCCATCGGGGTGGGAGAGGCTGATCAGGGGCGGGGCCAGCTTGGGAGAGGGGCCACAGGAGGTTGGCCAGCCAGCCCCACCCCCGAATCAGGCCGATTCTCTGGCCGCAGTGGGCATCATAGTGAATGGTCGTTATGATCGTTTCTGCATTCTTGTTGCTGGCTTTTTATATATATAGATATATATATAGATTACTTACCCTACTGATTGTATCTAAAAGATAAACTTTATATCAAACTGCTGTGACAAAAATAGCCTAATGAGGTCAATCCAGGCTGTCTGGCTCCGTTGTATCAGAGTAATCCATTCATCTGTCACTCAGGGTCTGCTGGCCAGCCCTGACAGAATTGCACTGATATCCCAAAGGTATGTTATGTTAGATACAAAAAGATAATAGATAGGCTTGCTTCAGGTAAAGACTGACCTTTGTCAAGGAAGGTACAGGCCTAGGAAGTGACTGACTATCCACCATGACTCACTTTTAGTTAGGAATTTTTATGTTCACACAATCCTATGTGGTTACTTTTGAGCTCTGAGTTTGCAGGGTCCACTATTTAAGCTTCTCCTGAGTTTGTCAGGTTTAGTATGCAGTTACTTTTTCATGCACAGGCAAAAAATAATCAAGATTGAGGTTGTCTGTAGTGTTGTTGTAAGGTCATAGGCTGTCTGCCCTGAGAGACATTACTCCATTTGATGCTGAATTGTGGGCAGGTAGAGGTGTAAGTGTGCATTCATGAAAGGATCAGAGTGCCTATAGCAGTTATTCACCAATTATTATGTACTATATTATTTAATCCTCACCAAAAAAGCAAACAAACAAACAAAAAGCATCAAAAACTAAAGAAGGGCACTATTATAAGCATTTCATACATAGAAAGAATAAAATTCTGAGAGAGAATCCTTTACACACCCAGTAAAATGTACAAGCCAAAATTTGGATCTACTTGGGATATATTAGTTGTTCAACAAATTTTCTGTTTTCAAAATAATAAAACATTCAGCTTATTCTTTCAACTGTTATTCTATGATTTTCTAACTATTCCTGTCAAGTGAAGTTTTTGAGTCAATATATTAAGGTAAGTTATAACAAACTGTCTACAAATGATTAGATTCAAATCTTGGTTCACTACTACTATTTGTGTAATTTTGGAATAGTTATTTAGGCTTTCTGATCCTCTATTTTTCCATCAGTAAAATATAGATAATTAACATATTTACCACATATAATTGTTAGACTTAAATAAAATATATTCAAAGTACTTAGCTAGTGTTTGCCATTTAACAACAATTCAATAACTGTAATTAACAATGTTATTATTGAATATTTCATGTCTCTCTGTACTTGGAATCTTGTCTTTTTTAAAATTACATTTGTATTGATTTTAAAGAGGAAGGGAGAGGGAGAGAGAGATAGAAACATCAATGATGAGAGAGAATTATTGATCAACTGCCTCCTGCACACCCCACACTACGAGATTGAGCCCTCAGCCCGAGCATGTGCCCTGACCATGAATTGAAACGTGACCTCTTGGTTCATAGGCTGATGCTCAACCACTGAGCCATGCTGGCCAAGCAGGAATATTATCTTTACTGCATAACAAAATAGGCCTTTAAAGCTTATTCAAGTTTGAACTTGACCTCATTATAATGGCTGATGACTAAATGGGACTGTGTAAACCCATATGATCTAAGCTGCTATGATCTAACCTACTTGAGGTAAAGGACCATGTTTCATTTATGAAAGTAAAAACATAGGGCATGGCATAACATTTCAGAGACTAAAAGTTGAATAACAAGTGAAAGAACAACAAAGTAATCAAACCCAGTTGTTTGAATATGCTGCTTGCAATCAGATAGCTTTGAAGGCCTGTGAAGGTTCTTGAAAGAAAGTAAAATTTAAAAATTCTGTGAGTAGCTCTCCAACTTTGTAAAATAGCATTCAAAACTAATCAAAACAAAGAAAACACAAAGAATTAGTCACAGATGCTTAAAATGAATTATCTTCTTTGCTGTAATCATTGTAGCTGACCTTCTGCTTATATTTATTTTTTAAAAAAGCATTCACTTTTGAAACTATAATTTAAGAATATTAAATGTTACAAAATCAAATTAAAATCTGTGTTTGAAAATACATCATTTCTATTTGCTATATTCTTATTCATAAATACACAGCTTCTGGAATGAGAATACTCTATGAGGCAATATGATATATATTGCTCCTTTAGGAAAAACACACACAAAAAAATACACTCTATAAGGATCTAAATAAAAACCAAGAGTTAAATTTTCCTTTGCATAAAAATTATTTTATATTTATAACGGATGAACCCTAGATGTAGGGAGAAAATAAATAAATTATATATGTATTTCTGCATAAATACTAGTAAATAAATTGTATGTATTTAATATGTATTAATCCTTACTAATAAAAGGCTAAGTAGTCATCACGCCCTCACACATTATGCCCTCACACTGTCACAAGATGGCTGCATTCACAGTGGAGGCGGGATTCTTGCGGGGGCAGGGCCTCGACGGCCTCTCCGCACAGCTTCCACCAGGGCTCCTGCAGCCCCATGCGCCTGCCCCGGAGATGGAACCCCCGGCTCCAGCCTACCTCTTTGGGGCGGGGCCTACCTATTTGGGGTGTTCAATTGCGGGGCTCCAGCACTGTGAGAGAGCACAGGCCAGGCTGGGGGACCCCCCACCGAGTGCACGAATTTTGTGCACCAGGCCTCTAGTATTGACATAAATATATATTCTCTATACATATAATAAAAATTTGATATTTTTAAAATAATGAGAATGGTGATAGTGACCCTAAAGACTATTAAAAACAATTGATTATGATTTCTTAATATTTAAGCATTTTTTATGAAACTCTGCTTTTAAATATTTTATATTTTTTCTCTTATTATGTTATTACAATGCTTTTTAAAATTGCCCTCCTATAGATGGAGAACCTCATGTTTCCCTTAGGTCATTATTCTTGTTCATATCTTTTAAATTAGAAAAGTGATTTTTAACTTGGATTGCTAAAATTTGTATTATTTAATTTTCATAGCCTCATTGAAGACCTTTGGTCTTATTGTTTTGGAGATTAAATCACTAACCCTGATTTATCTGTCTTGATTAACATTAGCATAGGCTACCTTCAAATACTATTTTCTAAACCAAAATTAATTTTAGGTACCTTAATATGTTGGCTAAAAAAATGACAAAATGGAACATTGAAAATACAACTCGTTTATACTTATAGTATGAAAAAGAAAGGCAAATTCTTTTACTATCTAAAAAAAAATAACTCAAACAATATTATTTAAGAATATATAGATAGGTGGTAAAACTATAAATAAGAGAAAAAAAAATCATTCCCCAAACCAAAGTAATGGTTATTGGGAGATGGGGCTGTGATTGATGAGAGGCACAAGAATGTCTTGTGAGATGCTTGTATCATTCTATTTATTCATCTGTGTGGTAACTACATAGGTGTTCATTTTGAAATTAATTATGAAGATTATATATATATATAAATATATATATAATTATTTAATAGATAACAAATGAATAACATCTTCTGTATGACCTCTGTGTTTTATAATTCTTAAATGAAGCAAGATCATACTACCAATCAGTCATCTAAGACTAATGTGACTCCAATCACTTTATAAAACTGCATATTTAGTATAATAATTATGCTTTACTTAAAAACAATACTTTTTGTTGGGATTAAGGGAATGTGGGATAGGAAGAGAAATGTGTTCTCTGTATTAATTTTAAATATTGTTATTATAGAAAAATTTAAACATATACCTAAAGAGACAGAATAGGCTACTAGAACTCTATATACCTATCACTTAGTTTCAAAAATTCTCAGAAGGAAGGTAGGGTAGGGTGGGGGTAAGAGGGAGAGATCAACTAAAGGACTTGTATGCATGCATATAAGCATAACCAACGGACACAGAAAACAGGGGGTGAGGGCATAAATGGGGGGAGACAATGGGGTATAAGGACACATATGTAATATCTTAAACAATAAAAAAAAAAAATTCTTCAAGCCATGAATAATCTTTTATTCACACACCATCCACAGCACTTCTTCCCATATTATTTCAAAGCAAATCTCAAATACTGTAAATGTTTTTGTTCATACTTTTAAAAGATGAGTACTCTTCTTTATGTTATACTAGAGGTCCGGTGCACAAAATTTGTGCACTGGAGCAGGGGGTGTCCCTCAGCCCAGCCTGCATCCTCTCCAACCTGGGACCCCTTGGGGAATGTCCGACTGCTGGTTTAGGGCCAATCCCACAGGGACTGCTGGCTCCTAACCACTCACCTGCCTGCCTGCCGGTTTGCCCCTAACTGTTTCTGCCTGCCAGCCTGATCACCCCCTAACTGCTCCCATGTCAGCCTGATTGATGCCTAACTGCTACCCTGCTGGCCTGTTTGCCCCCAACTGCCCTCCCCTGCCTGACCGATGGCCCCCAACTGCCCTCCCCTGCTGGCCCAATCGCCCCCAACTGCCCTCCCCTGTAGGCCTAATGGCCCACAACTTTCCTCCCCTGCTGACCATCTTGTGGCAGCCATCTTGTGGTGGCCACCTTGTGACAATGTGGGGGTGGCCATCTTGTGATGACATGGGGGTGGCCATCTTGTGATGACATGAGGGCACGAGGGCAGGAAGGCCACCTAGGCTTTTATTAGTATAGATACTGCATTTTCTGGTGTATAAGACAACTGGGCGTATAAGATTTTCCTGGGTTAAAAAGTCGTCTTATACGCCAGAAAATACGGTACCTTTTCTGAAACAACCCCCACCCTCTGTTCCATTGTTCCTGTTACAATTACCATATTTTCTGGCATATAAGACGACTTTTTAACCCAGGAAAATCTTATACGCCCAGTCGTCTTATATGCCGGAAAATACGGTAGTATTTTTTACCTTAACAATAACATTAGCAATTCCTTCATATTATCAAATACATAGTCAGCATAAAATTTCCATTTGCTTCATAAATATGATAGTTTTTACTACTTATTAATTTGATTTAATCTGTTTCCAAAATATATTCCATACATGCAATTGGTTGATATGGATTTTAATTCCATTTTAAATTTTAGGTTTTCCTCTTTGCAGTATATTTATAGAGGCTGAGTTATTCGTCTAAAAGCACATTTTTAAAAATTAGCTTTATTGAAGTATAATTGACTTACAAAAAATAACTAATTTCAGCTATGTCATTCAAATAATTTTGACAAACATGAAGTCATATAATCACCAAAACAATAATGATATATAGGACAATTCCATAATCCTTAAAAGTTCCCTTGTACTACTTTGTCATCAATCCTCTCCTCCTTAATGCTGACCCTTGGCATCTACTTTTCATCACTATGGTTCTGTCTTTTCTAAGATTTCATATAAGTGGATTTTTATACTATTGTGTCTAGCTTCATCAAGTTCTCATAATGCTTTTGAGATTCATCCATTTATTGTATGCTTCAATAGTCATTTTCCATTGTTGAGAAGCATCCCATTGTATGGCTAAGCCCCCACAAAAGGTCCATTTTTTAACAATAAAAGTTAACTAAGCAAAGTCATATTTTTGCCTATATATATATATATATATTTGCCTATATATATATATTATGTTTACAGATCATAGTAACCACTAAGTTGAAAGAAATAAATGTCATTACCTGCTTCATAGAATTGTATTGGTATTTCTAGTTTTCAGGAAAAAGAATCTGCAATTCTTCTCTATATGGCTTTCTAATTACAGCCATAACTAGGGCACACAGAAGTAATGTTTCAAAAACACATTGAAGCACAACTTTAGAATATTCTTTATAATTGTGAGAATAAGAATATTGTAATCAACTGGATAAACCCTCCTAAGCAAAAAATATTGGAGCAAGTAAATTGTGGAAAGAAATTCAAAAGCAGGGCCAAGTTCTACTCCAAATAGCTTAACTTGCAGATCAGATATCATTCTATAAGTATGGACAAATCCAACTTTCTCAGCATAAGAAAATGACTTTTTAAACACAAACTGATGCTTCCTTATAAAATGTAGATTAAAAGATTGTAATAGAATAAATTAATTTATGAAATAATTCTTGAGATATTAAAGTTAAATATATTATATACAGAAGATAAATACTTTATTTTTCAGGTGAATCATATTTATAATACTGAATCAAACAGATATTTTGCTCTATATTCCCTATAAAATTTAATTGTACATTTACAACAGATGTTTATGATTTATATATACACTAGAGGAGGCCCAGTGCACAAAATTCATGCATGGGGGGGGTGTCCCTCAGCCAAACCTGCACTCTCTCCAATCTTGGACCCCTTGAGGGATGTCGGACATCCCTCTCACAATCCAGGACTGCTGGCTCCCAACTGCTCGCCTGCCTGCCTTCCTGATTGCCGCTAACCACTTCTGCTTGCCAGCCTGATCACCCCCAACCATTCCCATGCCAGCCTGATTGATATCTAACTGCTACCCTGCCAGCCTGTTTGCCCCCAACTTCCTTCCTCTGCCGGCCTGGTCCCTCCCAACTGCTCTCCCCTGCTGGCCATCTTGTGGAGACCATCTTGTGTCCACGTGGGGGCAAGATCTTTGACCACATGGGGGCAGCCATCTTGTGTCTTGGAGTGATGGTCAATCTGCATATTACTCTTTTATTAGATAGGATAGAGGCCTGGTGCATGGGTGGGGGTCAGCTGGTTTGCCCTGAAGGGTGTTCAAGATCAGGGTGGGGGTTCCCTTGGGGTGTTGGGTGGCCTGGGCGAGGAGCCTGTGGTAGTTTGCAGGCCAGCCATGCCCCCTGGCGACCCAAGCAGATGCCCTGGTATCTGGAATTTATTTATCTTCTATAATTGAAACTTTGTAGCCTGGAGTGAAGCCAAGCCTCCTGCTCGCTCCCTGGCTGCAGCCATTTTGTTGGAATATATTTATCTTCTATAATTGAAACTTTTTAGCCTGGAGTGGAGGCCTAGGTGGGCCAGGGCTGCAGAAGCTTGGCTTCCTCCATCGCCGGGGGCAACCCTAGCCTCCTGCTCTTCTAGCTCCATGGCTGCTGCCATTTCTGTTGGAATTTATTTACCTTCTATAATTAAAACTTTGTAGCATTGAGTGGAAGCCTGGGCCAGCCAGCGTGTGCAGAAAGCTTGGCTTCCTCCATCACCAGGGAAACCCAAGCCTCCCTCCTGCTCTCTGGGCTGCAGCCATCTTGGTTGGGTTAATTTGCATACTCGCTCCTGATTGGCTGGTGGGCGTGGCTGGTGGGCATGGCTTGTGAGTATAGTGGAGTGATGGTTAATTTGCATATTACTCTTTTATTAGATAGGATATTTTTTTCGTCAATATACAACATTTATTTTTGTATATTATTATACAAATTAAGACCCTTTTTAAAATATATTTTTATTGATTTCAGAGAGAAAGGTAGAGGGATAAAGAGATAGATACATCAATGACTAGAATCATTGATTAGCTGCCTCCAGTACACCCCCCACTGGGGATAGAGCTTGCAACTTGGGCATATGCCCTGACCGGGAATCAGACCATGACCTCTTGGTTCATAGGTCCATGCTCAAAACTGAGCAACGCCGACTGGGCAAGACATTTATTTTTATATTATAGAAATGTTCCAAATTTAAGTTACTTTATTCATCATTAAAGAAGGAGCCCATTATAATAAATCAAATATAATAAGAACCCATTTTAACTTTATATAAATCTCAAGGAAATGATTCAATAGGTGATAAAAGGGAGATTAAAAATAAAACAGAAATTAGTTTAGCCATTTTCTGTTATCTTTGTTTAGATTTCTAAACACAAAAGTTGTAAGCTTAAAAGAAGAGTACAACTTTTGAAGGCAAAACATCAGTGGTTTAAAAGGAAGCATAGGAGAGAAAAGGATGAAATCCTCATAAATTAAATGGATATTAAGGATATTTTATTAGTTTTTCATGAGCTGGTCTTGAATATCTTTCATTCCTTAGAGAAAGAAAGACCAAAAAAGTATATTTTTCCTCTAATACTTATAAAAACAAGTAATCCTACTTAAACCTTTAATTCTCTGGGTTAATATAAGGAGGACTTATTAAAGATTGGATGTAATAGTGTGGAACTGTGAAGCCACAGTAGGTTGCCTAATGTTATCATAGGAGACAGTTTAAAAAACAGACTCAGACTTTGTTTTATTGTTATTATTACCCTTCACACTTTTAGTTAGTCAGGAATTTGTGAGTGAGAATCTTGGATGGTCTGGGGTTTCTCATTCTTAAACAGGATGTTGGTTAGGGTTGTAGTCATTGGAAGGCTAGTATGAGGCAAAAGCATCTGTTTCCAAAGTGGTTCACTACCGTGGCTGGCAAGTTGCTGCTAGTTGTTGGCAGGAGGCTTTAGTTTCTCTCCATGTAGGTGGTTTCAGAGTCTTTAAGACATAGTGGCTGGTTTCTCTCAGAACAAACAATTCAAAATCTAGTGTTATTATTTCACTTGTAGAAACTAAAACAAACAACAAAAAGAAACCCTTGCATAATTCAACTTAGATTTATAGTTGTGACTGCATAGCAATTAAAATCTGACTATTTTTAATGAAGTTTTCTATTTTTCAAGTTTCCTATATGAGGTTTTTAATTTTCAATCACATTTTTATAAATGGAAGGGCACAGTCTCCCTCTATTTAAGCTTCCCAATATTTTAAAGAGCGCTAAAGTATCACTAGACTACTCATTTGGAGAACTGATTTCTTTATGTCAATATCTAATAGTGGTAATAGGTGCATAGTGTGTAGTTGTTATTTCCTGATTACAACTATTTACTTTGGTCTGCTCTGGTCTGTCTAGTCTTTATTCTAAGATTTAATATTATTTCAGAGCGTTCAATCCTGCAACATTTAAATCATTTATTTCAGCAGGATTTCATTTTCTTTTATAGCAAAAACAGATGTACTGAAAAATAGTGGAAATTCACTGAAAACATTGGCCTCCCACAAATAAAGATGTCTATATCTAAATCTATTCTCACAATTTTACAATAATATTTTTAAAAGTTCATTTTTTTTCCCTCAGGACAAAGGCTAATCTTTTCATTTTCTCTGACCCTTTCTCATTCTCATGGACCTGACTCCATCAACTATCCTTTTCTCTCTTATTTTTAAAACGTACTCCTTCTCTACTGAAATACACAAAACCTTCCATCTGTAAAAAAAAAAAAAAAAAAAAACCAAAAGGAAAATAAATCAAACAACAAAAATAATCATCTAGTCTACTACTTTAAGTATCTTACCATTTATAGCCAAGTTTTAAAATAAAAACAGACTATCTTCACACTCTGTATCTTTTCCTCCTATTCTCTATTCAACATATAACAATCTATATTTCACACTTATCACTCCAATTTGTTATGTAAATCAGTATTTGTAGAGGGTCTTTTATGTGCCAATAAATGTTCTCTGTGATGGATATATATCAGATAATAAAAGATGCAATGATCCTGACTTCATAGAATTTGCCTCTATTTGGGTCTTGAGAGTAGAGGGGGGAACATGGAAATAACTGTACACAAATAAGCACATAAGTAAATAAATAAGTAATGTAGCGCATTATAGGGTGATAAGTATCAATGGAAATAAAAGTAGAGCAGGAGAAAGGAGTTTGAGGGAGCCAAGGTGAGGGGCATTTTGCAGTATGAAATGGATTGATCAGGGTGGGCCACACTGAGAACATGAGACTTAAACAAAGACTGAATATTAGAAAGTGAGGCAAATATGCCGAAACCAGTTTGGCTCAGTGGATAGAGCATTGGCCTGCGTTCTCAAGGGTCCCAGGTTCGATTCCGGTCAAGGGCATATACCTTGGTTGAGGGCACATCCCCAGTAGGGGGTGTGCAGGAGGCAGCTGATCGATGTTTCTCTCTCATCGATGTTTCTGACTCTCTATCCCTCTCTCTTCCTCTCTGTAAAAAATCAATAAAATATATTAAAAATAATAATAAAAAAAGAAAAAAAAAGAAAGTGAGGCAAATAAATAAGAAAAAATAACTACAGGTCTACAGAATAACTGAACTATATCTCTTAGAGAACCATGTGCCTGATATGCTAGAACAGCAATGAAGCCACTGTAGCCACAGCAAAGACCATAATGGGTGAATAATCTAAAAGAATGTCAAAAAGATAATGGTAAACATGGTCATATAATCTTATAGTCTTACCTCATTGTCGTTTTAATTTGCTGTCTCAGAAGATTATTGACTTTGAGCATGTTTTCATGTGTCTCTTGGCCTTCTATATGTCCTCTTTTGAAAAGTATCTATTTAGGTCTATCATCCATTTTTTAATTGTATTATCTTCCTTTTGTTAAGTTGTATGAGTTCCCTATACATTTTGGAGATTAGACCCTTATGGGAGATCACATTGGCAAATATATTCTCCGATGCAGTGGACTGTTTTGTTGTTTTGTTGATGGTATCTTTGTCTGTGCAGAAGCTTTTTATTTTGATGTAGTCCTATCTGTTTATTTTCTCCTTTGTTTCCATTGTCCTAGGAGATGTGTCAGTAAACATATTGCTACAATCTATACCTGATATTTTGCTGCCTATGTATTCCTCCAAGATTTTTATGGTTTCCCAACTTACGTTTAAGTCTTTTATCCATTTTGATATTATTTTTGTATATGGTGTAGGTTGGTGGTCAAGTTTCATTTTTTTGCATGTATCTGTTCAATTTTTCCAACACCATTTATTGGAGAGGCTGTCTTGTCTCCATTATATGCTCTTGCCTCCTTTGTCAAATATCAATTTGTTTGGGTCAATATGCGGGTTCTTTGGTCTGTTCCATTGATCTATATGCCTGTTCTTGTGCCAGTACCATGCTGTTTTGAGAACAGTGGCTTTGTAGTATAACTTGATGTCTGGTATTGTGATCCCTCCAACTTTGTTCTTTTTTCTCAAGATTGCTTCAGCTATTCCGGATCGCTTTTTATTCCATATAAGTTTTGGGAGAGTTCTAGGTCTGTGAAATATGCCATTGGTATTTTAATGGGGATTGCATTGAATCTATAGATTGCTTTGGGTAGTATGGACATTTTAATGATGATTCTACCAATCCATGAAAACAGTATATTCTTCCACTTGGTTCTCTCTCTCTCTCTCACTTCTTTATTGTTTAAAGTATTATATATGGTATTACATATGTCTCCTTTTTTCCCTATTGATCTCTCCCCAGCCAATCCCACCCCCAGCACATGTCCCCTTGTGTCTGTGTCAATTGCTTATGCTTATATGCATGAATACAAGTCCTTTGGTTGATCATTTACTCCCCCACACACCCTCCCCTGCCTTCCTTCTGAAGTTTGATTGTCTGTTTGATGCTTCTATGTCTCTGGCTCTATTTTTTCCCCCATCATTTTATGTTGTTCATTAAATTCCACAAATGAGTGAGATCATGTGCTATTCATCTTTCTCCTACTGGCTTATTTCGCTTAGCAAAATGCTCTCCATATCCATCCATGTTGCTGAAAATGGTAAGATTTCTTTCTTTTTTACAGCAGTGTAGTATTACATTGTGTAGTTGTACCACTGATTTTTATTCCACTTATCTGCTGATTGTCATTTAGGCTGTTTCCAAATCTTAGCTATTATAAATTGTGCTGCTATGAACATAGGGATGCATATGTCCTTTCTGATTGGTGCTTCTGATTTCTTGGGATATATTCCTAGAAGTGGGATTACTGAGTCAAATGGGAGTTCCTTTTTTGACGAAACTCCATAATATTTTACACAGTGGCTGCACCAGTCCGCATTCCCACCAGCAGTTCACCAGTGTTCCCACTGCATGGGAGAACATATTTGCCAATGTTATATTCAATAAGGGCCTAATCTCCAAAATGTATAGGGAACTCATACAACTTAACAAAAGGAAGATAAACAATCCAATAAAAAAATGGGCAAAGGAGCTAAGTAGATACTTTTAAAAAATGAACATACTGAAGGCCAAGTGACTTTGATCATATGAAAACATGATCAAAGTCACTAATCATCCGGAAGATGCCAATCAAAACGACAATGAGACAACAGGGGGGTGGGGGCATACGTGGGGAGGGGTTCAGGATGGGAATAGGAGGATGAGGACAATTATGTGATAACATAACTAATAAAGAAATTAAAAAAAAAAACCAACAATGAGATACCATCTCACACCTGTCAGAATGGCTATCATGAAAAAATTGAGAAATAACAAGTGCGGGTGTCTATGTAGAGAAAAAGTAACCCTCTATCACTCTTTTCAACTTCCTGTAGCTTTCTGAGTACAGGTCTTTTACCTCCTTAGTTAAGTTTATTCTTAGGTATCTTAATTTTTTATTGCAGTGGGATTTTTTTAGTTTCTTTTTCTGTAAGTTCATTGTTTGTATATAAAAATGCCATAGATTTTTGGGTGCTAATTTTGTATCCTGCTGCATTGCCAAATTCATTTATTTTTTTTCCATTTTTTTAATTAAGGTATTACATGTGTACATATCTTCCCATTGCCCCCCACCCCACTCCCATATATGTCCTCGCCCCCACTGTCTTGCGTCCATTGGTTATGCTTATATGCATGCATACAAGTCCTTCGGTTGATCTCTTATCTCCCCCACCTTTCCCTAAACTTCTCACTGTAATTTGACAGTCTGTTTGATGCTTTACTGCCTCTGTATCTATCTTTTTGTTCATCAGTTTATAATGCCCTTTATTATCCACAAATGATTGAGATCATGTGGTATTTTTCTTTCATTGACTGGCTTATTTCACTTAGCATAATGTTCTCCAGTTCCATCCAGGTTGCTGCAAATGGTAAGAGTTCCTTTTTTTATGGCAGCATAGTATTCCATTGTGTAGATGTACCATAGTTTTCTGATCCAGTCATATGCTGACGGGCACCTAGGCTGTTTCCAAACCTTAGCTATTGTAAATTGTGCTGCTATGAACATAGGGGTGCATATATCCTTTCTGATTGGTGTTTCTAGTTTCTTAGGATATATTCCTAGGAGTGGGAATACTCGGTCAAATAGGAGTTCCATTTTCAGTGTTTTGAGGAAACTCCATACTGTTCTTCACAGTGGTTGCACCAGTCTGCATTCCCACCAGCAGTGCACGAGGGTTCCTTTTTCTCCGCATCCTGGCCAGCACTTGTCGTTTGTTTATTTGTTGATGATAGCCATTCTGACAGGTGTGAGATGGTACCACATTGTCGTTTTGATTTGCATCTGTCAGATAATTAGTGACTTTGAGCATGTTTTCATATGTCTCTGGGCCTTCTGTATGTCCTCTTTTGAAAAGTGTCTATTTAGATTCTTTGCCCATTTTTGATTGGATCATTTATCTTCCTTTTGTTAAGTTGTATGAGTGCACTGTAAATTTGGATATTAAACCCTTATCGGAAATATCATTGGCAAATATGTTCTCCCATGCAGACGACTTTTTTGTTGTTTTACTGATGGTTTCTTTTACTGTGAAGAAGCTTTTTATTTTGATGTAGTCCCATTTGTTTATTTTCTCCTTAGTTTCCATTGCCCTAGGAGTAGTATCAGTGAAGAAATTGCTTCAGCATATGTATGAGATTTTGCTGCCTTTGGATTCCTCTAATATTTTTATGTTTTCCCATCTTATGTTTAAGTCCTTTATCCATTTTGAGTTTATTTTTATGTATGATGTAAGTTGGTGGTCTAGTTTCATTTTTTTGCATGTATCTGTCCAATTTTCCCAACACCATTTATTGAAGAGACTGTCTTGACTCCATTGTATGTTCATGCCTCCTTTGTCAAATATTATTTGAGCATAGTGATTTGGGCAGATATCTGGGTTCTCTATTCTGTTCCATTGTTCTATATGCCTGTTCTTGTGCTAGTACCATGCTGTTTTGAGAACAGTGGCTTTGTAATACAGCTTGAAATCTGGTATTGAGATCCCTCCTACTTTGTTCTTCTTTCTCAGGATTGCTGCAGCTGTTAGGGGTCTTTTTTTTATTCCAGATGAATTTTTGGAGAGTTCTTTCTAGGTCTGTGAAATATGCCGTTGGTAATTTAATGGGGAAGTGCATGGAATCTATAGATTGCTTTGGGTAGTATGGACATTATAATGATGTTGATTCTACCAATCCATGAACACGGTAAGTTCTATCTGTTTATGTATTCCTCTATCTCTTTTCTCAGTGTGTTTTAGTTTTCCAAGTACAGGTCTTTTTATTCCTTAATTAAGTTTATTCCTAGGTATCTTAATTTTTTTGGTGCAATGGTAAATGGGATTGTTTTTTAGTCTCTCTTTCTTAAAATTCACGATTGGTGCATAGAAATGCCCTAGATTTCTTTGTGTTAATTTTGTATCCTGCTACGTTGCCAATTTCATTAATTAAGTCTACTAATTTTTGATGGAGTCTTTAGGGTTTTCTATGTACAATATCATGTCATCTGCAAATAATGATAATTTTATGTCTTCTTTTCCAATTTGGATGTCTTTTATTTCTTCTTCTTGTCTAATTGCTATGGCTAGCACTTCCAGAACTATGTCGAACAGGTGTGGTGAGAGTGGGCATCCCTGTCTCATTCCTGTTTTTAGGTGAAATCATTTTAGATTTTGCCAGTTGGGTATGATGTTGGCTGTAGATTTGTCATAAGACTTTTATTATTTTAAAGTATGATCCCTCTATTCCATATTGCTGACGGTTTTTGTCAAGAAAGTGTGTTGGATTTTGTCAAACGCTTTTCCTGCATCAATTGATATGACTATGTGATTTTTATCTGTCAATATGTTTATGTGATGTATCACATTTATTGATTTGCAGATATTGTACCATCCTTGCATCCCTGGGATAAATCCTACTTGGTTATGGTGTATGATCTTTCTAATGTAATACTGGATCAGATTTGCTAGAGTTTTGTTGAGGATTTTAGCATCTATGTTCATGAGGAATATTGGCCTGTAATTCTCTTTCATCGTGTTATCTTTATCTGGTCTTGGTATTAGGGTGATGCTGGCTTCATAAAATGAGCTTGGATGTGTTCCTTCCTTTTGAATAATTTGGAATATTCTGAGGAGGATAGGTTTTAGTTATTTCTTGAATTTTTGGTAAAACTCCCCTGTGAAGCCTTCTGGCCCCAGGCTTTTGTTTGCTGGAAGCTTTGTGATGACTTCTTCAATTTCTTCCATAGTCATCTGCCTATTGAGATTTTTAGATTCTTCCTGATTGAATTTTGGAAGGTTGTATTTTTCTAGGAATATGTCCATTGTCTCCAGGTTGTCTAGTTTGTTGGAATATAGTTGTTCATAGTATTTTTAAATAATCTTATGTATTTCTGTGGGGTCAGTTGTTATTTTGCCTCTTTCATTTCTGATTTACTTGGGTCCTCTCTCTTTGCTTCTTGGTGAGCCTGGCTAGAGGTTCATCAATCTTGCTTATCCTTTCAAAGAACCAAATCTTGGTTTCATTGATCTTTTCTATTGTTTGTGTGTTTTTTTCTCTATGTCATTTAATTCTGCTCTGATCTTTATTATCTCCTTCCTTCTGCTAACTCTGGGCTTTTCTTGTTGCCCTTTTTCTAATTCTTTAAGTTGTAGAGTTAGATGGTTTACTGCCATTTTTTCATGTTTTTTTGTAGTACGCCTCTAGAGCTATGAACTTCCCTCTCAAGACTGCTTTCATTGTGCCCCATAGATTTTGGATTGTTGTGGTTTCATTGTTATTCATTTTTAGGATGTTTTAATTTCTTCTTTGATCTCTTTGGTAACCCAATCATTGTTTAATAGCATGCTGTTCAGCTTCTAAGTGTTTGAATTTTATTGTTTTTATTTAGTTTATTTCTAATATTGTGTCATTGTGGTTTTAGAAGTTTCTTGATATGCTTTCAATCTTCTTGAACTTGAAGAGATGTTGCTTGTGACCCTATATGTGGTCTATCTTTGAAAATGTCCATGTGTACTTGAGAAGAATGTATATTCCATGGCTTTGGGGTGAAATGATCTGAATATGTCAATTAAGTCCATCTGATCTAGTCCATCTGAATTGGGATTGCTGTTTCTTTGCTGATTTTTTGTCTAGAGGATTTATCCAGTGATTTCAGTGGGGTATTAAAGTGCTCTACTATGATTGTATTGTTGGTGATCTCTCCCTTGATATCTTCCAAGAATATTTTGTTTTGTGTGTGTGTGTGTGTGTGTGTGTGTGTGTGTGTGTGTGTTTTGTATTTGGGTGCTCCTGCATTGGGTGTATATATGGTTATCAGGGTTATATCCTCTTGTTGTATTGATCTCTTTAGTATTATGAAGTGGCCTTCTTTATCTCTTTCTATGGCCTTTGCTTTGAGGTCTATTTTGTCATATATAAGTATTGCTAACCCAGATTCTTTTCATTTCCATTTGCCTGAAAGATATTTTTCTATCACTTCACTTTCAGTCTGTGTGAGTCTCTTGTTCAGAGTTGTGTCTCTTGTAGATAGCATATTTATGGGTCATGTTTCTTTTTATCCATTCAGCCACTAGATGTCTTTTTATTAGAGCATTTAGTCCATTTACGTTTAATGTTATTATTTATAGGCACTTGTTTGTAGCCATTTTTATGTTTTGTGCTTGTGTTCCTTCTTACCTTTTTATTTCTTCTTTTTACACCAGTCCCATTAGCATTTCTTCCATTTCTGGCTTGGTAGTGATAAAATCCTTAGCCTTTTGTTTTTCTGTGAAACTCATTATTTTCCCTTCAATTTTGAATGATAGCCTTGCTGGATATAGTATTCTTGGAATCAGTCCCTTGCTTTGCATCACTTTGTAAATTTCCTTCCATTTTTTTTCTGGCCTTATGTGTTTCTGTAGAAAAATCATTTGATAATCTAATGGGATATCTCTTGTATGTAACTTTCTGTCTCTCTCTTGCAGCCTTTAAGATTCTCTCTGTCCTGAACATTTGCCATCGTAATTATGATGTGTCTTGGTGGGGATCTTTTCAAGTTCATCTTGTTTGGGACTTTCTGTGCTTGTGTGACATTTTTCTTCCCCACATCAGGGAAGTTTTCTGACATTATTTCTTCAAATAGGTTTTCTAACTGTTGTTCCTCTTCCTGTTATACTGGTACCCCTATTATTCATATGTTGCTTTGTTTCATGATTTCTCAAGCTCCCTTAAACTCTCCTCCTGTTTTTTTTGTTTTTTTTCTCCAATTGCAGTTCAGTTTGGGTGTGTTTTGCTTCCCTATCTTCTAATTCACTAATTTGGCCCTCTGCTTCTCCTAGTCTACTATTAAATCTTTCCATGTTTTATTTTTTCAGCTATCTGGTATATGAAGTATATGACCCTTATCCTGAAACTTTTTCTAACATATTGCATGCCTCTGTTTCACTTAGCTGCTTTTCTGGCGATTTCTCCTTTTCTTTTCTTTGCGGTTTTCTTTGTTTACCCATTTTTATTCTCACTGAAGGATCTAGATGTTGAGTTTTGCAGGGGATGCTCCTTGTGTGGCAATGGCTCCTTGGGCTGCAGTTGCTCATTGGGTGGTTGGGCAGGCTCCTCATGCAGCTGCTGCTCCTCAGATGGGGGTGGGTTGCTTAAGAAGCTGCTGTTACTTGGGCAGGGGCAGACTGATAGCGTGGCTGCTGCTCCTCCGATGGGGGTGGGCTGCTCATGGTGCAGCTGCTCCTGGCACGGGGGTGGGCTGCTAGCAAGCTTCTGCTCCTTTGATGGGGATCACCTGCTCACAGTGGCTGCCACTTTTAGGACAGGGGCAGGCTGCTCTTCCTCATATGTTGGCAGACTATTCACGCAGCTGCTGCTCCTCTGATCAGGGTGGGCTGTTCGCGTGGCTGTTGCTCCTTGGATGGGGCAGTCTGCTCACGTGGCTGCTCCTCACGTAGTCTCAGTGCCCTGGGCTAAAGTGTTGGGCTGGTCAGAGGGAAGCGTGCTCCAGATCTCACAGAAGCCTACACCCATGGTGGCTGGAGTCTTGGTAACAGTGGGAATGCAGCCAAGGCAGTAGGCCCCTGTTGGGGGTAGCTGTAGAGTCCTGGGTGTTATGTGAGGGCACCCTGGGTGGAGGTGAGGCTGGGCTCCCAGTCACAGCATCTCTTCCCTTCAAAAAGTTGAGGCCTCTGAGGAAGAGATGGCTGCTCTGGGACTGTTTGCAATGGTAGCAGCAGCTGCCTAGTTAGGTGAGCCCAGTTAGCCTGCCCCCAAAAGTCCTGCAGGATATAACTGTGCCTCTCTCTACCTCCCCCCCCCTCTCTCTCTCTCTCTCTCTCTCTCTCACACACACACACACACACACACCATAGACCACACACACCTCTTTTGCTCCCTCACTCACTCACGCTTTCTCCCTCACTGCCACCTTCTTCCTGCTTCTGTAGTTGCGTCTGGAGACCCATTCGTGGATGGAGTCTCCTCTCCGGGTGTATGGTTATGTGACTCACTCTCTAGCACATTTGCCAGACAGGATAAAATTCACCTCAACAAGACATGACACACTGGGAACAAAACATGAATGTACTCATGACACCGATAACCCCAATGTAAGTGACCACTAGAGAAAAGAGAATACGGGATAAAAGAGAGCACAAATGATATTGAAGGGAAAAAAATGGTGTGAGAGAAAAGAAAAAGAAGAAAAAATAATAAAAAGGAAAAATATATATAGGTAGGGAGAAAATGCCAGAGAACAAACAGGTAAACCAAAACATACAAACAGCAAATCCTAGTAAAGAGGGTTGGGTCAGAATCTTATATACAGAAAGTAAGGTTAAGAATTGGATGAATATGGAGAGTACTTCAGTTCAGTGTAGAGGAAATAGAAAGAGGATGAGTGGATAAGAAGAAAGAAAAAAAATAAGAAAATAATATGAATAATAATACTACAAATAATAAATTTTTTAAAAATTGATTAAAAATGGGATAAAAATAAAATACATTAGAATGATGAAAAATAATGCAAAAAGAAATTAAAAAATAATAAAATAAAATAAAGATGAAAAAGTGAAGTGTTGTTCCTTTGGCTGGTTTAAGATCCCACTCTTCTGTACTGTCTGTGGTTTCTCAGTTTCCTGTTGCTGGTACTGAAGGCCTCTCTTTAGGCCAGTCCCCGTGGGCTCTCAGGGACTATTCAGATTTTTTTTTTATCCTTTATACCACTTAGGGTGTAGTCTGGGTGTGGCTGTATTGGTTGCCTGGAGACTGTAGGGAGGGGCTATATCTTCAGTAGAAAATGGCTGTTTAGGTCCCGCACGTCAGGTATGACTCAGCTCCAGATTTGCGACCACCTTTCCTAGACCCTCTCCTCTCCCCAGCCTCTCCCCAGAGTCCACAAGTCTGCACCTCCTCCTGCACCTCAGCCATGGGTGAGTGTCCATATCCAAAAGGTCTTATGAACTAGGTTCAATGAACAAAAGCAAAGGCCACAAAGAGGGAAAAGAGCTGCGCCTCTGCATGCCCCTCTCTTTCTGGCATGGTGCAGTCTGGACAGCCATCCAGAATGCCCCTCTGGGCTCAGTATCTCATGACTGTGGACCCATATCTAGAATCCCCTGCCATCAACAGACCTCCTTTCCACAGTCAGACACTGTGCCTGTCCCAAGGGACGTGGCCTCAGTGTTGTGCGGTTTCCCTCTGACCCTCTGGGCTCGGAAGTCTCACAGTTCTCCCCAGACCAGATCCCTGATTTTATCCTTCTCCAGGTGTCCTCTGCCCTTCCTGGCTGCAAATTGTCTTACCAGCTGTGTCTACTTCGCTAATTCAGGGTGGGTGTTGTTCCATTTAGTTGCTCATTCTATCTGCTCTGGGACAAGGCTCGGGACATGTCCGTCTATTCTGCTGCCATTTTATCTCCCTGGACAGACTTTTTAGGCACCGTGGTTGGTAAGGCTAGAGTCCCAGTGTTCCTGGGTTCGCAGCTGAGGCAACTGGTCCCTGGGTGTTGTGGTTGTGGGGTCCCAGGAGGTATCCGAGTTCTCCCTGGTTGAAGGTAAGGCTAGGCTTCTGATCACAGCTGCTTTCCCCTTCATGATGGCACAGTCTCCGCAGCAGAGGTGGCCACTCTGGGAGAGATTTCAGCAGCAGTAGAGGCTTCCAGGCCAGGGGAGCCTAGTCCGCCAGTCCCCAAAAGTCCTGTGGAATATAGCTGTTCCTCACTCACAAATACAGACACTCCCCGCACGTCCATGCACTCTCTTTTCATTCTCACACTCACACACTATCTTGCACCCTGCTGTCCCATCTCAGCCATCTATCATACCCCTCCTTTTAGAAGATTATGATTAAAATCAGAAAGTAGTAAAATTTGGTCTTTGTAGACTTTTCTTTTCTCCCATCCAAGCTGAACTGAAGTATTTTATTACACATGCTTCCTAACAAAATTTCACATTGCTTTTCCTAAAATTAAAGACATACTAGCAGTCAATTACTAGAAAACAAAGCAGAGTACACAGACATATACAGGCATGTTTATAAAAGTGAGGAAAATAATTAAAAAAATATAAAAATACCTTAAATTGTGTACATGGAATCTCAGAAGTTAGGGCCTGAAATTCCCATAGCTCTTATTGTTTTTTACTTCCAGCGACTGAAATTCTAAATAAGCAGTAGCAAAAGTGCAAGACAACATGGTAATATTAGTTAAATGTACATTTTAGTTACATCTGTGTCATAGTCCCTGTTAGGATTGCCGAAGGAGGAATGCACAAGGCCAAAAGGGTGGAGAATTATGAATTTATTAGTTCATCTGGAAACTCAGATGGGCTGAGCCCCAAAATGGTACCAGCACCCAAAGACAGAGAGCCAGAGGTTTTTAAAGGACTCTAGGCAGGTTTTTCCTGGGTGGAGAATTCTCTGTGCAGGTCCGGATCCTGGGAAACTCCAGAGGGAAGAGATAATGGTCTTAGCAAATGGAATATGGTCTAAGCAAGTGGAATATACATTGTGAAGTGGCCTAAAGGTCAGTTCCCAGGGGAGTGGGTATCCATTCAATTATTTGATCAGACCTGACAGTCCTGTAAGAGTAAGACTATATAACCTCCACATATTTCTGCTGAAGAACTTACAAGTGAGTAGCCAATTATCATATGAAATAGCCCATACTGGGTGACAAAGGAACAAGTGTTTAGCAAACCCAAATCCAAAGTTATTCTTGTAAAGCTTACGTACATTTTAAAATATATATGTTTATTGATTTCAGAGAGGAAGGGAAAGGGAGAGATAGAAACATCAATGAGAGATAATCATTGATTGGCTGCCTCCTGCACACCCCCTGATGGGGATTGAGCTCGCAACCCAGCATGTGCCCTTGACAGGAATCAAATACAGGACCCTTCAGTTTGCAGGCCAATGCTCTATCCACTGAGCCAAAATGGCTAGGGCAAGCTTACATACATTTTTAATATAGCATCAACTAATTTGACACAGATAGGTTAACAAAAAGATTGCATTGAACATGAGTGAAAGATAAACACTGCCTAGTTATTTCTTCTCTTATGAATAATGAGGCTTTTAATCTGAATAGTAAATTAATCTTGCACAGTGACTCATTTAAAAGTCGTTATTGCCCAGCCTGAGTGATGCAATTGGTTGAGCGTCATCTTGGTCAGGGCACATGCCTAGGATGTGCGTCTTAACCCAGGTCAGGTAGCATAGGGAAGGCAACCAATTCATCTCTCTCTCTCTCTCTCTCTCTCTCTCTCTCCTTCTCTTTCTCTCTCTTTCTCTTTCTTCCTCTCTCTAAGCATGTCCTCAGGTGAGAATTTAAAAAAGAATTCATTATAGTTAAGGGCTTTCTATGTTCATTAAATGGTCCTAGAAACATTCATTATATTTCATCTCTTTAAAACTTTTCTAATTTGTCAGTATCTACAAATTATACATAGTTTTTATTTTACATGAAAGGATTTAACATTGTAAACAAATGTTCTCTGAAAGTGATTAATCATTTTCTAAAGATGATTGCCAGAAAATGAAAATTTATTAAGATTATACAAAGATGGTAAATCTTCTTTTATATTTCTTATCTCTGGCTATGGGCCTCTGAAAATATAGTTCCCATAATACACCTTTGCCAAGATAAATATGTTGCATCCATAACTATGCTAAATAGGGATCTTTGCATAAACAAAACTCTCCACTGTACCATCTTGTCCCTGCACAATAAGTTAAGTAATCTTTCTCATTGAAATACTCTAGCATGTATCTGGAGATACTTGAATTTGATCTAACTAGACATGTTGCTTCACCACACTCTATTTTTGTCCCAAATATGGTTGCCAAAGTTTCAACCTTTAATTATAATTTGTGTGTCTGTTTCTTAGTTTTTGTTTTCTTATTATTGGTTTATATGATGAGAAATTTCTGGAACCTGCACAGGAAGAGGTACCTATATAAAGATGAAACTGAACACTTTCCTTCCATTTAAACTGTCATTCTGATTTCTAGAAGATGGATCTGTTTTCATTATCTTTGCTATTTAAGTAAAAAATCAAGTTGTACATTTAGAAATCTAAGCAAAATTGTTTGAGATATTATTTCCGCATTAATTTTACATTTATTTAATTCATGACTGATCACCCATATATTCTTCATTAATATATTTTTTTCTTCTATCAACACTTATCAGTGGGCACCTTTAACATCTGTTTCTGTTGTCATGATAAATTCAGCAAGATTTTTCTGTGCATGACAAAAAAGAAAATGTAAATCAAATCATTGAATTCATCTAGAACCAAATGTGAAACAACTTCATTATCAGTGGAAGTGGGTTTCTTGGGGTACCACTAGAATGAACATTTTTGGAAGCCCCCACGTGAGGATGAGATATGCTAGAAAGCTTTATTTCTGTGGAATTACATCCCTTCAGTAAAACCAAAATCAGAGCCAGTGTCCAATGTTTCCTTTCCATGTTTGAGCCAGGTCCAATGCAGCATCAGGCTAGGTCCACAAGCCCAGAGTCACACAAGTCCCAAGAGTCCCAAGAGCAGCAGATGAACCAAGAAAGTGAACACCTTTGTTCAAGGGATTAAATAACCCAAATTTTGCACCCTTGCGGTGGCCACACCCATTCTGGCCAATGGCTTTTTTTCTCAAGTGTGACTGATAATAAGCACCTTCCTTGTGTCACCCCAATTTTTGGGCATGTGTCTATCCTCCATTTGTTGGGCCCCTGGGCAGTGTAAAATTGTAGCTTCCTGGTGAAGCTGCCCAAATAACATGTCTATAATGTCTGGCCTTCCCTTTTCTCCTTTCCTGTTATTAATAGCTAGGTTAATTACAATGATATTAGGTTAGTATCATTTCCACTAAAATTCACATGTTCTTAATTTGCTATGTCCACTGCAAAATTATTAAGGGTTTCTTGATTGGTGGACTGGTTTCCATCTGCTGAATTCCTTTGTATTATATATATACTAGAGGCCTGATGCACGAAATTCGTGCAAGGGGCTCAGCCCTTGCAGCCCCAGCTGTCTCGGCTGGCCCGTGCAGCCCTGGCTTCGTCCAGAAGGTCGTCCAGAAGGTTGTCCGGATGGTAGTTCTACTGTTCGGTATAATTAGCATATTAGCTCTTTATTATATAGCAGTGATGTTGAACCTATGACACGCGTGTCAGCACTGACACGCATAGCCATTTCTAATGACACGCAGCCGCTGAGGCGGCCGCATGCCGAGGATGAAACATTTGCTGCTCCTGAGGATGAAACATTTGCGAAATAATGTTTTTTCCTCAAAGTGACACACTACCCGAGTTATGCTCAGTTTTTTGGCTAAGTGTGACACACCAAGCTCAAGAGGTTGCCCATCACTGACCTAGGGTAATGTCTAAGAACGTGCTTGAAACACTAGGAACATGTGAATAAAGGGCCTTAATATTTGTAACACATTGTTTCATGACAGGGAAATCGTGTTCAAAGATCATAGAACTGAGTTGGATACTGGTTACATTTATATTTCAGTGACAATGAGTTGGCGTTTTTGAAAGAAGCTTGGTTAGGCCTTTAAACCGGAAGTGCTGTCATCACCAAGGGGGAGGGGCCACATGGGCAGGCTCAAGTGCTCTCAGGTGATAGTGGTTTGGGCCAGGGGACCTGCTGGAGTGCTGACATCATCAAGGTTAGTTCTGGTGTTAGGGTTATAGAATTGGGGTTCGGGCTAGGGTTAGGGTTAGGATAAGGGTTCAGGCTAGCTAGGGTTCAGGCTCAGGTTAGGGCTAGGTTTAGAGTGAGGGTTAGAGGGTTAGGGCTAGGGTTAGGGTCTCATGGTGTAGTAACATTGGGAATTCACAATGAATGAGCTTCAATCACTGGACAAATGGGAGTGTAGCACTGAGAATTCACAACTCCAGACTAGGGAAATATTTAGAAATGTGCTTCATACACTAAGAATACATGTTCCAATAGACTGAATATCTGAACAGCACAATTTTGTCACTGGGAAATCTTGTTCAAACAGCTGAGAACCGAGTGTGACACTGTTTACATTTATTTTTCCTGTCAAAAGGAGTTGGCGTTTTGGGGAAAAGAAGTTGGTGAAACATTGAAAAATTCCTTTTCCTAGAGCTATAGAACAGTATGAAAGTATTGAAAACACTAAGAAATCAAAATGGTAGTTAGGCTAGTGTTCCAAGTAGTGTTTTAATGTGCCTTTAAAAAGCCGGTATAACACCCGTGTTAAAATGATAAAATCTCAGAGCTCAAAACAACAGACCAGGGGAATGTGTCAGAGTGTCTCTAGAACTCTTGGAATACTTTTTTGAACCCGAACATCTCTACTGAATTTTGAAATACTCAGAATTTGTATTCAAAGCTCTGTGAAAGGTAGGATAGTCTTTCAAGTGGTAATAATAGTTAAAGTGCTGGTATATATGTAAAAAACACTGTTTAAACAAATTGGAATTCACAACAAAGGAGCTTGAGACACTGGAAGAAAGTGACTCCAACTCGGGAAATTCACAATGATAACCTAGGGCAGTGATGGCGAACCTATGATACGCATGTCAGCACTTACACGCGTAGCCATTTCTGATGACACGTGGCCGCTGAGGCAGCTGCATGCCGAGGATGAAACATTTGCTGCTCCTGAGGATGAAACATTTGTGAAATAATGTTTTTTTCCTCAAAGTGACAAACTACCCGAGTTATGCTCAGTTTTTTGGCGAAGTGTGATACACCAAGCTCAAAGTGCTAAATATGAAGGATGATAACATTGCTTCTGTATTTGTTTGTATTTCTCTATAGATAGTACATTGAAGAGTCGATGAAAAATGTGCACAATCCATTTGGGGTAAGAAAAACTGGAGTCCAGTCCTGGTTGTTGTACCTCTAGGGCAAGTGCTGCTTTAAGCCACAGTTCCTTATCTTTAAAATGTAAAAACTAAGTAAAATAATCCAGTCATAGAAAGACAAATACCATATGATTTCACTCATATGTGGAATCTAATGAACAAAATGAACTAACAAGAAAAACAGAAACAGACTCATAGCTGTCAGAGGGGATGGGGAAGTGAGGGTTGTGAAAAATGTGCAAGGATTAAGGAAAAAACCTCATCCTACCTAATAAAAGGGAAGTATTCAAATAACCATCACTCTGCTATGCCCACGATTGGGCTGGCAGCAGGCTGGGGGCAGGACTTGGGGTGGCCAATTGGCCTGGAAGGAGGAGCGGCGGGCGGGGACTCCAGCACTGTGGGAGGACCGATGGAGCCGGTGGAAGGCGCTGGTGGCAGAACTCGGGGTGGCCGATTGCGTGGCTGTCAGCACCAGTTTTCCACCAGCAGCAGTTTTCCTCTGGCCACCCGCCGATCAGAGCGCCTCCTGATTGGAGTTCCTCTCGGGGTGGCTGATCACGCTGGCGGGAGGCACTCCGATCCGATCGGTGGATGGCCAGAGGGAAACTGCTGCTGGCGGAAAACTAGTGCTGGCAGCCAGGTAAAGGAAGGTCTATTGCACAAAACTTCGTGCAACGGGCTTCTAGTAGACAGATAAAAGTGTGGTCTTTGCCAGAGAGAAATGGGGATGGGGGAGGTAGGAAAGAGCAAAGAGAGGATAAATGGTGATGCAAGAAGACATGACTTGGGGTGGTAAACACATAATACAGTATACAGATGATGCATTGTAGAATTGTATACCTGAAATCTATATAATTTTATTAACCAATGCAACCTTAATAAATTCAATTTTAAAAACCCTCAAAAATAAATAAAATGTAAAAGATAATATCTACCTCAAGGACTTATATGAGAGGATTAAAGACAATATAAAATACTGTATACCTTCTTAAATATTATAATTTTTTGTTCCCATATTTAAGACTTTGGGTATATCTTAAACATATTATGTTGAAACTTTCTTTATTCTATTACAACATACTAGAGGCCCAGTGCACAAAATTCATGCATGGGTAGGGTCCCTAGCAGCTGCCAGCTGTCGGCCAGGGCCTCCCTTCCCTGGCTGCAGGCTGCCAGCCAAGGCCTCCCTTTTCTGGCTGCCGGCCACCGGCCAGGGCTTTCCTTTGTTCCACGCCACCTCCTGGTGGTCAGCACATGTCATAGCAAGCGATTGAATTCCCAGTTGGTTGAACTCCTGAGGGGACACTTTACATATTAGCCTTATTTTTTCTGAGGTCAATCATGTTCCCATAGTTTATTTTGTTGTATATCTCCCCTAGTATCATATTTTTCATGTATTTTAAATTATTGGTGTGCAGGCTCAAGTTCAGTGAGATAATTTTCCATTTATTTGTTTTGTTTTTTCTCTCTCACTCCACTCACTCTCTTAATAGTTTTACGGTTGCATTTACTTGTCTCCAGGGAGACAAGTCTGAAATCAGATCTGATAATGGTGTCCTCAGGCTCCTCCAGTTTGGTGCTATTGGGGTGTTTATATAACTGTTTGCTGAGTCATTGAGGGGCTAGACTCAATCCTGTCCGTGATAATGCATCTCTAGCCTCCTATTCCTTAAGCACCTAGTTCCAAATAAGTTATAGTCCCAAGAATTGTCAATATCCTGTATCTTTCAACCTTAAGTAATGAGGTGGGGAGGTCCAACCAGCCATTAATTTTAGGCAACAAATACAGATCAAAGCACATGCTTTCTGTGGAACAATTTTAGTCCTCAATACCCAACAAAAATGTACGTCTAGCCTTACCTTACTCCTTCCATATTCTAATGACAGAGGGCTCATGACTTTAAGATGTTACACATTATTTTATACTAGAGGCCCGGTGCACGAAATTCGTGCACGGGAGGGGGGTTGTCCCTTAGCCCAGCCTGCAAGCTCTCCAATCTGGGACATCCCTCTCACAATCCAGGACTGCTGGCTCCCAACTGCACGCCTGCCTGCCTTCCTGATTGCCACTAACTGCTTCTGCCTGCCAGCCTGATCACCCCCTAACCACTCCCCTGCCAGCCTATTTGCCCCTAACTGCCCTCCCCTGCAGGCCTGGTCACCCCTAACTGCCTTCCCCTGCAGGCCTGGGTCCTCCCTAACTGCCCTTCCCTGCAGGCCTGGTGGCTCCTAACTTCCCTCCTCTGCTGGCTTGTTCACCCCTAATTGCCCTCCCCTGCAGGCTTGATCACCCACAACTGCCCTCCCTTGCAGGTCTGGTCCCTCGCAACTGCCCTCCCCTGCTGGCCATCTTGTGGCAGCCATCTTGTGTCCACATGAGGGCAGGATCTTTGACCACATGGGGGCAGCCATCTTGTGTGTTGGAGTGATGGTCAATCTGCATATTACTCTTTTATTAGATAGGATAGAGACCTGGTGCATGAGTGGGGGCCGGCTGGTTTGCCCTGAAGGGTATCCCAGATCAGTGTGGGGGTTCCCTTGGGGTGTGGGGTGGCCTGGGCGAGGGGCCTGTGGTGGTTTGCAGGCTGGCCACGCCCCCTGGTGACCCAAGCAGAGGCCCTGGTATCTGTGGTTTATTTATCTTCTACAGTTGAAACTTTGTAGTCTGGAGCAGAGCCAAGCCTTCTGCTTGCTCCAAGGCAGCAGTCATTTCTGTTGGGATTTATGTATCTTCTATAATTGAAACTTTGTAGCCTTAAGCAGAGGCCTGGGCAGGCCAGGGTGTGTGGAAAGCTTGGCTTCCTCTATTGCCGGGGGCAACCCTAGCCTCCTTCTCTCTCCAGCTCCGTGGCGGCAGCCATTTCTGTTGGGGTTTATGTATCTTCTATCATTGAAAGTTTGTAGCCTTGAGTGGAGGCCTAGCCTGGCAAGAGCAGGTGGAAAGCTTGGCTTCCTCCATTGCTGGGGAAATCCAAGCCTCCCTCCTGCTCTTTGTGGCCGTAGCCATCTTGGTTCGGTTTATTTACATATTCATTCCTGATTGGCTGGTGGGCATGGTTTGTGGGTGTAGCAGAGTGATGGTTAATTTGCATATTACTCTTTTATTAGATAGGATTTCTATTGGGCCTCTTACTCACAAATAAATGTATCTACTTTATGAGCACAACTATAGCTTTTAATTTTCCTATGTCTTTGTTCTCAATGACAAATCTAGGCATTACTTAAGGTAGTGACTAAGAATCTGAATTCAATCCTCATTTAATTCTGCTCAATGAAAGTATTAACAGCTCTTTTTTTTTCTTTTATACCTTTTTCTCCTTGTGGTAATCCTTACAATTCAAAAATATTTTTATATGTGAACTACTTTACTAACAGATATCATGGAGCACAGTTTCTCAGCAGTTTATATAGAAAACAATTGGTGACACAATGAGGATAGAAGTATGTTTCATTTATTTCTGGTTCCCTAGCACTTAGCACAAGGTCCAGCAGATAGAAGGAATTTAATAAACTGCTGTCGCAGGCAATTTCCTTCTAAATCCATTGTACACCCTGTTGGGTCCTGTCTAACTGATCCAGAGAAAACAGCTTACACACTTTATAGCCTAAATTACTACTAGTACTCTAGCAAGGAAACCAAAGCAGAATTGTTCTCACTGGGGTGTATATGAAGAATGAAAAAGAAAAGTTAGCAATGTTCATGATTTTTTTTTTTTTGTATTCTTACATCTAAGTCAGGAAGTCACATACTCAAAATGGTCAAAGAGACTCCAATAGTACATAGTGAAAGGTTCAGATTCAAGTTTAAAAGAAATAATATGAAGAACTGAAGGCTGTGGAAAACTAGAAACATACACTGAGCCTAGAAGGTACAGTTATACTTCAGGTCCTGTTCAATTTTGGTAATCAAATAATGCAGGTTCATGGTCTTCAAACATTCTGATTTATGCCAGATAGTCAAGATTTTTATGTACAACATTCCACTTTTGAAATCTTGGCAGTTAATTTATATTTAAAATACTGACAAGGCCAAAATTATATGGCTCAAACCAATGAGTCTGTTAGCAGTCATTTTTAGAAATAAATATGAACCTTTATTCTTAACATCATTATGAAATAGAATAATAAAATCAATATATGCATAACCCATGGACACAGACAATAGGGTTGTGGAGGCCTGGAGTGGGGGGTGGTGGCAGGCTATAAGGGGTCAATCAGAGAAAAAAGGGGAGATATGTAATATCTTCAATAATAAAGATTTTAAAAATAATATTAAAGTTCCCAGAGGTGGCAAAAAAAGAAATCACTCTTTGATGACATTTTAAATGGATTTTGCTCTTGGGAATCAAGGTTTTTGATATATTATAAAATGATCTAATAGAATGACAAAGCAAAAAAGTGTAAATGCTGCATCATTGGGATTAAGAATCAATGCTTTCCTTTACTCTTATATATAGTACTAGAGGCCTGGTGCACGAAATTTGTGCATGGGGGGTATCCCTCAGTCCGGCCTGCACCCTCTCCAATCTGGACCCCTCAGAGGATGTCCGACTGCCAGTTGGACATCCCTCTTGCAAGCCAGGACTGCTGGCTCCTAACCACTTGCCTGTCTGCCTGCCTGATTGCACCTAACTGCTTCTGCCTGCCAGCCTGATTGCCCCCTAACTGCTCTCCTGCTGGCCTGATTGACACCTAACTGCTCCCCTACCAGCCTGATCACCCCCAACTGCCCTCCCCTGCTGGCCTGATCTCACCCCAACTACCCTCCCCTGCTGGCCTGATCTCGCTCCCAATTACCCTCCCCAGCTGGCCTGATCTTGCTCCCAACTGCCCTCCCCTGCCGACCTGGTTGCCCCTAACTGCCCTCCCCTGCCAGCCTGATCGCTCCCAATTGCCCTCCCATGCTGGCCTGATCACCCACAACTGCCCTTCCCTGCTGGCCATCTTGTGGCAGCCATCTTGTGGTGGCCATCTTGTGGTGGCCATCTTGTGATGATGTGAGGGTGGCCATCTTGTGGTGGCCATCTTGTGATGATGTGAGGGTGGCCATCTTGTGGTGGCCATCTTTTGATGATGTGAGGGGATTGTGTGAGGGCATGAGGACCACCTAGGCTTTTATTAGTATAGATTCTTATTTTAGATGTAGCCACCATTAATAAACTAATTATCTCTAATTATTATTATTATTTTTTTATTCTTACATCTACATCAGGAAGTCACATACTCAGAATAGTCAAAGAGGCTGTATGCCACTTATATATTTGAAATCTGCTATAATTTCCTTAAAAAAAAAGGCAATTTAACCTATCTACTCTGTAGTGTTGTGGTGAAACAATATTAGGAAACTAAAAGTAGTCTTAAAGGATTTATGCTATATATATGTGGTAATATGTAAATTGATGCTAATTCAAAGATCACTATTCACTTTGTTATTTTCCAACTCTGGATACATAATGAGGTAAACTGGCTCTACTATTATTATGAGGCCTAATGCAAGATATCTTAATGACACTGATATTTTTCATTTCTTTGGCTACATAAATAGTACATTATAAATATTATACCAAGTAATTGTGAAGATTAAAATTCATAGCCAATATGTGTAAACCAAAAGACTAAGCAGGGAAGTCCAATTTTCCAAATTGGTCAGCTCAAAGGAAAGAGATGTCAGGTATTTGAAGATTTAAATGAAACCCTGGTCTCATCTTAAAGAGGTGGGTCCTCACCTCTGGTTGAAACATTCCATTCACTCAGGCAAAGACCTTGTTTATGAAAAATGTATTGCAACTAGAGAGTATCAGAAAATCAGCCACCAGTCAACAAAGGCCAGGCACACAATTCAGTAAGACAATATAAATGAGCACCACCAGAATAAACAGACATGCATTCACATCAGGTAATATAATCAAAATATGCAGCTTTTAAAGCAACTATACTTACCCTGTTTAAATAGACAACATGTATACTGAAAATAGAAAACTATTATGAAATGAAAGAAATAGCATGCATGAAAAAAAGCAAACAGAACTTTAGGGAAATGGAAAAATAAACATGGCAGTATTGAAGTATTTGACTCAAAATTGGGCACAGCAGAAAAGGAAACTAATGAACTAAATATGGTAGATCTTAAGCAATTTTATAGAATGCAATATAGATATAGAAAGTAAATAACCTGCATCAGATGCAGTAATATGATTAATAATGTTTGAACAGAATTCTAGAATAGATAATAAAAATAATAAGGCAGAAGTAAGAAATTAAGAGATAATGGCTGAGAATTTAATTTTTAAAAACAATTATAAAGAAAACAAGCTATATACTCAAGATGCAAGATGCTTAGAGAGTACCAAGAATAAACATAACTCTACACAAACAAATCTTAATGAAAATGGAGGAAAAAGAGAAGGCAATGAGAAAATTTTAAAGCATCCAGAAAAAAAGAAATATTATTTTGAAATAACCATTATACTAATAACTAGTTTTCAACAGTGTAAATAAATACAATGTACACCCAGTGATTTAAAATAAATTAAATGACAACCTAAGATTCTAAATAAACCTAAATAAAAATACCCTTCATAATGAGAGTGAACTAAAGATATTATCAGACAAATGCAACTGAATTTTCAATTAGCAGGTCAATATAGACATTTTAATGATATATTTTAAGCAGAAGAAAAGTGGTCTCAGAAGGAATGAAGAAATGCAAAAAATAAAAATAAAAAGGTTAATGTGTGGACAAATGTATATGCATACTGATTGTATAAATAACAGTAATTATGTCTATTAGAGTTAAATGTATAAAACAAAAAATTGTATAAACCACCAGACTAAAACTTAATTTAGGAGTAGTATAAACCATTCTAAGGTATTATAATATCCAAGAACATGGTAAAGTATAATTTTTTAACTTAAAGGTTATTAAGTTATTATGGTAGGCAGAATATTCATGTCCTAATCCCCAGAACGTGGGAATTTGTTATCTTAGTAAAATTCTAACAAGAAACTGTTACAAAGCTACTCAGTTTCAAACACATCTATGCTACCTTTCATGCAGAAGAAAGGACAAAGCTAAAGAGAGAGAGTAATGAGATCAGAAGGTGACACTGTAAATCACATAGGATTATTACCAGGCATTGAAACCTAATGGAGTCTGCCAGGCTAGATTTTGAAATTGCTTGGGACCAGTGCCTCCTTATTTTCTTCCTTTTTTTTTTTTTTTTTTTTTTTTTTGTACAGGAATGTCTATAACTGTTATCCTATGTCTGTCTGTCCCACTACTGTATTTGAGAAGCAGATAACTTGTTTTTTATTTTGTTTTGTTTCATTTTGTTTTGTTTCAAAGTCCACTGATGAAGGATAATTGGGACACAGAAGGCAGTTTGACCCAATACCTGATTTAGATTGTATTGATGATATGATTTGGGGATTTTTGAGCTGATGAGACTTTGAACTTTGAGTTAATGTTATTGGAAACCTTTGGGGACCTTAGGATGGGGTGAATAGATTTTGCACATGGGCAGATATGAATCTTTGTGAGCCAGAGGGTAGATTGTGGTAAGCTGAATAATGCCCCATTTCCCTTACAAAGATATTGATACATGAATCCCCAGAATCTGTAAATGTTACCTTACACTGCAAAATGATATTTGCAGATGTAATTAAGTTTAAGAACCTTAAGATAGAGAAATTATCCTGGATTAACCAAGTTAATTAACCAAATGAGCACAATTTAATCACTTGAATCTTTACAGTGGAGAAACTTTCCAAGTTGTGATTAAAGGGAGAGCTCTGATTATTGAAGAAGGGTCAGAGAAATGTGAACTCTAACTGCCCTTGTTGGCTATGAAGATGGAGTAAGGGAACCATGAGCCAAGGGCCTCTATAAACTAAGACAAAAAAAACAGATTATCCCCTGGATCCCACCAAGAGGAATGCAGCCTTGCTGAGTTCTTGGTTTTAGCCCAGGGAGAACCAAGTTGGGTTTATGATCTACTAGACTACAGCATACTAGAGGCCTGGTGCACAAAATTCGTGCACAGGTAGGATCCCTAGGCATGGCTGGCGATCAGGGCTGATCGGGGACTTCCTTCTCCTGGCTGCCAGCTGCCGGCTGGGGCCTTCCTTTATTCCCTGCCACTCCCTGGTGGTTACCGTATGTCATAGCAAGCAGTTGAACTCCCAGTCAGTCAAATTCTTGAGGAGACAATTTGCATATTAGCCTTTTATTATATAGGATTAGATATATGTTGCTGAAGGCCACAAAATAGATTTGTTACAGAAGCAATAGGGAATTAAGATAATTATGCATACTGTAATTTGGGCGGTAACCCAATAAATAAACCACATATAACTTCAAAAATACAAAAGGGGAAGCAGAATTAGTAAAATACATTTACCTAACAAAAATAAAAACAAAATGGTGAGTAAAAGAAATAGAAGTATGAAACTAATACAAAGAAAAATGGATTTGTATCTCTTACTTTCAAATACATCATTAATTGTATTAAATGAAAATGAACCATATCTTCAATTTATTTATTTATTTATTTATTTATTTATTTGTTGATTGGTTGGTTGGTTGGTTGGTTGGGTGTGTTTTTTGTTAATCCTCACCAGAGGATATTTTTCAAATGATTTTTAGGGAGATTGGAAGAGAGAGGGAAAGACAGAGAGAAATATCGATGTGAGAGAAACATATTGATTGGTTGCTTCCTGCATGCACCCTGACCAGCACCCGGAACAGGGAAGAGCCTGCTACCAAGGTATGTGCCCTTGACCGGGATCGAACCTAGGACCCTTTGGTCCAAAGGCCAACTCTCTTATCTACTGAGCCATACTGGCTAGGGCCATGTCTTCAATTTAAATGATAAAGACTGTCAGGCATGATTAAAATAATTATAGAATAAGGTTTCAGAAAACTGAAAGAAAAATGATTGAAAAAATATCCCATGAAAATACTAAGGACATGAAAGCTGGTGTAGCTGTATTCATATTAAACAATATATTCTTTATAACAAAAGTGATTCTTAGGATTAAAGAGGAGAGGGTCTCTTTATAATGTTGAAATGTTCTATTCACCATGAACATATCAATTCTAAGTTGGAATTCACTTAATACAGTCTCAAAATAAATAAATAAATAAATGCCAGAATTAATAGAGAAATTAAAAGAAGAGTAGAAGACTTTAACACACTTTTCTCAACAATTTATAGAAAAAGTAGTACAGATACACAAATTTAAACAAGAATTAGGAAACTTTACCTAAATAGCATACATCTAAGATTGAAATTATAGCAGATTACCTATTTTTAAGGGCACAAAAATAGGTGAAGAAAATACAGATCTACTCATATATAGACACTTGATTTATGATTAATTTAGCACTGTAAAATAGTGGGGGAAAGAACAGCTTCCTCAATGAACTGTGCTGAGAGTTAAACATGTGAAAGTAAAGGAAACTGTACCTCAATATTACATTATGCACAAGTATTAACTTCAATTTAAATAAAATGAAGTAGTAAATGGCAAACTGTAAAGCATTATAAGAGACAACAGGAGAATGTTGTAATAAGAAAAGAGTGGGGGAGATGTTCACACACAAAACATTAACCATGAAGGAAAATATTGTTGAATCTGATAGCAGTAAAATGAAGAACCTCAGTTCATGAAAATACATAAAAAGAGTGGAAAAGGAAGCCACAGACAGAGTAAATATATTCAAAAAATTTTAATTCACAAAAGGACTAGTACCAAAAGCATATAAATAATTTTTACAAATCTATGGGGGGTGCAAAAAGAGAAGAGAAAGAGAGAGAGAGAGAGAGAGAGAGAGAGAGAGAGAGAGAGAGAACCAATAATAGGAAAATGGATGAAAGCTTGAGATAATTCATTTTAAAATCCAATAAATAAAACAAAATAATGAAATTCTTAAATCCATTAGTACTCAGAGAAATGAAAATTAAAACAAAAATGAGATATCTCTATATACCCATTAGGACTAATTAGCTAGCTACATTTTAATAAAGTATAAGCCAGGCCATGGTGGCTCAGTGGATGAGCATTGACCTGTGAATCGGAGATCATGGTTCAATTTCCAGTCAGGGCATACGCCCAGATTACGGGTCTGATCCCCAGTTGGAGGCGTGTAGGAGGCAGCTGACCAATAATTCTCTCTCATCATTGATATTTCTATCTCTCTCTCCCTCTCACTTCCTCTCTGAAATCAATAACATATATGACAAAAAATTGTAACACAAAAATAAATAAAAGTATCACTGCCACCCAGCAGGTGTGGCTCAACAGTATCACTGCCAAGAATTGTTGAAAATGTAGAAAAAATGTGACTCGTTATAGACTGCTGGTAGGGATGCACATTTCTATTGCCACTTTAAAACAATTCTCATTTCCCAGTTAAGTTAAAGATAGGCACACTTTTTAAAATCATTTTCTTTATTTTTTTAATTTAAAATCTTCATTGTTTAAAATATTACATAAGTCTCCTTTTCCCCTCCATTGACCTCTCCCCAGGTACTCCCACCCCCTAGCACATGTCTTCACCCTCCTACTGTCTGTGTCCATTGGTTATGCTCATATGCATGCATACAAGTGCTTTAGTTGATCTCTTACAACCCTCTTCCACCCTCCCCTGCCCTGTCTTAAACTCACTAATTAGGTCTTCCACTTCTTCTAGTCTACTAATTGAAACCTTCCATTGTGTTTTTTATTGCAGCAAGATAGGCACGCTTTATTACCAATCTGTATCACTCCAAGTTACATGGCTCCAAAAACTCATGCACATTTATGTGAGACTACATTTGCAAAAATGTTCACAGAAATATTGTTAGTAAATATCAGAAACTATAAATAACATACATATAACGACATTCTAAATTTTAATATAGTGAGCCTAAGAATATTATATAGCAGTAAAAATGGATTTATTACAGCTGTGCACAACAGCACAGATAAATTTTACAAACATAATATCAAGTGAAAAATCAAGGCCTAAAGGAATGTATGCAGTTTTATTCCATTTATCTAAAGTTCAGTAAAAGAAGGAAGACTCTATTAGAAAGAAATGTAAATATAACTGGAAAAATTATAAAAATAAATGAGGAAAAACAGTACCATGAAAGCCAGGACTCTAGGGAAAAGTTGGGGTTCCTCTAAGAAATTAATGGTGTTCACAGGTGTGTATAACTTTTTTTTGTTAATTCTTTTTTTTTTTTTTTTTTTTTTTTAAATATTTCTTTATTGATTTCAGAGAGGAAGGGAGAAGGAGAGAGAGATAGAAACATCAATGATGAGAGAGAATCATTGATTGGCTGCCTCCTGCACACCCCCTACTGGGGATCGAGCCCGCAACTCAGGCATGTGCCCTTGGCCGGAATCGAACCTGGGACCCTTCAGTCCGCAGGCTGACGCTCTATCCACTGAGCCAAGCCGGCTAGGGCTTTTTTGTTAATTCTTGATATAAATTCCACACACTTTTTCTCTAAGTTTATGTTATTCCAAAATTTATTTTCCCCCATTTCCATGAATGAGGGCAGCATGAACTGTGTCAAATGCTATCAAAATAGCAAATGAGGACTCAGAACTTACAACTGAATTTGATGATGTAGTAGTAACTCAACACATCAGTTTAATTTGAATTACTCTAACTAGATTATATATAATTTGAGAAAAGAAACCATAATTCTAATTTATTTTATATTTTGGTACGAACTTTGGAGCAAAAGAGACCTAGTCCAAATTCCAGTCTGTGCTTCTCACCTTCAGAACAATGTTGAATAAATTATTTAACATTTCTCAGTCTCAGTTTATTTGCTTGTAAAATCAAAACATAATATTTGTCTGTTTGAATTAAAATGATGTAGTAACAATGTTTAACAACTTCTGACATATAGAAGGCATATGAACATTTAATGCTCTATGGTAAGGTCAGTAAATTGGTAATAAATATATGTTGATTTTTTCACTTTTACTTGGTGGAAATAAAAATTGAACTTAATACTAATCTTGAAATGAAATTTTCACCTGTATTCTCCAGACTAATGTTAAATGCAGCTGCAGAACCAGTCATTTTTAATCAGATAGCTAAAAACCCTACTACTTATATTAAAAACTAGAGGCCCAGTGCACGAAATTCATGCACGGGGCGGGGGTGTGTCCCTCAGCCCAGCCTGCACCCACTCCAATCTGGGACCCCTTGAGGGATGTCCGACTGCCCGTTTAGGCCCGATCCTGGTAGGATCGGGCCTAAACGGGCATTTGGACATCCCTCTCACAATCCAGGACTGCTGGCTCCCAACTGCTCACCTGCCTGCCTTCCTGATTGCCCCTAACTGATTCTGCCTGCCAGCCAGATCAGCCCCTAACCTCTCCCCTGCCAGCCTGATTGATGCCTAAGTGCTCCCCTGCCAGCCTATTTGCCACTAACTACCCTCCCCTGCAGGCCTGGTCACCCTTAACTGCCCTCCCCTGCAGGCCTGGTCCCCCCAACTTCCCTCCTCTGCCGGACTGGTCACCCCTCACTGCCCTCCCCTGCGGGCTTGATCTCCCCCAACTGCCCTCCCTTTCAGGCCTGGTCCCTCCCAACTGCCCTCCCCTGCTGGCCATCTTGTGGCAGCCATCTTGTGTCCACATGGGGGCAGTCATCTTTGACCACATGGGGGCAGCCATCTTGTGTGTTGGAGTGATGGTCAATTTGCATATTACTCTTTTATTAGATAGGATAGAGGCCTGGTGCATGGGTGGGGGCCAGCTGGTTTGCCCTTAATGGTGTCCTGTATCAGGGTTGGGGTTCCCTTGGGGCATGGGGAGGCCTGGGCGAGGGGCCTATGGTGGTTTACAGGCCAGCCACACCCTCAGTTGACCCAAGCGGAGGCCCTGGTATCTGGGATTTATTTATCTTCTATCATTGAAACTTTGTAGCCTTAAGCGGAGGCCAAGGCAGGCCAGGGCAGGCGGAAAGCTTGGCTTCCTCCATTGCCGGGGAAACCCAAGCCTCCTGCTCTCTCCATGGCTGTAGCTATCTTGGTTGGGTTAATTTGCATACTCGCTCCTGATTGGCTGATGGGCATGGCTTGTGGATGTAGTGGAGGTATGGTCAATTTGCATATTACTCTTTTTTTAAATAGAATATCTACAAGATACATGCAATTTTTCAGCTATTAAACCCAAGTTGTAAATATATGAAAGTAGACACAATGAGAACTGCAGTACTCTTGGCACGTAAGAACTCAGTCCAAACCTCCACACTGAGAGAAGACCAAACTCGAGCATAGCTTCTAGATATATAAGGCTATGTTCCTGTGAGGATTCTAGCCCTTTACAATGTCTGCCTGAGAGAATCTATTGTTTGTTCTATCCAATACCTGATGATAAACCCTGACCTTCTCTTTATTAGAGCATTCAATACAAAGGGTTTAAAATTATGAATGCTTCCTCTATCCCTTGAGAGATATGTGAATTTCTACAAGTCAGGAGTGTCATTCTCAAGGACCTGAAAAGCATTTCTTTGAAATACTATCATCAGGAAGGATAGAGCCTCTAACTCCCAGCACCTGAGGAAGGATAGAATTCAAACTTCCATTGCCAGCTAGCAGACACAGCTGATCAAATCACATTTACTAATACAAAGACCAACCCTTTGCAATTTTTCACTTGAACTTCTGTGTATCCCCTTCCCTACTCTTTAATTCTCCTCTTTAAATGTTCATTCAACTCTGCACAAATCTGAATGAAGCTCAACTCTTTCCCTACTGTGTTATTGAATAAAACCCATTTTCACCATTTTAATTAATGTCCAGTTTTGTTTGTCTTTGACAACAATCACCATAGGAATTTTACAAATACCTATTATCTGAAGAGAAAGAGCATCAATCATAGTAAAAGAAGCAAATGTTTCATCTTAATATATAAAAATCCAGGGTCCATAACCTCCAAAATGACCAAGGCTGGACTGAATGCCAGGCTAGGGAGCTAGAGGAGCAGGAGGTGATCAATCAGTGGCAGTGGTGACTGGCAAGTGGTGACTGGCAAGCAGCTGGAAGGCAGACCTCTTGGTCCCTCCTGCCAGCGCTCAGACTCCAATCAATCGGTGACAGAGGCGGGGCAGAACTGGGGACTGGCTCCCTTAGTAGTCCTGCAGGGTCAATCTCAAGAGGACAGGCCCGGCACCAATGGACTAGAGCTGCACACATGATCCTGACAGCACTGCTGGCCTCTGGGAACTTGGCCTTGGGCACTGAGGCTGCTTCCCCTCCCTAGATGTTCCACAAGGAAGAAAGGATACTGCCAGCAGAGCTAGGGGCAACCAGCGGTGACTGGTCTCTCCATGCTTCCTCTAGGTCACTCGAGCCCACCTTGCTCTAGATGAAGTGTGATCATTGCACACAGAAGGAATGTAGTAAAAAAATAAAAACCGGCCAGAGGGATGACCAAACACCAGGCACATTGTGTCCATTTACATAGTGCTAGGCACTTGAATGTGAGCAGACAGAAGGAAAAAAGACCTTCAAGGCCTGTCCGTGCCCCAAGGTAGATTTACGTTTAAAACCAAGTGGGGTGATGTCGGAATTACCCAAGTTCGCCCCGACCCCCTTCACTTGCCCAGACGCCTAGGGTCCCCTTACAGCTGGGCTGAGCTCTGCTCAATATTTCCCTGCCCAATGCTTGGTGACAACACGCAACTCCGCGCCAAGCCTGAGCAGGACCCACGGCCGGGCTCCTGCAAATAGCCCGCAAAGGCTTTGGGTACTGCCTCAGCACCTAGCCCCAGGCTTAGGCAAATGGACCCTCCTTTTGGCTGAACAGCCTGGGGTCTGGGTGGCACGGGCTCTGGGCGGAGACACCCCAAGGGCGGCACCTCATGACGGCTTTCCCCACTCAGGTCCCTCCTCCATGGCAGTGCAGCACCGGCTCCCCATGCGTGGCTCTCCCTGCAGCCCGCAGCGTGGTTTGGAGTGGCAGCTCCAAGGCAATGGATGGCTCCATGGGGAGGGGCACTCACTCGGTGATGGCTCTGTCCAACAGCAGCACGCCCCCACCCCATGCTAGGCTGTGGTTTCATCCAGCATGGGTGCCCCTGGATGGCAGCTTGGATGGTGGTGGGGGCTGTGGCCTACACCCTGGGTGGAGGCCATGGCCATGAGGTGGAGGGTTTGGGTTGACCCTGCCACCAATCCATTACAGAGGAGCCCAGTTCCACCCAGTGGCCTGGACACTAAGCCTGACTGCCTCTCTGGTTTGGCCCAAACATCTGAAGTTCGCATTAGTTGCCAACTTAAGAAATTGGAGCATTCACATAAAATCAGGATTCCCCACTTTCCTTTACAAGGTGGCTGATTGGGCTACCAATGTGGTCAGTGTCACTTCAACCCTAAGAGGAACTCCCAGCTTGGGGGTGTGGTGAGGAGGAATCTATCCGTGCAGACAGCTCAGTCGTGTAAAGTCCCGCTGACTGTGGCACGGGTCAACGGCGAGGCAGCACAGCCATGAAACAGTGCGGCTGTTAAACGAGGCCCCTCTCCAGCTTTCGGGGGGCTCCACCTGCTCCAACCCAGTGCACCCCACTCTGCCCTGAGCTGCCCAGTGCACCCCACTCTGCCCCAGTGAGATAGCTTCAGTGTTTCAGCTCCAGCAGACAGAACACGTCCCAGTCGAAAGGGAAAGTGTAGCCCTGGCCAGTGTTGTTCCAGTGGATAGAGCCTCCGCCTTAGGACTAAAGGGCCCGGAGTTCAATTCCTGGTCAGGGCACATGCCTGGGTTGTGTGCTTGATCCCCAGTGTGGGGTGTGCAGGAGGCAGCCAATCAATGATTCTCTCTTATCATTGATATTTCTATCTCCCTCCCTCTCTGAAATCAATCTATACTAATAAAAGGGTAATATGCTAATTCGACTGAACAACTTCCAGATGACCCTCCAGATGTCCTTTTGGACAAAGCCATGGTGGTGGGGCTGAGGCAGAGATGGTTAGGGGCAATCAGGCTGGCAGAGGAGAGCAGTTAGGGGGATCAGGCCAGCAGGGGAAAGCAGTAATGGGCGATCAGGCAGGCAGGCAGAGAGGTTAGGGGCAATCAGGCACACAGGCAGAGGCAGTTAGGGCCGATCAGGCAGGCAGGCAGGTGAGCGGTTAGGAGCCAGAGGTTCCCGATTGTGAGATGGTGCAGCCTGGGCTGAGGGAACACCCCCCCCCCCCCGTGCACGAATGTTGTGCACCAGGCCACTAGTTTAGTGATAATACCTGTGAAAGGAAACATTCATTAAATGCCTATCACTTATAATACGGATGTGGAGAAGATGAGGCTAGTACAGAGATGCTGCAGCAGAAAGGAAGTGAGGAAAGCCAAGAGGAAAAGTAAAAATCATATGAGGTTATTTTGGAGAAGGCAAGATGATCAAAGGTTTAAGTCCATGCTTTTGCTCAAAGCATGGTAAAATACAATGGTACTCCAAACAGAAGTGTTCTTCTAAAAGTAAAATGCACTACTAATAAGAATAATTATGTATATAGAAGGACTTCAATGTTTGTATATATTAAAAACTAAAATTACAGCTTAAAAAGAAAAAAAAGATGAACAAAAATAAAGAGATGAACAAAATCTTGAATCTTATGGATCTTGGATAGGCAAAATTCTGTTTCTCAAAATAGCAGAGCAGAAGGACATCTTTTTAAATTTAATATGCTTTTGGAAATTTTTATTTTAAAATTAGGGTAATAAACTTCTGTGATTCATTACCACAAAAGGAGAACAAGGGAAATGTTAACTAGATTCAAGAAAGTTTTAGATAAATAAAGTGATGACAGATTAATTATAAATTCCTTTAAAAATATTACTTTTTAAGCTTTATTGATGGATAACTGACAAATATAGTTGTAGATGTTTAAAGTGTGTAATGTGATGATTTTATATAAATGTCAATTGTGGAATGATTACCAAGATAATAATAATTAACACATCTATTACCTCACATAGTTAACTCTTGTGTGTGTGGCGGGGGAGGGCAGGTGGGGATGATAATTCTTAAGGTCTACTCTCAGAATTTTTCAAGTGCACAATACCATACTAGTTATAGTCACAATGCTGTATATTAGATTATAAGAAAGTATTTTCCTTATAATTATAATATAAGCTATTGACCTATATTACCCCATATCCCCCTCTTCCCATGATAACTTTATTTCTTTTTTTAAAATCTTTATTGTTGAAAGAATTACATATGTTCCCTTTTTCCCCTCATTGACTGCTTCTAGCCCGCACCCACCCCCTACCCCAGGCCTTCACCATCCAATTACCTGTGGCCATGGGTTATTCATATATGCATACAAGTTCTTTGGTTGACCACCTCCCTCCCATTCACCCTCACTTGCTTTCCCTCCAAGATTCCATACTTTGTACCATGCTTCCATGTCTCTGAATCCACTCCATTCATCAGTTTATTTTGTTATATTCCATATATGAGTGAGATCATGTGATACTTATCTTTCTCTGACTGACTTATTTCACTTAGCATGATACTCTCCAGGACCCCCTGTCTCAAAGGGTAAGATATACTTCTTTATCTACTGTTGCATACTATTCTATGGTACAAGTGTACCATAGAGTACTTTATCCATTCATCTACTGATGGGCACTTAGGCTAGTGCCAGATTTTAGCTATGTTAAATTGTGCTGCTACAAACATAGGGGTGCATACATGATTTCTGATTGGTGTTTCAGGATTCTTAGTATATATTCCAAGAAGTGGAATCTCTGAGTCAAATGGCAGTTCCAGATTTAACTTTTTTGAGGAAATTCCATACTGTTTTCCATAATGGTTGTTCTAGTCAGCATTCCCACCAGCAGTGTACTAGGGTTCCCTTTTCTTCTCATCCTCCCCAGCACTTGTCATTTGTTGAGTTGTTGAGGGTAGCCATTCTTACAGGTGTGAGGTGATACCTCATTGTCATTTTAATTTGTATCTCTCTGATGATCAGTGACTTTAAACATTTTTTCATGTCTCTTGGCCTTCAATATGTCTGATTTGGAGAAGTCTATTTTGGTCCTTTGCCCATTTTTTAATTGGATTGTCTTTCTTCTGTTAAGATGTATGAGTTCCTTTTATATTTTGGATATTAACCCTTTATCAGATGTATCATTGTCAAATATGTTGTCCCATAAAGTCGGTTCCTTTTTCATTTTGTTGATGATTTATTTTGTTGAGCATAAACTTTTATTTTGACGTAGTCCCATTTGTTTATTTTCTCCTTAGTTTCCTTTGCTTAGGAGATGTATCTGCAAACATACTGCTATGAGACATGTCTGAGATTTTGTTGCCTTTGGTTTCTTTTACTACTTTTATGGTTTCCTGACTTACATTACAGTCATTTATCCATTTTGGGTTTATTCTTGTGTATGGTGTAAGTTGGTGGTCTAGTTTCATTTTTATTTTCATGAATGTGTCCAATTTTCACAACACCATTTATTGAAGAGTTTGTTTTGACTCCACTCTATGCTCTTGCCTCCTTTGGATCAATTTCTGGGGTCTCTGTTCTGTTCCATTGATCTACAAGTGTGTTCTTAAGCCATTACCAGGCTATTTTGACTACAGTAGCTTTGCAGCATTACTTGATATCTGATATTCTGACTCCTCAAACTTTGTTCTTCTTTCTCAATATTGCTGCAGTTATTTGGGGTCTTTTTTGTTTCCATATAAATTTTTGGAGTATTTGTTCTAGATCTGTTAAATATGCTGTTGGTATTTTAATGGGGATTGCACTGAATCTGTAGATTGTCTTGGGTAGTATGTTATTTTAATTATGTTAACTCTACCAATCCATGAACATGGTGTATATATTCTTCCACTTGTTTACATATTCCTCTATCACTTTTTTCAATGTCCTGGAGTTTTCTGAGTACAAGTCTTTTACTTCCGTGGTTAAGATGATTCTTAAGTATCTTAATTTTTTATTGTTGCAATAGTAAATGTGATTATTTGTTTAGTTCCTGTGTCTGAGAATTCATTATTGGTGAATAAAAAAGCCATCAACTTTTGGGAGTGAAATTTTTATCCTGCTACATAACCAAATTCATTTATTAAATAGTTTTTGGTGGAGTCTTTACGGTTTTCTATGTATAGTATCATGTCATCTGTGAATAATGAGAGTTTTGTTTCATCCTTTCCAATTTGGATGCCTTTTATTTCTTCTTCTTGTCTGATTACTGTGGCTAGGACTTGCAGTACTATATTTGAAAAAGAGTGGTTAAAGTGGACATCCTTATCTTGTTTCTGATGTTAGGGGAAATGATTTTAGTTTTTACTTATTGACTATGAAGTTCACTGTAGGTTTGCCATATATGGACTCTATTATATTAAGACTAGAGGCCCGATGCATGAATATTCATGCAAGAATGGGCCTTCCTTCCCCTCGTTACCGGCACAGCCTTCGCTCTGGCTGGAGCCTCCTTTCCGTCTTCACTTGCTGCCCAGAGGCCCGGAGCTGCTGGGGCAGTGCAGAACGCCTGTGTCATTGCCATGGCGACAACGTAAGCATCCCACCCGACCCTGGCCGCTAGGCAAACTGCATATGCAAATTAACCCGACATCTTTTTTGGGTTAATTTGCATACTCACTCCTGGTTGGCTGGTGGGCGTCACGAAGTTATGGTCAATTTGCATCTTACTCTTTTATTAGTGTAGATATGATCCTTTTATCCCCACTTTGCTGAGAGTTTTTATCAAAAATGGGTTTTGAATTCTGTCGAATGCTTTTTCTGTGTGTATTGATATGGTCATGTAATTTTTGTCTTTCAATTTGTTTATATGATATATCATGTTCATTGATTTGAAAATATTGTATCACCTTTGCATTACTGTAATAAACCCCACTTGATCATGTTGTATGATCCTTTTAATATATTGCTGGATCTGATTGGCTAATATTTTGTTGAGGATTATAGCATCTATGTTTATCAGGGATATTAGCCTGTAATTCTCTTTCTTTGTAGTGTCTTTGTCTCATTTTGGAATTAGGATAATGCTAGACTCATAAAAAGAGCTTGGAAATGTTCCTTCTTTTGAATAGTTTGAGGAGGATAGGTGAACTCCCCTCTGAAGCCATCTGATCTGGGGTTTTGTTTGCTGGGATTTTTTTTTTTTTTTACTGCTTCTAGTTCATCAGTTGTTATTTGCCTATTCAAGCTTTCTGATTATTCCTGATTGAATTTTGGAAGATTGTATTTTTCTAGGAATTTGTCCATTTCATCTATATGATCCAGCTGGTTGGCATATAGTTTGTCATAGTATTTTCTTAGAATCCTTTGTATTTGTGTGGTGTCAGTGGTTATTTCTCTGCTTTAATTTCTGATTTTTTTTTGTTTGTTTCTCGTTCTTTGTTTCTTGAGAAGTCTGGCAAAAGTTTCATCTATCTTGTTTATCCTTTCAAAGAACTAGCTTTTGGTTTCATTGATCTTTTGTATTGTTTTTTAGTCTCTATGTCATTTATTTCTGCTCTAATCTTTATTATTTCCTTCCTTCTACTTACTATGGGCTTTTCTTGTTGTTCTCTTTATAATTCTTTAAGTTGTAGGGCTAAATTATTATTATTATTATTATTATTATTATTTATTTATTTATTTTTTGGTAAGCCTATATTGCTATGAATGTCTCTCAGGACTGCTTTTGCTGTGTTCCAGAAATTTTGGGGTTTTGTGTGTTCATTTTCATTTGTTTCCAGGAAGGTTTTCTTTCTTTCTTTTTTTTCCTTGATCTCATTGGTAACCCATTCATTGTTTAATAGCCTGCTATTTATTCTCCAGGTATCTTAATTTTTTTAGTGTTTTACTGTGGTTGATTTCTAATTTCATTTCACTGTGTTCTGAGAAGATGCTTGACATGATTTTAACCTTCTTGATTTTGTAGAGACTTGTTTTATGTACTAACATGTGGTCTATCTTTGTGAGTAATCCATGTGCACTTGAGAAGCATGTGTATTGTGAAGCTTTGAGTTGAAATATTCTATAAATGTCAATTATATCCATCTGATCCAGTGTTATCCCTTAGAGTCACTGTTTCCTTGTTAATTTTTTTCTGGATGATCTATCCAATGAAGTCAGTGGGTTATTAAAATCCTCTAGTATGACATTATTGTTGTCTATCTGTCCCTTAAAGGCCTCTAAAAGTTTGTTTGTTTGTTTGTTTTAAATACTTAGGTGCTCCTATATTGGTTGCATATATGTTTACCGGTTTTATATCCGCTTGCTGGATCATTCCCTTTAGTATTATGTAGTGACTTTTGTTGTCTCTTGTAATTGTCTTCATTTTGAAGTCCATTTTATCAGATATGAGTATTGCTACCCCAGCTTTTTTGTTTTCCTTTCCCATTTGCATGGTAAATTTCTTTCCATGCCTTCACTCTCATCCTGTGTGACTCTTTTGTTCTGAGCTGGGTCTCTTGTGTAATAACATATAGTTGGGTCATGTTTTTGTATCCATTGAGCTACCTTATGTCTTTGGATTGAAACATTTAATCCATTTACATTTAAGGTTATTATTGATAAGTACTTATTTATTGATATTTTAATTCTTTATGCCTAGGTTTCTCTCTATATTTTTTCTCATTATAGCAATCCCTTTAACATTTCTTGTAATGCTAGCTTGGTGTTGATGAACTCCTTTATCCCCCTCTCCCCCCTTTTTTTTTTTTGTCTGTGAAATTCTTTATTTCACCATGTACTTTAACAGCCTTGCTGGATATGGTAATCTTGGTTTCAGATCCGTGCTTTCCATTACCTTGAGTACTTCATGCCATTCCTTTCTGGCCTGTAGAGTTTCTGATGAGAAAATAGGTGTCAGCCTTATGGGAGCTCTTTGTAGGTAACAGTTTGCTTTTCTCTTGATGCCTTTAAGATTCTCTCTTTGTCTTTAATTTTGGTATTTTAATTATGATGTGTCTGGGCATGGGCTTATTTGGGTTCTTCTTGCTTGGGACTCTTTACGTCTCCTGAGTTTGTTTGACTTTTTCCTTCACCAAGTTAGGGGAGTATTCTGACATTATTTCCTCAAACACATTCTCTATCCCTTTCTCCCTTTCTGCCTCTTCTGGCACACATTCTATGTGAATATTGTTACATTACATGTTGTCCCACAGCTCCCTTAATCTGTCCTCCTGTTTTTTAATTTATTTTCTCTTTGGTTCTCTGATTGAATGATTTTTTCTACCCTGTCATCTAATTCATTAATTCCATCCTCAGCTTCTGCTAATATGCTGTGTATTCCTCCCTATGTGTTCTTTATTTCTCACTGCTATTTCTTCATAGTTACTATATATTTTCTCATGTTGTTGAGCATCTTTATCATCATTATTATTAACTCTATATCAGATAAGTTTTTATATGCATTTCATTTATCTCTTCTTCTGGAGAATTCTCTTGTTCTTTCATTTGGAGGGTAGTTTTTTGTCTCCTCATTTTGGCTGTTTGGGTTTGTGACTATATATTAGGTAGATGTACTACTTCTCACAATCTCTAGTGCAGGCCAGTGTCCAATGCCATTTCTGACTAATTAGGTCAGGCCAAGACTCAAAGCCTCCATAGACCCACTTCTGCCTGCATACTGATCGCATTCAATCTTGAGTAGCCCTTAGACAATGGTCCACAGGTGTGGCAAGAGGTTTCCCAACAAGGTTGGGCAATTGCTTCTGCCTGGAAGCTAATTGTTATTCTCAGTCTCTTAATGGGCCTCAGAAACTCCACTCTGTGGGTCAATGTGTTTTCCAAAAGGGTGGGTCAACTGTCTTTCCCCCAGGCAAAACAACCTGGATTGCAAAGATCTGCCTGAGAAAGATGACTTCCCCAGCATGATGGAATGACTCAGCACAGGAAACCAGTGTATCTATCTTCTGAGCTCTTAACCAGAGCCCCAAACACAGGCTTCTGCTCACACAGTTCCAGTCCACTCTGCCCTTATTCTGCTGGAGCACAAGGTGAGTGACTGCACAAGGAATTTTATGTGTTGGCCCTTTAAGAGAGTGCTTGCATTTCCAGTCATATCTCCCTGATAGACAGCAACCATGCTGCTTTTCACAGCCAGATGTTCTGTGGGTACCTTTCTTAATTCTGTTGCTCCCTGCAGTGGGGCCTAGCTTAGGCCCCAGTGTTCTCAGTGGCAACCCCCCAACATCTCCAGAACCTCAGTTGCTGTCTGTGGGAGCTCGTCCAGCCCTTTTTGTGCCTCTGCTCTTGGTGCCTTTAAGATTCTCTCTTTGTCTTTAATTTTGGTATTTTAATTATGATGTGTCTTGGCATGGGCTTATTTGGGTTCTTCTTGCTTGAGACTCTTTATGTCTCCTGAGTTTGTTTGACTTTTCCTACCAGTCTCTATGCAGTATCTACTTCCTGTCCTTGGTTATTAGGGTTCCATTCAGCTAGTCTTCAGTTGATTATTCAGGATTATTATTTTTTTTTTTTTTTTGCATTTTAGTTGTAGTGATAGTTTGTTTCTGGGAGAGTGTTTTTCTAGCATCCTCTTACTCTGCCACCATTTTTAATCTCCCGCCACCATGGTAACTTTCTATAGGACTTTTTTGAGGTTGACAAACTATTTAATAATCTCCACTGACAGAAAATGACTACTGAGCTTGAAGGAAGGTGTTTGATTTGTATATCACTACTTAATTATACACACTCACACAACACTTCAATTGTTTTAACCTCTTTAATAGTCAACTTGTGAGGCTGTTGTAACAAAGTGCCACAGACTAGCTGACTTAAACTATAATAGAAATGTGTTTTATCACAGTCATGGAGGCTAGAAGTCCAAAATCAAGGTGTCTACAGATTTTATTCTTTCTGACAGCTGTGAGGGAAAGATCTATTTCAGCCCTTTCTCCTTGGCTCATAGGTTGCTGTCTTCTCTCTGTGTCTCTTCATATCACCTTCCCATTAATATATGTCTTGGTGTCTAAATTTCTTTTTTTTTATAAAGATACCAGTCATATTGAAAAAAGTTCCACCCTAATGACCTCATTTAAACTTGATTACTTCTGTAAAGACTCTATCTTCAATAAGGTCACATTCTGAAGTATTGTAGTTTAGAGGTGTCAAAATTCCATCCATAGCACTCACCAATATGATAACTGTCATAAATTCAATAATTTTGGAATTTTTGCATTTTTTATTAAAATGGGAAAGATGTATTTTATTATCTTTAAAAATTGCAAGAATTAAAATGACTGTTATTTCTTACTATTTTCAAAACAGCACTTTGGTGTCTTGAGAGAGAGAGAGAGAGAGGAACAGACTGTAGAATCTCCATAAGTACACCTTGAACTGTACTTATGAGTGGCTTCAATATGTTTCTTACTATTATTGCTAATAATAAGGCCACCTGTGGAAGCTACTTCAACTTCTTTAATAGGAATTCTCTTGTTTGAGGATCAGTAATGTTGCTTTGAATTTTTCTATACTTCTTTGAGGAAACTAATTCTTGACAGAAAACATTTTACCTTGATAATGTCAGCTAGCACCTTGAATATATTTGCCTTTTATTGGTTTGTTTCTATGTTGTGTAGATTTACAACTACAGAACAAATGGTACTCCAGCAGAGTCTCCATAAAAAATGATGAAATACAGAAAGCATTTCAATAGTATTTACAATTTTCTGTATAATATCTGGCTTGGATTTTGCAGAAATGAATTTTATCTCCAAAAGCTCTATTCTTCTGAAGTGATATTAATACAACAAACAGTTTATTGATCAAACAGTTTTATTTAGTACAGCAGATGGTATTGTTACTGAAAATAGAACAAGTGCAAAAATAATACAGAACATGACAGGCACAGATTTAATTCTTATAAATGTTTTGAAAAAATAAATTAAAATAAAATACACTTGATTATACTAAACATCTGCTAATAATGGTTAAAATGAATTGGAGGGTTTTTAATAAAACTTGTTTACCAACAGTTTTTTTTGAGAGGTGACATAGGTGCATATTCAAAGATTATCCCAAGCCAGAAAAAAAGTGTCACTTTAATAGTAGGAGTGCAATTCCTGTAGAATTATATCCATATTCAATTCAGGTCTTAAACTCCATTTTTTGTTTTCAAACAAAGATAACAAGGTCTCCTATTCCACAGGTGGTGGAAGCCATTTATTTTCATTGTATACTAAGAGTTCTGAAATTTGTATATATCCCAATATCCTATAGGTCAGAAAATTAGTCCCTCATTGATAACTTGATATGCAGAATTTATTGCTGATTAAATTGCAAAATTGAATTATAATTCATTTCAGTTTCATTTGAAATTAAAGGTAATAATTGGACTGACCTAGTCCACTGTGTGTGGTATGTATTATGTGTGTGTGGTGGCAGAGGGGGGGATCTTAGGAAAGACCAGATTAAAGTTGCCTAATATCTAGATGACTCTCTGACCCACAGGCATGGGCCACAAAATGAAGGATGGGGCCCAGAAAGAAACTCACTATAGACTGATTCATTTGCCTCTCAGCATAACCATTATTGCTTGTCTCATTTTCGGTTCCTATAAGTGTATTCCTAGTATCACATGAGCTCACTCATCTAAGGGAAAAGATGAACAACATAGACTGAAGAACAAGAACAGCATTGATCAGACTGTCAGACCTCAGAGGGAAGGTAGGGGAGGGTGGGGACAAGGGAGATAGATCAACCAAAGGACTTGTGTGCTTGCATATGAGCCTAACCAGTGATCACGGACAACAGGGGGGGGGCATGCGTGTGGGGGGGGGGTTTAGGATGGGAATGGGGGGGGGTTGATGACAAATATGTGATACCTTAATCAATAAAGTAATTTAAAAAAAATAAAGGATGGGTTTAGTCATGGGCAAAAGTGAGAGGTCCAGGACAGTCGAAAAATAAATAGGCCTAAGAATACAATTAAATTTGTTGGAAATAAAACTCCAGGTCTTTAAAGGATTTGGATATCAATGGATCTCCAAACCTGGAATATTTATTAGCTTGGGAATTACTGAAAAATTTAAAACTAAATCTGGGTTTTAGACTGAGTGCCTAGTCAAGGGTAAATAAGAAAAAGATAAAAAGCTTTTATCCATTCCTGATATTATGTGAGGTACCTTATATAGATTATCTCTTTTAGACCTCTAATTATTCTGCTGAGCTAGTATTATCACTTTCATTATAGAGAAAATAACTCCAACTTTTCTGGAGATTAAATAATAGGTCCAAGTCTTCATAATTAATAAGTAATGGTTAAAATATTTATATATAGATAAGATTGCATATTAATTAGCATCCAAGTTCAGATGCTATAACAAATACCAAAATTTCACAACTTTAAGCAAGATGGAAATGTATATACTGATCTGAATATGAACAGTACTGAGCTAAGTGTGATAGTCCCACTGTGCTAGGGATGCTCCTCTGCCATCCTCATATGTATCCTAAATACATTTCATAGTTTAAGATTCTCCTTTAGCTCCATCCTTTCTGTCTGTATTCTAATCAGTGGTAAGGAAAAAGGAGAAAATGGAGGGCAATCCCCTTATCTTTAAAAACATTACTCAGAAGTTGTATACATCATTTCCATTTACTTGTGCACATCTATCTGCAATAGAAGTTCAAAACTAGTTTTAGCTAGTGGCCATGAGTCCAGTTAAAATTTGAGAATTGTGTTATAAAAAGAATAAAGGAAGAATGGATACTAGGGAATTGTTAGCAGATATCAACCCTGTAGTTTTTTTTTTTTTAATGAAGAATAGCCTCTCTAGTATTGAATACAGCACCTTACCCTCTATCAGTCAACACTATTGTACTTTACCTTTACTAAGTAGTGTCTGTTCCATAACTGGAAAATTCAGCCCCGACCTAGGTACAGTATTTTTTTCTCGGTTACCATGAGACTTTGTGGGTACTTTCAAAATAAATTTGACTTATCAGAGGAAATTCTCTGAAACCTTTTGGCTACAACCTTAAAACTCTGTATCTAAGTTGTCAAGGCTGGTCCTTGTAAATCCAATTGCTTGGGGGAAGAAGAAGAATGCATTGACTTACTGACTCCAAAGTACCATGGAATGGGACTGTGACAAAGGTTTTGGTAGGGAAAAAAACACCCAACCATATTATTTTATACTTCCAATTCAGATGCTTATTTCCCAATAATGTGTTTAGTTATTTTGGAAGGAGAGGTACCAACAACTGGCTGAAAGCAGTTTATAATTTTTTATTATTATTGTTCCTTAAAGAAACTTTATAGGCATTTTTTCTTAATTACCAACCCCACCCCATGGAATTTTAATGCCAGTTATTTTATATCTCTTTAAGCACTATAGTCCTTTAGAGGACCTTAAGCCATTAGAATGCATGAACTTTTTTTCATTTTCCAAGAACGAATGTTCACTTCCTTGGGGTTTAAATCACCTCTTTGGGGAATGCATCTTTTAAGGCAAAGTGTAGGCCTTATTTAGTCCAGTTTTAATCATTTTTCATCTCTCCTCAATTTCTTTAGGAATTATAGCTATTACTGCATATGCTCTGTATGAAGGACCATAGCTAATTGGACATACTAACTCATTAATATTCTAGTTTGTGACAGATTTGTTTTGTTGTACTCATCTGTTATCTTTGATATATATTATGTACAGGTACACTTAAAGGAAATTTAAAGCAACTATATTGGAGCACTTGGGAAACTTAGACACTAATGCTAAATTTTCTAGGGAAAGGATGGATCTCTTAGAAGTTAAAGAGTGGGCGTACAGAAGGCTATAAAAGTTGCTTCATCAATGACTAACATATTTATTATTTATTACTGTTAAACAAAAAATAAGATAGTTGCATCTGTTCTAAGTCACCTATCTGTTCTAAGTCACCTTAGAAGAAATTGCACCTTATACTCCATGGGAATACACTGGACAACTTTTTCACTTTGGTGTGCATCAAGTAGCTGAACTTGAGAGCTTTAATTGAATTTATCTGGGCTCTGATCTTTTGTTTTTTCTTGTTTTTCTCTAGTAGGACAGGACTGTCACATTACACAACTCCACGAGGTGATATTCACATAGTACTCCATAAAAAAATGGTTCCTTAGAGTTATTCAGTCTATATTCTATGTAGCTGTACAGTAATAATGAATACATCTTGATATAATTCCAGGAATTTGAGGAAATACTTAGGGCTGCAACAATCATTTTGTGTGCTCAAAAAAGGTGGGGGCAGACTTGAGTAGATTGCAAAACATAGTGATCTGAATTTATATATATATAATTTTGAAAGTTTGACAACATCAATGTTCTTCAATTCATTGCAGTACTTCCTAACATAACTTGGTAAAATTAAGTTTCCCCTTACATATTTATAAATTGACAACTATTTTTTTTAAATATGTCTTTATTGATTTCAGAGAGAGGAAGGGAGAGGCAGAGAGAAATAGAAACATCAATGATGAGAGAGAATCGTCAATTGGCCGCCTCCTGCATGCCCCCTACTGAGGATCAAGCCAAAACCTGGGCATGTGCCCTGACCAGGAATCGAACCCTGACATCCTGGTTCATGGGTCAACGCTCAATCCATGAGCCACACCAGCCCAAGGACACCTAAATTTTTAAAATAATTAGTTTAAAAAGTCGCAAAAACTATAATTACCAACATTTGTAAATGTTACATTTAAAAATTAAATGTTACACTACTTTTTAAATGTATCAAATAGAAAACAAAGGCTACATTGATATGATACACACCATTATCCATTTCAAATATATACAATTTCATCTTTAACAGATGTATTTTATATTTTTCATCTTTCTCCTTGAACTTGTATTTCCATTTCATTTCCTCCACAAAATTTTATCCTTCTTTAAGATATTTTGTGCCTGCAAGTCTTTTATAGATGACCATATCATACTCTCTGGAACTAAAATATCTGAATAAATTGGATTTTTAAAAAACATCCTGTAGCAGTAACTCTTCAAGGATTAAAATATTTTACTCTGAATCAAGGTATCATTATTATTTGTAGTAAATAGTTTATTAGACTAACATAAATATATTTCATATTTTACATGTAATATTAAATACTGAAGTAAACCTTTACTGGAAACACATTTCTTAATTAAATAGATGAATTTATTTTCAACTAGTTTGTATGTCTGTCAGTGAATATTACTTATTGCTAGCATGAGACTGAGTTAAACATCATTTATATGCCTAATTTTCATTTGTATAGATAGAAGCACCGAGAAAACTATAAAAAATATTATAGAAATGCCATTTTTAATATATGTCAAAAACTTATAGTAATGTGCCATCTAAATTTATTTTTCAATGTACAGATATATAAGCTCAAAACTTTTTTAAAAGAAAATAACTAAAAACAACCTGAGCTATAAAATGTGTTACATCATTATTAGTTATTTACATTTTAAACAGAAAGAATAATATTTTGACTTGTCTCTTGTTTGGCTTCCTAGATATTTCTCCACTGGAAATGCAATACATCATTAAGATATGAAAATGATGAGGCATGGGGATGATGTCTATCTTCTGTAAAATGGAAGAAGGGCAATTGTGAAATAGGAGGTAGGGAAAGGGAAATCTCCCCTTCATTTATGCATTCTTGGGAAGATCAACATTAGGACATTCTTAAGATATGGAATTCTGGAAACTGATCCATTTATAACTATCTATGCATGTATACCTCTTAGAAAGCCTTCATTCATTCCTGAGGTTCTATATATAACAATTTATAAACCATGAGACTAGGTCATGGGACTTGACTAGGTTAAGGTTTGTGTTCCCACAGAAATGTTCTCTTGACGTTAGTCATTCTCAAAGGCTTATGTAAAGCTTAGAGACAAACTTTCCATAGAGAAGGAAGAATATGACCTTTGGGATATTTTCTTTTACAAGCATACCAAGGAATGGTCTTGGCCTGATTCCATTGAGGACTGACAAGGAGAGTTGAAATGAAGTAAAAATGTGGATCTTGTCAAAGCCTTCTGTTTAAGGGATGGTTTGAATACTCATTCCATGAAGAAAAGCACAGTCAGCATTCTTAGTAGCCAATGGTGTGTTGAGGTGGGGATACGTGACAGGGTCTGTATTACAAGGATTATACTTAGTTGACAATAAGATTGACCAAATTAATGAATGGTCAGTATTCAAGCACTGAAGCACTACATTCAAGCACTGAAGCACTAATTGAAGGGAGACAGAAATTTAGTAGCTGAAAAAAAGTGGACCTCTGCACAAGTGAAATTATATAAATTAAGAGAACTGGGATGCAATGTCATAGAAGAAGCAAGTGATTAGTCAGGCTTGTTGACCTAAAGATCATTAGCATTTCCTGACTTAGGGACACTATTAAATTCCAAATTTACATTTGTGGACTGAATAGCTAAAACTAAATGTAGAGAGGACATGGGGATAGGGAGCCAAATAGGTTATTTGCTTCTCTTAACCATCTTATAAATACTCATATACATGTTTTGTGTCTTTTTTTTCTGTTTGTTGTTGCTGTTGATTACTAAGAGGTTAATAACTTTATTTTACATAATGTGTCTCTGAAGACTGCTTTCTTAGAGCATCATATCTTTAACATTATGGTTTGTAGAATCACCCACATAAAATGTCCTCAAAAATACATCTGATGTCCTATGAAAGAAAAAAAAAACCCTGGGGTTTGAAATTGTGTCTAAGAATTAAAATTTAGAATTCATTATCTTTCAAAAAAATAAGTTGTAGTGAGTTCAGCAAATTCTCTTGAAAACCACAAATTTCCCATAATCACAGTTAGGATGAGTTTCAACTATCCAGGAAAAACCCATATATTTCATAGCCATTAATTCTACCAATTTGTCATGCATTCCTTTCCAGTGCATGGCTAGATATTGGACTTTTACATTTCAACTAAATTTATACTGAATGTAAACCTCTTCATTTCATCATGGAGTACGTATAATACAGCTTCCAGGTAACATAAACTGTTCTCTTCTGAAACTCACTTCCAACATTCCTTCCAGGGATAATTCCTCTCATCCTTCAGGGCTCCATCTATAATAATAAAAGTGTAATATGCTAATTAGACAAGATGGCCGAATGACCTACTGGATGACCTTCCAGATTAAGCCAGGGCTGCAAGGGCCGAGGCCCTTGCACTAATTTCATGCATTGGGGCTCTAGTTTAGACATACTAGTAAATACCTTCCAGAAGATTTTGCACACTTTTGGTCATTTGTTTCACAAACATTTTTTTTATCTTTTTAAAAATATTTTTTATTGTTTAAAGTATTACATGTAGTAGAACATATATCTCCTTTTTTCCCCCTTCACCTTCTCCCAGCCTCCCCTAACCCCTGTCGCATGCCCTCATCCTACCCCCACCAGTGTTTTGTGTCCATTTGTTGTGCTTATATGCATGCATACAAGTCCTTTGGTTGATCGATTTCCCCTCCTCCCCAACACTCCCCTGCTTGCCCAATGTAATTTGACAGTTTGTTTGGTGTTTTACTGCCTCTGTATCTATTTTTTTGTTTATCAGGTTATAATGTTCTTTATTTTCCATAAATGAGTGAGATCATGTGGTATTTTTCTTACATTGCCTGGCTTATTTCACTTATCATAATGCTTTCCAGGTCCATCCATGCTTCTGCAAAGGGTAAGAATTCCTTCTTTTTTATACCAGCGTAGTATTCCATTGTGTAGATGTACCACAGTTTTCTAAAACCACTCATCTACTGATGGGCATTTGGGCTGTTTCCAAATCTTAGCTATGGTGAATTGTGTTGCTATGAACATAGGGGTGCATATATCCTTTCTGATTGGTGTTTCTAGTTTCTTGGGATATATTCCTAGAAGTGGGATCACGGGGTCAAATGGGAGTTCCATTTTTAGTACTTTGAGGAAACTCCATACTGTTCTACACAGTGGCTGCACCAGTCTGCATTCCCATCAGCAGTGCACGAGGGTTCCTTTTTCTCTGCATCCTCGCCAGCACTTGTCATTTGTTGATTTGTTGATGACTGCCATTCTGACAGGTGTGAGATGGTATCGCATTGTCGTTTTGATTTGCATCTCTCAGATAATTAGTGACCTTGAGCATATTTTCATATGTCTCTTGGCCTTCTTTCTATCTTCATTCAAAAAGATTCTATTTAGGTCCGTTGATTGGATGATTTATCTTCCTTTTATTAAGTTGTATAAGTTCCCTGTAGATGTTGGATATTAAACCTTTATCAGTGATAACATTTGCAAATACGTTCTCCAATACAGTGGACTGTCTTGTTTTGTTGATGGTTTCTTTTGCTATACAAAAGCTTTTTATTTTTATGTAGTCCATTTGTTTATTTTCTCTTTAGTTTCCATTGCCCTAGGAGCAGTATCGGTGAAGAAATTGCTTCGGCATATGTCTGAGATTTGGCTGCCTGTGGATTCCTCTAGTATTTTTAAGGTTTCCCGTCTTATGTTTAAGTCCTGTATCCATTTTGAGTTTATTTTTGTGTATGGTGTAAGTTGGTGGTCTAGTTTCAATTTTTTGCATGTATCTGTCCAATTTTCCCAACACCATTTATTGAAGGGGCTGTCTTTACCCCATTGTATGTTCATGCCTCCTTTGTCAAATATTAATTCAGCACAGTGGTTTGGCTCGATATCTGGGTTTCGTATTGTATTCCATTGGTCTATATGTCTGTTTTTGTGCCAGTACCAGTCTGTTTTGAGATCAGTGGCTTTGTAATACACCTTGAAATCTGGTATTGAGATCCCACCTACTTTGTTCTTCTTTCTCAGGATTGCTGTGGCTATTTGGGGTCTTTTTTTATTTCAGTTGAATTTCTGGAGAGCTCTTTCTAGGTCTGTGAATATGGCGTTGGTATTTTAATGGGGAGTGCATTGAATCTATAGATTGCTTTGGGTAGTATGGACATTTTAATGATGTTGATTCTACCAATCCATGATCATGGTATGTTCTTCCATCTGTTTACGTCTTCCTTTATCTCTTTTTGCAATGTCCTGTAGTTTTCCACATATAGGTCTTTTCCCTCCTTAGTTAAGTTTATTCCTAGGTATCTTAATATTTTGGTGTGGTGGTAAATGGAATTGCTTTTTTAGTCTCCCACTCTGTAAGTTCACTATTGGTGTATAGAAAGGCCATAGATTTCTTGGCGTTAATTTTGTATCCTACTACATTGCCGAATTCATTTATTAAGTCTGATAGTTTTTTGATGGAGTCTTTCAGGTTTTTTATGTGCAATATCATGTCATCTGCAGATAAAGACAGATTTACTGCTTCTTTTCCTATTTTGATGTCTTTTATTTCTTCGTCTTGTCTAATTGCAATGACTAATACTTCCAGTGCTATGTTGAACAGGAGTGGTGAGAGTGGGCATTCCTGTCTTGTTCCTGTTCTTAGGGAAAATGGTTTTAGTTTTTGCCCAATGAGTATGATGTTGGCTGTGGGTTTATCATATATGGCTTTTATTATGTCGAGGTATGATCCTTTTATTCCCACCTTGCTGAGAGTTTTTATCAAGAAAGGGTGTTGGATTTTGTTAAATGCTTTTTCTGCATCAATTGATATGACTATGAGATTTTTATCTCTCAATTCATTTATGTGATGTATCATGTTTATTGATTTGTGGATATTGTATCATCCTTGCATTCCTGGGATAAATCCTACTTGGTCATGATGTATGACAGGGGTCCTCAAACTTTTTAAACAGGGGGCCAGTTCTCTGTCCCTCAGACCATTGGAGGGCCGGACTAAAGTTTAAAAAAAAAAAAGCTATGAACAAATTCCTATGCATACTGCATATATCTTATTTTTAAATAAAAAAAAAACCAAAATGGCAAAAACACCCGGCGGGCCATTTTTGGGGGCTGCATGTGATCTGCAGTCCGTAGTTTGAGGACGCCAGGTGTATGATATTTCTGAGGTACTGCTGGCTCCGATTTGCTAGAATTTTGTTGAGGATTTTGGCATCTATGTTCATGAGGGATATTGGCCTGTAATTCTCTTTCATTGTGTTGTCTTTATCTGGCTTTGGTATTAGGGTGATGGTGGCTTCATAGAAGGAGTGTTGGAAGAGTTCCTTCCTTTTGAATTTTTTGGAATAGTCTGAGGAGGATATGTTTTAGTTCTTCCTTGAATGTTTGGTAAAACTTCCCTGTGAAGCCATCTTGCCCCGGGCTTTTGTTTACCGGAAGCTTTTTGATGACTGCTTCAATTTCTTCCATAGTTATTGGCTTATTGAGCCTTTTAGATTCTTCCTGATTGAGTTTTGGAAGGTTGTATTTTCCTAGGAATATGTCCATTTCCTCCAGGTTGTCCAGTTTGTTGGAATAGAGTTGTTCATAGTATTTTTAAACAATCCTTTGTATTCCGGTGGAGTCTGTTATTTCCCCTCTTTCATTTCTGATTTTGTTTATTTGGGACCTCTCTCTTTGTTTCTTTGTGAGCCTGGCTAGAGGTTCATCAATCTTTTTTATCCTTTCAAATAACCAGCTCTTGGTTTTGTTGCTCTTTTGTATTGTTTTTTTGGTATCTATGTGGTTTATCTCCACTCTGATCTTTATTATTTCCTTCCTTCTGCTTACACTGGGCTTTTCTTGTTGCTCTCTTTCTAACTTTTTGAGTTGTAGGGTTAGGTAATTTATTACCATTGTTTCTTGTTTTTTGCAGTAGGCTTGTAGAGCTATGAAATTCCCTCTTAAGACTGCTTTCACTGTGTCCTATAGATTTTGGATTGTTGTCATTTCATTGTCTTTTGTTGCCAGGTTTTTTATTTCTTCTTTGATCTCTCTGGTAACCAACTCATTGTTTAATAGCATGCTGTTTAGTCTCCATGTGTTTGATTTTCTTGGATTGTTTTTATTGTAGTTGATTTCCAGTTTTATGCCACTGTGATCTAAGAAGATGCTTGATATGATTTCTACCTTCTTGAATTTGAAGAGACTTTGCCTATGACCCAATATATAGTCTATCTTTGAAAATTACCCATGTGCACTTGAGAAGAATGTATATTATGTGGCTTTGGGGTGAAATGTTCTGAAGATGTCATTTATTTCCATCTGGTCTAGTGAGTCATTTAGGATTGATGTTTCTTTGCTGATTTTTTGTTTAGAGGATTTGTCCAATGGTGATAGTGGGGTATTAAAGTCTCCTACTATGATTGTATTGCTGTCAATCTCTCCCTTGATATGTTCCAGGAGTTTTTTTTTTATGTATTTGGGTGCTCCTGTATTGGGTGTGTATATGTTTACCACAGTTATTTCTTCTTGTTGGGTTGCTCCCTTTAGTATTATGAAGTGGCCTTCCTTATCCCTTGTTATGTCCTTCACTTTGAGATCTAATTTGTCAGATATAAGTATTGCTACCCCAGCTTTTTTTCACTTCCATTCGCCTGAAAATCCTTTTTCCATCCTTTCACCCTCAGTCTGTGCATCTTTTTTTCTGAGATTGGTTTCTTTTAGACAGCAGGTATATGGGTAGTGTTTTCTTATCCAGTCTGTTACCCTATGTCTTTTGATTGGGGTATTTAATCCATTTACTTCTAAAGTTATTATTGATAGGTACTTATTTGTCACCATTTTTATTTTTTACCCCAGGGATCCTTCTTCACTTCCTATTTCTTTTTTTTACAACAGACCCTTTAGCATTCCTTGCATTGCTCGTTTGGTGGTAATAAATTCCCTTAGTCCTTTTTTGTCTGTGAAGCTCCTGATTTCACCTTCAATTTTGATTGATAGCCTTGCTGGGTACAGTATTCTTGGATTCAGACCCTTCCTTTGCATGACTTTGTATATTTCATTCCATTCCCTTCTGGCCTGATGAATTTCTGTTGAGAAATCAGTCATTAGTCTGATGGGGATTCCTTTGTAGGTAACTTTCTGTCTCTCTCTGGAAGCATTTAAGATTCGTACTTTGTCATTGGTTTTTGCCAATTTAATTATAATGTGCCTTAGCGTTGGTGTTTTGGGGTTCAATTTGCTTGTGACTCTGTGAGCTTCTTGGATTTGTGTGAGTTTTTTCTTCCCTATATCAGAGACGCTTTCCGTCATTATTTAATCAAACAGGTTTTCTAATCCTTGCTCAGTTTCCTCTCCTTCTGCAACCCCTATATGCAGATGTTGTTTTGTATCATGGTGTCCCAAAGTTCCCTTAGGCTCTCCTCCTGCTTTTTAATTTTTTTTTCCTAGAAGCTGCTCTACTTGGGTATTTTTTCTTATCTTGTCTTATAGCTCACTGAGTTTGTCCTCTGTTTCTTCTTGTCTACCCTTGATGCTTTATATTGAGTTCTTTACAGCAGCAATGTCATTTTTCATTTCTTCTTGGTTCTTCTTCATTTCCTCTTGGTTCTTACACATATTGTCAAATTTGTCTTCCATTCTTTTCAGTCACCTTATGACCATTTCTCTGAATTCTTTCTCTGACAGGTTGCTTGCCTCTATTTGGTTTACTTCCTTTTCCTGTAATTCCTCAATTTCTTTCATATAGGGCTGTCTCTTTGTCTCCCCATGGTCTCTCTTCTCTGGTTGTCTGGTTATGTAGTTCTCTCTCTCCTGCATTGATTTAAAGGCGCAAAATATAACACAATCAGGTACAACGCACAAGGCATTGAACAGAAATGTCTTCATGATATTAATAACCCCAAATAAAGGTGACCACCAGAGAAAGGCAAATTAGAGGATAGGAGAGAAAGAAGAAGAGAAAAAAAAAAAAGAAAGGAGTGCAAAAATGAAATTGGGAAAAGTAAAAAAAAGTAAGAGAAAAGAAAGGGAATAAGGAAGATGAGGGGAACAAACTATATTTATGGGGAGAAAACTCCAATAGAACAGCCACTAATCCCAACAAATGCCAGCAACAGGTACCTGGAGATGAATACAAACTACAAACAACTAATATCAAGCAACATGAGGGAAAACAGAAGCAAAAAATCAAAACAAACAAACAAAAAGAATAAGTAAAACAATCTCACAGACAAGCATAAAAATCGATATAATCAACAATCAAGCAAACATCAACAAAAGGACAGAGAGAAAAAAATTTTTTTGGATAGTGAAGACAGAGAAGAGAGAAGTGTGTACGGAATTGGAGCAGGGGATTGGAAATTAGATATATAAGTAGGGTGAAATTTTAACAGGGGGTAAAAAGAAGGAATAGGGAAAATCTAAAGCAGGAAAAGGGTAAGAGAAATAGGACAACAAAAGGGTAAGTTAGGAACAGAGTGATGGCATAATGGTAAAGTTGATATAGAGTAATATGATGCTAAAGGAAAGATGAAAATAGAATGTAGAACACTAATCCCAAAGTAAAATAAAGACAAAATAAAGTGACACTTAAAAAAAAGTAAAATAGTAGTAATAATACTGATTGAAAATAAAAATGTAATAATTAAAAAGGTAAAATCAAGTAAGGAAAAAGGAAAAAATTAGTTTCTTACGTAAAAGATGAAAAAAAAAGTGCAGTAGAAGGTCATTCACTTCCTCTACTGTTCTGTTTGGCACACCTGTTTCCTAGTCAGGACAGTATTGCAGTTCCCCGTATTCCACTGCTCCTCAGTGTTGTAAGCCATTCTTGATTTTTATGCAGGCAGTGTGTCTTAATTTATTGTATTCCTTTATTTGTCTTTACACAAGAGTCAATTTGTGATTCAACCCCTGGGTGGCAGTGTTTCTGGATTGACCTCCAGGTCTATAGGTCCTCTCTAGCCAGTGCATATATCCTGCTTTCCCTGTGGCACTCAATACCGTTTTGTGGGAGTGGGTTGCCCCAGAGCTGGTACACTGATGATTATTCCCTGCTCTGATCCCCAGGTTTCAGAAAAACAACTTTCCCCTGCAGTATCTTAGCGTGTCCTCAATTGGGTGATCCTATGTATTGGGCTTAATAATCTGAAGCAAGGATTTAAAGAAGAAAAAGGAAAAAAAATAAAGAGCCAGCATCAGTGCAAACTCCGGGGCTGCGCGCAGGTCTGTGCAGTCTTTTTTTCCCCTTTGCGTCTAAGCAGCTGGCACACTTTTAAAATTTTTAGGCTGACCTTTTGTGTAAGATCAAAATGGGTTGCTTTTTAGAGTACTCTTCTGTTAGCAGCTCTGAGGATCCCCTTCCACATTCACGGATCACGCCAGCCCCATCAGCCACGGATTTTTCTAGGTGCAGACTTCCACCGGTCCTCCATCTCCCACAGTGTGCACTTTTCTCTCTCCTGCTGGGACCAGAGACCTCACCTTATCCCAGGTGAAATCTGACCTTTCTGTGTTGGAGTCTAAAGCTCCTCTGAATCTGCATGTTTGTGCCAATTGGGGACCGATGTTCTTGGGTTTACAGCTGTTTGGCAGGTGCTGTAGTTGTAGATTTTCAGGCATCCAATAACATCCACTTTCCCCTTCAAGATGGCGTGGTCTCCACGTCCGAGCTGGTCACACCGGGAGGGAACTCAGTAGCAGTGGGGGCTTCCCAGTCAGGGGAGCCCAGTCCAGCAGTTCCCCACAGTCTCCTGGAGTATAGCTGTCCCTCAACTCACCAACAAACACTCCCCATGTGACCACACACTCTCCCTTTGTTTTCTCATTCACACACTATCTTGCAGTCTGCTTTCCCTTCAGCAGCCATCTTCCTTTCCACTCTCACAAACATTTTTTTTAATAAAAGGCTAGGTTTTGAATTGGAACTTTTGTGCATTATTGGTTACAATGTAAAACAATGAAGCTATTATGGAAAATAGTATGGTGGTTCCTCAAAAATTAAAAGTAGAATTATCATATGATCAAACCATTCTATTTCTGATTATATATCTAAAAGAATTGAAAGCAGTGACTCAAACTTTTAGACACCCATGTCTATAGCAGCATTACTCAAAATAGCCAAAAGGTGGAAGCAAGCCAACTGTCCATGAATGAATGAATAAATGGATAAACAAAATGTTGTATATACAATAAAATATTTATTATTCTCACTTTAAAAGACAGGATAATTCTGACACATATTACAACATAGTTGAACCTTGAAAACATTATTCTAAATGAATAAACCAGTCACCAAAGGACAAATTTTCTATAATTATACTTATTATGAGGTACATGGAGTAGTCAAATGCATAGAAATATAGAGCAGAATGGTGGTTGGCACAGACTTGGGTAAATGGGTAATTGTGCAATGTACAGAATTTCAGGTCAGGAATATGAATAAAAGTTATGGAGATGAATGGTGGAGATGATTACACAACAATGTAAGCATAATGCCACTGAAATGCACAGTTAAAATTATTAAAAGGGTAAATTTTGTATTATGAATCATTTTACACAATAAAACAAAATAAAATGGCATTGTTTTAGAAATAGCCATCTTAGTACAAGATACCTGATTTAATAAGGTATAAAACCATTAATTACAATTTTATTAGATGTTTTGAGTCTAAATATTGATCCTTAATAATGGCAGCATTCTGTTAATGCCAAAAAGCATGTTCACTTTTTGCAAAGAGAAAAGTGGATGGGTTAAATCTCAAGTAATACCAATATTAATGGGAAAAGTGCAGCTGACAACAGAATCCCCATCTGCTATATCAATCTGCCAACCCTACACATACACCAACAGCTATTTACCAGGAACAAGAAGCCTGGTGATTGAGTGACTGCACAATATATTCTGTTGGCCCATTTCCTTACAGCAAACTTAAACATTGGCAGACTCATATGACACCAAAGGCAAAAGGTTTAACACCATATATGTATGAAGCAAAGTAATACTGTCATATTCTTAATATGTATACTTTTAAGAGCTAAAATGCAAAACACCTATGTGTAACTTAATACTGAGAATAAAAGTATAAATTGTGGTAAATTAACTTGGTAATCAGTTAAAGGAGTTTTAGAACTTGTTTTTAGTAAAATATAAGTGCATATAAAATGCCATCTATTTGAAGCCCATCTATACCATCAAGATTTCCACTCGTTCCTAACAATAAAAATCTCATGAGTATTTGAAAAACAGCTCCAGATATATGTATATAATCTCTTGATATTGAAATAATAATACTGATTTTACTAGCATTATAGCTATAGTTGTCATGGATGGAAGTCTTCCTATCTAATAAAAGAGCAATATGCAAATTAACCATCACTCTGCTACACCCACAATCCACGCCGACAAGTCATGCCCACCAGCCAATCAGGAGTGAAAATGCAAATAAACCGAACCAAGATGGCTACGGCCACAGAGAGCAGGAGGGAGGCTTGGGTTTCCCCAGCAATGGAGGAAGCCAAGCTTTCTGCCTGCCCTTGCCGGCCCAGGCCTCCATTCAAGGCTACAAACTTTCAATGATAGAAGATACATAAATCCAAACAGAAATGGCTGCTGCCTCGGAGCAAGCAGAAGGCTTTGCTCCGCTCCAGACTACAAAGTTTCAACTGTAGAAGATAAATAAACCACAGATACCAGGGCCTTTGCTTGGGTCACCAGGGGGAATGGCTGGCCTGCAAACAGCCACAGGCCCCTCGCCCAGGCTGCCCCACAACCCAAGGGACACACTTAAGGGCAAACCAGCTGGCCCCCACCCATGCACCAGGCCTCCATCCTATCTAATAAGAGCAATATGCAGATTGACCATCACTCCAACACACAAGATGGCTGCCCCCATGTGGTCAAAGATCTTGCCCCCATGTGGACACAAGATGGCCACCACAAGATGGCCAGCAGAGGACGGCAGTTGGGAGGGATCAGGCCTGCAAGGGAGGGCAGTTGTGGGTGATCAGGCCAGCAGGGGAGGGCAGTTGGGAGGGACCAGGCCTGCAAGGGAGGGCAGTTGGGAGGGATAAGGCCTGCAAGGGAGGGCAGTTGGGGGTGATCAAGACTGCAGGGGAGGGCAGTTAGGGGTGACCGGGCTGGCAGAGGAGGGAAGTTTGGGACAACCTGCAGGGGAGAGCAGTTGTGGGGGGGACCAAGCCTGCAGGGATGGGCAGTTAAGGTTGACCAGGTCTGCAGGGGAGGGCAGTAAGGGGCAAACAGGCTAGCAGGGGAGCAGTTAGGCATCAATCAGGCTGGCAGGGGAGTGGTTAGGGGTGATCAGGCTGGCAGGCAGAAGCGGTTAGGGACAATCAGGAAGTCAGGCAGGTGAGCATTTGGGAGCCAGCAGTCCTGGATTGTGATCGGGATCAGGCCTAAACGGGCAGTCAGACATCCCTCGAGTGGTCCCAGATTGGAGTGGGTGCAGGCTGGGCTGAGGAAAACCGCCCCCCCATTCATGAATTTCGTGCACCGGGCCTCTAGTTTTATAATAAAAATGAAAGGCTCTGTTAGAAGAAGATAACCATTGCTTGAGTAAATATCATTGATTAAAACACAGAATTCCAGCATATTTTCCAGGTTTGTCTTGCATCTTTTCTTGAATAATTTTGTCTCTTCATTCTCTGATTCCCACATTTTCCATGCATTCTTGACTCTGGTGTATATATGATGTGTGTGTGTGTGTGTGTGTGTGACAATGACCATTTATAGTTTTTTGCTCTTATTGTTTTGTTTTTTTTCTTTCATTTTGGTGTTGGTTTGTAAGAAGTGCTTAGAGTATTTAGGTGGATAGAGTGGACCTCAGGCTCCTGACATTGCCAAGGTCCTGACATACTTAGGAGTCTCAGATACCGTGATGATTTGTTGACTTGGGAAAGTATTCTTAGAGACCTAAATCCATGAAAAGCTCAATGGCTGCTTCCAATTGAATAAATTTGTTTCAAAATTAAAAACATATACAAAAATTGAAAAGTTAGCAGAATATAAATTTATGCTTTTAATTATAAGTGCATAGTGATCATGGGCCATTATATAGTAACAACTAAATTCGTGCCTTTGATGTCTCTTAGGACAATGGACACATATATGATAATAGGTTGTTATTCTAATAAGTAGGCCACATGATTTGAATGCTTAGATTTTTAAATTTAATTTCCCACATTAAAATAGGAGTGAGACCATTATATAGGAAGATTAGGAAAACTTGTCCAGTGTAGGATAATAAATCAAATATTCTCTTACAAATTTATATTTTTTAAAATATGTTCAATTGTGGTGAAATACATATAAAATTTACCTTCTTAATCACTTTTAAGTGTACAGTCCACAGGCTTTGGAAAGGAAACTTTAAGAAAAACTTAACCCCTATCCATCTATATAAAAGCCTAATATGCAAAGTGTCCCCTCAGGAGTTCGACCGAACGAGAGATCGATTGCTCACTATGACATGTGATGACCACCAGGTGGTGACAAAGAATGAAGGAAGTCCCTTTTCTGGCAGCTAGGAGCTGGAGAAGGGAGGTCCTGGCCAGCAACTGGCAGTCACTAGGGACCCTACCCGTGCATGAATTTCGTACACTGGGCCTCTAGTTCATACATAAGAAACTTAACCCCCTATTCACATAAGTGTATGTATTCTAAGATTTAAAGTAATATGATTATTTTTCAGATTAATTCAGTTGCACTAGCTATTTGATTATAAATCCCCCATCAAGATTGAAAAACAAAACAAAACAAAATGAAAACAAGCTGCCTGGGACCCACTCCCAGACATTCTGCTATAGCAGTAGCACAGCAGTACTGGTTTTCTTTTCTTTTTTTTTCTTTTTTTTTTGAATTTATATATATATTTCATTCCTCACTCTAGCCCCTTACCCTTGATAATCCTGTTCCCTACATCTTGCTGGAGACAGGATTTGATGCTTGTAAGCACCCTGTCTTTTTGGTTGGCTAGCCTTCTCAATAAACACTTAATATGAAATCCTATCTAATAATAGACAAATATGCAAATTGACCATACCTCTGACACACCCACAAGCCACGCCCACAAGCCACGCCCACAAGCCAATCAAAGCGACTATGCAAATTAACCCAAACCAAGATGGCTACAGCCACAGAGAGTAAGGTTTCCTAGGTAACAGAGGAAGCCAAGCTTTCCGCCTGCCCTGGCCAGGCCTAAGCCTCCACTCAAGATACAAAGTTTCAATTATAGAAGGTAAACAAATTCAAACAAATGGCGGCAGAATGGAGCTTGAGAGAGCAGGCCAGGGTTGCCGTCGGCAACAGGGGAAGCAAAGCTTTCCGCACACCCGGGCCGGGCCCACCCGCTTAAGGCAACAAAGTTTTAATTATAACCCCAACACAATGGCTGCCTGCAGAGGGAGCCCCAGGCTTGGCTCTGCTCCAGGCTACAAAGTTTCAACTGTAGAAGGAAAATAAATTCCAGATACCAGGGCCTCTGCTTGGGTTGCCAGGGGGCGTGGCCAGCCTGCAAACCACCACAGGCCCCTCGCTCAGGCCGCCCCACTCCCCAAGGGAACCCCCACCTGATCCGGGACACCCTTCAGGGCAAACCATCTGGCCCCCACCCCTGTACCAGGCCTCTATCCTATCTAATAAAAGAATAATATGCAGATTGATCATCACTGCAACACACAATATAGCTGCCCCTATGTGGTCAAAGATCCTGCCCCCATGTGGACACAAGATGGCCACCACAAGATGGCCAGCAGGAGAGGGCAGTTGGGAGGCACCCGGCCTGCAAGGGAGGGCAGTTGGAGGTGATCAACCCTGCAGGAGAGGGCAGTTAGGGGTGACCAGGCTGGCAGAGGTGGGAAGTTGGGGGCAAACAGGCTGGCAGCAGAGTGGTTAGGGGGTGATCAGGCTGGCAGGCAGAAGCGGTTAGGGGCAATCAGGAAGGCAGGCAGGCAGGCAGGCAAGCAGTTGGGAGCCAGCAGTCCTGGATTGTGAGAGGGATGTCCGACTGCCCTAAACAGGCAGTCGAACATCCCTCGAGGGGTCCCAGATTGGAGAGGGTACAGGCTGGGCTGAGGGACAACCCGCCTCCATGCACGAATTTCGTGCACCGGGCCTCTAGTTAAAAAATAAAATAAAATAAATGTACAGTCCAGTAGAGTTAAATACATATACATTTTTGTCCAAATCATTTTCATCTTTTCCAACTGAAACTCTATACCAATTAAAAACAACTCCCCATTTTCCTCCCCTCCAGCCCCTGGCAATCATCATTTTACTTTATGTCTCTATGAATTTGACTACTCTACATACATAATATAAGTAGAATATTGTTCTTTTGTGATTGGCCTATTTGACTTAGCATAATATCCTTAAAGTCCATCCATATTGTAAAATATTCCAAAATTTTCTTCCTTTTAAGTCTAAATAATATTTAATTTTTAATATACCACATTAAACCAAAAACTCTTAAGAATATTACTATTGCGATAATAATGTAAAAACTAGATATTTAATATTCATGTTTACTAAATAAGGAACCTTTGATAAATGAATCCAATTTAATTAGTGGTGCAACTGATGACATGGTGATAACAAATAAAAAATAGTTGGTCAAATATAGAAACTTTACCTAAGTAAAGTTTTAAATATGCCTAGAATATTTTAACTCCATTTTTTGTTCATTTTTGTATTAGAGATTTGTATTTTCATTTTACAGTGTATAAGATTACAGCATATTGCAAACTATTCATTATAAAAATAAGTATAGATCAAATATAACAGTCATTAAGCCTGCATATATTATAGTGCTGAGCTTGATAGATTTTTATATCTAGATGAGAATGTGACCTTGAATTTGCATAGTGTCTTTCTTGCAAAATTCACAAAGCATTTTCACATCAGTCACAGCTAGATGAGGTAGAGAGGTACAGAAGTTAACTTTTACAGATGGAAAAATATGGAATGTAGAAAGGTTAAATGACTTGTTTGAAGTTATAAAATAAAGCAGAATTAAGACTCAGGATGTCAATCTTAGTAGAATTGACTACTTTCCTTTTTTTCCCCTTTTTCTGGTAAAATGCACATAGCAAATTTAACATCTTAACATTTATAAGTGTGCAGTTCAGTGCTGATGAGATTGATTTTGCACATATGTGACTGAAAACACTGCATTAGAACATGAATGCTTTCTCATTTTAGCCTATCATAAAATTTTGATACTATTTGCATTGTTCATGTTATAGTTCTGATATTTGATGTTGTATTTCATATGGTGATACATTGTATGTCAATGGATTGTATCTGGTTAAGACATATACAAGTTTGCTATTTACCCACTTGTTACATGATTATAACTTTCTATTAATAGCTAGAACACAGTAGCTATGTTATTTTTCCTGTTATCTTGTGTTAACTTACAAGTGGTCATCCTCTTCCTATTAAATTGTTGAGCTGTCTTCACTTCTTTCCATTATTTAGTTCTGCTCATTTACTATCATTCACCTTATATGTTGCCTCTTTCATGAAAATTCCCTTAACAATCTTCCCACTCTCATCATTTCTGAATTACAGGTATCACACTCCATGCACTTCCATATTGATAGGTCCAATGCCTATATTACAATATTTTCTTCATTTTCCTGTGCCACCACTGCCAGAGCATAATATAAACTCCTTAACATAGAGAACTGCATTTTATTAATATTTGCATCCCAAACACCACACACACACACACACACACACACACACACACACACACACACACACACTAGTGGGGCCCAGTGCATGAAATGCGTGCACCGGGGGGGTGTTCCTTGGCCTGGCCTGAACCCTCTCCAATCTGAGACCCCTCAAGGGATATCCTACTGCCAGTTTAGGCCTGATCCTACACCGGCAGTCATACATCCCTCTCACAATCTGGGACCGCTGGCTCCTAACCGCTCACCTGCCTACCTGCCTGATCGCCCATATCCACTCTGCCTGCCAGCCTTATTACCCACAACTGCCCTTCCCTCCTGGCCTGATCACCCCTAACCACCTCTGCCTCGGCCCCGCCACCATGGCTTTGTCTGGAAGGACATCTAGAAGGACTCCTGGTCTAATTAGTATATTACCCTTTTATTAGTATAGATCAGTGGTCAGCAAACTCATTAGTCAACAGAGCCAAATATCAACAGTACAACGATTGAAATTTCTTTTGAGAGCCAAAAACTGACTTCTGCGCATGAGCCATGAAGTTTCAATCACACTGTATATGTGCACCCACACGTGGTATTTTGTGGAAGAGCCACACTCAAGGGGCCAAATAGCTGCATGTGGCTCACGAGCCGCAGTTTGCCAACCACTGGTATAGATATATACTAGAGTCCCAGTGCATGAAAATTCATACACTTGAGGGGACGCCCCTCACCCTGGCCTGCCCCCTCTCACAGTCCAGGAGTCCTCAGGGGCAGGAGGTGACCCGGCGATCAGGGGAAGGCAACACCCCCATCACACCTCTGCTGCTGCCACTGCCAGCAGTGCAAGCCTCAGCCTGCCTTGGTTACCTGAGCCTCAGGAGGCCCTGGGAGGCTGGGCAGCCAACATCCGAGGCTTGCCTGCACCTCGGACAGGCCCTGGGTGGCTGGGGGGCTGAGGGGACTGGGCACTGCCATCTTGTGGCTGTGGGCGCCGCCATCTTTGAGTGCGTGGCAGTCAATTAGCATATTCCCTCCTTATTGGCTATGGGTGCCGCCATCTTTGCGACAGCATGAGGGCCAATTAGCATATTCCCTCTTTATTAGATAGGATTTACATCCTATCTAATAAAGAGGGCATATGCAAATTAACCCTCATGCCCTCACAAGATGACTGCTTATGACCAGGTCGGCAGGGGGGATGAAATGCCTGAACAAGCAGGCTGTGTGGGGTGACCAGGCCAGCAGGGGGAACAGTTAGGGGTGACCAGGCTGGCAGAGGGGAGCAGTTGGGGGCAATTAGGCTGGCAGTGAAGGGCAACTAGGCCAATGGGGGGACAGTTAGGGGCAACCAGGCCAGCGGTGGGGGCAGTAAGCGGTGACCATGCTGGCAGGGGGGGCAGTTAGGAGCAACCAGGCCAAAGGGAGGGGGCAGTTTGGGGCGACCTGGCTGGCAGTGGGGGGAAGTTAGGGGCAACAAGGCTGGCAGCACGGGGCAGTTAGGGGCAACCAGGCAGGCAGGCAGGTGAGTGATTAGGAGCCAGCTGTCCAGGATTGTGAGAGGAATCGGGCTTAAACCAGCAGTCGGACATCCCCCTAGTGGTCCCAGATTTGGAGTGGGTGCAGGCCGGGCTGAGGGGACCCCCTCTCCATGCATGAATTTCATGCACCAGACCTCTAGTATATACTAATAAAAGGGTGGTGTAGTAGGTGGTGATTACTTGAAGTTGACCTTATTTATAAAGTGGCAGCCATCTGTATATTGTTTGTAGGGTTTGTGGTACATTGCAATGTCCAAAATATCTCTTACTCTTTTTTTTACTTTTTAAAAAAATCCTCACGCATTAATATATTGTCATTGATCATTGATCTTAGAGAGAGAGGAAGAGGGAGAGAGAGAGAGAGAGAGAGAGAGAGAGAGAGAGAGAGAGAGAGAGAGAGAGAGAGGTGAGAGAGACATTGATGTGAGAGAAAACTGATTGGTTGCCTCTTGTACCCGCCCTGACCCGGTATCAAAACTGCAGCCTATGTATGTATGTACCCTGACCTCAATAGAACCTGCAACCTTCCCATGCATGGGATAGTGCTTCTAACTGGCCAGAGTTTTATTTTCTCTTACTCATAATAGGTGTTTATGTCTTTTTTGTTTTTTGTTTTACTAACATGTTATCATGTTATGCAAATGTGAAAAATAAAATGCCTCAAAAATTAAATAAAAACAAAGCACAAGAGGAATGTCAGGAAAGGAGAAATAACAGTGTTAGATAGAAGTGAAACCAAAACTGTAGTGAAAAGGTAGCTTACCAGGTCAGTACTATATAGGCCAACATTTCAGAGGTTTAGTCCACAGGCCATCAGCATTAGATTTGACATATAGTTTCTCTATGCATTTAGTAAAAACAAATAAGTGACCTAATTTCGAAACCTCCTTTACAGCTAGAAATACCACTGACAACATTTTTTTAAATCAAAGTGTAAACCAAACAAAACATCCTAATGCAGTGGTCGGCAAACTCATTAGTCAACAGAGCCAAATATCAACAGTCCAACGATTGAAATTTCTTTTGAGAGCCAAATTTTTTAAACTTAAACTTCTTCTAATGCCACTTCTTCAAAATAGACTCGCCCAGGCCGAGTTATTTTGTGGAAGAGTCACACTCAAGGGGCCAAAGAGCTGCATGTGGCTCGCGAGCCGCAGTTTGCCAACCACTGTCCTAATGGATGTCTTACTGCATACATGTAGCTGATGGTCAATTTTCTCTGATGCTATATCACCAGATTTCTCAATGGAATAAGAATTAAATTGTTTTTCCCAAATTCAAATTTTTAGTAAGCAAGCAGATGCCCTCCTAAAATTTATTATTAAGCAATAAGTACCATAGAACACAGTGTCTCAATTTGTAAAACTTTGATGAACAAAGTTCAGAGAAATTTGAGCACTTATTAGCTTCACAAATTAAGTGATTCTGGGTCAAAGAAAATATATGAACTTTGGGTGATACCATCACAAAGTCTTGGTCAAAATTCTAGTTTTCTCAGTTCTTTGTCAGTATTGTTTTTAGTATGTTATGTTCAGCAATTATGTGTGAATGGGTAATAGAATGAGCAGAGGCAGCCTAGGAAAAGCACATGACAGTGTCATTAGAGAAAACATTAAAAAATATGTCAGTATGAGATATACTTATAGAATACTTATATTGTGCAATGGCAAACATTAGTTATTATTATTAAGTCAAATGACTTTGGTTTAAAAATGAGACCTGATCACTATTTTATGTACATTTATAAATCAATATGTGAAAAAATTTTTACATGTCTATATATAATCAGAAGCTATTTCTTCGAGAATATATCAATAAAAGGTACATACTTCCTTAATAATTTAATCTCTCATGAAGGAGGTGACACCTAATGGTCTGACATCTAGAGCAAGATAATAGTCTCATCTACATTTATCATGCCAAGGAGTCCCTTGTGTAACATCTAACACAGAAACTGTTAAGAAAAGCCAAATTTCTACCAACCTGAAGTTCTAGTCAGCAAAGGGAGAGAGCCACACACTGACCACCCACCTATAGCTAGCTTATCCTGCCTTACATTTAGAATTGTTACCTCATTATGCTTATTGGTTGATACATATACCCAGAAAATACTTTCATAATTTAATAGAAAATCTAGAGCCGACAACATAGTAGAGTACCATTACTTCACTATAGGAAGATTTAAAAGAAGGTTAATAGAAACAACTAGTAAAGACACAATGATGTCATCATTTTTATTATAAGATATGTAAATATATTCTGGAGCAATGTCAATAAAGGAATTTATTTTTATCTCTAGTTCTAAAGTTATCTGATTTGATAAAATACTTTTATTTGTCCAAGTAGAGGGGAGCTTTATGGCAATAAAAAAAAGGATACATATAAAGAAGGCAAAAGGAACCACAGGATTTCTTCTTCCCATGGAGTCCAGGATAGTATATGGAATGTGCTGTTTACAATGCCCCATTTAATCTTCATTTAACCTCTGTCAGTGACTTAGGTGCATGACATTGAAAAGATTAATAACTCTTTCAGGGCTATTTATTCAGAAGCTCTCTATTTCAAAAATAATACTGATGGCACCTCTTTTCTTACTAGATTATTGTGAGACTTAAGTAAGAACATATGTACTTAAGTAGATTGAAAATAAAAGGTGCTCTATGAATACCAAGTAATGTTTTTGTGATTACTAAAATATTTTGGCTTTCTCTACTAATTCAGTCTTCAGCAGCAAGCTCCAATAGAATGTGCTAAGGCATTTCTGTGGGGACTTTCTCAAAGGTATATGGTGTCTGATGCAAATTAAATGGATGTCCTTCTCTGGGAGAGTCTACTAAACAGTCTACTGTAATCTATGAACTTCATCCAGGTACACAGTGCCCTCATCCTGCTATCCAGGATCCTTTATTATGTCTTTCCACTTGCACAGAAGAATCCCATTCTCTGTAACAAGGCCTATCTTTCTCCTTCCACCACTGCAGGATTCATAATTTGCCATAAAATTGACCAGTCTTTCAAGGTCATGGTTTGATTCTCAGTCAGGGCATGTGCCCTGGATGTTGGCTCAGTCCCCATTGTGTGGTGTGTAGGAGGCAGCCGATCAATGATTCTGTCATCATTGTGGCATAAAGAATAGATTATCAAGGGAAACGTCTATGACAAACCCTTGGAAACATACAATGGAAAGATGGTGGTGGAGAGGATAGGCATCTAGTTGTAATGTGACAATCTCTGTTTAAAGTTAAAATGTAATTAGTGTTGGAGAATCCAAATGGCAGTGGAGTAAAGTGGATGCTACATTGACAGGCTCCTAGGAACAAACTGGAATTACAACTAAAATACAAAAAGAAAATATTGAATAATCAACTGAAGACTAGCTGGAGAGAACCCTTATAACCAAGGACAGAGAGTGGAGACCGCATAGAGAATGGTAGGAAATACAGAGGCATGAAAGGGCTGGTGAGGCTCCCAGAGAGAGCAACTGAACTTCTGGAGGGACATCTCAGCTGTGGGGGGTTCCCACTGAGAACTCTGAAGTCTAAAACCAAATCTGGACTCCCCAGCCTTACCAGAATGGAGAAATGTGTCCACATAACATCTGGCTGTAAAAAGCAGCAGGGTGGCTCTCTGCCATGGAGACACAGCTGGAAATGCAGGCATACTCTTGAAGGGTCCATCAGAGAGAGGGTAGAGTAGATTGGAGCTGTGTGAGCAAAAGCCATGTTTGGGAGCTCTGGGGTTAGAACTAAGAATGCTGACATCCTGGTTTCGTTTACTGAGTCATTCTCTCACATTGTGGAGGACATCTTTCTCCCAAGGAACTTTGCTATCCAGGTGTTTTTTACCTGGAGAGAAGGCAGTAGCGCCCCCCCCCCTGCTATTGAAGAGCCCATTGCCCCACCATGTGAAGATTCTGAGGCCCTTTAAGAGACTGAGAATAACAATCAGCATGCAGGCAGAAACAATTGCCTCACCCTGTTGGAAAACCTCTCACCAGACCCTATTGTTGATAGCCTGAAGTCAATCAAGTCTGCATAAAATCAGACTGCAGGCAGAGGTGGGTCACTGGAGGCTTTGAGACTTAACATGAAATAATTTGGGGCCCAGGGCTAGGAGAAGCAGACCTTGGTTCACATCTTGGTCCTTTCCAAAGGCACCCAGCTCCAGCAGAGGGTACCACAAGCTGTGGATTGCTGATAGCTCAAACAGGGTACTCAGAGCCAGTCATAAACAGTATCTGAGACTGTCCTGCATGAGAGATTGAGAGGCATAGCAGATCTACCTAATACACAGACACAACCCCAAACAGGTAGCCTAAATGGAGAGCCAAAATAATAAGACCCAAATGAAAGAGCAAGAGAATTCTCCAGAAGATGAGCTAAATGAAATTGAGTTAAGATATTTATCAGATGTAGAGTTCAGATTAATGATGGCAATAATGGTCAACAGCATGAAAAAACATATAGTAACTATGAAGAATGACATAGCACTAATAAAGAACACAGTGGAAAGAATACACAACAGATTAGGTGAAGTTGAGGATCAGAGCAGGGAATTAGAAGACAGGGTAGAAAGAAAGAACAATCAGAGAAGAAAAAGGAAACAAAAAAATAGAAAGACAGCTTAAGGGAGCTGTTGGACATCATGAAACATATCAATATTCAAATCATAGGAGTGCCAGAAGAGGAAGAACGTGAGCAAAGGTGAAAGAGAAAGAGAGAGAGAGAGAGAGAGAGAGAGAGTGAGAGAGAGAGAACACAAACATTTTTTAAGAAATGCCAGAAAACTTCCATAACTTGGTGAAAGAAAAATTCACTCAAGTTTAGGAGGTACAAAGAGTCCCAAGCAAGAAGAACCCAAACAGGCCCACACCTAGAAACATCATAGTTAAAAAGTCACAAACTAAAGACAAAAAGAGAATCTTAGAGGCAGCAAGAGAAAAGCAAACTGTTACCTACAAAGAAGCTCCCATAAGACTGACACCTGATTACACATCAGAAACTCTACAGGCTGAAGTACTCAAGAAAATGGAAAGCAAGCATCTGAAATCAAGATTACTATATCCAGCAAGGCTATAATTTAAAATAGATCATGAAATAAAGAGCTTCCCAGATTAAAAAAAAAAAAAAGAAAGAAAGACTAAAGGAGTTCATCACCACCAAACAAGCACCCCAAGAAATGCTTAAAGGAGCGACAAAATGGTGGCGGAATAAACAGACATGTCCCAAGTCTTGTCTGGGAGTAGATAGAATGAGCAACTAAATCAAATAACATCCACCCTGAATTTGCAAAGTATACACAGCTGGTGAGACAATTTGCAGCCAGGAAGGGAAGAGGATGCCTGGAGAACAGTAAAATCAGGGTTCTGGGCTGGAGAGAACTGCGAGACCTCCGAGCCCATAGGGTCAGAGGGACACCACAAGGCACCAGGGCCACATCCCTTGGGACAGGCGTAGCATCTGACTGTGGAAAGGAGGTCCACAGGACTGCTGGTGGCAGGGGATTCTAGATCTGGGTCCTCATTCAAGAGAGACTGAGCCCAGAGAGGGGAATTCTGGATGGCTGCCCAGGCTGCACCGTGTGGGGGCAGAGGGGCTCGCAATGGTGCAGCTCTTTCCCTTCTTTTTGGTCTTTGCTTTTGTTCACTGAACCTAGTTCTTAGGACCATTCAAATACAGACACTCACCCATGGCTGAGGTGCAGGTGGAGGGGCGGACTTGTGGAGAATGGGGAGAGGTCAAGAGAGGAGAGGAGAGGGTAGGGGACAGGAGTCCATGAGTCTGGTGCTGAGTCATACCTGACATGTGGGACCTAGGCAGCTATTTTCTCCTGAAGAGATAACCCCTCCCTGCAGTGTCCAGGCAACCAATACAGCCACACCCAGACTACACCCTGAGTGGTACAAAGGATAAAAAAAAAACAACCTGAATAGTCCCTGTGAGTCCACAGGAACTGGCCTAACGAGAGGCCTTCAGTCACAGCAACAGGAAACTGAGAAACAGCTGATAGTACTGAAGAGTGGGATCTTAAACCAGCCCTCATTTTTATTTTTATTTTATTATTACTTTGTTATCTCTTTTTTCTTTATTTTTTCATTTGTTTCTTTATTTTCTGTTTCTTTTCACATTGTTTTTCATCATTCTAATTTTTTATTTTATCTTATTTTTTAAATTATTTTTTGAAACAATTTTATTATTTTTATCTTCTCTTTTCTTTCTTCTTATCCACCCATTCTCTTTCTCTTTCTACTTCCTCTATACTGAATTGAGGTCCACCCCATATTCATCCAATTCCTTAATCTTACTTGCTGCATATAAGATTCTGTCCTCACTCTCTTTACTGGGTATTTGGTGTTTTTATGTGTTGGTTTCTCTGTTTGTTCTCTGGTGTTTTCTCCATATACATATACATTTTTTTTTTCCATTTTCTTCCTTTTACTTCTTTTCCTTTTCTCTCATACCATTTTTTTCTCTCTTTGATATCACTTGTGCTCTCTTTTCTCTCCCCTAATTCTCTTTTCTCTGGTGGTCACTTATATTGGGGTTATCAGTGTCGTGAGTACATCTGTGTTTTGTTCCCTTTGTTTCATGTCTTGTCAAGATGAATTTTATCCTCTCTGGCCAATGTGCTAGAGAGCAATCCACATAACCAGACTCCTGAAGTGGAGTCTCCATCCATGACCGGTTCAATAACACTCCAGATACAACTAAAGAGGCAGGAAGAAGGTGGCAGTGAGGGAGAGAGTGTGAGGGAGTGAGGGAGCAAAATAGGAGTGTGTGGAAGTGTGGAGTGTGTGTGTGTGTGTGTGTGTGTGTGTGTGTGTGTGTGTGTGTGATGCCCAGTTAGATCCTACAGGACCTTTTGGGGCAGGCTGACCAGGCTCACCTAACCAGGCAGCTTCTGCTACCATTGCAAACAGTCCTGGAACAACCAGCTCATCTGCAGAGGTCTCAACTTTTTGAAAGGGAGAGCTGCTGTGACTGGGATCTCAGCCTCACCTTCACCCAAGATGACCTCAGATAACACCGTGTACAATACAGTCACTCCCACCAGGGACCTGCTGCCACGGCTGTGGTCCCACGGTCACCAAGACTCCATCCACCCCAGGCGTGGAATCCTGTGAGTTCTGAAGCATGCTTCCCACTGGCTGGCCTAATGCTTTAGCCCAGGGCACTATGACCATGCAAGGAGCAGCCACATGAGAAACCAGCCCCCATCCTAGAAGCAGCAGCACCATGAGCAGCCCATCACAGTTCAAAGAGCAGCAGCCTCATGCAGCCTGTCCTGTCCAAGAAGCAGCAGCCTCTTGAGAAGCTGGGCCAGGTCAAAGAACAGCCACCTAACAAGCAGCTCACCCCCATCTGAGGAGCAGCATCTCTGCAAGCAACCTGCCCCTGGCCAAGGAGCAGCAGCCGTGTGAGCAGATCACCACTGTCCGAGGAGCAGCAGCCACACATAGCCCACCCAAGTCCAAAGAGCAGCAGCTTTGTGAGCAGTCCACCCTCATCTGAGGAGCAGCAACTGTGTGAGCAGGCTGCCCCCACCAGTCACCACCACTGCAAATAGTGACCAAAACAGGAGCCGTCACCAACTAAAGAGCAGCTGCTGTCGTGACCGCCTGAAGAATAGCCACCCCCTGAGGAACTGCTGCCTCCCAAGGAGCAGTGCCTGCACGACTCAACATCTAGATCAGTGATGGCGAACCTATGACACATGTGTCAGCACTGACACGCGTAGCCATTTCTGATGACACGCAGCCGCTGAGGCGGCCGCATGCCGAGGATGAAACATTTGCTGCTCCTGAGGATGAAACATTTGCGACTAGAGTCTTGGAGTTACTCCAAGACTCTAGTCGCAAATGTTTCATCCTCCCCTATTAGACACTTTGTACCGGAGGTCTGTAGGCCAAAACAACAGAAGTCCAGCACAGAGCATCTAGTTCTGGGACTTCCGGTTGAGCTGGGATCGTTGCCCTCACTTCCGCCGGCAGAGCAGGGAGCAGCGGAACGCAGCGGGAGATGCATCTCTGGGGGCCCTGCCATTACCAGTAACCAAATAATAGTTAACCACAGCAACCATTATCTACTGTTCTGGGGTGTCATGGATTTCTAATCCATCATTACTGAGATAAGTGAGGGGGAGGCTGGGAGATGAGAGGGTTTGTGGCGTGCTATGGGTGCCATTTCCTGCCATTAGAAATAGCAGCAGCCATTTTAATTCACATAAGGAACACCATCTTGCTCCATAGTGCAGACTCCATTTCACCACTATTACTGTTGTGCATCCTTATGAACCCCTATTTCTGCTTATTAACCCTGCCCTTTCCTAAAAGACAGTTATATGCACCATTTTGTGGTTAGTTAGGCTAGTTAACCCCTAATTGCCTGCGGGCCTAACAAGCTATCTATAATTCTATCTTCTGTCACTGCCCCCATGATGGACAACACAAAAAATAAAAAACTAAGGTTAAGTAAAGGAAGTGGTAGTAGCAGTGGCCAACCCTTTCAATAGACGTGGACCAAGATGTATGGCTTTATAGAAAAAAATGGCAGGTCATTTTGCGTCCTATGTACTGAAACGGTAGTAAGCAGAACGTGCAATATAAATAGACATTTTGAAACTAATCATTCCCAGCTCTTGGAAAAAAGTGAGGAAGAAAGGAAGGAATACATTTCCAGGCAGCTACACCTTTATAAGAGCCAATCTAATTCCATCCTTAAATTTATGAAAGGCTCTACAAATTTAACATCTGCAAGTTTGAGCATTGCTCACTCTATAGCTCAGCATGGAAAAGTGCTCAGTGAGGGAGAATTTATTAAAGAAACTCTCCTAAGATGTGCACCAGTTCTATTTCATGATATGCAGAATAAAGATGCAATTATTAAGAGAATGTCTGAGTTACCACTCAGTAGAAATATCATAAAAGACCGAATAATGAGACTGAACACAAACGTACAACATCAATTAAAGAGAGACATAAGGAAGTGTAAATATTTTTCATTCTCTCTTGATGAAACTACTGATGTCCCATCACATGCTCAGTTGGCCATTATTGGTCGATATTCTGATGGTCTCACAATGAGAGAAGTGTTGATAAAGTTAGTATCAGTGTCAACAAGTAAATCAGGAAGCGAAATATGTAAAGTTGTTATGCAAACATTTCGTGACCTAAGCATTGATATCTCTAAAGTTGTGTCAGTGATGACAGATGGGGCACCAAATATGGTGGGGAAAAAAGTCAGATTTGTCCAATTGTTTACAGAAGCTATTGGAAATCCGATTGTGCCTTTTCATTGTATTATCCATCAGGAGGCTTTATGTGCCAAGGCAGGATTCACTGACTTAAACAACTTAATGTCAGTTGTTACAAAAATAGTTAATTTAATAGCTGCTCACCCCCTTCGCAAGCGAGAATTTTCGGCACTTTTACTGGAGGTTGATTCTACCTACAGTGGACTGCTGATGTACAATAATGTAAGATGGCTGAGCCGAGGCAAAGTTCTTGAGCGCTTTGTGAAGTGCTTTGAAGAAATTAGGGTATTTCTTGACGATAAGGATCTGGGAAACTTTCCTCAGCTTAATGGTGATAAGTGGGTCAACACCCTGATGTTTTTTACAGATCTCTCTGTTCATATTAATGAACTGAACTTAAAGTTACAAGGTTTTGGCAAAATATTGACATTATGTTTGGACACATAAAAGCTTTTGAAAGTAAAGTTAAAATTTTCAAGCGAGATGTAGAAATTAAAACTTATAAGTGTTTTCCTCGAGTAACAAAGTATTTTGAGAAGGCCAGTGCAGCTGTACAGAATGAAATGGAACTCTTTCATATGAAGTACCAGCATGTTTTAGACTCATTACTTGACCAGTTTAGTGATAGATTTAGTCAATTTAGAAGTCTAGAACAGACCATGAAAATAATTAAGTATCCTGATGTAGTAGTCTACAGTAGTTTGGAATTAAATGGTTTCAAATGGATGCAAATTGATGATTTGGAGATGCAACTTGCAGAATTTCAAGACAGTATCTGGGCTTAGGTGTTTGTCGACTTGAGGTCAAAGCTTGAGAATCTGGAAAGGTACCGCTTGGAGAACCAAGAGGAGTGCCACTACGAACAGGAAGTTTGGAGTGCCTGGAACTGACTACCAGACACTTTTAGCACCCTGAAAAATATAGCAATGGCTTTACTCACAATTTTCCCCTCTACATACTTTTGTGAGGCCTTATTCTCAGCATTAAATAATATCAAAACAACAAAAGAAACAGATTGACAGATGAAGTTAGTATCACTTGCTTGGGCCTGAAGTGTAAAAAATACCAACCTTCAATTGAAGATTTAGCCAATGAAATTTAGTAACAAAAAAGTCACTAATAGGCAGGTTAGTTAAAGAATTCCCCCTCCCCCTCACTTATCTTAGTTCACAGCACCCCACACAAGCTAAATAATATCAAGACCAACAAAAGAAACCGACTGACAGATGAACAAAGAAGTCACTAAGCAGGTAAGTTAAATATTTAGTTTTTGGTTTATTAAATACAATTATATATAACAATTATACATTTATGTTATTTAAATTATAAATATCGCGAAATAATGTTTTTTCCTCAAGGTCACACACTACCCAAGTTATGTTCGGTTTTTTGGCGAAGTTTGACACACCAAGCTCAAAAGGTTGCCCATCACTGATCTAGATACTTTGGTGAGATCAAAAAAGGGGAGATAAGAAACTTCCAAAGGAAAGAAATGGAGGAATCACCAGAATATCAGCTAATTGAAATGAAGGCATGCAATATGTCAGAAAAAGAATTCAGAATAACAGTCATACAGTACATAAACCAGATGGATGAAAAAAATCAACAACTTATGTAAGAATCAAGAAGAAATAAAGAGAGATATAGCTGCAATAAAAAAAAAGCACCATGGAAAGTTACAACATTAGACGAGGAGAAGTAGAGTACCAACTTAGCAAATTAGAAGATAAGGAAGCAAAAAACACCAAAACTGGACTGCAATTGGAGAAAAAAAATTAAAGACAGGAGAAGAGCCTAAGGAAGCTTTAGGACAATATGAAACAAAGCAATATACAAAAAATAGGGATGCCAGAATGACAGGAAGAGGAACAAGGGTTAGAAAACCTATTTGAAAAAATAACGTCAGAAAATGTCCCTGATGTGGGGAAGAAAAAAGTCACACAAGCACAGAGAGTCCCAAACAAGAAGAAGCTGAAAAGACCCACCCCAAGACACATCATAATTATGATGGCAAATGTTCAAGCCAAAGAGAGAATTTTAAAGGCTGCAAGAGAGGGACAGAAAGTTACATACAAGGGATCTCCCATTAGATTATAAAATTACTTCTCAACAGAAATACATCAGGCCAAAAAGGAATGGAAGGAAGCCTACAAAGTGATGCAAAGCAAGGGACTGAATCCAAGAATACTATATCCAGCAAGACTAACATTCAAAACTGAAGGAGAAATAATGAGTTTCACAGGCAAAAAAAAGGCTAAGGGAGTTTATCACTACCAAGCCAGCAATGCAAGAAATGCTAATAGGACTGGTGTAAAAAGAAGAAATGAAAAAGAAAGAAAGAACACAGGAATGAAAAGTAAAATAAAAAATTGCTACAAATAAGTACCTGTGAATAATAACTTTAAACATAAATGGACTAAAATATCCAATCAAAATGTATCTAGTGGCTGAATGGATAAAAAACATGACCCATATATATGCTGTCTACAAGAGATCCACCTCAGAACAAGGGACTCACACAGACTGAAAGTGAAGAGATGGAAAATATCTTTCAGGCAAATGTAAATGAAAAAAAAAATCTGGGGTCTGAATACTTATATCTGACAAAATATACCTCAAAGTGAAGGCCATAGCAAGAGGTAAGGAAGGCCCTTTATAATACAGAAGGGATCCATACAACAAAAGGATAAAACCCTGGTAAACATATATGCACCCAAAACAGGAGCAAACAAATACTTAAAAAAAAACTCTTGGAAGATATCAAGGGGGAGATTGACAGCAATACAATCATAGTAGGGTTCTTTAATACCCCCACTTACATCACTGGAAAAATCCTCTAGGCAAAAAATTAGCAAAGAAACTGAAATCCTAAATGACTCACTAGATCAGATGGACTTAATTGACATCTTTAGAACATTTCACCCCAAAGCCATGAAACATACATTCTTCTCAAGTTCACATGGGACATTTTAAAAGATAAACTATATATTGGGTCACAGACAATGTCTCCAAATTCAAGAAGATTGAAATCGTATCAAGCATCCTCTCAGACCATAATGTCATTATATCAGAAATAAATTACATTAAAAACTATCAAAAATTTAAACACCTGGAAGCTGAATAACATCCTATTAAACAATAATTTGGTTACCCAAAGTAATCAAATAAGAAATTAAAAACATCCTGGAAACAAATGACAATGAAAAAATAACAATCCAAAATTTATGATCACAGTGAAAGCAGTTCTTAAAGGGAAGTTCATAGCTCTAAAGGCCTACCTCAAAAAACATGGTAATAAATCATCTAACTCTACAACTTAAAGAATTAGAAAGAGAGCAACAAGAAAGCCCAGAATGAGTAGAAAGAAGGAGATAATAAAGATCAGAGCAGAAATAAATGACATAGAGACAAAAAAATACAAAAGAACATTGAAACCAAAACTGGTTCTTTGAAAGGATAAACAAGATTGATAAACCTCTAGGCAGGCTCACCAAGAAGCAAAGAGAGACCCAAATAAACAAAATAAGAAATGAAAGATGCAAAATAACAGACCCCACAGAAATACAAAGGACTGTTAAAAAATTCTGTGAACAATTATATTCCAACAAACTAGACAACCTTGAGGAAATGAACATATTCCTAAAAAAATACAACTTTCTAAACAAAATCAGGAAGAATCTAAAAATCTCAGTAGGCCAATAGCTGTGGAGGAAATTGAAGCAGTCATCACAAAGCTTCCAGCAAAAAAAAAAAAGCCTGGGGGAAGATGGCTTCACAAGGGAATATCACCAAACATTCAAAGAAGAACTAAAACTGATCCTCCTCAGACTATTCCAAAAAATTCAAGAGGAAGGAACACTTCCAAGCTCACTCTATGAAGCCAACATTACCTTAATACCAAAACCTTATAAAGACAACACAATGAAAGAGAATTACCAAACAATACCCCTTATGAACATAGATGCCAAAATCTTCAACAAAATTCTAGCAAATCAGGTCCAGCAGTACATCAGAAAGATCATACAACATGACCAAGTAGGATTTATCCCAGGAATGCAAGGATGGTACAATAACCGCAGTCAATAAACGTGATACATCACATAAAAAATTGAGAGAAAAAAATCACATAGTCATATCAATAGATGCAGAAAAAGCATTTGACAAAATCCAACACACTTTCTTAATAAAAACTGTCAACAAGGTGAGAATAGAAGGATCATACCTCAACACAATAAAAGCTATATATGATAAACCCACAGCAAACATCATACTCAATGGGCAAAAACTAAAACCATTTCCCCTAAGAAAAGGAACAAGACAGGGATGCCCTATCTCACCACTCCTGTTTGACATAGTACTGGAAGTATTAGCCATTGCAATTAGACAAGAAGAAGAAATAAGAGGCATCCAAATTGGAAAAGAAGAAGTAAAATTGTCCTTATTTGCAGATGACATGATATTGTACATAAAAAACCCAAAAGACTCCGTCAAAAAACTATTAGACTTAATAAATGAATTCGGCAATGTAGCAGGATACAAAATTAATGCCAAGAAATCTATGGCATTTCTATACACCAATAGTGAACTTACAGAAAGAGAGACTAAAAAAGCAATCCCATTTACCATCACACCAAAAAAAATAAGATACCTAGGAATAAACTTAACTAAGGAGGTAAAAGACCTATACACGGAAAACTACAGGACACTGAAAAAAGAGATAGAGGAATACATAAACAGATGGAAGTACATACCATGTTCATGGATTGGTAGAATCAACATCATTAAAATGTCCATACTACCCAAAGCAATCTACAGATTCAATGCACTCCCCATCAAAATACCAATGGCATATTTCACAGACCTAGAAAGAACTCTCCAAAAATTCATCTGGAATAAGAAAAGACCCCGAATAGCCACAGCAATCCTGAGAAAGAAGAATAAAGTAGGAGGGATCTCAATATCAGACCTCAAGATGTATTACAAAGCCACAGTTCTCAAAACAGTCTGATACTGGCACAAGAACAGACATATAGATCAATGGAACAGAATAGAGAATCCAGATATCAACCCAAACCACTATGCTCAATTAATATTTGACAAAGGAGGCATGAACATACAATGGAGTCAAGAAAGTCTTTTCAGTAAATGGTGTTGGGAAAATTGGACAGATACATGCAAAAAAAAAAAATGAAACTAGATTACCAACTTACACCATACACAAAAATCAACTCAAAATGGATACAGGACTTAAACATAAGACGGGAAACCATAAAAATATTAGAGGAATCCACAGGCAACAAAATCTCAGACATATGCCAAAAGAACTGCTTCACTGACACTGCCCCTAGGGCAATGGAAGCTAAAGAGAAAATTAACAAATGGGACTACATCAATATAAAAAAATTTTTTACAGCAAAAGAAACCATCAACAAAACAACAAGAAACCCCACTCTATGGGAGAACATATTTGCAAATGCTATCACTGATAAAGGTTTAATCTCCAACATTTACAGGCAGCTTATGCAACTTAATAAAAGGAAGGTAAATGATCCAATAAAAAAATGGGCAATGGACCTAAATAGAATCTTTTCAAAAGAAGACAGAAGGAAGGCCAAGAGACACATGAAAACATGCTCAAAGTCACTAATTATCCGAGAGATGCAAATCAAAACAACAATGCGGTACCATCTCACACCTGTCAGAATGGCTATCATCAACAAATCAACAAACGACAAGTGTTGGCGAGGATGTGGAGAAAAAGGCACCCTCGTGCACTGCTGGTGGGAATGCAGACTGGTGTGGAGAACAGTATGGAGTTTCCTCAAAAAACTGAAAATGGAACTCCCATTTGACCCAGTAATCCCACTCCTGGGAATATATCCGAAGAAACTAGAAACACCAATCAGAAAGGATATATGCACCCCTATGTTCATAGCAGCACAATTCACCATAGCTAAGATTTGGAAACAACCTAGGTGCCTGTCAGCAGATGACTGGATCAGAAAACTGTGGTACATCTACACAATGGAATACTATACTGCCATAAAAAAGAAGGAATTCTCATCATTTGCAGCAATCTGGATGGAATTGGAGAACATTATGCTAAGTGAAATAAGCCAGTCAATGAAAGAAAAATACCACATGATCTCACTCATTTATGGATAATAAAGAACATTATAAACTGGTGAACAAAAATATAGATACCAAGACAGTAAAGCATCAAGCAGACTGTCAAACTACAGCAGGAAGTTTAGGGAGAGGTGGGGGAGATAAGCGATCAACCGAAGGACTTGTATGCATGCATATAAGCATAACCAATGGACAAAAAACTCTGGGGGGTGAGGGCATGTATGGGTGTGGGACAATGGTAAGATATGTACACATATAATACCTTAATAAAAAAAAGTGAAGAGAAAATAAATAAATAAATAAAAGCAATGAACACACACACCAAAAAAAAAAAAAAAAAAAAAGAAAGAAAGAAAGATTATACACCATGACCAAGTGGTATTTATCCTGGGGTTGCAAGGATGGTACAATATCTGCTAATCAGAAAATGTGATACATGACATAAACAAATTGAGACATAAAAATCACATAGTCATATCAATTGATGCAGAAAAAGCATTTGACAAAATCCAACACCCTTTCTTGATATAAACCCTCAGCAAAGTGGGAATAGAGGGATCATACCTGAACATAATAAAAGCCTTATATGACAAACTTACAGCCAACATCATACTCAATGGGCAATAAATAAAACCATTTCACCTAGGAACAGGAATGAGACAGGGATGCTCAGATTCACCACTCCTTTTTGACACTGTACTGGAAGTGCTAGCCATAGCAATTAGACAAGAAGAGGAAATAAAAGTATCCAGATTGGAAAAGAAGAAGTAAAACTGTCATTGTTTGTGGATGAAGTGATACTGTACATAGAAAACCCTAAAGACTCCATAAAAAATTATTATAATTAATAAATTAATTTGGCAATGTTCCAAGATACAAAATTAACACCCAGAAATCTATGATATTTTTATACACCAATAGCGAACTTACAGAAGAAGAGATTTTAAAAAACAATCTCATTTACCATCGCACCAAAACAATTAAGATACCTAGGAATAAACGTAACTAAGGAGGTTAAAGACCTGCACTTACTCGGAAAACAACAGTACACTGGAAAAAGAGATCGCAGAAGACATAAACAGATGGGGAGTAACATACCGTATTCGTGGATTGGTAGAATCAACATCATTTAAATGTCCATACTACCCAAAGCAATCTATAGATTCAATGCACTCCCCATTAAAATACCAAAGACATATTTCACAGACGTAGAATGAACTCTCCAAAAATTTATCTGGAATAAAAAAAGACCCCAAATAGCTGCAGCAATCCTGAGAAAGAAAAATAAAGTAGTTGGGATCTCAATGCCAGATATCAAGCTGTATTACAATGCCACTGTTCTCAAAACTGCCTGGTACTGGCATAAGAACAGACATATAGACCAAGGGAATAGAATAGAGAACCCAGGAATAGACCCAAACCACTATGCTCAATAAATATTTGACAAAGGAGGCAAGAACATACAATGGAGTCAAGACTGTCTCTTCAATAAATAGTGTTGGGAAAATTGGACAGATATATGCAAAAAATGAAACTAGACCGCCAAATTCCACCATACACAAAAATAAATTCAAAATGGATAATGGACTTTAACATAAGATGGGAAACCATAAAAATGTTAGAGGAATGCACAGGCATCAAAATCTCAGACATATGCCGAACCAATATCTTCACTAATACAGCTCCTGGAGCAATGGAAACTAAAGAAAATTAAATGGGACTACATCAAAATGAAAAGCTTCTGTACAGCAAAATTCACCATCAGCAAAATGAGTATAAAGCCAACTGCATGGGAGAACATACAGTATTTGCCAATGTTATCACTGATAAGGGTTTAATCTCCAACATTTACAGGGAACGCATACAATTTAACAATAGAAAGATAAACAACCCAATAAAAACATTGACAACAGACATAAATAGATACTTTCTGTAGGAGGATTTAAGGAAGGCCAAGAGACATTTGAAAACGTGCTCAAAATCACTAATCATCCGAGTGATGCAAATCAAAACGACAAAGAGGTACCATCTCACACCTGTCAGAATGGCTACCATCAACAAATCAACAAACCACAAGTTCTGGCGAGGATGTGGAGAAAAAGGCTCCCTCGTGCACTGCTGGTGTGAATGCAGACTGGTGCAGCCACTGTGGAGAACAGTATGGAGTTTCCTCAAAAAATTAAAAATGGAACTCCCATTTGACCCAGTGATCCCACTTCTATGAATATACCCCAAGAAAGTAGAAACACCAATCAGAAAGGATATATGTACCCCTATTTTCATAGCAGCACAATTTACCATAGCTAAGATTTGGAAACAGCCTAAGAGCCCTTCAGCAGATGAGTGGATTAGAATACTGTGGTACATCTACACAATGGAATACTATGCTGTGGTAAAAAAAAGAAGGAATTCTTACCATTTGCAACAACATGGATGGAAATGGAGAGCATTATGCTAAGTGAAATAAGCCAGTGAGAGTAAGATAAATATTACATGACCTCACTCATTTGTGGAATATAACAAACAACATAAACTGATGAATAAAAAGAGATCCAGAGGCAGAGAAGCATCAATCAGACCATTAAACCTCAGAGGGAAGGTAGGGGAAGGTGGGGGTAAGGGGGAGAGATCAACCAAAGGATTTGTATGCTTGTATATAAGCCTAACCAATGAACACAGACACCAGGGGTGTGAGAGCATGAGTGGGGGAAATTGGGGGGTAATGAGGGGATAAGGACACATATGTAATACCTTAATCAATAAAGAAATATAAAACTAAAAAAAAAAGAAATGTTTAAAGATTTTTGTAATGAGAAGAATTATAGAGAAAAAAACCTAGACAATAAATAAGTACATATGAAATAAAACTTAATTGTAAATGGATTAAATGCTCTAATCAAAAGACATAGGGTAGCTCAATTAATAAGAAAATATAACCAAAACATATGCTGTCTAAAATCAAACCAAACATGATTTAATTTTTTCAAATCTATACTATACCCATTTCTTTAGCTCTAAAACTTTTGTTAAGAAGAACCTTAGAAAATGTATTAGCCATTAAGATAGGCTGGGTATGGAAAGCATAAGGAAACTTTTAGAGGATGTACAACACATTTGACTAATTCCTTACTGCATGTAAAACATGCTGTTGAACAATGGTAAAGAGTCTCAACTTACATCCTTGAAGCTTAATATGAATATTAGAAATATTCACAGGAGAAAAAGAGCTATATATATAATAGTGACAACAAATACTAGAAACATCAGTGGAGGGAGAGATTGCTTTGTACTAAGAAATAGGTACCTAGATTTAAATAAGTAATTAAAAAGTATTTATTACATATTGATTATTTGAGGACTAGGAAGAATGTTCTAAGTTGGAAAGAAATGAGGGACATTTTTTACTGTGTAAAATAATCAGTTATTTTAGAAAAATTTATATTAATTTTATTGTACCTCTATTCATATGAAGATTTATAAAATACCCTTTATCTGTAAATTCAAATACATTTGAGCAAGTAGGTTTAAACAAGATATTGGAGGGTCTTAAATACCAAATCAAGGCATTTTAGCAAAGAGGAATCTTTGAGCAGAGGCTTAAAATAGTAAAAGAAGTGTTAAGAAAAGCAATTTGAATGTAGTTTTCAGAAGTAATTAGATGAAGTTAAGATGAGACAGAGAAACCACTTAGGCTACTGTAATGAACTAAAAATGAGGCCAATATGACCTCAAATAAAGTAACAGCAGTAGGGATTATAGGAAAGAACAAGTATAAAAAATGGAAAAATTCATTGATATGAAAGATAAATTCTTGCTATTTCCAGAGCTTCTAAGATAAAGGCTCTGTGCCAGCTGTAGGCTCTATTAAATATTCTTTATTAGAGGCCCGATGCACAGATTCATGCACATTGAAAGGAAATTAATTAGAAGGTGGCCAGTGGGGCAGGACTGGGCCAAACGGGCCAGACATGCCCTGGAGCCAACCTCCCATGGTCCCTTCCGGGTGTCTGCAGAGTGAGCAAGATCCCTCTGGCACCACGGTCTGCAAACTGCAGCTTGCGAGCCACATGCGGCTCTTTGGGCCCTTGAGTGTGGCTCTTCCACAAAATACCATGGCCTGGGCGAGTCTATTTTGAAGAAGTGGCGTTAGAAGTTTAAGTTTAAAAAATTTGGCTCTCAAAAGAAATTTCAATCGTTGTACTGTTGATGTTTGGCTCTGTTGACTAATGAGTTTGCCCATCACTGCTCTGGCAGGTGGGGTCCCTCGGCCTAGCCTGCAGGGATCTGGCCAAAACCAACTCTCCCGGCATCCCCTGAGAGGACCTGGAATATGAGAGGGCACTCTGCAAAGTTGGTATTGGTCAGGGTGTGGAACGTAAATGCAAATGTGCAGTAAACCCAATTCAAGGCCGACAGTGTCCCAGCAACAACATAATCCATGGCCGAAGGTAGAATGATGCGGTCCTGTGAGGATTAGGGCTCCCTCCTCTCTGGTTTTTGATTGTGTCACCCAAGAACCACCACTGCCAAGTCTCTGCAGCTCGTCAGCTCCTGCATTGAACATCTGTCCCCTGGTGGTCAGTGCACATCATAGCAACTGGTGAGACTGGTGGAGGGACACTTAGCATAATAGATTTTTATATATATAGATGTATAAAATATAGCAGGAAGTAGGAGACATTTTTAAGGTCTCCCAACCCCTAATATTAAGAACACAGATCTCTGGCTGGTGTGGCTCAGTTGATTAAGCATTGTCCCATGAACCAAGAGGTCATGGTTCAATTCCTGGTAAGGGTACATACCTGGATTGTAGGCTCAATCCCTAGTAGGGAGTGTGCAGGACACAGCTTATTGATGTTTATCTCATCAATGTTTCTCTCTCTCTCCCTCTACCTTCTTCTCTCACTCTCTCTAAAATCAATAAAAACATTTTTTTAAAAAGAACATGGAGGTCCTCAGGTGAAATGGTCTTAAGTGTAAATGAATTTTTACAACTATTTGGCCACCCAAAGCATTTGCACTGCTGTTCTTTCAAAAACTCTAGAGCTTATAGAGGTAATGTAAAAGGGACTTAACTACAGCTTCACAATCTGTACTGTTGCCTTTTTTTCTAAGTTCTTTGTGGTATGTGTATTAGAGAGAATGCTATACAACTATATTTTGAAAAACAAGTCCCAGGTTTGTCAAAATATCAGCAATGTGTTTTCACTTAAGTTCATTTTGCACTCATCAATTACATAATTTGACAGTTTACGGTTAATATTTAGTGTTAGTAAATATTATAAAACTACTTTGAACACTTTTATTGGCTTTCTCAGACTGCTGAAGAATCCTTGGTGTACACTAGACCAAATGCTGGGGTGTTATCCACATCTAGAACGGTTCAGGAATCTGGAGAAGGGGCTGTGAGTAAATTAAATAAACTAGACATGATGTATAAATTTGGAAGGCATTTTTTGGGGGGATCCAGGGAAGTCTTAGCTTTAGTAGCTAAGTTTTCCATATCTCTGGACCCCTCGCTTTTTATTAACACATTTTTCCCTATAACAAGCAGATATACATATCGAAGGTAAAGTTTGGTAAACAGTAAGATTATCAGGTTGGGGAACTGCCCTCAGCTGTCTGGCAGCAGGCAATAATATATGCAGATCTTCAGGTTTGGGGAAATGCTTGCAGCTATTCCAGCCGCAGGTAATATGCAGATATTCAGCCCTGCTGAAGCCTCAAGGTTCATGAACCTTTTAATGATCTTGCATTTATGACCTGCTGGAATTAGCCTGTAGCAACTAGAGAGTAAACCACCTCTAATTCTTCAAAAAATTCAATTGAAACTGTTGGCAAAACATTTTTTTATTGTCTAAAGTTTTACATATGTCTCCTCCCCCAACTGACCCCTCCAGCCACTCCCCCGCCATGAGGGCAAGCCCCCACAGATCCAGTGTTTACATCCATTGGTTATGCTAATATGCATGCATAGAAGTCTTTTGGGCAAAACATTTTTAAAAAGTGTTTTTGTAGAGGTATTTACTTGGCTAGTGAATACTTGAATTCAATTTTAACTTTTTTCCATTACTTTCGAGTACATGAAAAAGATTTTTGGTAACATTCCCTGTGCTGTTGCAGTTACCCAGAACCAATGCAGCTGATTTTGACAGTTCAAATTACAGCCAGACTACAGGAACATCATCTAAGTCTAGAGCATCATTATCTTATCCTAAAAAGTTTAGGATTACAATTCACACTGCGATTTACCTAGCTTCTTGTCTTCCTTTATGTCTGTTGGAGTCAGTAAATGTTGGAGTCTTTCCATGAAAAATGTGTTGTTTAATTACAATTTCAGTTATCTATTTTGGTATAGCAAAACTTAGTGGCTTAAAACAACCAATTTTGCCCTAACCAGTTTGGCTCAGTGGATAGAGTGTCAGCCTGCAGACTGAAAGGTCCAAGGTTTGATTCCAGTCAAGGGCATGTATCTGGATTGGGGCACATCCCCAGTAGGAGGTGTGCAGGAGGCAGCTTATTGATGTTTCTCTCTTATTGATGTTTCTAACTATCTATCCCTCTCCCTTCCTCTATGTAAAAAAATCAATAAAATACATTTTTTTAAAAAATTTGTGATTTCATGTGATTCTATGGGTTGAAAGAGCATTCTTCTGCTTCATGAGCTATTATTACCTAGGGTGCTGGCGTGGTTGGGCATTCCAAAATGGCCAGAGTCACATGTCAGCCAGAGTCCTTGGTTCTCCTCCAAGTGGGTCTTTCCATGTAGTTACAAGGCTTTTTCACAGCATGTTACATGATTTTCAAAGAGTGTTACAAGAGGCAATGGTAGAAACTGCAAGGCTCTTAAGGTATACCTTATAATTTCAACACAGCCATATTAGAGGCATTTCTGTTGCTCAAAACAGGCTAAAGGACCATCCCAGATTCAAAGAGAGAGGAAACTGACACCACTTCTTGATGGGAAAGTGGCAAGATCACGTTGCAAACAAACAAAACAATATAGAAATGAGAGATATTATTGTAGGCATATTTGGGGGGAAATCTAAAACAAATCCATTTAAGGTTTATAAAATTCAATTTCTAAGTAATTAGGAATTAAAAAGTTTTGAGTGTTTATTACTTTTGTCTTGAACAAGTTTATATAATTGAATTTTATTAAAGGCCCCGTTTAGCAACTGGCTTGCAAAATTCCTGAAAATTTAATACTTTAATTTCAAACATTGGTGTGAGTGGAATATAGCCACTGTTTCTTACATATTTGCCAATTCTTGCTCATCAGTCTGATTAGCATATTTTCAATATATTGGATCAGAGTGATTTTCTGCAGAATGTCCACATCATGGGGAACTTTTGAACTGTATTAATACAAAGATGTTCAGAGAGAGATTCAGAAAATGGCGGCGGAATAGACATGTGTTCCGAGCCTTGTCCCAGAGCGGAAAAAAAGAGCAGCTGAGGGTTGCGTGGGGACTGTTTTTTGGCAAGTTAGGGAACAGCTAGACACCAGGAGAAGGTGGGGAACTGCTGGATGGGGTTCTCCTAACCGGGCATCCCCCACTGCTGCTGGGACCCCTCCCAGAGCTACAGGCTCAGATGCAGAGACCGCGCTATCTTGAAGGAGAGAGTGGATCTTATTGGAAGCCTGGAAATCTACAGCTGCAGCAGCCACCGAACAGCTGCGAGCCCCAGAACAGTGGTCCCCAATTGGGGCAAACATGTGGATTGAGAGGAGCTCTGCTCTCCACCACAGAAGGGTCATATTTCACCTTGGATAAGGAGAGAGAGAACTACATAACCAGACATCCAGAGAAGAGAGACCATGGGGAGACAAAGTAAGAGCCCACATATGAAAGAAAAGCAGGCATTACCAGAAAAGGAAGTAAACGAAATACAGGCAAGAAACCTATCAGAGAAAGAATTAAGAGAAATGGACATAAGGTGGCTGAAAAGAATGGAAGACAAATTCAACAATATGAGTAAGAACCAAGAGGAAATGAAGAAGAACTAAAAGGAAATGAAAAATGACATCGCTGCTGTAAAGAAGTCAATAGAAAGCATCAAGAGTAGACTAGAAGAAGCAGAGGACCACATCAGTGAGCTAGAAGACAAGATAGGAAAAAATACCCAAGTATAGCAGCTTCCAGAAAAAATAAAAATGAAAATCAGGAGGAGAGCCTAAGGGAACTTTGGGACAACACGAAACAAAACAATATCCGAATAATAGGGGTTACAGAAGGTGAGGAAACTGAGCAAGGAATAGAAAACTTGTTTGAAGAAATAATGACAGAAGACTTTCATGATATAGGGAAGAAAAAACCCCACACAAATTCAAGAAGCTCACAGAGTCCCAAGCAAAAGGAACCCCAAAAGACCGACGCCAAGGCACATTATAATTAAATTGGCAAACACCAACAACAAAGTAAGAATTTTAAAAGTGGCCAGAGAGATACAGAAAGTTACCTACAAAGAAACCCCCATCAGACTAGCAAATGATTTCGCAACAGAAACTCATCAGGACAGAAGGTAATGGAATGAAATATACAAAGTCATGCAAAGGAAGGGTCTGAATCAAAGAACACTGTAACCAGCGAGGCTATCAATCGAAATTGAAGGTGAAATCAGGAGCTTCACAGACAAAAAAGGACTAAGGGAATTTATTACCACCAAACCAGCAATGCAAGAAATGCTAAAGGGTCTGCTGTAAAAAAAAAAAAAAAAAAAAAAAAAATAGGAAGTGAAGAAGGAACACAGGGGTAAAGAATAAAAATGGCGACAAATAAATAGCGATCAATAATAACTTTAGATGTAAATGGATTAAATTCCCCAATCAAAAGATGTAGGCTAACAGATTGGATAAGAAAACAAGACACATATATCTTCTGTATACAAGAAACCCACCTCAGAAAAAAGACGCACACAGACTGAAGGTGAAGGGATGGAAAAAGGTTTCCCAGGCTAATGGAAATGAAAAAGTTAGGGTAGCAATTCTTATATCTGATAACTTAGATCTCAAAGTGAAGGACAAAACAAGAGATAAGGAAGGCCACTTCTAATACTAAAGGGAGCAATCCAACAAAAAGAAATAACTCTGGTAAACATATACGTACCCAATACAGGAGCACCAAAATACATAAAAAATCTCCAGGAGCATATCAAGGGAGAGATTGACAATACAATCATAGTAGGAGACTTTAATACCCCACTATCACCATTGGACAAATCCTCTAAACAAAAAATCAGCAAAGAAACATCAATCCTAAATGACTAACTAGACCAGATGGAATTAATTGACATCTTCAGAACATTTCACCCCAAAGCCATGGAATATACATTCTTTTCAAGTACACATGGATCATTTTCAAAGATAGACCATATGTTGGGACATATACAAGGTCTCTTCAAATTCAAAAGATAGAAATCATATCAACCATCTTCTCCAATCACAGTGGCATAAAACTGGAAATCAACTGCAATAAAAACAATCCAAAGAAATCAAACACATGGAGACTAAACAGAATGTTATTAAACAATGACTGGGTTTCCAGAGAGATCAAAGAAGATATAAAAACATCATGGCAACAAATGACAATGAAAACAAAACAATTCAAAATCTATGGGACACAGCAAAAGCAGTCTTGAGAGGGAAGTTCATAGCTCTACAAGCCTACTGCAAAAAACAAGAAACAATGGTAATAAATTACCTAACCCTACAACTTAAAGAGTTGGAAAGAGAGCAACAAGAAAAGCCCATTGTAAACAGAAGGAAGGGAATAATAAAGATCAGAGCAGAGATAAACGACATTGAGACCAAAGAAACAATACAAAAGATAAACAAAACCAAGAGCTGGTTTTTTGAAAGGATAAACAAGATTGATGAACCTATAGCCAGGCTCACCAAGAAGCAAAGAGAGAGGACCCAAATAAAAAAAAAACAGAAACAAAAGAGGTGAAATAACAACAGACCCGACAGAAATACAAAGAATTGTTAAAAAATACTATGAAAATCTCTATTCAAAGAAATTGGACAACCTGGAGGAAATGGACATATTCCTAGAAAAATATAACCTTCCATAACTCAATCAGGAAGAATCTAAACAGTTTAATAGGTCAATAACTATGGGAGAAATTGAAGCAGTCATCAAAAAGCTTCAAGCAAACAAAAGCCCGGGGCCAGAGACCTATACACGGAAAACTACAGGACACTGAAAAAAGTGATAGAGGATGACATAGACAGATGGAAGAACATACCATGTTCATGGATTTGTAGCATCAAGATCATTAAAATGTCCATACTACCCAAAGCAATCTACAGATTCAATACACTCCCCATTAAAATACCAACAGCATATTACACAGACCTAGAAAGAATTCTCCAAAAATTCATCTGGAATAAAAAAAGACCCCGAATAGCCACAGCAGTCATGAGAAAGAAGAATACAGTAGGTAGGATCTCAATACCAGATTTCAAGCTGTATTACAAAGCCAGTGTTCTCAAAATACCCTGGTAATGGCACAAAAGCAGACATATAGATCAATGTAATAGTACAGAGAATCCAGATCTCGACCCAAACCACTATGCTCAATTAATATTTGACAAAGGAGGCATGAACATACAATGGAGTCAAGAAAGTCTTTTCAATAAATGGTGTTGGGAAAATTGGACAGATACATGCAAAAAAAATGGAACTAGATCACCAACTTACACCATACACAAAAATCAACTCAAAATGGATACAGAACTTAAACATAAGACGGGAAACCATAAAAATACTAGAGGAATCTACAGGCAAAAAAATCTCAGAAATATGCCAAAAGAACCTCTTCACTGACACTGCTCCTAGGGCAATGGAAGCTAAAGAGAAAATAAACAAATGGGACTACATCAAAATAAAAAGCTTTTTCACAGCAAAAGAAACCATCAACAAAACAACAAGAAACCCCACTCTATGGGAGAACATATTTGCAAATGTTATCACTGATAAGAGTTTAATCTCCAACATGTACAGGCAGCTTATACAACTTAATAAAAGGAAAATAAATGATCCAATAAAAAAATGGGCAACGAACCTAAATAGAATCTTTTCGAAAGAAGACAGAAGGAAGGCCAAGAGGCACATGAAAACATGCTCATAGTCACTAATTATCTGAGAGATGCAAATCAAAATGACAATGCGGTACCATCTCACACCTGTCATAATGGCTATCATCAACAAATCAACAAACGACAAGTGTTGGCGAGGATGCGGAGAAAAAGGAACCCTCCTGCACTGCTGGTGGAAATGCAGACTGGTGCAGCCACTGTGGAGAACAGTATGGAGTTTCCTCAAAACACTGAAAATGGAACTCCCATTCGACCCAGTAATCCCACTCCTAGGAATATATCCTAAGAAACTGGAAACAACAATAAGAAAGGATATATGCACCCCTATGTTCATAGCAGCACAATTTACCACAGCTAAGATTTGGAAACAGCCAATGTGCCCGGCAGCAGATAACTGGATCAGAAAACTATGGTACATCTACACAATGGAATACTATGCTGCCATAAAAAAAGAAGGAATCCTTACCATTTGCAGCAACCTGGATGGAATTGGAGAACATTATGCTAAGTGAAATAAGCCAGTCAATGAAAGAAAAATACCACATGATCTCACTCATTTGTGGATAATAAAGAACATTATAATCTGACTAGTAGCCCGGTGCACAAAATTCATGCACATTGAAAGGTAATTAATTAGATGAAATAGTTTAATATTGCTATTTGCCCTTTCTCTATAATAAAAGTGTGAGACATAAAAGGAAATGTGTACAATGTATATGAAAATAATACATAATTTTATTAATAACTAAGCAATAACAAAATTATATAACAACAATAACAATCTCATAGTATAAAAACAACATTGATGCAAATAATGACTGATAAAATGATTAAACTTATTCTAATATCTCCCTGTATACCACATTAAGAGTAAAAACATTTTCAGAGTGCTTGACTAATTTCCCTTGAGATAAAGTATTTACAACTTTAACTTTAACGTAACATGCTCTTTGAACTCAAGAGAAAGCAACAGCTGTAACTGGTTTGGCTCAGTGGATAGAGCGTTGCCGTGTGGACTGAAAGGTCCCAGGTTTGATTCCGGTCAAGGGCATGTACCTTGGTTGCGGGCACATCCCCCATAGGTGATGTGCAGGAGGCAGTTGATCGATGTTTCTCTCTCATCGATGTTTCTAACTCTCTATCCCTCTCCCTTCTTCTCTGTAAAAAAATCAATAAAATATTTTTTAAAAATACTTTAAAAAAAAGAGAGAGAGAGAGAGAGAAAGCAACATATAACTGGCCATGTCCAAAAATGGGTTCAGGTAGGAATATTCCTACTCTGTCTAGTGTTTGTCCTTGTGATTTAGTAATGGTCATCACAAATGTTGGCATAACGGGAAACTATCTTTGAATTAATTTAAATGGTTGGCCATTGTCAAATGGGGACAAATCAATTCTTGGAATCAGAACAATCTCTCCCTCTGCAGATCCTGTTAATATTTCAGCTTTGATAATGTTAGGTCGCAATCTTTTGATAATAAATCTGGTACCATTACAAAGACCCCATTTACTATTAAGATTTCTCAATAGCATGATGATTGCACTCACTTTCGATTTTAATTTATGATACGGCATTCCAGAAGGAGTAATACTATTAAGAAATTCAATAGGAAAATTTTCCTTTTCAGCATTATCTGTTGAGTCAATGGAATCATCACTCAAATAGGTGTGAAAATCTCCATCGAGTATATCCAAAATTTCTTCATTTAATTTTTGAACGTGCTCATTTTTTGGAGAAAAAATTGCATGTTTAGATATATTTTTAATATTATCTATATATATACTATTTCCAATGGTGGTTTTAATAATAGATCCATTAAAAATCATTTCATGGGGAATTTCAATAATATCCATTCCTAAATGAAAACTGCTATCAAGTTTTCCATCTCCAAGTTTTACTAACCATTCACTATAAGCAGAATCCTCTGATCTCATATTTGTTTTAAGAGACAACTGTCTGAAACATCCCTAAACACTACAGTACTTTAAACTCATTTGTACTATGGCCAACCGTATAGCATGGTGACACAATTATCCCCTCTGAAAAGAACTTTCCCACCAAATGCAACATTCAAATTAGCACCAGCAAGAGCTTTATATGTATGGCACGTGTGCGAGTCAAAGTTTATTTTTAAATTTCCAGTGTGCGTCATATGTACCGGTTGGTCGGACGGATGGACAAATGCCGGTCACTTAGCCTTTTATCTATACAGATTATGAGTCATGATTTTACCTTTTTAAAAAATTATCCTTTAATACCTCCAAAGCACAATGAGTAAGAATCTGAAGGTTTATGTGGCTTCTATTTGGTTTCTAGGACAAAGTTCTTTCCTTTACCCACCACTCACTTCTCTCCTTTTACTCTTGAATGTTAATTCCAACATAATTTTTGTAACACCTCTTGAAAAGGATCCCACCAAGTTTTTGATAGTCCACATGATAAAACTTACAGAAAATTACAGCTTGAGACTTTTATTCTCTCACTAACTTCTTCATATAACTGTAATTCCTCAGTCTCTATAGAATGAAAAAGGAAAATAAAAGTGCCTTCTCTCATTCCAAGGCCTTTCTCAGTCAGGCAACCACAAAAAGAGTGAGCCTACAATTCATGCCATGTAATCTCTATCAGGCATAATTCAAATCAAATCCCATCAGGCAAAGTCTGGGATAATTAAAATGTATAGGAGAACAGTGGTGACCTGGGGGAGAACTTATGAAACCTTGTGTCCTGCTTTTGCTGAATATTCTTTTTGTTATGCTAGACTCGAAGCCCCTATCCAGGACCTGGCGGCTGACTCGAAGCCCCTATCTGGGATCTGGTCAGCTGGCTGCCAGCGCTAACCGCCTGCCCCAGTCCACCATCATTGCTTGGATCCCACCCTCCCCCCGCCATCTTTGCTGGTTTAATGTGTATATTTGCTCCTGATTGGCTGGTGGGCGTGGCTGGTGGGCGTGGCTTATGGGTGTAGTGAAGGTACGATCAATTTGCATATTACTGTTTTATTAGGTAGGATGAACAAAAAGATAGATACAGAGGCAGTAAAGCATCAAACAGAATGTCAAATTACAGCAGGAAGTTTAGGGAGAGGTGGAGGAGATAAGAGATCAACCGAAGGACTTGAATGCATGCATATAAAAATAACCAATGGATGCAAATCATTGGGGGGTGAGGGCATGTATGGGAGTGGGGTGGGGTGGGCAATGGTAAGATATGTATACATGTAATACCTTAATAAAAGAAAAACTATAAATAACAGAAAAACAAATACAAAGATGTTCAGATGGCTCACGTTTTTTTAGAGGACATTATGAGAAGGTCAAAAGAGTTAACATAGCCCCAGGGCAAGATTATAAATGTACTGTATACTCTAATTAGTTCCAAGTGAATGCAGAATATTATTTATTTTTCTTACCAACAGGAATGAAAAAGAACACTTTCACTACATTAGTAGCTACATACCATGTACCCAAGTGCAAGTTTATCTGCTCTAACAAAGACCTTTGTGGCATCATAGCAGCAATTGGGACTACTAATAGTCAAGTGGGAATCTATCATTACTCTCTACAATTTGTCTGAATTTTGTAGGGCAGAAGTGGTGAAATAAATTGGCATATGATAGGGACTACTACTCTTGTCCTTATATCCTTTAGGTTTCTAAAGCTAACACTAATCTGTGTCAGTCTCACTGGTATGAAACTCAAATCCCACAGTCCAAGCAATGAAGGGAAATGGGCCAATTCTAAAATTCTAAACTGAAGGGTATGCCAGAAGTAAAGGTATTTAAGTGCATTGAGCCATATGTGTTATCAAATTCTTTTTGAGTTAGAGTCCTGGTCTTTAGTAGACTTCCCTATATTGAGAATTCAGCCTTCTATTAAAAACTCTTAATCTTGTAACTAAATTCTGGACCTGAATTCTCAATGGTTTGTGCCCTCCAGATGCAGGAGATAAAATGCTCTTTATAGGCTGCCAATTATGTATTCTGGTTTTCACTCCTTGCTTTTATTTTTTTATAAATTACTAGTAATCTTCCCTTATTTATTACAACAATTTTTAAAAATTAAATTTATTGGTGATAACACTGGTTAATAACATAGCATGCATTTCAGGTATACAATTTTATAATACATCATATCTGTATATTGCATTGTGTGTTTACCACCAGAAGTCTAGTCTCCTTTTATCACCATATATTTTACCCTTTTTATACATTTCATCCTCCTCCCACCGACCTTCCCTCTGGTAACCACCACATTGTTGCTGTGCCTATAGGTTTGTTTCTTTGTTTTGTTTGTTTGATGCTTAAATGTACAATTCAGTGGCATTACGCACATTCACATTATCTTATAACCATCATCACTATTCTTTTTCAAAACATTTGCAGTAGGTTGAAACTGAAACTCTGTATGCATTACATAATAACTTTTATTCCCCTCCCCTTCCTCCCTTTTAAACACTATTTTACCTTCTATCTTTCCGAATGTGACCATTCTAGTTCATGAGTGGAATAATACAATATTTGTCCTTTTATATATGGTTTATTTTACTTATCATAATGTTTTCAAGGTCCACCCATTTTTAAAGGTTAAATAATATCCTAATGTATGTATATATCACATTTTCTTTATTTACCTAGAAATTTGGATTATCATCTGTGCCTATTGTGAATAATGATGCTATGAACACTGGAGTGCAAATATCACTGTGAGCCCTTGCTATCAATATTTGTGTGTGTGTACCTAGAAGTGAAATTGCTGGATCATATGGGAATTCTATGTTTAAATTTTGAGCAACCACCATACTGTTTTCCATAGCAGCTGCACCATTTATATGCCCACCAGCAATGCCCAAATGCTTGAATTTCTCCACTTCCTCACCAATAATTATTTTATGCTTTTATTTTATTTATAATAGCCATTCTGATAGGTATGAAATCATATACATTTTGGTTTTGATTTATAATTTCTTAATGATTAGTGTTATGGACTAATATTGAGGTCCTAATCTCAACTGTGTACATGTGACTGTATATGGAGATGGGGTCATTATTGAAGTAATTAAGGTTAAATGTTGTTATAACCATAGGGCCCTAAACCAGTAAGTCTGGTGTCCTTATAAAAAGAGGAAGAGATACCAGAGTTCTCTCTCTACCATGTGAGGACACAATGAGATGCCTGTGATCTCCAAGTCAGGAGGATAGTTCTCATCTGAAATCAAATTAGCTGTTACCTTTATCTTAGACTTTCTGGCTTCCAGAACTGTATGAAATAAATTTCTGTTAAGGTACTTAGTATATGGCGTTTCTTTATGTCAGTCTAAGCTAACTAATAAAACTAGTGATGTCAAGCATCATTTCAAGTGCTTTTTTGGCCATTATTATATCATCTTTGTGGAAATATATATTCTAGTACTTGACCCATTTTTTATTTATTTATTCAATTACAGTTTACATTCAATATTATTTTATATTAGTTTCGGGTGTATAGAATAGCCAATCCTATCTAATAAAAGAGTAATATGCAAATTGACCATACCTCCACTACACCCACAAGCCACGCCCACCAGCCAATCAGGAATGAATATGCAAATAAACCCAACCAAGATGGCTCAGGCCACGGAGAGCAGGAGGGAGGCTTGGGTTTCCCAGGCGACAGAGGAAGCCAAGGTTCCCACACACCTTGGCCAGCCCAGGCCTCCGCTTAAGGCTACAAAGTTTCAATTATAGAAGGTAAATAAACCCCAACAGAAATGGCTGCAGCTACGGAGCGAGCAGAAGGCTTGGCTCTGCTCCAGGCTACAAAGTTTCAATTGTAGAAGATAAATAAACCCCAGATACCAGGGCCTCCGCTTGGGTCGCTGGGGGGCATGGCCAGCATGCAAACCACCACAGGCCCCTCGCCCAGGCCTCCCCATGCCCCAAGGGAACCCCCACCCTGATCCGGGACACCCTTCAGGGCAAACCAGCTGGCCCCCACCCATGCACCAGGCCTCTATCCTATCTAATAAAACAGTAATATGCAGATTGACCATCACTCCCACACACAAGATGACTGCCACCATGTGGTCAAAGATCCTGTCCCCATGTGGACACAAGATGGCCACCACAAGATGGCCAGCAGGGGAGGGCAGTTGGGAGGGACCATACCTGCAAGGGAGTGCAGTTGGGGGTGATCAAGCCTGCAGGGGAGGGAAGTTAGGGGTGACCAGGCTGGCTGAGGAGGGAAGTTGGGGCCAAACAGGCTGGCAGGGTAGCAGTTAGGCATCAATCAGGCTGGCAGGCAGAAGTGGTCAGGGGGTGATCAGGCTGGCAGGCAGGCGAGCAGTTGGGAGCCAGCAGTCCTGGATTGTGAGAGGGATGTCCGACTGCCCGTTTAGGTCTGATCCTCCTGGGATTGGGCCTAAACGGGCAGTCGGACATCCCTCGAGGGGTCCCAGATTGGAGAGGGTGCAGGCTGGGCTTAGGGACACACACCCCCCCGTGCACGAATTTCATGCACCAGGCCTCTAGTAATATTATAATAACTATGTATGATGCCAGATGGATACTGGAAATATTAGGGGGAACACTTTGTAAAGTATATGATTGTCTTAGCTCGTTTTTAATTAGATTGTTTGTTTTATTGTTGAGTTGAAGTATTTTTTTTATATATCCTGGAAATTAATCCTCTAATAAGATACATACTTTTCAAATATTTCTACCATTTTGTGGGTTGCCTTTTCATACTCATGATAGTATTTTTTGATGCACAAAAGTTTTTAATTTTGATGAGGCCTAATTTTCTCCTTCTCTCCTCCTTCCTATTCTTTTGGTGTTATATTCTAAGAAATCATTGCTAAATCCAATGTCATGAAGTTTTTCCCCACACCTTTGTTTTTCTTCTAAAATTTTAATAGTTTTAGCTCTTACATTTAGGTCTTTGGTCTATTTTAAACTAATTTCTGTACATGGTGTATGGTAAGGTTCCAAATTAATTTTGCATCTGGATATTTATTTTCCCCAGAGCTTTTTATTACAAATACCTTCAGTTCTCCATTGACTGGTCTTGGCACACTTGTTGGAGGATCATTTGACTATATCTGTAAGGATTTATTTCTGGGTTTCTATGCTATTTCATTGGTATATATGTGCGCCTTTATGCCAATATCACACATTTCATTGCCTCAGGTTGTAGTAACTTTTGATATCAGGATGTGTGAGTCCTACAGTTTCTCTTTATTTTCAAGATTGTTTTAGCTATTTAGAATCCTTGAGATTCTATATGAATCTTAGGATGTATGTTACTCATCCAATATTGGTATTTTAATACAAAATTGTTAAATTTGTAGAACATTTTGAATAGTATTGAGAGCTCAACAATATTAACTCTTACTGTTCAACATGAGATGATGATCACAGAATATCAATTTGTTGATGCCTTCTTTAATTTCTTTCAGCAATGTTTTGTTATTTTCAGAATGTAAGTTATTCATCTCCTTGATTAAGCTTGTTTTAATGCTATTGTAGAATTGTTTCCTTAATTTCCTTTATCAAATTATTCATTGTTGGTTTACAGAAATGCAACTGATTTTTGCAGGTTGATTTTGTATCCTACAGCTTTAATGAATTTGTATATTATTTCTAACATTTTTGTGGAATATTTAGGGTTTTCTACATATAAGATAATGTCATGCTTGAATAGGGATAATCTTACATCTTCCTTTCCCGTGTGGATGCTTTTAACTTCTCTTTCTTACATAATTTACCTGGCTAGACTTTCCAATACCATTTTGAATAGTCTCTGAGTATATTCTACTTGGAGTTTGTTGAGCTTCTTGAAAATGTAGATTCATATCTTTTACTAAAATTTGGCAAGTTTTTTTGCCATTATTTATTCAAAGAATTTTTCTGCCCCCTTCTCTCTCTCTTCTCCTGGGAATCCCATGATGCATATATTGGTCTGTATGACTATGTTACATTAGTTCCCAAGAAAGACTCTGATTTTGTTTCTGCTTCTCAGACTCAATAATTTCAAATGATCTGTCTTCAAATTCACTTATCATTATTTTTGCCTGTTTAAATCTGAAGCTGAGCTCCTCTAGTGAATTTATTAATATATTTATTATATTTTTAGTTCCAAAATTTTTGTTTTGTTCTTTTTATAATTTCTATCTCTGTTTATATTATTTTCTACATGCATACTTTTTTCTGATTTACTTTAGCTTTTTGTGTGGTGTGTTTTTAGTTCTTTGAGCATATTGAAAATAATTATTTTAAAATCTTTGTCAATTAAGTCTGCCTGTGCTTCCTCAGGTGTGGTTTTAGCCAATTTATTATTATTATCTATAATAATAAAGGCATAATATGCTAATTAGACTGGACAGCTGAACGACCTTCCAGACGTCATTCCAGACGTCCTTCTGGATGACCTTCCAGATGAAGCCATGGTGGTGGGGCCGAGGCAGAGGTGCTTAGAGGTGATCTGGCAGGCAGGAAGATGGTTAGGGGCAATCAGGCAGGCAGGAAAGTGGTTAAGGGTGATCAGGCAGGCAGGCAGAGTGGTTAGGGGTGCTCAGGCAGGCATGGGGGGTGCAGTTAGAGTTGATCAGACCAGCAGGCAGAGGAGGTTAGGGGCAATCAGGCAAGCAAGCAGACAAGCGGTTAGAAGCCAGTGGTCCCGGATTGCGAGAGGGGTGTCTGACTGCTGGTTTAGGCCACAGGGATCAGGCCTAAACCAGCATTCAGACATCCCTTAAGGGCTCCTGGACTGCGAGAGGGTGCAGGCTGGGCTGAGGGACCACACACACACACACACACACACACACACACACACACCTGAGTGCACAAATTTCATGCACTGGGCCTCTAGTATAATATAATCACAGGTAGTAATTAGGGCCATGAAGACAAGTAAATCAGTAAAATTGTGCAGCTTCTTGTTTTTTATTGATTTCAGAGAGAAAGGGAGAGGGAGAGAGAGAAACATCAATGATGAGAGAGAATCAGTAGTCGGCTGCCTCTTGCATGTCCACCACTAGGGATAGAGCTGCAACCTGGGCATCTGCCCTGACAGGAATCAAACCATGACCTCCTGGTTCATAGATTGATGCTCAACCATTGAGCCATGTTGCTTGGGCAAATTTTACAGTTTCTTAAAGGCCATAGTATGCTTTATAGGCCATTATAAAAATTTTGGAATTTGTTCTAATTCTACTGAGAATACCTTGGCTGAGTTTGAACAGAGGAATGGATTTCTTTTATTTATGTTTTAAGAGCAAAGATGGAAAACTTCATATTCTGCAAAGATGCAGCAGCCCAAATAATCCCTGGTTTTCCATATTTTAAGGAAACATTAGAAAATAACATAATAAACAAGTGTAGGAAGACTCTAAAAGATGGAATGAAGCTAGATAGTCTGTGCACCTTAGAACTTGAGGAAAGGTATGGTGTTGAGTTCCCAGGTTTCCTTATTGATAGATATATGTTCCAACAGCGCACTGAAAGTCTCCAACCCAGAAGGAGCAATGGGTTTAGACAAGGAAAGCTCTAAGAAACACTTGTCTCCACAGCAATACAACATGGAACAAGGTGGTATAATACCAAAAAAAAACAAAACTGTTTTTGTAAATACACACCCTATTCTATACAAATATTAAAGGAAAGATTGCAACAAAAACATCCTTAGGATTTCAGCACATCTGAGAAAGAAGTGGCTATATTAATATCAGAAAATTAGTCCTGAGATGAAAAGGAATTCCTAAAGATAAAGATGGTCATTACATAATAATACAGTGGTCAATCCACCAGAAACACAAAAACCCTTAACTATGTATGTACCAAAAACAGAGCCTGAAAATACATGAACCAAAACCAAATATAACAACAAAAGTAAAAATAGGTGAATTGGGCTACAATCATATGTAAAACTTCTGTGCATCAAAGGACACAATCTACAGAGTGAAAAATCAAATTTATAAAATGAGAAAAGTTATTTGCAAATTATATATCTGATAAGAGGTTAAATCCAGAATATATAAAAAATCTTACATTAAAGAACAAATAAGCCAATTAAAAAATTAGCAAAAAAATTCAGTAAATATTTATCCAAAGAAGATATACAAATGTACAAGTACATAAAAAATATTTAACATCACTGATCATTAGGACAATACAAATCAAAACCACAAAATGTGAAGGGATTAAGTACAAATTGGAAGTGACAAATTATCATGGAAATGTAAAGTACAGAATAGGAGATATAGGAGATGTAGGGAATATAGAATAGGGACATAGGGAGTAGGGATATAGTCAATAGCATTCTAATAACTATGTATGGTGCCAGGTGGGTACTGGAAATATTGGGTCAACACTTTGTAGAGTATATGATTGTCTAACAAATAAAATTAATACAAATGACTGAAATTAATACAAAATAATATTGAATGTGAACTGTAATTAGAAAATAAATTAAGAAAAAACCCACTACACATAGATAAGGTTGGCGACTATAAGAAAATCAGAAAGTAGTAAGTTTTGGTGAGGATGTAGAGAAATTGGAATCGTATACTGGTGGTAGGGATATAAAATAGAACAATTATATGAAAAATAGTCTAATGGTTCTCCAAAAAATTAAAAATTAAATTTCTATGTAACCCAGAAATTTCACTTCTGGGTATAAAGCAAAAATATTTTAAAGCAGGTACTCAAAGAGATATTTGTACATCCATGTTCATGACAGCATTATTTGCAATAGCCAAAATATAAAAGAAATGTAAGTGTCCATCAACAATGAATGAAGAAAATTGTACTATATACATACAATAGAATATTATACAACCTTAAAAAGGAAAGACATTCTGAAGCATTTTACAACATGGGTATAACCTAAAAACATTATGCAAAGTGAAATAAGTCTGCACAAAAGAACAATTGCTGTATGATTCCTCTTATATAAAGTAACTAGAATATCCAAATTCTTAGAAACAGAAAGTTGAATTGCTGTTACCAGGGCTTAGGTGGATGGAGTAATGAAGAGTTATTATATAAACAATATGGAGTTTTAGTTTGAAAATATTAAAAGGGTTCTGGAAATAGATAGTGGTAATGGCTTAAAATAATGTGCCTGTGTTTGATACCACTGAACTGTAAACTTAAAGATGTTTATACTGTTAAATTTTATGTAAAATATATTTTATTACAATAACATTTTTGTACAAATAAAACTCTAAGAGAAAATCTTTGAGTTCACAAGCTAGAAAAAGAATTTTTATTCTTTAAATCCAAAATGTGATCTATACAAAAGAAAAATTGATACATTGAACTTCATCAAAATTAAAAACATTATTTGTGAAAGAGCCTGTACAGGTGATAAAAACACAAGCTAAAGCCAGAGAAAATGTTTGTAAGTGACACTTTTGCAAAAGAAATATTACCTAAAATATAAATAAATCTTGAAATGCATCAGTAAAAATATAATTAGAAAATAGGCAAAAAACTTGACAGACATTATACTGTAGATATGGCAAATAGTGATGTGAAAAGATGATCAACATCATTACATACTAGGGGAATGCTATACAAAACCACAAGGAGCTATTACTATAAATGTATCAGAATGACTAAAATAAAACCAGGGTAACAACAAATTCCAATGAAAATGTGAAGATATAGATTCACTCCTATATATCCATGCTATGGAATACTGCTTAACAATAAAAAGACTGAGCTAACAATACACAAAACAACCTGTATGTATATCCAAAAATTATGCTGAGTGAAGAAAATCCAATCCAAAAGGTATATATTGTATGATTCCATGTGTTTAATATTCCCTAAATAAAAAAAAATTATGGAAATGCACAGAAGATTACTAGTTGCAGTGCATTGAGGAGGTGATAGATTATTGGATGTGAATATAAACAGGAAACAGAAGTTACCAATAAAAAATACTTCAATAAAAATGTACTCTGACTGTTACCTCGATATAGACTTTGGCAGACAAAAAGATATGCAATGAGACCAGTTCAGAGTTAATTGAAGGAGTGGCTTGTCCTATAGTCATATCTACAGAAGTTCCATAAGATTATTATATATTGGGTATATTTTAAAGGTAGAACTAATAGGATTTCTTAATAAACAGATATGAAGTGTGAGAAAAAGAGAGGAATCAAAGATGACTCTCAAGGCAATGGGATGCCATATTGAAATGGGGAGACCTAGAAAAAAGCAAGTTTTAGAAATAGTGGTAATCTGGAGTTTAATATTTCATGTATTCAGATAGAGATAGGTGTTGGAAATCTTACTGCAGATGATAAGTAAACATTTAGATATGAGTCTTTAATTCAAAATGGAGGTTTGAATTAGAAATATCAATTTTGAGATCTTCAGCATGGAATTGATATTACAGCTAGGAGACTAGATAAAGCCACTTGAGAATTTGGCAGGGGTGAATATATTTTTAATTAGTGTTTCGGGAGTCTTCAGATATATTTTCAGAAGTGGAATCACTGGGTCATAAGGCAGTTATATTTTTAATTTTTTGAGGTAACTCTATACTACTTTTCACAGTGGCTGCAACAATCTGCATTCCCACCAACAGTGCACAACACTTGTTTGTTGATTTATTGATGATAGCCATTCTGACAGGTATGAAGTGATATCTCACTGTGATTTCAGATTTTACTGCCTATGTTTTGTTCTAGGATTTTTATGGTTTCGAGTTTAACATTTAATTCTCCTGTGATCATTGCAGCATTATTTACAACTAGAGGCTTGGTGCATGAATTCGTGCATGGGTGGGGTCCCTTGGTGTGGCCTGTGGGGATCAGGCTGAAACTGGCAGTCCAATGCCAACTACCACTCCTACCTGCCGCCCCACTCATCCTGGCCCTGCTGCGCCTGCTGTGGGCTCATGCCCAGTCATGATATTGCACTGCCACAGCAGTATTCACCAGCCATGAGCCCTGCATCTGGCACCTGTCCCAAGTGGGGTCGGGGGGGGGATGCAATCAGCCCTCTGGGCAGACGGTGGGATGCCCTTGCTGGCCAGGGATCCAGATCTGTCCCTCTGAGGTTTGTGCTGGTTGTCGGGAGCCACCTGGTGGCCGCTTTTATAACATTTCTTCTTGTGGAGCATTTAGGGAGGGGAAGCAGCCATGGTGCCTGAGGAGGACTTCCAGGAGGCCGCTAGTCCATCAGTGCCTGGCCCGTTCTCTGGCGATTAGACCTGCAGGACTACTGAGGGAGTGAGTGGCTGCTGTTGGGCTTGTGGGCCACCAGGATGGGTCGGTCAGCTGAGCGGCACTCCCACTGTGGCAGTGCACTGACCACTAGGGGGAAGCTCCTGCATAGAGCATCCACCCCTGGTGGTTAGTGTGTGTCATAGTGACTGGTCTACTGGTCATTCAGTTGTTCAGTCGTTCAGTTGCTTAGGCTTTTTTATATATAGATAGCCCAGATTTGGAAGCAGTCCAAGTGTCCATCAGTAGATGAGTGGATAAAAAAATCTTTGGAACATTTACGCAATGGAATACTAATATATATATATATATATATATATATATATATATATATATATACATATATATATAGGCAGGGTGAAAACATCCAAAATGACCAAAGCCTCAACCGAACGCCAGGCTGTAAGCGCAGCAGGTGAACAGGCTGAAATGCTGACCTCTAGGAGAGAGAGAGAGGTGGGGCTGATCAGTAGCGGCAGTGGCCATGGAGCTGGAGCGAGCAGAAGGCTTGGGTTGCCCCTGGTGATGGAGGAAGTCAAGCTTCCCGCCTGCACTGGCCTCTGCTCAAGGCTACAAAGTTTCAATTATAGAAGATAAATAAATCCCAGATACCTGCTTCAAGCCGGCCCTGGCCTCCGATCAAACAGGTGCTGGAAAATAAAAAAAAAGAAAAGAAAAAAGGAGGGGCTGGGAGCCTGGATCTCCGGGGGGTGTGGCCAGCCTGAAAATAGCCCTCATCCCCTCACCCAGACTGGCCACATCCCCATGTTGTGAGGGTCCCCACTAGGGGCTTGACCAGACTGCAAACAGCCATCAGCTCCTCAGCCAGGCTGGCCAGGAACCCAGGTGGTGACCCCCACCATGAAGGGGGTGTGGCCAGCCTGCAAACAGTCATCAGCCCCTCACCCAGCTTGGCCAGGCACCCCAGCGGGGACTCCCACCCTAAAGGGGGTGTGGCCAGCCTGGAAACAGCCCTCAGCCCCTCACTCAAGCTGGCCATGCCCCCCCAGCGGGGACCCTCACCCCATGGAGGTGTGGCTGGCCTGAAAACCACCACAGGACCCTCACCCAGGCTGCTCCATGCCCCAAGGGAACCCCCACCCTGATCTGGGACACCCTTCAGGGCAAACCAGCTGGCCCCCACCCATGCACCAGGCATCTATCTATACTAATAAAAGGGTAATATGCTAATTAGACTGGGAGACCTTCCAGATGTTCTTCTGGACAAAGCCATGATGGTGGGGCCAAGGTAGAAACAGTTAGAGGCCAAGAGGGTAGGGCAGTTGTGGGTGATCAGGCCAGGATGGGATGGCAGTTGTGGGTGATCAGGTTGGTGGGGTGCAGGGCTGTTGGGGGTAAGCATACCAGTAGGGGGGCCAGTTGGGGGCAAGCAGGCCATCAGTGGAGGTCAGTTGGAGGTGATCAGGACAGCGGGGAGGGGCAGTTTGGAGTGAGCAGGCCAGCAGGGGGGCAGTTGGGGGCAAGCAGGCCAGTGGGGAGGAAAGGCGGGGGCGAGAAGGCCAGCAGGGGGGGGAAGTTGGGGGTGAGCAGGTCAGCAGGGGAGGCAGTTTCTGGTGAGAACACTGGCACTGGGGGCAGTTGGGGGTGATCACGCTGGCGGGGGTGCATTTGGGGGCGAGCAGGCCAGCAGGTAGAGTGGTTAGGGGCAATCAGGCAGGCAGGCAGGCAGGCAGGTAAGTGGTTAGGAGCCAGCAGTCCTGGATTGTGAGGGGATGTCTGACTGCCGGTTTAGGCTTGATCCCTGTAAACCGGCAGTAGAACATCCTTCGAGGGGTCCCAGATTGGAGAGGGTGCAGGCCAGGCTGAGGAACATCCCCCTGTGCATGAATTTCGTGCACTGGGCCTGTAGTTCTATATAATCTATCTATACTAAAAAAAAGGTAATATGCTAATTAGAATGGGTCGACAGGCCATCTTCCAGATGTCTGACTTCCTCTGGACAAAGCCATGGTGGTGGGGGCTGAGGCAGAGGCAATTAGGGGTGATCAGGCTGGCAGGGGTGGGCAGTTGAGGTCAAGATCAGGCCAGCAGGGTAGGGTAATTGGGGGCGAGATCAGGCTGGCAGAGGCAGTTAGGGGCGATCAGGCAGGGGACAAGGTAGGGGCGATAAGCCCAGCAGGCAGAGGGGTTAGAGGTGATCAGGCAGGCAGAGGGGTTAGGGGCAATCAGACAGGCAGGCAAGCAAATGATTAGGAGCAGTCAGACATCCCCCTAAGGGTCCCAGATTGGAGAGGGTGCAGGCCGGGCTGAGGAACCCCCCTCCATTCATGGATTTTGTTCATCGGGCCTCTAGTAGGCTATATAAGAAAAAGGAAGAAGAAGAAAATCTTACCCTTTGTGACAGCATGGATGGACCTGGACAGCATTATGCTAAGTGATATAAGCCAGTCACCACAATAAATTCAATTTAAAAATAAATACTTAAATTACATTAAATTAAAAAAAAATAATAATTTGGCAGGACTGAGCCTTGGGGATTTCCTAAAATTAGACTTGTAGAGGATCAAATATATAAACAAATACATTTATTAATTTAAAAGTTAGCAGAAAAAATGCAAGCATTTTCACAACAGTGAAATAGGAGAAAAAAGAAATAATAGGTAAACATGATGTGAAAAAAGAGTTTCCAAGATGCAAAAAAGAATTAATCTTGTAAAGTAAGACTTGGGCATTGCATTTTGCAACATTAGAGATGCTGGTCAATTAATATACTATCAATTCTAATTTCAGAAGAGTGGACAGGGAAAAATAAAGATTACTAAAGTGGTTTCAGAAAAAAAAATTGTGATATAATGATGACATTCAGTTTAGCAATTTATCTCAATATACCTTTTTACTCTAAAGAGGATAAGAGAAATGGAATGGTGGAGAATGGTAGATTTATGGTTGTGTGAGGATTTAACATTTTAGATGGATATATTATAGCAAGTCTGCATTTGGAAATGAGCCAAAGTAATTGGGAAATTAATGATGCAAGAGACAAATAATTATACATGCAAAGTCCTTGAGTAGGAAAGATTTAATGCACAGGTGGGATGGGAGTGATAAAATAGAAGCAAAAATAATTCGTCCCTTATAGCAAGAGGGAAAATAGAGTACTTTCATAGCTGTTTATAAGTCAGTAGGTTTTATGGTAGAAAATAGTAAGTCTTCTTGTGATATTTTTTATCAGTGTAATAAAAAGCAACTTCATCAGCTAAAACTGAGGATATAAAAGTAAATTGAAAGTATTAAGACAGAGGAGAAGTTACGTTAGTTATTGAGAGAGTAAATTGGCTAGGCAAGATTAGTAATGTTACTGGGAATTGCTGAACATGCAAAATTTGTAGTCAAATATTTACAGTAAGGCAATCTGACAAGTTTGTGTGCTTTTTTTCAAACTTGTTCAGCTACTTGGATACAGAAGTGGCATACCTATATATTGAACTTAGTCAGTGTTGTTGTTTCTTCAGGAATATTTTCAGAGGGTTGAGAGGCACAAAGGAGTTACTACAATGATAAGCTATGGAACAATGTTGTGTAAAGAGGAAGGTAAGGATATGAAACAAGTGAGGGACAGTGAAGAGCTAGTAAGGTCAATAGATAAGTCCAACTGGGTTGGAAAAGTATAAGAACTGAATAATAGAAAGAGATTGAGCTGATATATAGCAGTTATGTGTCAATAGAATGGTAGGTTTAAACCTGAGACTTTGGAAATTATTGGTAAAGATGAGGCTATGACATATACATAAAGCTGAAATGGATGGAGGAAACAAAGTAATTTTAGCAAAGAAAATAAAGGAATTCACAACTCGTAATGTTAGTTTAATAATTCTATGAATGTTAAAATCACTAAGAATTATGACATGATTTATATTACTGGTCAGTTAAAAGCACTGTATTTGCTACTGGTGTATGAGACCGTGGGGTTGGGGTGCTGAGTATTTAATCCATGAGTTCTGCGCTAACTCAAATTAGTATCAAAATTGAATGGAATTGTAGGACATCCAGCTGGTGTCACAGAAGATTGTTTGGTATAAGGCAGTGGTCGGCAAACTGTGGCTCGCGAGCCACATGCGGCTCTTTAGCCCCTTGAAATACCACGGCCTGGGAGAGTCTATTTTGAAGAAGTGGCATTAGAAGAAGTTTAAGTTTAAAAAATTTGGCTCTCAAAAGAAATTTCAATCGTTGTACTGTTGATATTTGACTCTGTTGACTAATGAGTTTGCCAACCACTGGTATAGGGAAAACAAAAACACACACACACACACACACACACACACACACACACACACACGCACGCACACACACACACACACACACAAACACATCCAGTATCAGAAGTGAAGTGTTGTGAGTGTGCATAAAGAAAAACAGTGAGTTTTCCCTAGACACTATGCTAATTATCTTAATCCTAAAATGGCAAAGTAATGATGTTGATTTTATCTGTTGAATTTTTCAAGTTAATATGAAACAGGATTTGGCATTTCCTGTTCCAGCCTGCCACTCATAGCAAACATGATGGTAAGGAAATCACATTGTCCCCAACCGAGTAGTTTATCTCTACCAGTCCTATAGTGATGAAAGGAATACTATAATAAGCATTCAGGCTGTGTCATTAACCTAAGGTTATTATTTGAGTAAGTTGTGTCCTATTACTGAAAAAATGATATTTTTAAGATGAAGACATTAAAAGAGGTCTCTCTTTCTGACTTGACCCTAGTATTATAAACATTTAAGGATAATTATAACAATACTAACATTGAATAACTAAAAAGTATTACATGTTAGGTATTATGCTCAATTCCTTACATTTCTTATCTCATTTAGTCCTTACAACACACCTAGTTTACAGATAAGGACATTAAAACTTAAATTACTTTTCCCAGTCACATAGCTCCTGATGTTAAGCTGTCTGATCACAAATCAATTACTTTAACTTTTAGGCTTTACAGATAGTATGCTATAAAATGTCAGATGACATAAAACAAGAAGGTCGAACTACTAAGATTAATAACAGAATCCAGATTAAAAATTATTTTGGCATAGCAGAATATTAGCTCACAATAATTATACTGAAAAAAAAATAGCTGGCAGAAATTAAGGTCTGCTTTTAAGATTTTAATTAAAGACAAAAAATGAAGGATGTTGAGACTAGCTAGAGAGAACCCTGATAACAAAGGAGAGAAAGTGGGGACCACATAGTGACTGGTAGGAAGGATGGAGGAACAAAAGGGCTAGCCAAGCTCCCACAGACAGCAGCTGAAGTTCTGAAGAGACATCTGGAACTGTGGGGGGTTGTCACTAAGAACTCTGGGGTCTAATCCTGAAACTGTGCACCCCAGCAGAGAGCGTCAGAACTGAGAAAGATGCCCACATAACATCTGGCTGTGAAAAGCACCAGGGTTGCTGTCTGCTAGAGAGAGATGATTGGAAATGCAGGCACCCTCTTAAAGGGCCAATGCACAAAATTCTGCATGCAGCCACTCACCTTTGGTTCCAGAAGAGGAAGGGCAGAGTATACTGGAGCTGTGTGAGCAGAAGCCAAGGTTGGGGGATCTGGGGTTAGAGATCACAAGGCAGACACTCCAGTTTTCTGTGCTGAGTAATTCCTGCAAGCTTCAGAGGTCATCTTTCTCAGGTAGACATTTGTTATCTAGTTGGTTTTTGCCCAAGGGGAAGACAGTTGACCCACCCTATTGTAAACCCCTTGCCTCACCCTGTGGAGTTTATGAGGTCCATTAAGAGACTGAGAATCACAATTAGCCTATAAGCAAGAGCAATTGCCCCACCCTGTTGGAAAAATTCTTACCACACATGTGGACCATTGCCTGAGGGCTACTCAAGACTGAATCCAATCAGTCTGCTGGCAGAGGTGGTCCCTGGAGTCTTTGAGTCTTTGACTGACCTAATTAGTCAGAAGCAGCATTTGACACTGTCCTGCACTAGAGATTGGGATGCATAGCAGATCTACCTAATACATAGTCACAAACCCAAACAGGAGGCCAAAATGAGGAACCAAAAATAACCCCCAAATGAAAGAACAAGAGAATCCTCCAGAAGAAGAGATAAATGAAATGGATCTAAGAAATTTATATGATATAGAGTTCAGAATAATGATGGTAAAGATAATCAACAACATGAAAAAAAACTATAGTAACTATGAGAAAAGAACAGTCGGAAATAAAGAATGACAGCACAAATAGAGAACCCATTGGAAGAAATACTCAGTAGATTAGGGGAAGCTGAGAATAAGATGGGTGAATTAGAAGGCAGGGTAGGAAAAAAATCATTCAATCAGAGAACTAAATAGAAAAAAAACTATTAAAAAACACAACAGCTTAAGGGAGCTGTGGGACAACATGTGATATCACAATATTAACATAGTAGGTGTGCCAGAAGAGGCAGAAAGGGAGAAAGGAATAGAGAACCTGTTTGAAGGAATAATGACAGAAAACTTCCCAAACCTGCTGAAAAAAAAAAGTCACACAAGTTCAGGAGGCATAGAGAGTACCAACCAAGAAGAACCCAAAGAAGCCCATGCCCAGACACATCATAATTAAAATGCCAAAAATTAAAGATAAAGAGAGAAGCTTGAAGGTAGTGACAGAGAAACAAACTGTTGCCTACAAAGGAGCTCCCATAAGGGTGTCATCTTGGTTCTCATCAGAAACTCTACAGGCCAGAAAGGAATGGCATGAAGTACTCAAGGTAATGGAAAGAAAGGATCTGAAACAAAAATTACTATATCCAGCAGGGCTAGCATTCAAAATAGATGATTAAATAAAGAGCTTCCCAGACCAAAAAAAAAAAAAAAAAAAAAAAAAAAGCTAAAGGAGTTCATCACCACCAATCCAGCATTATATTAAATTATACAGGTGATACAGAGACAGCTGTAATGAGGAGAAATAGAGAGAGAAACCTAGACATACAGAATTAAAATGGAAATACATAAGTACCTGTTAGTAATAACCTTAAATGTAAATTGATTAAATACTCCAATCCAAAGACATAAGGTAGCTGAATGTATACAAAAACATGACCCAACTATATAATGTCTACAAGAGGCCCATCTCAGAATGAGACTCACACAGGATGAGAGTGAAGGGATTGAAAAAATTTAAGGCAAATGGAAATGAAAAAAAAAAAAAGCTGAGGTAGCAATACTCATATATGACAAAATAGGCTTCAAAATGAAGGCAATCACAAGAGCCAAAAAAGGTCAGTACATAATACTAAAGGGATTGATCCACTAAGACTATATAACCCTGGTAAACATATATGCACCCAATATAGGAGCACCTAAATATATATCTGTGTTCATGAAATCATATAAATGCTCTGCCCACTCACACATAACCCACAGGCAGAGGGCTGTAGAGGAAAAACTCATACAATCCTAGGCTAACAACTTATTCCAAATGATGTAGTATTTTGTTGATAAATATGAATACTCATACACAGAATAACATTTTATATAAATCAATAACATTCTAAGGAACTAAAGTACAGTTTAAAATGCTTTGAGCTTGGTGTGCTCAGGCACAATTTGGAGGAAACTCACAAAAATAAAATATGTACAAATTTTTTGTGAAAAGTAACATTCAGAAGCTTAGAAAGAGTAATTAAAACTTCAAATTGTGATTGCTAACATTACAAAAAATTGTGATGGACAGTCTGAAAAAACCTACCTAATAAAAGAGTAATATGCAAATTAACCATCACTCTGCTACACCCGCCAGCCATGACCACCAGCCAATCAGGAGCGAATATGCAAATAAACCCAACCTAGATGGCTACGGCCACAGAGAGCAGGAGGGAGGCTTGAGTTTCCCCGGCAATGAAGGAAGCCAAGCTTTCCCTTGCCCTTGCCAGCCTGGGCCTCCACTCAAGGCTACAAACTTTCAATGATAGAAGATACATACATCCAAACAGAAATGGTGGCAGCCATGGAGCTGGAAAGAGCAGGAGGCTAGGGTTGCCCCCGGCAATGGAGGAAGCCAAGCTTTCCACACACCCTGGCTGGCCCAGGCCTCCGCTTAAGGCTACAAAGTTTCAATTATAGAAGATACATAAGTTTCAACAGAAATGAATGCCGCCACAGAGCAAGAAGAAGGCTTGGCTCCGCTCCAGGCTACAAAGTTTCAATTGTAGAAGATAAATAAACCCCAGATACCAGGGCCTCCACTTGGGTTGCCAGGGGGCGTGGCTGGCCTGCAAACCACCACAGGCCCCTTGCCCAGGCCACCCCACCCTCCAAGGGAACCCCCACCCTGATCTGGTACACCCTTCAGGGCAAACCAGCGGGCCCCCACCCGTGTACCAGGCCTCTATCCTATCTAATAAAAAAGTAATATACAGCTTGACCATCACTCCAACACACAAGATGACTGCCCCCATGTGGTCAAAGATCCTGCCCCCATGTGGACACAAGATGGCCAGCAGGGGAGGGCAGTTGGGAGGGACCAGGCCTGCAAGGAAGGGCAGTGGGGGCGATCAAGCCTGCAGGGGAGGGCAGTTAGGGGTGACCAGGCTGGCAGAGGAGGGAAGTTTGGGGCGACAGGGCCTACAGGGAAGGGCAGTTGGGGGGGGACCCAGGCCTGCAGGGGAGAACAGTTGCGGGGGATCAGGCCTGCAGGGGAGGGCAGTAAGGGGCAAACAGGGTAGCAGTTAGGCATCAATCAGGCTGGCAGGGGAGTGGTTAGGGGGTGATCAGGCTGGCAGGCAGAAGCGGTTAGGGGCAATCAGGAAGGCAGGCAGGCAAGCAGTTGGGAACCAGCAGTCCTGCATTGTGAGAGGGATCGGGCCTAAACGGGCAGTCAGACATCCCTCGAGGGGTCCCAGATTGTAGAGGGTGCAGGCTGGGCTGAGGGACACCCTCCCCCCGTGCACGAATTTTGTGCACTGGGCCTCTAGTCTAAATATAATTGACTGAATTTTAAGTTGTTGATCTAAATCAGTGATGGCAAACCTATGACACGCATGTCAGCACTGACACGCGTAGCCATTTCTGATGACACACGGCCGCATGCCGAGGATAAAACATTTGCTGCTCCTGAGGATGAAACATTTGCGACTAGAGTCTTGGAGTTAGTTTTTTCCTCGAAGTGACACACTACCCGAGTTATGCTCAGTTTTTTGGCGAAGTTTGACACACCAAGCTCAAAAAATTGCCCATCACTGATCTAAATGATAAATTCAAATAAATCTTCCAAGAGATGTAAAAAGTTAAAGTGCATGCAGAATATAGGTATATGAGGCTAGTCATCAATTTTGTGAGAATTCCTTTGAAAACAAAGGAGAGAGACAATGGAAAGTAGGAAATAATCAGAAGGAAAGTAGACTAAATAACCATGCACTGGCAAGAGATATGCCTTCCAATTTAAAAGTATCCACTTGGAAACAAAATTCTTTATGAATAAAATACACATTATGATGAAATTTCAAAGCATATAAGATAAGAAGAAAATTATAAAAGCTTCTCTGAGAGTAAACTAAAGTATGTCCAAAGTTTTCTAGAATTCTTATCAGCAGTGATGAATACTAGCAAACAATAATGAAGTATCTAAGCAGGAAAAGTTCTGAGGGCAAATATTTTCACCTAGAATTCTATACCTATCCAAATTATCAATCATATCTGAGGGCAGAATAAAGACTTTTTCAGAAATCTAAGACCTCAAACACTTTCTTCTTCACTTAACACAGATAAAATATTATTCAAGAAGTGACTGTAACCAAAAATAAAAAGACTATAAGAGGATGATTTGTGATTCAAGAAATAGTAGCTACAAAATATAAACTAGAAAGAAATAATAGAAACTAGATTTCATCTTTAAATAATTCATCTAACAAGAGTAGTCAATGGCTGCTAAAATTAATTGAAAAGCTGATGGAAAAGCCCTAGCCAGTTTGGCTCAGTGGATAGAGCATAGGCCTGAAGACCAAAGGATCCCGGGTTCAATTCCAGGGCACTTACCTTGGTTGCAGGCTCCTCCCTATCCCGGGCCCTAGTCAGTGTGCATGCAGGAGACAGCCAATTGATGTTTTTCTCTTATATCAATGTTTCTCTCTGTCTTTCCCTCTCTCCACCACTCTCTTTAAAAGATAAATGGAAAAATATCCTTGGGTGAGGATTAACCAAAAAGAAAAGAAAAGAAAGAAAGAAAGAAAGAAAGAAAGAAAGAAAGGAAGAAAGAAAGAAAGAAAGAAAGAAAGAAAGAAAGAAAGAAAGAAAGAAAGAAAGAAAGAAAGAAAGAAAGAAAGAAAGAAAGAAAGAAAGAAAGAAAGAAAGAAAGGAAGAAAGAAAGAAAGAAAGAAAGAAAGAAAGAAAGAAAGGAAGAGAAATGAAAAGCTGATGGAAAACATCATAATGGATGTATTACAATGATAATAAACTCACTGCTGGATTAAGCATCACAAAATTAGAAGAAATCAGACACTATATGGCTTCTGATGATATCCAATAGGAGATTTATAACAAAATGTATGAAGCAGTCTTGCCAAAATCTGAATATTATTAAGTCCCATGATTAAATTACAGTTGTACTGGAATATAGAAATGAAGCAATGTGGTAAATGACTCTAAAAGGAAGCAATCATCAAAACCTACAAATGCAGAAAAACCCATAGGACAAGCTCTGTGGTTTCTTCAGAAAACAAACTTTAAAAAACAAAATTGGGAAAGGAAACCTATTGAGTTCAGAGACAGGTGTGGATTTTTTTTTATTTTATTTTTTTAGATTATGGTTTTAAAAATTCAACCATAAAAATAAAATGAGTGAGACAGGGAAGAAATGTGAATATTGAGTTTAATTGTGTTTTTCCAAAATATATTAAATCCCTAAATGCCAGGACCTATGAAAGTTATCTCATCTGGAAATATGGCTTTGCAGATGGTCAAATTATGATGAGGTCATAAAGATAAATTCCAACCCAATATGACTGTGGCCTTATGAAACATGGAAATTTAGACACAGAGACATGCATACAGAAAAAAAACGTCACGTAAAGATTAGAATTATGCTGCCCCAAGCCAAGGAACTACCAGAAGCTAGGAGGGAGGCCTGGAACAGATTTTTTCCTAATACCTTTAGGGGGAGTATGGACCTGCCAACACCATGAATTTTGAATTCTAAATTCCAGAACTATGAGACAAATTTATGTTGTTAAAACTACATAATTTGTTATGGCAGTCTGAGGAAACTAACAGAACACTGCCTGAATATTTGATGACTAATATTAATAAATGATTGTTATTAATTCTGGTTATAGTAATGGATTTCTGGTCAGACAAACAACTTACAAGTCTTTATGGTTTAGAGATAGATCCTTAATTATTTATGGATAAAGTGGTATGTTGATAAGAATTTATTCTAATATAATTAAGTAGGATGAAGTGGGTGGCTTATGTGGTGATAATTTTTAAGCTAAGTGATGAGCACATGGAGTTCATTATATTACCATCACAACTCTTTTTATGCTTTAACACTTCCATAAAACTATGAACAATATCAATTAGATTTTTATTTATCAAAGTAACAGTCTTTAGATATAGAATATTAAAATTTATTTCTGGTGGAATGGCCAAACTGCCCCTTATTTCTATAATATATGATACTATATTAATAGTAGTGTTTTTTTTAATTTTTAGATTAAGTCTATTAGATAAAGCATGCAGAACAATTATAATTATAAAATATAATATGAATATTATAGTCTTTTATTATGTAAAATAATGATAGAACTAATAAAAATGAAGGTGAGAAAGACAGATGGAAAGAAGTATGTACTAATTTCTTTGATTTTTATGGCACAGTGTCAATTGGCAATGTATGAAAGAAAATAAACCAAAACGTATAGTTACAATAGACATTACTAATTCTCATCAGCAATTCTGGCTCTCCTCTTATTCTCCATCACACAGAAAACTCTGTATCCCTGCCTATTTGAAGTTATATGTGACAAAAGATATGTGAATAGGGGTAACATGTGTCAATATTAGGTTGATGCATTCATGCACCAATAATAACTTCTTCGTGTTCTCTTTCATATCTACTACAAACTCTGAAACTTTGTATTAAAATAGTGGAATCAAAAAATCATAAACCTAAGAGAGAAGATGTCCCTCAATGACTATGATGAATGTACCCTTTCTGTTGACATGTAGAGTGAGAAATGAACATACGTTGTTTTACGTCATTGAGATTCTGTAGTTGCTTGTTACTGCAGTGTAACCTAGACTATACTGCTTTGATGAAAATATATAGGTAAGGTAGAGGATTGGATAAAGAAGATGTGGTACATATACACAATGGAATACTACTCAGTCATAAGAAAAATTGAGTTACTGCCATTTGTGACAACATGGATAGAGCTTGAGAATATTATGCTCAGTGAAATAAGTCAGTCAGGAAAAGTTAAAAACTATATTATTTCACTCATATGTGGGATATGAAACTGAAATTTGTGAACACAAACAGCAGTGTGGTGGTTGCCAGAGGGAAGGTAGTCATGGGAGGAAGGGGGCCTAATTTATAGTGACAGAAGATCATTTGACTGGGTAGTGGGAACACAGTGTAATATACAGATCTTTCAACATAGAAATCCACAACTTAAACCTATATGATCTTATTAATCAATGTGACCCCAATAAATTTAATAATACATATAGGTATTTTATTTAATACTAGTGACCCGGTGCATGGATTTGTGCACATTGAAAGGAAGTTAATTAGAAGGTGGCCAGCGGGGTAGGACCGGGCAAGGCGGGCCAGATGCATCCTAGAGCTACCACCTGCAGTCCCTCTGCAGCATCTGTGGTGTGAGCAAGGTCCCTCCAGAAGGTGAAGTCCCTCAGCCTGGCCTGCAGAAATTGGGCTGAAACCAGCTCTTTGACATCCCCCGTGGGATTCTGGAGTGCAAGAGGGCACTGTGCAAAGTTGCTGTTCTGCAGGTTGTGGAACACAAATGCAAGTGTGCAGTAAACCAGATTCTGGCCCAGAAGTGCCCCAGCAACAACATAACCCACAGCCAAAAGTGGAATCGTGCAGCCCAACAAGGAATCGGGCTCCCTCCTCTCTGGTTTCTGGGTGCCTCACCGGAGAACCGCCATTGCCAAGTCACTGCAGCTCAGCAGCTCCTGCATTGAGCATCTGCCCCCTGGTGTTCAGTATGCATCATAGTGATTGGTTGGATGGTCAGACACTTAGCATATTAGCCTTTTACATATATAGATTAAAACCAAGCCCACCAGAAGATCTAATCATGAAATTGTTAATGGTGGCCATCTCTACAAGATGGAGTTGTGGATAAGGTGAGGTAGGAAAGCAAGTATTTTTTTTTTAATATCATGCTTTTCTTTTTTATAACTTTAGTATTTATATGCATTTTTGTATAATAAAAATTTCTAGATACACACACACACACACACACACACACACACACACACTGAGTGGCCAGATTATTATGACCACCCCATCAGTGCTTCATTGGGCCACCTTTTTCCTTCAATACTGTGGCGATTCTTCTTGGCATTGATCCACGAGATGTTGAAAGGTGATGCGAGGAATTTGACACCATGCCTGATGAATAGCACTATCCAGTTCTGTGAGATTTGATGGTTGTGGAACCAGCTGCCTGATGGCTCTTTTAACTTCGTCCCACAAATGCTCAATTGGATTGATATCTGGTGATTGTGGGGCCACCTAAGCAAGGTAAAGTCTCCCTCATGTTCTTGAAACCACTCCTGCACAATATGAGCACCATGGCATGGCGCATTTTCTTGTTGGAAGAAGTCATCTCCATTGGGATATGCCATCAACATGATAGGATGAACTTGATCAGCAATGGTACTTAGGTATGTTGTGCTGTTCAGACATTGTTCCACACAAATTAAAGGTCCCAAATCATGCCAGGAAAACATGCCCCAAACCATAACACTGCCCCCACCAGCTTGAAGGGTTGTACTCATGCATGTGGGTGCAGGCTTTCATGCTGTTTCCACCAAATTCTCACTCTGCCATCTGCATGATGCAACAGGAAACGTGAATCATTGGACCACATGACTTTTTTCCAATGCTCGACTGTCCAATCCTTGTGTTCCTGTGTGAATTGGAGATGTTTTATCTTGGTAACTGCAGACAGCAAAGGTGTTTGAACAGGCCTTCGGCTTCCATATCCCATATGATGCAGTGTACGGCTAATTTGCCTAAAAACATCAGGTGGTCATAACAATCTGGCCACTCAGTATATGTATTTCACTACTCGTATAAATATTTACCAGTATACTTATTTATACTTATTTACCAGTATATTTATACGAGTAGTGAAATAATATTCAGATATTAAAATAAATGAGGTAGACATCTATATTAAGATAGGGATACATATTGTTGCATGAAGAAACATTGTCGAAGAAAATGCACTTGTATGAAAAGCACGCGAAAACATTGATACAAATATATATAAAGTATATATTTATGTCTACATATCTTTCTGGGTTTTTTATTCTTTATTAATTAAAGTATTACACATAGTATTACATATGTCTCCTTTTTTCATCATTGGCCTCTCCCCGGCCACCCCCAACCCTCAGCACGTGCCTTCACCCCCCTAGTGTCTATGTCCATTGGTTATGCTTATATGCATGCATAAAAGTACTTTGGTTGATCTCTTACTCACCTCTTCCTTCCCCTGCCTTCCCTCTGATGTTTGACAGGCTGTTCCATGCTTCTATGTCTCTGGATCTATTTTTGATCATCAGTTTATGTTGTCCCTTATATTCCACAAATGAGTGAGATGATGTCATATTTATCTTTCTCCAACTGGCTTATTTCACTTAGCTTAATTCTCTCCAGGCCCATCCATGCTGTTGTGAATGGTAAGAATTCCTTATTTTTTACAGCAGTGTAGTATTCCCTTGTGTAGATATACCACAGTTTTTTAATACACTCATCTGCTGATGGGCACTTAGGCTTTTTCCAAATGAACATGGGATGAATATGTCCTTTCTGATTAGCGTTTCTTATTTCTTGGGATATATTCCAAAAAGTGGGATTACTGGGTGGAATGACAGTTCCACTTTAAAGTTCTTGAGGAAACACCATACTTATTTCCACAGTGGCTGCACAAATCTACATTCCCACCAGCAGTGCATAAGGGTTCCTTTTCTCCACATCCTCAACAGCCCTTGTCATTTGTTGATTTTTTGATGATAGCCATTCTGACAGGTGTGAGATGGTACCTCATTGCTATTTTGATTTACATCTTTCGGATGATTAGTGACTTTGAGCATGTTTTCATATGTCTCCTGGCCTCCTGTATGTCCACTTTCATAAAGTGTCTATTTAAGTCTTTTGCCCATTTCCTGATTGTATTGTTTATCTTCTGTTTCTTAAGATGTATAAGTTCCCTATAAATTTTGATTAGGCCCTTATCAGATATAACATTGGCAAATATATTCTCCCATGCAGTGAGCTTTTCTGTTGTTTTGTTGATGCTTTCTTTTGCTGTGCAGAAGCTTTCTCTTTTGATGTAGTCAAATTTGTTTATTTTCTCTTCAGTTTCCATTGCCCTAGGGGTTGTATTGGTAAAGATATTGCTATGACATATATATGATATTTTTCTGCCTATGGATTCTTCTAAGATTTTTATGGTTACCCATTTTATGTTTAAGTCTCTTTTCCAGTTTGAGTTTATTTTTGTGTGTGGAGTAAGCTGGTGGTCTATTTTCATTTTTTTTTTGCATGTATCTGCCCAATTTTCCCAACATCATTTATTGAAGATATTGTCTTGACTCCATTGTATGATCTTGCCTCCTTTGTCAAATATTAATTGAGCATAATGGCTTGGGTCAATTTCTGGGTTCTCTGTTCTGTTCCATTGGTCCATATGTCTGTTCTTTTGCCATTACCAGGTAGTTACGATAAGAGCGATTTTGAAATATAGCTTGATATCTGGTATTATAATCCCTCCAACATTGTTCTACCTTCTCAAGATTTCTGAGGATATTTAGGGTCTTTTTATTATTCCATATGAATTTTTGGACAGTTTGTTCTAGGTCTGTGAAATATGCCATTGGTATTTAAATGGGGATTGCATTAAATCTATAGATTGCTTTGGGTAGTATGGGCATTTTAATGATGTTGAATCTACCAATCCATGAACATGGTATATTGCTACCATTTCTTTATGTCTTCCTCTATCTCCTTTTTTCAATGTTCTGTAGTTTTCTGAGTATAGGCCTTTTATTCACATAAAGTTTATTCCTAGGTATCTTAATTTTTTTGTTGCAATGGTAAAAGTGTTTGTTTTTTTTCTATTTCTTTTAGTTCATTATTGGTGTATAATAAAACCACAGATTTCTGGGTATTAATTTTGTATCCTGCTACATTGCACAATTCATTTATTAAATCTAGTAGTTTTATGATGGAGACTTTATATGTCCAATGTCATCTGCTAATAATGACAGTTTTACTTCTAATTTTACAATTTGGATGCATTTTATTTCTTCTTCTTGTCTGATCGGTATGGCTACCACTTCCAGTACTATTTCGAACCCTAGTGGTGAGAGTGCTCATCCATTTTATGTTCCTGTTCTTAGATGAAATGGTTTTAGTTTTTGCCCATTGAGTATGATGTTGGCTGTAGGTTTGCTATATAAGGCTTTTATTATGTTGAGGTATGATCCCTTTATTCCTACTTTAGTGAGAGTTTTTATCAAGAAAGGGTGTTCGCCAAAACCGGTTTGGCTCAGTGGATAGAGCGTCGGTCTGCAGACTAAAAGGTCCCAGGTTCGATTCCGGTCAAGGGCATGTACATTGGTTGCGGGCACATCCCCGGTACGGGGTGTGCAGGAGGCAGCTAGTCGATGTTTCTCTCTCATCGATGTTTCTAGCTCTCTGTCCCTCTCCTTTCCTCTCTGTAAAAAATCAATAAAATATATTAAAAAAAGGGTGTTGGATTTTGTCAATTGCTTTTCCTGCATCAGTTAATATGATTATATAATTATTTTTGTCCCTCAATTTGTTTATGTGATGTATCATGTTCATTGATTTACAGATATTATACCATCGTTGCATGCACAAGATACATCCCACTTGGTCATGGTGTATGATCTTTCTAATGTAACGCTGGATCCAATTTGCTAGATTTTGTTGAGGATTTTAGCATCTAGGTTCATCAGGGATATTAGCCTGTAATTCTCTTTCTTTGTAGTGTCTTTATCTGTTTTTGGGATTAGAGTAATGCTGGCTTTATAGAAAGAGCTTGGAAGAGTTCCCTCCTCTTGAATTCTTTTGGAATATTCTGAGCAGGATAGGTTTTAGTTCTTCTTTGAATTTTGGTAAAACTCCCCTATAAAGCCATCTTGCCCAGGGCTTTTGTTTGATGGAAGTTTCTTTATTACTCCTTCAATTTCCTCCATAGTTATTGGCCTATTTAGATTTTTTAATTATTCCTGATTCAGTTTTGGAAGGTTGTGTTTTTCTAGGAAAATGTCCATTTCTTCTAGGTTGGCCAGTTTTTTGGAATAGAGTTGTTCATATTATTTTTTTTAAATCTTTTGTATTTCTGTGGGTTCTGTTGTTATTTTGCCTCTTTCATTTCTAATTTTGTTTATCTGGGTCCTCTCTCTTTTCTTCTTGGTGAGTCTGGTTAGAGGTTCAACAATATTGTTTATTCTTTCAAAGAACAAGCTCTTGTATATATTGATATTTTGTGTGTGTTTTTTCTGGTCTCTGTGTCATTTATTTCCATTCTGATCTTTATTATTGTCTTCCTTCTGTTCACTCTTGGCTTTTCTTTTTGCTCTCTTTCTAATTCTTTAGGTTGTATAGTTAATTTATTACCATTTTTTTAATAAAGCCTGTAGAGCTATGAACTTCCCTCTCAGGACTGCTTTTACTGTGTCCCATCGATTTTGGATTGTTGTTTTCATTGTAATTTGTTTCCAGGAGGTTTTTTTTTAATTTATTTCTCCTTTGATCTCTTTGGTAACCTGATCATTATTTCATAACATGCTCTTAAGCCTCCAAGTGTGTGATTTTTTTCATTGTTTTTGTTGTAGTTGATTTCTAATTTTATGCCGTTGTGATCTGAGAAGATGCTTGATATGATTTCAATCTTCTTGATTTTGAAGAGATATTACCTCTGTCCCAATATGTGATCTATCATTGAAAAAGTCCCATGTGCACTTGAGAAGAATGTATATTCTGTAACTTTGGGGTGAAATGTTCTGAAGATGTTGTTTAAGTCTATCTGATCTAGTGAGTCATTTAGGATTGATGTTCCTTTGCAGAATTTTTGTCTAGAGGATTTATCCAGAGATATCAATGGGATATTAGAGTCCCCTACTATGATTGTATTGCTGTCAATCTCTCCCTTGATATCTTCGAGAAGTTTTTTGTTTTTGTTTTTTTGTGGTTTTTTTTATGTATTTGAGTGCTCTGGCATTGGGTGCATATATGTTTACCAGAGCTGTATCTTCTTGTTGTATCGATCCCTTGGTATTATAAAGTGGCCTTCCTTATCTCTTATTATGGCCTTCACTTTGAGGTATATTTTGTTAGATACACTGGTAAGTACTGCTATCCCAGCTTTTTTTTTTTTTTTCCATTTCCCTGAAAGATTTTTTTCCACCCCTTCACTTTCAGTCTGTGTGAGTTCCTTGTTCTGAGGTGGGTCTCTTATAGACATTATATGGTATATGCTACCATTTCTTTTTTATTGGAGCACTTAGTCCACTTACATTTAAGGTTATTATTGATAGGTACTTGTTTCTAGACATTTTTAATCTTTATGCCTGTGTTCCTTCTCCCTTCTTATTTCTTCTTTTTACAGCAGTCCCTTTAGCATTTCTTGAATTGCTGGTTTGGCAGTGATTAACTCCCTTAGGTTGTGGGGGTTTTTTGTTTGTTTGTTTTGTCTTTTTTTTTTTTTTTTTCTGCAAAGCTCCTGATTACCCCTTCTATTTTGAATGATAGCCTTGCTGGATAGAGAATTCTTGGAGTCAGTCACTTTCTTTGCATCACTTTGTATACTTCATTCCATTCCCTTCTGGTCTGATGTGTTTCTGTTGAGAGATAATTTTATAATCTAATGGGTTATCTGTTGTAGGTAACTCTCTCTCTCTCTCTCTCTCTCTCTCTCTCTCTCTCTCTCTCATTCTTTAAGGTTCTCTCTTTGTCATTAATGTTTGCCATTGTAATTATGACATGTCTTGGGGTGGGTCTTTTTGGGTTTATCTTGTTTGGGACTCTGTGCTTTTGTGCCTTTTTCTTCCTCAAATCATGGAAGTTTTCTCTCATTATTTCTTCTAATAGATTTTCTAATCTTTGCTATTCTTTTTGTCTTTCTTGGATCAACATGTTACTTTGTTTCATGTGGTCCCAAAGCCCCCTCAGGCTCTCCTCCTGCTTTTTCATTTTTTTTTCTCCTATTGCTCTTCAGATTGGTTGTGTTTCCCTAGCTTATCTTCTAACTCACTACTTCAGTCCTCTGCATCTTCTAGTCTACTGTTGAAACCTTCCGTCATTTTTTATTTTAGCTATATCATTTTTTATTTCCTCTTATTTATTACATATGTTGTTGATTTTCTCATCCATCTGGTTTATGAACTGTATGACCAACACTCTCAATTATTTGTCTGACATATTGCATGCCTCTGTTTCATTTAGTTCCTTTTCTGGTGATTCCTCTTTTTCTATCCTTGTGGCTTTGTTTCTTTGTCTCTCCATTTTCTGTCTCTTTCTGGCCCTGGGCACCCTGCTTGGGGTTTGAGAGGTTTAAGACGCTATCAGGGCAATAGTCCAGAAATCATTAGCCCAGAGGCTGGGTCTGACTTGAATCTCACATCTTTATTTTCTCTGCTCTGAGTTGTATCCCCTTATCCCATGGACCTGGTCCCTCAGTTGTCTGCTCCAGTTACTCTGGGTGGTGGGTATGTACAGTTCCTTTGATGTGTGACTCCCTTTGAGGATCCAGAGCCCTCTGGCATGCAATTCACTGTGTGGCCCTGGAACCCATGGCACGTTGGCACCCTAGGTCCCTCTGGCAGCACATTTCTGGCATGATCCTGTGGCCCTTGACTGTGCACACCAACTTTCTCCGGGTGTCTCTGAGTCAGGCTAGCAGCATGGTTATGGGATCTGGGGCAGGGATGGGGTGCAGTCTTCCCCATGGCTTTCACTCACTGTGGGTTTTTAGGGACGGATCCTAGGACACTGGGTCACAGCAGCCTGGTTAGTAGGCTTGGTGCAAGAGCTCACTCTGGTGGCACACACACTCTGCAGACATCTAGGAACCTGCTGGGAGGTACTGCACCACTCACTGCTGGGGCACGATGATGGTTCCATGTGGGTTATGGCTGGTAAGCAGCATTCTCTAGGTGTCCTCTGCCCTTCCTCATTGAAAATTGTCTCCTCAGCTGTGTCTAATTTGTTAATTCAGGTCCATGTTCTCCTATTTAGTTGCTTTTCTGGCATGGCCCTAGAAGGAGGTGCATGGCACCCCTGACTTTTCAGCCACCATTTTCTATCCCTCCTCCTTTCTGTTTGTTTTTTTTTATTACAATATATGGAAAGTTACAAATCAGACTTCATTATTGATAACTTCTGGGGAGTGGATTTGAAGAGAAAGATGGATGTCTTTTACTTATTAAGTTATATGCCTCTCCTCTCTCTGAATTTTTCTTTTTATAACAAGCCTGTATTCTATATGTATAAACCAAAACATCTAGAACTATTTAAACTAGTTCAATATATTATGAAGTAGTTGCATTACAAAATTACATATATGAGTATCAGGGACACAAAAAGAAGTATGTTATTATATCAGATTATTTTTGCTATTTTCAGAAAATTAAAGTACACTACAAGATATTTTATCTTTTGCAGCTTCACAATTTTCTCTCTCCATTCTAGTTCTGTATCAGAACAGCAATTTTTCCTTTCTAACATGTTAGATATAGAGTAGTTCATTTGTGATTACCTTCTTAGTCAAAATGGCCTCATACTCAAAGGAGTAGTAATTTGGGGAGATCATGCACGTACTTAACAGAAGACTAGAAACCATTGTTTAGTGAGTTGTCTAGAGGAAAGACATGAGTAAAAATGATAGTTTTAATTTCCCTTTCCCTATCTTCATTAGATTTGTCTCAAACCCTAAATGTTCTCCAGTTTTCAATCATACCCTAGCCATTAAAAAAATGGGAGGCTGCCCTAACCAGTTTGGCTCAGTGGGTTTGGCTCAGTGAATAGAGCCTCGGCCTGTGGACTGAAAGGTCTCAGGTTTGATTCCAGTCAAGGGCATGTACCTTGGTTGCAGGCACATCCCCAGTAAGAGGTGTGCAAGAGGCAGCTGATCGATGTTTCTCTCTCATTGATGTTTCTAACTTTCTATCCCTCTCCCTTCCTCTCTGTAAAAAGTCATATATATATATATATATATATATATATATAAAATGGGAGGCTGTAATAGCAAACAGAATGCCTTAATTTTTTAAGCATTTACTTTGACAAGTAAGGTAATCTCTCTGAACTTAGTTTAACTTTATTAGTATAGGTAATGGTGATTATACTATATCCCAAGGACCAAGAGAATACAGTCTACTAAAATCTCTTGTAGGAATATTATTTGGCAATAGAAAAGAATGAAATCTTATCATTTGGGACAACATGGATGGACCTAGATGGTATTATGCTAAGTGAAATAAGTTAATCAGAGAAATACAAATACCATAGAATTTCACTTATATGTGGAATCTAAAAACAAAATAAATGAACAAACACAATTGAAAGAAACTCATAGACACATAGAATAGCTGTTAGAGGGGAAGGGGCTTGGGGTATGGGTGAAAAAGGTGAAGGGATTAAGCAAAGGAAAAAAAAATACTCATAGACAGACACAATACCCTCTGGTATGGTGATTACCAGAAGGTATAATGCTAAGTAAAATAAGACATGCAGCAAAGGACAAATACCATATGATTCCATTTCTATTTGGAATTTAAAAACAAATTAAACAACAACAACAAAAACAGACTCATAGATAAAGAGAACAAACTGACGGTTGCCGGAGGGGAGGGAGTTGGGGATGGGTGATAAGATAAATGGATTAAGAACTATATATATTGTGTCAGGTACATACTAGACTTATTGAAGGGATCATTTAATGAATTACCTAAATGTCTAACTAATCTGCTGAAAAAAGGCTGGTAGAAATACTAATATTATACCAAAAAAAAAAAAAATAGATGTTAAAAAGATTGTAATAAAATATAAAAAGGACATTTAAAAAAAAAGGATCAATCCAACAAGAGGATATATTTCTTACAAATAATTTTGTACCCAACTAGGAGCATCTAAATTTATAAAGCAAATCTTGGTGAACATAAAGAAAGAAATAAATAGTAATACAGTCAAAGTAGGGGATTTTAACACCTCATTGATATCAATGGATAGCTCTTCCAGACTAAATATCAACAAGAAAACATCAGCCTTAAATGACATACTAGACCAGATGAATTTTATATTTTTACAGATTTTCACCCCTAAGCAGCAGAATATACACTCATTTAAAGTGCACATAGAACCTTTTCCAGGATAGACCACATGTTAAGCCATAAAACAAGTCTCAATCAATAAAAGATTGAAATGATTTCCAGCATCTTCTCATACAACAATGGTATAAAACTAGGAATAACTTACAAGTAAAGATGCTTAAAAAAATGCACAAACAATATGTTGTTAAAAGTAAATGGATTAATAATAAGTTCAAGGAAGAAATTAAAAGATACACTGAGACAAATAAAATTGAGAACATAACACCACCAACTCAAAAACATTCAAACACAAAGAGGCTAAATAGCATATTATTAAAAATGAATGCGTTAACAATGGATCAAGGAAGAAATCAAATATTACCTAGAGACAAATTAAAATGAAAACACAACAAACAAAAATCTATGACTCACAGTGAAAGCAGTCCTAACAGGGAAATTAATAGCATTACAGGCCTATCTCAAGAAACAAGAGCAATTTAAAATAAATGATCTAATCTCTGAGGTGTCTCCAGTGGGCACACCATAGCGGATGGGCACCTCCCACAGTAGGCTTTTGGTTTATAATGATGAAGGAGACATAGACATATTCCTGCATTCAAGGACCTTATACAGAAGATAGTAGAGAAAAAGTATAAACAGAGACCACGCCATCTTGAAGCGGAGAGTGGCTGTGATCAGAAGCCCAGCCTTACTTTTACCCGGGGAGACCTTGGATACCACCCAGACCCCTACAGCCACAACTGCCAGGGACCAGCTGCCTCAACTATGAACCTACAAACACTGAAACTCCAGCCTCCCTGGCAGTGGGCACCTAAAAACTTTGTTCAGGGGGAGGCAAGGTAGCAGCCAAATAGACGGACGGATCCTGGGCCTTCTCTCAGAGAAGGTAGAAGAAACAGCTGAATCAAATAACTTCTACCCAGAATTGGCAAATTAAACACAGCTGGTGAGGCAATCCATGGATGGAAAGGTTAGAGATCATGTGGAGAAAGGTGGGATTGGGGATCTGTGCTGGAGAGAGAAACACGCACAACTGGAACTAGAGTCTCAGGGGGAGACTGTGCTGCACCAAATCCGTGTCCCTTGAGGTCAGAGTAGCCCTCAAATGTGGAATGGGATCCACAGGGCTGCTGGCAGCTGGGGACTCTAGATCTAACCCCACATCTGTGGGAGACTGTACCCAGAAAGGAAGCCTGAAGTTCTATACCCCACACAGTGCCGGGGAAGAAAGACGTGAGGCGGCGTGGTTGCTCTGTCTTTATAACTTCCTTGCTTTTACTTGCTAAACCCAGTGCATAGGATCTTTCAATTAAAAACACTCACCAAGACTGCAGGAGAAGGTAATTTTTGTGGAAACTGGGGCGCAGAATAGATGAGCAGGAAGCCAGCTCTGGGACAATCTGTCCCTCCAACCCTGAGCGACATTTTTCTCCTGAAGACCAGGCTAATCCTAGCAGTGCAACTGCACCCAATCTTCAGCGCAGCAGGGAAAGGAAGATTCCAAATACCCCCAAGTAGCCCTGGGGGACTGGGTTGAGGGGCCATTTGGTCCTGGAAATTAATACAGAAACACAGCTACCTAGAGACCATATCAGAAATAGATGCTTGTGTAAATATGACTGAAAGCAGGCAGAAAAACAAAGTGGGAAGATTGATTCTGCCTGCTTGAAACCAAGGTTGTGGTGTAATTCACAGAGGACCAGTGGATCGCTGGTAACTTCAAAACTATGCTGACGACCTGACAGGAAACTGAGATGTGGCAGGCAGAATAGTAGAGAGGGGTCTTCAGCCAGCCCCCATGGGACATTGAAGCTCTGCTGAAGTGAATAAACTTCACTACTTCACTTTTATATTTGTTATCTTTTATTTAAGAAACTAAATTTCTTTTCACTTTATTTTATTTTTTGTTATTATATTTTTATTTATTACTAGTAGCCCGTTTGCACAAAGATTCGTGCAATAGACCTTCATTCACCTGGCTGCCTGCACCAGTTTTCTGCCGGCACCGGGGACCCAGGCCTTGGCTGTGGCCACCGCCTTCTGCCTTCTTTCAGGGTTGGGGCTTGGCCCCGGGCGGTGGCCTTGGGCTCGGCCGCACCCAACATTCCTGCTAAGGATCGCAGGAGCCGACCCCCAGTGGTTTCCTGCGATCTAGGCAGGCTCCCCACTGGTGCCCAAGGCCGGGAAAACCAACCGAGGCTTTCCCGGCCTTGGGCTCCGCCACACCCCAACGTCCCTGCAATGGTTTCCTGGTGGGCGTGGTTGGTGGGCGTGGCTTGGGTGTAGCGAAGGTGCGGTCAATTTGCATATTTGTCTATTATAAGGTAAGATTATTATTTTTACCATTTTTAATTTTTTGGATTATTGGTCTGCATTCTATATTTATTTTTATTATCATTATTTTACTCTATCTCATTTTTTCCTTTATGCCAAAATTTTCTTCCTCACTTTTCCCTTTTTTCATACTGTTTCTCTTCTCGTGTTACTGCTTTGGATTTTCTATCTTTTCTTTTTACTCCCTGTTAAAAATTGATCTTCTTTATCTGCTTTATTGATGCATTACTATTAAAGTAGTCTCTGTTGGCCTGCTCAAATATCTAATTTGCGCTCTCCTGCTCTAAGTCCTTACACCCATCTCTTTTCTCTCTTTTTAAAATTTCTTTATTGATTAAGGTATCACATATTTGTCCTCATCCCCCCATTCTCATCCCAAACTCCTCCCCATGCATGCCCCCACGCCCCTGTTGTCCATGACCACTGGTTAGGCTTATATGCATGCATACAAGTCCTTTGGTTGATCTCTCCCCCTTACCCTCACCCCCCCTACCTTCCCTCTGAGGTTTGACAGTCTGATCGATGCTTCCCTGTCTCCGGGTCTGTTTTTGTTCATCAGTTTATGTTGTTCATTATTTCCCCTAGATGAGTGAGATCATGTGATACTAGAAATACACTTATAAGAACCGAAAATGAGACAAGCAATAATAGTTATGCTGAGAGGTAAATGAATCAGTCTGTAGTGAGTTTCTTTATGGGCCAACAGTTCTTTTGAGTCACCCTTCTTTTTTCTCTTTCTTCACTAGGCAAATGTGTGTTTTTTTCTGTCTCTCTTTCTTGTTGTTGTTTGCTTCATTCTTTGTTTTTAATTTTTTTTATTTTAGGCTTTTGTTTTCCCACTCCTCAATTGTTGTCTTAGTCTACTAATAGCTTAATGAGTTTCAATCACAAACACAGGCCTATCTGCTTTCTATTCTCCTTTTCCAAAAATAGATGAATACATAGATAGATAGATTAAAGAAAGGAATATATATATATATATATATATATATATATATATATATATATAATATATATTTCCATATATATTTAATATATTTTTAATTATTGTTTTTTCAATTATTTTTTTAGTATTTTGTCTTTAAGTTTTATTCTTATGCACTCATTCTCTTTCTACCCCCTCTAACCTGAATCTTGACCACTTCCTCATTCATTCAACTCTTTTAACTTACCTTCTTGAAACAGGCTCTGCCTTTTCAGATTTAGCTTACCTCCTTCTTGTCTGGGTATGTGTTGTTTGCATTTTTTGTAATAGTTGTTGGGGTTTTTTTGAAGTTTTCTGCCCATATATGTATATTTTCCCCCTTTTTTTTCTTCTTTTTCTTTTCACTCTTTCTTTTCACCATTTTTCCTTTTATCAATATCATTTTTTGCACTTTTTTCTTTCCACTAATTATCTTTTCTCTGGTGGTCACCTTTATTTGGGGTTATTTGTATCATGAATACATTTGTGTTTTGTGCCTTCTGTGTTGTGTATTGTTGAGTTTTATCTTGTGCCTTTAAGTAAACAAAGTAGAGAGTGAGCCACATAACCAGGCACCCTGAGAGGAGCGAAAAATGGGATACAATGAAACAGCCCCCATATGAAAGAATAGAAAGAATCACTGGAAAAGGAAGTAAACAAAACAGACACAAGCAATTTGTCAGAGAAAGAATTCAGAACAATGTTCATAAGGATGCAGGAAAAGGATGTAAGGCAAATTCAACAACATGTTTAAGAACCAAGAGTAAATGAAGAAGAACAAAGAATAAATGAAGAAGAACAAAGAAGAAATGAAGAATGACATAGATACAATAAAGAACACAATAGAAAGCATCAACAGTAGACTATAAGAATCTGAGGACCACATCAGTGAACTAGAAGACAAGGAAGTAAAAAATACCCAAGCAGAGCAGCAACTGGAAAAAATAAATTAAAAACCTGGAGGAGAGCTTAAGGGAGATTTGGGATGACATGAAACAAAACATCCACATAATAGGACTGCCAGAAGGAAAGGAAACTAATAAAGGAATAGAAAACCTTTGAAGAAATAATGACAGAAAAATTCTCTGATATTGGGAAGAAAAACTCACACAAGTCCAAGCTCACAGAGTCCCAAACAAGATGAACCAAAAAAAACCAACACCAAGAAACATTATAATTAAATTGGCAAACACCAATGACAAAGTAAGAAGCTTAAAGGCTGCCAGAGAGAGTGACAGAAAGTTATCTACAAGGGATCTCCCATGAGACTATCAACTGCTTTCTCAACAGAAACACATCATGACAGAAAGGAATGGAATGAAATATACAACATGATGCAAAGCAAGGGTCTGAATCCAAGAATAATATGCTCAGCAAGGCTATCATTTGAAATTGAAGATGAAATCAGGAGCTTCACAGACAACAAAGGACTAAGATAGTTTATTACCACCAAAGAAGCAATGCAAAAAATGTTAAAGGAATTGCTGTAGAAAGAAGAACTAGGAAGGGAAGAAGGAACACAGGCACAAAGAATAAAAATGGCAACAAACAAGTACCTATCAATAATAACTTTAAATTTAAATGGGTTAAATGCATGACCCATACATCTGCAGTCTACAAGAGACCCACTTCAGAACAAAGGACTCACACAGACTAATAGTAAAGGGATAGAAAAAAAATTTTCTGGTGAATGTAAATGAAAAAAAAGCTGGGGTAGCAATACTTATATCTGACAAATTAGATCTCAAAGTGAAGGCCACAACAAGAGATAAGGCCACTTCATAATACTAAAGGGAGCAATTCAATAAGAAGATATAACTCTGATAAACTTATATGCACCAACACAGGAGTACCCAGATACATAATAAAAAAAAAACAAAAATTTCTGGAATATATCAAGGGAGAGATTGACAGCAATACAGTCATAGTAGGGGATTTTAATACCCCACTAACATCACTGGATAAATCCTCTAAATAAAAAATCTGCCAAGAAACATAAATCTTAAATGACTCACTAGATCAGATGGAATTAATTGACATCTTCAGAATATTTCACCCCAAAGCCTCAGAATATATATTCTTCTCAAGTGCACACAGTCATTTTCTAAGACAGACCACACATTGGGACACAGGCAAAGTCTCTTTAAATTCAAGAAAATAGAAATAATATCAAGTATCTTCTCATATCACAATGGCATAAAATTATAAATCAACTACAATAAAAGACAATGAAAAAATCAAACACTTTTAGGCTAAATACCAAGCTATTAAACAATAATTGGGTTACAAAAGAGATTAAAGAAGAAATAAAAAGAATCATGGAAACAAATAATAATGTAAACACAACAATCCACAATCAATGGGACACGGTGAAAGCGGTCTTGAGAGGGAAGTTCATAGATCTATAGGCCTACCTCAAAAAACAAGAAAAAAATGGTAATAAAATATCTAACCCTAAAACTCAAAGAGTTAGAAAGAGAGCAGCAAGAAAAGCCCAGCATAAGCAGAAGGAAGAAATTAATAAAGACCAGAGTGGAAATAAACGAATAAATGACATGGATAGAAAAAAAAAATTCAACAAAACCAAGACCTGGTTCTTTGAAAGGATAACCAGGATTGATGAACCTATATCCAGGCTTACCAAGAAGCAAAGAGAGAGGAGCCAAATAAACAAAATCAGAAATGAAAGAGTTGCAGTAACAACCAATACCACAGAAATAAAAAGAATTATGAAAAAACACTTTGAGCAACTCTATTCTGACAAACTGGACAACCTAGATGAAATGGACACATTCTTAGAAAAATACAAGCTCCGAAAACTCAATCAGGAAGAATAAAAAACCTGAATAGGCCAATAGCTACCAAAGAAATTGAAGCAGTAATCAAAATGGTCCAGCAAACAAAAGCCCTGTGTCTGGGTGGCTTTACAGGGGAGTTCTACCTGGCATTCACAGAAGAAGTAAAACCTATCCTACTCACACTATTCCAAAAAATTCAAGAGGAAGGCACATTTCCAAGCTCTTTCTATGAAGCCAGCATTACCCTAATTCCAAAACCAGAGAAGACACTACAAAAAAAGAGAACTATAGGCCAATATCCTTGATGAACATAGATGCTAAAATCCTCAACAAAATTCTAGCAAATTTGATCCAGCATTACATTAGCAAGACCATACACCATGATTAAGTGGGGTTTATTTTGGGGAAGCAAGGATGGTACAATATCCTCAACTCAATAAATGTGATATATCACATAAACAAATTGAGATACAAAAATCACATGATCATATCAATTGATGCAGAAAAAGCATTTGACAAAATCCAACACCTTTTCTTGATAAAAACACTCAGCAAAATGGGAAGAGATGGATCATACCTCAACATAATAAAAGCCTTCCATGACAAGCCTATAGCCAACATCATACTTAATGGGCAAAACTAAAATGATTTCACCTAAGAACAGGAACAAGACAGGGATGCCCATTTTCACCACTCTTGTTTGATATAGTACTGGATGTACTAGTCATAGTTATCAGACAAGAAGAAGAAATAAAAGGCATACAAATTGGAAAAGAAGAAGTAAAATTGTCATTATTAGCAGGTGACTTGATACTGTACATAGAAAAACCCCAAGAATCCATCAAAAAATTACTAGACCTAATAAATGAATTTAGCAATGTAGCAGAATACAAAATTAATACCCAGAAATCTATGGCCTTTTTATACACCAATAATGAGCTCACAGAAAGAGAAAAACAACTACAATCCCATTTACAATTACACCAAAAAAATTAAGATAGCTAGAAATAAACTTAACTAAGGAGGTAAGCAACCTGTACTCAGAACATTACAGGACATTGAAAAAAGAGATAGAGGAAGACATAAACTAATGGGAAAACATACAATGTTCATTGAATGGAAGAAGCAACATAATTAAAACGTCCATACGACCCAAAGCAATCTACAGATTCAATGCAATCCCCATTAAAATACCAACGGCATATTTCAAAGACCTAGAACAAACTCTCCAAAAATTCATCTGGAGTAAAAAATGACCCCGAATAGCCACAGCAATCCTGAGAAAGAAGAACAAAGTTAGAGGGATCACAATATCAGATATCAAGCTATATTTCAAAGCCACTGTTCTCAAAACTGCCTGGTTCTGGCACAAGAACAGACATACAGACCAATAGAACAGAACAGAAAACCCAGAATTCGACCCAAACGATTATGCTCAGTTAATATTTGACAAAGAAGGCAAGAGCATACAGTGGAGTCAAGACAGTCTCTTCAATAAATGGTGCTGGGAAATTTGGTCAGATATATGCAGATCATGAAACTAGGTTACCAACTTACACCATACAGAAAAGCAAACTTAAAATGGCTAAAGGACTTAAATGTAAGACAAGAAACCATAAAAATCTTAGAAGAATCCATAGGCAGCAAAATATCAGACATATGTCTTAGCAATATCTCTAACAGTACAGTTCCTAGGGCAATGGAGACTAAGGAAAAAATAAACAAATGGGACTACATCAAAATAAAAGCTTCTGCGCAGCAAAAGAAACCATCAATAAAACAACAAGAAAGCCCACTGCGTGGGAGAACATATTTGCCAATGCTATTTCAGATAAGGGTTTAATCTCCAAATTTTCCAAAGAATGCATACAGCTTAACAAAAGGAAGATAAACAATGGCATAAAAAATGGACAAAGGATCTAAATTTGACATCTGACATCTAAATTTGACAAGGATCTAAATTTGACATTTGCCATCTAAAAATGGACAAAGGATCTAAATTTGACATCTAAATTTGACATCTAAATGTTAAATTTAGGATCTAAATCCTCTAGACACTTTTCAAAGAGGACATACAGAAGGCTCAGAGACATATGAAAACATGTTCAAAGTCACTAATCATCCGAGAGACGCAAATCAAATCAACAATGAGATACCATTTCACACCTGTCACAATAGCTATTATCAACAAATCAACAAACTACAAGTGCTGGTGGGAATGCAGACTGGTGCAGTCACTGTGGAAAAGAGTATAGAGTTTTATCAAAAAATAAAATATGGAACTCCCATTTGACCCAGTAATCCCACTTCTAGGAATATATCCCAAGAATCTACAAACACCGATCAGAAAGGATATATGCACCCCTATGTTCATAGCAGCACAATTTACAATAGCTAAGATTTGGAAACAGCTTAAGTGTCCATCAGCAGAGGAGTGGATTAAAAAACTGGTATATCTACACAATAGAATACTAAGCTGCTATAAAAAAAAAAAAAAACTTTTACCATTTGCAACAGCATGGATGGAACTGGAGAGCATTATGCTAAACTAAATAAGCCAGTTGGAGAAAGATAAATATCACATGATCTCACTCATATGTGGAATATAATGATCAACATAAACTGATGAACAAAAGTAGATCCAGAGATAAATGGCACAGGAGCGGGTATTAGAGATCAACCAAAGAACTTGTATGCATGCATATTAGTATAACCAATGGACACAGATACTGGGGTGGTGGGGGCTTGCCCTCGGGGGTGGGAGTGCCGGGGGAGTGTTAATTGGGGAAAAAGGAGACATATGTAATACTTTAAACACTAAAATAATAATAATAATCTAATCGTTAACCTAAAGGAACTAGAAGAAAACAACAAACAAAGCCCAAAGTAAGTAAAATATGGTGATAATAAAGGTGAGTGGAAATGAAAAAAATAGAGTCTAAAAAAAGAGCAAAAAGCAATAAAACCAAGAGTTGGTTCTTTGAAAAGATAATCAAGATTGATAAACCTTTAACCATATATATATATATATATATATATATAGAGAGAGAGAGAGAGAGAGAGAGAGAGAGAACCCAAATAAGTAAAATAGAAAAAAAAGAAGAAACAACTAAGTACCAGAAAAATAAAAAGATTATATAAAAATATTACAAACAATTATATTCCATCAAATTGGACAATCTGCAAGAAGTGGATAAATTCACAGAAACATACAATACTCCAAAACTGGCTCAGGGGAAAAAAGAACATAGAACAGGCCAATTACAACCAACAAAAGTAAAGCAGTAAAAATAAAACAGTATCTCCCAACAAATAGAAGTCATGGACTGCATGGCTTCACAGATAAAATTTACCAAATATTAAAATAAACAAGTAACACATACCCTTTCCAAACTATTTAAAAAAATAAGAAGAAGAACTAAGACTCCTTAAAAGACCAGCATTATTCTAATTACAAAACATATAAAGACACTACAAAGAAAAAATTATAAGGCAATATATCTGATGAATATAGATGCAAAATATCTCAACAAAATATTAGAATACGGAATTCAGCAATATATTAAAAAGATCATACATGATGCTCAAGTGGGATTTATTCCTGGGATGCAAAGTTGGTACAGTATCTGCAAATACATTAGCATGATATATCACGTAAACAAAACTATCAAAAACATTTTATGTGATTATATCAATAGATGTAGAAAAAGCACTTGGCAAAATCCAGCACCCATTTATGATAAAAACTCTCAGCAAGGTGAGAATAAAGAGAACATAGCTCAACGTAATAAAAGCCTTATATGACAAGCCCACAGCTAACATCATATTCAACAGGGAAAAATGAAAAATGTTTTCCTTAAAATCAGGAACAAAAAAGGGATCTTCATGTTTACCATTCTTATTCAACATGGTACTTAAAGTCCTAACCACTGCAATCAGACAAGAATAAGAAATTAAAGACATCCAAAAGAAAAAGTAAAACTGTCATTATTTGAAGATGATATGGTACTGTGTATAGAGATTCCATCAAAAACTACTAGAAATAATAAATGAATTCAGTAAAGTAGCAGGATGAAAAATAAATATCCTGAAGTTAGTTGAATTTCTAAATGCCAATATGAACTATCAAAAAGGAAACTAAAAAAAAAAAAATCCCATTTACTGTTGCATCCAAAACAAACAAAACCTTCAAAATATTTAACCAAGGAGGTAAAATACTTGTACTCAAAAATTATAAATCACAGAATAAATAAATTGAATAAGATACAAATAAATAGAAGCATATACCATCCTTGTGGATGGGAAGAATTAACATCATTAAAATTACTCAAAGAAATCTATAGATTAAATGAAATTCCTATTAAAATACCAATGGTACATACATTTCACAGAATTAAATCAAATAATTCAAACATTTATATGGAATTACAAAAAACTCTGATGAGCCACATCATACTTGAGAAAAAAGAGCAAAATTGGAGGTATAACACTACCTGATATCAAATCATACTACAAGGCTATAGTAGTCATAACAGCATGGTACTTGCCTAACAATAAACATACAGATCAATGGACTATAATATAGAACCAGTAAAAAAACAAAAACAAACCAAAAAAAAAAGCATGCCTATATGGTCAATTAATATTTGACAAAGGAGGCAAGAAAATACAGTGGAGTAAATAAAGTCTATTCAATAAATGGTGTTGGTAATAATGGAAAGATGCATGCAAAAAATGAAACTAGACCAACTTCTCACACCACATACAATAATAAATTCAAAATGAATTAAAGACTTAAATGTAAGACTCAGAACCATAAAACTCCTATAAGAAAACAGGCAGTAAAATCTCTGACTTTTTTTTCTGACATATCCCTTTGGATAAGGGAAACAAAAAGAAAAAATAAACAAATAGAGCTACATCAAACTAAAAAGTTTTTGCACAGCAAAGGAAGCTGTCAACAAGTAGAATACATCCTACTGAATATAATAATACTAGAGGACCGAAATTCTTGCCTGAGCGGGGGTGTCTCCCAGACTGGCCTGTGCCCTCTCACAGTGGAGGAGCCCCACGATCAATTGCCCCAAAGAGGTAGCCCCCCCACACCCACCTGGGGCTCCTCGATGGATTGCCACAAAGACTTAGGCCAGAGTTGAGGGTCCTGCCTCCATGGTGGGCGCAGGGCCGCAGGAACACAGGGGGAAGCCACACTGAGCAGCTGCCAGAACCCGCCCCCGTGGTGCACATGGGGCCATGGGAACCCTGGCAGAAGCTAAACAGAGGGGCCACCAGGCCCCTCCTCTGTTGTGTATGCAGCCATCTTGTGACAGCATGAGGGCATCACAATCTGATGGCTCGAAGACCACCTAGGCTTTTATTAGTAAGACTAGAGGCCCAGTGCAAAAACTTTGCGCATGGGGGGGGTCCCCTCAGCCCAGCCTGCACCCTCTCCAATCCAGGACCCCTTGAGGGATGTCTGACTGCCGGTTTAGTCCCAATCCCCAGGACCAGGCCTAAACAGGCAGTTGGACATCCCTCTTACAATCTGGGACCACTGGCTCCTAATTGCTCACCTGCCTTCCTGCCTGGTCACCCCTAACTGCCCCCCCTGCCAGCCTGATCTCCCCTCACTGCCTCTGTGTGCCAGCCTGATCACCCCTAACTGCCCCCCTGTTGGCCTGGTCGCCCCTAACTGCCCTGCCCTGCTGACCAGGTCACACCTAACTGCCCCCTCCCTGCCGACCTGGTCACTCCTAACTGCCCCCCCACTGGTCTGGTCACCTCTTACTGCCCCCCCCAGTGGCCTGGTTGCCCCCAACTGCCCCCTCCCCTGCTGGCCTGGTAGCCCCCAACGCCCCCCCCCCCCCGCTGGCCTGGTTTCCCCACGAAACCTGCTGTTCAGTAATTTGATCATCCCTCACTAACCCCTCTGCCAGCTTGGTCACCCCACACAGCCTGCTGTTCAGTCATTTGGCCATCCCTCACTAACCCTGCTGCCGGCCTGGTTGCCCCACACAGCCTGCTTGTTCAATCATTTGGTTGTCCCTCACTAACCCCCCTGCCGGCCTGGTCGTAGGCAGCCATCTTATGAGGCATGAGGGTCAATTTGCACATTACCTCTTTATTACATAGGATATTTATCAGTAACACATTTGATAAGGGGTTAATATCTAAAATTTATAATTAAAACATACAAACTACCAAAAATACCCAAACCAATCCAACTAAAAAATGGGCAGAGGATCTGAATACACACTTCTTCAAAGCGGAGATACAGATGGCTAATAGTCATATGAAAAGATACTCAATATCACTAATTGTCTACCATCAATAAATCACCAAACAACAAGTGTTGGTGAAGATGTGGACAAAAGTGAACCCTTTTGCACTTTTTATAGGCATGCAGACTGGTGCAGCAACTGTGGAAAAGAATGTAGAGGTTCCTCAAAAAACAAAAATAATGAAAGTAGAACTGCCTTAAGACCCAGAGATTTCATTTCTGGGTATATATGAAGAAACTCAAAGCACTAATTGGAAAGAATACATGCACCCCTATGTTCATTGCAGCATTATTTACAATAGCCAAGATATGAAAGCAATAAGTGCCCAATAGATGAGTGGAGATATAAGTAATATATATATATATATATATATATATATATATATATATATATATATATATATATATATATATATATATATATATATATATATATATATTACAATTGAAAATTGAAGAGTACTTGGCCATAAAAAAGTGAAATATTACCATTTGTTACAATATGGATGGACCTAGATGGTATTATGCTAAGTGAAATAAGTCAGTCAGAGAAAGACAAATACCATATGATTTCACTTATATGTAGAATCTAAAGAACAAAATCAATGAACAAATGAAATTTGAACAGACTCATAAATACAGAGAACAGACGGATGGTTGCCAGCATAGAGGGGATTTGGGGGCTGGGTGAAAAAAGTGAAGGGTTAATAAGTACAAATTGGTAGTTACAAAATAGTTACAGGGATTTAAAGTACACCATAGGGAACTTAGTCAATAATATGTAATAACTATGTATTGTGCCAGGTGTGTACTGAAAATATCAGAAGAAACACTTTGTAAAGTACATATTATCTAACTACCATGCTGTATCTCTGAAACAAATATGAAATACTATTGAATGTAAAAAATCCCATCTAATAAAAGAGTAATAGGCAAATTGACTTAACCTCTGCTACACCCACAAGCCACGCCCACCAGCCAATCAGGAGTGAGTATGCAAATTAACCCAACCAATATGGCTGCGGCCGCAGAGCGAGCAGGAGGCTTGGGTTTCCCCAGCAATGGAGGAAGACAAGCTTCCCCCACACACTCTGGTGGGCCCTGGACTCCACTCAAGGCTACAAAGTTTCAATTATAGAAGATAAATAAATCCCAAAAATGGCTGCTGCCACAGAGAGAGCAGGAGGCTTGGGTTTCCCCGGGGATGGAGGAAGCCAAGCTTTCCACCCGCCCTGGCCTTTGCTCAAGGCTACAAAGTTTGAATTATAGAAGATAAATAAATCCCAACAAAAATGGCTGTGGCCACGGAGCGAACAGGAGGCTTGGGTCTCCCCAGCGATGGAGGACGCCAAGCTTCCTGCACACCCTGGCCGGCCAAGGCCTCCACTCAAGTTTACAAAGTTTCAATTACAGAAGATAAATAAATCCCAACAAAAATGGCTGCAGCCGTGGAGCGAGCAGGAGGCTTGGGTTTCCCCGGCAATGGAGGAAGCCAAGTTCCTGGCCTGCCCTGGCCTCTGCTGAAGGCTACAAAGTTTCAATTATAGAAGAGAAATAAATCCCAGATACCAAGGCCACCGCTTGGGTCACCAGGGGGCATGGCCGGCCTGCAAACCACCACAGGCCCCTCACCCAGGCTGCCCCATGCCCCAAGGGAACCCCCACCCTGATCGAGGACACCCTTAAGGGCAAACCAGCTGGCCCTCACCCGTGCACCAGGCCTCTATCCTATCTAATAAAAGAGTAATATGCAAATTTACTGTCACTCCAACACACAAGATGGCTGCCCCCATGTAGACACAAGATGGCCACCACAAAATGGCCAGCAGGCCGCCACAAAATGGCCAGCAGGGGAGGGCAGTTGGGAGGGATCAGGCCAGCAGGGGAAGGAAGTTGTGAGTGATCAGGCCAGCAAGGGAGGGCAGTTGGGAGGGACCAGGCCTACAAGGGAGGGCAGTTGGGGGCGATCAAGCCTATGGGAGAGGGCAGTTAGGGGTGACCAGGCTGGCAAAGGAGGGAAGTTGGGGGCGACCAGGACTGCAGGGAAGGGCATTTGGGGGGGACCCAGGCCTGCAGGGGAGAGCAGTTGTTGGGGGGACCAAGCTTGCAGGGGAGGGCAGTTAGGGGTGACGAGGCCTGCAGGAGAGGGCAGTTAGGGGCAATCAGGCTGAAAGGGGAGCAGTTAGGCATCAATCAGGCTAGCAGGGGAGTGGTTAGGGGGTGATCAGGCTGGCAGGCAGAACTGGTTAGAGGCAATCAGGAAGGCAGGCAGGCGAGCAGTTGGGGGCCAGCAGTCCTGGATTGTAAGAGGGATGTCTGACTGCCTGCTTAAGCCCGATCCTACTGGGATTGGGTCTCAACGGGCAGTCAGATAACCCTCGAGGGGTCCCAGATTGGAGAAGGTGCAGGCTGGTCTGAGGGACACATCCCCCCCCATGCATGAATTTTGTGCACCTTGCTTATAGTAAATAAAATAAAATCTTAGGAAGTTCTTGTACAGTTGAACAAGTTTCCCAAGTCCTTAATAGTGAAATGACACATAATAAAAGAGTAAGAAGCAGCTGATTAAGTTGTATTACTTGGGTCAAAAATGTAGGCATTGCCTTACAATTGATGTTGATTATTTTCCTGGTTCTTTTAAATGGCAACTGTAATGGATATTAGTATTATTACAAATTTGTGTAATTGTTATTTCTAAGGAATGAGGAATTTCTTAACTTATAAGGCTGTGCTCCCTAAGTAGAAGCCAAACCTTGTATTCCCAGCCTGCCATGCAACCATGTCAGAGGCACACAACCTAAATTACCCCATCAGTAAACTTATAAGAAACTTTGATTTGAAAGTTAGTGACATGAGTAAGCAGGCATTCATTCTGTTAAGGGTGATAGCATAGATATTCAGTTTTTAGAGAAGTGGCTGAGTTTTAGTGCACACCATCAGAAGCACAAGCTGTAGTGTTTAACTCAGAAGTGAGAGCAGTCCAATACAGTCCTCCAAAGGAGCAGTACTGTGAAGTAAGTTGGGTTGGTCTCCAATCATACAACTCCAAAACATTCTTTTTTAGCCTTCTCACAGACTCAGTGAGCTACTTAATGTTTTAAAATGAGTTATTTGATGCTTAAAGAGGTTTCTTGCAACCAATAACATTGATTTGTTTTTATAATATCACTAGTGGCCTGATGCACGAAATTCATGCAAGGCGGGGAGGCAGGTGTCACTCAGCCTGGCCTGCACCCTTTCCAATCTGGGACACCTCAGGGGATGTCTGACTGTTGGTTTTGGCCTGATCTCGCAATCCAGGACCACTGACTCCTAACCACTCCCCTGCCTGCCCCAACTGGGCCCCCCCACTGGTCTAATCACCCTCAACTGCCCCCCGCCAGCCTGATCACCCCCAACTGCCCTCCCCTCCTGGCCTGATTGCCCCTAACCTCCTCTGCCTCAGCCCCACCACCATGGCTTTGTCCAAAAGGATGTCCGGAAGGTCTCCTGGTCTAATTAGCATATTACCCTTTTATTAGTATAGATATGATAGTAAAATGATAATGTCTGCTAGTGCTAAGCATCTACATTGTCTAAGAAATTAGCTAGAAGTTTTCCATACATTAACTTGAAAATCTACAATTAACCTACAATGTGATTATTACTTCATTTTGCAAGCAAAGAAACTGAAGATCATAAGGATTAATTATTTTGTTTTATTGTCACAAAACTAAGAAGTGTGAAATTCAACTTTGCCTGTTCAAAAATCAGTAATTTTACTACACCATGATTCCTTCATGGTACCTTAAAAGACTGAATGCAGATTTCAAGGTAAGTGTCAAACTAACATCTCATTACTGTTCTTAAGGAGTCAAAGATTTAACAATTTGATGTCTCTATTTTTCTAGCTTTAGTTTCCACATCCACAACACTTATATTAACAGTTAATTTGGAGCATCAACTTACTATCAACATGAACTGAGTATCATCTAGTGCAAATTATATATATATATATATATATATATATATATATATATATATATATATATATATATATATAAATATAGTCACACCATCATTTTGATTGGAAACAGAGTATATACAGAGATGGATATCTTTTGTAGATATAGAGATGGTAACAAATTTGATTAATTTGTCTAAAATTCCTAAAGGGCTTATGTTTTAGAGAAGCTGGAGATCCTGTGGTTCAGAATGTTACAAAATGACAAATCTACACAGCATATTGTGTGTGTGTTTTTAAGTCAGAATTTTGCAAGCCTAGCTATTTCTGAAGAACCAGTGGAAGAATAGTTTATACTCAGAAAACATCTTAATGTATAGCAGTCACCTTGTTAAAAGACTGATTTAGAGCAGATTCAAGTTCACAGCAAAATTGAGAATAAGGTATAGAGATTTTCTATATAATCCCTGCCCCCACACATGCATAGCCTCCCCCATTATCAACATTACTCAGCAGAATGGTATATTTGTTACCAAGAATGAACCTAAAATATTACCTTGTAATTAATTACTCAGAGTCTATAGTTTATCTTAGGGTTTTGGTATTTTTGGGGGTTTTACAGCCCTAAAGATGCTGTGTTCTGCCTATTCACTCCCCTCCTGAATCCCACTTACTTAAAACCACTGATATTATTATTATCACCATAGGTTTGCCTTTTTCAGAATATCATATATATATATATAACCCTACATTACATAGCCTTTTCAGATTGGCTTTTTGCACTTAGTAATATGCATTTAAGGTTACTTCATGTCTTTGTATGGTTTGATAGCTAATCTTATCTAATAAAAGAGTAATATGCAAATTGACCATCACTCCAACACACAAGATGGCTGCCCCCATGTGGTCAAGGATGGCTGCCCCCATGTGGAAAAAAGATGGCCACCACAAGATGGCCAGCAGAGGAGGGCAGTTGTGGGTGATCAGGCCATCAGGGGAGGGCAGTTGGGAGGGACCAGGCCTGCAAGGGAGGGCAGTTGGGGGCAATCAAGCCTGCAGGGGAGGGCAGTTAGGGGTGACCAGGCTGGCAGAGGAGGGAAGTTGGGGGCAAACAGGCTGGCAGGGGAGCAGTTAGGCATCAATCAGGTTGGCAGGGGAGTGGTTAGGGGATGATCAGGCTGGCAGGCAGAAGCAGTTAGGGGCAATCAGGAAGGCAGGCAGACGAGCAGTTGGGAGCCAGCAGTCCTGGATTGGAGAGGGTGCAGGCTGAGCTGAGGGACACACCCCCCCTGCATGAATTTAGTGCACCAGGCCTCTAGTTTCATCTTAATAATGAATAATATTCCATTATCTGGATGTACCACAGATTATTTATTCATTCACCTACTCAGTGACATCTTGGCTGTTTCCAAGTTTGGTAATTATGAATAAAGCTGCTGTAAGCATCTCTGGGAAGATTTTTGTATGGTCATACATTTTTAAATTCTTTGAGTAAATACCAGGAATTATAATTGCTAGATTATATTATAAGCATATGTTTAGTCTTGAAAATAAAAAGAAAATAAATGTGAAATTGTCTTTTAAAGTGGCTGAATCATTTTGCCTTTCTTCCAGAAATGTACAAGAGTTCATTTTGCTTCACAGTTTTGGCAGCATTTGGTATTGGCAGTGTTCTGGATTTTGGCCATTCTAATAGGTGCATAGTGATATATTGTTGTTTTCATTTACATTCTCCCTGATGACATACAATATGGAGTATCTTTTGTATCCATTTTGGTCAGGTGCTTGTTCAGTTCGTTGGCCCATTTAAAAACCACACTTTGTTTTGTTTTTCTAATTGTTGAGTTTTAAGCGTTTTTGTGTATTTTGGATAATACTTAGATATTTATTTTGCAAGTATTTTCTCTAAGTCTGTAGCTTGTCTTCTAATTCTATTTACATTTCTTTTGCAGACCAGTTTTTAATTTTAATGAAATCCAACTTATCAGTTATATTTTTCATGAATTATGCCATTGGTTTTGTATCAAAACTGAAATAGGTTTTCTCCTATGTTACCCCCTAGGAGTTTTATATTTTTTTTACTTTACATTTGAAGCAAAGTAACCTATATGCTGGAAAAAACTACTTTTTGCATTTTACACTAAGCATAGATAGTCCTTTGTTCTGTGAATTAACTCTGCTATTCTTGGCTTCTGTAAGCACACTTGCTTGAATAATAGGGAAAATAAGCTCAACTATCTGACCTTGCAAGCCACTCCACTGCCATCCTTAACTACTCCCATGCCAGGTGCCCTCCAGTTATCTGAAATGTACTATGCTCAAGGCTACTAAGTTGTGCTGTGCTCAGGTTACAAGCTTCCTGCAAAATATCTACATAGGGCTCTTTGTAAAGCCTGCAAAAGGTCCAGAAAACCCATATTTAGTAGACAAAGGAACTGGGGGGGTTTAAACGGAAAGTTTCCTCCATATTGCTTTGCTCAGACTTTCAGAGACAACTCCTCTGAGACCCCTAGTGTAATAAAGGCTCCAAAAATTCAGCTTACTGATTGATTAAGGCGTCCTCTGTTTAGCTCGCTGGTTTCTAATATAACACATTTAGGTCTATAGTTTATTATAAATTAATTTTTTGTAAAAGGTATAAGATCTTGAGTCTACAATCATTTTCCCATGTGAATGTTTACTAGTTTTAATACTATTTTTTGAAGATACTGCCTTTGCTCTCCTATGTTGTTCCTTTGTCAAAGGCAAGTTGATTATGCTTGTAGGGGTCTATTTTTTTTTTTTTTTTTGGCTCTCTATTATGTACTATTGATCCGTCTATTCTTTCACCAATACTATACTGTCTTTATGACCATAAGTTTATTGAAGTTCGGTAGTGACAGTCTTCCAACATTTTTTCCTGCTCTATTCTGTTAGCTATTCCAGGTCTTTTGCTTTTCCACATAAACTTTAGAATCAGTATGTTGATATCCATAAAATAACTTGTTGAGATTTTAATTGGGATTCCATTGAATCTATAGATTATGTTAAGAACTGACATCTTAACAATTTTGAATCTTCCAATCCATGAGCATAGACTATTTCTCTGTTTATTTATTTTATTTTATTCATTAGAGTTGTACATTTTTTTCACATAGATCTTGTATATATTTTGATATATTTGTACCTAAGTATTTTATTTTGGGTGGTGTTAATATAAATAGTATTGTGTTTTTAATTTAACATTTTGCTTGTTTATTACTGGTACTAGAGGCCCGGTGCACGAAATTCGTGCACGGAGGGGGGTTGTCCCTCAGCCCAGCCTGCACCCTCTACAATCTGGGACCCCTCGAGGGATGTCCGACTGCCCGTAAACGGGCAGTCGGACATCCCTCTCACAATCCAGGACTGCTGGCTCCCAACTGCTTGCCTGCCTGCCTGCCTGCCTTCCTGATTGCCCCTAACCGCTTCTGCCTGCCAGCCTGATCACCCCCTAATCACTCTGCTGCCAGCCTGTTTGCCCCCAACTTCCCTCCTCTGCCGGCCTGGTCACCCCTAACTGCCCTCTCCTGCAGGGTTGATCACCTCCAACTGCCCTCCCTTGCAGGCTTGGTCCCTCTCAACTGCCCTCCCTTGCAGGCCGGGTGCCTCCCAACTGCCCTCTCCTGCTGGCCATCTTGTGGTGGCCATCTTGTGTCCACATGGGGGCAGGATCTTTGACCACATAGGGGCAGCTATATTGTGTGTTGCAGTGATGATCAATCTGCATATTACTCTTTTATTAGATAGGATAGAGGCCTGGTACAGGGGTGGGGGCCAGCTGGTTTGCCCTGAAGGGTGTCCCAGATCAGGTGGGGGTTCCCTTGGGGCATGGGGCGGCCTGAGCGAGGGGCCTGTGGTGGTTTTCAGGCTGGCCACGCCCCCTGGCAACCCAAGCAGAGGCCCTGGTATCTGGAATTTATTTTCCTTCTACAATTGAAACTTTGTAGCCTGGAGTGGAGCCAAGCCTGGGGCTCCCTCCTCCGGCAGCCATTTGTGTTGGGGTTATAATTGAAACTTTGTTGCCTTAAGCGGGTGGGCCCGGACAGGGTGTGTGGAAAGCGTTGCTTCCCCTGTTGCCAGCAGCAACCCTGGCCTGCTCCCTCAAGCTCCATTCTGCCGCCATTTGTTTGAATTTGTTTACCTTCTATAATTGAAACTTTGTATCTTGAGTGGAGGCTTAGGCCTGGCCAGGGCAGGCAGAAAGCTTGGCTTCCTCTGTTACCTAGGAAACCTTACTCTCTGTGGCTGTAGCCATCTTGGTTTGGGTTAATTTGCATACTCGCTCTGATTGGATGGTGGGTGTGGCTTGTGGGTGTGTCAGAGGTATGGTCAATTTGCATATTTGTCTTTTATTAGATAGGATATTTGAAGGCAATTGACTTTTGTATATGAATCCTGTATCCTGCAACCTTGCATTAGTCACTTATTAGTTCAGGGAGTTTTGTTGTTGTTGATCATTCATTTAAGATTTCTACATAGGTAATCATGTTATTTGCAAACAAAGACTGCTTTGCATATTCTTGCATGGTATGTATAACACTTATTATTTCTTTTATTGCCTTACTGCATTAGTAAAGACTCCGACTATACTGTTGAAAAGTAGTGGTGAGAGAGGGCATCATTGCTTTGTACCTTATCATAGTGAAAATATTTGGATTTCTCATTATTAAGTAGAATGTTAGCTGTAGGTATTTTATAGATTGACTTTATCAAATGAGAAAGCTCTGTTCTATTTTTAGTTTACTGAGAGTTTTTTATCATGAATGGGTGATAAATGTACCAGATATTTTTGTTTTTTTTCTGCATTTATTAATATAATAATGTGATTTTCTTTTTTCAGTCTGTTGATATGTATAGCACCCATTTTGGGAATTGGAGTCTTCACCTCTTGAGACTCTGGACATTTAAAAAGTATCTTTATTGTTTAAAGTTAATGTCCCCTTTTCCCTCTATTGACCCTCACTCCCCTGCTTTCACCCCCTCTGCAGGCCTTCACCACACTATTGTGTATGTCCATGGATTATGCATATATGCACATAAGTTCAATAGTTAATCTCTTTCCAACCCCCTTCCCTCTGAAATATGACAGTGTATTGCATGCTTCAATGTCTCTGGATCTATTTCATTCATCAGTTTATTCTGTTGCTTAGATCCCACATATAAGTGAGGTCATGTGTTATTTGTCTTTCTCTGACTGGCTTATTTCACTTAGCATAATATTCTCCAGTTCTCTCCATGCTGTCTCAAAGGATAAGAGATCCTTCTTTTTTATATCTGCCTAGTATTCCGTGGTGTAAATATACCACAGTTTCTGTATACACTCATCTACTGATGGATACTTGGGCTGTTTCCAGATCTTAGCTATTATAAATAATGCTGCTATGAACATAGGTGTGCATATTTTCTTTCTGATTGGTGGTTCATGATTCTTAGGATATATTTCTAGAAGTGAGATCACAGGATCAAATGGCTACTCCATTTATAATTTTTGAGGAAATTCCACACTGTTTCCCATAGTAATTTTACCAGTCTACATTCCCATAAGCAGTGTATTGGGGTTCCTTTTTCTCCACATCCTCACCAGCACTTGTTCATTAATTTTTTTTTGGTAGCCATTCTTGCAGGTAAGAGGTGATATCTCATTGTTGTTTTAATTGGCATTCCTCTGATAATTAGTGATGTTGAGCATTTTTTTCATATGTGTCTTGGTCATCTGTATGTCCTCTTTGGAGAAGTATCTATTCAGGTCCTCTGCCCATTTTTCAATTGGATTGTTTATCATCCTTTTTAATTGGGTGGTTGACTTGTATGAGTACTATATATATTTTGGAAATTAACCCCTTATCAATTGTATCATTGGAAAATATGTTCTCCCATACAGCGGACTCCCTTTTTAATTTATTTATTTCATTTTTTAATTTAAATTCTTTATTGTTGAAAGTGTTACATATGTTTCCTTTTTCCTCCCTTTTTATTTTGATGCTGGTTTCTTTTGCTGCAGAAGCTTTTTAGTTTGATATAGTCCCATTTGTTTATTTTTTCCTTTGTTTCCCTTGCCCTAGGTCATAGTGATGGTGAATCTATGACACGCGTGTCAGCACTGACACATGTAGCCATTTCTGATGACACGCAGCCACATGCCGAGGATAAAACATTTGCTGCTCCTGAGGATGAAACATTTGCGACTAGAGTCTTGGAGTTAGTTTTTTCCTCAAAGTGACACACTACCCGAGTTATGCTCAGTTTTTTGGCGAAGTTTGACACATCAAGCTCAAAAGGTTGCCCATCACTGCCCTAGGAGATGTATCTGTGAAAATTCTGCTGTGAGATGTCTGATATTTTACTGCCTATGATTTCTTCTAGGATTTTTATAATTTAAAGATTTACATTTAAGTATTTTATCCATTTTGAGTTTATTCTTGTGAATGGTGTAACTTGGTGGTCTAGTTTCATTTTTTATGTGTACCTATCCAACTTTCCCAGCACAATTTATTGAAGAAATTGTCTTTACTCCATTGTATGCTCTTGCCTGCATTGACAAATATAAATTGAGCATAATGGCTTAAGTCAATTTCTGGATTCTCTGTTCTGTTCCATTGGTCTATATGCCTGTTCTTGTACCTGTACCTGGCTCTTTTGATTACAATGGTTTTGTAGTATAGCTTGATATCAGGTATTGTGATCACACCAACTTTGTTCTTCTTTCTCAAGATTGCAGTGGTTATTCAGAGTCTTTTTTGTTTTCATATTAACTTTTGGAATATTTGTTCTTCATCTGTGAAATATGCCACTGGTATTTTAATAGGAATTACATTGAATCTATAGATTGCTTTAGGTCAAGCATGTCAAACTCATGGCCTGTGGGGCGCATGCAACCCACAACGAATATTTTTGTGGCCCAGCCAATATAACAGTATGCAAGAAACGTTTCAACAAAATTTATGTAACTTAATTTTTACAATAACCTGTTATACATAATTATTAATAACGAACTACAACGTTTGCTAATGACTGATTACTATAATCATGTTGCATTCATTTCCCTTATGCGCTTTACTTGCCTTATTCACAAGCACACCATTTCTCTCCACTAATACTAGTAGTGAATATTTTAGCAGCCAATTGCCATGTCATTAGTCTTGTACTGATTTGTTGTTTGGTGTGCGTAATGGGAAACATTTCGCTTTTAGAGAACAATAAAAATAGGTTTATTTGTGATGTACATATTAATTTATGCAGTTATTCAGTGTCTAGTAAATTAATGTTCAAGAAAAAATATTAATTTTTATTAAAATGTTCTATTATTCTATGTTAATGATTATTCATTTATTTCAGCCCTTTGTATTCAGCATGTCTCTATAGAAATAAACCTTCGTTTCTATGAAAATTGAAGTTTTGTTTTTTTGCAGCCCACATAAACTTAAACTTTTTTATTTGGCCCATGTTAGCCTTTGAGCTTGACATGCTTGCTTTAGATAGTATAGACATTTTAATGATGTTGATTCCACCAATTCATGAAGATGGAACATTCTTCCACTTGCTTATGTCTTTTTCTATGTTTTTTCAGTGTCTTGTAGTATTCTGAGTGGAGGTCTTTTGCCTTCTTGGTTAACTTTATTCCTAAGTATATTAAATTTTTTATTTCAATGGTAAATGGGATTATGTGGTGTTTGTTTTGTGTTTGTTTGTTTTTCCTTTCTCTTTCTGAGAGTTCATTATTGGTGTATAAAAATGCCATTGATTTCTGAGTGTTAATTTTGTATCATGATACTTTGCCCAATTCATTTATTAAATCTAGTAGGTTTTTGGTGGAGTCTTTAAGGTTTCCTATGTAGAATATCATGTCATCTGCAAATAATGACAGTTTTACTTCCTCCTTTCCAATTAGGATGTTTTTTATGTTTTCTTCTTGCCTGATGTTTGTGGCTAAGACTTCTAATACTGTGTTGAATAAGAGTGGTGAAGTAGACATCCCTGTCTTGTTCCTGTTCTTAGGGGAAATGGTTTTAGTTTTTGCCCATTAAATACGATGTTGGCTGTAGGTTTGTCATATGTGGCCTTCATTATGTTCCCTCTCTTCCCATTTTGAGAATTTTTAATCAAAACATGGTGTTGGACTTTGTCAAATGCTTTTTCTTCATTTATTGATATGTTCATGTGACTTTTGTCTTTCAATTTGTTTTCTGTTTTTATTTTTGAATATATTTTTATTGATTTCAGACAAGAGAGGAGAGGGAGAGATAGAAATTTCAATGATGTGAGAGAATCATTGTTTGGCTGCCCCCTACAGGATCCCCCTTGTGTTTGAGCCTGCAATCCAGTCCTGTGCCCTGACTAGAGGTCAAACTATGACCTCCTGGTACATAGGTTGAAACTCAACCACTTGAGGCACACCACCTGGGCTCAATTTGTTTAGGGACTAGGATAATGCTAGTCTCGTAAAAAGAGCTTGGAAGTTCCTTCCTCTTGGATTTTTTTGGAATACTTCGAGGATGATAGGTGCTAATTTGAGACACTGGGCGTTTTTAAGGTGTTCCATTAACCAAAATGTTGCTTCATTCTCTATCTCCTTCTGTTTGTGAGTGGATGAGTGATTGTCTGTCTTTTTATCTTTTGATTTCAAAAATAGCTCCCAAATATTCTGCTTGTATCCTGTTAAAAGAGCTGATCAGTAATTTTTTCTCAAGTTTCCATACTGTTAAATATAGATTCTCACACAACCAATATCAGAAATATAATCTAATCAGAAAGACCTATACCAGTCTAGTATTATCTAACAATGCAATAATTATGGAAAAATACTGAGTTATAACTAACTACAATAAAATTGGTTTCTATAATTCTAAAAATATTAACTGCCAATTAAGAAGCATGGGGAATAAGGAGGTGGGGAAGAGATCAACCAATGAATTCATATGCATATATGCATAACCCATAGACACAGACAGTGGGTGGTGAATGCTTGGGGGGGGTAGAAGGGTGGGAGAGGACAATGAGGGGAAAGGGACATATATAATACTTTCAACGATAAAGATTTATTTTAAAAAAGAAGTATGAGCAAGCACTTTAAAATATATAATGCAAAATGACAATTATAATAATATTGAATGTAGCACATTTTTAAAGGTAATAAAACCACTTCTATAGAGAATTGAGTGACATAAAAATAATTTGGAAGGATTCACAGGGTGATAGCCAGTAGAAATTTCTATGAATGAGATACTACCTGTTTCCTTTCATGTCCCTGAATAATAAATATCAGATTTCTCTGGCAGCCCACATGTAATTGGACACTTGCCTGTCTGCAAGTGAGTTCCAACCAGCCTTTCTCTATAAATGTTAATATTCTATGAAGAGATTATGAATAAAATTTCAAAATGCCACTAAGCATCCACATTGTCAATGTCATCCACATTGTCCAGCTTGTTGGAATATAGTTCTTCATAGTATTTTTTATGATCCTTTGCATTTCTATGGGGTCATATCCTTATACTTCACATCCTTTATTTCTGATTTTGTTTATTTGGGTCCTCTCTCTTTGTTTCTTGATGAATCTGACTAAATAAAAAAGAACAGAGAAGCCTGAAATTTACCCAAGCCATTACATTTAATTGATATTTGACAAAGGAGGCAAGAGCATATAATAGAGTCAAGATATTCTCTTCAATAAGTGTTGGGAAAACTGGACAGATACATGCAAAAAAATGAAATTAGACCACCAACTTATACCATACACAAGAATAAACTCAAAATTGGTAAAAGATTGAAATATAAGTCATGAAACCATAAAAATCTTGGAAGAAGCCATAAGCAGCAAAATTTCAGATATCTCTAGTAGCATATGTTTTCCAATATATCTCCTAGGGCAAAAGAAACTAAGGAGAAAATAAACAAATGAGGCTACATCAAAATAAAAACCTCTGCACAGCAAAAGAAATGGGAGCCCACTTCATGGGAGAACATATTTGCCAGTGATACATCTGCTAAGGGGTTAATTTCCAAAATATATATAAGGAACTCTCATACAACTTAACCAAAGGAAGACATATAATCCAATTAAGAAATGGGCAAATGACCTAAATAAACACATCTCCAAAGTGGATATACAGATGGCCAAGAGACATATAAAAAAATTGCTCAAAGTCACTGATCCATCAGAGAAATGTAAATTAAAATGACAATGAAGTTTCACCTCACATCTGCCAGAATGGTTTTCATCAACTAATCAACAAATGACAAGTGCTGGAGAGGATGTGGAGAAGATGGAACCTTAGCACACTACTGGTGGTAGTGCAGCCATTATGGAACACTGTATGGATATTCCTCAAAAACATTAAATATTGAACTGCCAATTGACCCAGCGATCCCACGTCTAGCAATATATCCTAAGAAACCCAAAACACCAACCAGGGAAAAAATATATGCACTCCTATGTTCATAGCAGCACAATTTACAATAGCTAAGATCTGAAAACAGCCCAAGAGTCCATCAATAGACAAGGGATAAAAAAGTTGTGGTATATTTACACTATGGAATGCTTTGAATCAATAAAAAAGAAGGATCTCTTACCTTTTGAAACAGCATGGAGGGACCTGGAGAGTATTATGCTAAGTGAAATAAGCCAGACAGAGAAAGACAAGTATCTCATGATCTCACTCATATGTGGAATCTAATGAGCTAAATAAACTGATGAACAAAATAGATCCAGAGACATAGAAGCATGAAACAGACTGATGGATATCAGAGGGAAGGTTGGAGTTGGGGGCGGGGGGGAAGGGGTTGAAGAGATTAACCTGGGAATTCATATGCATATATGCATAGCCCATGGACACAGACAATAATGTGGTGAAGGCCTGGGAGGGGTGAATGGGGGATGAAGTGGGTCAATGGGAAAAAAAATGGGGTCACATATGTAATACAAATAAAATGCAAATTTCTCAATCTACTTCATCAATAGGGGTCAAGAGGAAATGGTTCTTATTTGAAGAAAGGCCTGACCTCCTATGACCTCCTTGCTTTTATTAACAGAAGTCAAGAGAGAATTTCTCTGCTTGAAGCAATTCTAAGTACTTCCAAGAATGGATTAATTGTGAACTCTTCAGCCATAGGACACTGTATCTCACTGCATTTCCTATTCTCAGCAGCTCCAAGTTGTAGAGACTGAATTCCAGGTAAATTTGACCTAATTGTCAGGGGCTCCTTTTTTCCATCCAGCCACTACTCAGAGGGCAGAGGGTCAATCCCAGATTTAACCAGCTGAAAAATTGTGGTCCTGATTGTTCTTGCCCCAGCTCACTCATAGGTAGCTAACAAGTCCAGAGACTGCTAACCTAACCCAGCTTATTGCCCCACTCATAAAGCAGAAGAGTGGTAAATTCAGGATAATTGGCCCACTGTCTTCAAACCAGCTCTGGAAAAGTGGAAAATACATTTTTGGAAGGAGAGACACAGGTTATAACAACACAAAACCCTAAATTTCTCCCCAAATAAACTGCCTTTATTTGAAACAAAGTGTGGGGAAATTAAATAAAAAGGATACTAAAGGAAAAACGAAATTTCAGTTATAAGCAATTAAGAGGAGGCTGATAGTTCCATTAGAGCAACAAGATAAATCATAGGCCAGCTAGTTTACCATAGAGAGAGACCAACAAAAAGCCCTCTTGGAGTTAGAACTATCAGAAAAGGGGTAGAAATTTATTTGGATTAGATTTAGGAGCAATTTTTGAACCAGTAAATTTCCCAAATCAATAGAATCAGCTGTCAATTTCATATAACCTTAAAACTGGGTGAGATAACAGCAGAAGCAAATAGCTTAGGAAAAAGATCAAATAAAGTCCTGCTACAACCACTACCATCCCAGGATAATTGTGTGCATGCCCAAGAGAGAACCCTTTGAAGAGTAACCTTAGAACCTTCACAATGAAGGGGAACTAGAATTTGTTAAAATAGTCGAGCTAAATCATTAAGCAAACAACAAAAAAAATCAAACATCAACAAAAACAAACCTGAGGGCAAGAGAATTAGGATCCAGATTTGAAACAATATTTTTCATAAAATATAATTTTTTAATGAAACATAATGAGACATGCAAAGAAACAGGAAAATGTTACACACATGGGGAAAAATAATAGATAGCAAAAACTGCCTGTGAGAGGGTCCATATTTTAAACTTATCTAAAACAAACTTCAAAGCAGTCATTACAAATATGTCCAAAGAACTAAATGAATCCATGATTAAAGAATAAAAGGAATGTATGATTGTATCATCAAATAATATAAAGAAATTATATAATTTAGTAGAAATTATTTTAAAACTAGAAATTCTAGAGTTGAAAAGTATATTATGTGAAATAAAAATTTTATAGACAGGCTTAAAAGTATATTTGAACTGGCTAGAGAGAAACAGAAAACTTGAGGCAGATTGATGGCTATTATATAATCCCAAAATCAGAGGGAACAAAATGAATAGAGAGACCTCAGAGAAATGTGGGACACCAATAAGCACACCAAGAAACATATAAGTAAAAGGAGAGGAGAGAGAAAGGGGAGGAAAATATGTTTATTTTAATAACTATTTCAAATTTAATTAAAAATATTAATCTATATATCCAATAAATTCAATTAAGCCAAATGGGGTAAAAGCAAGGAAATCTACACCCAGACACATCACAGTAAACATACTAGAATCCAAAGACAAAAAGAAAATTTTGGCCCTAGCTGGTTTGGCTCAGTGGATAGAGAGTCAGCCTGTGGACTCAAGAGTCACGAGTTCGATTCTAGTCAAGGGCATGTACCTTGGTTGCGGGTACCTCCCCAGTAGGGGTGTGTGCAGGAGGCAACTGATTGATGTTTCTCTCTCATCAATGTTTCTAACTCTCTCTCCCTCTCCCTTCCTCTCTGTAAAAAATCAATAAAATGTCTTAAAAAAAATTGAAAGCCCAAGAGAAAATGACTCAGGTAGGAGGAATGCCAATAAAATTAACAGCTGACTTCTCATCAGAAATAATGAAAGCCAGAGGCATTAGGATGACATAGTCTTTTGTTTACTTTTTCTTCTATTACCCTATAAATATGATCTAATCAGCATTTGTTTCTACCACTCTACCCAAACAGCTCTTTCCCTCTTATAACAGTGTCATCTATGGCCTCAACATGCTAAACATCACATTAAATTATTAATCCTTAACTTACTTGACTTCTCATCAGAAATCTTGAAATATTTCTTCACTTGGCTTGCATGACATCAAGTTTTCATAATAGACTTCTTACTCAACTATCTGTGGGCTCTTTTTCTCTAATGTTTATTTTCTTCTGGACTCTGTTATTTACCACTTTCATTTTCTAGCCATTTTTTATTTCATGGTTGTTTCATATAGTTACCAGGCTTCAAAAAGTATTCATATGCTGGTGACTGCAGAATTTATATCTCTGAGCCAGATCTTACCCCTAAAGTTCAGCTTGAATGTTTGACTGCCTACTTAACATTTGCATTTAGATGTAAAAAGACATCTTAACATGCCTTAATCTGAAGGTTTATCTGATCTAAACCTATGGAGACTAATACTCTTTCTTATCTCTTTTAACCATTCCAAGTTATCAGGTCAAAAATCTTGGGTTTTATTGACTTCTCTTCTTGTTTTAAAATCTACATATTGGCCATTAGAATATCTTATTAAAATTCATTTTAATAAATATCCAGGATATGACTATTTATCATAATTTCCACTGCCTTCACCCAGTCTAGACATAATGTCTCACTTGAATTATTACAGTAGCCTTCTATCTGGTTTTTCTGTTTCTACTCTTCTTAATCATGCTTCTTAATTTTGTTTCAACAGCCAGAGCAAATCTTTACAAAAACATAAAGTCATATCATGTCACTATTCTGCTCAAAGCCATTCAATATGTCTCTATATCTCAGGGTAAAAGTCTTACCCCTTACTGTAGCCTTCAAGACTCTATATGATCTTCCCTTTCTTCTACCTTACCCCTCTGACATCAGTTTCTACTAATACTTTGCCATTACTCTCTCCTTCTGCTCACACTAGCCTCCTCTCTGTTCCTAGCACTTTCCATATATGTTCTCTTCTCAGGGCTATACCCTGCCTGCTTCATCACTTGTAACACTCTTCCCCAAATATCTGCATTGCTCAATACTCATCTACTTAAATTTTTTGCTCCAACTTAATCATGTGGATAGAATCTATCCTGACCATTACAATGAAAATGTACTTCTAATATCCTTTAACTCTTGGTGTGTGTTTTTTCCATGTCATCAATGCATTCTAACATCCTATGTAATAAAGAGGTAATATGCAAATTAACCCTCACACCATCACAAGATGGCTGCACCCACAGCAGAGGTGGGGGTTCCCATAACAAGCAATCAGCAGGGACTTGAGGCTGCATGGCTCCAGGCCAGGGAAGGGGACCTGAGGCTGATTACCCCACCCAGCAGTGCTAGACGGGGGACCTCAGGACATGCAACCCACTTGGGGGGATTGACAGGGGACCTCAAGGTGCATTCCCCCACCCTGGTGTTGGGTCCCTCAGGCCGCACCCACCACCCTGGTTCTGGGCTGGGGGACCTGAGAATGCGCCAGGGGACCTGAGGCTGTGCCCCCTGCCCGGTGCCAGGCCAGAGAACCTGAGGCTGTGCCCTCTGCCTGGCACCAGTTCAGGGGACCTGAGGCTGCACGTCCCGCCCAGTGGGGCTTGACAGTGGTGAGGCTGGCCAGGGATGGATCTCACCAAATGGGGGTGGGGCCAGCCAGGTCTGGGTCTTGCATGATTTTGAGCATGCACGGGTGGACAGGGACTTGATTCTGGGTCCCACGGTGCACCCCAGACTCTGACAGGAGAAAGATTTTCATATACATTTTACTAATTTTCTTTTATCTCTGACACTTCTATTATAAAGGGAAAATAGCAATATTAAAATATTTCCTCTAATTAATTCCCTTTTAATGTGCAGGATTTTCATGCACCAGGCCACTAGTATTATATAATTGTTTTACATATATTTTTTAATTGATTCATACCCTTACCAGAATATGTATGTCCTGAGTCCTTTTGGTTTTGCTGTTTTATTTACTTACTAGGAGCCTGTTGCACGAAGTTTCGTGCAATAGACTTTTCCTTCACCTGGCTGCCAGCACCAGTTATCCGCCAGCAGCAGTTTTCCTCTGGCCACCCGCCAATCAGAGCGCCTCCCACCAGCACGATCGGCCACCCCGAGAGGAACTTCGATCAGGAGGCGCTCCGATCGGGCGGGTGGCCAGAGGAAAACTGCTGCTGGCAGAAAACTGGTGCCAGCAGCCACGCAATTGGCCACCCCGAGTTCCGCCACCAGCGTCTTCCGCAGCGCTGGCTGTTTAAGCCAGCGGGAGGAGCGGGGGTGGGGGACTCGAGAGTCCCCGCCCCCAGCTCTTACCGCTAGCCAATCAGCCACCCTGAGTCATGCCCTGTGCCTCCAGCCGGCCCAATCATGGGCGTAGCGGAGTGATGGTAATTTGCATATTACCATTTTATTAGGTATGATGGGTCTCTATCACTTAGAGTAGTTCCTGTCCTATAGTAAATTCTCAATAAATATGTATGTAATTAATGATTGCATAAACTGTTTTTAGATGCTTCTTGCAAAATGCCTCAAATTTTACTTATGATACAAAAGTATTTAATAAGCAACACATCAGCACAGAATTGAGAAAACACACAGCCTATATATAGCTCATCCTTTAAAACCAGAACAGCCACGTGAAGTCAGTACAAGTTCTTATTTTTTATTAAAAAAAAAATCCAAGGTACACACTGGGAACTGGGCTAACCAGCAGAACACTGCCTTGGAAGGAAGATTTTGACAAGAAGGAGGCATTGCATACCCTCCATTCCAGCTGAAAACATAACCAACTGATTTATACAGAAAAAGTTCAAGCGAGCCTGCATAAATACTCAACATGAGGAGAAAAGGAGACCTTGATCTACTTCCAGAGGAAGCACACATGAAAGCACACATTCGCAGAGCACCAACAGAGAGCATTTCTATTTCATGGCACTAACAACTAAAAAGCACATGATATATAATACTTTTATCTTGAAGTGGGTAATCATGGAACTTCCAAGATTATATCAACTAGATTAGCATGAGTATTCATCTATAAAAAATAGTTTGTTGTCTGGAGGAGGAAAAAATGGCAGTGGAATAGACAAATGTGTCCTGAGCCTTGTCCCAGACCAGAAAGAAATAATAGCTGAGGGTAGCACGGGGAGTGTTTGTTGGTGAGTTCAGGGACAGCTATACTCCAAGAGAAGGTGGGGGACTGTGGAATGGGGTTCCCCTGACCGGGCAGCCCCCACTGCTGCTGGGTTCTCTCCAAGAGCCACCGGCTTGGACACGGAGACCACGCCATCTTAAAGGGGAAAGTGGATGTTATAGGAAGCCTGAAAATCTACAACTGTGGCACCCACCGAACAGCTGCGAATCCCAGAACACTGGTCCCCAATTGGGGCAAACACGCGGATTGAGAGAAGCTCTACACTCCACCACAGAAAGGTCAGATTTCGGCTGGGATAAAGTGAGCTCTCTGGTCCCGGTGGGACTGAGAAACGCAGGCACTGTGGGAACTGGAGGACCAGGGGAAGTCTGTGCCTAGAAAAATCCGTGGCTGTTGGGGTGGCGTGATCCGTGAATGTGGAAGGGGATCCTCAGAGCTGCTAAGAGAAGGGGTCTCTGAAAAGCAACCCATTTTGATCAGACGCAAAAGGACAGTCTAAAAATTTTAAAAGAGCGCCGGCTGCTTAGACCCAAGGAGGGAAGGGGGACTGCGCAGACTTGTGCACAGCCCCGTTGTTCACAAACTTGGGCTTTTTCCTCTTCAAATACTTGCTTCTGATTACTAAGCCCAATACATAAGATCACCCATTTGGGGACACTCTGGGAGACTGCAGGGGAAAAATGTTTTTCTGGAACCTGGGGATTGGAGCAGGGAGTGACCATTGGAGAGCTAGCTCTGGGGCAGCCCACTCCCAAAAACCGGTATTGAGTGCCACAGGGAAACCAGGATCTAAGTACAGGCTAGAGAGGACCTATAGACCCGGAGGTCAATCCAAAAATACTGCCATCCAGGGGATGAATTGCAAATTGACTCTTGTGTAATCACAAATAAAGGAATACAAGAAATTAAGACACTGCCTGCTTAAAAATCAGGACTGGCTTACAACAATGAGGAGCAGTGGAATGCAGGGAACTGCAATATTGTCCTGACTGGGAAACAGGCATGCCAAACAGAACAATAGAGAAAGTGAATGACCTTCACAACTGCACATTTTATTTTTTTATTTTTTATTTTTTTATTTTTATTTTTTTCAACTTTTACTTACGAAACTAATTTTTTTCTCTTTTTTCTCACATGATTTTACCTTTTTAATTATTACATTTTATTTTCAATGAGTATTATTACTATTACTATTTTACCTTTTTTTTAAGTGTCGTTTTATTTTCTCTTTATTTAACTTTGGGATTAGTCTTCTATATTCTATTTTCATCTCTCCTTTAGCATCGTTTTACTCTATCCCAACTCTACCATTATGCCATCACTCTCTTCCTAACTTTTCGCCTTTTGGTGTTCTGTTTCTCCTACCTTTTCCTGCTTTAGATTTTCCCTATTCTTTCTTTTTACCCCCTGTTAAAATTTAACCCCACTTATATATCAAATTTCCAATCTTCTGCTCCAAGACCATACACACGTCTCTCTTCTCTGCCTTAACTATCTAAAAAATTGTTTTTCTCTCTGTCTTTTGTTGCTGTTTGCTTGAATTTTGATTATATCGGTTTTTTATGCTTTTTTTGTGAAATTGTTTTGCTTATTCTTTTTTTGTTTTGGTTTTTTGTTTGCTTTGTTTTTGTTTGTTTTATGCTTCTGTTTTCCCTCACCTCGCTTGATATTGGTTGTTTTTAGCAGTTTGTATTAACCTCCAGGTACTTGTTGCTGGCATTTGCTGGGATTAGTGTCTCTTCTATTGGAGTTTTATCCCCAAATATATAGTTTGTTAACCTTTTCTTTCTCATTCTCTTTCTTATCTCACTTAATATTTTTTTTCCTTTTCCCTATTTCATTTTGGCACTCCTTTTTTTATTATTTTATTTTTTTTTTTTCCTCTTCTTCTTTCTCTCCTATCCCCAAATTTGCCTTTCTCTGTTGGTCACATTTATTTGTGGTTATACCTATCATGAATACATTTCTGTTCAGTGCCTTGTGTGTTGTACCTGGTTGTGTTGTATTTGTGCCTTTAAATCAACACAAGAGAGAAAGAACGACAGAACCAGATATCTGGAGAAGAAAGACTATGGGGAGACAAAGAAAGAGACTGCATATGAAAGAAGAGCAGGCATCACCAGAAAAAGAAGTAAATGAAATGGAGGCAAACAACCTGTCAAAGAAAGAATTCAGAGAAATGGTCATAAGGTGGCTGAAAAGAATGGAAGACAAATTTGACAATATGAGTAAGAACCAAGAAGAAATGAGGAAGAACCAAGAAGAAATGAAAAATGACATCGCTGCTGTAAAGAACTCAATAGAAAGCATCAATAGTAGACTAGAAGAAGCAGAGGACCGCATCAGTGAGCTAGAAGAAAAGGTGGGAAAAAATACTCAAGTAGAGCAGCTTCTGGAAAAAAAGAAAATTAAAATCAGGAGGAGAGCCTAAGGGAACTTTGGGACAACACAAAACAGAATAACATCCACATAATAGGGGTTCCAGAAGGAGAGGAAACTGAGCAAGGAATAGAAAACCTGTTTGAAGAAATAATGACAGAAAACTTCCATGATATAGGGAAGAAAATCCCCACACAAATCCAAGAAGCTTACAGAGTCACAAGCAAAATGAACCCCAAAAGACTGATGCCAAGGCACGTTATAATTAAATTTGCAAACACCAACAACAAAGTAAGAATCTTAAAACTAGCCAGAGAGAGACAGAAAGTTACATACAAAGGAACCCCTATCAGACTGGCAACTGATTTCTCAACAGAAACTCATAAAGCCAGAAGGGAATGGAATGAAATATACAAAGTCATGCAAAGAAAGGGTCTGAAGCCAAGAATACTGTACCCAGCAAGCCTATCAATCAAAATTGAAGGTGAAATCAGGAGCTTCACAGACAAAAAAAGGACTAAGGGAATTTATTACCACCAAACCAGCATACAAGAAATGCAGCTAAAGGGTCTGCTATAAAAAAAGAAATAGGAAGTGAAGAAGGAACACAGTGGTAAAGAATAAAAATGGCGACAAATAAGTACCTATCAATATTAACTTTAAATGTAAATGGATTAAATGCCCCAATCAAAAGACATAGGGTAACGGATTGGTTAAGAAAACAAGACCCATATATCTGCTGTCTACAAGAAACGCACCTCAGAAAAAAAAGACGCACACAGACTGAGGGTGAAAGGATGGAAAAAGGTTTTCCAGGTGAATGGAAATGAAAAAAAAGCTGAGGTAGCAATACTTATATCTGACAAATTAGATCTCAAAGTGAAGGACATAACAAGAGATAAGGAAGGCCACTTCATAATACTAAAGGGAGCAATCCAACAAGAAGAAATAACTCTGGTAAACATATACGCATCCAATACAGGAGCACCCAAATATAAAAAAAAACTCCTGGAGGATATCAAGGGAGAGATTGACAGCAATACAATCATAGTAGGAGACTTTAATACCCCACTATCACCATTAGACAAATCCTCTAAACAAAAAATAAGCAAAGAAACATCAATCCTAAATGACTCGCTGGACCAGATGGAATTAATTGACATCTTCAAAACATTTCACTCCAAAGCCAGAGAATATACATTATTCTCAAGAGCACATGGGTCATTTTCAAAGATAGACCATGTGTTGGGTCATAGGCAAAGTCTCTTCAAATTCAAGAAGATAGAAATCATATCAAACATCTTCTCAGATCACAGTGGCATAAAACTGGAAATCAACTGCAATAAAAACAATCCAAAGAAATAAAACACATGGAGACTTAACAGCAAACTATTAAACAATGACTGGGTTTCCACAGAGATCAAGGAAGAAATAAAAAACATCATGGCAACAAATGACAATGAAAACACAACAATCCAAAATCTATGGGACACAGCAAAAGCAGTCTTGAGAGGGAAGGTCATAGCTCTACAAGCCTACTGCAAAAAACAAGAAACAATGGTAATAAATTACCTAACCCTACAACTCAAAGAGTTAGAAAGAGAGCAACAAGAAAAGCTCAGTGTAAGCAGAAGAAGTAAATAATAATGATCAGAGCAGAGGTAAACGACATTGAAACCAAAGAAACAATACAAAAGATAAACAAAACCAAGAGCTGGTTCTTTGAAAGGATAAACAAGATTGATGAACCTCTAGCCAGGCTCACCAAGAAGCAAAGAGAGAGGACCCAAATAAAAAAAAATCAGAAACGAAATAGGTGAAATAACAACAGACCCCACCGAAATACAAAGGATTGTTGAAAAACACTATAAACAACTCTATTCCAACAAACTGGAAAACCTGGAGGAAATGGACATGTTCCTCGAAAAATATAACCTTCCAAAACTCAATCAGGAATAATCTAAACATTTCAATAGGCCAATAACAATGGAAGAAATTGAAGCAGTCATCAAAAAGCTTCCAGCAAACAAAAGCCTGTGGCCTGACGGCTTCACAGGGGAGGTTTACCAAACATTCAGGGAAGAACTAAAACATATCCTCCTCAGACTATTCCAAAAAATTCAAGAGGAAGGAACACTTCCAAGCTCCTTCTATGAAGCCAGCATCACCCTAATACCAAAACCAGATAAAGACAATACAATGAAAGAGAATTACAGACCAATATCCCTCATGAACATAGATGCCAAAATCCTCAACAAAATTCTAGCAAATCGAATCCAGCAGTTCATCAGAAAGATCATACACCATGACCAAGTAGGATTTATCCCAGGAATGCAATGATGGTACAATATCCGCAAATCAATAAATGTAATACATCACTTAAACAAATTGAGAGATAAAAATGACATAGTCATATCAATTGATGCAGAAATAGCATTTGACAAAATCCGACACCCTTTCTTGATAAAAACTCTCAACAAGGTGGGACTAGAAGGATCATACCTCAACATAATAAAAGGTACATATGATAAACCCACAGCTAACATCATACTCAATTTTCAAAAACTGAAACCATTTCCCTGAAGAACAGGAACAAGACAGGGATGTCCACTGTCACCACTCCTGTTTGACATAGTACTGGAAGTATTAGCCTTTGCTATTAGACAAGAAGAAGACATAAAAGGCATCCAAATTTTAAAAGAAGTAAAGCTGTCCTTATTTGCAGATGACATGATATTGTACATAAAAAAACCGAAAGACTCCATCAAAAACTAATAGAATTAATAAATGAATTCAGCAATGAAGCAGGATATAAAATTAACGCCAAGAAATATATGGCATTCCCATACACCAATAGTGAGCTTACAGAAAGAGAGATTTGAAAAGAAATCCCATTTACCATCACAGCAAAAAAATTAAGATACCTAGGAATAAACTGAACTATAGACATAAAAGACCTATACTCGGAAAACTACAGGACACTGAAAAAAGAGATAGAGGAAGACGTAAACAGATGGAAGAACATACCATGTTCATGGATTGGTAGAATCAACATCATTAAAATGTCCATACTACCCAAAGCAATCTATAGATTCAATGCACTCCCCATTAAAATACCAACGCCATATTTCACAGACCTAAAAAGAACTTTCCAAAAATTCATCTGGAATTTAAAAAAAAAAAAGACCCCGAATAGCTACAGCAATCTTGAGAAAGAAGAATAAAGTAGGTGGGATCTCAATATGAGATTTCAAGCTGTATTACAAAGCTACTGTTCTCAAACCTGCCTGGTACTGGCACAAGAACAGACATATAGACCAATGGAATAGTACAGAGAATCCAGATATTGACCCAAACTGCTATGCTCAATTAATATTTGACAAAGGAGGCATGATCATACAATGGAGTCAAAACAGTCCCTTCAACAAATGGTGTTGGGAAAATTGGACAGATACATGCAAAAAAATAAAACTAGACCACCAACTTACACCATACACAAAAATAAACTCAAAATGGATACAGGACTTAAACATAAGTCGGGAAACCATAAAAATCCTAGAGGAATCCACACGCAGCAAAATCTCAGACATATGCCGAAAGAACTTCTTCACTGATACTGTTCCTAGGGCAATGGAAGCTAAAGAGAAAATAAACAAATGGGACTACATCAAAATAAAAGCTTTTTCACAGCAAAAGAAACCATCAAGAAAACAACAAGAAAGCCCACTGTATGGGAGAACATATTTGCAAATGTTATCACTGATAAATTTTTAATATCCAACATCTACAGGCAACTTATACAAGTTAATAAAAGTAAGGTAAATGATCCAATAAAAAAATGGGCAATGGACCTAAATAGGATCTTTTCGAAAGAAGACAGAAGGAAGGCCAAGAGACACATGAAAACATGCGCAAAGTCACTAATTATCCGAGAGATGCAAATCAAAACGACTATGTGGTACCATCTCACACCTGTCAGAATGGCTATCATCAACAAGTCAACAAATGACAAGTGTTGGCGAGGATGCGGAGAAAAAGGAATCCTCGTGTACTGCTGGTGGGAATGCATTCTGGTGCAGCCACTGTGGAAGAGAGTATGGAGTTTCCTCAAAAAACTAAAAATGGAACTCCCATTTGACCTAGTAATCCCACTCCTAGGAATATATCCTAAGAAACTAGAAACACCAATCAGAAAGGATATATGCACCCCTATGTTCATAGCAGCACAATTTACAATAGCCAAGATTTGGAAACAGACTAGGTGCCCATCAACAGATGACTGGATCAGAAAACTATGGTACATCTCCACAATGGAATACTATGCTGCCATTAAAAAGAAGAAATTCTTACCATTTGCAGCAACCTGGATGGAACTGGAGAGCATTTTGCTAAGTGAAATAAGCCAGTAAATGAAAGAAAAATACCACTTGATCTCACTCATTTGTGGATAATAAAGAAAATTATTAACTGATGAACAAAAAGATAGATACAGCAGCAGTAAAGCGTCAAACAGACTGTCAAATTACAGCTGGACGGTTAGGGAGAGGTGGGGGAGATAAGCGATCAATCAAAGGACTTGTATGCATGCATATAAGCATAACCAATGGACACAAAACACTGGGGGGTGAGGGCATGTATGGGAGTGAGGGGGGGCAATGATAAGATATGTACACATGTAATACCTTAATTAAAAAAATGGAAAAAAGTAGGTTTTTTTCAAAAATGCTTAAAAAAGAGTTCTGGAAATGGGTGACTACATCAGGACTGAAAGACAATGACACAGATGTAAGACTTGCAGTTGTCTTGGACATGTAGCTTTTAGGTAAAGGACTCTTACAGCCTAGACTGTAAGACACAGTTGACTCTTACAGCCAAGACTCGCAGTGACAATAGTAATTCCAGAAATTTCAAGACAGGCAGCTGGCTTGAAGAACACTCTAGATAAATGCTCCCAACCAGTAAAAACTCCATTTGTGCAACACACCAACATGTGTGCTAGGGAAGCCCCAGGTGGAATGCTGGACATGGACTTGTCTAGAGGCGCTGACTCAAGCCCTTGAGAGAGATGCCCACAGAGGGAGGAGTACTAGGGTTACTGAACTCAAGGGTTTTCTGAAGAAACGGGTGCCAGGAGAGTCATGCAATTTTTTTTTTCTCCATCAATACTTGATGTTAACAAAGAGTTGCGGAACAGAGCTGGTCTTACCAAGATATATCCTATTATTGGTAGCTGAAGCCTGTCCCTGTGCACTGGACTGAGGAATCTCATTGCTGGGGGCGACCTAGTACTGCAGGTTTTTCTGGGAAGCTGGCAGAGAGGATGATTTGCACAGTGACCTCACCACTAGTCCACTACTTAAATCCAGCTCCCTGCCTACTTTTTCTGCTCTGTAGTACAGAAACATTTCTTTAAAATCCAAAAAAAAATTGATAAACTTGAGCAGCATGTCGAATGTCAATGGCTAACTCATCTTTGTGGTGCTGAAAGGTAGTGAAGGCCACCATGTTAAACCCAGGAATCCACTCCAGTAGCTGTTCTTCAATGTACTTTTCCACCAAATAAATATATTCGTTAAAAATAGGTGTGTAGATGAGTTTATTCTCTTCTTTGTCTTCAAATTCTGTTAGTAATCATCCATGAAATTTCTCTATAATAACTGGAACTCATCATCCATGATAGTGTCCTCTAAATAGCCAACCACAGCTTTGAATTCTGCATGAGAGGCGGAAGAAGAAGACAGCAGGAAGCTCACAGCACAAAGCTCTCTTCCTTTAGGGCAGTGGTTCACAACCTTTCTAATGTAGCGACCCTTTAATACAGTCCCTCCTGTTGTGGTGACCCCCAACCATAAAATTATTTTCGTTGCTACTTCATAACTGTAATTTTGCTTCTGTTAATGAATCGTAATGTAAATATCTGTGTTTTACGATGGTCTTAGGCGACCCTGCTAGCGGTTCTCAACCTGTGGGTCACGACTGTATTAAAGGGTTGCGACATTAGAAAGGTTGTGAACCACTGCTCTAGGGCATCCATCTGCTGCTGCATCCACCCCTTGAGGGCATGCTGGCCTGTCTGCCTCCTACCCGGCCCAGGATAGGGCCCAACCTCCGTTCTGCTCCACAGAGCCCCAACCAAAATTGGGGAGGCCATGCCCCCGAGGCCACGGCCTGTCAAGGACTAGCCGGACGCTGTTTGGGCCTCTGCCTGCCAGTCCTCCACATGAACCTTTGCAGCCGCAGCTGGGGCCTGGCAGTGATTCCATAAACTGTTTTTGACATCCAAAATGTGTAAACAGTATCATATTTAGATACCTTATTTTGTAAGTTCCCTTCCAAGCACTTCACTACAACCTAATAGATGGATCTCATAAAGAAAACCAGAATGCTTATAGGAATACAGGAACCAATAAAGTCACATATTCTCTGTATTCTATATGTGTATTGTGTAAATTTTGACTGCATAAAAAGTAATTTCTTGTCTAGTATTCCTAAGAACCACTTTTCAAAGTACAACTTTATTACTGGTTGATTATATACCCTAAATTAGAATGCAAAGTCACCTTTAGGCCAGAACTTGCAAGAAAATATTTGTAGAGATTGATTTATTATTGTCAATAAGAGAAAATAGAAAAGTTTAAAAGTTACCTAATAGGTTTACTTCCCTTGCCAGGACATTACATTTTTCAAAGAAAATAATCTAATTCTAGGAGTAGTAACTCAGGCACAAAGTGTAATGGGCTGAGACAAATCTAGAGAGAATTAATTTTTGGGAAGAGACTAGTTGCTTCTGTAAAGCATAAAAGAGAACTCAGTAATGTAGAAACTAAGGTTATCTGGGCAAATTTCAGGAAGACAAAATATAGGCCCACTGGTTTTAGGAGACAAAACTGAATCCACATAGGTTTCCTTTTTCATGTACATGAATAAATCACAGACTGAGCAATGCTTATTTCAAGAAAGAGAGATTGGCATTGATGACTAATCCATTTACTGTTGACTTTATCCACTTTACTCATACATACCTTCCCATATCATAATTTTAACCCACAAAATCATATTTCTAGCATAATTTTAGTTTTGCCTGATAATATGGATGGTCCATGCAGCTAATAGAAGTAACTAAGCCTGCAGGAACTATAAGCCTCCAATGGTAAGAGTTAAGATTGTTAGTCCATATCCTGGATGCCTAATGAAACTGGGAGAACATAGGAACTAGAAAAAGATAAAGAAATAGATATTTAAAAAGAGAGACACCAAAATAGTATTGAATTCCCTTTATGGAAGCACAAATGCTTATCTGGGGAGTAAATATTATCTTATATAATAAAGAGGTAATATGCAAATTGACCTTCATGCCGTAGCACAAGATGGCCACCCCCATGTGGTCAAAGATGGCCGCCACAAGATGGCCAGCAGGCTAGGGTAGTTGTGGGTGATCAGGCCAGCAAAGGAGAGCAGTTGGGGCGGAGAGGGGGGACCAGGTCTGCAAGGGAGGGCAGTTAGGGGAGACTAGGCCAGCAGGGGAGGGCAGTTGGAGGTTACAGCACCAGCAGGAAATGGCAGTTGTGGGCGATCAGGATGGCAGGGTAGGGCTTAAACCAGCAATCAGACATCCCCCGAGGGGTCCCAGATTGGACAGGGTGCAAGCTGGGCTGAGGGACACCCCCCCACTCAGGGATGAATTTTGTGCACCAGACCTCTAGTAGATAATAATTTTGATTTTTTTTCTTTATGAAGCTGGTTTCTATCTTTGCTCCCTTTCCACTGTTATGTTCTACAGGGAAGGGGATTTTTAAAAATGCAACCTCTGAATAGAGAAAGATAGTATAAGTGAGAAGTATCTTCTAGATAAAGGAAAAGAAAATTCAGCTTTATCTTCCCATGTTGGAGTTTTGGGAGGAGAAGAAAGGCAAAGCAAGTCATTATGAATACATGTGTCTTGGCTTCTCTCTTTAACAAGCTCTCAAAGAAGCAAGCATATTAAGTTGAGAGATACATGAAAAGCAGTGTTTGTTGCTCTGATCCTTGTTTTGATCCCTGGGGAGAAAGAGACACATCACCATGTAAGTTGGGCTTGTGCCAAAAGAGAAGTGAGATAATAAATCTGAAGTAGGTATGGAAAAATATTTCTAGATATGTGATTATGTATATATTTATACAAACTTTGTTCAAACATTCCCACTTTTTACCAGCAACAAATACCTGAGGATCAGAAAAAAGTAATTTGTTTAAGGTCTCGTGGTTTGTTAACAGCAGAACCAGTAACCAACACTAGAATCCTGACCTAGTCCATGAACCACAAATCCTCTATAATTCTTCTATATTAACCTATTCCCATCTAAGCCACTTTTTATACAATCTACTAGCAAATATGGAACTTTAGGTCTTGTAAAAATACAATCTCAACCCCTCTCACCTCACCATCAAATACATATAGATTTAATACACATAAGAAAACTTTTCTTTTTGCTTTTGATTTTTTCTCAGCTTTTTATTTTTTTATTTATTTTTATTTTTTTATTGATTAAGGTATTACATAAGTGTCCAATTCTGCCCCTTCCCCCCACACCACACTCCCGTACATGCCCTCACCCCCCTGCTGTCGCTGTCCATTGGTTATGATTATATGCATGCATACAAGACTTTTGGTTGATCTCTCCCCCTTACCCACACCCTCCCTACCTTCCCTCTGAGGTTTGAGCATCTGATTGATGCTTCTCTGTCCCTAGATCTGTTTTTGTTCATCAGTTTATGTTGTTCATTATAATCCGCAAGTGAGTGCGATCATGTGATATTTATCTTTCTCTGACTGACTTATTTCACTTAGCATAGTGCTCTCCAGCTCCATCCATGCTGTTGCAAATGGTAGAAGTTCCTTCCTTATTACAGCATCATAGTATTCTATTGAGTAGATGTACCAGTTTTCTAATCTACTCATCTGCTGATAGGCACTCAGGCTGTTTCCAAAGCTTAGCTATTGTAAATTGTGCTGCTATGAACATAGGGGTGCATATGTCCTTTCTGATTGGTGTTTCTGGTTTCTTGGGATATATTCCTAGAAGTGGGATCACTGGGTCAAATGGGAGTTCCATTTTTAGTTTTTTGAGGAAACTCCATTCTGTTCTCCACAGTGGCTGCACCAGTCTGCATTCTCACCATCAATGTACGAGGCTTCCCTTTACTCCGCATCCTCTCCACGACTTGCCATTTGTTGATTTGTTGATGATAGCCATTCTGACAAATGTGAGATGGTACCTCATTGTTGTTTTGATTTCCATCTCTCAGATTATTAGTGACTTTGAGCATCTACACTAATAAAAGAGAAACATGCAAATTGACCATCACTCCTGTATACCCACCAGCCAATCAGGAGTGAGTATGCAAATTAATCCAACAAAGATGGCGGCGGCCATGGAGCTGGAGTGAGCAGGAAGCTTGGGTTACCCTCGGTGATGGAGGAAACCAAGCTTCCCACCCTCCCTGGCCAGCCCTGGCCTCCAGTCAAGGCTACAAAGTTTCAATTATAGAAGATAAATTAGTCATAGATACTTGCTTCCAGACAGCCCTGGCCTCCGCTCAAGGAGGTGCTGAAAAAACAAAAAAAAGAAAAAAAGGAGGAGCTTGGAGCTTGGGTCACTGGGGAGTGTGGCCAGCCTGCAAACAGCCATCAGCCCCTCACCCAGGCTGGTCAGGCACCCCAGTGCGGACCCCCACACTGAAGGGGGTGTGGCCAGACTGAAAGTAGCCCTCACCCTTCACCCAGGCTGGCCAGGAACTCCAGCAGGATCCCCCACCCTGAAGGGGCTGTGGCCAGCCTGCAAACAGCCATCAGCCCCTCACCCAGGCTGGCCACACACCCATGGGGTTGAAGGTCCCCACTGGGGGGCTTAGCCAGCCTGCAAACAGCCATCAGCCCCTCACCCAGGCTGGCCACACCCCCATTGCCAGATCCTTGCAAACAGGCAGTCAAACATCCCTCAAGGGGTCCCAGATTGGACAGGGTTCAGGGTGGGCTGAGAGAAACACCCCCACCCCGTGCATGAATTTCATGCACTGGGCATCTAGTATTTTCATATGTCTTTTGGCCTTCCTTATGTCCTCTTTAAAAACAGTATCTATATAGGTTCATTTCACATTTTTTGATTGGGTTGTTTATCTTCCTTTTGTTAAGTTGTATGAGTTCCCTGTAAATGTTGGAGATTAAATCCTTATCAGAGATAACATTGATAAATATGTTCTCTCATGCAGTGAGCTTTCTTGTTGTTTTGTTGATGGTTTCTTTTGCTGTGCAGAAGCTTTTTATTTTGATGTAGTCCAATTTGTTTATTTTCTCTTTAGTTTCTATTGACCTAGGAATTGTATTGGTGAAGATATTGCTTCAGCATATGTCTAAGAATTTGCTGACTATGGATTCCTCTAAAATTTTTATGGTTTCCGGTCTTACATTTAAATCCTTTATCCATGTTGAGTTTATTTTTGTGTATGGTATAAGTTGGTGGTCTAGTTTCTTTCTTTTCTTTTCTTTTCTTCTTTATTTTTTGCATGTATCTGACCAAATTTCTCAGCACCATTTATTGAAGAGACTGTCTTGACTCCATTGTATGCTGTTGCCTCCTTTGTCAAATATTAATTGAGCATAGTGGTTTGGGTGGATTTCTGGGTTCTCTATTCTATTCCATTCGTCTATATGTCTATTCTTATGCCAGTACCAAGCAGTTTTGAGAACAGTGGCTTTGTAATACATCTTGATATCTGGTATTGAAATTCCTCTTATGTTGCTCTTCTTTCTCAGGATTGCTGCAGCTATTCAAGGTCTTTTTTATTCCAGAAGAATTTTTGGAGAGTTTGTTCTAGGTCTGTGAAACATGCCGTTGGTATTTTAATAAGGATTGCATTGAATCTATAGATTGCTTTGGGTAGTATGGACATTTTAATGATGTTGATCCTACCAGTCCATGAACATGGTATGCTCTTCGGTCTATTTATGTCTTCCTCTATCTCTTTTTTCAACATCTTGTAGTTTTCTGAGTAGCGGTCTTTTACCTGCTTAGTTAAGTTTATTCCTAGGTATCTTAATTTTTTTTGGTGCGATGGTAAATCAGATTGTTTTCTTAGTCTCTCTTTCTGTAAGTTCACTGTTGGTGTATAGAAATGCCATAGATTTCTTGGCATTACTTTTGTATCCTGCTACATTGCCAAATTCATTTATAAAGTCTAATAATTTTTGATGGAGTATTTAGGGTTTTCTATGTACAGTATCCTGTCATCTAAGGATAATGACAATTTTACTTTGTATTTTCCAATTTGGATGTCCTTTATTTCTTCTTCTTGTCTGATTGCTGTGGCTAGTACTTCCAGTACTATGGTGAACAGGAGTGGTAAAAGCAGGCATCCCTGTCTTGTTCCTGTTCTTAGTGGAAATGGTTTTATATTTGCCTATTGAGTATGATGTTGGCTGTAGGTTTGTCATATAAAGCTTGTATTATGTTGGGGTATGATCCCTCTAATCCCACTTTGCTGAGCATTTTTATCAGAAAAGGGTGTTGGATTTTGTCAAATGCCTTTTCTGCACCAATTGAGATGATTATGTGATTTTTTTGTCTCTCACTTTGTTTATGTGATGTATCACATTTATTCATTTGCAGATATTCTACCAGCTTTGCATTCCTGGATTAAATCCCACTTGGTGTATGCTCTTTCTAATATAATGCTGAATTTGGTTTGCTAGAATTTTGTTGAGGATTTTAGCATCTATGTTCATCAAGGATATTGGCCTGTAATTCTCTTTCTTTGTGGTGTCTTTATCTGGTTTTGGGATTAGGGTAATGCTGGCTTCATAAAAAAAAAAGTCTGCAAGTGTGCCTTCCTCTTGAATTTTTTGAAATATCTGAAAAGGATAGGTTTTAGTTCTTCTCTGAATATTAGGTAAAACTCCGCTGTGAACACTTCTGGTCCAGGGCTTTTGTTTGCTTGAACTTTTTGATTACTGTTTCCATTTCTTCCATTGTTATTAGTCTATTCAGGTTTTTTGAATCTTCCTGTTTGAGTTTTGGAAGCTTGTATTTTTCTAGGAATGTGTCCATTTCATCAAGGTTGTCCAGTTTGTTAGAGTAGAGTTGTTCATAGTACTTTTTTTTACAATCCTTTGTATATCTATGGGGTCAGTTGTTACTTCACCACTTTCATTTCTGATTTTGATTATTTGGGTCCTCTCTCTATTTCTTGGTGAGCCTGGTTAGAGGTTCATCAATCTTGTTTATTTTTTCAATAAACCAGCTCTTGGTTTAATTGATCTTATGTATTTTTTTTTTTTTTTGGTCTCTATGTCATTTATTTCTGCTCTGATCTTTATTATCTCCTTCCTTCTGGTTACTGTGGGCTTTTCTTGTTGCTCTCTTTCTAATTCTTTAAGTTGCAAGGTTAGATAATTTATTACCAGTCTTTTCTTTTTTGAAGTAGGCCTGTAGAGCTATGAGCTTCCCTATCAGGACTGCTTTCATTGTGTCTCATAGATTTTGGATTGTTTTGTTTCCATTGTCATTTGTTTCCAGGATGCTTTTAATTTCTTCTTTGATCTCTTTGGTAACCCAATCATTTTTAATAGCATGGTATTTAGCCTCTATGTGTTTGATTTTTTTCATTGTTTTTATTGTAGGTGATTTCTAGTTTTATGCCATTATGATCTGAGAAGATGCTTGTTACGATTTCTATCTTCTTGAATTTAAAGAGACTTTGCCTATTTCCCAATATGTTGTCTATCTTTCAAAATGTCCCATGTGACCTTGAGAAAAAATGTATATTATGTAGCTTTGGGTGTGAAATGTTCTGAATATGTCAATTAATTCAAACTGATCTAGTGAGTCATTTAGGATTGATATACTTTGCTGCTTTTTTTTAAATTACTTTATTGATTAAGGTATCACATATTTGTCATCAACCCCCCCCATTTCCATCTGAAACCCCCCCACATGCATGCCACCATCCCCCTGTTGTCTATGATCACTGGTTAGGCTCATATGCAAGCACACAAGTCCTTTGGTTGATCTATCTCCCTTGTCCCCACCCTTCCCTACTTTCCCTCTGAGGTCTGATAGTCTGATCAATGCTGTTCTTCTTCTTCAGTCTATGTTGTTCATCTTTTCCCCTAGATGAGTGAGCTCATGTGATACTAGGAATACACTTATAGGAACCGAAAATGCGACAAACAATAATGGTTATGCTGAGAAGCCAATGAATCAGTCTATAGTGAGTTTCTTTCTGGGCCAACAGTTCTTTTGAGTCCCGATTTCTATGTCCAACAGTTGTTTATGTGTAAATAACAGCAATGATATTTCAGTTCAGGATGGTGGACAAATGGTGGCAATGCAGGTCCGACCCTCTCTGGTTTGGTCCTGGGAAATCTGCAGTGACGCACATCTGCTGACTGCTAGTATGGCAAGGCATGGTCAGCGTCTTCCATCTATGGACTGTTTCTCTTCTGACTTCATGGCTGGAGCAGTCCTGTCAATTCCTCTCTGTTGCAGGAATCCACATGGTCTCGGAGTTGTTTTCTGAAAATATACAAACATATTCTCGACCAAAAGTTAACAAAGGAATATTTTCTATAAATTTGACTTGCGATCCTTTTTCATTTTTTTGCCCAAACGATTTTCCTTTGGCTTGTTTTGACACCATGTATGTTTTACCTGGGTGTCTTGCTGTTAGCATTACAAATGAAAGTTAATTTTCTAAAGTAAAAATTTTCTAGATGTAATTTATTTACAGGATATTTTTCCTGACATGATATTCTTCTACTACCCCCCCCCTTTTTTGGTTTAAATATTGGGAGGCTTTTGGAAATTTTATGCTGTAATCTTGAAAGCTTTTAAATTTTACTTTTTTGCACTAAAATGTGACTGCTTTAGGCTCATTATATGTTACACAATTTTACCATGAGATGAACTACCAATAAAAATTTTAGTTAACACTTTAAGAACAGCTTTTTTGTCCAGTACAATTGATTTTTTTCTAGAGTGTTTGTTTATTTTGATTGGCCAATTTAAATTAGTCTGAAAACTTGACTACTATTTTACTGTCAAATTTAATACTCTAACAACCACCTTGTTTTACCCTGTAATTATTAGTGGAGAGGATTATTTGCTTTCTTGAGTAGGTCCTGAGCATTCCTGGTGCTAGGCTAAATTTAGGTATCATAGACCCCAGTTCCCCAGATCATGGGTGCAAGACATCTCCATCAAGTCTTGTTGCAGTGAGAGGGCATCTTCTGTCGGCCAAGTCTCTGTTACCTGGGTCCTGATTTGAGCTGGGCATGAGAAGCTGAGAAGCCATGGGGGCAGGAGATCTCCTTCATCAGTGGTGAGGGTTCAGGCCCCTGCAAACTTGGGGGGGGGGTGAAGGTCTGTGCCCCACCTCTGTTTTCCCCCAAGTTCTCTCCTGATGGCCCCTATGCAACTGTGCCTGTCTTAGGTTGTTCATTCCCTGAGGAATCTTACTCGTCTCTGGCTAACCAGCCATCCTCAGGGGCCAAGCAGGGTGATGTGAGGTTCAGTTCTGTCTCCTTGGTCGCCTGTGCCCCCATGGCCTCCACGCCCAGCACCTGCCTTGGGACCCCTCGCCTGCTGGCAGGGTCCCAGCACTGATCACATATCTTGTGGAACCCAGGTTTCTTCTCCAAGGAGGTCCAGCTCACCCCACGGGGCGAGAGATAGATCCATGGTACCAGCCATCACGAGGTTTCAACCTTGGCATGAACAGAAGCTCAGACAACAGCTGTGGACAATTGGATTGTGAGAAGCGGGTCCCTCTTGGCCAAAAGGGCAAGAGGGACCAATTTAGAATGCTCAGGTGCCTTACCAGGGGGCCCTCTACACAGTGGAAGGGATTAAACCCTTTCATGTCCTTTTTAAATTGCTGCCAGACATTCAAAGAATTAGTTTGTAAGATTGTTTGGGGTAATTGTACAATATGCTGTTGTAATTCTAAAATATCTAGAGATGTGTTATGTTTGTCTCCAAACACCAAACAGATGATTTTTTTTTTATCCCCACAGATGCGAGGAACTATTATAAGTAATGGGGGTGATCCAAATCTGGGAAAATTTTTAATGACAGTGTCGAATAATATCATGTAAGGATATTCTTTGTTCTAGTCCATGGCAATACCCTTTCAAACTGGCTGTCTATTTCTTTTTGTATAGACAAGGTCTTAGTTACATTTTCTGCACACCTACCAGGGGCAAGTAGTGATAGTAGTGACACCCTTTCTTTGGTGTCCACACAAGCCAGAAACCTCTCTTCAATTTTACACACAAAGGGGCATTGTTTTGATTTTGTGTCATATAAAAGGGAAGCTGGGTGGAGACCCCTGTGTATTTATACTTTCTTACCCCACTCATGGACCTCCTGGATGACCAAGGTGTTTGGTATTATTGGTAACTACATTAGTCAGGGGATCAGCCCACATAAGGGCTCTTACTCATGAAGGGTCAGGAGCATAAGTCGAAAATACTTACCCTCTTGTCCCAGGTAAAATTACCGTACATCTGATGATTGCTAGCATGGCAGGAAAGGCGATCTCGTGCATTCTTGGGTTTCTGGTTACCTCACAATTTCTTCCCCGAGGTTTGACATTCTGATTGATGTTTCTCTGTTTCTGGATCTATTTTTCCCCCCATCATTTTATGTTGTTCATTATAGTCCACAAATGAGTGAGATCATGTGATATTTATCTTTCTCTGCCTGGCTTATTTCACTAAGCATAATATTCTCCATCTCCATCCATATTGTTGCAAATGGTAAGAGCTCCTTTTTTAGTGCAGCGTAGTATTCCATTGTGTAGATGTACCACAGTTTTTTAATCCACTCATCTGGTGATGGGCACTTAGGCTGTTTCCAAATCTTAGCTATGGTGAATTGTGCTGCTATAAACATAGGGGTGCATATATCCTTTATGATTGATGTTTCCAGTTTCTTAGGATATATTCCAAGAAGTGGGATCACTGGGTCAAATGGGAGTTATATTTTTAGTTTTTTAAGGAAACTCCATGCTGTTCTCCACAATGGCTGCACCAGTCTGCATTCCCACCAGCAGTGCACCAGGGTTCCTTTTTCTCCACATCCTAGCCAGCACTTGTCATTTGTTGACTTGTTGATAATGGCCATTCTGACAGGTGTGAGATGGTACCGCATTGTTGGTTTGAGTCAATTTTTATGTATGGTGTAAGTTGGTGGTCTAGTTTCATTTTTTTGCATGTATCTGTCCAATTTTCCCAACACCATTTATTGAAGAGACTGTCTTGACTCCATAGTATGTTCATGCCTCCTTTGTCAAATATTAATTGAGCATAGCGATTTGGGTCGATTTCTGGGTTCTCTATTCTATTCCATTAATCTATATGTCTGTTCTTGTGCCGATACCAGGCAGGTTTGAGAACAGTGGCTTTGTAATATAGCTTGAAATCTGGTATTGAGATCCCTCCTACTTTGTTCATCTTTCTCAGGATAGCTGTAGCTATTCAGGGTCTTTTCTATTCCGGATGAATTTTTGGAAAGTTAGTTCTAGGTCTGTGAAGTATGCTGTTGGTATTTTAATGGGAAGTGCATTGAATCTGTAGATTGCTTTGGGTAGTATGGACATTTTGATGATGTTTATTCTACCAATCCATGAACATGGTATTTTCTTCCATCTGTTTATGCCTTCCTCTATCTCTTTTTTCAGTGTTGTGTAGTTTTCCGTGTATAGGTCTTTTACCTCCTTAGTTAAGTTTATTCCTAGGTATCTTAATTTTTTTGGTGTGATGGTAAATGGGATTGCTTTTTTAGTCTCCCTTTCTGTAAGTTCATTATTGGAGTATAGAAATGCCATAGATTTCTTAGCATTTATTTTGTATCCTGCTACTCTGCCGAATTCATTTATTAAGTCTACTAATTCTCTGATAGAGTCTTTAGGGTTTTCTATGTACAGTATCATGTCATCTGCAAATAAGGACAGTTTTACTTCTTCTTTTCCAATTTGGATGCCTTTTATTTCTTCTTCTTGTCTGATTGCAATGGCTAGTATTTCCAACACTATGTTGAACAGGAGTGGTGAGAGTGGGCATCATGTCTTGTTCCTGTTCTTAGGGGAAATGGTATTAGTTTTTGCACTGAGTATGATGTTGGCCGTGGGTTTGTCATATATGGCTTTTATTATGTTGAGGTATGATCCTTCTATTCCCAGCTTGCTGAGAGTTTTTATCAAGAAAGGGTGATGGATTTTGTCAAATGCTTTTTCTGCATCAATTGATATGACTATATGGTTTTTATCTCTCAATTTGTTTATGTGATGTATGACGTTTATTGATTTGCGAATATTGTACCATCCTTGCATCCCAGGGATAAATCCTATTTGGTCGTGGTGTATGAGCTTTCTGATATACTGCTGGATTCGATTTGCTAGAATTTTGTTGAGGATTTTGGCATCTTTGTTCATGAGGGATATTGCCCTGTAATTCTCTTTCATTGTGTTATCTTTATCTGGTTTTGGTATTAGGGTGATGTTGGCTTCATAGAAGGAGCTTGGGAGTGTTCCTTCTTCTTGAATTTTCTGGAATAGTCTGAGGAGGATAGGTTTTAGCTCTTCCTTGAATGTTTTGTAAAACTCCCCTGTGAAGCCGTCTGGCTCCGGGCTTTTGTTTGCTGGAAGTTTTTTGATGACTGCTTCAATTTCTTCCATAGTTATCAGCCTATTGAGATTTTTAGTCTCTTCCTGAGTAAGTTTTGGAAGGTTGTGTTTTTCTAGGAATGTGTCCATTTCCTCCAGGTTTTCTAGTTTGTTGGAATAGAGTTGTTCATAGTATTTTTTGACAATCCTTTGTATTTCTGTGGGGTCTGTTGTTATTTCACCTCTTTCATTTCTGATTTTGTTTATTTGGGTCCTCTCTCTTTGCTTCTTGGTGAGCCTGGCTAGAGGTTCATCAATCTTGTTTATCCTTTCAAAGAACCAGCTCTTGGTTTTTTTGATCTTATGTATTGTTTTTCTGGTCTCTATGTCATTCATTCCTGCTCTGATCTTTATTATTTCCTTTCTTCTGCTCACTGTGGGCTTTTCTTGTTGCTCCCTTTCTAATTTTTTGAGTTGTTGAGTTAGATGATCTATTACCATTTTCTTGTTTTTTGAGATAGGCTTGTAGGGCTATACACTTCCCTCTCAGGACCGCTTTCATTGTGTCCAATAGGATTTGCTATGTTGTGTTTTTATTATCATTAGTCTCGAGGATGTTTTTAATTTCTTTTTTGATCTCACTGATAACCCAATCATTGTTCAGTAGCATACTATTCAGTTTCCAAGTGTTTGAATTTTTTGGAATGTTTTTACTGTAGTTTATTTCTAATATTATGCCATTGTAGTCTGAGAAAATGCTTGATATGATTTCAATCTTTTTGAATTTGGGGAGACTTTGCTTGTTACCCAATATGTGGTCTATTTTTGAGAATGTCCCATGTGCACTTGAGAAGAACGTATATTCCATGGCTTTGTGATGAAATACTCTGAAGATGTCAATTAGGTCCATCTGATCCAATGTGTCATTTAGAATTGCTGTTTCTGTGCTGATTTTTTGTCAGAGGATTTATCCATTTTTGTCAGTGGTGTATTAAAGTCCCCTACTATGATTTTATTGATGTCGATCTCTCCCTTGATATCTTCCAGCAGATTTTTTATGTATTTGGGCTCTCCTGCGTTGGGAGCATAAACGTTTACCAGAGTTATATCTTCTTGCTGGATTGTTCCCTTTAGTATTATGTAGTGGCCTTCCTTATCTCTTATTATGTCCTTTACTTTGAGGCCTATTTTATCTGATATAAGTATCGCAACCCCAGCTTTTTTCTCATTTCCATTTGCCTGAAAAATGTTTTTCCATCCCTTCACTCTCAGTCTGTGTGAATCTTTTGCTCTAAGGTGGGTCTCTTGTAGATAGCAAATATATGGGTCATGTTTTCTTATCCATTCAGCTACCCTATGTCTTTTGATTGGTGCATTTAATCCATTTACGTTTACTGTTATTATTGATAAGTACCTGTTTGTTGACATATTTTTCCTTAGTGTTTGTGTTTCTTCTTGCCTTTCTCTTTCTTCTTTTTACAGCAGCCCCTTTAGCATTTCTTGCATTGCTGGCTTGGTAGTGATGAACTCTCTTAGCCCTTTTTTGTCTGTGAAGCTTCTGATTCCACCTTCAATTTTGAACGATAGCCTTGCTGGGTATAGTATTCTTGGATTCAGTCCCTTGTTTTGCATCACTTTGTATATTTCATTCCATTCCCTTCTGTCCTGGTGTGTTTCTATTGACAAATCAGTTGATATTCTGATAGGAGATCCCTTGTAGGTTACTTTCTGTCTCTCTCTGGCAGCCTTTAAGATTCTTGCTTTTTCATTGGTGTTCATCAATTTAATTATGATGTGTCTTGATGTCAGTCTTTTGGGGTTCAACTTGTTTGGGACTCTGTATGCTTCTTGGGCTTGGATATTTTTTTTTTCTTGCCAATATCAGGGAAATTTTCTGTCATTATTTCTTCTAACAGGTTTTCTAGTCCTTGCTTCTCTTCCTCTCCTTCTTTTATCCCTATTATTTGAATGTTGTTTTGTTTTTTGTCTTCCCAAAGCTCCCTTAGGCTCTCCTCTTGCTTTTTGAGTCTTCTTTCCAGTTGCTGCTGTGTTTGTGTGTTTTTTCCTACCTTGACTTCTAATTCGCTGATGCAGTTCTCAGCCTCTTCTAGTCTACTCTTTAAGCCTTCTATTGTGTTCTTTATTGCAGCTATGTCGGTCTTCATCTCCTCTTGGATTCTTTTCATGTTGGTGACATTTTCATTCAGCTCCTTATAGTTCTCATTGAGTTGTGTGTATTTGTCAACCATCTGTTTAAACATCCTTATAACGAATACTCTGAATTCTTTCTCTGTTAAGCTGCTAGCCTCAAGTTCGTTTAACTCCCTTTCTGGTGATTCCTCTTGCTCCTTCCTTTGAGAATTTCCTTTCTGTCTCCCCATGTTTCCCTTTAATGTTTTAATTTTAGTTCCAATTGCTTTGCTACCCAGGTTCTTTTGGTGATTGTGCTACTAGTATAATCTCTCAGTTCTCCTGGGCTTGGAAATCTAGTGTAGTTCTCCACTTGAACTATTTGGGTTCTCTTGATGTAGGCCTGCAAGTTTGAATGGCACAACTGCAGTGTCTAGAGGTCAGCAGTCGTGGAGGGTAGTATCCCAATTTTTCTGTCTTGCACCCTAAATTGAAATTACACTTGCCCTATGGGGACTCACAGTGGCTCCAAGAACCATCTGTTGGGGTGATGTGACTCGGGGGGCCTGCACTCTGAAAAGGCGTGACTGTGTTGCCCAGAGTTCTGTAGTTGTGGGGTGGGCAGACTTAGCTTTGCTGCTGTACCTGTGGTGGATAGGCGCTTACTCCCAGTGGCAGCTCACAGGAGCACCTGCGGTAAGTTTGCCAGTGAGCCACACTGAAGCACTCTGAAGAGCTCTGATAGTGTAACTGCGTAATAGATGCTAAAGGTTTTTCTTTTGGGTGGTACCTATGGCCTCAGGGAGTATTAAAATCCTATAGTGTTAATCAGAGTGGAATCCGGGTGTGGCTATATTGGTTTCCTGGAGACTGGAGGGAGGGGTTATCTCTTAGGAGAAAATGGCGACCAGGCATCCGATGTGACTCAGCACCAGACAGGCTTACACCTCTGCCCACTCTCCCCAGGTTCCACAACTCCTCCCCTTCTCCTGCACCTCAGCCACAGGTAAGTGTCTGTATCCGAAAGGTCCTACAAACTAGGTTCAGTGGAGAAAGACGCAGGCCCCTGCGCGAAGAGGGACCACATCTTTGCAATCTCCTCTCTTGCCGGCACTGTGCAGTCGGGCAGTTAGCTCTTCAGGGCTGCCTTTGAGCTCAGATCCGAAATCAGACTCCAAGGTCTAAAATCTACTACCTCCCGCAGTCCCCTGGACCCTTTTTCTCATAGTCAGACACTTTGCCTGTCCTCAGGGATGCGGCTTGGCGCCGTGTAGTTTTCCCCTGACCTTCTGGGTTTAGAGATCCAGCAGATTCTCACTTTGCTGCTTTTTTTATTTAGAGGATTTACCCATTGGTGTCAATGAGGTATTAAAGTCCCCTACTATGACTGTATTCCTGTTGTTCTCTCCCTTTATATCTTCCAGAAGTTTTTTTCTTTTTTATGTATTTAGGCACTCCTGTATTGGGTACATATATGTTTACCAGAGTTATATACTCTTGTTGAATAGCTCCCTTTAGTATTATGAAGAGGCCTTCCTTATATATTGTTATGGCCTTTACTTTGAGGTCTATTTTGTCAGATATAAGTTTAGCAACCTCAGGTTTTTTCTCATTTCCATTTGCCTGAAAAATTTTTTCCATCCCTGCACTATCAGTCTGTGTGAATCCTTTGTTCTGAGATGCATCTCTTGCAGACAGCATATATATGGGTCATGTTTTCTTATCCATTCAGCTATCCTATGTCTTTGATTGGAGCCTTTGATCCATTTACGTTTAATATTATCATTGATAAGTACTTGTTTGTCATCATTTTTATTCTTAATGTTTGTGTTCCTTCTTGCCTTTCTGTTTCTTCTTTTTACAGTAATCCCTTTAGCATTTCTCACATTGCTGGCTTGGTGCTAATAAACTCTCTTAGCCCTTTTTTGTCTGTGAAGCTCCTGATTCCACCTTCAATTTTGTATGATAGCCTTGCTGGGTATAATATTCTTGGATTCACTCCTTTCCTTTGAATCACTTTGTCATTGTGCCTTGTGGCATTTCAGAGAAGCACCTGGGGGCTGCCTGCCAGGGCAGTGGGCTTAGGGGTTTGGGCACTGGATCAGTGAGACTGCAGTGACCGGAGGTCAGCAGGTGAGGAGTGGGAAGTCCAAGTTTCTGCTCCAAGGCCTTGAGCCTTTGGTTGGATACAAGTGCACCTAGTGGCAGCTCACAGAGGCACCCATGAGTCTCCTGATGGGGCAGTGTCTTCAGGGGTCTGCATGCTGAAACCACGTGACACAGTGTCTGATGTCTGTGGGTAGGCAGCCGGGAATGGGGAAGTCCAAATTTCTACTGTCGCGGCCATGCGCCCTTGTTTGGATACAAGTGCACTGAGCTGGGGTTCAAGGAGGCACCCAGGAGATGCCTATATGGGCAGTGGGCTCAGTAGGCCTGAGTGCTGGAAAGGCACAACTGTGGTGTCCACAGGTCAGCGTCCAGGGAGGGGGATGTCCCAATTTTTGCTGCCTTGTGCCCTTGGTTGAAATTGTGCATGCCTAGCAGGGGCTCACAGAGGCACCCAGGAGTTGTCCGTCGGGGTGGTGGGGCTCAGGAGGCCTGTGCTCTGGAAAGGCTTGACTACAGTGTCCCAAGGTTGGCAGCTATGGAGTAGGAAGACTCAGTTTTTGCTGCCGAAGCCTTGTGCCCTTGGTTGGATTCACGCGTGCCCAGCAGTGGCTCACAGAGGCACCCAAGAACCGCCTTTGGGGTGCTGAGCTCAGGAGGCCTGTGTGCTAAAAAAGTGCGACTGTGGTGTCCGGAGGTCAGCAGATGTGAATTGGGTAGACTCAGTTTTTGCTGCTGTGCCCTTGGTTGAATTTGTGTGTGCCCAGTGGTGGCTCACAGAGGTACCCAAGGCTGTTTCCCAGGGCAGTGCACTCAGAGAGGCCCTTGTGCTGAAGCTGCATGACTGAGGTGTCACTGAGTACTCTGGGTAGGCAGCCGGGAGTGGGGTAAATCCGAATTTCAACTACTGTGGGCCTTGTGCCCTTGGTTGGGTTTGTGCGCACCCAGTAGCAGCTCACAGAGGCACCTGGGAGCCATTCACTGGGTAAGTGCAGTCAGCGTGGCCCTCGCATTGAAGCTGTGTGATCAAGGAGTCTGTGGGCAGGTATTCAGAAAGGGGGAGCTCAGAATTTCTATTGCTGGGGCAGTGAGCCCTTGTTTGGATAAGAGCGTGCCCAGCGGGGGCTCACAGAAGCACCCAAGAGCTGCCTTTGCAGCCTTGGGTTCAGGAGGCCTGTGCATTGGCAAAATGCAGCTGTGGTGTCCAGAGGTCAGCAGCTGTGAAGTGGGAAATCTCAATTTTTGCTGCTGTGCCCTTGGTTGAATTCATGCTCATCCAGTGGTGGCTCACAGAGGTACCCCTGGGTTGATAGCCAGGGAGGAGCACTCAAATAGGCTCTTGTGCTGAGGCCACATGACTGAGGTGTCTCTGTGCAGGCAGCCAAGAGTGGGGAAGACTGTATTTCTACTTCTGGGAGCCTTATGCCCTTGGTTGGGTTTGCTTGCACCCAGTGGAGGTGTGCTCAGACACCCAGAAGTGCCCTGATGCTGAATCCGAGCAACCAAAGTGAATGCGGCGAGGTATCCAGGAAGGGGGAATCCAGAATTTCTACTGCCAGGGCAGTGGGCCCTTGATTGGGTAAGAGTGTGCCTCATGGCGGCACCCCCTAGCGGCCTGTGGAGTGGTGGGCTCAGGCGACCTGTGAGCTTGAGAAGTGTGAGTATGGCACTGGAGAACCACGACTGTGGTGTATGGAGTTCAGCCACTGGGGAGAAGGAAGTTGCACCTACTGCTGTGGGAGAGTGCACCCTTGGAGGTGGAGGTCCCAGGATCCATGGGTCTGTGGGTAGAGCAGTAGGATTTTGGCTGGAGTGGCTGCCAGGTAGCAGGAAATGTCCAAGGCCTATCTGGGTGGTGGTTTTGATGAGTTCCTCAAAGAAGCTGCTCTCCCCTTCAAGATGACATGGGCTCCGTGCCCGAGTCCCGCAGTCCAGGGAGTGCCCGCAGCAGTGGTAGTCTCTCCCTATCCAAGAGAGCCTGGTCTGCCAGCCCCTGCTACTCCTGACAGATTTAACTGTCCCTCACTCACTCACACACACACATCACACACATCCATACACTCTCCTTTCACCCCCTGACTCACTCACACCCTCTCCCTTACCTCCATCCTGCCCGCTGCCATCTTTTGACTCCCTATGCTTTTTCATATGAAACCTTTTTAAAGATAATTAATCTGCATCTACAGAACAAGGACTATAAAATCTTCTCTTCAAAACTATCTCCAAAAGCAATCACTCCTAAATAATAATCAGAAATTACGTTGTTTTTTTTTGTCAAAGTGTGTGCCATAAATCTCCCAGGACAGTCTTCAAAGCAAAAATGTTGGGTTTCTCGCTTATGGAGAGTAGTCAATAAATTTTGGATTAAAATGAGAAAAAGCAGCTATATTTTGTAGGTAGGCAGTGTAAAAAGATTATTGTGATAATTAGATGACTTTGTAACATAAGACAAATTCCGTGATTATTAACACCTAAAAGTAAAATGTATTAAGTAATAGATTAAAACAGTAGTTTATGTCTGTAGTTTATCAGCCAAAATATAGGCATTATTTTTGTTTTCAGGCAGCATGGAATAAAATAAACTGAATTACACTCCTGCCCCAAATAAATACAATACAATACAAACAAACAAAAACAGACACAATATATGAGTAATAATTAAGGTTTTGGACATCAAGCAATCAAGGAGAGATGTTAAACAAATGAGGTGAGCCTTATGATTGCCCAGCTTACTGTCTTGGGACAACTTTCACAGCATAGCACAGGGAGGGAAAATGCAACTGAGCCTGAAAGACTCTATGATTTGTGCAGATAGAACAAAAAGTTTAGTAAGATCCAAGAGACTCTAGTACCAGAAATGAGAGAATTGCATAGAGGGATATCTCCAGTGATTGTGGAGAGTTCCCTCTGAATATTATAGGGAGATTAGTCAACCTTCTAATAAAAAGTCAGGACCTATAGGCCAAGATAATGAAAGAAAGACCTCAAAGGTATTTTGGATATCATTTGTCTGCCCCTCTCAACATAGTATGCCTCCTCAAAATGCAGGCTCCACTCCCTGCATTCCTGGATCAGACTCCTCTCACAATTGCAGATCCAGCTCCAGAAAACCCTGGTGAACTTGGTGTTCCATCCAGAAATGCTGAAGGTGGGGTGGAGCATAGTTGCCTCCATTTAGATTTTATAGGATGAAGATACTGTGAGCCATGGTTGCACAAACAAGGCCACTGTGGACGTGAGGCCATTGGAGATAGCCCTCACTAGGGAAATGCTCAGCAAAGCCATAGGAGAAGGTCACCCTTATAGCCCTAGAGCAGTAGAGACACTGACATGCAATTTGAGCCCCCAAAGAAATATAGATACAGTTCGAACCCATGAAAGCTGTGCCATGAAAGCTGTGCCATGTCTATGTCCAGCAGAGCTACGAAAACAGGATCACCCTTGAACTTAAGAGTGAGTCTTGAAGGTGGGGTATCAGATAAGGATTATTCTTCAAAATTATTGTTTGCCCAGTCAAGTTTTGAACTTAACTTGCACCTGCAACTTTTAAAATTCTTTTTTTTATTTTTCCATTTTTAAATGGTAATGTGTATCCTATGCTTTTTTAACATTGTATTATAAAAGCATGTAACATGTTCAATTTCTCAAGTTTACAGTTTAAGAGCAAATTGCCACACACAAGACCAGATAGATTAATTGATATTTTCAGATACTTTCAACCCAAAGAAGCAGAATATATTTACTTTTTAAGTGTATATGGAACATTTTCCAAGATAGACCAAATGCTAGGACAAAAAACAATTCTCAATAAATTTAAGATTGAAATCATATCAAGCATCTTCTCTGACCACAGTGGTATAAAACTAGGAATCAATTACAAGAGAGAAGCTGAAAAAACACAAGCATATAGAGGCCAAATAAGATGTTACTAAACAATAACTGGATTAACAATGAGATTAAGCAAAAATCAAAAGATAACTTGAAACAAATGAAAATAAAAACACAATAACCCAAAATAAACTGGACATAGCAAAGCAGTCTTAAAAGGAAAATTCATAGCATTACTGGCCTAACTCAAGAAACAAGAAAAATCTGGAAAAAAAATCTAACTAACTTTTTCACCTAAAGAAACTAGAAAACAAAAATCAAAGTGGATAGAAGGATGAAAATAAAGATCAGAGAAAATTTAAAGAAAAAGAGAGACTAAAAATAACAATCCAAAAGAGTAATGAAACCAACAGCTGGTTCTTTGAAAAGATAAACAATATTGCTAACACTTTAGCTAGACTTATCAAAAAAATTAAAATAAAACTACAAACGCAACTAGAGAAGTAAAAACTAACCTGAGAAACAAAAAGAATTATAACAAAATATTACAAACAGTTATAGTCCAACAAATTGGACAATCAGGGAGAAATTGATGAATTTTTAGAAATATACCAACTTCCAAAACTAAATGAAGAAGAAACAGAAAATATGAACAGACTTGTACAACTAATGAAATCAAAGCAATAACAAACAAACAAAAAAACTCCCAACAAATTCCTGAACCTCATGACTTCACAGATGAATTTTATCAAACATTAAAAAAACTAACACTTATCGTTCTCAACCCTAGAGTTCTTGGTGGCAACTCCCCACACCTGGAGCGGACAGCGCCAGGGCCCAATCCCTGATCAACTGGGGGCCCAGGGAGGCGGGGCAGGCAGCACCAGGCCCCACCTGCAAAGTCCAGTTTCATCGGGGGCCCAAGAGAATTTTATGAGACCTGCCTTATTCTAATTCCAAAACCAGATAAAAACACTGCACAGAGCCCTAACCGGTTTGGCTCAGTGGATAGAGCATCAGCCTGCGGACTGAAGGGTCCCAGGTTCAATTCCAGTCAAGGGCATGTACCTTGGTTGTGAGCACATCCTCAGTAGGGAGTGTGCAGGAGGCAGCTGATCGATCTTTCTCTCTCATTGATGTTTCTAACTCTCTATCCTTCTCCTTTCCTCTCTGTAAAAAATCAATAAAATATATTAAAAGAAAAAACACTGCACAGAAATAAAATATTAGCAATATCCTGAAATATTCTCAGCAAATATTAGCTAACTAAATTCAGCAATACACGAAAAAGATCATACAACATGATGAAGTCTGATTTATTTCTTATAACCAAATTTGGAGTAACATACACAAAGCAAAAATCATGATATACCTCATAAATAGAATGAAAGCTAAAAATTATATAATCATACAAATGAATATAGAGAAAACATTTGATAAAATTCAGAAACAATCCTATCTAGTAAAGAGGGAATACACTAATTGACCGTCACACCCTTACAAAGATGGCGGCGCCCACAGCCACTAAGGAGGAAGTATGCTAATTGACTGTCATGCCCTCAAAGATGGCAGCGCCTACAGCCACAAGATGGTGGCACCCAGTCCCCTCAGCCCTGCCAGGGTGGCAGGCGTGTGGCATGGCTTGTCCCACCCCAAGGCGGGCCCAGCCACTCCTCGTGCCTGCCTCTGGAAGCCCCCAGTCCCCTCAGCCCAAGGAGCAGGCAAGACTCGGATGGCAGCTTTCCAACCACCCAGGGCCTGCCTGAAGCACAAGCAAGCCTCAGATGGAAGCTGCCCAGCCACCCAGGGCCACCTGAGGCTCATGTAACCATGGCCAGCCGAGGCTTGTGCTGCCAGTAGTGGCAGCAGCAGAAGTGTGATGGGAGCATCTCCTTCCCCTGATCACCAGGTCGCCTCCCCCACCTGAGGGCTCCCAGACTGTGAGAGGGGTCAGGCTGAGCTAAGGGACGCCCCCTCCAGTGCATGAATTTTCATACACCGAGCCTCTAGGTTATGATAAAACTCTCAGGAAAGTGGGAATGGAGGCAAGGTATCTCAACATAATAAAGTCCATATATGGAAGCCTAGAGTCAACATTATACTCAGTGAGGAAAAACTAAAAATATCTCCCTTAAGATAAAAAACAAGACAGGAATGTCCACTTTTACCACCCTTATTAAACACTAGTAGCCCGGTGCACAAAATTTGTGCATGGCCAGGGCGTGGGGTTCCCTCAGCTGGGCCTGCACCCTCTCCAATCTGGGACCCCTCAGGGGTGTCCAACTGTCGGTAAGTACAACACAGATGAATAAAAGCCTATAATCTGATAAATAAAATTATTGGGAGGTACTGTTTTGAGGTATTATTGCATATTCCCACACATTCTCCTTTGTTTTCTCTTTTTCCTCTCTCCAAGATAAGTAGCTGGTTCTGCCTTTATTGCTAATGGAGAAAGATTCAACAGAACATTCTGGGTGGTGGCTACCTGGGTGTAGACATAGGTAAACATTTATTGAACTGTACAATTGAGATTTCTGTATTTTACCTGGATATTTGGTTCTTGTGTTTGCATAAACATAAGCAGTGGTTTCTAACCCACAGGTTAGAATCATTCAGGGACACTTAAAATTTACTGTTGGCTGGATACTCTACAAATCAGCAAAATCAGAATCTATGGAAATTGAACAGAATTGGAACACTAATTTCTGAAGGGGTAGACTTGTTGTTTGGAATATTTTACACACACACACACACACAAACACACACACACACTCCTCAAGTAATTCCCATGAACAGCTATCATTGAAAATCAACCCCCAAGGGAATTTAGAATCCTTGTAAGGGGGCAGAAGAATTCAGGCACAATAAATAGACAATTGTGTTGCTAGAAACAGCAGGAAACGTGGGCCTTCCCTAATGCCCTACAGCAGCCTAAAAAGCCTCACGCTGCCTGCACTGACTCCCCTGGCCCCTGACGCAATGGAACTTTGTGGGCAGGGCCTGGGGTTGCTCGCCCTGCCTCCCCAGGTCCCCTATGAAACAGGACTTTGCAGGCGGGGCCTGGCACTGCCTGGCCCACCTCCCAGGGCCCCTGATGGACCTGGACCCCATGGTTGGGGCCTGGTGCTACCCATCCCACCTCCACGGGCCCCTGACGGAATAGTACTTTGTGGGCCCCCAATGGACTGGGACCCCGGATTGGGGCCTGGCGCTGCCCGCCTTGCCTCCCTGGGCCCCTGATGAAACAGGACTTTGTGGTTGGGGCCTGGGCTGCCCGCCCCACCTCCTGGGGCCCCCAATGGAACAGGACCCTGTGGTTGGGGCCTGGCACTGCCCACCCTGCCTCCTGAGGCCCCCAATGAACTGGGACCCCACAGTTGGGGCCTGGCGCTTCCTGCCCTGCCTCCCCAGGCTCCTGATGAAACTGGACTTTGTGGGTGGGGCCTGGTGCTGCCTGCCCCACCTGTGTATGCAAATTTACCCACCATCTTGGTGGGTAAATTTGCATATCACTCCTGATTGGCTGGTGGTGTAGCAGAGGTACGGTCAATTTACATTTTTGTCTATTATTAGGTAAGATAGTACTGAACATTTCAGCCACAGCAATGGGACAAGAAGAAGAAATAAAAGGAATATAAATGGGGAAGGAAGGAATAAAACTGTCATTATTTACAGATGACATGATACTGTAAATAGAGAACCCTAAAGATTCTACCAAGAAACTACTAGAACTAATAAAAATATTTGAGATTAAAAATGGAGCGGGAGTAAGCAGATGCTACACAGATACTCCCCCCAAAGAACAAACTGGAATTATAACTAAAATACAAAAAACAAACAAACAACAACAAAAAAAACCCCACAACAACTCTGAATAATCAACTGAAGACTAGATGGAGAGAAACCTGATCATGAAGGACTGAAGGTGGAGGCCACATAGTGACTGGTAGGAAGGGCAGAGGCTGGCCTGGTTCCCACAGAGAGCAAATGAAGTTCTGAAGCACTATCTCAGGTGTGGGGGGTTACCACCAAGAATTCTAGGGTTTAATCCCCAAGCTGGGTCCCTAGCAGAGAGCACCAGGACTGAGAAGTATGCCCATATAACATCTGGCTGTTAAAAGCAACAGGGTTGCTGTCTGCCAGGAGATACTCCTGGAAATCCACAAAAAAAGGGCCAATGGACAAAATTTTGTGTGTAGCCACTCATCTTGGGTTTTGGCAGAGGGAGAGCAAAATGGGCTGGAGCTATGTGAGCAGAAGCCAGAGTTGGGGTATTTGGGGTTAGAACTCAGAAGGCAGACACCCTGGTTTCCTATGCTGAATCATATCCTCATGCTGTGGATGTCATGATTCGCAGCCAGACATTTGCTCTATAGGCAGTTTTTCCCCAGGGGAAAAAAAAGTTGACTCACTCTATTAACCCTTTGCACTCGCTTGCTTGTTTATCAATTCCTTTATTCTAATGCTAACCGTGTTGGGTCACACTTGACATCCTAGTGCAAAAGGTTAAAAAAACCCAAGCCCCACACTGTAGAGTTTTTGAGGCCCATTAGGAGACAGAGAATAACAATTAGCCTCCAGGCAGAAGCAATTGCCCCACCCTGTTGGAAAACCTCTGCCCCACCTGTGAATGATTGCTTCAGGCAACTCAAGACTAAATGCAAACAGTCTGCAGGTAGAGGTGTGTCTCTGGAGACTTTGCGTCTTTGCCTGACCTAATGAGTCAGAGCCAGAATTTGAAATTATCCTGAGATTGGGAGGCATAGCAGATCTACTAATACATAGTCACTAACCCAAGCAGGAAGCCAAAATGGGTGGGGGGGGGGATGAAAAACAACCCCCAAACAAAAGAGCAAGAGAATTATCCAAAAGGAGACTAAATTAAATGGCAATAAGAAATTTATCAAAGATAGAGTTCAGACTAATAATGGCAAAGATGCTCAGAGCATGAGAAAAGATATAGTAACTATGAAGAATGACATAGTACTAATAAATAACAGAGTGAAAGGAATACACAGCAGATTAGGGGAAGCTGAGGATTGGGTCAGGGAATTAGAATATAGGGTAGGAAAAAAATCCACTCAATCTAAGAAGCAAAAACAAACAAACAAAAAAAAAACACAATTAAAATCAGGACAGCTTAAGGGAGCTATACAGCATGAAATGTAATAATATTCTCATAATAGGTATGCCAGGAGGAGAAGAAAGTGAACAGACTGTTGAACCTTAGAGGGAAGGCATGGGAGGGTGAGTGGGAAGAAGCCAACCAATGAACTTGCATGCATATATACATAACCCATAGACACAGACAATGAAGTGGTGAAGGCTCGGGTTGGGAGGTGGACACAGGCTAGAAGAGGTTAATAGAGAAAAAAGGAGGACCTATGTAATATTTTAACAATAAAGTATTTTTTAATTAAAGGTAATACAAAAATATAGGACAGCTTAAGGGAGCTGTGGGACAACATGAAACATAACAATCCTTTCTAATAAAAGAGTAATATGCAAATTGACCATCACTCTAACACACAAGGTGGCTGCCCCCATGTGGTCAAAGATCTTGCCCCCATGTGGACACAAGATGGCCACCACAAGATGGCCAGCAGGGGAGGGCAGTTGGGAGGGACCAGGCCTGCAAGGGAGGGCAGTTGTGGGTGATCAGGCCAGCAGGTGGGGCCGTTGGGAGGGACCAGGCCTGCAAGGGAGGGCAGTTGGGGGAGATCAAGCCTGCAGGGGAGGGCAGTTAGGATTGACCAGCTGGCAGAGGAGGGAAGTTGGGGGCGACCAAGCCTGCAGGGAAAGGCAGTTGGGAGGGATCTAGGCCTGCAAGGGAGAGCAGTTGGGGAGGACCAGCCCTAGAGGGGAGGGCAGTTAGGGGTGACCAGGACTGCAGGGGAGGGCAGTAAGGGGTGACCTGGCCTGCAGGGGAGAGCAGTTAGGGGCAATAAGTCTGGCAGGGGAGCAGTTAGACATCAATAAGGCTGGCAGGGGAGTGGTTAGGGGGTGATCAGGCTGGAAGGCAGAAGCGGTTAGGGGCAATCAGGAAGGCAGGCAGGCGAGCAGTTGGGAGCCAGCAGTCCTGGATTGTGAGAGAGGTCCCAGGTTGGAGAGGGTACAGGATGGGCTGAGGGACACACACCCCCGTGCACGAATTTCGTGCACTGGGCCTCTAGTATTCTCATAATAGGTAAGCCAGAAGGAGAAAAAAGTGAGCAAGGGATAGAGAATGTATTTGAAGAAATAATAGCAGAAAACTTCCATAACCTGGTGAAGGAAAAAGTCACACAATTCCAGTAAGCACAGAACAACCCAAGCAGGAAGAATACAAACAGGCCCATTCTTGTACACATCATAAATCAAATACCATAAATTAAAAACAAAGAGAAAATCTTAAAGGCAACAAGAAAAAAACAATTTTCTACCTACAAAGGAGCTCCCATAAGGCTTTCATCTGATTTCTCATCAGAAAGTTAACAAGACAGAAGGGAATGGCATCAAGTATTCAAGGTAATTAAAAGCATGGATCTGAAACCAAGATTACTATATCCAGCAAGGATATCATTGAAATTAGATGGTGAAATAAATAGCTTCCCAAACAAACAAAAAAAGGATAAAGGATTTATCACTGGCACTACAAGAAATGCTAAAGGAATTGCTGTAATGAGAAGAAAAATAAAAATGTCAATAAATATGTACCTGTCAATAATAACCTTAAATGTATATTAATTAAATGCTCCAATCAATTATCTGAATGAATAAAAAACATGATCCAATTATAGGCTCTCTATAAGAGACACATATAAGAACAAAATACACAGAACGAGATGAAGGAATGGAAAAAAAATTTTCAATGCAAAAGGAAATGTTAAAAAAGCTGGGGTAGCAACACTCAGATATGACAAAATGGACTTCAAACTGAAGGTCATGACAAGAGACAACAAAGGTCACTAAATAACACTAAAGGGATCAATCCAATAAGTTGATATAATCCTGGTAAATATATATGGACCCAATATAAGATCACCTAAATATATATTTAAAAAAACAAACTTCCAGAGAACTTTAAGGAAGAAATCATAGTAGGGGACTTTAACACCTTGCAGACTTCACTGAATAGAACTTCCAGATAAAAAAGTAACAAAGAAACAGTGACTCTAAATGAGACACTGGATCAGATGGATTTAATTGACATTTATTGAACAATTAACCCCAAAGCTGCAGAATATACATTCGTCTCAGGAGCACATGGTTAATTCACAAAGATAGACCATATATTAGGACACAGAACAAGTCTCTACAAATAGCATGTTATTAAATAAAGAATGGGTTGCCAATGAGATCAAGAAAGAAATCAAAATCTTACTGGAAATAAATAAAAATGAATATTCATCAACCCAAAATCTCTGGGACACAGAAAAAGCAGTCCTCAGAGGGAAATTCATAGAACTACAGGCATACCTCAAAAAGCAAGAAAAATTAATAATAAACTATTTAACTCTACAACTTAAAGAATTATAAAGAACAAGAAGAAAACCCCAGAGTAAGTAGAACGAAAAATAAATAAAGATTAGAGAAGAAATAAATGACATAGACACTAAAAAAAAAAAAAAAAAAAAAAAAAAAAAAATCAATGAACACAAGACCTGTTCTTTGAAAAGATAAGGAAGATTAATGAACCATTAGCCAGATTCATCAAGGAACAAAGAGAGGAGATCCAAATAAATAAAATTAGAAACAAAAGTGGTGAAGCAAAAATTGACATAAAAAAATAAATAATTGTATGAAAATACTATGAACAACTATATGCTAACAAGCTGGACAATGTGGATGAAATGGAAAAATTCCTAGAAAAACACAATTTACAAAAATGGAATCAGCAAGAATCATAAAACCTGAATAGGCCAATAACAAGGGAAGAAATAGAAAAAGTAATTTAAAAACACCCAACTAACAAAAGCGCTAGCATGGACGTCTTCATGGGGGACTATTAACAAACAATCAAAGAAGAACAAACACCTATCATCCTCAAATATTCCAAAAAATCCAAGAGGTAGGAGCACTCACAAGCAATTTTTACAAGACCAGCATTATACAAATTCCACAAACAGATAAAGACACTACAAGAAAGATAATTACAGGCCAATAACCCTGATGAACATAGATGCTATGATGCTCAAAAAAATATTACCAAATCAGATCCAGCAATATATTAAAAAATCATAAATCATGACCAACTGAGATTTATTCTAGGGATGCAAGGCTAGTACAATATTGGCAAATCAATAGACATGATACATCACATAAACAAACTGAAAGACAAAAATCACATGATCATATCAAAAGATGAAGAAAAACCATTCGACAAAATTCAACATGCATTTTTATAAAAAACTCTAAGCAAAGTGGGAATAATAGGATCATATCTTAACATGATAAAGGCCATATGTGACAAACTTATAACCAACATCATACTCAATGGGTAAAAACTGAAACCATTTCCCCTAAGAACAAGAACAAGACAGGGATATCCACTCTCACCACTCTTATTCAACATAGTACTGGAAGACTTAGCCACAACAATCAGATAAGAAGAAGATATAAAAGTCTTCCAAATTGGAAAGGAGGAAGTAAAACTGTCATTATTCACAGATGACATGATATTGTACACAGAAAACCCTAAATACTCCATCAAAAAACTACTAAATGAATTTGGTAATGTAGCAGGATACAAAATCAGCACCCAAAAATTGAAGTCATTTTTATACACCAATAATGAATTATGAGAAAGAGAAACTAAACCAACAATTTCATTTACAAATACAAAAAAAAAATACTTAGAAATAAACTTATCCAAGGAGGTAAAAGAATTGTACTCAGACAACTACAAGACATTGAAAAAAGTTATAAAGGAAGATATAAACAAGTGGAATAATACACTGTGTTCATGAATGGGTAGAATTAACATCATTAAAATGTCCATACTACCCAAAGCAATGTACAGATTCAATGCAATCCTTATTAAAACACAAACAGAATATTTCACAGAACTAAACAAACACTCCAAAAATTTGTATGGCACTAAATATGACCCCGAATAACCACAGCAATATTGAGAATGAAGAACAAAGTTGGAGAAATCACAAGATCACATATCAAGTAATACTACACAGCCAATATCATCAAAACAGTCTGGTACTGGTACAAGTACATGCATATAGATCAATGGAACAGAACAGAGATCCCAGAAATCGACCCAAGCTATTACTCTCAATTAATATTTGACAAAGTAGACAAGAACATACAATAGAGTCAAGTTAATATCTTCAATAAATGGTATTGGGGATATTGTATAGATACATGCATAAAAAATAAACTAGCTGACCAACTTACACAATACACAAACTAAACTTAAAATATATAAAAGACTTAAATGTAAGCGATGAAAGTATGAAAAATCCTAGAAGACACCTTGGGCTGCAAAATCTCAGACATCTCTTGTGGCAATATGTTTATGAGTACATCTCCTGGGACAAAGGAAGCTAAGGATAAAATAAAGAAATGGGACTACATCAAAATAAAAAGCTTCTGCACAGCAAAAGAAGCCATCAACAAAAGGAAAAGGGAACCCACTGTATGGGAGAACATATTTGGCAATGATATGTATGGTAAATGTTTAATATCTAAAATATATAAGTGAGTCATACAACTTAACAAAAAGAAGACAAACAATCCAATGGAAAAAATGCAAAGGACCTAAATAGACACTTCTCCAAGCAGACATACAGATTGCCAAGAGACATATTAAAAAATGTTCAGTCACTGATCATCAGTGAGAATGGCTACTAGCAACAAATCAACAAATGACAAGTGTTGGTGATAATGTAGAGAAAAGGGAACTCTAGTACACTGCTGATGGGAATGCAGACTGGTGCAGCCATTGTGGAAAACAGTATGGCGTTTCCTCGAAAATTACATATGGAACTCCCATTTTGCCCAGTGATCCCATTTCTAGAAATATCCTATCTAATAAAAGAGTAATATGCAAATTAACCATCACTCTGTGACAAAATGGCAGCACCCATAGCCACAAGATGGCAGCACCCAGTCCTCTAATCCCCGCCGGAGTCCCCCAGTCCCAGGGAGAGCTGTCGCTGAGAGCCGGCAGTGTAAGCAGCCTGACAGAATGCTGCCCAGAGGACCTCCTGACCCTTTATGAAAAACAAAAACAAATTCACTCCCCACGGAGCGATCCCCTCCCAGCACCAGCCTGGGGTCTCAAACACTGAGTCACACCAGCCAGGCAGATATGGAAGAATCTTAAATATTTCTTTTTTTAAATATATTTTATAGATTTTTTACAGAGAGGAAGGGAAAGGGATAGAGAGCTAGAAACATCTATGAGAGAGAAACATCAATCAGCTGCCTCCTGCACATTCCCCACTGGGTATGTGCCCCCAACCAAGGTACATGGCCTTGACCAGAATTGAACCTGGGATCCTTGAGTCTGCAGGCCATCGCTCCATCCACTGAGCCAAACCAGTTAGGGCTGTCCAATATGTTAATGAAAAAAACCCTATCTAAAAAGAGAGAATATGCAGGGGAGGGCATTTGGGGGTGACTGGGCTGTCAGGGGTGGGCAGTTGGGGATGATTAGGCTGGCAGGGGAGCAGTTAGGCATCAATCAGGCTGGCAGGGAAGTGGTTAGGGGGTGATCAGGCTGGCAGGCAGAAGCAGTTAGGGGCAATCAGGCAGGCAGGCGAGCAGTTGGGAGCCAGCAGTCCCGGATTTTGAAAGGGATGTCCAACTGCCTGTTTAGGCCCGATCCCATCAGGCCTAAACAGGCAGTCAGACATCCCCTGAGGAGTCCCAGATAGGAGAGGGTGCAGGTTGAGCTGAGGGACACCCCCGTCAGTGCACAAATTTCGTGCACCGGGCCTCTATTATCCTAAGAAATCTGAAACACCAATCAGAAAGAATGTATGCACCCTCATGTGAATAACAGCACAATTTATAATAGCTAAGATCTGAAAACAGCCCAAATGTCCATCAGTAGATGAGTGGATAAGACAGCTGTGGTACATTTATACCATGGAACACTGTGCAGCAGTGAAAAAGAAGGATCTCTTACCCTTTGAGACAGCATGGAGGGACCTAGAGAGTATTATGATAAGTGAAATAAGCCAGTCAGAGAAAGACAAGTATCACATGATCTCACTTATATGTGGAATCAAATGAACAAAATAAACTGATGAACAAAATAAATCCAGAGACATAGAAGCATGGAACAGAATGCAGAATCTCAGAGGGAAAGTGGGAGAGGTTAGGTAGATAAGAAGCGATCAAGAAAATAACTTGTATGCATGTATGCATAAACCATGGACAAGGCCTGGAGTGAGGGGCTGGAGTGAGCTAGGGGGTGTCAAGGGGGGAAATGAGGAGACATGTAATACTTTCAACAATAAAGTTGTTAAAAAATGTGTCTAGGGCCCCAGCCAGTTTGGCTCAGTGTTTTGGTCTGCAGACCGAAATGTCCAGGGTTCGATTCCAGTCAAGGGCATGTACTGCAGTTGCAGGCTTCTCCCTGGCCTGGGCCAAAGTGGGGCTCACGTAGGAGGCAACCAATTGATGTGTTTCTCTCACATCAATGTTTCTCTCACATCAAAGTTTCTCTCTGTCTTTCCCTCTCTCTTCTACTCTCTAAAAAATAAATAAATAAATAAATAAATAAATAAATAAATAAAAATGTGTCTGTGCCGTAGGTATTGTAAGAGTTATGTGAGATGAAGCATGTAGGGAGCCTAGCAATAATAAATGCTCTATAAATATTAAAATAAAAAATTCAGTCATGCAACAGAATACAAAATAAATATTCAGAAATTGATTGCATTTTTATACACCAAAAACGAGCTATCAGAAAGATTAACTAAGAAAATAATCCCATTTACATTTGCATCAAAAAAGTAAAATACCTAGGAATAAATTTAACCAATGAGGTATAAGAACTGTACTTGGGTCGAAACCGGTTTAGCTCAGTGGATAGAGCGTCGGCCTGCAGACTCAGGGGTCCCAGGTTCGATTCTGGTCAAGGGCATGTACCTTGGTTGCGGGCACATCCCCAGTGGGGGGTGTGCAGGAGGCAGCTGATCGATGTTTCTCTCTCATCAATGTTTCTGACTCTCTATCCCTCTCTCTTCCTCTCTGTAAAAAATCAATAAAATATATTAAAAAAAAAGAACTGTACTTGGAATATTATAACATAACCAAAAAATTGGAAAAAATACAACTAATTGGAAGCATATACCTAGCTCATGGATAGGAAGAATTAACATAATTTATATGTCCATACTACTCCAAACAATCTATAGATTAAAAGCATTTCCTATCAAAATACCAATGGTATTTCTCACAGAATTAAAATTCAATGGAAAGACAGAGTTCTATCAAGTCCCTTTAAATTGCTGTCAGGCATTAAAGGAATCAGCCTGCAGTCAGTTTCTTTCTGGGACAACAGTTCTTTGAGTCCCAATTTCAATGTCCAAGAGGTCCTTATGTGTAAATGTCAGCAATGATATTTTAGTTCTGGATGGTGGACAAACAGTGGCAATGCAAGTTCGACCTTCTCTGGTTTGGTCCTGGGCAACTTGCATCGATGCACAGCTTCTGACTGCTAGCATGGCAAGGCATCTTCACCATCTTTTTTTCTGGACTGTTTCTCCTTTGTTCTTGGGGGCCACTGTTATTTTTGTAGCTGGAGCAGTCCTGTCAATTCCTCTCTGGGATCCGTTGTTGCAGGAATCCACATGGCCTCAGAGGAGTTTTCTGGAAATATACAAACAAATTCTCGACCAAAGGAATCTTTTCTATAAATTAGACTTGGGATTATTTTCATTTTTGCCCAAACAGTTTTCCTTTGGCTTATTTTGACACCATGTGATTTTTCATGGGTGTCTTGCTATCAGCATTACAAATGAAAATTAATTTTCAAAGTAAAAAAATTCTTGATATAATTTACTTACAGGATATTTTTCCTACTATCTTCCCTTTTTTGATTCAAATATTAGGAGGCTTTTGGAAATTTTATAATGCAGTCTTGATAACTTTAAATTTAATTTTTGCACAGAAATATGACTGCTTTGGATTCATTGCATGTTAAGCAAATTTACTATGAGATGAACCGTCAATAAAATTTTTAGTTAATATTTCAGGAACAGGCTTTTGTTCAGTACAATTAAGTTTACTTGAATATTCACTTATTTCAATTAGCCAATTTAAATCAATCCAAAATAAGGTTAATTTATTTATTAATTTACTTTAACTTTACTTGTCCTAGGTAATGGACAGTAATGGACAGTAAATGAAATTAATTAAATTTCTGCAATTAGTCTTTGAGTAACTTTACATAAACTTTGTCAGGGAGGCAAAAATACAAATTATTTACTTTTATTTATGAGGTCAACTATATATACTTTTAATTACAGTTCTTCAGATGTTTGAAGGAAACCTCTTTTTATTTCCTTCCAAAATAATTTTCAGGTTACAGAGAAAGTTTCATTTAAAATCTTTCTCTTTCTTTTTTTTTTTTTTTTTTTTTTTTTTTACAACAAGCAACATACAGGGCTGCTGCTTGATGCTGACTGATAGTGCAGTTCATGTCACATCAAACAACTTCCCTTAAGGTCATGGTGACTACTATTATGGATCAGATTTAATATTTTAATAACAACTTTGGTTTACCCTGTAAATATTAGTGGAAGAGATTTTAAAATTTCTCCTTTTTATTAAATTTAGAATTATATTTTAAAGAGTATCCCCTTAGGCTTATTTGCATATACAGAGGGATCATGGGAAGCCTTCAGTAACTTTCTTAGATTTTACTTGGATACAATTACTTATAAAAGTACTGGCTTCTTATTTAATTTATATAAGACCTTGATTATATTTTAAAAAGTTAATATATAAAGTAATTAAAGTAGGCATTTTTTATTAAAAAACAAAGCAAGTAAATTTAGTAAACTTTTACATCTGATTCACAAGGCACAAACGCTGTCCCACCTCCAGCCTATTTAAAAATGCAGGCAGCTAGAGGCTTTTGTTATTAAAATTCCGTCTTAAAATTCTGCTGTTGGATTTTAAGAAATATGTTGTTATTTATTTTGTATTGCCCTCCTGAGAGGCCAAAACCTTCATAACATTTAAATATATGTATATAAGTAAATTATATTGATTAATTTTTATTTGATAAAGCTTTCCATGTGATCTCAAGTATATTAGATTGGTTAAATTTAAAATATTTCCTTTAAGAGAGGAAACCAAGATGGCAGCAAAAATAAACACCTAAACTGCCGCCTCGCACAACAATTTCAAAACTACAACTGAAAGACAAATCTTCTATCACCCAGAACCACGGGAAAGGTCCCTGAGTGGAAGTTCTACAACTAGAAGGAAAGAGAAAAGAGCACAAGTGCTGAAAAGCTGAGGTACGGAGGCACACGAATCGGGCTGGGGGCGGGAGACTGGGTGCGCTGCTTTTTTTCAACCTGAAGGGAAACAAGCTCCCGATTACTCTGAAATCCAGTTTCTGGGGAGACGTGGGGGGCCCAAACTCCTACGGGGAGAAGCTAGACTGTCGGCCATCAGGTCGGAAAGTGAGGGTGACTTTCTTGCAGAGTTGTGCCCACCAATCATTGTTTACTGCACTGGGGCGCCGAACGCAGGGACTGGGAAATGCGGAAAGGCAGAGAAGGCTGACTGGCAGCCGTTGCTGTTTGCCACGCCCTAGCCTAGTGACACCTTGAGACCCTGCCCCGCACAATCTACAAACACACCCAAGCTCTGCTCAGTGGCTTTTGCATATAAATGGCCTCCCCTGTCACAGCTTAACCAAATAAACTGCAGCTCCAGTCAGACAGCTCCAAAACCTCCAAACCCCATGCAAAGAGGAGAAAACTGTAGTTCTTGCTGTAGTTCCTGCTGGGTGGCCTCAGACAGTAGCTGTCCTGCACCCCATTGGAGATCCAGAAGCTAGTGTATCTAGTGGTCTGGGTGAGATGACACCAGATTTCAACTACTCTCATAAGGGACACATTCAAGAGGCAGACTCAGTGAGCACCAAAGCCCCACTGGAACAAGTCCTGCCCCATTAGTATGTCTCCAGCACAGCAATTCTTCCGATATAGACACAGTGGGTCCTCACAGCCAATTGGCCTGGAAGTCAATTACTCCCAGTGACACCAACAACAATCAAGACTTAACTACAACAAGGCTGTACACATAGTCCACAAAGGGGTGCATCAAGAGTGTCCACCTCAGGTAACTGGGAGGCTGACCCATTGAACCATATAGGACACCTAGCACACAAAGCCACCCTACCAACTTAGGGAAGCAGCGAAAATGAAGAGACAAGGAAACGGATCACAAATGAAAGAAATGTAGGAGAACAAACGACTGGATATAGAGTTCAAAGCCACGGTTATAAGGTTTTTCAAGAATTTCCTAGAAAAGGCCAATAAATTTAACGAGACCCTTGAGGATATGAAAAAGGACCAACTAGAAATTAAACATACACTGTCTGAAATAAAAAAAATTACACAGAGACCCAACCGCAGACTAGAGGAACACAAGAATTAAGTCAAAGATTTGAAATACAAAGAAGCAAAGATCAACCGGAAAAGCAAAAAGAAAAACTAATCCAAAAAGTTGAAGATAGTTTAAGAAGCCTCTGGGACAACTTCAAGCATACCAACATCAGAATTATGGGGGTACCAGAAGAAGAGAGAGAGCAAGATACTGAAAACCTATTTGAAGAAATAATGACAGAAAACTTCCCCCACCTGGTGAAAGAAATAGACTTACAAGTCCAGGAAGCGCACAGAACCCCAAACAAAAGGAATCCAAAGAGGACCACACCAAGACACATCATAATTAAAATGCCAAGGGCAAAAGACAAAGAGAGAATATTAAAAGCAGCAAGAGAAAAACAGTTAATTACCTACAAGGGAGCACCCATATGACTGTCAGCTGATTTCTCAACAGAAACTATGCAGGCCAGAAGGGAGTGGCAAGAAATATTCAAAGTGATGAGTAGCAAGAACCTACAACCAAGATTACTCTACCCAGCAAAGTTATCATTCAGAATTGAAGGGCAGATAAAGAGCTTCACAGATAAGAAAAAGCTAAAGGAGTTCATCACCACCAAACTGAAAGGTATTCTTTAAGAAGAGGAAGAAGACGAAAAAAGTAAAGATAAAAATTATGAACAACAAATACATATCTATCAACAAGTGATTCTAAAAATCAAGTGAATAAAAAATCTGATGAACAGAATAAACTGGTGAATATAATAGAATTAGGGGTATAGAAAGGGAGTGGATTGATAATTCTTAGGGGGAAAAGGGTGTGGGGAGTACGGGAAGAGACTGGACAAAAATTGTACACCTATGGATGAGGACAGTGTGGGGGAGGTAAGGGCAGAGGGTGGAGTTGGAACCAGGTAGAGGGGAGCTATGTGGGGAAAAAAGGAGAAACAATTGTAGTAATCAGAACAATAAAGATTTATTAAATTTAAAAAATAAATAAATAAATAAATTGAAAGTAAAAAACATATATATTTCCTTTAAGAAGAGAGTACAAATTTCTTGAACTACTCTGGGCCCTTGGAGTTTTCCAAGAATCATACTTTTTATAATTATCTTAAAGGATATCAAATAAATTTTAACTGGTTTTTGTATTAAAAAATTCAGTTGGGATCACAGAATTAATCCTTCTTATTTAATTAGACCAATAAACAAAATATTGTGAATTCCTAATTATTTCAGAGAAAACACAAAAATCATTTTTTTCAAAAATAAATTTTTATACTTTAGGCATTTAATTACCACAACTATATAATTTCTCCCAATTCAATTTGAATCTTAAACTTTTTTTTTAATTGATTTTTTACAGAGAGGAAGGGAGAGGGATAGAGAGCTAGAAATATCGATGAGAGAGAAACATCGACCAGCTGCCTCCTGCACACCCCCTACTGGGGATGTGCCCACAACCAATGTACATGCCCTTGACCGGAATCGAACCTGGGACCTTTCAGTCCGCAGGCCGACGCTCTACCACTGAGCCAAACCGGTTTCGGCTGAATCTTAAACTTTTGTAGCTGGCAAGTCAAATATTTAGCAGTTCTTGATTAATAACACTTTATATTTTTAAGAATAAATTTCAAAAATACAAAACATAATCAATTAATAGCTTTAATTTTGTCCTCCAGATTTTTTATGAGGCATAGTTAAATTAATATTTCAGTTTTGTCATTTCAAAATACCTAGATATTTAACAAATTTTATTATTTTTATAATTAAGCAAACTTCCAAAATTTTAGGCTGTCAAAACCACATTTCTGGATGGCAAAACAGATTCAGCAAGGGCCTAGTTAACTGACTTTAAACTGACCATATTTTTTCTGCTTGGGGAAGTCAAGAAGCAAACTTGTAGGTATTCAAATGCAAAATTGTCACATTTCTTAAAGATGGCTCCTGGCAGGAAACTGGCCTACCTTCCTTTCTGCTGGGGGAAGGGCAACTAGCCCCTTCCTACATTAGAAAGGCACAACTAGCTTTTACCTGGGCTACTTAGATCTTTATAATATATTTTTCAACAATTTTTTGAGATTCAAATCCAATTCTAATTATTTTAAGGCATTTTCTTTGAATAAATTCTATAACAGAGACAATTTACTGATTTTCTTGATGGCCTTAAATTTAACTTTTGAACACACTCCATTAACATTTTAAAAACTACTCTTTATAATGGAAATGCCAATCTTGCTGCTTGAACCTAACCTGTATTTTTTCCCTGGGTCAAATCCACCATCTTTCTTAAGAAAAAACAGTCTTGGGTTTTTGGTGGTTTTTTTTTTTTGTACAATCACAAAGAGAGATTTGAGCTTAGAACCCTATCGAAATGTCCAAAAATCAGACAGTTGTGCACACTTGTTTTAAGCTAGCTTCTCTCCTTATGAGCACAGAAATCCCAGACACATATCTAAATTTTTATGGCAAGAAGGAGACTTTAAATTACCATACTGGGAGAGTGGGTGTCCATATTGCAGGGTCACCACATGTCTCCCTCCCCCCACATCCTGCTTGCTTTGGGGGAAGATTTACTATTAGACCTGGCCAAGTATCTTTTCATGCTTAATAGATAGACAGATTTTTTTTTTCCTATTTTGCTTTCCAAAGTAATAACTAGCATCCAAGGTGACCTTAGCCAAATTTTGGTTCTCCCTACAAGTTCTCTGGTAATTTTTTAACAAAGCTTTAAGTAGTCTTTTTTTTTGGAAGAGCTGATAGCTCTGCCCTTTCCTGCCACCTTTGAGATCAGAAATGGAGGATCTGGCGGCTTTTTAGAAATTACAGATTTTCAATTCTCAAAACAAATTAGTTTTTTTCTGATTTGAACAAGAAACCACATTAAAGATGAACACGGCACTCTTTTTTCAGCCTGATTTTAAAAAGTACCTTTTGATATTCCAATTTCTTTATAATTTTGCCTTTTAACCAAATATTTCCCCATTATAATCTGACTTAAACACAAAGTATTTCCCAAGCCCTTGTGGAGCCGCAGGCTTCAGAAGCTGACATGGGCTCTACACATAGTTAACCTTACCACCATTGCTGGTGTTGTTTCTGCTCAGGCAAATCCTTTCTCCAGAAGTACACCATTAATGTTGGTGTTGCCAGGGTTCAGGAAGCCCCAGTTTGCATCGCCATTAATGCTTGGGTTCTTGTCCCAGCATTAAGAAGGGTTCAGCAATCTGGAGAAAGGCTGTGCATAGATTAAATAAGAGTCCAGAGACAAAAGATAATTTTGAAAGGCATTGGGGGTCAGAGGAGCTTCAGCTAAAGGAGCTAAAGTTCCAGTTCTTAGTTCTTAGTGATCCTTGTCTCAGGACCCCTGCTTTTTATTAACACAATTTGTCCTAAGGCAAGGTGGAGACATAAACTTCAAAGGGTAGGGTTTACAGAAGCATTGTCAGATTGGGGAATAGCCTACAGCTGCTCAGGTGTTTGGCCAACAGTGAGCAATAACATGTAGATTGAGATGCCCTGTGCTGTCTGGCAGAAAACAATCATCCTATTCAGATTTGGGGGAAGTGCCTTCCAGCCATTCCAACAAGTAATTGCATATGTGACTCAGCCCTTGTTGAGTCCCAAAGTTTCATCAATCTTTTGATAAAACTCTTGTAATTATGACATGCTGGAATTGGCTTCCGGCAATTCAGCAGAGGAGTGGATAAAAAAAGCTGTGGTGCTGAAACTAGTTTGGCTCAGTGGATAGAGCGTCGGCCTGCGGAATGAAGCGTCCCAGGTTCGATTCCTGTCAAGGGCACGTACCTTGGTTGCAGGCACATTCCCAGTGGGGGGTGTGCAGGAGGCAGCTGATTGATGTTTCTCTCTCATCAATGTTTCTAACTCTATTCTTCTCCCTTCCTCTCTGTAAAAAAAATCAATAAAATATATTTTTTTAAAAAGCTGTGGTACATTTACACAGTGGAAGACTACACAGCTGTTAAACAAAACAAAACAAAACCCCTTACCATTTGCAACAGCATGGATGGACCTCAAGAGTATTATGCTAAGTGAAATGAGCCAGTCAGAGAAAGATAAGTATCACATGATCTCACTCATAGGTAGAATCTAATGAACAAAATGAACTGATGAACAAAGTAGATTCAGAAACATAGAAGCATGAAACAGACTGACGAATTTCAGGGGGAAGGTGAGGGTGTAGGGGTGGGGGAGTGATTAACTGGGGTGTCATATGCATATATACATAGTCCATGGACAAGGACAATAGAGTGGTGAAGGCAAGTGTGGGGTAGAGGGGGTATCTGTAATACTTTCAACAATAAAGATAATTTTAAATGATAATAATATTGTAATAACTAAATATAGTGCCAGGAGTTTATGGAAAAATGGGGTACCACTTTGTATCTAACCACTATGGTATTACAAATGATGTTAAATGTAAATTGTAATTTAAAAATAAAATTTTAATAAAAGAATGAATCATTCCCACCAGTGTTGACAATGGTTGAGCATTTAATCTACGAACCAGAAGATCACAGTTGGATTCCTGGTCAGAGCATATGCCCAGGGTTTTGAGCCTGACCCCCTATAGGGGCGTGCATGAGGTAGCCAATAGATGACTCTCATCTTTGATGTTTCTATCTCTCTCTCTCTCTCCCTTCCTCTCTGGAATCAATAAAAATATATTTTAAAGAAGCAGAATGGATCATACTTTGATTTTTACCTATATGTAATTTAGATGGTCCTTTTAGACTTCAAATTTTTGAGTAGATGAGAGAATTAATTAACACTTTGGGAGCTATTGAGAAAGAATAAATTCATTTTGCATGTGATAACATAACTTTGAATAGCCAGAAGTGAAATGCTAAGTTCTAAATATTTTTCCCTGAAAATTATGTTAAAATTCTAACCCTCAAATTATTAGGAGGTGGGGCCTTTGGGAGGTGATTGGATTAGTAGGGCAGAGATCACATTATTGGGATTATTTCCCTTATAAATAAGGCCCATGGAGCTTCCTATGCCCCTCTGCCCTGTTAAGGTGTAATGAGAAGTCTGAGACCTGGAAGAGGGCCCTCACCAAATCATGCTAGCACACTGATCTCAGACTTACAGCCTCCACTTCTGTAGGAAATAAATGTATGTTGTTCCCAGTCTGTGGCATTTTGTTAAATATGCCCTAACAGAGTAAGACACTAGGTTTTCTTGATTTTCAATATATACAGGCTTGGGGAAAAAAACCACACCCTTATATACAGTTATTATATGGAAAATAATACAACAATTAGTAAATAATAACAGAATAAACTCTGTTTTGCATACTCACAACTATAAGCCTACTTTTGCCCCACCCTGTATTGTTCAAAGATGGCTGCCACTGAGCACCCAACAGAGAATGCCTGGAGTCTCTAAGTTCCATTTTTCAATGACCCAGATTTGACTGATTTACCTTATATCAGGAGATTGGGACTCTGTGGCTCACTGCCCTATCAGCAAGAACTATAAACATATTTTCTGAAATGTGCACAGTGGTAGAACTTTTAAGAATAAGATGTGGGATCATGATAAAATGGTTGGTGAAGGAAATGATTAATATCTTGAATACAGACCAATCTTAAAAATAGCACTGATAAACACATTTTAGAAATAGGGTATAAAAGGTTAACGTTGTTGCTTGCCTCTAGTCTAGAAAGTGTCCTACTGCACTCCCTTTAATTAAAAGAGGAGCATTGACTCACAGATTTAAAAAACAACAACATTTTTGATCAGTAGCTGGGGCCAACCTTCAGCAGATATTGTGAGACCTATACAGAATTCTTACACTAGTTTTTGGTATTAAGTGTGTTTGTGTGTGTGTGTGTGTGTGTGTGTGTGTGTGTGTGTGTTGTGTGTTTGTAGAGAATCTACCATATTTTCTGGTGTATAAGATGACTGGGTGTATAAGATTTTCCTGGGTTAAGAAGTCGTCTTATACACCAGAAAATACGGTAGTCCAATATATCTAACCCATTATATCTAATCCCATCAATATAGTCCAATATGCCGTATTTTCCGGCATATAAAACGACTTTTTAACCCAGGAAAATCTTATACGCCCAGTCATCTTATATGCCGGAAAGTACGGTAATTTACTACATCATCAAACCACACTCACCACAGACCTACAACCAGCAATGGTTGAAAATAAAAAGAAACAAGTTCACATTCTTCATCTTTTCATTTTCTGCTGTTACCTATTAAAAGAGATTCCTGTGGAGAGAGTTATTAATATTCTGCTATCCTCCTTAATCTCAAAGCAAATAAATTATTCTGTGAAAAATTATATTAATATCAGGCATAATTTAATTTTTTCTTGAAATTAGGCACTTACACAAATGTTAATTTTATGTATTCTTCATTTGAAACAGTCATGCTTAAAGACTGTAAACTGCAATTTCAATTTATCCACATGAAAATATTAGCTTATTATTTCTTTTAGGGGATATTTAAGGGAATATTTATTTTATGTCATCCTAGTCACATTTTTGTAATAGTTTACTATTGGAAATGAAGGCTACAAATGTGAAAATGCAAATTCTGTCAGAAATGGATTGATATAACATCAAAATAAATTAAGAAACATGAACTTTATTTGAGATGAGACTATGAGAATTGTAAGGAAGAGAACGGGTCACTTCAAATATAATCTCATAAAATTAAGGTTGTGAGTTGAAACAGTGACAGAAAAACAGCTTCTCATTCACTAGACCAATCTTTCAACAAGGATTTTTTTTAAAATATATTTTATTGATTTTTTACAGAGAGGAAGAGAGAAGGATAGAGAGTTAGAAACATCGATGAGAGAGAAACATCGATCAGCTGCCTCTTGCACACCCCCTACTGGGGATGTGCCCGCAACCAAGGTACATGCCCTTGACCGGAATCGAACCTGGGACCCTTGAGTCCGCAGGCCGACGCTCTATCCACTGAGCCAAACCGGTTTCGGCTCAACAAGGATTTTTTAATAAGGAGCTCTCCTGGGGTAAATAATCCCCTCTATTTATTCAATTTCCTTATTTTCCCCTCTTCCTCATTTCCCACATCTATGCAGAGAAGGATGTTGTTATAGTACTAGTATTTGTCCACATAGAATAAAAAAACCCACAAATATAGCAGGCATTAAACTTCTACTTTTCCTTGCTTTGAAGCCAACTAAATTTTCATTGTTTATATATTTTTAATATGTGAAATAAAGACAAGAATATAATTAATCCTCTATAAGATGAGACAATGACCTTGATCAAGTATGTAATGCATATTATATAGCTGAACTGGGTAGTAAAAATCAGTTATTCATGTTTTTTTAAATAACCTTAGTAATATTATTTTAATGTTTCATTCACCTAAATTTCAATAGGAGCAAGAACTATGGGGCCTTCTCCCAGACAGAGGTGCTCACAGGGGTCATTATTTCTATGCTGAGACCTCACTCATCAAAGAGCTGACTGGTAGACATATCTGAGTTACCATCACCCTTGCTCACACTGTTCACTACACCCTGGTGATTCCCTGAGACCATGCTCCATCCAACTTGCAGCCTCACCCAAGCTATCTACAGTGGCTTTTCCATATGAATGTTCTGTCCTGGCTCAGGCTTTAAACTTTATTAAAATATCTCAAACAAGCAATAGCTGCCATCAGTGAGCCCCATGCTACTCAATAAATGGCCTAATACCTGACACTAGCACCAGTCTGCCTTGCTTCACAGCTTGATTTTGCCTGGGCACTGCTAAGCACAACATAAATAGTAGCCATCTGCAGATGGCTCTCTAGGTCATGCCAGGTTGCCCCAGGCAGTGGCTGACTCTGCACCTCCTGGGAAGCCCCAGAACTAGTGCATCCATTGCACAGCTTCAGACCATACCAGATTGCAATTCTATATATTCAAAAGTGACACACTCAAGGGGCAGACTCAGTGAGCACCAAAGCCTCACTGAAGCAAGTCCTACTCCATAGGGGTGTCTCCTTAACAACAGCTTTTCCACAGTAGTCATAGCTTGTCTTCATAGACAATTGGCCTGGAAGTTAATTCCTCTCAGTGACATCAACAGCAATTAAGATTCAGATAATGCCCCAGTGGGTTTGGCTCAGTGGATAAAGTGTCAACCTGTGGACTGAAGGGTCACAGGTTCGATTCCAGTCAAAGGCATATACCTGGGTTGTGAGTTCGATCTCCAGTGCGGTGTGTGCAGAAAGCAGCCTATCAATGATTCCTTCTCATCATTGATGTTTCTATCTCTCTCTCTCTCTCCCTTCCTCTCTGAAATCAATAAAAGTATGTAAAAAAAAAAAAAGAGACTCAACTACAACAAGACTGTGCACACAAACCACAAAGGGCTATACCTAGAGTGTCCAGTTCAGGTACTGGGGAAGTCTGAGCCACTGACTCCTACAGGACACATACTATACAAGGCCACGCTATCAATTCCAGGAGATGTAGCAACTCTATCTAATACATGGAAACATATACAAGAAATCAGCCAAAATGTGGAGACAAAGAAACATGTCACAAATGAAAGAATAGAAAAAAATCTCCAGAAAAAGGAACTAAATGAAATGGAAACAAGCAAACTATTAGAGTTCAAAGCAATGGTTATAAGGTTGCTCAATGATATTAATGAGAGCTTCAAGGGACTTAGTGAGAATTTCAAGGATCTTAGTGAGAATTTTAAGAACCTTAGTGAGAACATCAAAGATATTAAGTTAAGCATACACTAACTGAAATAAAGAATAATTTACAGGGATTCAACAGTAAAGTAGAGGATGCTGAGAATCAAATCAATGATTTAGAATATGAGGAAGCAAAAAACATCCAAGCAGAAGAGAAAAAAGGAAAAAGAATGCAAAAAATATGAAGAGAGTGTTAGGAATCTCTGGGAAAACTTAAAACTTACCAACATTCACATATGGGCGGTGCCAGAAGGAGAAGAGAGAGAGCAAGATATTGAAAACCTATTTGAAGAAATAACAACAGAAAACTACCCCTGCCTGGTGAAAGAAACAGACTTACAAGTCCAGGAAGCACAGAGAGTCCCAAACATGTGGAATCCAGAGCCTACACCAAGACACATCATAATAAATATGCCAAAGGATAAAGACAAAGGGAGAATTTTAAAAGCAATAAGAGAAAAGCAGATATTACCTACAAGGTAGTGCCCACATGACTGTCAGCTGATTTCTCAACAGAAACTTTGCAGGCCAGAAGGGAGTGGCAAGAAATATTCAAAATGATGGATAGCATGAACATACAACTAAGACTACTCTACCCAGCAAAGCTATCATTTAGAATTGAATGTCAGATAAAAACTTTGCAGACAAGAAACAACTAAAGGAGTTCATAACCACCAAACTACTACTACATGAAATGTTGAAAGGTATTCTTTAAGAAGAGGAAGAAGAAGAAGAAAGAGAAGAAGAAGATAAATAATAAGATTAAATATATGAACAATGGCAACAAATACATATATCCTAATATATAAAAAGTCAGGGGCTGTCACGACCGAAACTAGTGGATGGATGGCTGAACAGCAGGCTGCGTGGAGCAACAAGGCCTGCAGGGGGTTAGTGAGGGACAACCAAATGACTGAAAAGTAGGTTGTGTGGAGCAACCAGGCTGGCATGGGGGGGCAATTGGGGGCAACCAGGCCAGTGGGTGGGGGCAGTTGGTGGTGACCAGGCCAGCAGGGGGGCAGTTGGGGTGACCAGGTAATATGGGGGCAGTTGGGGGAAACCAGACTGGAAGGAAAGGGTAAGTTGGGGGTGACTTGGCTGGCAAGGGGGTAGTTGGGGGCAACCAGGCCAGCAGAGGGGGGCAGTTGGGGGTGACCAAGCCAGCAGTGGGGGCCAGTTGGGGGTGACCAGGCCAGTGGGGACAGTTAGGGTGATCAGGCAGGCAGGCAGGTGAGCAGTTAGGAGCCAGCAGTCCCGGATTGTGAGAGGGATGTCTGACTGCTGGTTTAGGCCCAATCCCTGAGGGGTCCCAGATTGGAGAGGATATAGGCTGGGCTGAAGGGACCCCCCCCCCGCTCCATGCATAAGTTTCTTGCACCAGGCCTCTAATATATATATATATATATATATATATATATATATATATATATATATATATATATACAATTGAATCTAAAAATCAAAATAAATAAACAAGAAATCTAATGAACAAAATAAACCAATGAATATAAAAGAATCAGAGGCATGGAAACATAGAACAGCCTGATGAATCTCAGAGGGAAGTGGGGTGGGGAGCAGGAAGAGATTAATCAAAGAACTTATATGCATTACTTATGAACACAGACAATAGGATGGTGAAGACCTGGAGTGAGGTTGGAACCAGGTGGAGGTGGCCAGTAGAAGGAAAAAAAACAGGGACATCTGTAATACCCTCAAAAATAAAAATTTAAACTAACTAACTTAATTAATCAAGTAAGTAACATAAAAAATAAAAACAATTCCATTAGTTAAGAGAGGGCCTTAAATTCACAATTGCATGACTGAAAAAAATAAGGGGAAGATACAATTTCTCTTTCCATGATATATTTATTATCTTATTGTGGGTTCACTTCTAAGAGCAGAATTTAAAATGTATATATGAATATTTATTAATAACATTAACTACTATACCAGTGGAAATTTCCATGATGATGATACACTACCAGAATAGATGACCCCATAGCTCCTTGGCTCATCTCCTAGACACATGAGAATAACAATTTATGAATCAATATTTTCATATATGCTATACAAATATAATGATACACTCCTTGAACTTAATAATAGTTTTCTTAGAAAAAACTAAATATACCTCTCTCATATAACAATATAGATTAATACTGAGAATACACAGCAAAAGAAACCATCAAAAAAAAAAAAAAAAAAACAAGAAAGCCCACTGCATGGGACAACATATTTGCCAATGTTATATCTGATGAGGGCTTAATCTCCAAAATTTATAGGGAACTCATACATCTTAACAAAAGGAAGAAAAACAATCCAGTAAAAAATGGGCAAAGGACTTAAATAGACACTTTTTTTTTTTTTTTTGCATTTACATTGATTTTTTTTTCATTTTTTTATTAAGGTATTATATGTGTACATATCTTACCATTGCCTCCCCCACCCCACTCCCATACATGCCCTCACTCCCCAGAGTTTTGTGTCCATTGGTTATGCTTATATGAGTGCATACAAGTCCTTCTGTTGATCTCTTATCTCCCCCACCTTTCCCTAAACTTCCCACTGTAATTTTACATTCTGTTTGATGTCTTGGTATCTACATTTTTGTTCAACAGTTTATAATTTGCTTTATTATCCATAAATGAGTGAGATCATGTGGTATTTTTCTTTCATTGACTAGCTTATTTCACTTAGCATAATGTTCTCCAATTCCATCCAGGTTGCTGCAAACGGTAAGAATTCCTTCTTTTTTATGGCAGCATAGTATTCCATTGTGTAGATGTACCATAGTTTTCTGATCCAGTAATCTGTAGACTGGCACCTAGTCTGTTTCCAAATCTTAGCTATTGTAAATTGTGCTGCTATGAACATAGGGGTGCATATATCCTTTCTTATTGGTGTTTCCAGTTTCTTAGGATATATTCCTAGGAGTGGGATTACTGGATCAAATGGGAGTTCCATTTTCAGTTTTTTGAGGAAACTCCATACTGTTCTCCACAGTGGCTGCACCAGTCTACATTCCCACCAGAAGTGCACTAGTATTCCTTTTTTTCTGCATCCTCGCCAACACTTGTGGTTTGTTGATTTGTTGATGATAGCCATTCTGACAGGTATGAGATGATACCGCATTGTTGTTTTGATTTGCATCTCTCAGATAATTAGTGACTTTGAGCAGGTTTTCATGTGTTTCTTGGCCTTCCTTCTGTCTTCTTTTGAAAAGATTCTATTTAGGTTCGTTGCCCATTTTTTAATTGGATCATTTATCTTCCCTTTATTAAGTTGTATAATCTGCCTATAGATGTTGGAGATTAAACTTTTATCAGTGGTAAGATTTGCAAATATGTTCTCCAATACAGAGGGATTTCTTGTTGTTTTATTGATAGTTTCTTTTGCTGTAAAAAAGCTTTTTATGGAAACCAAGATGGCGGCATAGGTTATACACCTAACCTGCAGCCTGGCACAACAATTTCAAAAATACAACTGAAAGTCAAAACGGACATCATCCAGAACCACAGGAAAGCTGGCTGACTGAAATGCCCACAAATAGAAGAAAAGAGAAAACCACAAGGAAAATCAGAGGAGTCGTAAAAGCCTGAGGTATGGAGACATGGGCAGAGACACAGGCGCGTGCGCGTGCAGGGAAGACAGAGCTGGAGAGGAAGGGGCGGCTGAGTGCCTGGCCAGCATTCTCTAGCGGGAAGGAGATAATAGCTCCAGATTGCACTGAACCCCAGCTCCGACTGCACTGAAACCCAGTTCTGGGCGAAACCCTGGGAAACCAGGCAAATACTGGGGGAATCTGGGCTATAAGGCAGAAATGCAGAGGAGCAGCGAAAGGCAGAGCTCCGGAGGCACACACGTGAATGCGCGCAGAGGACGGACTGTTGCCTGTGCCGCTGAATTGCCTAACGGGAAGGAGACAAAAGCTCTGGACTGCGCTGAACCCCAGTTCCGACTGCACTGAACCCCAGTTCCCGGGCGAGACCCTGGGGACCCAGGCTTATACTGGGGGAATCTGGGCTGTAAGGCGGAAACGCAGAGGAGCGGCAAAAGACAGAGCTCCGGAGGCGCACATGGGAATGCACGCAGAGGATAGTCTGTTGACTGTGCCGCTGAATTGCCCTAGTGGGAAGGAGACAAAAGCTCCAGACTGCGCTGAGCCCCAGTTCTGACTACACTGAAACCCAGTTCCGGGCAAGAATCTGGGAATTCAGATTCATTGGGGGAGAGACTAGACTGTTTGGCAGTGGGCGAAACTCCAGGGCACCTTTCTCTCAGAGGTGTTTGCAGGGAGTACAGAGGGACACTGAGACCCAGGAACCTCATAGGGTGGGGCTGACGGGAAGCCAAGGCTGTACGCTCTACCCTGAAACTCTGCCCCATCCTAGCTGAGCACAGAGGCTTTTACAATTTTGCAAGTCTAGTTGAATAAGGCTGTCTCCTGGCATAGACACAGCTGATCCTCACAGCCAATTGGAATGGAGGTCAAATCCTCCCAGTGTACCAACAGGAATCAAGGCTTAACAACACCAAGACTTTGCACTCAGCCCACAAACGGGGGTACCAAGAGCGACCACCTAGGGAGATTGGGGAGGCTGAGCTACTGGCCCCTATAGGTCACTGACCACACAAAGCCACTCCATCAACATTGGGAGGCAGCCAAAATGTGGAGACACCGAAGCAGGTCACGAATAGAAGGGATGGAGGAAAGTAAACTAATGGACGACACAGTGTTTAGAACCACATTTATAAGGTTACTTAAGAATCTTCTGGAAGACCAAGATGGCAGCATAGGGCAGATGCCTGATTGTTGCCTACCACAACAATTTTGAAACTACAACTGGAAACAGAGCAGATACCATCCAGAACCACCGGAGGGATGGCTGAGCGGATGCTCTACAACTAGAATAAAAGAGAGGGGGATGCGGGATGATGCTGATGCCAGTGAGCCAAAGATCACACATTAAGAACTACAGCTCTGGTGACACAATGGCAGCATGGAATGTGCTCAGCACACTTCCCCTGGTGGTCTCTGGCTGAGGGGACGGCTCCGCTCGCTGCCGAGCACAGACAGATGAGCCCCTGGGGGACATAGGGTGGGAGACTCCGCGCTTGCTGACCTCTGAGTCATTCGAGAATCTCTGCGCACGCCCAGCGACCAGCCACTGCTACAGACCCAAGCGCTGTTGCAGCGACCTCGGCCCAGCCTGCCACCGCACACCGGGCGCACCAGAGCCTCGCTGAGCCCGCCGCCCAGCGAGGTCCATGGCAGCCACCCCGGAACTTTGAGAAAATGGCCAGAGGAATTGCTGAGAAGGAATTGACCGATGGGAGTTGGGATTGGGAAGACGAGGCCCCGCTGGGTCCTGGATCCAGGTGCGCTCACCCAGCAACTGGTCACCACTGCAGACCCGAGTGCCGCCGCAGCGGCCTTGGACCAGCCCGCCACCATGCACTGGGTGCACCAGAGCTTCGCCGAGCCCGCCGCCCAGCGAGTTCCGCAGCAGCCGCCCTGGAGGTTTGAGAAAATGGCTGAAGGAATTGCTGAGAGGCAATTGACCGACAGGAACTGGGATCAAGATGACGAAGCCCTGCTGGGTCCTGGGTCCGGGTGAGGCCGCGCGCCCTGGGTCTGGGCGAGGCTGGGACCTGGGCCAAGGTGAGGCTGAGTCCCGTGTCCGGGTGAGGCTGTGAGCCCCTGGGTCCGGGAGAGGCCATGCACCCCTGGGTCCGGATGAGGCTGGTTCCTGGGTCTGGGTGAGGCTGCATGCCCCTGGGTCCAGGTGAGGCTGGGTCCCAGGTCTGGGCGAGGCTGTGTGTCCCTGGGTCTGAGTGAGGCTGGATCCGGGTCCAGGGGAGGCCGCGTGCCCCTGGGTTTGGGTGAGGCCACGTACCCCTGGGTCCAGATGAGGCTGGGTCCCAGGCCCAGGTGAGGCCGCGTGCCCCCGGGTCCAGGAGAGGCCACACGCCCCTGCCTCCGGGGGAGGCCACGCACCCCTGGAGCCGGGTGAGGCCGCACGCCCCTTGGACCGGGTGAGGCTGCGCACCTCTGGGTTCGGTTGAGGCCGTGTGCCCCTGGGTCTGGGTGAGGCTGGAGCCTGGGTCCAGGTGAGGCTGCGCGCACATGGGTCTGGGTGAGGCCACGCGCCCCGGGGCCCAGGTGATGCTGGGTCCCAGGTCCGGGTGAGGCCGTGTGCCCCTGAGTCTGGGTGAGGCCATGCCCCTGGGTCCGGATAAGACTAAACCAGAGGGAGTCGGACCTGCATTACCACCATTTGTCCACCATCCAGAACTGAAAAGTTAGTGCCGACATGTACACATAAGGAACTAGTGGACATTGAAATTGGGTCTCAAAAGAACTGTTGGTCCAGAAAAAAACTCACTACAGACTGATTCATTTGCCTGTCAGCATAACTATTATTGCTTGTCTCACATTCAGTTCTTATAAGTATATTTCTAGTAACACATGATCTCACTCATCTAGGGGAAATGATGAACAACATAGACTGATGAACAAGAAAAGACCCAGAAACAAGGAGGCATCTATCCGACTGTCGGGCCTCAGAGGGAGGGTAGGAGAGGGTGGGGGTAGGGGGGAGAGATCAACCAAAGGACTTGTGTGCATGCATACGAGCCTAACCAATGGTTAAGGACAACAGGGGGGTGGGGACATCCGTGGGGAGGGTGTGGGATGGGAATGGGTGGATGAGGACAAATATGTGACACCTTAATCAATAAAAAATTTACAAAAAAATATATATATGTATACACACACACACACACACACACACACATATATAAAAGCTTTTTATTTTGATGTAGTCCCATTTGTTTATTTTCTCTTTAGATTCCATTGCCCTAGGGGCAGTATCAGTGAAGAAGTTCTTTCGGCCTATGTCTGAGATTTTGCTGCCTGTGGATTCCTCGAGTATTTTTATGGTTTCCCGTCTTATGTTTAAGTCCTGTATCCATTTTGAGTTTATTTTTGTGTATGGTGTAAGTTGGTGATCTAGTTTTATTTTTTTGCATGTATCTGTCCAATTTTCCCAATACCATTTATTGAAGAGACTGTCTTGACTCTATTGTATGTTCATGCCTCCTTTGTCAAATATTAATTGAGCATAGTGTTTTGGGTTGATATCTGGATTCTCTATTCTATTCCATTGATCTATATGTCTGTTCTTGTGCCAGTACCATGCTGTTTTGAGAACAGTGGTTTTGTAATACAGCTTGAAATCTGGTATTGAGTTTCCTTCTACTTTATTCTTCTTTCTCAGGATTGCTGTGGCTATTCGGGGTCTTTTTGTATTCCAGATGAATTTTTAGAGAGTTCTTTCTAGGTCTGTGAAATATGCCGTTGTTATTTTAATTGGGAGTGCATTGGAATCTATAGATAGCTTTGGGTAGTATGGACATTTTAATGAAGTTGATTCTGCCAATCCATGAACTTGGTATGTTCTTCCATCTGTTTACGTCTTCCTCTATCTCTTTTTTCAGTGTCCTGTAGTTTTCTGCATATAGGTCTTTTTTAAATAGACACTTTTCAAAAGTACACATACAGAAGACTACAAGACATTTGAAAACATGCTCAAAGTTACTAATCATATGAGTGATGCATATCAAAACAACAATGAGGTACCATCTCACACCTGTCAGAATGGCTATCATCAACAAATGAACAAATAACAAGTACTGCTGAGTATGTGAGTGACCATCTAAGACTATTTTTCTCTGCTCAGAAGTTCAGGATTAGGAGGGAGCTCTCAGCTTCTGGAAAGTTGGTAGAGGTCTGTTAACTACGGGTCCCAAGGTTGCCTCTTTCTCTTCCTCCTTTTCCTTCTCCTCCTTCTTTCTATCTTTTTGTGTTATAGGTACTGATAACCATAATTGTGAGCCAAGTTTGTTTTTTCCCCAAGGTAGGTCGTGTCTCACAATGCTGAAGAATGAGCTCCGTGAACCAGAAGATTTAAGCAAAAGTGTGGAAAATTTACTGCAAGCAGATTCAGACTCCCCTCATGAGGAGGGAGACCCAGTATGGGCTTCCCAGTTAAGCCTTATAGTCCAGGGGTATATATTTGCTACAAATTTGCTTCTATATCTATCTGTGTTGTCACCTGATTGATTCCCTCAATTTCTTTTGCCCAGCAATGGACTTAAACTTTCCATATTTCTTTGTGTTCTTTCTCTGTTCCTATGCTGAACTTTCTGTTTCTATGTATCAGTACACCTTAATGTTGCAGGCCCTCCCTTGGTTTCCCATGCCTCCCACATTGAGTCCAGAAACATTTTATTATGTCTGCATGGTTGATTCCTGTGATTAGGCTGGCTCAAACTGCCATGTCTGCCCCTGCCTATGTTCCACTGGAGCCCTGCCCTAGCTACCTTCATTTCAAGCTAACTTCTCTCAGTCCCCCATCCGAATAGGAGACCCCAACTACTGTTGGGAGCAGGGGTGATAACCACTCTGGCTACTTCCTGCTCACAGTAGGTATTGTGGGGGAGCAGTTGTCACGTCCCATCGGAGGAGGCCAGTCTAGGGGTCCACAGTAAAAGGCAGATCTTATTTTTTTTCCTTTTTCACTTTCCGAAGTAATTACTAGCACCCAAGGTGACCTTTGCCAAATTTTGCATTTCCCTGTGAGTTCTTCTATAATTTTTAAACAAAACCTTGAGTAATCTCCTGGGGAGAAAGTTGATGGTTTTAATCTCTCTAGCTGCCCAGTCTCTCCTCTCCAGGGGCAGAGGATCTGGTGGCTTTTTAGAAATTACAGATTTTTGATCCTCAAAACAAATTAGGTTTTTCATGATTTGAACAAGAAACCATATTAAAGATGACCACGGTACTCTTTTTTCAGCCTGATTTAAAAAAAGGTACCTTTGGATATTCCAACTTCTTTATAATTTTGCCTTTTGACCAAATTTTTCGCCATAATAATCTGACTTAAACACAAAGAATCACTCACTCACTTGCGGATCCGCGGGGTTCCAAAGCTGACATGGGCTCTGTGCACAGTGAATCTTCCACCACCAGGTCCAGTGATATTTTGCACTCAGGTGAATCCTTCTTGCTCCAGAAGCGCTCCATTAATTTGGTACTTCCAGGGTTAGGTCCCACGTTCAGGCACCATAAATGTTGGTGTCCCTCGTTAGGGCACCATAATGCCAGGGTCCTTGTCCCAGCCTTACAAAGGGTTCAGCATTCTGGAGAAAGGGGCTGAGCATAGATGATTAAAGTGTCCAAGGATGAAAGATATTTCTGAAAGGCATTGGGGGTCAGAGGATCTCCAGCTAAAGGAACTGAAGACTCTCCTTGTCTCAGGACCCCGTGCTTTTATTAAACACAATTTATCCCAAGGAAAGGTGGAAATATACACTTCAAAGGGTAAAGTATCAAAAGATATTGTCAGATTGGGGAATAGCCTACAGCTGTTCAGGTGTTTGGCCAACAGGAGGCAATAAAATGCCCTGAGCTGTCTGGAAGCTAACAATCTTATTCAGGTTTGGGGGAAGTGTCTTAGCCTTTTCCAACAGGTAAACTACATATGTGGCTCACACTTGTTGAGCCTCCCAAGCTTCACCAACCTTTTGGTAAAACTCTTGTAATTATTACATGCTGGAATTGGTTTTCGGCAAAGTGAATCAAAACTATCCCCCTGCCATTGCCTGGAGATGGTGGATGGTAAACAGGGCCTGGTTGGCTGAGTCTCCATGGATCTCAGTGGGACTTAACCTTCCAGGGATCCTGTATTATTAGGAGGAAAATGTGGCTTGGGTGCATTCTGTGGGCCACTAGGCTCCATTACCTTCTTAGGGGTTTTTTACTCTGGTATTGTTTTGGGTCAAGGCTGTCAAGAGCTAGGGTTCAATTTTGCATTGCTGACATAATATTTGAATGTTTCTTAAAGTAAAGAAAGCCTGGAGGTATGAGAGCTTAAAATACTTCCCTTCCCTCGCATAGAAAATATTTAATTTCAAGATGGTATTGTAGTTAATACTTCCCTCCAGGGTCTATGTCTCTCTATCTGCCAGTTGATATTGAGGCCAGGCCTGAGTATAAAAGAAAATCAGACATTTCTCTTAAGGGTCTGAGGGTTGAATGTATCCCAATATTTAAGACTACAGCCCAAAGAGTTATTCACATGGGGTGTGGATGAAGCACTTCCCATCTGTAAGAAAACACACAAAGTTATGCCCAGCATTCTCTGTGATCTTTCCTTCCCATTTGGGGCATCACCCTCCTAGGTAAGGGATGTGAGATGAGTGCCTCTTTGTGTGCGACCACAAGAGAGGATCTGCCAGACTAGTCGAATTTAATGATGAAATCTAGGGAGACAAAACCTGTTACTGTGTGCCCACTAACAGAACTGATCTACTGGACTGTGCTCACTTACTAGCATGGTCCTACCAGGAATCCATCCTGCTCCAGATGTGGGGAAGCCCGTATTAACCTGTGTCTCTGATTTAAATTGTCTGAGATGGTTCCAATGTTTCTGAAGTACCCATTAGTTTTTTCAAAAGAGTTTAAAAAGAAGCCCTAACTCTATGTAGAGGGCTCAGAGAGTTTGGCCAGTATCCAGAGCTCTGGGGATAGCTTAAATGGCTCTGGCTTTATTCCTATGTCTGCCCTCACCATAAAAAAAAATTAAAAAAAAATTTTTATTTAGGTATCCCTTCTCTGTCAGTAATGAGGAACTTATGTAGAAAGGGTGGAACTCTATTTTAGTTAAGACTAGGACTTTAGATCCACTGGTGAGCTAATCTCTTTGATATTATAGGTATCTAGTATATGATTTATCTGAGAAGATGGAGGGGCACTGCAAATAATGTTGGAGGGCTTGTTTTAGTCTCTTTTGTTCCGCCTCTTTCCAGTCCTCAGTCCTGTTTTTGTTTTGTTTTGTTTTGTTTTTTTCATGAAAGAAAAAGTCCTCAACTCCAGAGCCTATAGGCCCTCTTACATATGGGGAGGTGTAAGTATCAGAAACATGTCATCCTTCCTGAGCAGGGCTATTTCTTTCTAGACTTTCCTATAATTCTGGTAAGGATTAAGACTTCCTATGATTCCCACAAGACTAAGGCTAGTTTCTTAAAATTTAAACCCTTCTAACTCTGGGAAGGTTGTCAAACTTGTTTAAACAAAATATATGACATTTTTTCTTGAAAGCCAAGAAACTCTTGTTGAGGCCTGGACATGGAAGGAGGTGGCAATGCTATCTAGAGGTGGTATTCCCTATGTGTGAGTAGGTATTGTAACCTAGTGGAGACAAATTGAACAATAAGAATTATGACAAGTGAGGAGATCCAAGATGGCTGCCAATGGCACTGCAGGCTCCAAGATACTGTGTGAGTGAGAGAACAAAAGAAGAGTGTGTGGACATGTGGCGAGTGTCTGTATTGGTGAGAGAGGGGCAGATATATTCCACAGAACTGTTGGGGACTGGTGGACCAGGCTCCCCTGGCTTGGCAGCCTCTACTGCTGGTGAAATCAAATCCCAGAGCAGCTGGCTCTGTTGAAGAGACCACACCATCTTGAATAAGAGACCAGCTGTGATTAGAAACCCAGCCTTACTTCAATCAGGGAGATTTCAGATACCTCCTGGGACCCTACAACCACAACACCCAGGGACCACCTGCCTCAGCTGCAAACCCACGAACACTGGAACTCCAGCCTCCCCGAATGCAGGTGCCTAAAATGTCTGTCCAGGGTGAGACAAAGTGGTGTGGAATATGCAGATGGGCCCTGCGCCTTCTCACAGAGCACATAGAAGGAACAGCTGAATCAAACAACAACTATTAGGAATAAGCACATTAAACTCAGCTGGTGAGGCAATCTGTGAATAGGAAGGTCAGATATTACCTAGAGAAAGTCAATGCAGGACAGAGAGAGCTACGTAAACGGACACCTTGAGAGGAGTGATCATGGGGAGACAAAGAAAAAACCAGGATAAGAAAGAAAAGGAGGAATCACCAGAAAAGGAAGTAAACAAAATGGAGGCAAGCAATATGTCAGAGAAAGAATTCAGAGCAATGGTCAAAAGGATGCTGAAAAGGTTGGAAGACAAATTCAACAATATGTGTAAGAACCAAGAGAAAATGAAGAACAACCAAGAAGAAATAAAAAATGACATTGCTGCAATAAAGAACTCATTAGAAAGCATCAGCAGTAGACTTGAAGAAGTGGATGACTGCATCAGTGAGCTAGAAGACAAGGTAGGAAAAAATACCCAAGCAGAGCAGCATCTAGAAAAAAACTTAAAAAACAGGAGGAGAGCCTAAGGTAACTTTGGGACAACACAAAATGAAACAACATCCGCATAATAGGACTGCTAGAAGGAGAGGAAAGTGAGCAAGGAATAAAAAACCTGTTTGAAGAAATATTGACAGAAAACTTCCTTGATATCGGGAAGAAAAAACTCAGACAAGTCCAAGAAGCTCACAGAGTCCCAAAACAGATGAACCCCAAAAGACCGACACCAAGGCACATTATAATTAAATTGGCAAACACCAATGACAAAGAATCTTAAATGCTGCCAGAGAGAGACAGAGAATTACCTACAAGGGACCTCCCATAAGACTATTGACTGATTTCTCAAAAGACACTCATCAGGCCAGAAGGGAATAGAATGAAATATACAAAGTCATGCAAAGGAAGGGTCTGAATCCAAGAATACTGTACCCAGAAAGGCTATCAATCAAAATTGAGGGTGAAATCAGGAGCTTCACATACAAAAAGGACTAAGGGAATTTATTACCACCAAACCAGCAATGCAAGAAATACTAAAGGATCTGTTGTAAAAAGAAGAAATAGGAAAGAAAGAAGGAACACATGCATAAAGAATAAAAATGGCAAAAGACAAGTACCTATCAATAATAACTTTAACCTTTTGCACTTAGATGTCGAGTGTGACTCGACACGGTTAACATTAGAATAAAGGAATTGAGAAAAAAGCAAGCGAGTGCAAAGGGTTAAATGTAAATGGATTAAATGCCCCAGTCAAAAGACATAGGGTACCTGAGTGCATAAGAAAACATGACCCATATATCTGCTATGTACAGGAAACCCACCTCAGAACTAAGAACTCACACAGACTGATGGTGAAGGGATGGAAAAAGGGTTTTCAGGTGAGTGGAAATGAAAAAAAAAGCTGGGGTAGCAATACTTATATCTGACAAAATGGACCTTAAAGTGAAGGCCATAACAAGAGATAAGGAAAGCTACTTCATAATAGTAAAGGGGGCAATTCAACAAGAAGATATAACTCTGTTAAACATATATGCACCCAATACAGTAGCACATAAATACATTTAAAAAAAAAAACTTCTGGAGGATATCAAGGGAGAGATTGACAGCAATACAGTCATAGTAGGGGACTTTAATATCCCACTAACACCAATGGACAAATCCTCTAAACAAAAAATCAGCAAAGAAACAGCAATCCTAAATGACTCACTAAATCAGATGGAATTAATTGACATCTTCAGAACATTTCACCACAAAACCATAGAATATATATTCTTCTCAAGTGCACATGGGTCATTTTAAAAGATAGACCACATATTAAGACAAAGACAAAGTCCCTTCAAATTCAAGAAGATAGAAATCATATCAAGTATCTTCTCAGATCACAATGGCATAAAACTAGAAATCAACTACAATAAAAACAATAAAAAAATCAAACACCTGGATGCTAAACAGCATGCTATTAAACAATGAATGGTTTACCAAAGAGATCAAAGAAGAATTAAAAAGTATCCTGGCAACAAATGACATTGAAAACACAACAATCCACAATCAGTGGGACACAGTGAAAGCAGTTTTCAGAGAGAATTTCATACTTCTACAGGCCTACCTTAAAAACAAGAAAAGATGGTAATAAAACTCAAAGAGTTAGAAAGAGAGCAACAAGAAAAGGCCTACATAAGCAGAAGGAAGGAAATAATAGAGATGAAAATGGAAATAAATGACATGGAGACCAAAAGATCAACAAAACCAAGAGCTTGTTCTTTGAAAGGATAAACAAGATTGATGAACCTCTAGCCAGGCTCACCAAAAAGCAAAGAGAGAGGACCCAAGAAAACAAAATCAGATATGAAAGAGGTGAAATAACAACAGACCCCACAGAAATACAAATGGTTATGAAAAAATACTATGAACAACTTTATTCCAACAAAATGGACAACCTAGATGAAATGGACATATTCTTAGAAAAATACAAGCTCCCAAAACTCAATCAAGAAGAATAAAATACCTGAATAGGCAGATAACTACCAAAGAAATTGAAACAGTGATAAAAAAATCTTTCAGCAAACAAAAGCCGTGGTCCAGACAGCTTCACAGGGAAGTTCTACCAAGCATTCAAAGAATAACTAAAACCTATCATCCTCAGACAATTCCATAGAATTCAAGAGGAAGGCACACTTCCAAGCACTTTCTATGAAGCCAGCATTTCCCTAATCGCAACTACAATAAAACCAATTTAAAAAAAAAATCAAACAACTGGAGGCTAAACAGCATGCTATTAAATAATGATTGAGTTACCAAAGAGATCAAAGACTCCACAAAAAAAGAGAACTACAGGCCAATATCCTTCATGAACATAGATGCTAAAATCTTCAATAAAATTCTAGCAAGTTGGATTAAGCATTACATTAGAAATATCATACACCATGACCAAGTGGGATTTATTCCAGGGATACAAGGATGGTATAATATATGCAAATCACTAAATGTGACATATCACATAAACAAACTGAGAGACAAAAATCACAGTCATATCCATTGATGCAGAAAAAGCATTTGACAAGCACTAACACCCTTTCTTGATCAAAACTCTCAGCAAAGTGGGAATAGAGGGATCATACCTCAACATAATAAAAGCCGTATATGACAAACCTACAGCCAAAATCATACTCAATGGGAAAAACTAAACTCATTTCCCCTAAGAAGAGTAACAAGACAGGTATGTCCACTTTCACCAGTCCTGTTGGATATAGTACTAGAAGTGCTAGCCATAGTGATCAGACAAGAAGAAGAAATAAAAGGCATCCAAATTGGAAAAGAAGAAGCAAAAATCTCATTATTCACAGATGACATGATACTATACATACAAAACCCCAAAGACTCCATCAAAAAACTACTACACCTAATAAATAAATTTGTCAATGTAGCAAGATACAAAATTAACACCAAGAAATCTATGGCCTTTATACACACAAATAATGAACTCACACAAAGAGAGACTATAAAAACAATCCCATTTACTATTGCACCAAAAAAATTAAGATAGCTAGGAATAAACTTAACCATAGACATAAAAGACCTGTACTTGGAAAACTACAAGACATTTAAAAACAGAGATATGGGAAGACATAAACAAATGGAAGAACATACCATGTTCATGGATGAGTAGAAGCAACATCATTAAAATGTCCATACTATCAAAACCAATCTACAGATTCAATGCAATCCCCATTAAAATACCAATGGCATATTTCAAAGATCTAGAACAAACTCTCCAAAAATTCATCTGGGAAACAAACAAACAAACAAACAAACAAAAAACCCGAATAGCCATAGCAATCCTGAAAAGAACAAAGTTGGAGGGATCACAATACCAGATATCAAGTTATATTACGAAGCCACGATTATCAAAACTGCCTGGTACTGGCACAAGAACAGACATATAAACCATTGGAACAGAACAGAGAAGCCAGAAATTGACCCAAGCCATTATGCTCAATTAATATTTGACAAAGGAAGCAAGACCATACAATGGAGTCAAGATAGTATCTTCAATAAATGGTGCTGGGAAATTTGGTCAGATACATGCAAAAAACTGAAACCAGATCACCAACTTATACCATACACAAAAACAAACTCAAAATGGCTAAAGGACTTAAATGTAAGATGGGAAACCATAAAAATCCTACAAGACTCCATAGGCAACAAAATAGCAGACATATGTCGTAGCAATATCTTTACAGACACAGCTCCTAGGGCAATCGAGACTAAGGTGAAAATAAACAAATGGGACTACATAAAAATAAAAAGCATCTGCACAGCAAAAGAAACCATCAACAAAACAACAAGATAGCCCACTGCATGGGAGAACATATTTGCCAATGATATTTCCGATAAGGGTTTAATCTCCAAAATTTACAGAGAACTCATACAATTTAACAAAAGGAAGATAAATGATCCAATCAAAAAATGGGCAAAGGATCTAAATAGACACTTTTTGAAAGAGGACATACAGAAGGCCCAGAGATATATGAAAACATGCTCAAAGTCACTAATCATCTGAGAGATGCAAATCAAAACAACAATGAGGTATCATCTCACACCTGTCAGAATGGCTATCATCAACAAATCAACAAAAGACAAGTGCTGGCAAGGATGTGGAGAAAAAGGAACCCTCCTGCACTGCTGGTGGGAATGCAGACTGGTGCAGCCACTGTGGAAGACAGTATGGACTTTCCTCACAAAGTTAAAAATGGAACTCCCATTTGACCCAGTAATCCCTCTTGTAGGTCTATATCCCAGGAAACCAGAAACACCAATCAGAAAGGGTATATGCACCCCTATGTTCATAGAAGCACAATTTACAATAGCTAAGATTTGGAAACAGCCTAAAAAACTGTGGTACATCTACACAATGGAATACTATGCTGCTATCAGCATGGATGGAACTGGAAAGCATTATGCTAAGCTAAATAAGCCAGTTGGAGAAAGATAAATATCACATGATCTCACTCATATGTGGGATATAATGATCAACATAATTTGATGAACAAGAATAGATCCAGAGACAAATGGTAGGGGAGGGGGTGTTAGAGAGCAACCAAAGGTCTTGTATGCATGCATATTAGCATAACCAATGGACACAGACACTGGGGTGGTGGGGGCTTGCCCGGAGTGGGAATGGCTGGGGGGGTTGTCAATTGGGGGAAAAATAGCCATATGTAAAACTTTAGACAATAAATAAAAAGAAAAAAAAAAGAATATGCAGGGGAAAAAAGAGTTATAAGAAATGATCCAGTGAAAGGAAAAGTGTTTTAGTATCCAATGATTTCAAGGCTAAGGATGGGAGAAAATGAAGTATTAGCCTGGAGAGTTGTAGCTAAACATCCAAGAAATCTAGACCAACTTAGGATTCAGTTCAGTTAATAGGTTTAAGATAAAATGTCAAAACAATTAATTGGAATCAACTCACAATTGTATATTATAAAGTCTGTTGAAATATAATTTTTCTCCCTAAAATCACCCTTATTCTTTTTAATGACTAATCCATTTATTTTTTTAAGTTTAGTTTTAATTTGGCCTGAGTATTACATGAATACAATAACAACAGTAATTGATTATATAAGCTATTTTATTTTATTATTTTTTAAAATATATATTTTTTATTGATTTCAGAGAGGAAGGGAGATATATTTTTATTGACTTCAGAGAGAGATAGAAACATAGGACCCTATGAAGAAACATGGATGAGATAGAAACATTGATTGGCTATCTCCTGCATTGCCCCCTACTGGGGATTGAGCCTGTAACCCAGGCATGTGTCCTTGACCAGAATAGAACCTGGGACCCTTCAGTCTGTAGGCCGAAGCTCTATCCACTGAACCAAACCAGCTAGGGCCAGAGAACATTTTGACTGTTGCCAGATGGGAGGGGTGTTAGGGGAATGGGTGAAAAATGTGAAGGGATTTAGAAGTACAAATTAGTAGTTACAGTATAGTCATGGGGAAGTGAAGTACAGCCTAGGGAATATAGTCTATAATCTAATTATGTTATTAGATGGGTATGAGATTTTCTGGGATGATCCCTTAATAGTTTTATAATGTCTAGTCCACTGGGTGTACACCTAGAAAGAATATAATATTGTATGTCAACTGTAATTGAAAAGTAAAAAATGATTAAAAATAGTGACTATCCCAGGGATATAAAGTACAGCATAGGAAATATAGTCAATAATATTGTAATAGGTATGTATGAATTAGATGAGTACTGATTGGGGTATCATTTCATAAGGTATATAAATGTCTATCACTATCTTATATACCTGAAAAATAAATTGTCAGCTATAATTGAAAAATAGATTTTAAAAAAAAGTGACCATTGAGCCAGAGATCTAGGGTGGGGCCTAGGTAGGAAAGGTTGGTCGAGGCAGGGTTCCTGGTGTTGACAAAATCCGCTCCTTCTCAGGTCAATTTTCCTGCTCCAGTGAGGGTCTTCCCTCATTGCTGGTCCAGCCTTTGCCATTTCTCTGGTCCATTCTCTTTCTGGTCAGCCCTGGCGTCACAGGTCCTCCCCTATTTAATTTCACCCCCCCCCCCATCACTTTGCGCTGTTCTACTGTTCTAGAGTACTCTCTTCCAGGGCTCAACCTCCAGCCCAAGCCATGGCACCTGAGCATCAAGGCGTCTGCACACTCCCCCCGACCCCCCAACCCCCCATCCCCCATCATTGTTCTGGCCTAGACCGAGGCATCTGCTGGAAGGGACAGAAATCTGTCTGTCCTCTGAGTTCCAGCCTCAGGGTGATTGAGTAGCAAAACAAATGAGCAAGTCGCCACTTCCAGGCAGAACACCAGGACTTTCCTTTGCTTACTTTCAGGGTATCGGTCAGTCTTCAGCCTCCCACTTCCCTAAGACCCTCCTTTCCCCCATCCCGTCTGGGGCTAAGAAGGACCCTATGAAGGCAGCGGGAGAGAAAACCCCCCTTGCCTGCCATGTTCAGTTTGGGGGGTGGGGGGGTGCTGTTCCCGGACCAGACTGCCGCCAACTCCCGGAAGCAGTGGCCGAGCGTCTCCCGCACCCTCCCGGGCCTGGCTCCTGCGAGGAGACTGAGGGCAGTAGGAACCAAGTTGAGCATCATGGAGACTGCCCGCGGCTCCATCCCTCTAGGCAATTTTAAAATCTGTTTTACTGGAATCTCATGATTGAGCTTTAATGAGCCCCTCAGGGCAAGGAAGTCGAGCCACCCAGTTGCCATCAGGCTTTCCTGAAATACATGTAGACTTGGGTGAATTCTTCAAGTTTTTGAAGTTCCCAAAATGTCTTGAGGTTCCTTTATTGCTATCTCTCAGAAAAGCAAACCTCATTCCTTACCTGAAAAGACTAACATGAACCACATGACCAAGCAAGGTACCAGGCTTTTCTCTAAGCTTCTCACATTGGCTTCAAGTCTTTTGGTAACATTCAGAGTCCAGGCATGTCTCTCTGATACATGACACTCCAGTCAATGTCTTGGTCAGCAAAAGTATCATTGGAAACTGGTCTTATTCAATTCATGCAAACAAACGTATTGCTATGACTTATTTATTATGGATTGCCAAATTCTGTAGGGACTAGGTAGGGAGAAAAATACATAATTCACCAAACTGTTTTGTTTCCTTGTATCTGAAAAACAAAGCCCTAAAAATGGGAACACTTTTAACAAGTCACAAAACCTGAATTTTGTCTTTTCACATAAATGGATTTATATGAGAGACCTTGACTGTACTGTGAAAAGCCAATCAATTAAAGCAATTGAAGCACATATCTTTATTGAAAAGGCAAAGTAAGTAAACCCATACATCTGGCTCATGACATATAGATGGGCCCTCAGCCAATCCGAAGAGCAGGCTGGGTGGGAGGTCTAAGGCATTACACATCCTCCTGTCTGTAGGTCTTAAAATTGCTTGGTTGAATATTCTGGTACAGATTAATTCTTAAGATTCCCTGTTATTTTATTACTAGAGACCCAGTGCATGAAATTCATGCACGAGAGAGGGGGTCCCTCAGCCCGGCCTGCAACAATGCCAGCATCCCACACCCCGGGCAGCCTCTGGCCATAGGCCCACCCGTCCTCCCTCCCTCTGCAAGCCAGGGTGCTCAGGACACTGGTGCCCATCACCGGGGTGACGCCACCCCAGCATCCCAGGTGCCGCGGCCAGCCTCTGGCCAGAGGCCTGCCCGCTCACCCTTCCTCCCTCTGAGGGCCAGGGCATGTGGGACACTGGAGCCCATCGCCGGGGTGATGCAGCCAGTGTCCAGCGCCCCAGCCTCCATAAGTGCCGCCATCTTTGTGATGGAGTGATGGTTAATTTGCATATTACCTTTTTATTAGATAGTATTTTCAGAAATCATGAGAAGCACCTGGCAACTTTACCTTGCAAGCCTTGAGACTGCCTGCCTCTCTAACTAGAGAGTAAAACATCCTTTTTTTTTTCCCTTTTCTTTTCCTCCCTCCCTTTCTGCAGGGAGGTTGTGTGTTTTTTTCTAACCATGTTCTCTATGTCCTTGGCTGGGGAAGATCATGGTTTGTTAGTTATAAGCTGGCTGAAAAGTGCCAGCATTGTTTGGCTTTGTTTTAATTTCTTTTTAATATTTTTCCTTATAAACCTTTTATAATTTTCATAAACCTTTTTACAATTTTTAGAAATAACTAGTTTTCAATATCCATCTCTATGCACCATGCTTTTTATTACCAAAATCATACAATTTCCAATTAGAAACCTTAATCCTCAATAACCAAGAAAGAAAAACAACCAGCATTCCTTAGATTGACCCTTATGAACAACATGTTTTAAACATACTTAGTTTCAAAGCACATTCTCAACAAAGCAAACATTATAACAGCCCCAAACCTACTTTATAGACTTTTGGCAGTAAGGATGAAAGCAGGCGATCTAGCAATCAAAGCTATATGAGTTAATTTGATCTACAAACGTGGCTAAGGTTTTCCCAGGAACTTGTACCTTTAAATATGGCCTGACTAGAGTTTTTGACCAGGTACTTGTATTTCAAAGGTCATAGGAATTGCAGGGGAGCACTGTAGAAAATTCTGAAGGACCCGAGTACTGTTGTAAACCGGGATCCTGCAATCCTCCTCCATTCTGTCGTGATCTACTGCCCTAATGTATGGAAAATGCCCTTATCTACCTCAACATCCTATTTTAAATGCTTGACAGCACATGGTGTGGTGTGAACACCAGGGGCAGGCTGTTCCCCTCAGGCAAGGGCATTCCCTATTTGGAACCCCTAACATTCTATTGAAGACCCAAATCCCTTCTGGTCCCTACAAAGCCACTGCAAGGAGCTGGAAGAAATCAGGTCTGTGGGGATCAGGTTGAAGGAGGCACTGAGGGGATGAGGGAATCCTATGCTCACACATGGCTAGCTTCATCTGTGGTAGGGGACACCAACAATGCCAGATCAACCAGAGCTTGCCAGGATCTGAAGAACTTAGTGTCCCTCTACCCCCAACCTCAGGTAGGAGGGGGAAAAGGAAGGAAAGTTGGAGCAGATCTCTGGCAATAGATATCCTAACAAGGGAACAAGCCAGGTATGGTCTGTATGTAGTGGGTCCAAGTGTGCTGCTTGTGGAGGGAGCTCCCAGAAGCAGTGGAACCTCTGGTTATTTCCTTCTTTTTATGTGCCCCAGTTTCTCTCCCTGGATGTCTAAAAATGAAGTATAAGCAATTCATCTTGTCCCCTAACCGCTATGCTGGGAAAAACTGCTGTTTGAAATTTTCCACTAAACATAAATAGTCCTTTTTTCTGTGAATTAACCCTGCTATTCTTGGCTTCTGTAAACACATTTGCTTGCTTGAATAATAGGTAAAATAAGGTCAACTATCTGACCTTGCAAGCCACTCCACTGCCATCCCTAGCTACTCCCATGCCAGGTGCCCTCCAGTTATCTGAAATGTACTATGCTCAAGGCTACTGAGTTATGCTCTGCTCAAGGTTACAAGCTTCCTGCAAAATATCTACATAGGGCTCTTTGTAATGCCTGCAAAAGGTCCAGAAAACCCATATTTTGGGGACAAAGAGACCAATGGGGTACAAAATAAAAGCTTCCTCCATGTTGCTTGGCTCAGACTTTGAGAGACAACTCCTCTGAGACCACTAGCGTAATAAAAGACTTCAAATTAATTTGGCTTACTGATTGATTGATTGATTAAGGCATCCTCTGTTTAGCTCGCTGATTTACAATATAACAAAATAACTGTGAGGACCCAGAGTGCTGAGTGACCAGCTCTTATGTGCACTCCCTAAACTAGTTAGAGTTTAATTACAGTTGTATTCTGGAGTCCCTATGATGTCCCTGTATGTCTTTATGTTTCAACCCCAGACACCCCTTCGAGATCCTTACTCATGTAAGTCCTTACATTCGAGATTCTCAAACCAGAGGGAGGAATTTGCCTTTTTTTTTTATCTTCGGAGCCTGGGTCGGGACCCAAGAACTCATTTAGTTGTTGGTCAGACTTTGTCTTACAACAGGCAGGAAGCCTACTACATTCTAACCCAGTCTGACAACCAGTTCATTCTTCCATGGGAGCCTTTTTATATGGAAGCTGCCCTAATGGCTTTTATCTGGCTGATCCAGGCCTGATTTTAAATGGACCAAAGGCCAGAGACTGCGTTTGGAAACTGAAAGGGAAAAATGCCCGCTGGATGCAGCAGCCTGATTCAGTGGCTGACATGCATCTGGTAATGCCTCCAAAATTACAAAGGAACTATCACAAGAAGAGAAAGGGTCCATAGGCTCACCATTTGATGTGGAGAGGTTGGATCCTGGATGAGCCCCCAAAAGCTGATAAGTGGAATGGTGGACTAAGGTGTTTTCCTGGGGTTGTGTCTCATGATGCTAAAGAATGAGCTCCTCAGAACTAAAGATTTAAGCAAAAGTGTGGATAATTTATTACAAGTAGATTCAGACTCTCTCCATTGGGAGTGGGGGGGGTCTAATAATGGGCTGCCCGGTGAAGCCTTGTAGTCCAAGGGTAAATATTTGCAACAAACCTGCTTCTATATCTGTCTGTGTTGTCACCTGATTGATTCCCTTAATTGTTCTTGCCCATCAATGGACCTGAAATTTCCTGTTTCTATGTGTTCTTTCTCTGTTCCTATGATGAACTTTCTCTGTTTCTATGTGTCAGTATACCTTATTGTTGCAGGCCTTCCCTTGGTTTCCCATGCCTCCCACTTTGAGTCCAGAAACATTTTATTATTTCTGCATGGTGGTTCCTGTGATTAGGCTGGTTCAAACTGCCATGTCTGCCTCTGCCAATGTTCAACCTACCTTTATTTTCCACTGTAACCCATCCCTATCTGCCTGTGTTTCAAGCTAACTTCTCTCATTACCACATCTTTTCTCTGAATCATCAATTTAGCCCCTTCCTGATTTTCTTTTTAGTCAGAATTAAGCAAAGACATAAAGGCTCTAACATACAGCCCTCCCATTTCCCCAACCTCTGACAAAACAATTCAAAGTATAATACTTTAAAGACCCATTTAATGGCCACCTTTCCCCAGAATCACCATTTTCCCTTTTTTCTTTGGCAGATAAGTAGCCCAATCCCCCAAGATCCATCCCAATGGAGTGTCTTTTGGGATTGAGCAACCAGCACCCACTCATGAACAATTTAAGCAAGATTATAGACAAAATTACACAAGGCAAAACCACACTAATATACAATATTTACAAGTGTGCACAGCAGACAACCTTTTGTGGCTTACAATGCACAGACAGACCTTACCATGCACAGACAGAATAACCAAACTCCAATGCCTAAAGTGGGGCAGTGTCTCAACCTTAAGCAGATCAGGCTCAAGTGCAGAGACTAGGCAAGGACCTTGAGAGGCCACTTGAAACGAGGAGCTGATCAAGCTCACCCCAGATTGGGGGGGGCAACAGAAAACTGACTTCCGCCATTACAGAGATATAGAATACTCAATTCTACTCAGGTTTTAGATGAGAGCACAGGGATTGCTGAGGCTGTGGCTGGGACTCAAACAGGAAAATTCCTGGCAGCACTGCAAATAAAATAGTCCAGGCCTCAGCCCTGGGAACCCCTAGTCCATGCAGAGAGTGGAATCCCTGGTACTCACCCAAGACAACTCCCCCAGTAGTGTCCCATCTGGGTTTCCAGAATATATAATCAGACAACCAAGGGGTTGGGACTGTCTGACACTAATTGATCCAATTAAACAGAGGCAGGATTGAATCATATATGAGCATTTATTCCAATAATGCCAGCAGTATGGGAGAGCAGCAAGTCATCCACAAAAATTTGCTCTGCACCCCACCATAAGCCAGCTGCTTATATTGGGTAGGACAATGATTACATGGGGAAGTAGGAATTACAGGCATGGGGAAGTAGGCAATGGGGGTTGGTGTGGAACTCCATTATTTGGGCAACAAGGTTGTTAAACTTTCCATATTAAGGGGCAGTTTATGAATGAGAATGGACCACATTTAGAGGCTCATACCTGATCTAAAATAGCCATTCAGGTTATTCCTCCGTTAATTGGATTAGGGATTGCCGCCAGAGTAGGTACTGGTGTTGGAGGAATAGCCTCATCCGCCTCTTATTAACAAAAACTATCAAAGGACTCTGCAGATGATATAGAACAGGTTACCCAATGTTTTGTAGCCTTACAGGACCAAGTAGATTCTTTAGCTGAAGTATTATTACAAAATAGAAGGGGATTAGACTTACTAACTGCTGAAAAGGGGGGAATATGTATCTTCCTAAACGAGGAATGCTGTTTCTACACTAATCAGTCTGGCACAGCCAGAGACATGCCTCAGCAGCTAAGGGAGCGGGCAACCAAGAGGAGACAGGAATTAGCAAACTCTTGGGGATCTTGGTTAGGCAACCTCCATTTACTATCCTGACTCTTACCCTTAGCAGGTCCACTCCTAATGCTTCTTCTTGCACTGTTACTTGGTCATTGCATACTCAATTTGCTCACATGTTTTATTTCCTCTCATCTAGAGGCCCTGAAGCTCCAGATGTTACCCCAGGTGGGGTCCTCGGGCTGCCATTACAACCCCTTAAGTGAAGAAGACTCAGGCTGCTAGACCCTACGATGACCCAAAACATCAGGAAGCCGTTAAAGAGGAGTCATCGTTCCTTCTCCCTGTGCAGCCTGAAGTCCTTCATCTCCCATAGTTAATCCTCATGGTTGCAGTAGCAGCTTGAGGATCAAGAGAGGGGAATGTAAGAGCAACATGGGACAGCAGCTTTAGTCAGTGCTCAGTCACCTTTCATCCTGGCAGCTGTTCTTCCTGACTGGCAATTAAGCCCTGACCTTCCCGTTATCGCTAAGTCCCAGTAATACAGGAAAAACTACATTATCTATAGTTAAACAGTAACACAGGAAAAAGCTATGCTATTCATCTTCTGGGGGTGGCGGGGGAGGGGGCGGGGGATGAGAAAGGAAACTTCTCATTTAATCATCCCTGACTACTTCCTTGGTTCCTGTAATCTCCTTGCATCAATCAAACTGCCCAAACTGGAAAGCTCCCTGAATATCCAGAAGCTTAGTCCATATATGGGAGACAACAGGGCTAGGGGTATAAAGAACAGACCCTCATTGTGTTGAGGGGGCTCAGCTTTAGGAAGCAATTCCTCTGAGCTAAGCACCGGAGCTAGGAATAAAATGCCTTTTCTTGACCTTTGAGTGTGTGCTTGTCTCTCTTCCTGCCACAGGGAAATTCTGCCATAACATTTTTGGTTCCCTGACCAGGAGACCATCAGCTGCGCTGGCCCTTTGTGCTACCACTGATGGTAGCTAGCAGAGGGCCTGCTCGTCTGGATCCTAGCGATGGAGGGGTGGCGCCACCAGTAATTATAATTGTCTGAATATCCAGAAGCTTAGTCCATATATGGGAGACAACAGGGCTAGGGGTATAAAGAACAGACCCCCACTGCGTAGGGGGGCTCTGCTTTAGGAAGCGATTCCTCTAAGCCAAGCACTGGCACTAGGAATAAAGTGCCTTTTCTTGGCCTTTGAGTGCTTGCTTGTCTGTCTCCTGCTGCCAGGTAATTCTGCCATAACACTTCCAAAAGCAATGTTTCTTTTCTCAAGCTCATTCATACATATAGCTATTTTCTATATAGTTTTGTACCAGTTGCTATTCATTTTGACTTATATTTATCCCAACATAAATTATTTATACTTTACATTTATACATTTGAATGTCACATAATAATTATGGATATTCAGGAATTCTTAACGAACTAGTCCTGCAACATTTGTACAGTTGATATCCAGAAAAAAACAAGTAACTCACTTTTTTTTTTTAAATATATTTTATTGATTTTTTTACAGAGAGGAAGAGAGAGGGATAGAGAGTTAGAAACATCGATGAGAGAGAAACATCAATCAGCTGCCTCTGGCACACCCCCTACTGGGGTTGTGCCCGCAACCAAGGTACATGCCCCTGACCGGAATCGAACCTGGAACCCTTGAGTCCGCAGGCCGACGCTCTATCCACTGGGCCAAACCGGTTTCGGCAAGTAACTCACTTTTGTTGGTAGCAAAGCTACACTTAAAAATCATGTTCTTCACATCTTCTTTGCTCTTTTTAAAATTATTTTACAAAAAGTCAATGATGCTATATCTAAAGAAAAACAACAATAAAAAAGTCAAAGGTAAAATCTAAGTCTCACAAATTCTGTTTTTAGTTCTATGATTAGGACTTCATTGACAGTATAGCTAAAACAACTAATAAATCACAGTGAACAAAACCCAAATAGAGAATGTAGAGATAGAGTCTAAGGATGAGAAGTTAATGACATATTTAAGTTTATATATACCATATGCCATTTAGATTAGAATGTGTAATAGATTTATTTCTAATGTGGATGCTGAAGAAAGAAATGCATTCTTCTATATTTTATTGTGACTAGTAAATTGTTAGAGGCCATGATATGACCCACTGTATTTTGGATATATGTCACATAAAACCATGTTGATCAGGATTCTTAATACACTATAAAGGTTTTCTTCAAAAAGTGACTTACACAGAATCATCCTTATACTGCATCTCTGACCAGTGATCATATGAGCTACAAAGAGTGATTATGCTTTATTGCTGAGCTTTCATTTCTATCAAAAATTGATATAGAAACCAAAGTGGTAAATAATTTAGCAGTTGGACAAACTAGAGAGGAATTTTAGTGAGAGCATTCCTCTTCCTCTCCCTTTGATGTGGAGAAAAACAGGAATAAGATGAAAATTTAGTCAATGTAACTTCCTCCATAAATCTATCTATAGTCATCAGCATAAAATATTTTTTGAAATCCTCTAAACTTTGCAGTCAGTGGAAAAAAATTAAGGGACAAAAATATAAAGCAGCAAGAAATTAAATTAACTGCCCCAATGAAACTACCTTAGAGGAAAAATGATTTGATTTTTCACAAACATACCCAGCACAGAAGATAAAAACAAAGCTACCTGATTTATATAGTATTTCTGCCTGCTATGATGGTTTAATGCTCTGTATACTTTGTAGCTACTAGTATTATGAAAGAAACATGTTTGAAATATAGTTCAATTTGGAGTTAATATTCAGTGATATTCTGAGTGTGTCAGGGGGTATGAGGAGGAAGTAATAAAATAAATTTAAAGAGAAATGGGTTCTTGATGGTCTTAGGTAGTTGGCAGCCTAATTTAGAAATTAATTGGAAGATTAAGTGAGAAATGCTCATTGCTAGTTTTATAATTTATTTCTTTGCATTTTTTCTCAGATGGAGTACCTAGTAAAAACAAATAGCTTTTAACTATAAAATTATGGGTGTTGAGAGTTTCGCAAAGCTACCCATGATATTGCTGCTCCAACAGCCAATAGGTTTGGCCAAGGGGCCTTCAGAGACCTTGAACTGACACTAGTCCCCTCATGCAAGCACATGCTCTAGATCACAGCCCTCAAAGTAAGCCCCCAGCAGCCATGATAATCAACAGTCTCTTCTGACTCCCAGGACCCTTCCATCATGTGCCCTTAGATATGACTCCTTTGGAGCTTACCGGATTTCCACTTTTTTTGTTTGAATTGGCCAATCCACCCTTAGCCTTGGAACCACAAAACACCCCGCAGACCCTAGTAAAGGTATGTGCCCAGGTTCCGTTCCTCTGTCTGGAGTCTGCCTTGACCTCTCCATGTGGTCCCTGGAGGTGTGCCCATTTCCTCCAGGGCCTGAGAGTCATAACTTCTGTGTTTCAATTTCTCTTGTGATCTGATGGTGAACTGTGGCACACTGTAGGGCACCATGTGCTTCACTAAACAAATGTTAATTTAATCAAGTCATAACATGGGGCCAAATGAATACCACATATTATTATTAAGAAGAGTAAGATATGACCTGGCTGTTGTAGCTTAGTGGTTGATTGTTGACCTATGAACCAGGAGGTCACTGTTCAATATCTGATCAGGGCATATGCCTGGGTTGCGAGCTTGATCCCTAGTAGGGGATGTGTAGGAGACAGCCGATCAATAATTCTCATCATTGATGTTTTTATTTCCCTCTCCCTTCCTCTCTCTGAAATCAATAAAAAGATATTTTTTTAAAGAAGAAGTGTAAGATATGGGTGATTTATTTTTCTTCGAGAACTTATAACATCTTCTTGTTGATGGGCAAAAACAAAACAAACAAACAAAAATAAACCTCTGGGTTCCACTTTATAACTTAAAGTTTTTACATAAGCTTTCAGTAGGTACTTCTAAACTTTCAATTTTGTTACCTCCTCTGTTACCATTTGATTGATAGCAGAGTTCTCAACAGCATCAACAGAAGCTAAAGGGGTGGGGGTGTCTGATAATATCAACCGCTGGGAGAAAAATTGAAAGCTATCTAGAGTTGCATATCCTGAAATTATCCTTCAAATATAATAGTTAAATGTATCCTATATAATAAAAGCATAATATGCAAATCGACCAAATGCCAGAATGACCAGTTGGCAGGGGGTGGGGCCAGCGAGCAGGCGGCACAGTCCAGCCAAGGCATGTGCCAGTGGGAAGAGGGAGGGAACAGCGATGGGGACGGGGGCGGTGACCAGTGGTGGCAGAGGGGCAATGAGGAAGGGTTACTGGCACCGTCCCCTGATCAGCCTGTCTGGTCATCTCCTGCAGAGGGAGGCCAGGCGGCAATGGCGGGGTGATGGGGGCAGTGCCATCCCCTGATCAGCCAGCTTGGTCACCTCCCACAGAGGGAGGCCAGAGTGCGGCTTAGGCCCGTTCCCCACAGAGAAGACTCCTGGACTGTGAAAGGGCGTAGGCTGGGCTGAGGGACACCCCCCCCCTCCCAGTGCACAAATTTTTGTGCACTGGGCCTCTAGTTTTTATATAAACAAGAACAGAGGCCGCCACTAAAGTAATTTCTAAATAATATAATTTTAAAAAAGGGAATTATAACTTCTCCTTTCTTAAGTATTAAAAGCAAAAAAAAAAAAAGTTCTTAAGTATAAAAATGTTTAAATGAGCAAAGAAATTGGGGAACCTGTAGTAAAGATACATATGAAAATGATAATGTTAGTGATTTATTCTAATGTTGGTAGTGAAGAACGTGATATCTTTTATAGATTTTCTAAAAATCTCACATTATTTGAAGAAGGCAGTTACGTTTATACTTTGTTAAGAATGAATGGTAAAACTTCAAGTGTACCCATTCAAATAACACATTTTAATGACACAAAAAGACAAGGTATCCAACAGAATGTATTATTGGAACAAATTGAACTAAGCAAAAACTCTTTTGAATAAAAATATATGTAATGTGCCAAAATCATTATGTAAAGGAGAAGTATTTGCCTTAAATAATAAAACAGGAATGAGCAAATTATTCCTTTAATAGGCCAGATAAATACATGTTTTTGACTTTGTAAGCCAAAATATCTCTGTCACAACTATTCAATTCTGCTTCAACTCAAGGAGTCATATACATTATGCAAACACATGAGCATGTCTATTGTAATAACACTTTATAGGCATTGAAATTTGAATTTTGTACATTATTCACAAGTCACACTATGTTATTCTTATTTTTTTAGCTATTTAAATAAAGTAAAAATTATCCTCAGATCACAGGTCATAGGAAAACAAATGGTGGACTATATTTGGCTGTGTGCTATATTTACTGACCCTTGTAATAGAAGAAAGAAGACTAAGAATTAATGGGCTAAGCATTTAGAAAGAAAAATAGTCTGGGCTAAAATAATTTTAGTGATTGCTTATTGCCTTGTCAAAATACAGTTACCTTGCTCTTTTTCTTTAAATCCTATTTGAAATATAGGTGAAACCTCTCAGTCTATTCTCCAAGTTTCTTAACTTCTCTTTTCATAAATTGCATCTCTTTAGTTCTCTGCTGTATCCAGGGTAAAATTATTAGTACATTTTAATACCTCAGTTTATTAATTCTCTTACTTACTTCAGCAGAAAAAAATTATTGAGCATTTTATTTTAAATACTATATGTTAATTGTAGTCAGTCTGCATATCTTTCATTTCTGGTTTAAAATCATTTTTATTTTGTTTTAAGTATGCTTGTAATTGTTGTTGCTGGCTTTAAAAAATAATTTGTTTAGATTAGGATTAGAATTAGGGAGGAGAGAGAGGTTCCATCTTAACTGAAATTACACATTTTTGGTAATCATCTAAAGTGAAGCTAAAATTTATCCAAGCCAATTAACTTTTCAGAGACCAAACTCTTGACACAAAATTACTTTGTATGAAACTAACCTATAAAGAGCTAACCACTATAGAGAAATGCCAGTTCTCATTTGTTACTGGTCTGAGAGTTACTTGAAGTCAGGAACTCAGTCCTATTTGTATCTTTCTCCATCAACTAGCATAATTTTTAAGAAGAGTCATGAAAAATAAATGCATGCAAATAAATGAAAGAATGTCTTCTCTAATTGGACCCATCATTAATACCTTATTTCAATGCTGCTGGTCTGGTTAGAGCTGGAAATAGAATGTAAGGTTTCTATTTTTATAAATATATTTATATTTGATATATGGGAAAGTGTTCCATGGTCAAATAAATCTAAATAAATAATGTTGCCTTTAAAAATATAAAACATGACTTTAACAACAGAACCTGTAATATATAAGCAGTTAAGAAATCTTCAAGAAGCTGAAATAAATTACTAATTTATATGGAATATTGTTTTTTAAAGTACAATTGATTCTAGTAACATTTTAAAGACAAATTTAGGGAAGTGGTGAATAATAGATTCCTAAAACTTGGATTACACAGTGAACAGTACATATTTTGCACCATTCAGACCTTATGAACTATGTAACTTTGAGAAAGTCATTTAAACTATCTATATCTCAGTTATTTCATCTATTATAGGAAATGACAATAATCCTATCCAATAAAGAGGGAATATGTTAATTGACCCTCATGCTGTTGCAAAGATGGCAGCACCCACAGCCAATAAGGAGGTAATATGCTAATTGACTGCCCCACCCTCAAAGATGGCAGCACCCACAGCCAATACAGAGAGAATATGCTAATTGACTGCCACACCTTCAAAGATGTCAGTGCCCACAACCACAAGATGGCAGTGCCCAGTCCCCTCAGCCCTGCTGGGGTGGCAGGTACGTGGCAAGGCTGGGCCCACCCCCAGGCAGGCCCGGGCTTGCTGCGCACCTGCCTCCAGAGTCCCCCAGTCCTCTCAGCTCCCCAGCTGCCCAGGCCCAGCCTGAGGCACAGTAAAGCCTTGGATGGCAGCTGTCCAGCCTCCCAGGGCCAGCCTGAGGTGCAGGAAAGCCTTGGATGGCACCTGCCCAGCCGCCCAGGGCTGCCCAAGGTTCAGGTAACTAGGGCCAGCCGAGGTTTGCACTGCTGGCAGTGGCAGCCTGCAGAGGTGTGATGGGGCGTCGCCTTCCCCTGATTTCCGGGTCACCTCCCGTCCCTGAGGGCTCTCAGACTGTGAGAGGGGGCAGGCTGGGCTGAGGAAACCCCCCTCCTGTGCATGAATTTTCATGCACCAAGCCTCTAGTTACCTAATAAAACTGCTGGCAGAAATTAAATGAAATATTGTACCTATAGAACTTAGCAATGGATTATGGTTAAACATTACACATGAACAGTTACATAAAAAAGAGATGTTTGGGGAGTAATATCAACATCATGGTGGAGTGAGATAACCCCTTTGAATCTTCCCATAACTCTGAAATTAACTGAACATCCGTAACAAAGGTTTCTCTACTCTTACTAGGGCAACTGAGAGATCCACACATCATTACATCTGAAAGTGAGCATATTGGCACATATAGGATGTGGGGAAGGACAGGCATGGTACCCCAGCCACTTGTCTTATCTTATGGCCCCAGTAAATATGGTAGCAGTGGAGGAGCAAGGTGCAGCCCCATGTCTGGAAGAGGGGAAGATGGGCTCTAATATCCTTGGTGCCTAGAAATCAGATACTCTTACCCACTTGTGGTGAATCCAGGTAACAACAGTGGAAACAAGTCTACGACCTCCAGCAGCACCAGCAACCATAAGGAATAAGCAAGCAGTTTGGTTGGCTCAAAACCTGGCTCCTCACACCAGCCACATCTACCCACAATGATGGTGGTGCCCCACTACCCAGGTGACCCAGACATACAGTAGGGGCACCAACCACCCAGTTCATCCAGGCAGAAAAAAACATGACCACAGCCACACCTCCCACTGTGATCATGGAGGCACAAGAAGCACAACAAGTAAGAGAAAACAAAAACGTGTGCTATAGCAATATATACTAGAAAGTAAAAGAAAAAGCTTTAATTATCAACCTGCTAAATTGTTAAAATCAAAACAGAACCTAAATAAGCAAAGTGTTCACTACGTCAAGTGTGCCGGCAGAGTAACAACTCATCATGTACATGAACAACCAAAGTAATATGATAACACAGAAAGAAAATGACACTACTCCAGAAACCAAACGCAAAGTTATTGAATATTGTGATCTAAATGTGAGAATTTAAAATGGCAGCCGGAAAGATGCTAAACAAGATATAAGAAACTCAGACAGGCCGTACTATGAGTTCAAAACTAAAATTAATGAGCAGAAGAAATACTTTACCAGAGTCTAGAACTATACAAAAGAACCATACAAAAATTCTGGAGTTAAAGAATTCAATAAATGAGATGAAGAATACATTAGAAAATTTTTGAAATAGAGCAGACCATATGAAAGAGAGAATTAGAAAGCGCAAAGATAGAAATTTAGAGGTAATTAAAATGGAAGAACAGAGAAAACTTAAGACTAAAACATAATAAAAGAACTAAGAACTATATGACTCTATCAGAAAAGGCAACATCAGGATATTAGATATCCCAGAAGGAGAAGAGAGGGAGAAGGGAACAGAAAGCCTATTCAAATAAATAATTGATGAGAATTTCCAAAACATCAGGAAGGAACAGGACATTAAAGTGTAAGAAGCTAACAGAACACCTAATTATCTCAATGAAAAAAGACCATTTCCAAAAAACATATTAAAACTGACAAGGAATTCTCAAGGTAACCAAGAACAAATAAATAATTTACAAAGGAAATCCCATCAGATTATCATCAGATTTCTCAGCAGAAACACTACAAGCCTTAGAAGAGTGGAATGATATATTCAAAATATTGAAAGAGTAAAACCTCCAGTCACGAATAATATATTCAGCATAATTATCCTTGACATCTGAAGAAGTAAAAGATTTCCCAGACAAATAAAAGCTGAAGGAATTTACCACAACAGGAAATGTTGAAAGGAGTTCTACCTGCAACAAAATGACAAAAATACACAAAACTTTGAGTAAAGTGACAGGCAGACTGAAGCAGAAAATTGTAACCCTATTTCATAATAGGGCATTAAAACATTTAATTATAAAATAAATGTTAAAGGGAAAAACATTAAAAATAACTATAGCTGCTTTAATTTGGTAATGAACACACAACATAAATAATAATTTGTGATAACAAAAATATAAAAGGGGAGGAGGACACCCTATCCAGTTTGGCTCAGTGGATAGAGCGTTGGTCTGTGGACTGAAGAGTCCCAGGTTTGATTCTGGTCAAGGGCATGTACATTGGTAGTGGGCGTGATCCCTAGTAGGGAGCATGCAGGAGGCAGCTGATTGGTGTTTATCTCTTATCGATGTTTCTAACTCTCTATCCCTCTCCCTACCTCTCTGTAAAAAAATCAATAAAAATGTATTTTAAAATAAATAAATAAAATAATAAAAGGGGGAGAGGAAAAGGATAGAACTTGAATAAGCAAATGAAAATAAGATGCTATCAGGAAAAAAAGACTATTTTAACTACAAGACATTTTATGCCAACCTGATAGTAACCACAAAACAAAAAGCCAGAGATGAGGCTCAAAACAGAAAAAAAAGAGGAAATGGAGAATAATATCATAGAAAACTACCAAACTAAAATAGCATACAGAAACAGAAGGGAATAGAAACAATGGAAACACTGAGCAATCAGGAGACAAAAGATAAAATGGCAGTGGAAAGTTCTTATCTACATATATAAAAAGCTAATATGCAAAGTGTCCCTTCTGGAGTTTGACAGGGAGAACTGGAGTTCAATTGCTTGGTATGATGTGTGCTCACCACCAGGGGGCGGCGCAGAACATGGAAGGTAACCAGTGGCAGCAGCAGAGTGCTGAGGGAGCAAGGGAAGGAGGAGGCAGGGAGGCAGAAAGGTGGGGAACCTGATCAGCCCTGATCGCCAGCGAGGCCTAGGGACCCTACTACCCATGCACAAATTTCATGCACCAAGTCTCTAGTATATCAATAACAACATTAAATATAAATGGACTGAATTTACCCATCACACAGAGACACAGAGTACCTGGATGAATTACAAACACACACACACACACACACACACACACACACACACACACACACACACAAAACCCAACTATATGCTGCTGCCATCAGGAGACTCAAGTCAGTTCCAAAGACAAACTTAGGCTTAAAGGAAAGGCATAGAAGATGATACACCAAATAACTGATATCCAGAGAAGAGAAAAGTGAGTATTGATCAGAGATATTGATAATGGAAGCACTAACAGTAGTTACCTCTATATTTTGCTCTTTTATGAAAATGTTAGCTAACTACTCTTGGAGTGTGCATTCCTGAAAAGGAAAATTGGGACACCCAAGGGTGTTGTTTAACATTAATGTACAGAAGTATAACACATTATGAATGCTAAAGTAAACGAAAATAGATTATATATCATAGAGCCTGTATTTGATTTGCTTTAATTTTCCATAGTAGCTCTTTATATTAGTTGGAAAAATAACTCACAAACATTTAATTTTATTTTCCAAAAGGAGCCGAAGGTTCTAGGATTCTATTTTATTTTTATATATGCATTTTTAAAAACTTAATGAAAGATGAGTAATCAAACTTTGAGGACTTTTCTTAGGACTAAATGGGGTCAAAGGTTAAGATAATTGAGAGATGGGGTTACATTTGACAAAGATAAAACAAATGACAGATAACATACTAACATATCTATATACATTTATGCTGCAAAGTTTGTATGAGTCTATTTTTCAGATGACCTATATCAGAATCAATTAAGGCATTATAAAAAATTACACAGATTCCTGCTATATACACTAGACATATTAAATCAGAATATCAGAAGGTGGAGGCCAGAAATTATGTTTAACAAGCTGCCCAAATGATGAATGTACCCCTAACACTGAGAACCATAAAATAGAGGGTAGTCAAGTGTTGAAAATTAGTCCTTGGTTTAAAAGTTCTTCTTTTTTCACATCTATAATGGATTCTTAGTTTAAGAGGGCTAGCACTCTGGTTCATTATAACTATAGTTGTCAAAGGAAGTTTTGTGACAATCCTTTATCTATATTAGCCCTAATTTGGGGGAATGCCACATACCCTCTCTATGGAAAAATGCACTACTTTCCCACCAACCAAAGCCTCTGCAGGAAACTGCAAATCTGATTATTGAATTGATTAATTAAGGACCTCCTGGTATTTACATTTTGACTGAGTTAAGATATTATATCAGATTAATGTATGTGGGTAATGTCTTGTTAATTTTCAGAGAAAAGGACCCTGAAGGTATGAGAAACGGGTTAAGTTTGATGGGCCAACACAAGGAAGTCAAACTCAAAGGCTAACATGGGCCAAATAAAAAAGGTTTAAATTTATGTGGGCCTCAAAAAAACAAAAGCTTCAATTTTCATAGAAATGCAGGTTTATTTCGATAGAGACATGCTGAATACAAAGAGCTGAAATAAATGATTAATCATTAACATAAAATAGTAGAACATCTTAATAAAAATTAATATTTTTTTTAAACATTAATTTAAAAGACACTGAATAACTGCACAAATTAATAAGCTTAATGCAGATCCTAACCTCACCACCACCCAGTCTGGTCTCTGAAGCAAACCTGGACACTACAGCCACTCCGGTAGAAGACCTGCCAGCCCAGGTCGCCCTGGAGATGCGCGAGCCCTGAGACCTCCACCTCCAAAAGTGGGCCACTGAAAGCAGTAAGTACAACCTCCCCCTCGCCAGTGCCGGAACTCAGGATTCGCCGCGTCCCCAGCCCATAGGCACCCAGGCACCCCACTACCCAGGCAGTGCTTGGGAACCACTGAGAGCCCCTGAGGGGGTGATTCTGCACAGTCAAGGGTGCGCGGCCCTGCAGTAGAATCTCTGAACTGCCTCTTCCTAAAATAACTGCCCACGGACACCCCAGCGGTGCAACTTCAGGACCAGGGTGCCTCAGATCTTTGTGCCTGCAGGCGCGCCACCAGTTTGCACCACCAGTTTGCTCACACTCAAGGGCAGGCAAACTCACGGCCACAGCAAGGGAAGGCATCCTGAGCCTATATATCCACAGGGTCCTCTGGGGAGCTGCTTTGAGCCCCTGCTGGGTGTGATTCTGTACAGCCAAGGACACGCTGCCCCACAGCAGAAACTCTGAACTCCTTTCTCTTGAATAACTTCCCACACACACCCTAGCAGTTTAACTTCAGTGCCAGGGCCCCTCAGAGTGCATCAGAGCTCTGGGCCTGCAAACACACCTCCACAGAAGCGAATTTACAACAGGCAGGCACCTTAAGCCCATCTACACACAGGGTGCTAGTGGGAGTCACTGGGAGCTCTCCCAACAGACAGTTCCTGGGAGCCACTGTGAGTCACGACTGGACACGCATGATTTCAACTAAGGGTGCAAGACAGCAAAAACTGGGACACTCCACTCCATAGCTGTTGACTTCTAGACACCACAGTTGTGCCTCTCAAGCTTGCAGGCCTACATCAAGAGAACCCAAGTAGCTCAAGTAGGGAGCTACACTAGATTACCAAGCCCAGGAGAACTGAGAGATTACACCAGTAGCACCATCACCAAAAGAACTTGGGTAGCAAAGCAAGCGGATTTACAATTAAAACATTACAGGAAAACATGGGGAGAAAAAAAAGGAATTCCCAAAGGGAGGAAAAAGAGGAATCACCAGAAAGGGAGTTAAATGAACTTGAGGCTAGCAGCTTAACAGAGAAAGAATTCAGAGTATTCGTTATAAGGATGTTTCAATGGATGGATGACAAATACACACAACTCAATGAGAACTATAAGGAGCTGAATGAAAATGTCACCAACATGAAAAGAATCCAAGAGGATATGAAGACCGACATAGCTGCAATAAAGAACACAATAGAAGGCTTAAAGAGTAGAGTAGAAGAGGCTGAGGACCGCATCAGCGAATTAGAAGACAAGGTAGGAAAAAACACACAAACACAGCAGCAACTGGAAAGAAGACTTAAAAAGCAAGAGGAGAGCCTAAGGGAGCTTCGAGACAACACAAAACAAAACAACCTTTGAATAATAGGGATAAAAGAAGGAAAGGAAGAGAAGCAAGGAATAGAAAACTTGTTAGAAGAAATAATGACAGAAAACGTCCCTGATATTGGCAAGAAAAAAAACTATCCAAGTCCAATAAGTACACAGAGGCCCAAACAAGTTGAACCCCAAAAGACTGACACCAAGACACATCATAATTAAATTGACGAACACCAATGACAAAGCAAGAATCTTAAAGGCTGCCAGAGAGAAACAGAAAGTTACCTACAAGGGATCTCCTATCAGAATATCAACTGATTTCTCAACAGAAACACACCAGGCCAGAAGGGAATGGAATTAAATATACAAAGTGATGCAAAACAAAAGACTGAATCCAAGAATACTATACCCAGCAGGGCTATCATTCAAATTTGAAGGTGGAATCAGAAGCTTCACAGGCAAAAAAGGGCTAAGAGAGTTCATCACTACCAAGCCAGCAATGCAAGAAATGCTAAAGGGGCTGCTGTAAAAAGAAGAAAGAGAAAGGCAAGAAGAAACACAGACACAAAGGAAAAATATGTCAACAAAAAGGTACTTATCAATAATAACATTAAACATAAATGAATTAAATGCACCAATCAAAAGACATAGGGTAGCTGAATGGATAAGAAAACGTGACCCATATATTTGCTTGTCTACAAGAGACCCACCTTAGAGCAAAAGACTCACACAGACTGAGAGTGAAGGTATGGAAAAACATTTTTCAGGCAAATGGAAATGAGAAAAAACCTGGGGTTGTGATACTTATATCAGATTAAATAGACTCAAAGTAAAGCCCATAATAAGAGATAAGGAAGGCCACTACATAATACTAAAGGGAGCAATCCAGCAAGAAGATATAACTCTGGTAAACGTATATGCACCCAACACAGGAGCGCCCAAATACATAAAAAATCTGCTGGAAGATATCCAGGGAGAGATTGACATCAATACAATCATAGTAGGGGACTTTAATACACCACTGATATCAATGGATAAATCCTCTGGACAAAAAAATCAACAAAGAAACAGCAATTCTAAGTGACACACTAGATCATTTGGACCTAATAGACATCTTCAGAGTATTTCATCCCAAAGCCATGGAATATACTTTATTCTCAAGTGCACATGGGACATTCTCAAAAATAGACCACATATTGGGTAACAAGCAAAGTCTCCCCAAATTCAAAAGACTGATATCATATCAAGCATTTTCTCAGACCACAATGGCATAATATTAGAAATAAAATACAATAAAAACATTCCAAAAAATTTAAACACTTGGAAACTGAATAGCATGCTACTAAACAATGATTGGGTTATCAATGAGATCAAAGAAGAAATTAAAAACATCCTGGAGAATAATGACAATAAAAACACAACATTGCAAATCCTATGGGACACAATGAAAGCAATCCTGAGAGGGAAATGTATAGCTCTACAGGCCTACCTTAAAAAAACAAGAAAAAATGGTAACAGATCATCTAACTCATAAACTCAAAGAATTAGAAAGGGAGCAACAAGAAAAGCCCACAGTGAGCAGAAGAAAGGAAATAATAAAGATCAGAGCAGAAATGAATGACATAGAGACCAAAAAAACAATACACAAGATCAACAAAACCAAGAGCTGGTTATTTGAAAGGATAAACAAGATTGATGAACCTCTAGCCAGGTTCACCAAGAAGCAAAGAGAGAGGACCCCAATAAACAAAATCAGAAATGAAACAGGTGAAATAACAACAGACCCCACAGAAATACAAAGGTTTGTCAAAAAATACTATGAACAACTCTACTCCAACAAAGTAGACAACCTGGAGGAAATGGACACATTCCTAGAAAAACACAACCTTCCAAAACTTACTCAGGAAGAGACTAAAAATCTCAATAGGCTGATAACTATGGAAGAAGTTGAAGCAGTGATCAAAAAGCTTCCAGCAAACAAAAGCCCGGGGCCAGATGGCTTCACAGGGGAGTTTTATAAAACATTCAAGGAAGAGCTAAAACCTATCCTCCTCAGACTATTCCAGAAAATTCAAGAAGAAAGAACAATTCCAAGCTCCTTCTATGAAGCCAGCATCACCCTAATACCAAAACCAGATAAAGATAACACAATGAAAGAGAATTACAGGTCAATATCCCTCATGAACATAGATGCCAAAATCCTCAACAAAATTCTAGCAAATCGAATCCAGCAGTACATGAGAAAAATCATACACCACAACCAAGTAGGATTTATCCCTGGGATGCAAGGATGGTACAATATTCTCAAATCAATAAACGTGATACATCACATAAAAAAACTGAGAATTAAAACCATATAGTCATATCAATTGATGCAGAAAAAGCATTTGACAAAATCCAAACCCTTTCTTGATAAAAACTCTCAGGAAGCTGGGAATAGAAGGATCATACCTCGACATAATAAAAGCCATATATGATAAACCCACAGCCAACATCATACTCAATGGGCAAAAACTAAAACCATTTCCCCTAAGAACAGGAACAAGACAGGGATGTCCACTCTCACCACTCCTGTTCAACATAGTGTTGGAAATACTAGCCATTGCAATCAGACAAGAAGAAGAAATAAAAGGCATCCAAATTGGAAATGAAGTAAAACTGTCCTTATTTGCAGATGACATGATATTGTACAAAGAAAACCCTAAAGACTCCATCAAAAAATTACTACACTTAATAAATGGATTCGGCAGAGTAGCAGAATACAAAAAAATGCTAAGAAATCTATGGCATTTCTATACAAAAATAATGAAATTACAGAGAGACTAAAAAAGCAATCCCATTTACCATCACACCACAAAAATTAAGATACCAAGGAATAAACTTAACTAAGGAGGTAAAAGACCTATACGTGGAAAACAACACAACACTGAAAAAAGAGATAGAGGAAGACATAAACAGATGGTAGAATCAACATCATCAAAATGTCCATACTACCCAAAGCAATTTATAATTTTAATGCACTTCCCATTAAAATACCAACGGCATACTTCACAGACCTAGAACGAAATTTCCAAAAAATTCATCTGGAATAAAAATAGACCCCAAATAGCTACAGAAATCCTGAGAAAGAAGAACAAAGTAGGTGGGATCTCCATACCAGATTTCAAGCTGTATTATAAAGCCACTGTTCTCAAAACTGCCTGGTATTGGCACAAGAACAGACATATAGATCAATGGAATAGAATAGAGAACCCAGAATCGATCCAAATCACTATGCTCAATTAATATTTGACAAAGGAGGCATGAACATACAATGGAGTTAAGACAGTGTCTTCAACAAATGGTGTTTGGAAAATTGGACAGATACATGCAAAAAAATGAAACTAGACCAGCAACTTACACCATACACAAAAATAAACTCAAAGTGGATCAAGGACTTAAACATAAGGTAGGAAACAATAAAAATACTAGAGGAATCTACAGGCAGAAAAATCTCTGACATATGCCAAAAGAACTTCTTCACTGATACTGCTCCTAGGGCAATGGAAGCTAAAGAGAAAATAAACAAATAGGACTACATCAAAATAAAAAGCTTTTGCACAGCAAAAGAAACCATCAATAAAACAACAAAAAAGCCCACTACATGGGAGAACATATTTGCCAATGATGTCAACGATAAGGGTTTAATCTCCAACATTTACAGGGAACTCATGCAGCTTAACAAAAAGAAGAAAAACAACCCAATCAAAAAATGGGAAACTTATCTAAATAGACACTTTTCGAAAGAAGACAGAAGGAAGGCCAAGAGACATATGAAAACCTGCTCTAAATCACTAATCATTAGAGAGATGCAAATCAAAACAACAATGCGGTACCATCTCACACCAGTCAGAATGGCCATTATCAACAATTCAACAACTGACAAATGTTGGCGAGTATGTGGAGAAAAAGGAACCCTCATGCACTGCTGGTGGGAATGCAGACTGGTGCAGCTACTGTGGAGAAAAGTTTGGAGTTTCCTTAAAAAACTAAAAATAGAATTCCCATTTGACCCAGTGATCCCCCTTCTAGGAATATATCCCAAGAAACTGGAAACATCAATCAGAAAGGATATATGCACCCCTATGTTAACAGTAGCACAATTCACCATAGCTAAGATTTGGAAACAACCTAAGTGCCCATCAGCAGATGAGTGGATTAAAAAACTGTGGTACATCTACACAATGGAATACTACACTGCAGTAAAAAAGAAGGAGCTCCTACGATTTGCAACAATATGGATGGAGATGGAGAAAATTATGCTTAGTGAAATAAGGCAGGCAGAGAAAGATAAATATCATATGATCTCACGCATTTGTGGAATATAATGAACAACATAAACTGATGGGGGAAAAAAAAATAGATCCAGAAACCGAGAAACATCAATCAGAACATCAAACCTCAGGGAAGAAATTGTGAGGTAACCAGAAACCCAAGAATGCCTGAGAACCTCTTTCTAGCCACGCTAGCAATCATCAGATGTACAGTAATTTTACCTGGGACAAGAGGATAAGTATTTGGACTTATGCTCCTGACCCTTCATGGGTACGACCCCTTACATGGGCTGATCCCCTGACTAATGTAGGTACCAATAATACCAAACACCTTCTTCATCCAGGAGGTCCATGGGTGGGGCAAGAAAGTATAAATACACAGGGGTCTCCACCTGGCTTCCCTTTTGTATGACACGAAATCAAAACAATGCCCCTTTGTGTGTACAATTAAAGAGAGGTTTCTGGCTTGTGTGGACACCAAAGAATGAGTGTCACTACTATCACTACTTGCCCCCAGTAGAGGTGCAGAAAATGTAACTAAGACGTTGTCTATACAAAAAGAAATTGACAGCCAGCGTGAAAGGGAATTGCCATGGACTAGAACAAAGAATATCCTTACATGATATTATTCTACATTGTCATTAAAATTTTTCCCAGATTTGGTTCACCCCCAGTACTTATAATAGTTCCTCGCACCCTTGGGGATAAAAAAAAAATCATTTGTTTGGTGCTTGGAGACAAACTTAACACATCTCTTGATACTATAGAATTACAACAGCATAATGTACAATTATCCCAAGCAAACTTACAAAGTAATTCTTTGAATGTCTGGCAGCAATTTAAAAAGGACATGTAAGGATTTAATCCTTTTCATTGTGTAGAGGGCCCCCTGGGAAGGCACCTGAGCATTCTATATTGGTCCCTCTTAACCTTTAGGCCAAGATAGACCCTCTTCTAACAATTCAATTGCTCACAGCTGTTGCATGAGATCTCTGTTCATGTCGAGGTTGAAGTCTCGTGATGACTGGTGCCAATGATTGTCTCTCACCCAGTGGGGCGAACTGAGCCCTCCATGGACAAGAAACCTGGGTTCCACAAGATATGTGATCAGTGCGGCGGCCCCGCCAGCAGGTGAGGAGATCCAAAGGCAGGTGCTGTGCATGGAGGCCACGGGGGCATAGGCTATCAAGGAGACAAAACTGAACCTCACGTCACCCCACTTGGCCCCGAAGGATGGCTGGTTAGCCAGAGTCGGGTAAGATTCCTCAAGGAAGGAACAACCTAAGACAGGCACAGTCGCAGAGGGGTCATCAGAAGAGAATTTGGGGATCAACAGAGGTGGGGCACAGACCCTCACCCCCCCAACATTGCAGGGGCCTGAAGCCTAGCCCCTTCTGAGGGAGGTCTCCTGCCCCAATGGCTGCTTCGTGCTTCCCATGCCCAGCTCAGATCAAGACCCAGGTGACCGACAGAGACTTGGCTGACAGCAGCTGCCCTCTCACTCCAACAAGAATTGTTTGAGTTGTCTTGTACCCATGGTGTGGGGAAGTGGGTTTACAATATCTAAATCCAGCCTACCACCAGGAATGCTCAGGACCTACTCAAGAAGGCAAATAATCCCTTCCACTAATATTTACAGGGTAAAATAAGATTGTTGTTAGAGTAATAAATTTGACACTACAATAGTAGTCAAGTTTTCAGGCAAATAAATTGGCTAGTTGAAACAAGCGAATATTCTAGAAAAATTAACTGTACTGGACAAAAGGGTGTTCCTAAACTGTTAACTAAAGTTTTTATTGATACTTCATCTCATGATAAAATTGTGCACTATGTAATGAACCTAAAACAGTAATATTATAGTGCAAAAAATTAAAATTTAAAAGCCATCAAGACTACATTATAAAATTTTCAAAAGCCTCCTAACATTTAAATCAAAAAAGGAGGGGATAGTAGAAGAATATCATGTAAGGAAAAATATCCTGTCAGTAAATTACATCCAGAAAATTAATACTTTAAAAAATTAATTTAAGGCTAAAAGCAAGATACCCATGAAAAACACACAAGGTGTCAAAACAAGCCAGAGGAAAATCATTTGGGCAAAAAATGAAATAGGATCCCAAGTCAAATTTATAGAAAATATTCCTTTATTAACTTTTGGTCGAGAATATGTTTGTATATTTTCAGAAAACAACTCCGAGACCATGTGGATTCCATCAACAGAGAGAACCGACAGGACTACTCCAGCCATGCAGACAGAAGAGAAGCAGTCCAGAGATGGAAGACGCTGACGTGGCCTTCCCATACTAGCAGTTAGCAGCTGTGCATCACTGCAGGTTGCCCAGGACCAAAACAGAGAGAGTCGCATCTGCACTACCACCACTTGTCCACCATCCAGAACTGAAATGTCAGTGCTCACATGTACACATAAAGAACTGTTGGACATTGAAATTGGGTCTCAAAAGAACTGTTGGCCCAGAAGAAACTCACTACAGACTGATTCATTTGCCTGTCACCATAACCATTATTGCTTGTCTCATTTTCGGTTCTTACACGTGTATTTCTAATAGCACATGATCTCACTCATCTAGGGGAAATAATGAACAACATAGAGTGATGAACAAGAACAGACCCAGAAACAAGTTGGCATGGATCAGACTGTCGGGCCTCAGAGGGAGGGTAGGGGAGGGTGAGGGTAAAGGGGAGAGATCAACCAAAGGACTTGTGTGCAAGCATATGAGCCTAACCAGCGGTTAAGGTCAACAGGGGGGTGGGGGCATGTGAGGGGAGGGGTGTGGGATGGGAATGGGGAGATGAGGACAAATATGTGATACCTTAATCAATAAAGAAATTAAAAAAAAATAAGCTTAATGCAAATAAACCTATTTTTCTTCTTCTCTGAAAGTGAAATATTTCCTGTTGCACACACCAAACAACTCAGTCCAAAACTAATGACGTGGCAATCAGTTGCTAAAATATTCACTGCTGGTATTAGTGGTGAAACATGGTGCGCCTGCTCATAAGGTGCGTAAGGGAAATGAATGCAACAGAATTACAGTAATCAGTCATTAATGAACATTGTAGTTCATTATGAATAATTATGTATAAGAGGATATTGTAAAAATTATGTTACAACATTTTTATTAAAACGTTTCTTACATACTGTCATTTTGGCTGGGCCGCAAAAATATTGGTTGTGGCCGCATGTGGCCCACAAGCCGTGAGTTTGACATGCTTGAACTAACAGAAGGATGTTGAGGTCCAAAACATAGTATTGCTCTGTGTGGTAAGCCAGAAGAATCATGAGATCACATAGCATCCATGTTTGGTTAATATTTGTGGTAAGGGATGAAGTACCAAAAAGCCAAGGAAATGTGAAAGTTGGAACCACCGAAACAGAGGATGAAAATGAAAGATATGTGCCTAATTAAAAGTTGTGAGGTATTACTAAGAAATCCACCATACTTACTGAAAATACCAACTCAGACTCATGTAGCCATACATTTGTTTTCATTTGGAAGCTAGACAAGTTTTTTATCTAGTGTTTTGTATAGTTCTGTACATTTGTCAATTAAACTTGACAGCTTCAAATATGAGGTTGCAAAAATCATCTATTATGTTCCGAGCCATATAAAATTATTCAAATTAACCCTTGTAAATGCTGACTGTTACTGTTTTAAATTAGATTAGATTGTGTTTTTGAGATGTTTAGTTGAATGACAGGTAAAATTAGGCATTAAGTTTTGTATACCATTACAATTTGTTATTTTTGAGATGTTCCGAGAGGTTTCATATTTCTCTCTTTATGGAGAAATATATCAAAATTATTTAAAAAGACATTGAGAACTCTCAATTGTACTTTTCCAGCCAGAAATGTGATTTGCTTCTTGCTGATAAACTTTCTAAAATAACTAGTAAAAGCACTATATCTTCTTGGAAATCTCAGCTTATGCACATAAGTATGTCATTCTTTATCTTTCCCAAATTATGTACCTGAATTTAGAAGCACTGATAAGGAATAAAAATGTTCGTTTTTGATACATTATGCTTCTATACTTCATAATTTATCTACTGCACAATGTTAAAGAAGTATTGATTAATTATTTCTTTGTGCCTAACACTTTTCTATGTACTTGAAGCAACTGAAGGAAATGGCTGAGGCCACAGAGCAAGCAGGAGGCTTGGCTCCACTCCAGGCTACAAAGTTTCAATTGTAGAAGATACATAAATTCCAAATACCAGGGCCTCTGCTTGGGTTGCCAGGGGGCGTGGATGGCCTGCAAACCACCACAGGCCCCTCACCCAGGCCACCCCACACCCCAAGGGAACCCCCACACTGATCTGGGATACCCTTCAGGGCAAACCAGCTGGCCCCCACCCATGCACCAGGCCTCTATCCTATCTAATAAAAGAGTAATATGCAGATTGACCATCACTCCAACACACAAGATGGCTGCCCCCATGTGGTCAAAGATCCTTCCCCCATGTGGACACAAGATGGCCACCACAAGATGGCCAGCAGGGGAGGGCAGTTGGGAGGGACCAGGCCTGCAAGGGAGGGCAGTTGGGGGCAATCAAGCCCGCAGGGGAGGGCAGTTAGGGGTGACCAGTCCAGCAGAGGAGGGAAGTTGGTGGTGACTGGGACTGCAGGGAAGGGAAGTTGGGTGGGACCCAAGCCTGCAGGGGAGGACAGTTAGGGGGGCCAGGCCTTAAGGGGAGGGCAGTTAGGGGCAAACACGCTGGCAGGGAAACAGTTAGGCATCAATCAGGCTGGCAGGGGAGTGGATAGAGGGTGATCAGGCTGGCAGGCAGAAGCGGTTAGGGACAATCAGGAAGGCAGGCAGGCAAGCAGCTGGGAGCCAGCAGTCCTGGATTGTGAGAGGGATGTCCGACTGCCCATTTAGGCCTGATCCCACCAGGATCGGGCCTAAACGGGCAGTCGGACATTCGTCGAGGGGTCCCAGATTGAAGAGGGTGCAGGCTGGCCTGAGGGACATCCCCCACCCCTGCCGTGCACGAATTTTGTGCACTGGGCCTCTAGTTTTTTAATAATATGCTTAATAACTATATGAGGTCAAAGAAGGGGCCAAACAGGTTGAGTTAATCAAAGAAAGCTTTACCGAAGATGTGGGGTTCAGAGTAACCTTTAAGAATAGGTGGATTTGAAGAGAAGAAAAGATATTGCATACTTAACATGAACGGCATGAATAAAGTTGTACAGGAATTAAAAGTATGCAATATTGTTCTGAGAAGCAGTAGGGAGGTAAAAGTGGGATTATTCGGTAATGAAGATATTTATAATTTTCATTTTTTTCTCAAATCTGACAAATTCACTAACATTGTTATTATTATGAAATGGTAAAATTAATATGAATTTAGCACAGGAACATTGAAAAAAATAGTAGAGAGACAGAAAGTCTAAATATCCTATTGCCACTCAATTAAAAAGGGCAGATGCGGAAGAAGAAACTTAATTAAGATCGTTGATAATGTCAAATGTCATAATATAGTTAAAATTAGAAATTTGGCTTGGACCACATGAGCAAGATATTGCAAAGTATTAAAAACCTCAAAGGAGAACCAAGATGGTGGTGTAGGTAAACACAGTTTGCTGACCACGGTGTTAGGTGGCCCCAGGCAGTGGCTGACATTGAACCTACCAGGAGGCCCCAGAGCCACTGCACCTGGTGGGCAGCTTCAGACCATACCAGGTTATAACTCAATATATCCACAAGTTACATACTCAAGGGGAAGACTCAGTGAGCACCAAAGCCCCACAGAAGCAAGTCCTACTCCATAGGGGTTTCTCCTGCACAGAAGTTCTACTATAGTCACAGCTAGTCCTTGCAGCCAATTAGCCTAGAGGTCAATTCCTCCCAGTGACACCAACAGTAATCAAGTTTCAACTACAACAAGACCACACGGGGTGCCCAGCAGGGGTGACTGTGGAAACTGAGCCATTGGGCCGTACAGGACACCTAATACACAAGGCCATTCTACCAATTCTAGTGGACATAACAGCTCTACCTAATACAAAGAAAAAAACACAGGGAAGCAGCTGAAATGCAGAGACAAAAATCTGGTTACAAATGAAAGAAATAGAATTAAGCAAACTACTAGATACAGAGTTCAAAACAATGTTTATAAGGTAACTCAAGTATCTTAATGAAAGATTCGAGGAACTTAATGAGAGCTTCAAGGGAATTAGCGAGAATTTCAAGGATCTTAGCGAGAATTTCAAGAACCTTAGTAAGAACATCAAAGATATATAATTAAGCATACACTAACTGAAATAAAGAATAATTTACAGGGATACAACAGTAGAGTAGAGGATGCTGATAATCAAATCAATGATTTGGAATATGAGGAAGCAAAATACACCCAATCAGAAGAGCATAAAGAAAAAAGAATAAAAACAATATGAAGATAGTGTAAGGAGCCTCCGGGACAACTTCAAACTTACCAACATTCACATTATGGGAGAAAAGAGAGAGCAAGATATTGAAAACCTATTTGAAGAAATAACAACAGAAAACTTCCCCTACCTGATGAAAGAAATAGACTTGCAAGTACAGGAAGCACAGAGATTGCCAAACAAGAGGAACCCAAAGGGACCCATACCAAGACACATCATAATAAAAAAAGCCAAGGGTTAAAGACAAAGAGAGAATCTTAAAAACAGCAAGAGAAAAGCAGTTATCTACAAGGGAGCACCCATATGACTGTTAGCTGATTTCTCAACAGAAACTTTGCAGAGAATGGCAAAAAATACTCAAAGTGATGCATAGCAAGGACCTACAACCAAGATTACACTACCCAGCAAAGCTATCATTTAGAATTGAAGGTCAGATAAAGAGCTTCCCAGGCAAGAAAACATTAAAGGAGTTAATTACCACCAAACTAGTATCACATGAAATGTTGAAGGGTATTCTTTAAGAAGAAGGAGGAGGAGAAGAAGGAGGAGGAGGAGGAGAAGAAGAAGAAGAAGAAATATGAACAATAAAATGATAACAAATACATATCTATCAACAATTAAATCTAAAAATCAAAATAAATGAACAATAAATCTAATGAACAAAATAAACTGATGAATATAATAGAATCAGAGGCATGGAAACATAGAACAGACTGATGAATCACAGAGAGAAGTGGGGTGGGGAGCAGGAAGAGATCAACCAAATATCTTATATGCATATATGCATTACCTATGGACACAGACAATAGGATGGTTAAGGCTTGGCACGGGGCAGGAACTGGGTAGAGGGGAGCAATGAGGGGGGGAAGGGGGACATCTGTAATACTCTTAAAAATAACAATTTTTAAAAACCTCAGAAATTTTCAATTCTTCCCTAATTAATCTGTAGCAGAATTAATTTGCCTAACTGGAAACTTCTCAATATCCTAATATATAAAAACCCTGGGTCATAACGACCAGTAATGACTGGAGGCTGAAACAACTGGAAGTCAGTGCTGGTCCCACCCCCAAGCAAGCAGTAAGGGGCAATCAGGCAGGCAGGCAGAGGGGTTAGGGATGATCAGGTAGGCAGACAAGTGGTTAGGGGCGAACAGGTAGGCAGGCCAGCAGTTAGGGGTGATTAGGTAAGCAGACGGCCCCTCGCGAGGCTGGCCCCACCCCAAGCAAGAGTTAAGGCCAATCAGGCAGGCAGAGTGTTTAGGGGTGATCAGGTAGGCAGATTAGTGGTTAGGGACGATCAGGCAACCAGACAGCCCCTTGCGGGGCTTGGCCCCACCTCCCAGCAAAGAAAGAGGGAGGCCCAGGCCAGCCAAGCCATTGAACCCCAGCCTGTCGCCTGCAGAGGGAGGCCACCGGTGGCGGGGGGTGGGTGGGGCCAGGGCTGCACAGATGGCAAGCAATGGCAGGGTTAGGGGTGGGGGCAGCTGCCTATAGCCCAGGGAAGGAAAGCGTCAATAGGCCCTGATCTCAGGCCAGGCCTAGGGATCCTACCTGAGGGGTCCCAGATTGTGAGAGGGTGCAGGCCGGGCTGAGGGACCCCTTCCCCCCACCGAGCGCATGAATTTTCATGCACCGGGCCTCTAGTCAAAGTATAATTTCATATTTCTCCTTCCATTCATCCTCAGATTTATTAAAGGTATTTGTATTATTTTTTTGCAATTTTGTCTTTGTTCAGTTGATTCTCAAAGCACTGTAACCTACATTTGGTTCATACCAAAATAGTGACCATCTCTTAATTGGGTTCGTGAATAGATCCAGTCAAACTTAACAATATTTTCTTGTACCAATCTAAACATTTATAAAAATATGTTTTTGAGAGAGAGAGAGAGGCATATAGAGATAGAAACAACCATGAGAGAAACATCATCAATCGGCTGAAAACTGCAGCCCCCTCTGGGAATCGAGCCCACAACCCAAGCATGTGCCCTAACTGGGAGCTCTTGGTTCCCAAGTTGATGCTCAATTGCTGAGCCATGCCAGCAAGTCTGATCTAAACTCTTTTGACACTGACAGTAATATGACACTCCTGACTACTTCTTAAGACATTCTTAAAACTCTCCTTGTTTGGCTGTTGTAATTTATACCTTGCTTTTATCTTTCACTGTTCTTTATCAGGTCATTACCTTTATTCTTCAATCTGCATTTATGCATTGGTATCATCTTATATTGTCAATATATTTCTGGGCAGATATATCATAACATTCTTTTAAACTTTATTGTTTAAAGTATTATAAATAGTAGTACATATATCTCCTTTATTCCCCATTGACCTTCCCCCAGCCTCCCCTACCACTGGCACATTTACTCATCCCACCCCCCCAGTGTCTTGTATCGATTAGTTGTGCTTATATGCATGCATACAAGTCCTGCGGTTGATCTCTTTCCCCTCCTCCCCAACACTCACCAGCCTTCCTGCTGTAATTTGACAGTCTGTTGAATGCTTCATTGCCTCTGTATCTATCTTTTTATTCATCCTCTCTAATAAAATGGTAATATGCAAATTAACCATCACTCTGCTACATAAGCCACGCCCACCAGCCAATCAGGGCGAGTATGCAAATTACCCAAACCAAGATGGCTACAGCCACAGAGAGCAAGGTTTCCCAGGTAACAGAGGAAGCCAAGCTTTCCATAGACGTTGCAGGCCTAAGCCTCCACTCAAGCTACAAAGTTTCAATTATAGAAGGTAAACAAATTCAAACAAATGGCAGCAGAATGGAGCTTGAGAGAGCAGGCCAGGGTTGCCGGCGGCAACAGGGGAAGCAAAGCTTTCTGCACACCCTGGCCGGGCTCACCCACTTAAGGCTACAAAGTTTCAATTGTAGAAGGTGAATTAACTGCCACAGAAATGGCTGCCACCCCAGAGGGAATAGAAGGCGTGGCTCCGCTCCAGGCTACAAAGTTTCAATTGTAGAAGGAAAATAAATTCCAGATACCAGGGCCTCCGCTTGGGTCACCAGGGGGTGTGGCCAGCCTGCAAACCACCACAGGCCCCTCGCTCAGGTCACCCCACGCCCCAAGGGAACCCCCACCCTGATCCGGGACACCCTTCAGGGCAAACCAGCTGGCCCCACTCCTGCACCAGGCCTCTATCCTATCTAATAAATGAGTAATATGCAGATTGACTATCAATCCAACACACAATATGGCTGCCCCCATGTGGTCAAAGATCCTGTTTCCATGTGGACACAAGATGGCCACCACAAGATGGCCAACAGGAGAGGGCAGTTGGGAGGCACCCAGCCTTCAAGGGAGGGCAGTTGTGAGGGACCAGGCCTGCAAGGGAGGGCAGTTGAGAGGGACCAGGCTTGCAAGGGAGGGCAGTTGGAGGTGATCAACCCTGCAGGAGAGGGCAGTTAGGGGTGACCAGGCCGGCAGAGGAGGGAAGTTGGGGGCAAACACGCTGGCAGGGGAGCAGTTAAGCATCAACCAGGCTGGCAGCGGAGTGGTTAGTGGGTGATCAGGCTGGCAGGCAGAAGTGGTTAGGAACAATCAGGAAGGCAGGCAGGCAAGCAGTTGGGAGCCAGCAGTCCTGGATTGTGAGAGTGATGTCCGACTGCCTGTTTAGACCCGATCCCAGTAGGATCAGGCCTAAACGGGCAGTCGGACATCCCTCGAGGGGTCCCAGAGTGGAGAGGGTACAGGCTGGGATGAGGGAGAACCCCCCTCCGTGCACGAATTTCATGCACTGGGCTTCTAGTTAGGTAATAATGTTCTTTATTTTTGCATAAATTAGTGAGATCATGTGGTATTTTTCTTTCATTGCCTGGCTTATTTCACTTAGCATAATACTCTCCAGTTCCATCCATGCTGCTACAAATAATAAGAATTCCATCTGTTTTATATCAGAGTACTATTCCATTGTGTAGATGTACCATAGTTTTCTAATCCACTCATCTGCTGATGGGCATTTAGGCTGTTTCCAAATCTTAGCTATTGTAAATTGTGCTGCTATGAACACAGGGGTGCATATATTCTTTCAGATTGGTGTTTCTAGTTTATTGGGATATATTCCTAGAAGTGGGATTACTGCATCAAATGGGAGTTCCATTTTTAGTTTTTTGAGGAAATTCCATACTGTTCTCCAGAGTGGCTGCACCAGTCTGCATTCTCACCAGCAGTGCACGAGGGTTCCTTTTTCTCCACATCCTCGCCAGCACTTGTCATTTGTTGATTTGTTGATAATAGCTATTCTGACAGGTGTGAGGTGGTACCACATTGTCATTTTGATTTGCATCTCTTGGATGATTAGTGACTTTGAGCATGTTTTCATATGTCTCTTGGCCTTCCTTCTGTATTCTTTCAAAAAGTATCTATTTAGGTACGTTGCCCATTTTTTAATTTATTATTTTTATTTTTTTTAATTTCTTTATTGATTAAGGTATTACATATTTGTCCTCATCCCCTCATTCCCATCCCAAACCCCTCCCCACACATGTCCCCACCCCCTGTTGTTTGTGACCACTGGTTAGACTTATATGCATGCACACAGGTCCTTTGGTTGATCTCTCCCCCAACCCCTACCCTCCACTCCCCTCCCTCTGAGGCCTGACAGTCTGATCGATGCTTCCCTGTCTCCAGGTCTCTTTTTGTTCATCATTTTATGTTGTTCATTATTTCCCATAGATGAGTGAGATCATGTGATACTAGAAATACACATATAAGAACAGAAAATGAGACAAGCAAAAATGGTTATGCTGAGAGGCAAATGAATCAGTCTGTAGTGAGTTTCTTTCTGGGCCAACAGTTCTTTTGAGTCACAATTTCAATGTCAAACAGTTCCTTATGTGTACAGGTCAGCAATGATATTTCAGTTCTGGATGGTGGACAAATGATGGTAATGCAGGTCCGACCCTCTCTGATTTGGTCCTGGGCAATCTGCAGCAATGCACAGCTGCTGACTGCTAGTATGGCAAGGTATTGTCACCATCTTCCATCTCTGGACTGTTTCTCCTGTCTCCATGGCTGGAGCAGTCCTGTCAATTCCTCTCTGTTGCAGGAATCCACATGGTCTTGGAGTTGTTTTCTGAAAATATACAAACATATTCTCAACCAAAAGTTAATAAAGAAATTTTTCTATAAATTTGAATTGGGATCCTTTTTCATTTTTTGCCCAAACGACTTTCCTTTGGCTTGTTTTGACACCATGTGTGTTTTTCATGGGTGTCTTGCTATTAGCATTACAAATGAAAGTTAATTTTCTAAAGTAAAAATTTTCTACATGGAATTTACTTACAGGATATTTTTCCTTACATGATATTCTTCTATTATCCCCTCTTTTTTGATTTAAATACTAGGGGGCTTTTGGAAATTTTATAACGCAGTCTTGATAACTTTTAAATTTTAATTTTTTGCACTAAAATATGACTGCTTTAGGTTCATTGCATGTTACACAATTTTACAATGAGATGAACTACCAATCAAAATTATAGTTAACACTTCAGGAAGAGCTTTTAGTCCAATACAATTAATTTTTCTAGAATATTCGTTTATTTCAATTAGCCAATATAAATTAGGCTGAAAACTTGACTACTATTTTACTGTCAAATTTAATGCTCTAACAACAATCTTATTTTACCCTGTAAATATTAGTGGAAAGGATTATTTGCATTCTTATGAAGGCCCTGAGCATTCCTGGTGCTAGGATGGATTTAGATATCAAAAACCCACTTCCCCACACCATGGGCATAAGACAACTCAAACAAGCCTTGTTGCAGTGAGAGGGCAGCTGCTGTCGGCCAAGTCTCTGTCTGTTACCTGGGTCCTGATTTGAGCTGGGCTTGGTAAGTGAAGCAGCCATGGGGGCAGGAGACCTCCCTCAGAAGGGGTGAGGGTTCAGGCCCCTCCAAACTTGAGGGAGTGAGGGTCTGTGCCCCACCTCTGTTGACCCCCAAGTTCTCTCCTGGTGGCCCCTCTGCGACTGTGCCTGTCTTAGGTTCCTTCCCTGAGGAATCTTACCCGTCTCTGGCTAACCAGCCATCCCCCAGGGCTAAGCAGGGTGATGTGAGGTTCAGGTCTGTCTCCTTGGTAGCCTATGCCCCCATGACCTCCATGCCCATCACCTGCCTTGGCATCCTCTAGCCTGCTGGCAGGGCCCTGGCACTGATCACATATCATGGGGAACCCAGGTTTCTTCTCCAGGGAGAGTCAGCTCACCCCACTGGGCGAGAGACTGATCCATGGTACCAGCCACCACGAGGCTTCAACCTTGGCATGAAAAGAAAGCTCAGGCAACAGCTGTGGGCAATTGGATTGTGAGAAGAGGGTCCCTCTTGGCCAAAAGGGGCCAATATAGAATCCTCAGGTGCCTTCCCAGGGGGCCCTCTACACAGTGGAAGGGATTAAATCCTTTCATGTCCTTTTTAAATTGTTGCCAGACATTCAAAAAATTAGTTTGTAAGTTTGTTTGGGTTAATTGTACTATACGCTGTTCTAATTCTAAAATATCAAAAGATGTGTTACCTTTGTCTCCAAGCACCAAAAAGATGATTTTTTTATTGATTCCCAAGGGTGTGAGGTATTATTATAGGTAATGGGAGTAACACAAATCTGGGAAAAATTATAATGACATTGTAGAATAATATCATGTAAGGATATTCTTTGCTCTTGGCCATGGCAATTCCATTTCACACTGGCTGTCAATTTCTTTTTGTATAGACAAGGTCTTAGTTACATTTTCTGCACCTCTCGCATGAGCAGTTAGTGATAGTGACTTCCTTTTGTGTCCACGCAAGCCAGAAACCTCTCTTTAATTTTACACACAAAGGAGCAGTGGTTTGATTTTGTGTCATACAAGAGGGAAGCTGGATGGCGACACCTGTGTAATTATACTTCCTTGACCGACCCATGGCCCTCCTGGATGTTCAAGGTGTTTGGTATTATTTGTGACTACATTAGGTGGGGGAATAGCCCACATATGGGCTCTTACTCATGAAGGGTCAGGATCATAAGTCCAAAATACTTCCCCATTTGCCCCAGGTAATATTACCATACAGCTGATGACTGCTAGCATGGCAAGAAAGACGTTCTCAGGCATTCTTCGGGTTCTGGTTACCACACAAATTCTTTTTATTTATTATTATTATTATTTTTTTTACATACGTGTCCTTATTTTCCCATTACCCCCCACCACCCACTCATGCCCAACACCCCTGTTGTCTGTGTCCATTGATTAGGCTCATATGCATGCACACAAGTCCCTTGGTTGATCTCTCCCCCTTACTCTCACCGACCCCCTCATTCCCTGAGGTTTGAGGTTCTGATCAATGTTTCTCAGTCTCTGGATCTGTTCTTGTTCATCAGTCTATGCTTTTCATTATGTTCCACAAATGAGTGAGATCATGTGATATTTATCTTTCTCTACCTGGCTTACTTCACTTGGCATAATGCTCTCCAACTCCATCCATGTTGTTGCAAATGGTAGGAACTCCTTCTTTTTTACTGCAGCATAGTATTCCATTGTGTAGATGAGTGGATTAAAAAAACTACAGCTTTTTAATCCACTTATCTGCTGATGGACATTTAGGCTGTTTCTAAATCTTAGCTATGGTGAATTGTGCTGCTACGAACATAGGGGTGCATATATCCTTTCTGATTCATGTTTATAGTTTCTTGGGATATATTCCTAGAAGTGGGATCACTGGGTCAAATGGGAGTTCCATTTTTAGTTTTTTGAGGAAACTCTATACTGTTCTCCACAGTGGCTGCACCAGTCTGCATTCCCACCAGCAGTGCACAAGAGTTCATTTTTCTCTGCGTCCTCATCAACTCTTGTCTATTGTTGATTTGTTGATGATAGCCATTCTGACAGGTGTAAGATAGTACTGCATTGTTATTTTGATTTGCATCTCTCTGATGATTAGTGGCTTTGAGCAGGTTTTCTATGTCTCTTGGCCTTCCTTCTGTCTTCTTTTGAAAAGTGTCTATTTAGATCAGTTGCCCATTTTTTCATTGGGTTGTTTATCTTATTTTTATTAAGTTTTATGAATTCTCTGTAAACGTTGGAGATTAAGCCCTTATCAGTGATATCATTGGAATATATGTTCTCCCATGCAGTGGGCTTTCTTGTTTTATTGATGGTTTCCTTTGCTGTGCAAAAGCTTTTTATTTTGATGTAGTCCCATTCGTTTATTTTCTCTTTAGTTTCCATTGCCCCAGGAGCAGTATCAGTGAAAAAGTTCCTTCGGCATATGTCTGAGATTTTGCTGCCTGTGAATTACTCTAGGATTTTTATGGTTTTCCGTCTTATGTTTAAGTTCTTTATCCATTTTGAGTTTATTTTTTTGTATGGTGAAAGTTGGGGATCTAGTTTAATTTTTTTGAATGTATCTGTCCAATTTTCCCAACACCATTTGTTGAAGAGACTCTCTTGACTCCATTGTATGTCCATGCCTCCTTTGTCAAATATTAATTGGGCATAGTGGTTTGGGTCGATTTCTGGGTTCTCTATTCTATTCTACTCTACTCCTATTCTATTCTATTCTATTCTATTCTATTCTATTCTATTCTATTCTATTCTATTCTATTCTATTGATCTATATGTCTGCTCTTTTACCAGGCTGTTTTAAGAACAGTGGCTGTGTAATACATCTTGATATCTCCTATTGAGATCCCTCCTACTTTGTTCTTTTTTCTCAGGATTGCAGTGGTTATTCGGGGTCTTTTTATTCCAGATGAATTTTTTGAAGGTTCGTTCTAGGTCTGAGAAATATGCCATTGGTATTTTAATGGGGAGTGCATTGAATCTATAGATTGCTTTGGGTAGTGTGGACATTTTGATGATGTCGATTTTACCAATCCATGGACACGGTATGTTTTTCCATCTGTTACTGTCTTCCTCTATCTCTTTTTTCAGTGTCCTGTAGTTTTCCATGTATAAGTTAAGTTTATTCCTAGGTATCTTAATTTTTTTGGTGCAATGGTAAATGGGATTGCTTTTTTAGTCTCTCTTTCTATAAGTTCATTATTGGTGTATAGAAATGCCATAGATTTCTTGGCATTAATTTTGTATCCTGATACAATGGCAAATTAATTTATTAAGTCTAATAATTTTTGATGGAGTCATTAGGGTTTTCTATGTACAGTATCATGTCATCTGCAAATAAGGACAGTTTTACTTCTTCTTTTCCAATTTGGCTGCCTTTTATTTCTTCTTGTCTTAATACAAAGGCCAGTACTTCCAGCACTATCTTGAACAGGAGTGGTGAGAGTGGGCATCCCTGTCTTGTTCCTGTTTTTAGGGGAAATGATTTTAGCATTTGCACATTGAGTATGATGTTGGCTGTAGGTTTGTCATATCTGGCTTTTATTATATTGAGGTTTGATCCTTCTATTCACACCTTCCTGAGAGTTTTTATCAAGAAAGGGTGTTGGATTTTGTCAAATGCTTTTTCTGCATCGATTGATATGACTATATGATTTTTATCTCTCATTTTCTTTATGTGATGTATCACGTTTATTGACTTGCGAATATTGTACCATCCTTGCATCCCAGGGATAAATCCTACTTGGTTGTGGTGTATGATCTTTCTGATGTACTGCTAGATCCAATTTGCTAGAATTTTGTTGAGGATTTTGGCATCTATGTTCATGAGGGATATTGGCCTGTAATTCTCTTTCATTGTGTTGTCTTTATCTGGCTTTGATATTAGGGTGATGCTGGCTTCATAGAAGGAGTATGGATGTGTTCTCTCCTCTTGAATTTTCTGGAATAGTCTTAGGATGATAGGTTTTAGTTCTTCCTTGAATGTTTGGTAAAACTCCCCTATGAAACCATCTGGCCCTGTGCCTTTGTTTGCTTGAAGATTTTTGATGACTGCTTCAATTTCTTCCATAGTTATCAGCCTAGTGAGATTTTCAGAGTCTTCCTGAGTGAGTTTTGGAAAGTTGGACTTTTCTAGGAATGTGTCCATTTCCTCCAGGTTGTCTAGTTTGTTAGAATAGAGTTGTTCATAGTATTTTTTAACTATCCTGTGTATCCCTTTCTGTGGGGTCTGTTTTTATTTCTCCTCTTTCACTTCTGATTTTGTTTATTTGGGTCCTCTCTTTTTGCTTCTTGGTGAGCCGGGCTAGAGGTTCATCAATCTTGTTTATCCTTTCAAAGAACCAGCTTTTCGTTTTGTTGATCTTTTGTATTGTTTTTTTGCTCTCTATGTCATTCATTTCTGCTCTTATCTTTATTATTTCATTCCTTCTGCACACTGTGGGCTTTTCTTATTGCTCTCTTTCTAATTCCTTGAGTAACAACTCAAAGAGTTAGATGATTTATTACCATTTTTTCTTTTCTTTTTTTTTTTTGAGGTAGGCCTGTAGAGCTATAAACTTCCCTCTCAGGACTGCTTTCATTGTGTCCCATAGGATTTGCAATGTTGTGTTTTTATTGTCATTAGTCTCCAGGATGTATTTAATTTCTTCTTTGATATCATTGATAATCCAATCATCGTTTAGTAGCATGCTATTCAGCTTACTTGTGTTTGAATTTTTTGGAATGTTTTTATTGTAGTTTATTTCTAATATTACACCATTGTGGTCTGAGAAAATGCTTGATATGATTTCAATCTTTTTGAATTTGGGGAGACTTTGCTTGTTACCCAATATGTGGTCTATTTTTGAAAATGTCCCATGCACATTTGAGAAGAACGTATATTCCGTGGCTTTGGGGTGAAATGCTCTGAAGATGTCAATGAGGTCCATCTGATCTAGTGTGTCATTTAGAATTGCTGTTTCTTTGCTGATTTTTTTGTCCAGAGGATTTATCCAGTGATGTCAGTGGTGTGTTAAAGTCCCTTACTATGATTGTATTGATGTCGATCTCTCCCTTGATATCTCCCAGAAGATTTTTTATGTATTTGTGTGCTCCTACATTGGGTGCATATATGTTTACCAGAGTTATATCTTCTTGTTGAATTGCTCCCTTTAGTATTATGTAGTTGCCTTCCTTACCTCTTGTTATGGCCTTTACTTTGAGGTCTATTTTATCAGATATAAGAATTGCAACCCCAGCCTTTTTCTCATTTCCATTTGCCTGAAAAAGGTTTTTCCATCCCTTCATTCTCAGTCTGTGTGAATCCTTTGCTCTGAGGTGGGTCTCCTCTATACAGCAAATATGTGAGTCATATTTTCTTATCCATTCAGCTACCCTATGTCTTTTGATTGGTGCATTTAATCCATTTACGTTTAATGTTATTATTGACAAGTACATGTTTGCTGTCATATTTTTCCTTAGTGTTTGTGTTTCTTCTTCCCTTTCTCTTTCTTCCTTTTTACAGCAGTCCATTTATAATTTGTTGCATTGCTGGCTTGGTAGTGATAAACTCTCTTAGTACTTTTTTGTCTGTGAAGCTCCTGATTCCACCTTCAATTTTGAATGATAGCCTTGCTGGGTATAGTATTCATGGATTCAGTTCCTTGCTTTGCATCACTTTGTATATTTAATTCCATTCCCTTCTGGCTTGGTGTGTTTCTGTTGAGAAATCAGTTGATATTCTAATATGAGATCCCTTGTAAGTAACATTCTGTCTCTCCCTGGCCGCCTTTAAGATTCTTGCTTTGACGTTGGTGTTTGCCAATTTAATTATAATGTGTCTTGGTTTCGGTCTTTTGGGGTTCAACTTGTTTGGGACTCTGTGTACTTCTTGGACTTGGATAGTTTTTTTCTTGCCAATATCAGGGAAGTTTTCTGTCATTATTTCTTCTAACAGGTTTTTTATTCCTTCCTTCTCTTCCACTCCTTCTGGTATCCCTATTATGCGAATGTTGTTTTGTTTTGTGTTGTCCCAGAGTTCCCTTAGGCTCTTCTCTTGCTTTTTAAGTCTTTTTTTCCAGTTGCTGCTGTGTTTGTTTGTTTTTTCCTACCTTGTCTTCTAATTTGCTAATGTGATCCTCAGCCTCCTCTAGTCTACTCTTTAAGCCTTCCATTTTGTTCTTTATTGCAGCTATGTCATTCTTCATCTCTTCTTGTTTTCTTTTCATGTTGGTGACATTCTCATTCAGCTCCTTATAGTTCTCATTGAGTTGAGTGTATTTGTCATTGAGTTGTGTTTATTTGTCATCCATTCGTTTAAACATCTTTATAACCATTATTCTGAATTACTTTGCTGATAAGCTGCTAACCTCAATTTCATTTAACTATCTTTCTGAGATTCCTCTTTTTCTTTCCTTTGGGGATTGCTTTTTTGTCTTCCCATGTTTTCCTGTAATGTTTTAATTGTAGATCCAATTGCTTTGCTACCCAGGTTCTTTTGGGGATTGTGCTTCTGGCATAATATCTGTGTTCTCCTGGGCTTGTTAATCTAGTGTATCTCCCTACTTGAGCTATTTGGTTTCTCTTGATGTAGGCCTGCGAGCTTGAGAAACACAACTGCAGTGTGTAAAAGTAAGCCGCTGTGGAGGGTAGTGTCCCAAATTTGCTGTCTTGCACCCTTAATTGAAATCACGTGTGCCCAGCAGGGACTCACAGTGGCACCCAGGAACCGTCTGTTGGGGTGATGGGGCTCAGGGGGCCTGCACTCTGGAAAGGCGTGACTGTGGTGCCCAGAGTTCTGTAGTTTTGGGGTGGGCAGACTCAGCTTTTGCTTTTGCACCTGTGGTGAATAGGTGCTTACTCCCAGTGGTGGCTCACAGGAGCACCTGTGGTACGTTTGCCAGCAAAGCATCCTGAAAGACTCTGAAGTGCCCTGGCAGTGTAGCTGTGTAATTTAGGTGCTTCTGGGCTGGTATCCAGGATGAGTGAATTCAAAATTTCTACTGCTGGGGGGGAGTGTGCCCCTGTTTGTTCCAGATTGACCCAGGGAGAGCTCACAGTGGCTCCCACAAGTGCCCTGTGGGTAGATGGGCTCAGGGTGCCTGCCTGTTGGAAATTAGCATCTGTGGAGGTGCATTTGCTGGGCACAGAGCTTTGATGCACTCTGAGGGGTCCTGGCACTGAGGTTGAGCCACTGGGGTGAATGTGGGCAGTTATTTAGGAAGAGGGAATTCAGAATTTCTACTGCGGGGCCACGCACCCTTGTCTGTAAAGATTCACACCCTCGGGGGTTCTCAGAGGCTCCCAGATGCTGCCAAAGGAGTGGAGTGCCCTGGCTGCCTGCACGGCTGGAAACGTGCGAATCCGGAGTGGAGTGCCCCGGCTGCCTGCACAGGTGGAGACACGCGGATCTGGAGAGGAGTGCCCTGGCTGCCTGTGGGGCTGGATCCTCACAAATCCAGTGTTCTGCCGCTGGCGAGGGGAAGGTTGCACTTACTGCTGCCTAACAGTGCACCTTTGGAGGTGGAGGTCCCAGGGTCCGCGGATCTGCAGCTGGGGTAGCAGCATTTTGGCTGAAGTGGCTGCTGGGCACTTCCAAGGCCTGTCTGGTTGGTGGTGTTGATAACTTCCTGAAAAAGGCCATTCTCCCCTTCAAGATCGCGTGGGCACCATGCTGGAATCATGCCATTCAGGGAGTGCCCACAGTGGTGGTAGCCTCTCCGTGTCAAGGAGAGCCTGTCTGCCAGCCTCTGCTGCTCCTGCAAGATTTAACTGTCCCTCACTCACACACACACACCACACACATCCACACACTCTCCTTTCATACCCTCACTCACTCTCTTCCTCTCCCTCACCTCCTTCCTGCCAGCCGCCATCATTTTTCTCCCCCCAATTTTTTATTGGATACTTTATCTTCCTTTTGTTATGTTGTATGAGTGTCCTGTAAATGTTGGCGATTAAACCTTTTGCGGTAATAACATTGGCAAATATGTTCTCCCATGCAGTGGGCTTTCTTGTTGTTTTGTTGATGGTTTCTTTCACTGTGCAAAAGCTTTTTATTTTGATGTAGTCCCATTTATTTATTTTCTCTTTAGTTTCCATTGCCCTAGGTGCAGTATCAGTAAAGAAATTGTTTCGGCATATGTCTGAGATTTCGCTGCCTGTGGATTCCTCTAGTATTTTTATGGTTTCCTGTCTTATGTTTAAGTCCTTGATCCATTTTGAGTTTGTTCTTGTGTATGGTGTAAGTTGGTGGTCTAGTTTCATTTTTTTGCATGTATCTGTCCAATTTTCCCAACACCATTTGTTGAAGAGACTGTCTTGACTCCATTGTATGTTCATGTCTCATTTGTCAAATATTAATAGAGCATAGTGGTTTGGGTCTATTTCTGGGTTCTCTATTCTATTCCGTTGGTCTATATGTCTGTTCTTGTGCCAGTACCAGGCAGTTTTGAGAACAGTGGCTTTGTAATACAGCTTGAAGTCTGGTATTGAGATCCCACCAACTTCGTTCTTCTTTCTCAGTATTGCTGCAGCAATTAGTGATCTTTTTTTTTATTCCAGATGAATTTTTGGAGAGTTCTTTCTAAGTCTGTGAAATATGCAGGTGGTATTTTAATGGGGAGTGCATTGAATGTATAGATTGCTTTGGGTAGTATGGACATTTTAGTAATGTTGATTCTACCAATGATTGAACATGGTATGTTCTCCCATCTGTTTATGTCTTCCTCTATCTCTTTCTTCAGTGTCCTGTAGTTTTCCCCATATAGGTCTTTTACCTCCTTAGTTAAGTTTATTCCTAGGTATCTTAATTTTTTTGGTGTGATGGTAAATGGGATTGTTTTTTAGTCTCTCTTTCTGAAAATTCATTATTGGTGTATAGAAATTCCCTAGATTTCTTTGTGTTAATTTTGTATCCTGCTACAATGCAAAATTCATTTATTAAGTTAAATAATTTTTTGATAGAGTCTTTAGTGTTTTCTATGTACAGTATCATGACATCTGCAAATAATGACAGTTTTATGTCTTCTTTTCCAATTTTGGTAGATTTTTTTTCTTCTTCTTGTCTAATTGCAATGGCTAATACTTCCAATACTATGTCCAATAGGAGTAGTGAGAGTGGGCATCCCTGTCTTGTTCCTGTTCTTAGGGGAAAACGTTTTAGTTTTTTCCTATTGAGTATGATGTTGGCTGTGGGTTTGTAATATATGGCTTTTATTATGTTGAGGTATGATCCTTCTATTCCCACCTGGTTGAGAGTTTTTATCAAGAAAGGGTGTTGGATTTTGTCAAATGCTTTTTCTGCATTAATTGATATGACTATGTGATTTTTATCTCTCAATTTGCTTATGTGATGTATCATGATTATTGATTTGCGGATATTGTACCGTCCTTGCATCCCCAGGATAAATCCTACTTGGTCATGGTTTATGATCTTTCTGATGTACTTCTGTATCCAATTTGCTAGAATTTTGTTGAGGATTTTAGCATGTATGTTCATGTGGGATATTGGCCTGTAATTCTCTTTCATTGTGTTGTCTTTATTTGGTTTTGGTGTTAGGGTGATGCTGGCTTCATAGAATGAGCTAGGAAGTATTCCTTCCTCTTGAATTTTTTGGAATACTGTGAGGAGGATAGACTTTAGTTCTTCCTTGAATGTTTGGTAAAACTCCTCTGTGAATCCCTCTGGCCCTTGGCTTTTGTTTGCTAGTAGCTTTTTTGACGGCTTCAATTTCTTGCATAGTTATGGGCCTATTGAGAATTTTAGATTCTTCCTGATTGAGTTTTGTAAGGTTGTATTTTTCCAGGAATATGTCCGTTTCCTCCAGGTTGTCCAGTTTGTTGAATAGAGTTGTTCATAGTATTTATTAGTAATCCTTTGTATTTCTGTGGGGTCTGTTGTTATTTCTTCTCTTTCATTTCTGATTTTGTTTTTTTGGTCCTCTCTCTTTGCTTCTTTGTGTGCCTGGCTAAAGGTTCATCAATCTTGTTTATCTTTTCAAAGAACCAGCTCTCAGTTTGTAGATCTTTTGTATCCTTTTTTTGGTCTCTATTTCCTTTATCTCTACTCGGATCTTTATTATTTCCTTCCTTCTGCTTACACTGGGCTTTTCTTTTTGCTCTCTTTGTAACTCTTTGAGTTGTAGGGTTAGGTAATTTATTACCATTGTTTCTTGTTTTCTTATTTGTTTGTTTTTTTTGCCTTAGGCTTTTGGAGCTGTCAACTTCCCTCTCAAGACTGCTTGTGTTGTGTCCCATAGATTTTGGATTGTTGTGTTTTCATTGTCCTTTGTTGCCTTGATGTTTTTTATTTTGTCTTTGATCTCTCTGATAACCCAGTCATTGTTTAATAGCATGCTGTTTAGTCTCCAGGTGTTTGATTTCTTTGGATTGTTTTTATTATAGTTGATTTCCAGCTTTATGCCATTGTGATCTGAGAAGATGTTTGATATGATTTCTATCTTCTTGAATTTGAAGACACTTTGCCTGTGACCCAATATATGGTCTATCTTTGAAAATGACCCATGTGCACTTGAGAAGAATGTATATTCTGTGGCTTTGGTGTGAAATATTCTGAAGATGTCAATTACTTCCATCTGATCTAGTGAGTCATTTAGGATTGATTTTTCCTTTTTTAATTTTTAAATATATTTTATTGATTTTTACAGAGAGGAAGGTAAAGGGACAGAGAGTTAGAAACATCAATGAGAGAGAAACGTCGATTAGATGCCTCCTGCACACTCCTTACTGGGTATGTGCCTGCAACCAAGGTACGTGCCCTTGACTAGAATCAAACCTGGGACCCTTGAGTCTGCAGGCCAAAGCTTTATCCACTGAGCCAAACTGGTTAGGGAGGATTGATGTTTCTTTGCCTCTTTTTTGTTTAGAGGATTTGTCCATTGGTGATATTGGGGTATTATAGTCCCCTACTATGATTGTATTGCTTTCAATCTCTCCCTTGATATCCTCCAAAAGGTTTTTTATGTATTTAGGTGTTCCTGTATTGGGTGCATATTTGTTTACCAGCTTTATTTCTTTTTGTTGGATTGCTCCCTTTAGTATTATGAAGTGGCCTTCCTTATCTCTTTTTATGTCCTTCACTTTGAGATCTAATTTGACAGATATAAGTATTGCTACCCCAGCTTTTTTTCATTTCCATTCGCCTGAAAAACCATTTCCATTCCTTCACCATCAGTCTGTGTGCATCTTTTTTTCTGAGGTGGGTTTCCTGTATACAGAAAATATATGGGTCATGTTTTCTTACCCACTGAGATACCCTATGTCTTTTGATTGGGGCATTTAATCCATTTACATTTCAAGTTTTTATTGATAGGTACTTGTTTGTTGCCATTTTTTTTATTTTTTTTTTAATTTCTTTATTGATTTAGGTATCACATATTTGTCCTCATCCCCCCATTCCCATCCCTCATCCCTCCCCACACATGCCCCAACCCCCTGTTGTCCTTAACCGCTGGTTAGGCTCATATGCTTGCACACAAGTCCTTTGGTTGATCTCTCCCCTTTGCCCCCCCCCCCTTCCCTACCCTCCCCCTGAGGCCCGACAGTCTGATCCATGCCTCCTTGTTTCTGGGTCTGTTCTTGTTCATCAGTCTATGTTGTTCATTATTTACCCTAGACGAGTGAGATCATGTGCTATTAGAAATACACTTATAAGAACCGAAAATGAGACAAGCAATAATGGTTATGGTGACAGGCAAATGAATCAGTGTGTAGTGAGTTTCTTTCTGGGTCAACAGTTCTTTTGAGACCCAATTTCAATGTCCAACAGTTCCTTATGTATACATGTCAGCAATGACATTTCAGTTCTGGATGGTGGACAAATGGTGGTAATGCAGGTCCGACTCTGTCTGGTTTGCTCCTGGGCAACCTGCAGTGATGCACAGCTGTTAACTGCTAGTATGGGAAGGCCACATCAGCGTCTTCCGTCTCTGGACTGCTTCTCTTCTGTCTTCATGGCTGGAGTAGTCCTGTCGATTCCTCTCTGTTGCTGGAATCCACATGGTCTCGGTGTTGTTTTCCTCTTGTCCCAGGTAAAATTACCGTACATCTGATGATTGCTAGCATGGCTAGAAAGGCGTTCTCAGGCATTCTTGGGTTTCTGGTTACCTCACAATTTCTTCCCTGAGGTTTGACGTTCTGATTGATGTTTCTCTGTTTCTGGATCTATTTTTCCCCCCATCAGTTTATGTTGTTCATTATATTCCACAAATGAGTGAGATCATGTGATATTTACCTTTCTCTGCCTGGCTTATTTCACTAAGCATAATATTCTCCATCTCCATCCATATTGTTGCAAATGGTAAGAGCTCCTTCTTTTTTACCGCAGCATAGTATTCCATTGTGTAGATGTACCACAGTTTTTTAACCCACTCATCTGCTGATGGGCACTTAGGCTGTTTCCAAATCTTAGCTATGGTGAATTGTGCTGCTATGAACATAGGGGTGCATAAATCCTTTCTGATTGATGTTTCCAGTTTCTTGGGATATATTCCTAGAAGTGGGATCACTGGGTCAAATGGGAGTTCTATTTTGAGTTTTCTAAGGAAACTCCATACTGTTGTCCACAGTGGCTGCAACAGTCTGCATTCCCACCAGCAGTGCACGAGGGTTCCTTTTTCTCCACATCCTCGCCAGCACTTGTCATTTGTTGACTTGTTGATAATGGCCATTCTGACAGGTGTGAGATGGTACCGCATTGTTGTTTTGATTTGCATCTCTCTAATGATTAGTGATTTAGAGCAGGTTTTCATATGTCTCTTGGCCTTCCTTCTGTCTTCTTTCGAAAAGTGTCTATTTAGATCAGTTTCCCATTTTTTGATTGGGTTGTTTTTCTTCTTTTTGTTAAGCTGCATGAGTTCCCTGTAAATGTTGGAGATTAAACCCTTATCGATGACATCATTGGCAAATATATTCTCCCATGTAGTGGGCTTTCTTGTTGTTTTATTGATGGTTTCCTTTGCTGTGCAAAAGCTTTTAATTTGATGTAGTCCCATTTGTTTATTTTCTCTTTAGCTTCCATTGCCCTAGGAGCAGTATCAGCAAAGAAGTTCTTTTGGCATATGTCAGATATTTCTGCCTGTAGATTCCTCTAGTATTATTATGGTTTCCTGTCTTATGTTTAAGTCCTTGATCCATTTTGAGTTTATTTTTGTGTATGGTGTAAGTTGGTGGTCTAGTTTCATTTCTTTGCATGTATCTGTCCAATTTTCCCAACACCATTTGTTGAAGAGACTGTCTTGACTCCATTGTATGTTCATGCCTCCTTTGTCAAATATTAATTGAGCATAGTGATTTGGATTGATTTCTGGGTTCTCTATTCTATTACATTGATCTATATGTCTGTTCTTGTGCCAATACCAGGCTGTTTTGAGAACAGTGGCTTTGTAATACAGCTAGAAATCTGGTATGGAGATCCCACCTACTTTGTTCTTCTTTCTCAGGATTGCTGTGGCTATTCGGGGTCTTTTTGTATTCCAGATGAATTTTTGGAAAGTTCGTTCTAGGTCTGTGAAGTATGCCGTTGGTATTTTAATGGGAAGTGCATTGAAATTATAGATTGCTTTGGGTAGTATAGACATTTTGATGATGTTGATTCTACCAATCCATTAACATGGTATGTTCTTCCATCTGTTTATGTTTTCCTCTATCTCTTTTTTCAGTGTTGTGTAGTTTTCCGCGTATAGGTCTTTTACCTCCTTAGTTAAGTTTATTCCTAGGTATCTTAATTTTTTTGGTGTGATGGTAAATGGGATTGCTTTTTTTAGTCTCTCTTTCTGAAAATTCATTATTGGTGTATAGAAATGCCATAGATTTCTTAGCATTTATTTTGTATCCTGCTATTCTGCCGAATTCATTTATTAAGTCTAGTAATTTTTTGAGGGAGTCTTTAAGGTTTTCTATGTACAGTATCATGTCATCTGCGAATAAGGAAAGTTTTACTTCTTCTTTTCCAATTTGGATGACTTTATTTTCCTCTTCTTGTCTGATTTCAATGGCTAGTATTTCCCACACTATGTTGAACAGGAGTGGTGAGAGTGGGCATCCCTGTCTTGTTCCTGTTCTTAGGGGAAATGGTTTTAGTTTTTGCCCATTGAGTATGATGTTGGCAGTGGGTTTGTCATATATGGCTTTTATTATGTTGAGGTATGATCCTTCTATTCCCAGCTTCCTGAGAGTTTTTATCAAGAAAGGGTTTGGATTTTGTCAAATGCTTTTTCTGCATCGATTGATATGACTATACGGTTTTTATGTCTCAATTTGTTTATGTGATGTATCACGTTTATTGATTTGCGAATATTATACCATCCTTGCCTCCCAGGGATAAATCCTACTTGGTCGTGGTGTATGATCTTTATGATGTATTGCTGGATTCGATTTGCTAAAATTTTGTTGAGGATTTGGCATCTATGTTCATGAGGGATTTTGGCCTGTAATTCTCTTTCATTGTGTTATCTTTATCTGGTTTTGGTATTAGGGTGATGCTGGCTTCATAGAAGGAGCTTGGAATTGTTCTTTCTTCTTGAATTTTCTGGAATAGTCTGAGGAGGATAGGTTTTAGCTCTTCCTTGAATGTTTTATAAAACTCCCCTGTGAAGCCATCTGGCCCCGGGCTTTTGTTTGCTGGAAGCTTTTTGATCACTGCTTCAACTTCTTCCATAGTTATCAGCCTATTGAGATTTTTTAGTCTCTTCCTGAGTAAGTTTTGGAAGGTTATGTTTTTCCAGGAATGTATCCATTTCCTCCAGGTTGTCTAGTTTGTTTGAGTAGAGTTGTTCATAGTATTTTTTGACAATCCTTTGTATTTCTGTGGCGTCTGTTGTTATTTCACCTCTTTCATTTCTGATTTTGTTTATTTGGGTTCTCTCTCTTTGCTTTTTGGTGAGCCTGGCTAGAGGTTCATCAATCTTGTTTATCCTTTCAAAGAACCAGCTCTTGGTTTTGTTGATCTTGTGTATTGTTTTTTTTGTCTCTATGTCATTCATTTCTGCTCTGATCTTTATTATTTCCTTTCTTCTGCTCACTGTGGGCTTTTCTTGGTGCTCCCTTTCTAATTTTTTGAGTTGTTGAGTTAGATGATCTGTTACCATTTTTTCTTGTTTTTTTAAGGTAGGCCTGTAGAGCTATATATTTCCCTCTCAGGACTGCTTTCATTGTGTCCCATAGGATTTGCAATGTTGTGTTTTTATTGTCATTAGTCTCCAGGATGTTTTTAATTTCTTCTTTGATCTCATTGATAACCCAATCATTGTTTAGTAGCATGCTATTCAGTTTCCAAGTGTTTGAATTTTTTGGAATGTTTTTATTGTAGTTTATTTCTAATATTATGCCATTGTGGTCTGAGAAAATGTTTGATATGATTACAATCTTTTTGAATTTGGGGAGACTTTGCTTGTTACACAATATATGGTCTATTTTTGAGAATGTCCCATGTGCACTTGAGAAGAACGTATATTCCATGGCTTTGGGGTGAAATACTCTGAAGATGTCAATTAGGTCCATCTGATCTAGTGTGTCATTTAGAATTGCTGTTTCTTTGCTGATTTTTTGTCCAGAGGATTTATCCAGTGATGTCAGTGGTGTATTGAAGTCCCCTACTATGATTGTATTGATGTCGATCTCTCCCTTGATATCTTCCAGCAGATTTTTTATGTATTTGGGCACTCCTGCGTTGGGTGCATATACGTTTACCAGAGTTATATCTTCTTGCTGGATTGCTCCCTTTAGTATTATTTAGTGGCCTTCCTTATCTCTTATTAAAGCCTTTACTTTGAGGTCTATTTTATCTGATATAAGTATCGCAACCCCAGCTTTTTTCTCATTTCCATTTGCCTGAAAAATGTTTTTCCATCCCTTCACTCTCAGTCTGTGTGAGTCTTTTGCTCTAAGGTGGGTCTCTTGTAGACAGCAAACATATGGGTCATGTTTTCTTATCCATTCAGCTACCCTATGTCTTTTGATTGGTGCATTTAATCCATTTAGGTGTACTGTTTTTATTGATAAATACCTGTTTGTTGACATTTTTTCCCTTAGTGTTTGTGTTTCTTCTTGCCTTTCTCTTTCTTCTTTTTATAGCAGCCCCTTTAGCATTTCTTGCTTTGCTGGCTTGGTAGTGATGAACTCTCCTAGCCCTTTTTTGTCTGTGAAGCTTCTGATTCCACCTTCAATTTTGAATGATAGCCTTGCTGGGTATAGTATTCTTAGATTCAGTCCCTTATTTTGCATCACTTTGTATATTTCATTCCATTCCCTTCTGGCCTGGTGTGTTTCTGTTGAGAAATCAGTTGATATTCTGATAGGAGATCCCTTGTAGGTAACTTTCTGTTTCTCTCTGGCAGCCTTTAAGATTCTTGCTTTGTCGTTGGTGTTCGTCAATTTAATTATGATGTGTCTTGGTGTCGGTCTTTTGGGGTTCAACTTGTTTGGGACTCTGTGTACTTCTTGGACTTGGATAGTTTTTTTCTTGCCAATATCAGGGAAGTTTTCTGTCACTGTTTCTTCTAACAGGTTTTCTAGTCCTTGCTTCTCTTCCTCTCCATCTTTTATCCCTATTATTCAAAGGTTGTTTCGTTTTGTGTTGTCCCGAAGCTCCCTTAGGCTCTCCTTTTGCTTTTTGAGTCTTCTTTCCAGTTGCTGCTGTGTTTGTGTGTTTTTTCCTAACTTGTCTTCTAATTCGCTGATGCGGTCCTCAGCCTCTTCTACTACTCTGTAAGCCTTCGATTGTGTCCTTTATTGCAGCTATGTCGGTCTTCATCTCCTCTTGCTTTCTTTTCATGTTGGTGACATTTTCATTCAGCTCCTTATAGTTCTCATTGAGTTGTGTGTATTTGTCATCCATCCGTTTAAACATCCTTATAACGAATACTCTGAATTCTTTCTCTGTTAAGCTGCTAGCCTCAAGTTCATTTAACTCCCTTTCTGGGGATTCCTCTTTTTCCTCCCTTTGGGAATTTCCTTTTTTTCTCCCCATGTTTCCCTGTAATGTTTTAATTGTAGTTCCAATTGCTTTGCTCCCCAGGTTCTTTTGGGGATGGTGCTACTGGTGTAATCTCTCAGTTCTCCTGGGCTTGGTAATCTAGTGTAGCTCCCTACTTGAGCTACTTGGGTTCTCTTGATGTAGGCCTGCAAGCTTGAGAGGCACAACTGTGGTGTCCAAAAGTCAGCAGCTATGGAGTGTCCCAGTTTTTGCTGTCTTGCACCCTTAGTTGAAATCGCGCGTGTCCAGTTGGGAATCACAGTTGCACCCAGGAACTGTCTGTTGGGAGAGCTCCCCGTGGCTCCCACTAGCACCCTGTGTGTAGATAGACTCAGGGTGCCTACCTGTTGTAAATTCGCTTCTGTGGAGGTGTGTTTGCAGGGGCACAGCTCTGACGCACTTTGAGAGACTCTGGCACTGAAGTTAAACAGCTAGGGTGTATGTGGGAAATTATTCAGGAGAAAGGAGTTCTGATTTCTGCTGTGGGGCAGTGATTCCTCGTCTGTACAGAATCACACCCAGCAGGGGCTCAAAGCAGCTCCCCAGAGGACCCTATGGATATATGGGCTCAGGTTGCCTTCCCTTGCTGTGGCCGTGAGTTTGCCTGCCCTTGATTGCGCGCGAAAAGGTGGCGCGCCCACCGGCGCAAAGCTCTGATGCACGTGGCGAATCCTGAGTTCCGGCGCTGGGGAGGGGGAGGTTGCACTTACTGCTTTCAGTGGTGCAATTTTGGAGGTGGAGGTCTCAGGGTTCATGCATCTGCAGCTGGGGTGGCAGGTCTTCTACCAGAGTGGCTGTAGTGACCAGGTTTGCTTCGGAGACCAGGCTGGGTGGTAGTAAGGTTAGGATTCTCGTCTCTAGCAGTTCCGTTCTTAAAGATGGCGGGGTCTCTGTGCCACTGGGGTTCTCCCTGGAGTGTTTGCAGTGGCCGCGGGGTTTTGCCAACCAAGACTGCCTGGATTGGATGCCCCCTGGAAGAACTGCAGGGTCTAACTGTCCCTATTTCACTCACACACACACCCACACACGTCCACACACACCTCTATCACTCCTTCACTCGATCACACACTCACCCTCCCTACCTTCCTGCCGGTCGCCATCTTCCCCTCTCCGGGTTAGATCCTGTTGCCATTTTTATTCTTTACTCCTGTATTCCTTCTTCCCTTCCTATTTCTTCTTTTTATAGCAGACCCTTTAGCATTTCCTGCATTGCTGGTTTGGTGGTAATAAACTCCCTTAGTCCTTTTTTTGTCTGTGAAGCTCCTGATTTCACACTCTCAATTTTGATTGATAGCCTTTCTGAGTACAGCATTCTTGGATTCCGACTCTTCCTTTGCATGACTTTGTGTATTCATTCTATTCCCTTCTGGCCTGATGTGTTTCTGTTGAGAAATCAGTTGCTAGTGTGATGGTGGATCCTTTGTAGGTAACTTTCTGTCTCTGGTCGCTTTTAAGATTCTTACTTTGTCATTTGTGTTTGCCAGTTTAATTATAATGTGCCTTCATGTCGATCTTTTGGAGTTCATTTTGTTTGGGACTCTTTGAACTTCTTGGATTTATGTGAATTTTTTCTTCTCAATATCAGGGAAATTTTCTGTCATTATTTCTTCAAACATGTTTTCTGTTCCTCACTCAGTTTCCTCTCCTTCTGGCACCCCTATTATGTGGATGTTGTTTCATTTCCTGTTGTCCCAAATTTCCCTTAGGCTCTCCTCCTCCTATTCAATTTTTTTTTTTAGATGCTGCTCTGTTTGGGTATTTTTTCCTACCTTGTCTTCTAGCTCACTGATGCAGTCCTCTGCTTCTTCTAGTCTACTGTTGATGCTTTATATTGAGTTTTTTATAGCTGCAAGGTCATTTTTCATTTCTTCTTGGCTCTTCTTCATTTCCTCTTGGTTCTTACACATATTGTTGAATTTGTCTTCCATTCTTTTCAGCCACCGTATGAACATTTCTCTGAATTTTTTTTCTGACAGGTTGCTTGCCTCCATTTCGTTTACTTCCTTTTCTGTAATGCCTCCTTTTCTTTCATATGCGGGCTGTTTCTTTGTCTCCCCATGATCTCTCTTCTCTATGTGTTTGGTTATGTAGTTCTCTCTTTCCTTTTCTGGGTGAAATCTGACCTTTCCGTGAGAAGGTGCAGAGCTCCTCTGAGTCTGCTTATTCGTGTTGCTTGGTGTCCGGTGTTCCTGGGTTCACAGCTGTTCCCTGGGTGGTGGTGTTGTATATCTATCATAACATTTTTAAAAAGTCAAATAAATCAACTCATCATCCCCATCCTCACCCAGCCTTCAAACTTGCTCTATCCCCCATATTTCTTATTTTCATAAATCACAAAGCATTTACTTATTTGCTCAAGCAAGAAATCCTAAAATTTGCCTAATCTTTTAAACTATGTCATTATGAAGTTCTGTAAGTTCTAACTCTAAAAACGCTTCTGAAATCTTCCTTTTCATCCCATTCAAAGACCCTTATTTAAGGTTCTCATCCCCTCTGGCCTGAATTAGCCAATGAATTCTTCATTGCTCCTCCATTTCTTATATTTTCTGTTATATCCTGTCAATGCTCCAAAAATTAATCTGATCATGTAATTTCTCTGATTATGGTTATTTAATTTCCATAGGCTGCAGAGTAAATTTCAAATATATTAGCATGGTTCTTACCTTATCATCTTATCAGTGTTTATGAACTTATCAACCCCTTCTCATTGAAATTTATTTTGTATTTAGCTGCCTCCAAAACACACACACACACACACACACACACACACACACACACACACACACCACAAAAATACCATCTAGTGGTTTCTTCTAATCTTATCAGCAAATTACTCACCACCAATACGTTAACTTGTAAATATGTAAGACTTCCTAGGAAGATGGGCATTTCAATAGGATATATTTGAAAATAAAAAAATATTTTCAAATTTTGCTTTGGCCAGTGTAGGCATTTTGAATGATGAAATGTTATGTTCATATCAGGAAAACAATTCTGTGAATTAAAAAAATGTATTGATCAGCTATGAAATATGCACTGTAGCAAATAGTTAACAAATGTTAGACCACTTAATCTTCACAAAAACATAATATTTGATCTAATATCTTTCTAGTGGGCTTAGATTTTCCTTTCTAAACCAAACTAAATCTTATTTTGTCCAAGAATAATTTCCAAATCTTTTCAAAGATTGCTACCATTTTACTGTAATATACTAAACTTCTAAGCAAGTTGTAAAACATAAATACTGTTTATTGGTATGATGACTAATACTCCAGATTTGTGCACAATCCAATTAGGGATATACATTTCAGTATATTATGAGCTTCATGCATGAATTCTCTTTTTAATTAATTAGAATCTTGTAGATGTTACATAAATTGCAATGAACAATAAATTTCTATTGATAAGCAACACTTTTAGAACCAATTGCTCTCCTATAAAGAGAAATGAGTATACTTTCTCCATCTTACAGTGAGAAAATTATATTTAAGAGATTTTGTAACAAGTTAAAATACACATTTAGTTTAGTGCCATCGAAAGCAGGGAGCTGGGTGTCCACTCCGGCTCCAGGCCAAAAGCCTCCAGAGGCTTTTGGCCTGGTGCACAAGCGGACCCCCTGCCATTGATTTCAGGGAGCTGGGGGTCCACGACTGCCCAAGAGGCTTTTGGTCTGGGCAGGCCTGGGTAGGGGCTGAGCCAGTGATCAGAGGGAGCTCGAGATGCCTGCCCAGGCCTAAAGCTTTGGCCAGAGGCTTTAGGCCTGGGCAGGGCCCAGCCCTCCATTGGTGTGAACTATAGAGGAAACACCTTTTCTGACTGCACATTGGCTAAGCTTCCTGTATGCCACTGGTAATATTCTTAGTAACTTGGGTAATAAGAATCCAAAAAGGTGATCTAGGGTTTTTCCACCACACTTCTGGAGAAAAAAATGAAGGTCCGCTGCTGGAAGGCTAAGAAATGTCATATCCTGCCCTAGCCGGTTTGACTCAGTGGATAATGCCTCAGCCTGCAGACAGCAGGGTCTGGGTTTGATTCTGATCAAAGGCATGTACCTAGGTTGCAGGCTTCTCACTGGGCGGGGCCCAGATCAGGGCTCATGCAGGAGGCAACCAATCAAAGTGTTTCTCTCTGTCTTTCCCTTTCTCTTCCACATTCTCTAAAAGTCAATGGAAACATACCCTCAGGTGAGGATAAAAAATAAAGAAATGCATATCCTATGAAAGACACATCTTGAAAAAGCCTAAAGAAAGTTGTCATTTTTTCTTGGTGAAGGGACTGGAGTCCGTGTTGATGAAAACACCTTGATGGCTGCGGTGACTGACAGTGGCTGCAGCAGTGGGGTGATGGGGCTGGTGCTTTCCCCTGACCAGCCTGTTTGCCTCCCACAAAGGGAGGCCAGACTGCGGCTTAGGTATGCTCTCTGTGGGATGTGGGCCTAAGCCGTCAGTATGACATCCCCGGGGGTTCCCAGTACGTGAGAGGGGGCAGGTTGGGCTGAGGGACCCCCGACCCCCAGTGCACAAATTTCATGCATTGGGCCCCTAGTATGTATGTATGTATGTGTGTGTGTATATATATATATACACACACACACACTAAAGGCCCAGTGTACAAAATTTGTGCACGGGGGGCAGGGGGGCGGGCCGGGGTGTCCCCTCAGCCCAGCCTGCACCCTCTCCAATCCAGGACCCCTTGGGGGATGTCCGACTGCCAGACAGGGATCGGGCCTAAACCAGCAGTAGGATATTCCTCTCACAATCCAGGACCACTGGCTCCTAACTGCTCACCTGTCTGCCTGCCTGATAGCCCCTAACTGCCCCCCCTGCTGGCCTGGTCACCCCCAACTTCCCCCTTATGCCAGCCTGATCGCCCCCAACTGCACCCCCCTGCTGGCCTGGTCACCCCACGCAGCCTGCTGTTTGGTTGTCTATCTGGTCATTTATGTCATGATGGCCCCTGGTTTTTTATATATTAGGATATCATACATATTTTGTAAGAATGAGAACTTATCTGTGCTGCTATGTTGCTATAAAAATTAATATTGGGTTTAAGTACGTGTGTGTGTTCCACCTTTCACAAGAACTAATATTAGGAAAAGTTTGTCATATCGTCCTGATGATCATTTTAAATAAATAATATATTCGATTAAGATACCTAATATCAATCACCAATAAAAATTTTATTGCTTTAAAAATGTTTTATTTTTTCTTCCTGTCTTCTAGACACATCCTGAATGTGTAAATCTAACTTTCCAAATGGACCCAATATACCCTAAAGGAGTGAATCTACACAGGGCACAACCTATGAGCTGTGAACACACATGGAAGTCACAGATTTACAAGTGAGCAAGACATTCCCTACAGATTAAATAAATCACACACACACACACACACACACACACTTTTGCCTAAAATCATAGAAAGGTGAAAGGTACCTCTCACAGATTCCAGAGAAATGTTATCAGACAGCCCCCTGAGTCAGAGGGAGAGGGCTGTCCCCAACCTCGATTCTTGTCTTCCCATGTAAATGAATTTAAATGAGAGATCCTGATTGTGTTGTGATAAAGTCAATTTATTAAAATAATTAAAGCATCCACATTTATTAAAGAAGAGAGGCAAGCAAATCTATACATCTGGCTTATGAAGTACGGACAGGCTCTTGGCTAATCTGAAGAGCAAGTTGGGTGGGGATTCGAGGCATTTTATACCCTCCTATCTATAGGTTGTTGTTATTGTTTTATTATTGATTTCAGAGAGAAGAAGGGAGAGGGAAAGAGGGATAGAAACATTGATAATGAGAGAGAATCATTGATTGGCTACCTCCTGCACACCCCCTATTGGGGATTGAGCCCAGAACCCAGGCATGTGCCCTGACCTGGAATTGAACTGTGACCTCCAGGTTCATAGGTTGATGCTCAACCACTGATCCACGTCAGCCTGGCTATAGGTTTTAACTCTTCTGCTGAATATCTTGGTATAGATTAATTCTCAAGGCTCCTTTTCACGTTGTTGTGGCCTTCCTAGAATTCATGAGCAGCACCTGGCAATTTTATCTTGTCAAGCCTTGAGACTGCTGGCTTCTCTGCATATGTAGTAAGAAAAATAAAACTTCCCTTTTTTTTTTTTTTTCCCTTCTCCACTCTTTTTCTGCATTCTCTTGTTAGGGAGACTTAACCACTTGCTCTCAAGTGTCCTTGATTTGGGGAGATAATGGATGTTATTTATAAGGCAACTGTAAATTTACTACACTATTTGCCCTTGCTTTAACTTTTCTGTCAAAGTTTCCCTATTCCTCTTGCCCTGGAATTTTCCTAGCTTTCACTGCCTTGTAACAGAAATATTATAACTGACAATATAATTTTAAATTAATTGTAACTGTTAGAAAATATTTTGTCATTTTCATTCATGACAGGCTTGAACACAACCCCCTTTTTCTTAACCTTCCTCTTTCACCTGAGTACATCTGGAGACCAAGAGTGGTGAAGATTATAGGATTGAGGCAGGAGAGGACAAGGCACCAAACAGAAGGCTTAAAGGCAAAAAAAAAAGGCCTAAATTCAGCAGCAGGAACTTACCACTGTACTTTTTCACCCTGATAGACTAAATATTCAACCTTTGTCAATATGAGAAATTAATAGGAATGTGTTATTTATTTTTTTGTGATCTTTCAGATTAATTGACACCCACAAATAGATACCTACTGAAAGGTTAAAGTTGGTGGTGCACGAGCAGGCTACATAGCCATCTCAGACAGTGATTAAAGAAAAAAAATTGAATTTATTTAAAGAAAAGGGCATGGGAGATGGGGATATCCAAAGGGAAGGGCTACACATCATTGAGCCAAAGGGTGTTGGGTCCATGATGGCAGCAAAACTATACTTAGGACTGTAAAACAAGGAAGGGCATAGAAGAAGCAACAAGAAAGCCTAGGCTGGTTTGCTTTGACTCACTGAGAAGTCAGAGAAGATGGGGTCTTGGAGACAGGTTCAGGGGGTTAGCCTGGGACGAGCTACCACTGCCCATTGCTCCCCTGGTTTCAAGTTTTATGGGGTCCCTTAGAGGTTAGGGGATACATGCCCATAGGGGAATGGCACAGGTGTGCTCCTTGGAGGAAGAACAAGTACTGGGTCCTTCATCCTGAGCATATTTCTCACTCTGTTGCAGGTGGTAATCTTAGGGGAGGTCTCAGAATATCCATCAGCTTTCCAGGTGTGCTCTTTCAGGTTCATGGTCTCCACTGATTGGTCAATGCCAGAGAAGGGGGTCATTAGTCAATGTAGCTGGTCCTGAGGCAGCCATGGGTCACTGGTCTGGTTTTGCTGCTTTTCTGGGCCTGGGGCTGAAGTACAACTGAGGCCTAGATGTTAACCTTAGGGAGGAAAAGGTCAGGGGGTCTAAACCTCCAGACAAGCGATATGAAAGATCAAGGGTCCAAACTGCATGAACCAGTGGTATGCTAGGGGAGGATAGGTTACCCTGGGGGTGAGGTTCTTATTTGCCCAGTTTTGCCCCTTGCTAGACATCTGGAGCCTTCTGCTTTCGTGAGTTTCTGTACCTGGTCCATCGTCCTAGCTCTGCTCATGTCTAACACCTACTAACCTCTTATTTAGTACTGATAGCCTCTAGGCCCCAACTGTATGTCATCAAGGGCTTTCACTTATGGCCTAATTTGAATAGCCAGTGAAATAAACTAATTTACCTTAATATTATATCAATAATATTAACATATTAATTTAAACTTGATTTTCTAAAATGAAGAACTTTTCTTCAAGTTTGGGAATTTGGGGTGTTGTGGCAGGTTGTTGTAGGAAATAGACCTGGGGTCAGCCCTCCAAAAAATGTTAGGACTTGTTTTAAAAATAATATTCTCTTTTCAATTTCTAATCTATATTATTTTAATTTAAAATAGCATTTTATCATTATAACAGAGATAGGGGGTGTGCAGGAGGTAGCCAATCAATGATTCTCTCTCATTATCAATGTTTCTATCCCTCTTTCCCTCTCCCTTCTTCTCTCTGAAATCAATAATAAAACAAAAACAACAACCTATAGATAGGAGGGTATAAAATGCCTCGAATCCCCACCCAACTTGCTCTTCAGATTAGCCAAGAGCCTGTCCGTACTTCATAAGCCAGATGTATAGATTTGCTTGCCTCTCTTCTTTAATAAATGTGGATGCTTAAATTATTTTAATAAATTGACTTTATCACAACACAATCAGGATCTCTCATTTAAGCTAATTTTAGCTGAAAGTAGAGTTAGGTTTAGAGTATAGCTTGATCTTGAGAATTGTTCCATATGACAAATGTACATATATATATAAATTCTGATTCTGAACAAATGTTAAAATGCCCCAAAGTGTCTCAATACCTTAATTATAGAGCAAAATGAAGCTGTTCTAAATTAGTGTATTGTTTACATACTGAAATATTTGAATTTTAGAAATAGTATTCAGTTATATTTTAGGGAATGATTTCAGACTCCTATATTTGAATCCAGGAGAATTTTATAAACACTTCAGCACTCATTTTATTTTCAGTGTTTTAAAAGTGTTAAGAATTTTTCTCAACATCAAAAGAATATCATCAAATTAAATTGTTGGTGCCTATAAACTTTATCAGTGAAATTCCAAATTAAGAAAAAAACAATATGATTATATAATGTCTCAGATGTACAAGTAAAATACAATTATGGATTTTTATGTCATAGCACAATATAATGTTCTTCTCTTTTCTTTCCAAAAATAGATTTTCTAATGGCTATGCCTTATCCAGCAACCTGTTGTTATATTTCCAAAGCCATCTTCTTTAATATGCTATAATCCAGTTTGTGCATAACATTTGAAATAAAAAAAGGAAACCCTACAACACCAAAGTTCACAATGATAAAAATAGTAAATAAACGCCTTCATCCCTGTAATTTTCAAACTAACAGACAGCACTAAAATTGACAGTATTTAGTGATGGAACAATTATTCTGAAAACAATGTTGACATTAAACATCTGAATTCCTAGAGTTTCAAGATTAATCAGTAACACATTCCTAAAAATGGAACAAGCTTTTTATGTGTTTTTTTTTTTTTTTGATAGTTGTTATTTAGGCAATCACACAATGGAAAAGGTTTATCTTTTCTTGTGCTTCAGTAATGTTGCAAATAATTGCATTCCTATACATTCTAGTTGTACTAGAACAAAAGTATCTTATGAGCAAGGCTTGAGTTACAATGATTGGTTTATGCCACTTAAAAAATATGGGATCTGACTCAAGTCTGAAAAAATTGAAGTTTTTCTTCAGATACTTTGTGGCCTTTGGTTGTTAATAGTTTGAGGTGGTGAACACTCTCATCACATACTTCCTTGAAAGGAGAGCAAAGGAGATCATTGATGTGCTGTAGGAGGATCGAATCATCTGGAAAGGTTACACCTGTTAAATCTTTTTTTGGGATCAAGCCTGGATCTTATCCAATTAATTGATTTAAGGAAGACTTGTGGAATTGCATCATGTAATCTTTATACAAGTTGATAGGTAGGACTCAGTTAAAACTGCCCAGAGTTATTCCATCCCACCTTAGTCACCCAGTGTTGAGCTTGGCCTTCACTTACTAAGGGTTTAATTAATTGATAAAAGTTGAACAAGTCAGGGCAGTAAGTTTGAATGACAGTATTAAATTTCTCTTCAAACTTGTAGGGTTTCTCTGAGACCTTAGAAAAATCTTTAGCTATTGTTCTTAATTCAGCTTTTATCTATGAGGTATAGGGGCAATAACATGAGTGTCATCAGCAGTGGGTTGGTATATAAAAGAGAATACAAAGAGAGGCTTGAAGTGAGGGTTTTTCAGAAGGGTCAGGATAAACTTTGGGCTATTGGGGTAGAAGGGAAGCTCAGCAAGAGAAGAATAGAGTGGGGAAGAAGAGGGAGGAGAAGCTAAAGATAAAGGAGGCAGGGTGGTAGAAACAGAAGCAATGACTGGTTGTTGGTTAGTAGGAGAGAATTGAGAAAGAGACATGGTAGGAGCAGAGTAATGACCCTTTTCTAATTTATAATTTTTCACAATCACCATCAAGATAGTATTCTGTAAATAGGCAGTTTTAGATTCATCTTATTATTTGGATAATTCTAAAATACTAATTAATGTATGGATCTCATTCTATCTGTTTGGTTTTAAATCTAAGGTGTTCACGTTTGGTTCATAAAAATACAAGTTTGGGAGTTCAGAAGAGCCCCAAAGTAGCCATTGTAATTTTAAACCCTCTTTAGTGCTTTTGATCCACCAGAACAAAAATTTACAAGATGAAGAGTTATAGTTTGGAAACATGAAAACAGCTAGAGTTTCTGAGGGAGAGACTTTGTCTTGTTTCTTTTCTGCTATCCTAGTGTGTATTACACATATGTATGAAGGTAATGGTCCAAGTCTTCCCTGAAAGTTTGAGCCTCTGAAATATAAATGAATCACAGTAGCTCTCATGCTGCTATAAACTCACATTAATATGAAGGGTTTTGTGAAAGATCTGTAAAACACTTAATTTACATCTAACCATCTTCAGGGAAACTTCAATGTTTGCACGTTTCAAAGAATACTAGGGATTACTGAGGTTCTTTAGAGCTATCTTAATGGTTTCTATGGCAGAAAGAAGATAGGTTTTCATCCTTTATTCTACTCTCAACTTAACTTTAATCATATTCATTATGGATTTTCCCCATGTTTTTATATCCTGCTTCTGGATGATATATTATTTGAAGTGTGAAAAGTTGACATAATAAAGCCATTTCTAAGTGAAACCAGAACAGTCATTCCAGGGGAATTGTTTTCCACATCTTGCTTCTTGTACTTTGGAATGTTTGAACTGGGCCAAACTACCATTATCTTACAAACAACTGTTTGCAAAGCTTATGAGAAAACAAATATTCTGGGATTGATGATTATGAGCTGTATTTATGAAGACAGAATCAGTCACCGACCTTGTATTTGTTAGGTTGACCCAGGAGGAACACAGAAGGCCAGAGTGATGAGGGATTACAAATTTACTCAATCATCTGCACACCAAGTGGCTGAGCCTGGATGGTTCCAGCACCCAGTGAGGGGAGTCAGCGGCTTTTAAAGGACTTTTGGCAAGATTTTTCTGGGCAGATACTTATTTATGCATACACGGAGGGGAGAGAATGGAATGTGGTCACCTCAAGTAAAATGTGGTCTTCAGCAAAGGGAATGTCCATAGTGAAACGACCTGAAAAGCCAGTTCCTGAGGGAAGAGTACCAACTCAATTGCTCCATCAAACCTATATTTCCAGCCTTTTTGTCTTATGGAATAGGGACAAAGGTCATATCTTCTATAATTGCTTCCTGTTGAGATGGGACCTGGAGATCACAGGGGAATGGGCTTTGATAGTAGTGGGCTGGACGTTGGGTGCAGCAGCATGATTTCCCCAAGAGACTGATTGGTGAAGTCTTGAGAGCGGTCCTGTTGAGTGACTTTGAAGGTAAAAGCTGGTCCTGAGGCTGCCAACGCATCACTTATCTAGTTTTGCTGCTTTTCTGAGCCTGGAACTGAAATACAACTGAGACCTAGATGTTATTTTTTTTTGGGGGGGGAAGAGTAGGGGTCTCAGTTTCCTCGCTAGTGATATGAAAGTGGAGAATAAGTTACGCTGGGGGTGAGGTTCTTGTTTTCCCAGTTTTGCCCCTTGCTGGGCATCCACAGGTTTCTTGTAGGTCCTGAGACAGGGTTTCAAAATAGGCAGAGCAGTGATTAAGCTCCCTATGGCAGTTCCAACCCCTGCTGTGATGTGGAGGGTTATGAGCAGAGGGATTATCTGGATCCTCTTTTGTATCAGATATGATGGGTTACGGGGACAGGTAAAGACTGATTATTGGGGGCTACATCTACATTGTGTGAAAGACGAGAGTACAGGTTCCTGTCCAGCTGATGAAGAGACAGATGTGTGTGTTTTTCCCACAGAGGAAGAAAAATCTCTGATCACGGAGACAAGCTGATAGGTGTAAGGAGAAGAGGTCGACTAAACGGTATGAGATTCCCTTTCCTAGTTCCATGCTCCAAGATGAGAGAGTAGTCACCATGGCACTACCAATAAGGGGTGACAGATGAGTGGTTGAGATTTTATTGTAGTGAAAATGAGAGAGAATGCTAGAATAGGCTGTTATCTAAGGGAAAAGATAAAGTGAAGGAAAGGAGCAGTCGAGGCCAGGGGCCAGGATGGTTGGATAAGAAGTAAGACCCTGCACTCAGACCAGCCAAATTTAGTACTTTAAATTTCCTAAGGTTATAATCTGCCGCTCGCTGGCTTAACTTCTTATTTTTACTGAACCTTAATCCTTGCTGTTTTTCTGAATATTCTGGTTTAGCTTAAGAAATATCTAGCAGGGGAGAACCAAGATGGCGGCATAGGTAAACACCTATACATGTTGCCTCTCACAACCACATCAAAATGACAACTAAAAGGAAGAACAACTACCACCCAGAACCACGGGAAAGCTGGCTGAGTGGAAGTTCCACAACTAGAGAGGTGAAGAAAGCGCATTGAGACTAGTAAGAATTACAGAGGCACAGAAAGTGCTGGCACCTGGATGTGCTGCTCTTTTAATCAGGAGGGAGATACAAGCTCCCGCTTGCTCTGAACTCCAGTTCCGGGCGAGAGCAAAATATTGAAAACCTATTTGAAGAATTAATGACAGAAAACTTCCCCTACCTGGTGAAAGAAATAGACTTACAAGTCCAGGAAGCACAGAGAACCCCAAAAAGAGGAATCCAAAGAGGACCACACCAAGACACATAATTAAAATGCCAAGGGCAAAAGACAAAGAGAGAATCTGAAAAGCAGCAAGAGAAAAAGAGTTAGTTCCCTACAAGGGAGCACCCATACGACTGTCAGCTGATTTCTCAACAGAAACTATGCAGGCCAGAAGGGAGTGACAAGAAATATTCAAAGTGATGAATAGCAAGAACCTATAACCAGGATTACTCTACCCAGTAAAGCTATCATTTAGATTGAAGGTCAGATAAAGAGCTTCACAGACAAGAAAAAGCTAAAGGAGTTCATCACCACCAAACCAGTATTATATGAAATGCTGACGGGTATTCTCTAAGAAGAGGAGGAAGAAGAAAAAGGTAAAGATAAAAAGTTATGTACAACAAAGTGACAACAAATACATATCTATCAACAAGTGAACTTAAAAATCAAATGAATAAAAAAGCTGATGAACAGAACAGACTGGTGAATGTAATAGAATCAGGGGCATGGAAAGGGAGCAGACTGACAATTAGCGGGGGGAAGGGGAATGTGGAGTGTGGGAAGAGCTTACATCTATGGACGCGGTCAGTGGGGGGGGGGCTGGAGTGAGGGGGGAACTGGGCGGAGGGAAGCTATGGAGGAAAAAAAGAGGAACATCTGTAATAATCTGAACAATAAAGATTAAAAAAAAAAAAAAAAGTAGCAGTATCTAGCAACCTTGTCCTGCCAGGCTTGGAGACTGAAACCTCACTTTCTTGCTCCAAGTAAAATGGCCCTTTTACAATTCTTGTAAATAATTAACTTTAGAACTTCTTTCTTTCTTTCAACATTTCTCCTTTCCCTCTCATCAAATACGCAACCTTCACAAATTTCACACTTTCAAACTAGCCTTTAAACCTTCCTTCTATGTCCTTAAAAAAATGCACAGCCATGTCTCACATCTTCCATTAAGTATTTCTACTCTAATTTTCTTGTCATACCTTCAGCAACTTGTATAGACTTTTTCTTTCTTTTTTCTTTAAAATGTATTAGAATTCTTCACTCTTAGAAACCTTAAGTTTTCAATGATAACCAAAAAGTAAACAGCCAACATTTCTTAGATGGACATTTTTCAGAGCATTAAAGGGGGTGAGAATGTTGGCCTTGGGATCTAAAGTCTCAGTGAGGGGGTCCCTTCGCCATGTCATGTCATAGAGGAGCTTTGCAAGAAGAGTAAAGTTGTGAACCTGGAGGCAAAAGTACCCAGTGAGCCTGAGAAGAGAACATTTCTTGTTCAGAGGAGGGGACAGTCATAGAGGAGATAAGGAGATAAGGTGTTTACAGTCCGAGGAATGGCTCGGCCTTGTGGGGTGAGAGCGTGAAACTGTGGTAGGTAACTGTGGTTTGGGACAACTGGACTTTATGAAGGGATACATGGTAGCCCTAGCAGAGCACCGAGGTAGAATGAGAAAAGAGTGAATGGGAGTATTTAGTAAGATGCAGTGTAGAGGTGAGGTGGCTAATGGCTGTGCTAATATGTCCACCCTTATAATAGAGACTGAGGAGTGGACAAGAGTCCCAGTGAATTTGGAGAGGGCAGAATAAGTGGCCCCAGTGTCAGTTAAAAAGGGGCTCAGCTTCTCTGCCACCACAGTCATTACCCGAGGCTCTGTCCTGCTGATGTAAGTCTGTGGGGCCCTGTTGTGGCCTCCACAGCTTCTTTGGTGGTCAGTCCCAGGAAATCTGGGAACCCCAAACCGGATCCAGAGGGCATCTGTGCTGGACTGGCTGAGGTCCAACCTGGAGGGGCCAGACTACATTCTGATTTCCAATGGCCTTCCCTTCCACACCTTGGGCAGGGCCCAGGTGGGGTGAGTTTGAGCAGGACTTGGCTCAATGTCCTTACTTGTTGCATTTGAAGCATGAGCCCGGAGTAGGCTTAGCCCCTGACTTACCTGCAGTTGAAGGAATGGAACTTCGTTTGGGGTTCATGAGAGTGATGTCTAGGAGCTGGAAGGCCTCCTTCTGGGCCTCAGCCTTGGCCTGATCTCACCTTCGTTTTTGGATTTGGGTCTCCTCATCTCTATTATTAAAAACCTTAAAGGTCAGGTTAATGAGGTCTTTTTGAGGGGTTTGTGGACCTGTATCTATTTTTGAAGTTTGTGGCATATGTCAGGGGCTGATTGGGATATAAAATGGGTGTTTAGAAGAAGGGCTCCCTCTGGGGAGGTGGGGTTTAAGGTGGTAAATTTCTATAGAGGAGGACAGGGGGACATAGATGTCATGCCAAGTCAGGACATAGGACTGGGTCAGGCACTCAAATTCCTTAGTAAAGGTGGTTGGGTCAATGGAAAAAAAAAACTGAGATGCCTCTCAATCTGTGTGAGGCTGGACATAGAGAATGGGATGTGGACTCAGACTATGCCCTCCTGCGGTCTCCCTCAGGGGTAGAATGGATGTGGGACTAGAAGAGGCTGTTGAGGAAGGAAGTCTTTGGGTGGCCTGAGAATGAGTGTTAGATGGGAAAGGCTATTTTGGATTTCACATTCTCAGGATTTGGGCTCTCAGGGACTGGTGAGAAGGTGGTTGCTGGTTAAGAGGGTCTGGGTTTTGGGAATCTACTGCAGGTGAGGGAGAGGATGTATAAGGGGGTGGAGGTTGGTGGTCTGCTGGGTCAAGAGTAGATTCAGAATCAGAATTGTTAGGGGTAAGATGGGTAGAGCAGGACTGAGAAAGAGGATTGGGACCGAAGGGTGAAAAAGGCCTGGACATAGGGAATCTCTGACCATTTTCCATTGCAGTGACAGCAATTATGTAAATTGTGCAATGTGTTAAAATTGAAAGTGTTGTTTTCAGGCCATTGAGACTTATTATCTAGTTTATGTTGTGGCCAAACAGTGTTACAAAATAAAGTGAGGTGGTTGGGCATGATCTCCCCCATAAGTGTGCAGAGGGAGTGTGGCGTGGCCCATGAGAGAGGAAGGGTGAGTGAGAGACCACAAATCCAAGGGTGACTATTTCGGGCAAGCGTCCCTGCTGCTAAACAAATCACCACGAGAAACAAGAGGTGACCATCTGGACTGGGTGTACCCAATCCAGAAGGACCCAAAGCGCTAGGACTTTCGAGACGAGAGACTTTCGAGAAGTCAGTGAGAGAGAGTGGGCAGAAGACTTGAGATGAGGGGAATTGTGGAATGTCACTCATCTAGAGAACATTGACCGATGTGGGATGGAGGATCAGCAATGGAGGAGAGATTCCCGGTTTGGCATCCTCCTTGGCTGGCTGGGGAAGACCCTATAAGGGAGGGAGGCCTGATCGAGTCTGGCAATCAAATCACCCAAGTAAGATTCAGAGGTGAGCCCAGGATGAGCTGCCACTGCCTACTGCTCTCCGAGTAGCAAACTCAGGGTGACTGAGCCAGGACGATGGATGGCTCCCTGTCCCCATGGAACCCTCCCAGGTTTCAGCACCAAATGTTAGGTCGCTGAAGGAGGAATGCACGAGGCCAGAGTGGTGAAGGATTACGAATTTATTCGATTATCCGCACACCAGGTAGCTGAGCCTGGATGGCTCCAGCACCTAGTGAGAGGAGTCAGTGGCTTTTAAAGGACTTTTGGCAGGATTTTTCTGGGCAGAGACTTCTTTATGCATACCTGGAGGGGAGAGAATGGAATGTGGTCACTGCAAGTAAAATGTGGTCTTCAGCAAAGGGAATGTCCATTAGTGAAATGACCTGAAAAGCCAGTTCCTGTGGGAAGGGTATCAACTCAATTGCTCCATCAAACCTAACAGTATTGCTATTCATATTTTTAGCACAGAGATTTTTTTATATTCATGAAATTATTTTCCTTTTTTTCATAAAAATCTCTTGCCTTCACCTTGTAATCACATAATTTTGATTTCTGTTTGAATTTCTGCTTCCAGACTTGCAATTCTTTTTTTATCCTAAATAAATGTTTATTGCTTTTCTTCCTTTGGCTTTTCATTTTTTAGGTTAACATACTAAGCATCAGAAGTGGAATTTGAAATGAACTCACATTCATGGACCTAGAATTGGGTGCAGCACCCACAGAGCACTTTATGTTCACCACTTCCTCGAACTGCCACTCTCTCCAACTGTGAGTCCTCTCAGGCTCAGAACTTCTTCCATTTGGTTGAGCTTGTTGGCTTTGGGGGGATTAGGAGGGTTTTCCCTTAGGGGATGATTGCACACCAAGGATGCTTGTTTTGGTGCTGGCTTGTGGCTGGCTACTGCCTAAATGCTGGAACTGAATGAGGGGTTGCCCTCAGAAGGGGCTTCCCTCAGGACTCTCATACATATACTAGCATGCATTTGGCAGTCAAATTGACTGGAATTCCAGGCAGCTGTAGCCAATTGGTCAAAAGCACAGGTAACAACCGTGGGCTTATCACTGGTGTGTCTTTGTTTTTGTCTGGCCATGTTAACTCTAAGAAGAATTGTACTTCTCTGTCTTTTGTCATTTGTCATAAGGAGAAGAACTATTTTCTCATCTCATTCTAATTTAAGACTTTCATCTTCTCAAAGTTCTAAAAAGTCTCTCCCTCAGAAACTCTAGCTGTTTTCATGTTTCCAAACTATAACTCTTCATCTTGTAAATTTTTGTTCTGGTGGATCAAAAGCACTAAAGAGGGTTTAAAATTACAATGGCTACTTTGGGGCTCTTCTGAGCTCCCAAACTTGTATTTTTATGAACCAAACGTGAACACCTTAGATTTAAAACCAAACAGATAGAATGAGATCCATACATTAATTAGTATTTTAGAATTATCCAAATAATAAGATGAATCTAAAACTGCCTCTTTACAGAATACTATCTTGATGGTGATTGTGAAAAATTATAAATTAGAAAAGGGTCTCATGCTAACCTGACTAACTCAGGGAAGGCCTGTGTGATAGCCTTGCAAACTTAAGAGACCTAAAGTAACCACAAAGGATTATCTGAAATAAACAAGCAAACAAACAAACAAAAACAACAACAACACTTTAACTAAAAGCAGTTATGGTTGGTACTCACAGCCTAGGCCAGTGTCTTCCCTGACAAAGGTCAATCTTTACCTTAACTGAGCCTATTGTCTTTTTTGCATCTATGATAATATATCTTTGAAATGTCAGGGTAACTTACAATTTCTCTTTTTCCAGATCCCCAGGGCCCAAACAAATGCTCCAGAACTGATACCACAAATTTCTTCATTGTTATTGTTATCATGTTAATTGTTGACTGTTAACTATCTTGTACCCACCTAAGTAAAAGAAGTATGTGTCTATCATTTTACTTTTTATCTTATCCCAGATGTTTCCCTCTTTGCTTTCTCCAGCCTTCTTAATCTATCACCAACGGATTTCATGTAATCCATTCACATCTTGTCCTTTGATAGTAATGTATAAAGCAAGGTGAAAAACTGCCATTCTCCGAAGCATTATCCCAATACATTGAGATTTTGCTTCCTGGCAATTGTCAACAGTTTTGGCTCAAATAAATTCAGAAAAATTCAGATTTGAATGTTGTAGTGTGTGTTTGTTTGTTGGTTTTTTTTGTTGTTGTTGTTTTTTAGTGTTAACACTCTGTTAACAGTGATTAATCTGTTCTGATTAGAAAAAAAACACTTTCTAACCTGGCTGAGAGTTGCATGCACTGGGACATCGGAGCTAACATCAGAATGCAGTCCATCTTCCTTTCATGAGAAATGCCTATCATTATGGAAAGATTTATAACCTTGTGGCTGAACCAATGTAGTCAAGAGGCACCTGTCCTTTGCAAGTCCCAGTCCTATTGCTTGTTACCATTATACCTTGCCTACTTTCCCATGCCTGTAACTCTTACTTTCCTACTTAATCTTTGTCCTTCTACCCAATATAAGCAGCTGGCTTATGGGCAGAGGCAGAGCAGATTTTTGTGGATGACCTGTTGCTTTTCCATACTGCCAGCATTATTGGAATAAGTGCTCATATGTGATTCAACCCTGTCTCTGCTTATTGGTTCAAGTATTGGCAGGCAGCCCAGACCCATTGGTTGTCCAGTTATAATTTTAGATATTTTTATCACTCAATCTACACAATCACACAGTGATGTAAATACTATTGTTAGCTCAGAGAAGTTAAGTAACTTGCCTCTTATGATGATTAATATCATGTGTCAACTCAATTGGGTCATGAGATTGCCCAGATACATTCTAGGTGTTTCTGTGAGGGTAATTTTGGATGACATTAACATTTAAATTGGTAGATTGATTAAAGCAGCTTTCTCTTCATCATGTTGCTGGACCTTCTCAAATCAACTGAAGACCAAAAAGGAACAAAAGGCTGACTCTTCCCTGGGTTTGAGAAAATTCTCTTGCTTAATATAATCTTCAAACTGAAACATTGGCTATTCCTTCCTGGTTCTACAGCGACTTTCAGCATTTGGACTTAAACTGAGGCATCTGTTTACAGATTTTGGGCTTGCCAGCATCCATAATCTCATGAGACAATTTCTTATAATAAACCTCCTCTCTCTTCCTTCTCTCTCCAACTTTTCTTCTCTCTCTCTCTCCACATATGTATGTGTACGTATTATATATATATATATATATATATATATATATATATATATATATATATATACACATATACATGTATATATATATATATATATATATATATATATATATATATATATATATATGAATGTGTCCTATTGCTTCTACGTCTATGAAGAATCCTGAATAATATAACTCACACAGTGAGTAAGTGAAGGAACTGAGCCTTAAACTCAAGCTATTTGCATTCATTATCCTTATTAGAGCTTGCATTTTATTCTGCCCTCTGAAACAATACAGAATAATTATGGACTTCATCTTTATTTGAAAGGCTGTCAAATTCTTACAAATGGAACTTATATTCTCTCAAACATATCCCCATACCAAGTACACATTTCTCCAAGGTAAAAATCCAAGTTCTCTTAATTCCTAATTTGACATGTTTTTTAAAATAAACACTGTAAAATACCAGATATTAAGCTATATTACAAAGGCACTGTCCTCAAAACTGCCTGGTGCTGGCACAAGAACAGACATATAGACCAATGGAATAGAACAGAGAACCCAGAAATCAACCAAAGCCATTATGCTCAATTAATATTTGACAAAAGAGGTAAAAGCATACAATGGAGGAGAAAATAAAAAAAATGGGACTACATCAAAATAAAAAGCTTCTGCACAGCAAAATAAAACCCATCAACAAAACAACAAGAACGCCCACTGCTTGGGAGAACATATTTGCTAATGTTATATTTGATAAAGGCCTAATCTCTGTAATTTACAAAGAACTCATACATCTTAACAAAAGGAAGATAAACAATCCAATCAAAAAGTGGGCAAATGACTTAAATAGACATTTTTCTAAAGTAGACATACAGAAGGCCAAGAGACATATGAAAACATGCTCAAAGTCACTAATCATCCTAGAAATTCAAATCAAAACAGCAATGAGGTACCATCTCACACCTGTCAGAATGGCTATCATCAACACATCAACAAAGGACAAGTGCTGGTGAGAATGTGGAGAAAAAAGAATCCTCATGCACTGGTGGAGCCACTGTGAAAAACAGTATGGAGTTTCCTCAAAAAATTAAAAATACAACTCCCATTTGACCCAGTAATTCCACTTCTAGGAATATATCCAAAGAAACCAGAAACACAAATCAGAAAGGACATATGCACCCCTATGTTCATAGCAGCACAATTTACAATAGCTAAGATTTACAAACAGCCTAAGTGCCTATCAGCAGATGAGTGGATTAAAAATCAGTGGTATATCTACACAGTGGAATACTACACTGCTGTAAAAAGAAAAGAACATTCACAACAGCATGTATGGACATGGAGAGCATTATGCTAAGCTAAATAAGCCAGTTGGAGAAAGATAAACATCACATGATCTCACTCATTTGTGGAATATAATGAACAATATAAACTGATGAACAAAAACAGACCCAGAGACAGAGAAACATTGAACAGACTGTCATACTTCAGAGGGAATTCAGGGGAGGGGCGGGGTAGAGTTCAACCCAAGGACTTGTATGCATACATATAAGCATAACCAATGGACATAAACACTAAGGTGGTGAAGGCATGTGCTGGGTGTCGGGGTGGCCTGGGAGAGGTCAATGAGGGGAAGGGAGACATATATAATACTATATGTAATACTTGAAACAATAAAGAATTTTTTAAAAAAACACTGTAAGCTGCTCCTACAAACTACCCCCACCAATGTCCTTATTAACAGGTAGTAGTCACAACTGGACATACCTAATATGCCCAAACCAAGAGGAACAGATTAAGATTACCACCTCCTTTCATTTGATCATGATTTCCTTTAATGAAGTCTAATATTTTATGAGTTTATTTTTGTTGTCCCATTAACCTTCCTACATTTATTCACAATTTGTGTTAATTCTATCTATTTCTACATTTATTAACATCAACTAAAGTTTCTAGTTCCCCTTTGCCATCAACCCAAAATAAATTACTCTCCAGCAGTGTGTTTTTCATCTTACATTTATGTTTTCAAACGGTGAAATACTGGGCTTCCATTTGTAAATGAGGAAATTGAGTTCTGTCCATACAACTATTTAACAGTCAAGTACAGAATTCAGCTTTTCTATTTTAACAGTATTTAATATATTATCCACTAATGGCACATTATTTTATAACATGACAATACACACCAGTTTTATTTTCTTCCTTTAAAGGTAATTTGCATAAAAACTTATGTACTTTTAATATTTTTTCTTTGATTTATTATTTTTGCTATCTGGTTATCCTCTTTGATGTTTATAGTATTTCTGAAATTTGTGACTTGATGTCTTTTGGAAGTTTTAGAATATTGTTATCAATTATTTTTTCAAATATTACTTCTACCCAGTCTTTTTACTTCTCTGTTTTGCAAAATAAAGTTCAATTTGTTAGAATGTCTCACTTTACCTTATATGATTTTACCTTTACATTTTTTCCTATTTAAATCTGTTTTATTATCTATTGTGTTTGTCTTCTTTGTTCTTTTATTCTTATGTGTCTAATTACTGCATTCAATTAAAAAGAGTCTACATTAATAATTGTTAAAATAATTTTAGGGCTTGTATGATTTTGTCTTCATCCAGGGAGGGTTTATGTTTTCTTTTGGCAAGTGACTTAACATATTAATGATTTCAGATTACCTCAATCTTATTTTCAAGTATAGGTTACTTGAAGCCAAACTTCAGATCTTTTTACACTGATCTATTTCTGGTTCATATCTGCATCCAGGAGGTTAAGTCTTTAATAGTACAATTTAAATCTCGGTGGCTTTCCCAGGGCACATTTATTTCTTGGCAGGTGCTGAACTCTACTTACAATTTTTGTCTCTCTAAATCTGAAAGACTGTCAAATTCTGCTCAGCTTCTCTATCACTTAGTAGCTTCTTTGGAAAAACTGGCCACAGATCTCAGCTCTATTATCTGGCTTTCCTACATCACTGAAAATATGGTTGATAATTTTCACTGTCTTGTAGCACTCAAATGACTTATTTTTAAAGATTCTTTTGCTTTTTAAGTTGACCTCAGAGAAAAGTCCAACACTCTTAAGAATATGGGGCAATTAATTTTTATATATGCACATAATCATATTACAAACACCTAGATCATTATACAGAATATTTCAGTCATATCAGAAGACTCCCTCATGCCTCTTCCCAGTCAATAATGCCTTCAATTCTGACCTCTAGCATCATAAAGTAGTATTGCCTATGCTTGAACTTGAAATAAATGGAATTATATGATATTAAGCTTTTTGTATCTTGCATATTTTACTCAAACCTTTATCATTAAGAATCATCTGTGTTGTGGCATGTAACAATAGTTTATTATTTTTTTTGTTGCTGTCCTATACTTAATTGCATGAATATATATGTGTTTCTTAATTCAGTCTATTATTGATAAAGGTATGAGTTATTTAGCAACCTTTTGGCTCTTTATAAATAAAGCTTTTATTTACATTTTATATATTTTCTCATGACAAATACAAATTTGTGTAGGATATGGAATTTTTGTGTCATAGTGTATATTTGTGTTGAAATTTAGTTCATGCTACTAAATAGTTTTTCAAAGTAATTGTACCCCTTTACACTCTCATGGGCAATGTATGATTGTGAAGATTTACAGTCTCTCCAAGATTTGATATAAAATGTCCTTTTTAAAATATTTGTCTTTCTGGTGGAAGTGTAGTGGTGTTTTATTATGGTTTTAATTTCTATTTATCTGATAAGTAGAGAATTAAGCCCTGTTCTTATCCTATCTAATAATAGACAAATATGCAAATTGACCATACCTCTGACACACCCACAAGCCACGCCCACAAGCCACGCCCACCATGCAATCAGAGCGAGTATGCAAATTAACCCAAACCAAGATTGCTACAGCCACAGAGAGCAAGGTTTCCTAGGTAACAAAGGAAGCCAAGCTTTCCGCCTGCCCTGGCCAGGCCTAAGCCTCCACTCAAGCTACAAAGTTTCAATTATAGAAGGTAAACAAATTCAAACAAATGGCAGCAGAATGGAGCTTGAGAGAGCAGGCCAGGGTTGCCACCGGCAACAGAGGAAGCAAAGCTTTCTGCACACCCTGGTCGGGCCCACCCGCTTAAGGAAACAAAGTTTCAATTATAACCCCAACACAAGTGGCTGCCGGTCTTGGAGGGAGCCCCAGGCTTGGCTCCACTCTAGGCTACAAAGTTTCAATTGTAGAAGGAAAATAAATTCCAGATACCAGGGCCTCCGCTTGGGTTTCCAGGGGGCGTGGCCAGCCTGCAAACCACCACAGGCCTCTCACTCAGGCTGCCCCACACCCCAAGGGAACCCCCACCTGATCCGGGACACCCTTCAGGGCAAACCAGCTGGCCCCCACCCCTGTACCAGGCCTCTATCCTATCTAATAAAAGAGTAATATGCAGATTGATCATCACTGCAACACACAATATAGCTGCCCCCATGTGATCAAAGATCCTGCCCCCATGTGGACACAAGATGGCCACCACAAGATGGCCAGCAGGAGAGGGCAGTTGGGAGGCACCCGGCCTGCAAGGGAGGGCAGTTGAGAGGGACCAAGCCTGCAAGGGAGGGCAGTTGGAGGTGATCAACCCTGCAGGAGAGGGCAGTTAGGGGTGACCAGGCCGGCAGAGGAGGGAAGTTGGGGGCAAACAGGCTGGCAGCAGAGTGGTTAGGGGATGATCAGGCTGGCAGGCAGAAGCGGTTAGGGGCAATCAGGCTGGCAGGCAGGCAAGCAGTTGGGAGCCAGCAGTCCTGGATTGTGAGAGGGATTTCCAACTGCCCATTTACGGGCAGTTGGACATCCCTTGAGGGGTCCCAGATTGGAGAGGGTACAGGCTTGGCTGAGGGACAACCCCCCTCTGTGCACGAATTTCATGCACCAGGCCTCTAGTGTTTAATAACCATTTGGAAATCCTCTTATCGATGTGTTTATTTATGAGCTTGGCTCATTTTTATTGAATTAATTGGGGTGACATTGGTTAACAAAGCCATCCAAATTTCAAGTCCACAACTCAACATAATGTCATCTGCATAGTGTATCATTCTCCCATTGCTCAAAATAAAGTCTCTTTCTGGTCCCATTTATCATCCCTTTATCCTCTTCTACCAACCAACCCCCTTTCTTTCTATCACCACACTATTGTCTGTGTCTATATATGGGAATTGAACCCACAACTTTTTGGTGCATGGGATGATGCTCCAACCAACTGACCCACCTGGCCAGCACTACCACAGCTTTTTTACTCTCTCATCTACTGTTGGGCACTTGGGTTCTTTCCAGATTTTGGCTATTGTAAATAATACAGCAATGAACATAAGGGTGTATATGTTCTTTTGAATAAGTGTTTGTTGATTTATTTATGGTAGCCTTTATGATAGGCATTAGGTGATTTCTCATGTGGTCTTAATTTGTATTTCTCTGATGGTTAGTGATGTTGAGCATCTTTTCATATGTATGTTGGCCATCTGTATATCCTCTTTGGAGAAGTGTCTATTCAGGTTCTTTGTCCATTTTTTTAATTGGGTTGTTTGTCTTCCTGGTGTTGAGTTGTATATGTTCTTTATATATTTTAAATATTAACCCTCTATCATATGTATCATTGGCAAATATGGTCTCCCATTCAGTGGATTCCCTTCTCATTTTGTTGATGGTGCCTTTGCTATGCAAAAGCTTTTTAGTTTGATGTAGTACCACTTGTTTATTTTTTCCATTGTTTATCTTGGCCAAGGAGATATATCAGCAGAAACATTGGTATGAGTAATGTCTGAAATTTTACTGCCTATGTTTACTGCTAGGATTTTTATTGCTTCATGACTTACGTTTAAGTGTTTAATACATTTTGAGTTTATTCTTGCATATGGTGTAAGTTGCTGGTCTAGTTATTTATTATTTTTTTGCATGTATCTGTCCAATTTTCTCAAAACCATTTATTGAAATGGCTGTCTTTACCTCATTGTATGTTTTCCCTCTTTGTTAAATATTAATTGACTATAAATGTGTGGGTTTATTTCTATGTTCTCTATTCTGCTCCATTGATTTATATGCTTGCAATTTTGCTAATACCATGCTGTTTTGATTACCATGGTATTATAGTATAGTTTGATATCAAGAAGTTTCATACCTCCAACTTTGTCCTTCTTTTTCAAGTTTTCTGAGGCTATTCAGGACCTTTTTGATTCCATATACATTTTTGGATTATTTGTTCTGGAACTGTGCAATATGCCATTGGCATTTTAGTAAGAATTGCATTGAATCGATACATTGATTTGGGTAGTATGGACATTTTAATGATGTCAATTTTTTCTACCCATGAACACGTTATATATTACCACTTATTGGTATATTCCTCAAGTTCTTTCTTCAGTGTTTTGTAATTTTTATTTCATTTTTTTATTAAGGAATTATATGTGTAAATATCTTACCATTGCCCCCCCCCCACACTCCCATACATGCCCTCATCCCCCAGAGTTTTGTGTCCATTGGTTATGCTTATATGCTTGCATACAAGTCCTTCGGTTGATCTCTTATCTCCACCACCTCTCCCTAACCCTCCCGCTGTAATTTGACCTTCTGTGTGATGCTTTACTGTCTCTGTATCTATCTTTTTGTTCAACAGCTTATAATTTTCTTTATTATCCAGAGATGAGTGAGATCATGTGGTATTTTTCTTTCATGGACTGGCTTATTTCACTTAGCATGATGTTCTCCAATTCCATCCAGGTTGCTGCAAATGGTAGGAATTCCTTCTTTTTTATGGCAGCATAGTATTCCATTGTGTAAATGTACCATAGTTTTCTGATCCAGTCATCTGCAGAAGGGCACCTAGGCTGTTTCCAAATCTTACCTATTGTAAATTGTGCTGCTATGAACATAGGGGTGCATATATCCTTTCTGATTGGTGTTTCCAATTTCTTAGGATATATTCCTAGGAGTGGGATTACTGGGTCAAATGGGAGTTCCATTTTCAGTTTTTTGAGGAAACTCCATACTGTTCTCCACAGTGGCTGCACCAGTCTGCATTCCCACCAGCAGTGTACGAGTGTTCCTTTTTCTCCGCATCCTCGCCAACACTTGTCGTTTGTTGATTTGTTGATGATAGTCATTCTGACAGGTGTGAGATGGTAACGCATTGTCCTTTTGATTTGCATCTCTCGGATAATTAGTGACTTTGAGCATGTTTTCATATGTCTCTTGGCCTTCCTTCTGTCTTCTTTTGAAAAGATTCTATTTAGGTCTATTGCCCATTTTTGTATTGGATCATTTATCTTCCTTTGATTAAGTTGTATAAGCAGCCTGTAGATGTTGGAGATTAAACCTTTATCAGTGATAACATTTGCAAATATGTTCTGCCATACAGTGGGATTTCTTCTTGTTTTGTTGATAGTTCCTTTTGCTGTAAAAAGGCTTTTTATTTTGATGTAGTCCCATTTGTTTATTTTCTCTTTAGCTTCTATTGCCCTAGGGGCAGTATCGGTGAAGAAGTTCTTTCGGCATATTTCTGAGATTTTGCTGCCTGTGGATTCCTCTAGTATTTATATGGTTTCCTGTCTTATGTTTAAGTCCTGTATCCATTTTGAGTTTTTTTTTTGTGTATGGTGTAAGTTGGTGATCTAGTTTCATTTTTTTGCATGTAACTGTCCAATTTTCTCAACACCATTTATTGAAGAGACTGTCTTGACTCCATTGTATGTTCATGCCTCCTTTGTCAAATATTAATTGAGCATATTGGTTTGGGTTGATATCTGGATTCTCTATTCTATTCCATTGATCTATATGTCTGTTCTTGTGCCAGTACCATGCTGTTTTGAGAACAGTGGCTTTGTAATACATCTTGAAATATGGTATTGCGATCCCTCCTACTTTATTCTTCTTTCTCAGGATTGCTGTGGCTATTTGGGGTCTTTTTTTATTCCAGATGAATTTTTGGAGAGTTTTCTGTAAATCTGTGAAATATGCTATTGGTATTTTAATGGGGAGCGCATTGAATCTATAGATTGCTTTGGGTAGTATGGACATTTTAATGATGTTGATTCTACCAATCCATGAACATGGTATGTTCTTCCATCTGTTTACATCTTCCTCTATCTCTTTTTTCAGTGTCCAGTAGTTCTCCACTTATAAGTTTTTTACCTCCTTAGTTAAGTTTATTCCTAGGCATCTTAATTTTTTTGGTGCGATGGTAAATGGGATTGCTTTTTTAGTCTCTCTTTTTGTAAGTTCACTATTGGTGTATAGAAAAGCCATAGATTTCTTGGCGTTAATTTTGTATCCTGCTACATTGCCGAATTCATTTATTAAGTCTAGTAGTTTTTTGATGGAGTCTTTCGGGTCTTTTATGTACAGTATCATGTCATCTGCAATAATGATAGCTTTACTTCTTCTTTTCCAATTTGGATGCCTTTTATTTCTTCTTCTTATCTGATTGCAATGGCTAATATTTCCAGTACTATGTCAAACAGGAGTGGTGAGAGTGGGCATCCCTGTCTTCTTCCTGATCTTAGGGGAAATGGTTTTAGTTTTTGTCCCTTGAGTATGATGTTTGCTGTGGGTTTATCATATACAGATTTTATTATGTTGAGGTATGATCCTTCTATCCCCACCTTGTTGAGAGTTTTTATCAGGAAAGATTGTTGGATTTTGTCAGTATTTTGTAATTTTTTGTGCACAGGTCTTTTACATTGTTGATTAAATTTATTTCTAGGTACCATATGTTTTCTTGTTTTTGCAATAGTAAAATGATTGTGTTCTTAATTTCTCTTCCTATTAGTTCATTATTAGTGTATAACAATGCCATCAATTTTGTACCCTGCTACTTTGCCAAATTTATTTATTAAATATAGTAGTTCTTTTTTAAATTTTATTTTATTTTTTAAACTATTACAAATAGTAGTACATATATCTCCTTTTTTCCCCCATTCACCTTCCCCTGTCCTCCCCTACCCTCTGGCACATGCCCTCACCCTCCCATTGTCTTGTGTCCATTGGTTATGCTTATATGCATGCATACAAGTACTTTGGTTGTTCTCTTACTTCCCACTCCCCCCTCCAACACTCCCCAGCCTTCTGGCTGTAATTTGACAGTTTGTTTGATGTGTCTCCACCTCTGTATCTATCTTTTTATTCATAAGGTTATAATGTTCTTTATTATCCATAAATGAGTGAAATCATGTGGTATTTTTCTTTCACTACCTGGCTTATTTAACTTAGCATAATGCTCTCCAGTTCCATCCATGCTGCTGCAAATGGTAAGAATTCCTTCTTTTTTATAGCAGCGTAGTATTCCATTGTGTAGATGTACCATGGATTTCTAATCCACTCATCTACTGATGGGCACATAGGCTGTTTCCAAATCTTAGCTATTGTAAATTGTGCTGCTATGAACATAGGGGTGCATATATCCTTTCTTACTGGTGTTTTACTTTCCTTGGGATATACTCCCAGAAGTGGTATTACTGGGTCAAAATGCAGTTCCATTTTTAAATTTTTGAGGAAACTCCATACTGTCTTTCACAATGGCTGCAGCAGTCTGCATTCCCACCAGCAATGAAGGAAGGTTCCTTTTTCTCTGCATCCTCTCCAGCACTTGTCATTTGATTTATTGATGATAACCATTCTGACAGGTGTGAAGTGGTACCTCACTGTTGTTTTGATTTGCATCTATCGTATGATTAGTGATTTTGAGCATATTTTCATGTGTCTCTTGGCTTCCTGAGTGTCCTCCTTCGAAAAGTGTACATTTAGATCTTTTACCCATTTTTTTATTTGATTTTTTATTTTCCTTTTGTTAAGTTGTATGAGTTCCCTGTAAATGTTGGAGATTAAATCCCTATCGGAGATAACATTGTCAAATATGTTCTCCCATGCAGTGGTTTTTCTTGTTGTTTTGTTAATGGTTTCTTTAGCTGTACAGAAGCTTTTTATTTTGATGTAGTCCCATTTGTTTATTTACTCCTTAGTCTCTATTGCCCAAGGATTTGTGTCTGTAAAGATATTACTACCACATATGTCTGCAATTTTGCTGTCTATGGAGTCTTGTAGGATTTTTATGATTTCATGTCTTACATTCAAGTCCTTTAGCCATTTTGAGTTTGTTTTTGTGTATGGTGTTAAGTTGGTGATCTAGTTTCATTTTTTTTTACATGTACCTGACCAAATTTCTCAGCACCATTTATTAAAGAGGCTGTATTGGCTCCATTGTATGCTCTTGCCTCCTTTGTCAAATATTAATTGAGTATAATGGATTGGGTCAATTTCTGGATCCTCTATTCTGTTTCATTTGTCTATATGAAAGTTCTTGTGATAGGACCAGGCAGTTTTGAGAAAGTGGTTTGGTAATATAGCTTGATGTCTGGTATTGCGATCCCTTCAACTTTGTTCTTCTTTCTCAGCATAGCTGTGGCAATTTGGGGACTTTTTTTATTCCAGATGAATTTTTGTAGAGTTTGTTCTAGATTTTTGAAATATACCATTGGTATTTTAATAGGTATTGCATTGAATCTATAGATTGTTTTAGCTAGTATGGTCATTTTAATGATGTTGATTCTACTAATCCATGAACATGTTATGTTCTTCCATTTGTTTATGCCTTCCCCTATCTCTTTTTTCAATTTCCTGTATTTTTCTGAGTATAAGTCTTTTACTTCCTTAGTTAAGTTTATTCCTAGGTATCTTAATGTTTTTGGTGCAATGGTACATAGTATTGTTGTGTGTTTTTTTTTCATTATTGGTGTATAAAAAGGCCATAGATTTCTGGGTGTTAATTTTGTATCCTCCTATATTGCCAAATTCATTTATTAGGTCTAGTAGTATTTTGATGGAGTCTCTGTGATTTCTATGTATAGTATCATGTCATCTGCAAATAAGGACAGTTTTACTTCTTCTTTTCCAATTTGGATGCCCTTTATTTCTTCTTGTTGTTTGATCACTATGGCTAGCACTTCTAGTACTATGTCGAACAGGAGTGGTGAAAGTGGGCATCCTTGTCTTGTTCCTGTTCTTAGGGGAAATAGGTTTAGTTTTTGCCCATTGAGTATGATGTTGGCTGAAGGTTTGTCCTATAGGGCTTTTATTATGTTGAGATATGAACCCTCTATTCCCACTTTGCTGAGAGTTTTTATCAAGAAACAGTGTTGGATTTTTCAAATGCTTTTTCTGCATCAATGGATATGATTATATGGTTTTTGTCTCTCAGTTTGTTTATGTGATGTATCACAGTTATTGATTTGCGGATATTGTACCATCCTTGCATCCCTGGAATAAATCCCACTTGGTCATGGTGTATTATCTTTCTAATGTATTGCTATATCCAATTTGCTAGAATTTTGTTGAGGATTTTAGCATCTATGTTCATCAAGGATATTGGCCTGTAGTTCTCTTTTTTTGTGGTGTCTTTATCTGGTTTTGGAATTAGGGTAATGCTGGCTTCATAGAAAGAGCTTGGAAGTGTGCCTTCCTCTTGAATTTTTTGGAGTATTCTGAGGAGGATCGGTTTTAGTTCTTCTTTGAATGTTTGGTAGAACTCACCTGTAAAGCCGTCCAGACCAGGGCTTTTGTTTGCTGGAAGATTTTTTAGCGCTGTTTCAATTTCTCTGGTAGTTATCGGCCTATTCAAGTATTTTTATTCTTGTTGGTTATTTTTGGGAGCATGTATTTTTCAAGGAATATGTCCATTTTATCTAGGTTGTCCCTTTTGTTGGTATAGAGATTTTCATAGTATTTTTCATAATCATTTGTATTTCTGTGGGATCGGTTGTTATTTCACCTCTCTCATTTCTGATTTTGTTTATTTGGGTACTCTCTCCTTGCTTCTTGGTGATCCTGGCTAGAGGTTCATCAATCTTGTTTATCCTTACAAAGTACCAACTCTTGGTTTTGTTGATATTTTGTATTGTGGTTTTCGGTTTTTGTGTTTTTTTTTTTTTGGTCTCTATGTCATTTATCTCTGCTGTGATCTTTATTATTTCCTTCCCTCTGCATAGGTTGGGCTTTTCTTGTTGCTCTCTTTCTAACTTTTTGAATTGTAGGGTTAGATAATTTATTATCATTGTTTCTTATTTTTTAAAGTAGGCTTGTAGAGTTATGAAATTCCCTCTCAAAACTGCTTTCACTGTGGCCCATATATTTTTGGAGTGTTGTGTTTTCATTGTCGTTTGTTGCCATGATGGTTTTTATTTCGTCTTTGATCTCTCTGGTAACCCAGTCATTGTTTAATAGCAACCTGTTTAGTCTCCAGGTGTTTAATTCTTTTTATTGTAGTTGATTTCCAGTTTTATGCCATTTTGATCAGAGAAGATGCTGGATATGATTTCTATCTTCTTAAATTTGAAGAGACTTTGCTAGTGACCTAATATATGGTCTATCTTTGAAAATGACCCATGTGCACTTGAGAAGAATGTATATTATGTGGCTTTGGGGTGAAATGTTCTGAAGATGTCAATTAAGTACATCTGTTCTAGTGAGTCATTTAGGATTGATGTTTCTTTACTGATTTTTTGTTTAGAGGATATTTCCAATGGTGACAGTGGGGTACTAAAGTCCCCTATTATGATTATATTGCTGTCAATCTCTCCCTTGAAATCCTCTAGAGATTTTTATGTATTTGGGTGCTCCCATATTGGGTGTGTATATGTTTACCAGAGTTATATCTTCTTAATGGATTTCTCCCTTTAGTATGATGAAGTGGCCTTCCTTATCTCTTTTTATGTCCTTCACTTTGAGATCTAATTTGTCAGGTGTAAGTATTACTACCCAAGCTTTTTTTTTTTCATTTCCACTCGCCTTAAAAACCTTTTTCCATCCCTTCACCATCAGTCTGTGTGAGTCGTTTTTCTGAGGTGGGTTTTCTGTAGACAGTAGTATGTATATGGGTCATGTTTTCTTATCCACTCAGCTACCCTATGTCTTATGTTCGGGGCATTTAATCCATTTGCATTTAAAGTTATTATTGATAGGTACTTGTTTGTCACCATTTTTATTCTTTATGCCTGTGTTCCTTCTTCCCTTCCTATTTCTTCTTTTAACAGCAGACCCTTTAGCATTTCTTGCATTGCTGGTTTGGTGGTAATAAATGTCCTTAGTTCTTTTTTGTCTGTGAAGCTCCTGATTTCACCCTCAATTTTGATTGATAGCCTTGCTGTGTACAGTATTCTTGGATTCAAACTCTTCCTTTTCATGACTTTGTATATTTCATTCCATTTCCTGATGAGTTTCTGTTGAGAAATCAGTTGCTACTCTGATGGGAGATCCTTTGTAGGTAACTTTCTGTCTCTCTCTGGTCGCTTTTAAGATTCTTACTTTGTTGTTGGTGTTTGCCAGTTTAAATATAATGTGCCTTGGTGTCGGTCTTTTGGGGTACATTTTGTTTGAGGTCCTGTGAGCTTCTTGGATTTGTGTGAGTTTTTCTTCCCAATATCAGGGAAGTTTTCTCTCATTATTTCTTCAAACAGGTTTTCTATTCCTTGCTCAGTTTCCTCTCCTTCTGGCACCCCTATTATGCAGATGTTGTTTCATTTCCTGTTGTCCCAAAATTCCCTTAGGCTCTCCTCCTGTTTTTTTTTTCTGTTTTTTTTTTTTCTAGATGCTGCTCTGCTTGGGTTTTTTTTCCTACCTTGTCTTCTTGCTCACTTATGCAGTACTCTGCTCCTTCTAGTCTATTGTTGATGCTTCCTATTGAGTTCTTTATAGCATCGATGTCATTTTTCATCTCTTCTTGGTTATTTTTCATTTCCTCTTGGTTCTTACACATTTTGCTGAATTTGTCTTCCATTGTTTTCAGCGACCTTATGACCATTTCTCTTAATTCTTTTTCTGACATATTGCTTGCCTCTATTTTGTTTACTTCCTTTTCTGGTGATGCTTCCTTTTCTTTCATATGCGGGCTGTTTATATGTCTCCCCATGATCTCTCTTCTCTGGGTGTCTGGTTATGTAGATCTCTCTCTCCTGCATTGATTTAAATGCACAGAATACAACCTAGCAGGGGACAATGCACAAGGCACTGAACACAATTGTATTCACGATACTAATTGATTTATGATACAAATAAAGGTGACCACCAGAGAAAAGAGAATTAGGGGATAAGAAAAAAAAAAAGAGTGCAAAAATGATACTAAGAAATTGAAAAAATAGTAAGAGAGAAAAAAAAAGAGAATACATAAGAAGGGGAGAAAAGACTATTTATATGGGGAGAAAACTCCAATAGAGCTACAACTAATCCCCAAAAATGCAAACAACAAATACTCAGAGATGAATGCAAACTACAAACAATAACTAATAACAGGCGAGGAGAGGAAAAACAGAAGCAAAAAACAAACAAACAAACAAAAAAAGAGAGTCAATCTCACAATCAAAGAAAAAAAAAACCCAACCTAATCAACAATCAAGCAAACAACAATAGGACAGAGAGGAAGCAAGGCAAAACAAAACAAAATAAAACCAAAAAACATAGAAAAAAGAACAAAACAAAACAATGAAACAATAACAACAAAAACAAAACAAACAAAAAACAAAAAAAAGGATAGAGAGAAAAAAATTTGGATAGTGAAGAAAGAGAAGAGAGAGGTGCATATGGACTTGGAGCAGGGGATCAGAATTTAGATATATAAGTACAATGTCTTTTAAGCAGGTGGTATAAAAAAGGAATAGGGAAAATCTAAAGCAGGAGTAGTGTAAGAGAAACAGGACAACAAAAGGGGAAAAATGAGGAAGAGAGTGTTGGCTTAAAGGTAAAGTTGAGATAGAGTAAAATGATGCTAAAGGAAAATGAAAATAGAATGTAGAATACTAATCCCAAAATAAATAAAATAAAGAGAAAATAAATGACACTTTTTAAAAAAGGTAAAATAGTAGTAGTAATAATATTGATTAAAAATAGAAATATAATAATTAAAAAGGTAAAATCAAGTGAGGAAAAAGAAAAAAAATAGTTTCTTTTTTTAAAAATTTCTTTATTGATTAAGGTATCACATATTTGTCCTCATCCCCCCCTTCCCATCCCACACCACTCCCCACACATGCCACCACCCCCCTGTTGTCCTTAACCGCTGGTTAGGCTCATAGGCTTGCACACAAGTCCTTTGGTTGATCTCTCCCCTTTACCCCCACCCTCCCCTACCCTCCCTCTGAGGCCCAACAGTCTGATCCATGCCTCCTTGTTTCTGGGTCTGTTCTTGTTCATCGGTCTATATTATTCATTATTTCCCCTAGATGAGTGAGATCATGTGCTATTAGAAATACACTTATAAGAACCAAAAATGAGACAAGCAATAATGGTTATGGTGACAGGCAAATGAATCAGTCTGTAGTGAGTTTCTTTCTGGGCCAACAGTTCTTTTGAGACCCAATTTCAATGTCCAACAGTTCCTTATGTGTACATGTGAGCACTGACATTACAGTTCTGGATGGTGGACAAATGGTGGTAATGCAGGTCTGACGCCCTCTGGTTTGGTCCTGGGCAACCTGCAGTGATGCACAGCTGCTAACTGCTAGTATGGGAAGGCCACATCAGCGTCTTCCATCTATGGACTGCTTCTTTTTTTTCTTCATGGCTGGTGTAGTCCTGTCAATTCCTCTCTGTTGCTGGAATCCACATTGTCTCGGAGTTGTTTTTTGAAAATATACAAACATGTTCTAGACCAAAAGTTAATAAAGGAATATTTTCTATAAATTTGACTTGGGATCCTATTTCATTTTTTGTCCAAATGATTTTCCTCTGGCTTGTTTTGACACCTTGTGTGTTTTTCATGGGTGTCTTGCTTTTAGCCTTACAATTAATTTTCTAAAGTATTAATTTTCTAGATGTAATTTACTTACAGGATATTTTTCCTTACATGATATTCCTCTACTATCCCCTCCTTTTTTGATTTAAATGGTAGGAGGCTTTTGAAAATTTCATAATGTAGTCTTGATGGCTTTTAAATTTTAATTTTTTGCACTATAATATTACTGTTTTAGGTTCATTACATGGTACACAATTTTATCATGAGATGAAGTACCAATAAATATTTTAGTTAACACTTTAGGAACACCTTTTTGTCCAGTACAATTAATTTTTCTAGACTATTCGCTTGTTTCAACTAGCCAATTTAAATTTGCCTGAAAACTTGACTACTATTATAGTGTCAAATTTATTACTCTAACAACAATCTTATTTTACCCTGTAAATACTGGTGGAAGGGATTATTTGCCTTATTGAGTTGGTCCTGAGCATTCCTGGTGGTAGGCTGGATTTAGATATCGTAAACCCACTTCCCCACACCATGGGTACAAGACAACTCAAAGAATTCTTGTTGGAGTGAGAGGGCAGCTGCTGTCAGCCAAGTCTCTGTCAGTCACCTGGGTCCTGATCTGAGCTGGGCATGGGAAGCACGAAGCAGCCATGGGGGCAGGAGACCTCCCTCAGAAGGGGTGAGGGTTCAGGCCCCTGCAATGTTGGGGGTCTGTGCCCCACCTCTGTTGATCCCCAAATTCTCTCCTGGTGGCCCCTCTGCGACTGTGCCTGTATTAGGTTGTTCCTTCCTTGAGGAATCTTACCCGTTTCTGGCTAACCAGCCATCCTCTGAGGCCAAGCAGGGTGACGAAGGTTCAGTTTTGTCTCGTTGGTAGCCTATGCCGCCGTGGCCTCCATGCCCAGCACCTGCCTTGGGATCCCCTCGCCTGCTGGCGGGGCCCCAGCACTGATCACATGTCTTGTGGAACCTGGATTTCTTCTCCAGGGAGGGCTCAGTTCACCCCACTGGGTGAGAGACAGATCCATGGCACCAGTCATCACGAGACTTCAATCTCGACATGAACAGAGAGCTCATGCAACAGCTGTGAGCAATTGAATTGTGAGAAGAGGGTCTCTCTTGGCCTAGAGGGTAAGAGGAACCAATATAGAATGCTCAGGTGCCTGCCCAGGAGGCCCTCGACACAATGAAAAGGATTAAATCCTTACATGTCCTTTTTAAATTGCTGCCAGACATTCAAAGAATTAGTTTGTACGTTTGCTTGGGATAATTGTACATTATGCTGTTGTAATTCTAAAGTATCAAGAGATGTGTTAAGTTTGTCTCCAAGCACCAAACAAATGATTTTTTTTTTTATCCCCAAGGGTGCGAGGAACTATTATAAGTACTGGGGGTGAACCAAATCTGGGAAAAATTTTAATGACAGTGTAGAATAATATCATGTAAGGATATTCTTTGTTCTAGTCCATGGTAATTCCCTTTCACGCTGGCTGTCAATTTCTTTTTGTATAGACAACGTCTTAGTTACATTTTCTGCACCTCTACCGGGGGCACATAGTGATAGTAGTGACACCCTTTCTTTGGTGTCCACACAAGCCAGAAACCTCTCTTTAATTGTACACACAAAGGGGCATTGTTTTGATTTCGTGTCATACAAAAGGGAAGCTGGGTGGAGACCCCTGTGTATTTATACTTTCTTGCCCCACTCATGGACCTCCTGGATGACCAAGGTGTTTGGTATTATTGGTAACTACATTAGTCAGGGGATCAGCCCACATAAGGGCTCTTACCCATGAAGGGTCAGGAGCATAAGACCAAAATACTTACCCTCTTGTCCCAGGTAAAATTACCGTACATCTGATGATTGTTAGCATGGCTAGAAAGGCGTTCTCAGGCATTCTTGGGTTTCTGGTTACCTCACAATTTCTTCTCTGAGGTTTGACGTTCTGATTGATGTTTCTCTGTTTCTGGATCTATTTTTCCCCCCATCAGTTTATGTTGTTCATTATATTCCACAAATGAGTGAGATCATGTGATATTTATCTTTCTCTGCCTGGCTTATTTCACTAAGCATAATGTTCTCCATCTCCATCCATATTGTTGCAAATCGTAGGAGCTCCTTCTTTTTTACTGCAGTGTAGTATTCCATTGTGTAGATGTACCACAGTTTTTTAATCCACTCATCTGCTGATGGGCACTTAGGTTGTTTCCAAATCTTAGCTATGGTGAATTGTGCTGCTATGAACATAGGGGTGCATATATCCTTTCTGATTGATGTTTCCAGTTTCTTGGGATATATTCCTAGAAGTGGGATCACTGGGTCAAATGGGAGTTCTATTTTGAGTTTTCTAAGGAAACTCCATACTGTTGTCCACACTGGCTGCACCAGTCTGCATTCCTACCAGCAGCGCACGAGGTTTCCTTTTTCTCCACATCCTCGCCAGCACTTCTCATTTGTTGACTTGTTGATAATGGCTATTCTGACAGGTGTGAAATGGTACCACATTGTTGTTTTGATTTGCATCTCTCTAATGATTAGTGATTTAGAGCAGGTTTTCATATGTTTCATGGCCTTCCTTCTATCTTCTTTCGAAAAGTGTCTATTTAGATCAGTTGCCCATTTTTTGATTGGGTTGTTTATTTTCTTTTTGTTAAGCTGCATGAGTTCCCTGTAAATGTTGGAGATTAAACCCTTATCGTTGACATCATTGGCAAACATGTTCTCCCATGTAGTGGGCTTTCTTGTTGTTTTATTGATGGTTTCCTTTGCTGTGAAAAGCTTTTTATTTTGATGTAGTCCCATTTATTTATTTTCTCTTTAGCTTCCATTGCCCTAGGAGCAGTATCAGCAAAGAAGTTCTTTTGGCATATGTCAGATATTTTTCTGCCTGTAGATTCCTCTAGTATTATTATGGTTTCCTGTCTTATGTTTAAGTCCTTGATCCATTTTGAGTTTATTTTTGTGTATGGTGTAAGTTGGTGGTATAGTTTCATTTTTTTGCATGTATCTGTCCAATTTTCCCAACACCATTTATTGAAGAGACTGTCTTGACTCCATTGTATGTTCATGCCTCCTTTGTCAAATATTAATTGAGCATAGTGATTTGGATCGATTTCTGGGTTCTCTATTCTATTCCATTGATCTATATGTCTGTTCTTGTGCCAATACCAGGCAGTTTTGAGAACAGTGGCTTTGTAATACAGCTTGAAATCTGGTATGGAGAGCCCACCTACTTTGTTCTTCTTTCTCAGTATTGCTGTGCCTATTCAGGGTCTTTTTTAATTCCAGATGAATTTTTGGAAAGTTTGTTCTAGGTCTGTGAAGTATGCCTTTGGAATTTTAATGGGACGTGCATTGAAATTATAGATTGCTTTGGGTAGTATAGACATTTTGATGATGTTGATTCTACCAATCCATTAGCATGGTATGTTCTTCCATCTGTTTATGTCTTCCTCTATCTCTTTTTTCAGTGTTGTGTAGTTTTCCGCGTATAGGTCTTTTACCTCCTTAGTTAAGTTTATTCCTAGGTATCTTAATTTTTTTGGTGTGATGGTAAATGGGATTGCTTTTTTAGTCTCCCTTTCTGTAAGTTCATTATTGGAGTATAGAAATGCCATAGATTTCTTAGCATTTATTTTGTATCCTGCTACTCTGCCAAATTCATTTATTAAGTCTACTAATTTTCTGATAGAGTCTTTAGGGTTTTCTATGTACAGTATCATGTCATCTGCAAATAAGGACAGTTTTACTTCTTCTTTTCCAATTTGGATGCCTTTTATTTCTTCTTCTTGTCTGATTGCAATGGCTAGTATTTCCAACACTATGTTGAACAGGAGTGGTGAGAGTGGGCATCCCTGTCTTGTTCCTGTTCTTAGGGGAAATAGTTTTAGTTTTTGCCCATTGAGTATGATGTTGACTGTGGGTTTGTCATATATGGCTTTTATTATGTTGTGGTATGATCTTTCTATTCCCAGCTTGCTGAGAGTTTTTATCAAGAAAGGGTGTTGGATTTTGTCAAATGATTTTTCCGCATCAATTGATATGACTATATGGTTTTTATCTCTCAATTTGATTATGTGATGTATCACGTTTATTGATTTGCGAATATTGTACCATCCTTGCATCCCAGGGATAAATCCTACTTGGTTGTGGTGTATGATCTTTCTGATGTATTGCTGGATTCGATTTGCTAGAATTTTGTTGAGCATTTTGGCATCATGTTCATGAGTGATATTGGCCTGTAATTCTCTTTCATTGTGTTATCTTTATCTGGTTTTGGTATTAGGGTGCTGCTGGCTTCATAGAAGACGCTTGGAAGTGTTCCTTCTTCTTGAATTTTCTGGAATAGTCTGAGGAGGATAGGTTTTAGCTCTTCCTTGAATGTTTTATAAAACTCGCGTGTGAAGCAGTCTGGCCCCGGGGTTTTGTTTGCTGGGAGCTTTTTGATGACTGCTTCAATTTCTTCCGTAGTTATTAGCCTATTGAGATTTTTAGTCTCTCCCTGAGTAAGTTTTGGAAGGTTGTGTTTTTCTAGGAATGTGTCCATTTCCTCCAGGTTGTCTACTTTGTTGGAGTAGAGTTGTTCATAGTATTTTTGACAATCCTTTGTATTTCCATGGGGTCTGTTGTTATTTCACCTCTTTCATTTCTGATTTTTTTTTATTTGGGTCCTCTCTCTTTGCTTCTTGGTGAGCCTGGCTAGAGGTTCATCAATCTTGTTTATCTTTTCAAAGAACCAGCTGTTGGTTTTGTTGATCTTGTGTATTGTTTTTTTTTGTCTCTGTGTCATTCATTTCTGCTCTGATCTTTATTATTTCCTTTCTTCTGCTCACTGTGGGCTTTTCTTGGTGCTCCCTTTCTAATTCTTTGAGTTGTTGAGTTAGATGATCTGTTACCATTTTTTCTTGTTTTTTGAGGTAGGCCTGTAGAGCTATACATTTCCCTCTTAGGACTGCTTTCATTGTGTCCCATAGGATTTGTAATGTTGTGTTTTTATTGTCATTAGTCTCCAGGATGTTTTTAATTTCTTCTTTGATCTCATTGAAAACCAATCATTGTTCAGTAGCATGCTATTCAGTTTCCAGGTGTTTGAATTTTTTGGAATTTTTTATTGTCGTTTATTTCTAATATTATGCCATTGTGGTCTGAGAAAATGCTTGATATGATTACAATCTTTTTGAATTTGGGGAAACTTTGCTTGTTACCCAATATGTGGTCTATTTTTGAGAATGTCCCATGTGCACTTGAGAAGAACGTATATTCCATGGCTTTGGGGTGAAATACTCTGAAGATGTCAATTAGGTCCAACTGATCTAGTGTGTCATTTAGAATTGCTGTTTCTTTGCTGATTATTTGTCCAGAGGATTTATCCATTGATGTCAGTGGTGTATTAAAGTCCCCTACTATGATTGTGTTGATTTCGATCTCTCCCTTGATATCTTCCAGCAGATTTTTTATGTATTTGGGTGCTCCTGCATTGGGTGCATAAATGGTTACTAGAGTTACCTTTTCTTGCTGGATTGCTCCCTTTAGTATTATGTAGTGGCCTTCCTTATCTCTTATTATGGCCTTTACTTTGAGGTCTGTTTTATCTGATATAAGTATTGCAACCCCAGCTTTTTTCTCATTTCCATTTGCCAGAAAAATGTTTTTCCACCCCTTCACTCTCAGTCTGTGTGAATCTTTTGCTTTAAGGTGGGTCTCTTGTAGATAGCAAATATATGGGTCATGTTTTCTTATCCATTCAGCTACCCTATGTCTTTTGATTGGTGCATTTAATCCATTTAGGTTTACTGTTATTATTGATAAGTACCTGTTTGTTGACATATTTTTCCTTAGTGTCTGTGTTTCTTCTTGCCTTTCTCTTTCTTCTTTTTATAGCAGCCCCTTTAGCATTTCTTGCATTGCTGGCTTGGTAGTGATGAACTCTCCTAGCCCTTTTTTGCCTGTGCAGCTTCTGATTCCACCTTCAATTTTGAATGATAGCCTTGCTGGGTATAGTATTCTTAGATTCAGTCCCTTATTTTGCATCACTTTGTATATTTCATTCCATTCCCTTCTGGCCTGGTGTGTTTCTGTTGAGAAATCAGTTGATATTCTGATAGGAGATCCCTTGGAGGTAACTTTGTGTTTCTTTCTGGCAGCCTTTAAGATTCTTGCTTTGACGTTGGTGTTCGTCAATTTAATTATGATGTGTCTTGGTTTCGGTCTTTTGGGGTTCAACTTGTTTGGGACTCTGTGTACTTCTTGGACTTGGATAGTTTTTTTCTTGCCAATATCAGGGAAGTTTTCTGTCACTGTTTCTTCTAACAGGTTTTCTATTCCTTGCTTCTCTTCCTCTCCATCTTTTATCCCTATTATTCAAAGGTTGTTTCGTTTTGTGTTGTCCCGAAGCTCCCTTAGGCTCTCCTTTTGCTTTTTGAGTCTTCTTTCCAGTTGCTGCTGTGTTTGTGTGTTTTTTCCTAACTTGTCTTCTAATTCGCTGATGCGGTCCTCAGCCTCTTCTACTCTACTCTTTAAGCCTTCCATTGTGTTCTTTATTGCAGCTATGTCGTTCTTCATCTCCTCTTGGTTTCTTTTCATGTTGGTGACATTTTCATTCAGCTCCTTATAGTTCTCATTGAGTTGTGTGTATTTGTCATCCATCCGTTTAAACATCCTTATAACGAATACTCTGAATTCTTTCTCTGTTAAGCTGCTAGCCTCAAGTTCATTTAACTCCCTTTCTGGTAATTCTTTTTGTTCCTCCCTTTGGGAATTTCCTTTTTTTCTCCCCATGTTTCCCTGTAATGTTTTAATTGTAGTTCCAATTGCTTTGCTCCCCAGGTTCTTTTGGGGATGGTGCTACTGGTGTAATCTCTCAGTTCTCCTGGGCTTGGTAATCTAGTGTAGCTCCCTACTTGAGCTACTTGGGTTCTCTTGATGTAGGCCTGCAAGCTTGAGAGGCACAACTGTGGTGTCCAAAAGTCAGCAGCTATGGAGTGTCCCAGTTTTTGCTGTCTTGCACCCTTAGTTGAAATCGCGCGTGTTCAGTTGGGAATCACAGTGGCACCCAGGAACCGTCTGTTGGGAGAGCTCCCCGTGGCTCCCACTAGGACCCTGTGTGTAGAGGGGCTCAGGGTGCTTGGTTGTTGTAAATTCGCTTCTGTCGAGGTGTGTTTGCAGGCGCAGAGCTTTGATGCACTGTGAGGGGCCCTGGCACTGAAGTTAAACAGCTAGGGTGTATGTGGGAAGTTATTCAGGATAAAGGAGTTCAGAGTTTCTTCTGTGGGACAGCGTGTCCTTGGCTATACAGAATCGCACTCAGCAGGGGCTCAAAGCAACTTCCCAGGGGATCCTGTGGATATATGGGCTCAGGGTGCCTTCCCTTGCTGTGGCCGTGAGTTTGCCCGCTTTGGAGTGTGCGCGAACTGGTGGCGTGACTTCTGGCACACAGCTCTGATGCAATTTGAGGGACCCTAACACTGAAGTTAAACAGCTAGTGTGTATGTGGGAAGTTATTCAGGAGAAAAGAGTTCAGAGTTTCTGCTGTGGGGCAGTGTGTCCTTGGTTGTACAGAATCACACCCAGCAGGGGCTCAAAGCACCTCCCCAGAGGACCCTGTGGATATATGGGCTCAGGGTGCCTTCCCTTGCTGTGGCCGTGAGTTTGCCCACCCTTGAGTGTGCGCAAACTGGTGGTGTGAACTGGTGGTGCGCCCACCGGCACAAAGATCTGAGGGACCCTGGCCCTGAAGTTGCACCGCAGGGGTGTCCGTGGGCAGTTATTTAGGAAGAGGCAGTTCAGAGATTCTACTGCAGGGCCGCACACCCTTGACTGTGCAGAATCACCCCCTCGGGGGCTCTCAGTGGTTCCCAAGCACTGCCTGGGTAGTGGGTTGCCTGGGTGCCTATGGGCTGGGGACGCGGCGAATCCTGAGTTCCGGCGCTGGGGAGGGGGAGGTTGTACTTACTGCTTACAGCGGCGCAATTTTGGAGGTGGAGGTCTCAGGGTTCGTGCATCTGCAGCTGGGGTGGCAGGTCTTCTACCAGAGTGGCTGTAGTGACCAGGTTTGCTTCGGAGACCAGGCTGGGTGGTAGTAAGGTTAGGATTCTCGTCTCTAGCAGTTCCGTTCTTAAAGATGGCGGGGTCTCTGTGCCACTGGGGTTCTCCCTGGAGTGTTTGCAGTGGCCACGGGGTTTTGCCAACCAAGACTGCCTGGATTGGATGCCCCCTGGAAGAACTGCAGGGTCTAACTGTCCCTATTTCACTCACACACACACCCACACACGTCCACACACACCTCTATCACTCCTTCACTCGATCACACACTCACCCTCCCTACCTTCCTGCCGGTCGCCATCTTCCCCTCTCCGGGTTAGATCCTGTTGCCATTTTTATTCTTTACTCCTGTATTCCTTCTTCCCTTCCTATTTCTTCTTTTTATAGCAGACCCTTTAGCATTTCCTGCATTGCTGGTTTGGTGGTAATAAACTCCCTTAGTCCTTTTTTGTCTGTGAAGCTCCTGATTTCACTCTCAATTTTGATTGATAGCCTTTCTGAGTACAGCATTCTTGGATTCCGACTCTTCCTTTGCATGACTTTGTGTATTCATTCTATTCCCTTCTGGCCTGATGTGTTTCTGTTGAGAAATCAGTTGCTAGTGTGATGGTGGATCCTTTGTAGGTAACTTTCTGTCTCTGGTCGCTTTTAAGATTCTTACTTTGTCATTTGTGTTTGCCAGTTTAATTATAATGTGCCTTCATGTCGATCTTTTGGAGTTCATTTTGTTTGGGACTCTTTGAACTTCTTGGATTTATGTGAATTTTTTCTTCTCAATATCAGGGAAATTTTCTGTCATTATTTCTTCAAACATGTTTTCTGTTCCTCACTCAGTTTCCTCTCCTTCTGGCACCCCTATTATGTGGATGTTGTTTCATTTCCTGTTGTCCCAAATTTCCCTTAGGCTCTCCTCCTCCTATTCAATTTTTTTTTTTAGATGCTGCTCTGTTTGGGTATTTTTTCCTACCTTGTCTTCTAGCTCACTGATGCAGTCCTCTGCTTCTTCTAGTCTACTGTTGATGCTTTATATTGAGTTTTTTATAGCTGCAAGGTCATTTTTCATTTCTTCTTGGCTCTTCTTCATTTCCTCTTGGTTCTTACACATATTGTTGAATTTGTCTTCCATTCTTTTCAGCCACCGTATGAACATTTCTCTGAATTTTTTTTCTGACAGGTTGCTTGCCTCCATTTCGTTTACTTCCTTTTCTGTAATGCCTCCTTTTCTTTCATATGCGGGCTGTTTCTTTGTCTCCCCATGATCTCTCTTCTCTATGTGTTTGGTTATGTAGTTCTCTCTTTCCTTTTCTGGGTGAAATCTGACCTTTCCGTGAGAAGGTGCAGAGCTCCTCTGAGTCTGCTTATTCGTGTTGCTTGGTGTCTGGTGTTCCTGGGTTCACAGCTGTTCCCTGGGTGGTGGTGTTGTATATCTATCATAACATTTTTAAAAAGTCAAATAAATCAACTCATCATCCCCATCCTCACCCAGCCTTCAAACTTGCTCTATCCCCCATATTTCTTATTTTCATAAATCACAAAGCATTTACTTATTTGCTCAAGCAAGAAATCCTAAAATTTGCCTAATCTTTTAAACTATGTCATTATGAAATTCTGTAAGTTCTAACTCTAAAAACGCTTCTGAAATCTTCCTTTTCATCCCATTCAAAGACCCTTATTTAAGGTTCTCATCCCCTCTGGCCTGAATTAGCCAATGAATTCTTCATTGCTCCTCCATTTCTTATATTTTCTGTTATATCCTGTCAATGCTCCAAAAATTAATCTGATCATGTAATTTCTCTGATTATGGTTATTTAATTTCCATAGGCTGTAGAGTAAATTTCAAATATATTAGCATGGTTCTTACCTTATCATCTTATCAGTGTTTATGAACTTATCAACCCCTTCTCATTGAAATTTATTTTGTATTTAGCTGCCTCCAAAACACACACACACACACACACACACACACACACACACACACACACACACACCACAAAAATACCATCTAGTGGTTTCTTCTAATCTTATCAGCAAATTACTCACCACCAATACGTTAACTTGTAAATATGTAAGACTTCCTAGGAAGATGGGCATTTCAATAGGATATTTTTGAAAATAAAAAAATATTTTCAAATTTTGCTTTGGCCAGTGTAGGCATTTTGAATGATGAAATGTTATGTTCATATCAGGAAAACAATTCTGTGAATTAAAAAAATGTATTGATCAGCTATGAAATATGCACTGTAGCAAATAGTTAACAAATGTTAGACCACTTAATCTTCACAAAAACATAATATTTGATCTAATATCTTTCTAGTGGGCTTAGATTTTCCTTTCTAAACCAAACTAAATCTTATTTTGTCCAAGAATAATTTCCAAATCTTTTCAAAGATTGCTACCATTTTACTGTAATATACTAAACTTCTAAGCAAGTTGTAAAACATAAATACTGTTTATTGGTATGATGACTAATACTCCAGATTTGTGCACAATCCAATTAGGGATATACATTTCAGTATATTATGAGCTTCATGCATGAATTCTCTTTTTAATTAATTAGAATCTTGTAGATGTTACATAAATTGCAATGAACAATAAATTTCTATTGATAAGCAACACTTTTAGAACCAATTGCTCTCCTATAAAGAGAAATGAGTATACTTTCTCCATCTTACAGTGAGAAAATTATATTTAAGAGATTTTGTAACAAGTTAAAATACACATTTAGTTAGTGGTAGAGTAAAGATTCCAATTTAGGACTACATGGTCCTAAAACCTAGTCACTATCTTTTCTGTTATGGCACAGTAAGTGCTGCATTAACCTCATTGTTTATAGATATAAATTTGAATCTTCAATAGGACAAAATAATTACACTGAACAGAAATGACTTTTAAAAAATCTACTTCCTATCTATCCATCCTTCCTTCCATTCATCCATTTATGTATTTCATAGGCAGTGTATGCTCTAGTTTGGATGATTTCAATTTATTTTGTTCGGCTGAAAAAACAAAAAAACAAAAACAAAACTTTGGTCAAATAATCTATTATCCAAAAGTTTTAAGGTAACATAGAGTAAAAATAGAAGTTGAAATTGAGATTTAGGTTGTTTAAAATTGTTTATTCAGCCGGAACCGGTTTGGCTGAGTGGATAGAGCATTGGCCTGCGGACTCAAGGGTCCCAGGTTCGATTCCGGTCGGGGGCATGTACTTTGGTTGCGGGCACATCCCCAGTGGGGGGTGTGCAGGAGGCAGCTGATCGATGTTTCTCTCTCATCGATGTTTCTAACTCTCTATCCCTCTCTCTTCCTCTCTGTAAAAAATCAATAAAATATATTAAAAAAATAAAAAAATAAAAATAAATAAAAAATAAAATTGTTTCTTCAATATAGTAGTAAGTGCATGTTAGTTTTATTTCAAACTTATAAGAAAAGAGACTAAATCAAGTCAATTCAAATAAAACCTCCTCATAAGTACATTTTACAGAAAAAGAAGACCGTTAGCTAATTATTGTTAAACTGGATACAAGTAAAAGAATGTCTGACATTAAACTGATGGTCATCCAGATGAAGCAAGAACCAGAAAACTCACCCATGACATTAGCAGGGACTGAGGCAAGGGTATATTTATAGTTCCACATACCATATGTGAAAATATTTTGAAGTTACAAACCAAGCTAAGAACGGTTTAACAAAATATATTCTCCTTGACAGAATAAACTTTCATGAAGACTTGGAAGGTCAGAGTTTAACTTACAATTAGTCTCCTTGGATTTTTGTATGAAAGGTAGCAATACCAGGAGAGCTTATCCATTATGTATTTATTATATTTTCCAAACTCAGGCTTCTCTGAATTGTATCACAAGGAGTCTTTCATGCACAAGTGTGGACACCCCAGCTTGCAAGTATATGCTTTGTTCACACTCCCACCCTGAGCTTTAGCTACCTCAGACCTAAGGATGTACATACAAGAATATTGTCCTACCTTAGTTGGATGGGCCCAGGGAAAAAGGTCATGATAACCTTGGAAGTAGGCTCAGAACCATTTTGGCAAAGACTAATCCAGATTCTCATAGATATAGAATAGCTTAGAACGGAAGTGGGAGTTAGGTACCCAGATGAGCATGTCCTCTTAACTAGTGGACTCCTCACACTGTAGAGAATGGCATGGTTATAGGAGGGCCAGAGTGGAACCCTCTAAAGAACAGGGGTCCAGAGCATGGGCCTTTCTTGCTGAAGTTTAAAGGAAGTACCTGGGGGAGATAAGAGATCAACCGAAGGACTTGAATGCATGCAGATAAGCATAACCAATGGACACAAAACTCTGGGGGGTGAGGGCATGTATGAGTGTGGGGTTGGGGGGGGGGCAATGGTAAGATATGTACACATATAATACCTTAATAAAAAAAAGTGTGAAAAAAAATAAAGGAAGTATCTGGTACCTCCTTTCCAAGAAGAGCTCTTTGTCATATTAAAGTTTATCCAAAAATTCCTTAAGCATTTTATATTTTAAAAATTACTTATTTCTTTTTCAAAGCTTGTAATAATCTTATTTATTATTATTATTAGTTACCATCATCCACTCTCCCTCAAAATACACACACACAGAATTATAAATATACCTGGTAGGCTTCATGAAAGCTCATAAAAAGCATAACTTTAAAATTACCAGTCTACTCAATTAAAATATAATTCAGCCCTTGCATCTGTGTATATTTGGGCAGGTTAATCTCTGTAAATACAATTTAATCATTTATAACATAGGAATTTTTTTAAAACATTTTCAACAGATAAAGAGAACAAAAAGGGAGTCTAGGTTTTTATTTAGTTATCAGGCACCCACTTCCTTAGGATTCAAGTTATTACCAATTACAGAGTATAGTGAGTTGGAGACTACTGTGAGGAGAGTCTACAAAGAAAGACAAAGTCTGCTAATCAAAATGTTAAAGAACAGTCTCCAGTGTATATATTAAGAGATCTGAGTGGAAGGTTCTTTAACGTAGACAGGTTGTCTAATTATATTTATGAAACTGGCAAGCTTGAAGGGGATTTGGGAATGCACATATTCTGAATCTTCTTAATCGTAAAAATAGTAAGCATGTATAAATCCACAGGGTTTTCTTTTTGTTTTGTTTTGTTTGTTTGTTTTTGAAGGTCTGAGAAGGAAAATTCTGAAGATGATAAGACTTCTTTGGCTGAAGGGACCTTGGCCAATGAAGAGTTCTAGTAGCTGAAGAGTATTTGTGGCCTGAAATGCAGAGAAAGAACAACAACAGAAGATATTGTGTGCAGGGGTGGTAAAAGAAAAAATAACTTTAAAAGTCCTATTACTATTAGCTAAAACTATTCAAAGAGGAAGAGAAAAGTCATAAAAGAAACATCTCTGCAATCATACATTCTTTTATAGCCTTTCAACTAGCCCTTCTTGCTAATTTATAATACAATCAAGTTTTAGCATAATATGATTCATCTACATTGCATTGTTTCTTACAAACAAAACTAGAGGCTCAGTGAATGAATTTGTGTACAGGTGGGGTCCAGCTGGCCTGCACCAAATGGGGCTGATCAGGCCAGGTGGGGGTAGGTGACATGGGAGGTTGGCAGGGTGGGGGGACTGATCAGAGGCTGGGCCAGCCAGGGGAAGGGGCCAAACCCTGGTCGAAGTCCTGGTAGAATTCCCGGTTGAGGGGACAATTTGCATATTAGCATTTTATTATATAGGATATTTCACTAAAAAGCACTTTATTTTTCAATTTTTTAACCTTTTGCACTCGGATGTCGAGTGTGACTTGACATAGTTAGAATCGGTAGCAGGAATCGAGAAAAAAAGCGAGTGCAAAGGGTTAAAAGAGCTTTAGAAATCAGAATCCAAACTACTTGATTGTCTGTAGCTATGTATCAATTTATTTCTTACATTTGTACAGCAATCTGCCATGTGTAATGTACTTTTGTATATGTTATCTCTTTTGAGCCTTACACTAACGCTTTGATTTAGAGAGTGTAAGAGTCTTATTATATTCACGCTAAAGGCCTGGTGCATGAAATTCGTGCACAGAGAGGGGTTCCTCAGCCAGGCCTGCACCATCTCCAATCTGGGACCCCTCAGGGGCTGCAAGACATTCTTCTCACAATCTGGGATCACTGGCTCCTAACCACTCACCTGCCTGCCTGCCTGGTCACCCCTAACCCCTCTGCCTACCTGCCTGATAACCCATACCTTGCCCCCCTGCCGGCCTGATTGCCCCTAACCTCTCTGCCCACCTGTCTGATCGCCCCTAACTACCTCTGCCTGCCTGACTGATTGCCCCTAACTGCCCTCTCCTGCTGGCCTGATCTCACCCCCAACTGCCCTCCCCTGCTGGCCTGAAAACACCTAACTGCCTCTGCCTCAGCCCCCACCACCATGGCTTTGTCCAGAAGGAAGTCAGACATCTGGAAGATGGCCGGTCAACCCGGTCTAATTAGCATATTACCCTTTTATTAGTATAGATAGATTATATAGGCTAGAATTGCTTAAATAGGGGGAGGGAAGCCTTTTTCAGCAGGAGGAGATGCTCTTGGCAGACAAAAACACATAATTCCTGTATCTGGACCGATAGCCAGCCATATGCACTATACTGCCAAACCGGTCATTAAAAAATAGAATCACTTTCTTACACCTTATGCCAAACAGCTATTGTCCTTAAAACACATCCTCAGCCCCCACCTTAGGTTCTGCCTTTGCAGTTCATCCAGATTTGGTTCTTATTGGTTGGTTTCTATTCCAGTCAGCATCAAAAGCCCCGCCTCCTAGGCAGCCATTGGCTCCTCGCAACTCACCCAGATTTGGTTCTGATTGGTCAGTTTCTATGCCAGTCAGCATCTCCGGGCCTATCTCCTGTCCTGATCATAGAGGCGGGGCTGGTCAGCAGCCACTCCAGGCTGCTGGCCAGCAGGCTAAACTGCTGACTTCTGGGAGAGAGAGAGGCTTAGCTGCTGGCAAGGCCGGGAGAGAGAAGCAGGGTTTCATCACCCTGCTTCTCCCTCCAGCCTTGCCAATAGCCAGTGCTGCTGCTGATCAGCCCTGACTCTCTCTTTGAGAGGTCAACAGTTCAGCCTGCTCACCTGCTGAGTGTGCAGCCTGGCATTTGATCCAGGTTGCTTGTGAGTGGGCTGAACTGCTGACTTCTGGGAGAGAGAGGCTTGGCTGCTGGCAAGGCCTGGAGAGAGAAGCAGGGTCTGATCACCCTGTTTTTCTCTGAGCCTTGCCAGCAGCCTCTGCCACTGTTGATCAGCCCTGCCTCTCTCTCTCTCTGTGAGGTCAGCAGTTCAGCCCGCTCGCCTGCTGCGCGCTCAGCCTGGAGTTCGGTGGGAGCCTCCGGTCATTGTGGATGTGATGACCCTGCCTCTTTATATATATATAGATGACATAAATGTCTAATACATCAGAGACAACTTTTCCTTTTCATGACAAAATTCAGTAGACTAAGCTTCTATCCTGTTTAACTTCAAGCATTTCACTTTTGTTCCTGTTTGTTTTACTACATTTCCTTCCGTAAATATTTATGAGATTCTCCATAGAATTTTACTTGTCTATGAATGCATTTGGGGTGTTCCCTGACACCTTAGCAAGCCTCTAAACTAGGTCATACTTATACATTGAAAGCTGGTTTCCATGAGCTGTTGTGACTCTTCTTTATATAGCTTCACGCCAAACATGGGCTGACACTCTCCCCTCAATTCCCCACAACAAACACTAAGATTCAGCTGTAATAATTAGATTTTACTTCAATCCTTGTTGTAAATGAATACAATTACCACATAGAAAAACTTCAATTAGATGAAACTTTTCTTTGAATCTACAGATCTAACAAGCTTAACTAGTTCACCTTTACACTTTGGGAATCGTATTTAATATATCTCCTCTCCCAAAGTCCTGCTCTTTACAACTCTACATTTCAAAGAAAGTGAACTTAATTTGAAGTATTGCAGCATTACTGTGTAAAGCAATTTAGTCTTATTTTCCATTTCATGGTAGAATCTTAGAATTAGTTTGTCATAAACAAAAGACCCATTAAGTGATTTCTCCATTACAAGGGACAACAGTCTTTCCTCAAGAGGAATTTAAACCCTTTTATGTAGAAAAAACAAATTTCCAGGCTTTTTTTAATGACAGTTTTTCCTCTTTGCTAGCAATTAGTATTTTAAAAAATATGTGGCTCAGTTTTATCTAGAAAACCTTGTAATACTCTATTTGGGACAAGCAAACTTTAGCAAACTATAGGCAATTACAAAGAGACAAATGGATGGACAGTTTTCTATTATTTTCTGAGAGGAATTTGAGGAAGGTAGTTTTGTAAAAGAAGTTCATTGAAAAAGAACAAGTGTCCATGGTTGTGATGGTTTCTTATTGGCTGAAACTGGAGAACAGTTTGCTCTTCCTGATTTATGCAAAAATATTCTTTCTTCCTGCTAATTATGTAAATTGAGATGAGTGGTACATGCATGAGAACACTCCTTTCATGGCCTCCCAGCTGTTTTGATTTAGGTTTTCTTACCTAATTTTCACAAATAGAAACACTGTTTCCAAAGTGCTAACCTAATAAATAGTTCATTTTATTATACCAATCAACCAAGTTATATTTTTGTGTTTTTTGAAACATTTTTTGATAATTAAATTTCTACATAGGACTTCCACTCTGGGAAAGATTGTATAAATTCCTGTTTCTCTGTTCCTCCCTCCTAGGTATAACTATAAACCCTGGGCATAACAGAATAGGCAAATTAGTGAGAATGCTGAAAGATAATTAAAGAAAGGCGAACTGGTTTGGGATCTCAGAACTGAAAGAACAACTCTAGGGCAGGGCTTCTTATGTCCTCCCCACATACAACAAACAGAAGAAATCCATCCACACAAAAATGATGGTGGTAGAAGCTACACCCACCTCCTCTCAGGACCAAACTAGAATTATAACTAAATTATAGAATAATCATCCTAATAACCAACTACAGACTAGCTGAAGAGAAGTCTTAAAAACAAGGATTTACAGAAGCCACTTCAAGTATGAACAACTATATGCCAACACAATTGACAGTCTTGATAAATGGATACATTTTTAGAAATATATAATCTTCCAAAAATGAGTCATGAAGAATCAGAAAATCTGAATTGACACATTACACCTAATAAAATTGTAGCACCGATTAAAAACTCCCAACAAACAAAAGTCCTAGGTCTGATGGCTTCATGGGTAAAATTTACCAAACATTCAAAGAACTAACACCTATCCTTCTCAACCTATTCCAAAAAATTAAAGAGGAGGGAAGACTCCTAAACTTATTATAGAAGGCCAGTATTATTTTAATTCCAAAATTACTACAATAAAATAAAACAATACATCAATATCACTGATCACCATAGATGCTAAAATCCTCAACAAAATATTAGCAAACTGGATCCAGAAATGAAAATGATCATACAGCATGATCAAGTGGAATTTATATCTGTGATGCAAAGTTTTTATAATATTCATAAATCATTAAACATAATACACCAAATAAACAAAATGAAGGATAAAAATAGCATGATCATATCAATAGATGTAGAAAAAGCATTTGATAAAATCCAGCATTCATTTATGATAAAACTATCAACAAAGTGGAAATAGAGAGACATACCTCAACATAATCAAGGGCATTTACAACTCACGGCCAACATAATCCTCAGTGGGCAACAATTAAAAAAGAGATGCCTGCTTTCACCACTCTTAGTCAGCATCATCTTAGACATTTCTCATGGCAATATTTTTTTCTGATATATCTCCTTGGCAAGGGGAAAACAAGAAAAATAAGCAAATGGGACTACATCAAACTAAGAAGTTTTTGCACGGTGATGAAAAACATCAACAAAATAAAAGTACAACCCACTGAATGGTAAAACATACCCGCCAATGATACATCTGACAAGGGGTTAATATCCAAAATTTATAAAGAACATATACAAGTCAACAACAAAAAAATAAACCAAATTTTTAAAATGGGCAAAGGACCTGAAGGCACTTATCTAAAGAAGACATACAGATGGCCAATAGTCATTTAAAAAAGATGATCAACATCACTAATCATTAAAGAAATGCAAATTAAAACTACAATAAGATATCACCTCATGCCTGACAGAATAGTTATCATCAAGAAATCAACAAAAAAAATGTTGGCAAGTATGCAGAGGAAAGTGAACCTCCATGCACGGTTGGTGGGAATACAGACTGGTGTAGCCACTATGGAAAACAGTATGGAGTTTCCTCAAAAAATTAAAAATAGAACTGCCTTATGACCCAGCAATCCACTTTGGAGAATATATCTGAAGAAACCCAAAACACTGATTAGACAGAACATATGCACCCCTATGTTAATTGCAGTGTTATTTACAGTAGCCAAAATTTTGAAGCATCCAAAGTGTCAATCAAAACTGTAGTATATTCATACAATGGAATACTACTCCTTAAAAAAGAACTCTTACCCTTTGTGATAGCATGGATGGACCTAGAGAGTATTATGCTAAGTATAATCAACCAGTCAGAGAAAGACAAGTACCATATGATTTCACTTATATGTGAAATCTAATGAACAAAATAGTGTTAAAACTAATTATAAAAAACATAATTCTCCCCCAAATTTTATGTTTCAATAATACAATAAATTTTATCATTATATTCTTAGTTTTGTAAATTAGACATTGGAGAACCAAATTTAAAATTTTCTCATTTCTGAAAGCACCATGTTGAATTATTTATTATAATTGTATCTATCTATATATCTACATCTATCTATATCTATATCTATATCTATGTCTATCTATTGGGCATTTTCAGATTATAGAAGTTGCCTAATTCTGGCCTATTATTGCCAGCCTTTAGGATATTATTAACTTGCTCTCCATTGGATATTAATTTTCTGATTCAAACTTTAAGCAAAATATGTAATTAGGAGCATCTGTCATTTAATGAAAATATTACTAATTTAAAATTATAGGGCATGCAGTGTCATAAATGAGTAGCTAATCATGGCATAACTCTGCTTTATTTTTAGAAACTCCTATATAACTTCTTATAAATATAGTGTATTCATTTATCTATTCATTATTTCTTTATATATGAAGTACATGTCATATGCTAGAAGTTATTTTGACACTAAAATTAGAAAAATGATTGATACTCAGAATTTTCCTCAAGAAACTCATGGAGTAGTTGAAGTGACATAAATGTATAAAAATAATTTGTATAAGGAAAAATTGATATTAAGCCAGATATATTTACAAATCTCTTTTTAGAAACTGTTTTTCAGAAGAACTTTTGTACAATGAAACTAAAATACAGAATGCAGGAGAAAGAGGAGTTTTAAGTATGACAACAAAGAGAAAGAGACAATGACAATTTTAAGAATCTTCTATTTCTAAAGGTTATTAGCCAGAGTAATCCTCCTTACATTATCATAATATATAAAAACTCTGGGTCGTAATGTCCAGTAACGACTGAGGCTCAACCAACCAGAAGTCAGTCCTGCAGTCAGCACTGGGTTGCAGGCTTGGTGCCCCAAAACTGACTGTTGAGGGGGCTGTGAATCAGGGCCAGAGAGAGGCCTGAAGAGAGAAGCAGGGACTGATCTGTTGCCTCTGTGGCAGCTTTTGATCAAGACTTGTCTCTCTCTTTCTCTCCCAATCTGGCCTGCAGCCTCACTTCCATTTCTCTCCTGGTTTCCAGCAGGGCTGTTGATCAGCCCCACCTTTCTGATCAGGCCCTGCTGATAAGCTCAGAGAAGCTGACTGGCATAGAAACCGACCAATCAGAAGCAAATCGGGGTGAAATGTGAGGAACCAATGGCTGCCTAAGTGGCAGAACTTTTGACACTGACTGGCATAGAAACTGACCAATCAGAACCAAATCTGGGTGAAATGTGAGGAACCAATGGCTGCCTAAGTGGCAGAGCTTTTGACGCTGACTAGCATAGAAACTGACCAATCAGAACGAAATTGGCTGGCAGAGGAGGGAAGTTGGGGGTGAGATCAGGCCAGCAGGGGAGGGCAGTTGGGGGCAACCAGGACAACAGGGGAGGGAAGTTAGGGACTATCAGGAAGGCAGAGGCAGTTACGGGCAATTAGGAAGGCAGGCAGATGGGTTAGGGGCAATCAGGCAGGCAGACAGAGGCAGTTAGGGGTGATCAGGCAGGCAGGCAGGTGAGTAGTTAGGAGCCAACGGTCCCAGATTGCTAGAGGGAAGTCTGACTGTCAGATTAGGCCCAATCCCTGTGGGATTAGGCTTAACCTGGCAGTTGGACATCCCCCATGGGATCCCTGATAGGAGAGGGTGCAGGCTTGGCTGAGGGAACCCCCACCTCTGTGCACGAATTTTGTGCACCAGGCCACTAGAAAATAAACGTTTATTGTTTATAGTATTACAGATATCTCCCCTTTCCCCTCCCCCTTTATTCCCATTCTCTCGGCTCCTACCCACACCCCATGTCTTCACTATCCTATCGGCCATGCCCATGAGTTATGCTTATCCTATATAATAAAAGGCTAATATGTAAATTGTCCCCTTGACCAGTTCTACCAGGAGTTCAATGGGAAGTTGAACCAAGGGGCAGGGCTGGCCTACCAACCGCCTGCAGCTCCTCCCCCTGGACAGCCCCACCCCCAATCATTCCCCCCCACCTCAATCGGGGCAGGCTAGACAGACCCCACCTGTGCATGAATTCATGCACCAGGCCTCTAGTAAGTATATAAGTTCTTTGGTTTATCTCTCCTCATCTCTCCAAGCCCACATTGAGGTATGTCAGTCTGTTCCACACCTCCATGCTTCAGGTCTTATTTTGTTGGTCTTCATTTTGTTCATTAGATTCCACAAATAAGTGAAATCATGTGATATTTGTCTTTATCAGATTGGCTTATATCACTTAGCATAATATTTTCCAGGTCCAACTATGCTGTCCCAAAGGGTAAGAAATCCCTCTTTTTCACAGCTGCATGGTATTCCATAGTGTAAATGTTCCACAGCTTTTTTATCCATTCATCTTCCAATGAGCACTTGGGCTGTTTCCAGATTTAGCTATTGTAAATAACGATGCTATGAACATTTTTCTGATTAGAGTTTTTGAATTGCTCTCTTTAGTATGATGAAGTGGCCCTCCTTATCTCTTTTTATGGCCTCTTCAGCTTTTTTTTTTCCATTTACATTTGCTTGAAAAACCTTTTTCCACCCCTTAACCAGCAATCTGTATGAGTCCTTAGTTCTGAGGTGGGTCTCCTGTAGACAGCAGATACATGAGTCATGCATTCTTATCCATTTAGCCACCATATGTCTTTTGATTGAAGGATTTAATCCATTTACATTTAAAGTTATTATTAACAGGTACTTGTTTGTAGCTATTTTTATTCTTCATGCCTGCGTTCCTTCGTCCCTTCCTATTTCTTCTTTTTACAGCAGACCCTTTAGCATTTCCTGCATTGCTGGTTTGGTGGTAATAAGCTCCCTTAGTCCTTTTTCTGTCTGTGAAGCTGCTGATTTCACCCTCAACTTTGATTGATAGCCTTGCTGAGTACAGTATTCTTGGATTCAGACCCTTGCTTTGCATGAGTTTGTATATTTCATTCCATTCCCTTCTGTCCTGATGTGTTCCTGTTGAGAAATCAGTCGATAGTCTGATGGGGGATCCTTTGTAGGTAACTTTCTGTCTCTGTCTGGCAGCCTTTATGATTCTTACTTTGTCATTGGTGTTTGCCAATTTAATTATTTTGTGCCTTGGCATCGGTCTTTTGGGTTTCCTTTTGTTTGGGACTCTGGGAGCTTCTTGGACTTGTGTGAGTTTTTCCTTCCCAATATCAGGGAAGTTTTCTGTCATTATTCCTTCAAACAGGTTTTCTATTCCTTGCTCAGTTTCCTCTCCTTCTGACAGTCCTATTATGTGGATGTTGTTTCGTTTGTGTTGTCCTAGAGTTCACTTAGTCTCTTTTTTTATGTTTTTTTTCCCTACATGCTTCTCTGCTTGGTTATTTTTTCCTACCTTGTCTTCTAGTTGACTGATGCAGTCCTCTGCTTCTTCTAGTCTACTGTTGATGCATTCTATTGAGTTCTTTATTGCAGCGATGTCATTCTTCATTTCTTCTTGGTTCTTCATTTCCTCTTGGTTATTATACATATTTTTGAATATGTCTTCCATCCTTTTCAGTGTCCTTATGACCATTACACTGAATTCTTTCTCTGACATATTGCTTGCCTCTGTTTCATTTTCTTCCTTTTCAGGTGATTCATCCATTTCTTTCATATGTGGGCTGTTACTTTGTTTCCACATGATAGCTTCTCTCAGGGTGTCTGGTTTTGTAGCTCTCTCTCTCTCTCTCTTGTGTTGACTTAAAAGCACAAAATGCATCAAGACACAATGAACAGGGCACCAAACACAAATGTATTCTTGATACTAATAACCCCAAATACAGGTGACCACCAGAGAAAAGGAATTAGTGGATAGAAAAGAGTGCAAAATGATATTGAGTAAAGGAAAAAAAATGTGAGAGAGAAAAGAAAGAAAATAAAAAAGAAGGGGGGAAATATATATATATGGGCAGAAAACTCCAGAAACAACAACTAATCGAAAAAATACAAACAACAAACACCCAGAGATGAATGCAAACAACTAACAACAACTAATCCAAAAAAATGCAAACAACAAACACCAAAACACCAATCACTTGGATGAATCTGAGGAGGCAGAGCTTATTTCCAGAAGGTAAGTTCAAGGAATTGAATGAATGGGAAAATAGCCACAATTCAGTATAGAGGAGGTAGAAAGAGAATGAGTGTATAAGAAGAAAAGTAAAAAACAAAATACAAAAAAAGAAGAAAAAAAAAAAATATATATACTAGAGGCCCGGTACACGAAATTCATGCATGGGAAGTGGGTTCTCTCAGCTCGGCCTGCACTCTCTCCAATCTTGGACCCCTCAGGACCTCTGGCTCCTACGTTCACCTGGCTGCCGGCCTGATCCCCCTAACTGCTCTCCCCTGCTGGCCTGATCCCCCTAACTGCTCTTCCCTGAGGGCCTGTTCACCCTAAATGCTCTCCCCTGCTTGCCTGCTTTCCCTAACTGCTCTCCTCTGCCTTCTTGATCACCTCTAACTGCCTCTGCCTTGGCCCTGCCAACATGGCCTTGTCCGGAAGGACATCCGGAAGGATGTCCGGAAGGTTGTCTGGAAGATGTTCAGTCTAATTAGCACATTACTCTTTATTAGTATAGATGCCACGTTTTCCTAAAAATGGAGGTTGTTCCCAGGTTTTCCTGGAAGGGGAGCCCACAGTAGCATCCTGGGTTCTGACCAGGGCTTATGCGCTTGTGTTTTATCTCAGCAGATGTGATTCCTAGAAGAAGACTCTTGGATATACCTTGAACATTTCTATCAAATTTGCCAAACCATCCTCCAAAAATGTGGAACCAATTTAAACTCCCACCAGCAACCATGCGTGTGCCCTCTGTCCCACTTTGATGCCAATATCATTGATTTCTCCCTAGAAGCTTCCCTCCCATCACCCAGGACTGCTTGGCACTTGAGCCAACCTCATTGTTCAGCTGGAGACTTGATTTCCTGAGATAGAATTATAGAGGAGGAAAAATAGTTTTCCTCTACCTTTCTGAGTTCTTAGTGGAGGCCCTTGTAATGAAAGACAGATCACCAAGAGAAAAACAAAAGTTCATTAACATGTGTACCTCCTATATATGTGGGAGATCCCAGGGAAAAATGAGTAACTCCCCAAGGTGGCTTAGAATGCAGATTTAAATTCCTTCTTCCTAGGGAAAGGGGACGGGAGATGTAGGCCTCTTAGAGGAGAGTAAATGATTTTTAGGAAAGATGAATGGGGTAGGGGGAAATAGTTTGTAACAAAGTTTGGGTGTGATGTCAACTTCTACTCTCCTCTTCTGTGACAGGAGTCAGTCTTCTCTGCTTGATGACACTTCTCCCATCAAGGGGACCTATGACATTTAAGCTCCTTTTGGGGGGAACGATTTTAGGCAGATCAGGAGACTTCAGTGAAAGCCTCTGCATGCATTTGCTGTTTTTCAAGCATCTGCAGCTCAAGATCATCAATATAACAACACAGCATATATTGGGGTGTCATGTTCTCTGACCTTCAGAATAAACCCAACAAAAGCTTGTTTCCTCTCTTAGATGATTTGCCATATAGCGTTATTCCCTGGAGACAGTATTCTGACCAGATCTTCCTGGGAGTGGTCATAATATATCCTGTGCTTGTAGAAAGGTGTGGGCCACATAACTAAATAAACCAGGGTCAGTTTTCTCATCTTGTGGAAAGGGAGATAAAGTTATGATAGTTTATCTCCCTTTCCACAGGTTTCTTGTGGGTTTGTGTCTCTGTTGCCCACCCCCAGCAGCCCCAGCCCCTCCATGGTGGGTCTTGGGGCTGCTGGATGCTGGCCTCCGTGAGGGTTTGTGTCTCTGATCCGGCCCCCAGCACCCCCAGCATCGCCTGGCTGCTATGGGTGTCACCATCTTTGTTGGGTTAATTTGTATACTCACTCCTGACTGGCTGTTAGCGTAGTGGAGTGACAGTCAATTTGCAAGTTTCTCTTTTATTAGTGTAGATATAAATTCCCCCTTTCTTTAATCTATCTATCTATGTATTTGTCTATTATTGGAAAAGGAGGATAGATAGTAGATAGGCCTGAGTTGGTGATTGGAATTGATTAAGCCATTAGAAAAGAACAAGTGAGGAGAAGAAGAACAGAAGCAAAAAAAGAAAAACAAACTAACAATCAAAGAAACAACAACAACAAGACAGACAGAAAGAAAAAGGACACAAAGGAAGTAATAAAAAAATTGGATAGTGAAGAAAGAGGGGAGAAGTGTACGTGGACTTGGCGCAGGGGAGAAGAAATTTGATATATGAGTAAGATCAATTTTTAACATGGAGTAAAAGGATAGAGAAAGGTAAAGCAGGGACAGGGTAAGAGAAATAGGACAAAAAAGGGGAAAAGTGAGGAAGAGAAGTGTTGGCATAAAGAAAAATTGAGATAGATTAAAATAATGTTAAAAGAAAAATAGACTGTAGAACACTAATACCAAAATAAAATAAAATAAAATAAAATAAAGAAAAAAATAAAATTAAACTTTAAAAAAGGTAAAATAATAGTAGTAATAATAATAATTAAAAAATAATATAATAATAGAAAAGTAAAATCAAGTGAGAAAAAATTTAGTTTATTAATTAAAAGATAAAGTAAAAAAGTGAGGTAGTGATGGTTGTTTACTTCCTCTACTGTTCTGCCTGGCACATGTGTTTCCTGTCAGGTAGTGAGCACAGTGTTGAAGTTCTCTACGATCCACTGCTCCTCTGTGTCATAAGCCAAACCTTGTTTTCAAGCATGTGAGATCTCTCTGCTCACTTTGTTTCTCAGCCTGCCTTCAGTTGTATTTACACAAGAGTCAATTTCTGACACAACCCCTGAGTGACAGTGTTTCTGTTTTAATATCTGGGACTAAATGGCCCCTCTACCCAGTGTTTAGATTCTTCTTTCCCTGCCACACTTAATACTGGGTTGGAGAGATGGACTGCCCCACAGCTGATTTCCTGCTTGTCTCTCCTTATTCTGATCCCCAGTTTCCACAAAAACAACTTTCCCCTGCAGTCTCAGTGAGTGTTTTTAATTGGAAGATCCTATGCACTGGACTTAGCAAGCAAAAGCAAGGAGGTAAAAAGACAAGGGAACCGCTCTGACTCACGTCTTTTTCCTCTGGCACTGCACAGCCGGTATAGAACTTCAGGCTGCCTTTCTGGGCACAGCCCAGATGTTTGCTAACATCTAGATTCCCCTTCTGCCAGCAGCCCTGTGGACTCCCTTCCACATTCCAGGGCTACACTGATCCCAATGGCCGCAGATTTTGTGGGGCGCAGTCTCCCTCTGAGACTCTAGTCCCCGCTGTGCACGTTTCTCCCTCCAGTCTGGATCCTATATTGCACCTTTCTCTAAGCAATATCTGAGCTTTCTGTCCATGGATTGCCTCACCAGCTGTATTTAATTCACCAATCCCAGGTGGGTGTTGCTTGACTCAGCTGTTCCTTCTATCTGCTCTGTGTGAAGGCACAGGGCCTGTCTGCATATTTGGCGCTGCTTTGTCTCCCCCTGGACAGACTTTTTAGGTGCCCATAGTCAGGGAAGCTGGAGTCTCAGTGTTTGTGGGTTCGCAGCTGAGGCAGCTGGTCCCTGGGCATTGTGGTTGTAGAGTCCTGGGAGGTATCCGAGGTCTCCCCAGTTGAAGGTAAGGCTGGGCTTCTGATCACAGATGCTCTCCCCTTAAAAATGGCATGGTCTCTGAAGCAGAGCCGGCCATTCTGGGAGAGATTTTAGCAGTAGTAGAGGCTGCACAGCCAGGGGAGCCTGGTTCACCAGTCCCCAACAGTCCTGTGGAATATAGCTATCCCTCTCTCACAAATACAGACACTCCCCGCACGTTCACACACTTTCCTTTTGTTCTCTCACTCACACACTATCTTGCAGTCTGCAGTCCCATCAGCAGCCATCTTGGATCCCCCCATAATGCTCATATTTAGATGTGTGATTCAAATTGATAAAAGTACTTAGAATGAAAATTTGAAAAAAAGTATTAAATGTCTTAATACATAATAGTAAAAAAAATTAATATGTCACCTATTAGAAAAATGCCATTCACATAGTACCCCCACTGAGGTCTCCAGATTCCTTCCAGAATGTGCAATTAATTAGATTACTGTGTTATTTCATGTATTTTTAAATTAATGTAGTAATTGACAGAATTTAATGCAGAAGTTTGTGTGTCACCATTTGCAGATGCACTTCTATCAATATATACAAAGAAACTACATTTCCAGTTGGTGATAGTCCATGCTACTTTTGGGACAATCTTACTTTTATTAGTTATTGTGTTTCCTCATTTTTGGACAGTTTCTACAGAACATTTTTGTAGTTATAAACATCATATGTAGATATAAGATGGTATGATTTTAAAAATTTCTGATGAGGTGCTATTTGACTAATAGAGAAATATTTCTTACATCTAATTTCTTAGTTACTAACTGAATGAATTTTAGTGATAAATGGTTTATTATGGTAAGAGCTATAACACAACTTTAGAAATACGCTAGTACTGTACAAAACATAAAAATTGTATTCTAATCTATGATCATATGAGGTGATCTGATTCCTTTTCTGCTAAAACAAAAATGGCTATGATAAATATATTTTACAAAATTCATAACAAATCTTAAAAAAAAAAAGAAATTCCCAAATTCTAGAAACAAGGAAGAAACTCAATGCCAGAAGAGAAAATGAAGTTGAATACTTCACCTGCCTTAGCTGCTATTAAACCTAGGGCTGAGAGCTTATATTTTAATATCCAGAAAGAAGATACATGGCTTCAGGCATGCACAAAGTGGACTGCTTATCCTAAGAACTTGAATAAAATCATGCTTTTTTATTTATCACCCAATCCTAGTAAGAAGGCTAAATATTTCTTTATTTTAAATCTTTTTTTAAATTTTTCAATGTTTTCAATTACAGTTGATATACAATATTATGTTAGTTTATGTGTACACCCCAATGATCAGACACTATATAACTTACTAAGTGATGCTTCCAATAAATCTTGTACCCAAATGACAACATACATAGTTATTAGAATATAAATGACTTTATTCTCTATACTATACTTAACATCCCCATGACTATTCTGTAACAACCAATTTGTTCTTCTTAATCCTGTCACTTCTTTCACCTATCCTCCCAACCTCCATCTCATCTGTTAACCATCAAAGTGTTCTCTGTATCTATGAGTCTGTTTCTGTTCTGCTTGTTTATTTTGCTTTTAGATTTAATTTTTGATTGATACATATTTATTGCCATTTTATATATAATTTTTTAAATCCTCACCCAAGTATATTTTTTCATTTATTTTTAGAGAGTGGAAGACAGAGGGAAACACTGATGTGAGGGAACTATATCGATTAGTTACCTCCTGCACACATCCCAACCAGGGCCAGGGCTGGGGAGAAGCCTGAAACGGATGTACATGCCCTTGATTTGACATGAACCCAGGACCCTTCATTCCATAGGTCGATGCTCTACTGAACAAAACTATCTAGGGCTATTGTTCATATTTTTAATCTTTTTTCTTCTTCTTAAAGAAGATCCTTTAACATTTCATACAATACTAGTTTGGTGGTGATGAACACCCTCAGCTATTATTTTTTTTTTTTTTTTTTGGTCTGGCAAGCTCTTTATATGAACTACTATGCAGGAGCCAATTATAATTATTTGATTTATAAATAATAGATTTGCTGGGTAGAGTAATTTTGTTCGTAGGTCATTGCTTTTCACTAATTGGAATATTCTTGCCACTCCTTTCTGGCCTGCAAAGTTTCTCTTGATAAATCATCTGAAAGTTTTATGGGACCTCCCTTGTAGTTAACTAACTGTTTTTCTCTTGCTGTTTTTAAGATTATCTCTTAGTCTTTAAGTATATGCATTTTTAATTATGATGTGTCATGGTCTGTGCTTCTTTGGGTTCATCTTATTGGGGGCTCTCTGTGCTTCCTGGATTTGTGTGTCTATTTTCTTCACTAGGTTAAAATTTTCTGTCATTATTTTTGAAATACATTTTTTAAATTTCTTGCTTTCTTATATTGATATGCTTAAAGATGTCCTAGAGGCTCCTTACACTATCTTCTTTTTTCTGGATTCTTTTTTCTTTTTGTTGTTCTGAGTGGTTTTTTGCTTACGTGTATTACAAATTGCTGATTTGATTCTTGGATTCATCTACTATGCTTTTGATGCCATATAAATTATTCTTCATTTTAGTTAGTCTATCCTTCATTTCTGATTCAGTCATTTTTTTATGGTTTCTAATGTCCTTTTACATGTTGTTGAATTTCTTACTAAGTTCTTCGAGCATCCTTGTCACCATAGTTTTGAACTCTCTATCTAGTAGTTTGGTGCCTTTTTATTTAGTTCTTTTTCTGGAGACTTCTCTTGTTCTTTTATTTGGGACCTGTTTCTTTGTATCCACATTTTGTATCCTTCCCTGTGTTTGTTTCTATGTATTAAGTGGAGCTGCTATATCTCTCAGACTTAGTATAGTAGCCTTGTGTAGTACATGTTCTGTAGGGCCCACTGGTACAGCCGCCCCATTCACTTGAGTTGGGTACACCAGGTGTGCTTCTCTGTGGGCTGTGTGCACTGTCCTATTTCAGTTGAGCCTTGATTGCTCTTGGAGTCACTGGGAGTGATTGACCCCCAGGCTGATCAGCTGCAAGGACTGGCTGTGACTACATCAGAGGAGCTGCTATGCAGGAGCCAATTCTAATGTGCAGGACTTGCTTCAGTGGGGCTTTGGTGTTCACTAAGTCAGCCCCTTGAGTCACTGTGGAAGTGGCTGGGTTATAATTCACCATACTCTAAAACTATCTACTGGATGCACTGGTTCTGGGGCCTTCTGGAAGGTGAAAGTTCAGGCACCACCAGTGCCCTGTCTGAGGCTACCCAATCCAAGCTACAGAGCAATCTGCAGATGGCTGCTATTTGTGCTGGGCTGCAATGTGAACCAAGGCCAGCTGCCTGTAGTGGTGAGCCTGGAACCACTTAGTGAGAGTTATGGAGCATGTGAAGACCAAATGCTGCGTGTTTCCAATGTGTGGATCTTTGAGAGATTTTAGGAAAGGCCTCAGCGGGATACAAGACAAGTAGTTTGTATGGAAAATCCACTGGTAACAACTTGAGTGGGCCCACAAGTTAGGTGGGGTGAGGTCTCAGGGAATTCCCAGGGTAGAGCAAACTGTGTGAGCCAGGTTGATAGAGAGATATATAGCATCTGTCTATCAGCACTGTAGAAGGTGGTGGCCTCATAAAAGGCACATTGGCTTTTGCTAGCATTTTTGTGTGTCAGAAAGCTGACCCTCTAGCTCTCACAGTGATGACAGACAAGTGAGTTCCTTGGGGTATGTTCACAGTGCCTTTCAAGCTACTGCTCCATTGCTAGAGTTCAGTAAGAGTGAGGCTGAGTAAATCTGAGTGTTGACCCTTCAAGAGGAACTGCCTGGGACTCTAGCAGCCTCTGTCTCATTCAGACCCAATCCCTAATGGTTTTCCCAGCCAGATGTTTTGGGGACTTCTCTTCCTGGCGCTGGAACTCTGGAGTAGGTGGCCTGGTGTTGGGCTGAGACTCCTTACTCCTCAGGGACTATCTTCAAAGCTTCTATATTATACCAATTTTTATCTCACACGAGGGGGTGTGGTACCAGCCTGTTCCACAACTCCACCTCCTCCTACCAGTCTTGATGTGGCTTCTTCTTTAAATCTCTACTTGTAAGACTTCCATTAAGTTAGATTTCAAGAAGTTCTGAATAATAGTTGTTCTGTAATTTAGTTGTAATTTTTATGTGATTGTGGGAGGATTTGAGTACTGCAATTACCTAAGTTGCCGTCTTGACCAGAAGCCTACAGTTAATAACTTCTGTATATCATAAGATATCATTAAAAGATTTATAAACATGAAACCCAGTGAAAGAAGATATTTGCAATGCATTCATCTGACAGAGAAATAATCAGAATATATATTTTGAAATTCCTACAAATTAGTAAGAGAAAGACAGACACATTTTTTTTAAATGAGCCAATACATAGAGAGAGGAACATAGGTATAAAGAGATTTGTATGCATGCATATCAGCATAACCAATGGATGCAGACAACAGAGGGTGAGAGTGAGAGCAGGATTGAGAGGGTGGGGGCCACTGGGGGGATAACCACACATATGTAATACCTTAATAATAAATAAATAAATAAAAAGGTAATAAATAAGTACCTATTGTTAATTATCTTAAATGTAAATGGATTAAATTATTCAATCAAAATACATTGGGTAGCTGAATAAATAAGAAACCATGACCCATATATATGCTGTCCATAAGAGACCAATCTCAGAACAAAATATACACACTAACTGAAAGTGAAGGGATGGAAAAAAATATTCCATGAAAATAGAAAAACAAAACAGAACACAGGGGTAGCAACACTTATATCAGTCAGAATAGACTTCAAAGCAAAGGCCATAAAAAGAGACAAAGGTGTTCACTACATAATTCTAAAAGAATTGATCCAATTATAGGATATAACTCTTGTAAGCCTATATGCACCCAACATAGGAGCACCTAAATATATAAAGAAAATATTGGTGGACATTAAGAGAGATGTTGTCCCTAACCAGTTTGGCTCAGTGGATAGAGCGTCGGCCTGCAGACTGAAGGATCCCAGGTTTGATTCCAGTCAAGGGCATGTACCTTGGTTGCGGGCACATCCCCAGTAGAGGGTGTGCAGGAGGCAGCTGATTGATGTTCTCTCTCATCGATGTTTCTAACTCTCTATCCCTCTCCCTTCCTCTCTGTAAAAATCAATAAAATACATTTAAAAAAAGAGAGATGTTGGCAGAAGTACAGTCATAGTAGTGGATATTAACACTTCACTGGCATCAATGGGTAGATCTTCAAGACTAAAAAATCAGCAAGGAAGCCGTGACTTTAAATCAGTTATTGGATCAGATAGATTTAATTGATATTCACAGAACATTTCATCCCAAAACAGCAGAATATACATTCTTCTCAAGTGCACATGGAACATTCTCAAAAATAAACCATATGCTATGACACAAAATTAGTCTTAATATATTCAGGAAGATTGAAATCATATCAAGCATCTTCTCTGACCACAATGGTATGAATCTAGAAATCAATTACAAAAAAAACCCTAAATACATTCAAACATATGGAGATTAAATAGCATGTTATTAAGCAATGAATGGATTTACAATGAGATCAGGGAAGAAATCAAGTTACCTGGAGACAAGTGAAAATGAACAAATGACAAACCAAAATCTATGGGTCATAGCAATAGCAGTCTTGAGAGGGAAGTTCATATTATTACAGGCTTATCTCAAGAAACAGGAAAAATCCCAAATAAATAATCTAACACTATACCTATAAGAACGAAAAAAAGAACAAAAAACCAAAGCTCAGAGTAAGTAAAAGGAAGGAAATAATAAATATCATAGGGGAAATAAATGACATAGAGGCTGAAAAAAACAATAGTAAACATCAATGAAATCAAGAGTTGATTCTTTAAAAAGGTAAAAATGATTGACAAACCTTTGACCAGATTCATCAAGAAAAAGAGAGGACCCAAATAAATAATATCAGAAATGAAAGAAAAGAAGGAACAACTGGCACCATGGAAATAGAAAATTGCAAGAAAAGACTATGAACAATTATATGTTAACAAATTGGACAACATGGGCAAAATGGAAAAAATTTCTAGAATCATTCAATCTTCCAAAACTGAATCAGAATAATTTAAAAACCTGAATAGACAGATTAAAACTAATAAAATTGAATCAGTAATTTAAAAACAAAACAAACAAACAAAAAACTCCCAGCAAACAAAAGTCCCAGATAAGATGGCTTTATAGGCAAATTTCACCAAACATTCAAAGAAGAAGTAACACCTATTCTCTTCAAACTATTCCAAAATGTTCAAGAGAAGGGAAGCCTTTCAAGCTATTTTTAGGAGAGCAGCATAATGCTAAGTTCAAAACCAGATAAAGACAAAGGAAGAAAATTATAGAACAATATTTCTGATGAACATAGATACTAACATCCTCAACAAAATATTAGCAAACCAGAACCAGCAATATATTAAAAAGATAATACACCACAATCAAGTGGGATTTATTCTGGAGAAGCAAGGTCAGTACAATATCTGAAAATCAATAAATGTAATACACCACATAAACTAAATAAAGAATAAAAATCACCTGATCATATCAATAAATGCAAAAAAGCATTTGATAAAATTTAGCACTATTTGTGATGAAACCTCTCAGGAAAGTGGGAATAGAGGGATCATATCTCAATATAATAAAGGCTGTATATGTCAAACTAACAGCCAATATCATACTCAAAGGGCAAAAACTAAAAGCATTTTCTTTAAGATAAAGACAAGAAAGGGATGTACACTTTCATTACTCTTATTCAACATAGTACTGGAAGTCTTAGCCATAGCAAGCAGACAAGAAGATGTTAAAAAATCATTCAAATTGGAAAGGAGGAAGTAATACTGTCATTATTTAAAGATGACATAATATTGTACATAGGAAGCCATAAAGACTCCACTAAAAGAACTACTAGAGGTGGACTGAATATGGCTACCAACGGGAAAGAAGACTGCAAGATAGTGTGTGAGTGAGAGAATGAAAGGAGAGTGTGTGGACGTACGGAGGGTATATATTTGTGGGTGAGGGACAGCTATACTCCAAGGGACTGTTGGGGACTGCCTGACTGGGCTCCCCCTGACCTAGCAGCCTCCACTGCTGCTGAAATCTCTCCTGGAGTGACCAGCTCTGCCATGGAGACCATGCCATCTTGAAGGGGAGACTGGCTGTGACCAGAAGCCTATACATCCCAGGACTCTACAACCACAACACCCAGGGACCAGCTGCAAATTCAGGAACACCGGATCTCAAGCAGTGCGAATACGCAGACTCAGAGGAGCTCTGTACCTTCTCACGGAAAGTTCATATTTTCCCTAGGGAAAGGTGAGGTCTGTGATCCAGGCTGGAGAGAGAAACGCATGCAGAGGGATCTAGAGGTTTGAGGGAAGTCTGTACCCCACAAAATCCATGGCTGTTGGGGCCAGTGTGATCCACAAATGTGGAAGGGGATCCACAGGGCTGCTGGCAGAAGGGAACACTAAAAATCAATCCCTACCTGGAATGGGCACAAAAAGGCAGCTTGAAGTTTTACCAGTGTGTCGGCTGCTTAGTGCCAGGAGAAAAAAGATGTGCACAGAGACATTCACAGAGTTGTGTGCAGTGCCGGAGGGTAAAAGTCGCGAGTGCACACACTCTGGCCCTTTTATTCTCTTTAAATCCTTGCTTTTGATTACTAAGCCCAGTACAAAGGATCACCCAACTGGGGACACTCTCAGAGACTATAGGGGACAGTTGTATTTGTGGATCCTGGGGATCAGAGCAGGGAGTAACGATCAGAAAACCAGCTCTGAAGCAGTCCATTCTCCCAAACCAGTATTAAGTGTGAGAGGGAAAAGAAAATTGAAATACGGGCTAGAGAGAACTTATAGCCCCAGAAGTCAATCCAGAAACACTGCCACCCAGGGGTTGAATCACAAATTGACTCTTGTGTAAACACAAATAAAGAAAGTCTAAGAAAAAAGAAATTCTGCCTGCTTGAAAATCAGGACTGTGGCTTACAACACAGAGGAGCAGTGGAAAGCAGGGAACTTCAATACTGTCCTGACTACCTGACAGGAAACAGGTATGCAAAACAGAACAGTAGAGGAAGTGAATGACCTTCACTACTGCACATTTTTAGTTTTTCATCTTTT